>OX387297.1:1310607-2588714 GCA_947562105.1 Shargacucullia verbasci | reverse complement strand
TAGTACACATAGGACACATAAGATAATCATATGGTCATTTAAATATTATATGATTTGAATAACAAATTTTCTCTGGAGAAGCTTTTGAATTTCATTAAATGTGTCATCTTGCTGAAAACTTTTCTTCCTTCGATGTATCATCCTCAATTCCCTCACCAAGTCGATCAACTATTGTAGCATCTTGTACAAGAAACTAAACGTAAACTTAGTCAGAAAAGAAGTAGGTAGTAAAAAATATACTTCTATCTGATTATCTCAGCGTCATTGTTGTTTGATATAGAGTTGATAATCCCATTTTGGTGTTGCAGGATAACAATAAGATATCAGAATAGAGGGAATTTAGAAGACGAACAAATCCCGTTTCGAAACTGATTAGTGAACAGTTCGAAGAAAAATATTACAATCTCGTGATCCTGAATCATGATTACGCACACCAGGTTCCGTAGTCGAGCAGCGCACGAAAAGTTCGTTTCAATTAAAATTAATAACGATTACCAATATTATTTGCGGTCCGAAAACACGCCATCCATAGATTGCGAAAGCAACGTGACGGCAGAAACGACTTGGTAATATAAAGTTGATTTTGCTGCCGCGCCACGTTCGCGATATAGGTACGATGTGTTATTGACGCGCAAACGAATTTGTAATCGTTATTAAACTGAAACGAACTATAGTCGTAGCATCATGCATAGAGGGTCGAGTTGCGCAAGCGATGCATGGATCCACATATACTAAGGCGAAAATTATGACGCCATCCCGGATACTGGGTAAGGTGATTGAATGTCAGTTTTGCAAGAATCTGGAAAAAACTTGTGATAAGAAAAATAATGTATGGTAAGGTGGGTTTATTTTCGAAGGCATAGAAAGGTAAGTCATACAATATAGCGGAACTTTAGAACGAAAACGTGCGTTTTGAAAAGTTCATGTCAAACGACTAATTTGTGTCCTATCCATTTGTTTTGACGTTAAGAACTTGCGCCTAAGCAATTCATCGTAATCTTAATTATTGAAATGTCAACCGATGCAAATTAGAGACCGTACGACGTTCACAATAAAAAAACGACAAAATCCCGTGTTTTATTCAAGACCTACAATTTATTTTTTCCACTTTCAAATATGTAGATATTAATGAGACATTTCTTTTGATGTCACCATTTCATGTTCCTTGTGCAAACAGAACGACGCACGTCATGAAATATTGAGGAGAAAATGTTAAGTAAATAAGCCCAATTATGTTTAGTGAATAAACATACACTTGCCTAGAAGACTAGGTTCTGCTCTTTCTTTTGTTAAGTTTGTATGTTTAGTTTTATCTGCCCCATTTATAAAAATTAACATTAGCCCGATATCTTTGTAATGTCTTCCTTCCCAAACGGCTTGATCTATTTTGATTGTTATTTTTTTGTTCGGTTTTTGGTTTTGGCTTACGGGTTATGGGGTCAATATTTAGTTCGGCGATATTTGCAGTCGCAGTATCAACTCGAATTCTCGTTTATTAACAACTAGCTGTACCCGCGACTTCGTTCGCGTGGATGTCGGAACTTAACAATGTATTTTTTAGTGAGACCAAATGCACTTAACCCTATTTTTTTCTAAAATAAAAGAATTTTTCTAAAATAAAAGTAGCCTAAGTTACTCCTTATTACATCAGCTACCCGTCCCAAAGGCCCCTCGTCAAAGTCCCGTCAAAATCGGTCCAGCCATTTCAGAGATTAGCCTATACAAACAGACAGACAGACAAAAATTGAAAAAAAAAATATTTTGTCCGGATAATTTATCTCAATTAATGTAATAAATGCTTGCATTTAACGCACAGGTAATGTTACTTCATCTTGTAATGTTTTTATTGAAACATTAATCCTATAGTCTCAACATTACAGACAAACAGACAATCTTTATCCTTATATAGTTGGAGTATTATTATGTCAAATTGTCCTTACTTATGTTTGACAACCTGTCCACTCTAATTGTTTAACATTAGGTATAACTAACATCATTTTTCCTACAAAAAACCTATTGACATTACCTAGAAAATCAAAAGCGTTAACAGAAAACCATTTCGACTCCTTCATGGCTCATATCTCTTCAGCTCACGTTTGAAGTACGCTTTTTTATCCAATATGAAAGCAATTTTATTAGTATTTTTGTTTCTGACGCAAACTTCAGTTGATGCCAAAGATGCGACCACTATTAATTTTATTAAGTTGTTCATTAAAAACGAACAAAAGCCTACGCATGTGATTTACGGTGGACTGTGCTGGAAAAAGAGTGAGTACATACATTACTTATCTTAACTAGGTACCTGACTTAAAATTTTATTTGGAATACTTCCCTTTTGGACTTTTAAATTATTTTTAAAGCTACTGCCAAGATAGAGTTCGCAGTTTTTTTTTATATTAAAATTGTCGGATGAAGCTGCTAAAGGATCTCTATTCATAAAAAAATTATCAACTTGGGTTCAGATCCTCGCGATATTCTTGCAGGAGAGTTTGCCAACAAGTTTGCCTGCAAGCATTTTTGCTATGCAACTTTTTATTACCAATAACAAATTATGCATCGATATAATAAGTGTAATACATCCACTTGAAATACCGCCACGTTTAACGTTTAAAGAGCTTACTTTTCCAGATATCATAAACAATTTCGTGAGAGAAATGTCCGACATAGGAGTAAGGGCATCCGCATCTTTCAAACCGAAGTCAAAGTATCAAGACCATGCTATACTATACCTCACAGATTTGGATTGCAATCAGTCTAAACCTGTTATTTCTTACGTAAGTATAATGTACAGCTGATGATATATTTTTTTTTGCTAATCAACAACCCAGAGACTTCAACAACTAATGTCCAAACTTTGGACTCCAAAGATGAGCCTTCCACTGCACAGAAATGTTTATCAGTGTCCGTCTGTTGGGACACTCGTAAGTTAATGAATTCCAGTGTTTTTAGTATAACATAGCGCCATGCCTGTACTCCTCAAAGGGTTAGACAGAGGTGTACTATTGTACACCTAAATTTCGCCGATCTGTAATTAAGTCCCATATTATAGGTGGCAAACCTATTGTCATCTACCGTGCACAGTTCCAGACTTCGTGCTGCTACTGAAAATTTCAATACAGAAAGACCTAATAACAATTTCGTCTTTTAGTAAAGAAAAAAATACCATTCCGCAGTGACAAATAACAATAAAAACTGCGTGATCATCATTTTATCCAGGCTTCATCTAAAGAGCTCTTTCAATTCACGTACCGTTGGCTTGTGCTGGTGACGTCACCACAACTGCAAGAGTCGAAGCTCTCCTTCCTGAGGAACGGTCCAGTGTTGGTAGATAGCGACCTGGTGCTGGCTGAGAGGATCGGAAACCAGTTTAAAATGGTTGAAAGTAAGTATAAATTACTTAAAAACATTCCTTATTCAGAAATGCTTCTATTCAACTAAAGAATATTTTGAAAACAGGGCGAAAAAAGTCTTATTAAAATAAAAGAAATTGTAATGATAAATATCTTATGTTCTCAAATATTTGTACTACTTACATTCTACATTACTTACATAAAGTTAATATCGGGTGATCTAGTTTTTTTTATTTTTAGACGATAAAGGTCTACCTTGACAATATACATAGATACATATATTATGCAAGTGGCGGAATGTCGTTCGATGTGGTGGTCTAAGGGGGAGGTCTTCGTTTAGCTGTAGACGTTTTCTGGCTGATGATGATGATAATGAAGGTATACCTAAAGCTAGTATAAGTTAGAAATATACAAATACTCAATATTTAAAATGCCCGAAAAAGGCAACTAAGTTCAAGAGAACCATTTTATTTTATAATAACACCATTAATTGTACACTTAGTTGGTAAAATAAACATATTGAAACTTAAATAAAATTGGCTTACGTTAGTTAAACGCCAGCTGAGCTCTGATCAATGGGATGAACTGCATAAAACCAAATTTAATCTACTCTTAGCCCATCGAGTAGACGTAGGGAAGAGGGAACCGAAAATCTATTGTTAGCAGCATTCTCGGGAAAATGTTTCAAGTCTGCAGCTGTATTTGGGATGTTTAATGGAGCATTGAGTGTAATTGTACTTTTTTAATTACACGCCTGGGATTCTAGGGGGATTTTTCTTGTGTTGTCGTTTGTCGCATGCGCGAATTTAAGTTAATTATTACACTTTGCACTGATTCGCGATATTTAGTAAATATTCTTCGAATGACTACTGGCGTTCTATCAGCTATAAACTAATTAATTAAACCTTCAAAATATTTCCAAGTGCACAGGCCAGGTGTGAACGGTTCCACAATATCTACCCTTCGTGGGTTTTACAACGGCAGTCTAGTCGACGTTCGCCCCCACAGGGAGCTGTACCGAAGACGTCGTAATATGATGGGACATACCATCACCATGTCCAACGTTATCCAGGATAGCAACTCGACGCGAGAACATCTGCCCAAGGAGGACCGATTGTAAGGGAAGTTGGATTGCTTTTGGGAGCTTTATTAATTGAATTCTTCTTAGCAAGTCGATGGTAATTTAAATTTTAGGCCCAGAAGTTATTTACAAGGACTGCACTATCAGTGCCATCCATTAATTCTGTCGGCGTGCAGGTGTAAGGACATGCCGGGCACGATATTAAGTTCACCATCGTTTGCGGGACCGCACCGCAGTTACATATTAAGTTGGAGTCATCTACAAATCCTCACCTAAACAAGTTTTCCTTGCTCCGGCCAATCTGACTCCGTAGTCTGTTTAGGGATTGATTGACAAGATACTTGGAATCAAAACTTTAGACTAAGGAGCCAGCCTAAGCCTTATGGAGATAGAATGAAATAATATCTATCAGAAATGATAATGTCAATATTTTCTTTTTAACACTATCCAAGTCACAAATTAACGAGTAGAGGGACACTGCATCATAGACATAGGTAATAAACCAAAATGTTCCCTACCTATGTATGTATCTCGATTCTTTCTTTATTAACGAGACTATTTCAAACCATATTATTACAACTTTAATTTTCTTCTTCTTCTTTTCGTGCTGTGAGTTTGTTAAGTTTAGACATCAGGCACCGATGGCTTCTGCTACGTGCCTTAATATCCCGTCGCTGCCATTTCCTTCAATCCTTAATATCAATTTCCAGAGAACTCCGATACGATTCAATCACTAAAGCCTGCTGGTCGGCTGCTGTGATTGGGTTTGAGATGCTGAACGCGACTGGTCGGTACATCTATAGTTATCGATACGGATATAAAGTGGATGGGCAGTGGTCTGGCATGATCGCTGATCTGTACGCCAATAAAGCCGACGTGGGTAAGTTAGTGTTGAACTATGTTGGTACACAGAAATGACTTCATTCGCTCAGCTTCTTATTTTCATGATTTCGGTACTAAGGATGATAAAAGCCGAATTAGCTTTGTTGGACAAGGGTTATCCGTGTGTCCCTTATCCGTGTGCAAATTTGAATGTTTGTGTTTAAAACATATCTCATCATCATCATCATCATCAGCCAGAAAACGTCCACTGCTGAACGAAGGCCTCCCCCAAGGGGGGGGGGGAGGGTTGCCATAATCCCCACGCTTGGCAGGCGGCTTGGGGATCGCAGTGGCTCACCGATTAGTGAGAGGACGCTGCTGCCCGTCCTCCGGTGTCTGGCCGCAGTTTTAAGACATACCCGGGTCTAAAACATATCTACAATATAGGAATTATTCCAAGTATAGATTTCTGCATTACCTGAGTCACTTCTTATCACAACCTTGCAAAGAGTTTCCTCGATTTCCTCACTACTTTTCTTCTTATTTGAACGGATTCATTCTAAGACATGACATTTTGTAAAACTTATCTTTGCTCCAGGGACCAACTGCGTTATATTCCGGGATCGTTTTGACGTGGTAACTTACACGGACCTGGTGGCTCCGATGAGGATGTTGTTCATCTACCGGCAGCCTCCCCTGGCTTACGTGGCCAACGTCTTCTACCTACCCTTCTCTACGAGGGTATGGGTCACTATAGCTGTGTGTACTGCCATCGCGACAGTCACTCTCGTCCTGGCTAGCAAGTGGGAACTGGTTCTGTCAAAGGTAAGGTATTTGGAAAAGTAGGCTTGATAGACTCGGTGCAAACAGTATGTATGTATCTACTAAAGAGGTAACACCGTAATTATCAGCAATAAGCAGGAGCAGAAGCTGAATAAGGAGCTGAGCTGTTTGCATTACTTTTTGAAGTTATTTTAAACTTATTGTAACCTGCCAGGTCACAAATTCGAGATCAGCCATCTTAAATTAGTCAGTGATCCAATATATCTTTTCCCTAGTGTGTTTACATATATTGAATTTTACGCCAGCATAAATTGGCATGGTCATTTTCAGGCCACTACACAACAGCAACTGGATGGTGGTGTATGTGATGCTCTTCTGTTGACGATGAGCGCTGTCACTCAGCAAGGATGCTACATAGAACCCAGAAGAGCACCAGGTAAACTGTGCCATTTAACACAGCCAAACCATGTTCAGCAAGCGGGTTAAGTAGACTAAAGCTTGATCTTTCGCTGCATAAATGAATCTGCTATTCGTGACCGGTCTAGTATGCTGCCAAGTTGAATAGTGAACTTGATGATATAGCCAGCAGCTTGTTATTCAGCAGACCATACTTGCAGTTATGTTAGGTCTTTATGTTTACACCACTGATAATAATGCCTATATACCTATTTAGGTCGCATGATGGTGTTCGTGCTATTCACGGCGCTGATGGCGCTATACGCGGCGTACTCAGCCAACATCGTGGTGCTGCTGCAGGCGCCGTCCGACTCCATCCGGAGCCTGCCACAACTTGCCGGTGCCAAGATTACTCTCGCGGCCAACGACGTTGACTACAACCATTTTGTTTTTGTGGGTTTTGTGTTGAAGGATATTAGATATACGCAATGGAATTTTAAATATTTATTCCCTATTAAATTGGTTTTCAGAATCAAAGTAAAGAGCCTCTATATACTTCAATACGCGACAGAATCTTTCCGGAAAATGGAAAACCACTACTTTATAGTCTTGCTGACGGGGTTGAGAGGATTCGTAAGGTATTAAAGTTACATAATTATTAGCGTAGAGATTGGCACCATCAAAGAGGTTATCACCGTCATCAGGTCAACTTGATGCAATATCTTATTTCAAAGTAAAACATCCGATTTAAAAGCCATGTAGTGCCAGTCTTAAAAGTTACCTATGCTTTACATGATTTATATTATTACATTTCGGTTCTTGATTCGTTCAAGTGTGACTAGCTATGCAGGAATTAATAAATTTAGGTTGGAATGAATTTATGATGGGATCAATTTAGGATATTTAATGCCTATCCATATTCCCAGGGTCTTTTCGCACTCCACTCGGTAGCAGAGCCAGTGTACCGTCAGATCGAGGCCACATTCCTAGAGAGCGAGAAGTGCGACATCTCGACAGTGGACTACCTTGCCACTTTCGATTCTTTCACTCCTGTCAGAAAGGGATCACCATATTTGGAGCTGATTAGAGTTGTGTTAGTTATAGTTATTTGGCTATAGAATTAAGTTATTATAGTAGAAAGTCGTAACAATGTTGCTTAAAAAATAATCTCTTTGCTCCTCTATACCTTGTTTGTAATAGGTATGTATATAGTCAGATTTTTTAAATACCGACCTATTATTGGATAAGGTGAACTTACAATGACCGATTCTAAAATCCCAATTTAAATGTTTGCTCTAGTGGACGGAAAATAATAATCAATACATCTATTTACCGTTAGGGATTTTAACTCCGGCAAAATTAATTTAACTGATGTTTTCATAGCACAAAGTTCTCTTGACTAGTCCAAAACTAGCGTCTGACTTTTACTTTACAGTCACAAACAAATCCGTGAGTCTGGGATCCAGTCAGCCATCCGCAAACGGTACTTGGTGTCGAAGCCTCACTGCACCACCAAAATGTCCTCCTTCAGCAGCGTGGGCGTGATGGACATGCGGTCTGTGCTGATCCTCATGCCATACGGCATTGCCATCTCCGTGGCTATAATGATCGGAGAAATCATTGTCTTTAAATTGTAAGTCTCATCTGCCTAGCCTTTTCCCAACTACATTAAGGGTCGGCTTTCAACCTAACCGGTTGCGGCTGAAGATCTGTATTTCACACGGAGCGATTACCATCTGATCTCCGCTAACCAATCACTGGGAGACACTGATACTCTTAGGTTAGACTGGTTATGAGACATTTTAGGTTGCTGACATCCATAACGACTGTCATAGGTCTTCGTATGACACCCGGGACCAACTGCTTAAATTACTTTCCGATGCAAAGAGCAGTCTCAATGTGTGAAAAATGGTCACCTATCCAAGGACTGACCGCGGCAAGCGCCGATTAACCTCCCAGATCGACCGATTTACGCAGTAGTTATATAGCTATGAGACTCTCTTTAAATTGTAAGTCTGTTAATTTAAAAACGTCGGCAAAATATTATTGGGCAATTAATTTAGTTTTTTGTGATTTCTGGGTATTTCTTCATATCTAGTATTTATTTTATAATAAAGTCCTTTTCTGTGTTACAGAATTAATCGACATAAACGAATCTCGAAAGTGCAAGTGATAAAGACAATACATTGACGGTGATAGATAAGAGAGCTGCTCAAATCAATAAGAAAGATTTGAAGATGATACAGCATTTATAACGTCATAACTAACGAAAGCCTCGAAATAATAACACTTCGATAAAATCTTGATCACCTAGAACTTTAATAGTTATTTACAAAAATAATTCTGTAGATTTTGGTCGAAAATAGAGAACCTTTTGATTATTTTATTTTAAGAGTGACCATAAAGGAAAGAGAATACACTGAATTTGTATTTGAAACTGAGATCATGAGGTCCTTCATTCGATTATCAGTTCGGGTAAAGTATTATTGGGATATTGTCATCGAAATAATATGTCCAGTCCCTGATATTGTAAACTTCTCATAATAGAATTGTAAAGCAGCGGTTAGGTTTATGGACGCAAATAGTGCCGAAACGACTGTTTAACAGACGAAAATACTACGTAACATAGGTACGTTCATATTTATCTAGATGTTTCTTGCAAGAGATGTTAAGAAATAGAAATAAAATAATAATAATATTTTTTAGTTTTATTTTATAAATCCCACTCGCCATGAAGTAACAAAAATTTACAACAAATACATACCAACTAGAAATACTTAATTTTCTAGTGTAATCCTCTTTATTTAATCAGCTTACTCCGTTTCTTTTCTAATAATTTTTGCCTTTTGGGTCCTAATCTTGGTTGGTTTCCTCGGAGCTTCTGCTTTTCTGTGTCTCTGGGCATGCTTCGCACCTAACCCCTTAGGAGTTGTGTCCAAATTGTTCACATGTACATGAAAGGGTGAATTTAGAGGAGATATTTTTGAGCCTTTCTGACTATGAAAACTCTTCACCTTTAGTTTTGTGGGCAAGGGCTGAACAGCATTCTTCCTTTTCGTTTTAATTGGCTCTTCAAGCAGTGTCTTATCCTCTGAATATTGAATAGCTGTAGTTTTCTTTAAGGGTCGCCTATTCTCGTCAGATTTACTATCAGCGCTTACGATATTCCCACCAGAAAGGTTCGTTACCATAGCACGAAGGTCCGAAAGTGTCTGCCCATGATAATTCACATCATCTTGTAGCTTGTCCAGCTTCTTTTCAAAATGCTTGAAGGAAGTCATGATGCGCTGTAAGGCATCAATTGGACGAGTCCTCTGTACAGACATTTGTAATTTTGATGAAAGGATTACACTAGAAAATTAAAATATATCTCTCCGTACTTTTGAATTTTGTTTTAGTCAAAATTGTCATTTTGTGACACTGATTACTTCGATTAAAACTTTGATCCGTCTAAAAAGTAGGATTAAAATAAATAGTTCAAATCTCTTTGCTCAAAACTCATTCATCTTCAATGTAGTTCAGGTCTGTCTTGTTTTTTTTTTTTTATTCTCTTCAAAGCTTAAAAGGGACGCTTGATGCCATCTTGGTGCCATAAAAATGTACTCTGTGGTGCCACACAATGAACTTATTGAGCAACTAAGAATGCAATAAAAAAACTTTACAAAATTATTAAATTGTATTATTAAAATTTCTATGTGGGAAATGTGGGCATCACACGATTATTTGCGAAAGAAAAATTCTAAAAATTTTACAACTTAATGGAATAATGAAGAATCGCACAAAATTGTTAACGTAAAAATAATATTATATTTTATATTACCTGCGTCAAATGGAACGCACAATATTGTAAAGAGCTGGCGACATTACTCTGGCTGTCAAAACTGTCAAATTCGAAAGATACACGTTCCGCAATGGGTGACACCGCCGCTGAAGACATCCAAAAACTAAACATTGACGCAAAGGCAGGGTTTTAAACATTATATTTAGTTTGACAAAGTATATTTGTATGTAATGTAAGTCATGATAAAGTTTATTGGCATCCGTGGAGGCTGTGTGGTCCGCTGCAAGGACTACGCGTATGCCACATGGGTCTGTAGGAATTTCGTCAGCAATTCTAGCTGAATTATCATGCGGTTACCTTTGCTTATCCTTGCTTAATTGTGTTCTAATCATACAATATTGATGATATTAACCTGTAATAATTTTATAGTCTATTTGTACTTTTTATTTGTATTTGTGTGGTTGTAGGTAGAAGATATCTTGTTAGAAAGTATGCACTAGGTTATTCGATTGTAGTAAGCCGTAATTATTACTCATACCTGTGTAATACATTTTCAATTGTTCAATATATCGGAAACTATATATACAATTTGTTTTGATGATTCTATTGAATATAATATAAGAACTTCTATGTCATATAAAACCATATTATTTTAATTAATATTGATGAACAAGATGATATTCAATAATATTCTCGCGTGTGCTTATAAATGCTGTTTCCTGTATGTGTAAAATTGTTATTATTTATTTGTAAGGAAACATGGACACTGGAGCCCGAAAATACATAATATATTTTCTATTGTTTCTATTTTGCCTTATTGTCAAGTTTATTATAACTTGAAGGTGGTCTATGTTCAGTAGTGGATATAAACAGTTGAAATTAATAAAATAACAGTTATTTGCAGTATACAAATATCATGCTCACTTCAGCCTCTCTTTGCAGTCAAAAACTAAAGCGATGAAGGAAAAAAAGAAAAAACCAGATGAAGCTTCAGGAGGGGTGTCTGAACTGAACCCGTGGCCAGAGTTCATACAGAAACGTATCACACTCTGGGATAAGTACAAAACACAGTATGTGGAAGAGCTTGCAAAGAAACCCGATTTGAGTGTAGTGGTGACCCTGCCTGATGGCAAGACCGTTGAAGCGAAAGCATGGAAAACAACTCCATATGATGTTGCTAAAGGAATTAGGTGAGATGTAACAATGTTTTGTATCATTTATGCTACACAATAGGGCTTCACCCTGTATTCGTCATAGGGATCAGCAGATATCAGTACTAATTTACTTAATCCAATTTTTACTGATGCAGGCATGAAGTCCCATGTGATAGCAGGCTTGTTACTTAAAATTTCATTACAGACCATCTATAACACAGTCTATCTTTGGGAATTGAACTCAGGACTTGGCAGTTGGTTATAAGGAGTATAATTAGTGTAATTTTAGTGTAATCAATATATAATTATTTATTATTGATTAATTAAAAAAGTCTCAATTTGTAAAATATGATTGCTAATATTTCATAATTAAAATCTATATATTTATATGTGAAGAGAAATCCTTGGACCCATTTTGAACACTTTGCATGTACGGGGTAGTGTGAGATTTGGCACAGTTAAAGTTTATATGGGGGAGGAGTGCAGAAAGCTAAAATTTATATATAATATGTGTTTACTTTCATACTGCCAATGTCAAATATTTAAATATGTCATACATGCTTGCAGCTGTCATAAAAATACAAAATAAAAAATATATATATATGCTATAATTATAAAGTTATATTCTTTGACAAAAGAACCTCGATTATGTTAAAACTTAAAAAAAATATGAATTACAGTCGAATTTCGACCACTGGGTGACCAGTTTAAATTATAAATGCTTCCTTAGCAAAGAGGTTTTCATTCATTGTATTTATTTGTGATTTGATAAAGTTGAACTGCTTTGCAATTGTTTCCGCATTTGTCTTGGTACTGAAGAGTATTTCTCATACTAATTGTATGGTGTCACACAGTGTATTTTTTGAAGGTTTAGGCATAGCTGTTCACCCACATTTCCCAATGTCTTTATTAAGTCCCATGTATGAGAAAGTGAGCCTATTGCCAACTAATCTGGCACAATTTACTTGCTCCTGACTAGAAAAACCCGATAGCACTGCCCAACCTGGGGATCAAACCCGAAACCTCACGCTCAGCAGCCGCACTTCCAACCACTGGTCACAATAGTATTTATGTACGAAAATTTCAGCACTACTTCCCCAAAAATTTTGACTTACTAGCTCCCGCCCGCGGGCTCGCCCGCGTGGTTTACGAACCCGTACATTTTTCAGTCTAATAAGTAGCCTATGTGCTATTCCAGACTATAATCTATCTGTGTGCCAAATTTCATCCAGATCCGTTCAGCCGTTCTGGCGTGACTGAGTAACAAATATCCATCCATTCATCCATCCTCACCATTTTTCACATTTATAATATTATATTGATATTTGTGCACCACTTACTTTTTCTATTTTTTTTTTTTTATCAAAATTCTTAAATGAGGTCCAGCTCTTTTAACCATTTGACTAATTGCCATCCCAAAATATGCTAGATAAATGTTATAATTTTATTAATTACTTATTTGCCTGCACACAAGCGAGTGGTGGAAACAATAGTGAGTATTAAACGTAAGGGTGGACTGTTGAGATGGCTTTAACCGGTTACTGTCTACACCACCTAACTTGACGGGCAATGTGGAAAATTTTATGTTTTACTGTATGATATTAACAAAGAAATAATTAGTATATGATCAAAAAGTTATTTGAAGCATGCTTAAAACTAAAATGTATCCAAATTTTTGAGTCTTCTTAGTCAGCAGTGATTTTTTTTACAAACAATGCCTCTTTCCATACTATTTAGCCCATTGTCATTTGGTGTGTGAGCGTTAATGTTTGCATAACATATATTGTGCTTGCCTGTTCTTATATGTTGTGTTTATTGTAACCATCCAAATATAATATGGATGCTTGTTGAAGCTGAAACTAATATATACAAAAATATATATTTGTTCAGACAATGGACAAACGAAAAAACAAATGCATTGAAAAATATAATTATTTCACAATCCTTCCAGTTTATAAAAATACAAAAATTGCTTATGGCTTTACTATCTAGCCAAACTTCGCTTACAAACTGTCCCCGTATAAAGCCTCTCCACCAGTTCCACCCTGCTTCTCCACTTCCGACCCTCATGATGACTGTCCTCCATCACAGCCAGGGCCTGGCAGACTCCACAATCGTGGCTCGGGTGAACAACGAGCTCTGGGACTTGGACAGACCGCTGGAAGGTGACTGTAAGCTGGAACTCCTGAGGTGGGACAATTCAGATGCTCAGGCTGTCTTCTGGCATTCTTCTGCGCATATGCTGGGAGAAGCTATGGAGAGGGTAAGTATCAATTTTATTATAGAGCTGTTGAAAGCAATGTCACTAGTATCCTGGGAAACCTATCTCAAATAGCTATGGCACTATCTTTAAAAGGCCATTCCACCTTATATTTGTCTCACATACACCTTGACCCCTGAGTTTATTTCGGCGCATAGGAAATGCCGACGCCATCTTGTTTAAAAAAGACCCGTAAAAGTGATTGATCCTAATTGCAAAATACATCATTATATTTCCTACTTTATTTAACTGTACGAAAAGCTTCTTGGGCTAATGCAGGACATGTTCAATCTATACCTATGCCAAATACCATCTAAATATTTACATACTGCCACATTTATAACATCATAGCATTATATACAGTATCACTTAGAGTCTCGACGTCAGAGGAGCCTGTAAAGTCTTCCACATTATGTACATAGCGAGATTGTTAAAAGAGACTTTAATAGAGTATTCATGGAGTTCTCCATAGGATCAACTTTATGGAACCGTGCAACCGAGTCCTTCAACATTTCGAAAGTGTCTGAATTAGCTTTATTTGAAATAAAAACAATTCTATCTATCTGTCGGTCCAATTGAAATAAAAATAACTTTGACCTTAATTTACATGAATTTACAAGAGATTTCAATATTATCTTTCTTTATCACTCCTCGAATACATGTGAGACAGGTGACATTAAGTTGGGTGAACGCCCGACTATAAAATGCACTTGAAAAGATTTTCAATTAAAAAATATTGATTGCGTAATTTTAATTAATTCTTCAGGTATATGGTGGGTGCCTTTGTTACGGGCCGCCCATCGAAGAAGGTTTCTACTATGACATGTTTTATCCGGAGAAAGGCGTAAGTATTTTTTTAGCGATTGAACGTTTCGACCTCTTAATGAAATATCGACTGATGTCAAAATTTTGTCAAAATGAACAGTGAAACAACGACTTACAAGAGCAGACTTGATAAAGTCGCACCCTTAGAATGAAAGTGATTTAACTCAAAATTCCTGTAACTTCTGATTTTGCTATCTAACTGACTTTAAAAAGTATAAATTTTTGCTAATTTCCCACAAATTGCATTTTTTTGACTTAGGTCACTTACTTTCTGAGGGTGCAACGTAGTCTCCTCTATCTGATCTGTAAATCATACAATATTTGTTCCGTACGGGAATCGAACACGCGACTGTGTAGCGCAGCGATCGCCCAACTACTGCGGCAATCATATCGACAGATAAATATTTTTAAATTAGCCAAATCTCATCATAATTATTTGGTCGATCAGTGATTTTTTTCATACTGGTTTGAATAAATTCTGTACTTTGCATTGTAAATATAACCTCAGACAAATCTCATAACTTACCTTTTTCCCTCCACAGATCTCATCCACCGACTTCCACGTCCTAGAGGGCTTAGTAAAAAAAATAGCAAAAGAAAAACAACCTTTTGAGCGTTTAGAACTAACTAAGGAGCAATTGTTCGAAATGTTTGACTACAATCCGTTCAAAGTGCGGATTTTGAATGAAAAGGTTAACACTCCGACCACCACGGTGTACAGGTGTGGGCCGCTCATTGATCTGTGTAGGGGACCCCATGTCAGGCACACGGGGAAGGTTAAGGCGCTAAAGGTTACGAAGGTATGTAAATATTTTTTTTTATAACGATATTGTATTCGCCCATGCTGTTATTGAGTCCTATGTAATAGGGGGCAGACTCGGCGCTGCTACTGAGAATTTCAGTACAGGAAAACCCAATAACACTTTGCCCATACCTGGAATCGAACCCAGGATCTTACGCTCAGCAATCCTTGCGACAACTAGACAACTGAGGTAGTATAATTTGGTTCCAGAACTCTGCCACGTACTGGGAGGGCAAGGCAGATGCGGAGAGTCTTCAGCGGGTGTACGGGGTTTCATTCCCCGAGCCCAAACAACTCAAGGAATGGGAGATCATACAAGAGGAAGCTGCTAAGAGGGACCACAGGAAGATTGGCAGGGTATGTACACTTTATCCATGGTATTTTATACTCTAAGATGTATCCAATAAAGTGTGTGTCTGGGTGTGTGTGCATGTGACATTAATCTTTTTAAACTGTACCCACGATACAGGAGAAATCCTAGTGTGGGGCAAAGTTCATTTTAAGAAAAAAAAAATGTTTTTTTCTGGATATTTCGCTTTCATTTGTATTAGTTCCCATGTTAATTGCGATCTGGTCTAACTTCAGACTAGACTAAAGCCGGATCATATATCTGCAACTGGAGGGACTGAACGGTTCAGGCGATTCAAATTGCCTCCTATATGTCTACGGCCTTCAAACCAACTAAACTGGTTCCAGTCACTAAATATTATGAAAGTTCATGTTAAATTGAACTTTAATGCTACAGGAACAAGAGCTATTCTTCTTCCACGAGATGTCTCCGGGCTCGTGCTTCTTCCAGCCGCGCGGCGCACACATATACAACACACTCGTCAACTTTATCAGAGAACAGTACAGGTATGTTACCTTTGAATCTTAATAAATCTATACATCTATACATATAAATAAAATTGGAGTGTCTGTTTGTAATATTGAAATAACCGTTTTTTACTACATGCATATGAATACGGTACATACACCAAAATAATTTTTTTTACAATTTTTGTCTGATTGTCTGTCTGTCTGTCTGTTTGTATAGGCTAATCTCTGAAATGGCTGGACTACTTTTATTTTAGAAAAATTCTTTTATTAAAGAAAAAAATAGGGTTAAGTGCATTTGGTCTCACTAAAAAATACATTGTTAAGTTAAGACATCCACGCGAACGAAGTCGCGGGCACAGCTAGTTATAAAATAAATTCAGTCCATTACCGTCCCACTATTGGGCAAGGGCCTCTTCTCAGAATCAAAAGTGTTAGGCCTTAGTCCACCACGCTGGCCTGGTGTGGGTGGGTAGATCACACACCATCAAGGATTTTATGGAGCCCTCTCAGGTGTACAGGTTTCCTAACGACGTTTTCCTTCACCATTAACGCAAGTGATAATCAAATTCTGATCCGCACATGATTTCAAAATGTCTGGTGCGAGCTGTTATTAAAAAAAGTATAGGTTGTATATGTTTGCTTTCGACTCGTGCCAGCATAGGTTATAACGTTACTAAATCTAATATCTTCGTACAGGATCCGCGGCTTCCAAGAAGTGGTGACACCCAACATGTACAACGCCAAGCTGTGGCAGACGTCAGGCCACTGGGCACACTACTCTGAGAACATGTTCTCCTTCGACGTGGAGAAGGAAACCTTCGCGCTTAAGCCCATGAACTGCCCCGGACATTGGTGAGTTAAAACAGAATGTTATTGAAATAAGAATAGGATTGAATATCCGCCATATTGTGACGTGGGAGATAAAAAACTACGTAGTATTGTTAAAAAAAATCTTTTAAAAAACCGTTGCCCACCTTATCTTTAATAATATGGGTGCATATACAAACAAAAATATTCACATGCACAAATACCACTACCCTCTATATTTTCTTCCATGATTCCTTCCATGCACTGGTTGTCTGGAAGAAATTGCTTTTAGCGATAAGACCGCCATTTGTACCCTATGTGTAAAATCTATTTTCGCTTTGTAGTTTTTCCTTTGGTGTACAATAAAGAATACTCTATCTATCTACCCGAACCCGAACGCACTATACATAGATATAGAGTTATACAAGTAGTTATACAAATTTGTATGATCTACAAATAGTTGTTTCGGGTCTGGGTCTTTGAGTATGTGAGTATGAGATGTGTTTGTAAACGCACCCACGATAAAGGAATTATTCCTATAGAGTGGAGTCCAAAAAAATAGATAAATTGTGTAGAAAAAAATGTTATGTAGATATAGCAAATGAATTTCCTAGCTTAACGTACTTGTTTCTAGTCTTATCTTGATCGCATTGTACTTTACTAACTTCCACAGGAGAGATAAGACATACAATTCGTGTAGGGTACGGAAAGAGTTGACAGAATAACTTAAACTGTTCCTTTTGAATCGAACCGAAGATCTCACGCGTAAGTATACGGTACGATTTGTCTTTACGATCGTTTCAGACTAATCGAAACGACGAATTGACAATATCGTTAACAATTTACTTAATCGAAGACGACATCGCAACAAAAACTCATCCAATCATGAATATCCTAACGATAAATCGACAGTGTATGGCTCTGCCCGGACGGCTAGACCCGGGTACGTCTTAAAACTGCGGCCAGACACCGGAGGACGGGCAGCAGCGTCTTCCCTTGGGGTAGGCCTTCGTTCAGCAGTGGACGTTTTTTGGCTGATGATGATGATGATGATGTATGGCTCTGCGATCGACGATTCGATTTTTATACACTTTTAAAATAGAGCACGTATTAAATTATTTGGATTTCTGTCTATGATGATAAGTCTATATCGTTCCGATTCAAATAAATAAATGATCGATCGCAACGACCAATCGCTTCGTGTGTGAGCGGTATTTTTGAAGCGATCGGTCGTCACGATTTTCTTCAAATCGATCGAATTGACGAATTGTACCGTATATGGGGCCCTTAACAACCGCGTTTGCGATCTCTAAACCGCTAATATATTATTTTTATAAGCACTGGTTTCTACGATCGTGGTTAGCCTGGTGTATTGAGTGATCGCTTGGTCGTCAGCTTGATGTTCGACAACCGCAACCGTTCGTGGCGCGAGCTGCCGCTGCGGCTGGCGGACTTCGGCGTGCTGCACCGCAACGAGCTCAGCGGAGCGCTCACCGGCCTCACGCGCGTGCGCCGCTTCCAGCAGGACGACGCGCACATATTCTGCACGCCGCTACACATCGAGCAGGAGATGGTAACCTCGTTATAGTTTACATTATTGACATATGACTGACGCAGTTCACTCATTATGGTTAACTAGCGTTTCACGCGGTTCCGCCCACGTGGTGGTCGGAAAACGATATTATTTATAGTAAAAACATACGTACGGAACTTAATACCGGGATAGAAATTATTCTATGTTTTAACTCAGCTGGTGATCTATCCGTGTGCCAAATTTTATTCAAATCAATCCAGCCGTTAAGGTGTGATTGATTAACAAATATTTATTAAAAGTTTGGATATTTGATATTAGTAGATTATTTTGGAAAAATAAGCGTTATCCCAAGGGACGATGCTGGTATTTTTTAAAACGACACGGTTCGCGCAGTATTTAAGCGGTCAGCTTTCTGCGCTACGTGTCACGGGTTCGATCCCCGTACGGAACAAATATTTGTATGATCTACAGATAGTTGTTTCGGGTTTAGTTGTGTGTCTATGTGACATGTATGTTTGTAAACTGTACCCACGATACAGGAGAAACCCTAGTGCGGGGCAACGTATTTTTTTAAAATAATTAAATAAATATTTAAACTTTACAAAAGGTTTATTGTGACATAATTTCATGTTAGTTTATTGTGCCTAAAACGTATGAAAACCTTCCTATAACATAGAAAATCTTGAAAATAATTTCCACGTTTCTCACCAGCTCGCCTGCCTGGAGTTCCTGGACTGCGTGTACACGACGTTCGGCTTCACGTTCCAGTTGAAGCTATCCACCAGGCCCGAGAAGTACCTCGGTGACCTCGCCACCTGGGACCAGGCGGAGAAGGTAAATACGACCTTAATACTTATACGTACGGTCCACATTAGGTTGGACAATTGCATGCTACAATTGTTTCAATCAATTTCTTCTTAACTGGCCAAAATGGCGGTTTTGAATGACCTATTTAAGTTCTAACAGATTAAGGATCTTAAGTTGTTGACCCGTCACACGGTACCATACCACACAGTGTTCAATAATCCTTTGTGACCGGACATTTTGAGTGAAGCTTAGCAAGTAATGCGTCATAATATTCTAGACACCGGAGTAGAACTCCCGAATGACAATTCTGTATAGTTGTTGAGAAAAATAACTTGAAAGTTTTTCAATTTTACATATTTAGAAAGTCCAAAACATATTTTTTTCGAAAAGTAATATAATTTCTGTAAATTTCAAAGCGTCATGTTATGAAGTGAGTTATTTTACTTTTCGAGAAAATATAGGTTCTTATAGAGAGAGCACTTACGCACACACTTGTACTCTATAATATCTCCTGCGTAGTTGGCTAATCTCCGGGAGATTGGCCGCCGTGACCGATAGCGGTCAGGAGGACATTATTTTTTATTATTAGTTGGGCTACATCAGCACTTTATAAATTTAAAATCATATTGACCTTTCTTCTAGGCCTTAGCCGATTCCCTGAACAAGTTCGGTCGCCCCTGGCAACTGAACCCTGGCGACGGCGCGTTCTATGGGCCCAAGATCGACATCACCATACAAGATGCACTGCGCAGGTCACACCAGTGTGCCACCATACAGCTAGACTTCCAACTGCCGGAGCGATTCAACCTTACTTACGTCAGGTAAAATACCTACTAGTTTATATAGTAGATATCCGTGTTTTGACGATACGGTTGGTGCAGTGGCTAAGCGATTAGCTTTCTGCGCTACGTGTCGCGGGTTCGATCCCCGCACGGAACAAATATTTGTATGATCTACAGATACTTAGTTGTTTCGGGTGTGGTTGT
Organism: Shargacucullia verbasci; assembly: GCA_947562105.1. Classification (NCBI taxonomy): domain Eukaryota; kingdom Metazoa; phylum Arthropoda; class Insecta; order Lepidoptera; family Noctuidae; genus Shargacucullia; species Shargacucullia verbasci. The sequence goes on along the minus strand of OX387297.1, from coordinate 2,568,507 downwards.
GTGTACATGTGACATGTATGTTTGCAAACTGTACCCACGTTACAGGAGAAATCCTAGTGTGGGGCAAGGTATTTAAAAAAAAATCACAAAAATAATCAGGCAGGCAGGGGAGTACTAGGAAGGTAATTCTCGAATTCTTCAACATAAGTATATTTAAGAGATAATCTCACTAATTTCTTGATTTTGTCTGACAATAAGATATCTGTTATTTGATAAAAAAAAAACACGTGTGTAATGATCCCATGTAATAGGAGACCAGTCTATTGCCATCAATCGGGCGAAGTTACAAACTCAGTGCTGCTATCGAGAACAGAAAAACCCAATAACACTGCTCGACCCCGAGAATCGAACCTAGAACCTCACAGTTAGCAGTCGCGCTTGCTAGAACAATGAGGAAATATATCATTATCGTTTTGTATTATATCGTCATACAAAAAAATGTCTCTGCAGCAGCATAAGTATAAAATATGTTTCTCAGAAGCACTTTTCTCATACCATATAGATTTAATTTTAAAAATTATTGTATTCAGGTATCCAGCTGGATAACATCTTTTAGAATACATCTTTATTTCATTTAAACCAAATTCAGGCACTTAAGAAATGTCGAATCTAGGTGCACGGTTCCAAATAGTAGGTCCTATGGAGAAAAACCGGGAAGAAACTCTATGGACTCTGGATCTTGGAGACATTACCACTATAGACTAGTCAAGACGGCACGGTTGGCGCAGTGGTTGAGAGATCGACTGCTGCGTTACGTGTCGCGGGTTCGATCCCCGCACGGAACAAATATTTGTATGATCTACAGATAGTTGTTTCGGGTCTGGGTCTTTGTGTATGTGAATATATGTGTTTATAAACGCACCCACGATACAGGAATTATTCCTAGTGTGGGGCAACGTTTTTCTAAAGACGAAGACGAAAACGAAGACGAAAACTATGTATTCATGTTCCAGTGAGAGTGGTGACAAGAAGCGTCCTGTGATCATCCACCGCGCGATCCTGGGCTCGGTGGAGCGCATGATCGCGATCCTCAGCGAGTCCTACGCGGGCAAGTGGCCCTTCTGGCTCAGTCCCAGGCAGGTGTGCGTCGTGCCTGTCGGACCCGCCTTCGATGACTATGCGGTGCAGGTAATGTTGCAACAAATATTCTTATTGCCTAACTTTTGAGTAAATATCTGAATTATTACTCATTTGCCATCGGTGAGCATCGCCCTCCCCATAGAAAATAACATCACTTGGATTCACTATTCCATAATTATAATAGAGGCTGTGTTTAAAAACATAACAATATCAGTTCACGGCTATATTCCACGAAGGGCTAGGTTGAAGTAATAGATAGATAGATAGAATTGTTTTTATTTCAAATAAACCTAATACAGGCACTTATGAAACGTTATAGGACTCTAGTTGCACTAATGTACTCTCACATCTCACAGATGCCAAAATTGAGTCCAAGGGGCGACTTCATTGTCATGTACTGGACACAATTCAAAATTAAAGGTCTAGATCAAATTATAAGAATATTCCTATCATAAAAACCCTAAATTACTTTGGCCGACTTTGGGAATCGAACCCAGGACTCTCTCTACTCTTGCTCAGAACGTGACTGTATATTATGTGTTATTTCGAGCGTCGAAAAACCGAATTTGTAACTATGATAATCTGGTCAGCAGCGGCGTGCACAGAGTTTTTAGACAGGGTAGGCAGAAAATTTTAAAAGCATATTTACCAATAATACCTACTGCGTGTTGGTATTGGTTCATGGTCTTGTTGATTAAAATAATGATGTATGTGATTTGCCACCTCAAATATATTATAATAAATATTTATCTGAGTTATGTAGGGTAGGCAGTGTCTTTTTGTCTTTATGAACCGCACGCCACTGCTGGTCAGTGAAGTCCCCGTATATTGAAGAAATAATACTGATCACTATTAGTCCTGAGGGTACTCTTAATAAAAATACTATCATCAACGCATGATTGTCCTGTACAGGTGAACGAGAAACTGTTCGCGGCTGGTTTCATGTCAGAAGTCGACACAGACGCCGGCGACACGCTCAACAAGAAAGTACGGAACGCACAACTCGCGCAGTTCAACTATATATTAGGTGAGATATTTGCTACAAACCGTTGTACGACATCAAGAGAAATATGTCATCTGTTGTCGCTAATAAACATGCTATTTCGTATTCTCTTACGGAAAATGTATAAAAGAGAATGGAACGCATAGTGTATTGAGTGTTCTGGCTGTTAAATTTGCTTTTTTCTAATGTTATCAGAGCTCAGATCTAAATTTTCATAATTGCTTAAAGAACCTAGAATATAAGCCAGGGAAAGGTTAAAAAAAGCTAGGTGCTTGTAACTACATGGTTACCGCGCAAATCGGTCGATCTGCGATGTTAAGCAAGTCTTGCCGCGGTCAGTCTTTAGATGGGTGCCCATTTTTCACACGAGACCCCTCCATGCCTCGGAAAGTACAAGCTGTTGGTCTCGGGTGTCATACGAAGACTTATGACTTTTTCCTCTACAAGTGTCAGTAGACGAAAAAGTCTAACAACTAGTCTAACCTTGAAGTATCAGTGTCTCCCAATAATTGTTTGGCGGAGGTCAGATGGCAGTAACTGTGTAAAATGCTGATATTCAACTGCAGTCGGTTAGATTTGAAGCCGACCCCAGTGTAGTTGGCAAAAGAGTAGGCAGATGATGATGCTTAAAGAATCTAGGTTTGCGGTGGTGATATTTTAATTCAAGGTCAGTAACATGTGAGCTAGGTCACATCTCACCTTCATTCTAAACTTGCAGAACTGGGATAAATGTGCGCCGCGATAGAATGTTGCACGTAGTTGACCTTGAGGCCATGTTAAAATATTCATCTAGCTGTAAATTGACCTTGAGGCCATGATAAAATATTCATCTAACTATAAATTGACCTTGAGGCCATACATTTGAGCGAGCTACTCAAATAGAATACGTATGGCCTCAAGGTCAATTGCAATTGCGGCCTTCGTAGCCCGTGCCAAAAATAAATGGCCTCAAGGTCAATTTGTATATCGTTCGTCGTTGTGCTTACTCTGTAGTTATATTGACCTTCAAGACAGGACTTTTCTCTTGGGCTCAAGGTCAACGACCCCGAGGTCGATCTCGATAAGTGACCTTGGCCATTCACTTCCACCATCGTCACTTTGACCTTGGGGCTTGGCCATTAGAATGTCAATAACTAATTTCCGTACCTATCTTCTGACTCATGTTTTACCTAGAGGACCTTGAAAATCCATGACCATCAGGGTTATGGATTTTCAAGGTCGTCGAGCTCTTTAAAATCTCACCTTGACACATGAAGACATACTTATATTTTGTTCCCAGTGGTCGGCGAGCGCGAGAAGGTATCGGGCACAGTAAATGTGCGCACGCGCGACAACAAGGTGCACGGCGAGATGTCCATCCAGGGCCTCATCGACCATCTGAACACCCTCGTCAAAGAGAAGACTTTGTCGGAAGACAGCGAATTGCTCAAGTAGGCAGGAGAAGGTGGCAGTGGAAAGAATGAGTTCCGTTTTTGAATCGCTCGTATTTTTTTTTTTTTTATAACATGAATCTAAAATTCTACCAAGGAGAATAGATAAGAAAAATTGGCAACACTGATACTTTACGAACGATTTAAAAACAGAACACTTGGAAAGAACAAAAGAACGAAAATAGATTGATAGTATTTTAACATCAAACCAGTGAACTCAATTGTATTGAAGTGTTTTCAATTATTTATTAGAACGCTAGATTCTTTCGCGAATCTTCGTTAGATTAAATAGTAAATAAGTCACCGAATTTCATTTACGTTGGCATTTCAGCCCACTGTTGGGCAAACGCACACATTTCCAATTTAATTTTATGGGCCAAAGTCCCGTTTCCTATTTTAACATTACATTATTTTTCCAGCAGTGGATCAGCTTCATTATTAAAACCCGACATCTTTTTAGTACGTAGCAGTGTCAGACTTTAGTTACTAAAATTAAGTGATTCGAACCGTGTAAACTGGCACCCGACTATACTCATACTGTCTTAGACTTCAAACACAAATTTTAGTAGACATAACCAAACATTCTACTATAGAAAGACTTGTGAATGGATTATTATTTATCTGTTAGATATAATATAATAAATACTTTCGTTACCTTTTCTTCTCGTAGTAATTTATTTGAAGTAGTAAACTTATCTTTTAATACAGTGGCTCCCAACAAAAGTTCTAAAATCGAGACTCACATATTGGTTTTCATGGAGGGAAAAGGGCATAACTATATCGATGAAGGACTGTTCAAACAAGAAAATAAAATCACTAAGTTCTGATACAATGTTAATATTTAAATACACGTAGTGCTATTTTTTAATGGGAAGGATGCATTTATTTCCTATTTTTTGTCATTATATGCTAGCATCAAATTCAATTTAAGTTACTTTTAATTGCAATGAGTCAGTGGTCGCCCGCCCGCAGCCTAATTACGTAAAAAAGCGATAACAACGCGATAGCCACGCTACAGCAATCTCGCTGTCAGCCAATACATTATATGTCACAAAAATGACGTTTGACAGAAGTTATCGCGCGATTCACGCCTGTCGCAACATCGGTAATTAGGCTGCCGGTCGTTAATTCTGTCGTTCTGGGCGGGTGGCCCATACTTTGGGAACCACTGTTCTAATACTTTTAAAGCACACCGTAATCGCTAAGTTTTGAATGAGGCCATTCATCGTATGTGATGTCCCATACACGGTAGACAACAGGCAGAAGTGTATTATTATTGTACACCCATATTTCGCCGAAGACGTTATTTAGCCCTATGTAATAGGAGCAAGCCTATTGCCGTCTATCGGGCACAGTTCCAGACTATGCGCTGCTACTGAGAATTTCCATACCGAAAATCCCAAAAACTACCCGATCCGGGAATCGAACCCATGATCTGACACTCAGCAGTCGCGCTTGCAACCACTAGACTAATGAGGCACGCAGTGTACGGTACATATACGATAAATTCTCGAATAAACCTGAGAAAATATACCGTATATATGAAAACTGCCTATCTGAACTTCAATGCTGTAAATTCTGGTATTTAAGGTAAAAACACATGTGAATTTGTCTATCCAGTCATTCAAATGTGATGTCTTTATCAGTGTTATTCGCCTAATGTACGGTTTGGGTTTATGAATAAGCATTTAAAATGTTTTGAACCTATCTTGTACTATAAAATAAACTATTCATGGCCATATTTTGTTTTATTTCTATCATTACGCGAATATGTTATAGAGATCCTTCTGACTAAAAATTCACGTGCACACAAAAAAGTGTTTGTAATCGCACCCACGATATAGGAATTATTCATAGTGTGGGGGACTTCTTGTTAAATATATATATATATATATTGCGCTACAATCGACGCAGCCCACTTTTGTGACTAGCCGGTGACTAAAGAACCAATGATATTGACGAGGTTGCGTGTATTGCGTTATACACCATTCTGCATGTAGCAAAGGCAATGGAGGGACGTACATTTTTAGACTGACAGATCTCTACTACACACATTGGCGCTTATAAAACCTGTTCATATGAACGCTAAAACCTCAGGACGACACAAGAAATAAGGCGTGTCGTGTATCTTCGGTAGAGTAAACACGAAACTGATCGACGAAAACATCCGAATCATTAAATAATGAATCTTATGCAGTGCACTTATGTAATATTATTGTACATCTCGTGTGACCAGGCGCTAACCAAAAACAGATAATAACTACTTACACTGTAAGTAAATATGTATTATATATTTGGGTCTTGGTATTATAGTGCTTTGTACCGCTAAATTTTATACGGTAGGGTAGATCGTTCAAGTTAGTACATTTCCCCCCTTTTCATTTTGCTAATTTTTCTGTGCTCGTTCCTGAAAAAGCAAATTAATATTTGTTACATCACTACATATTATAAAATAAAATCCCCCGCCGCGTCTGTCTGTCTGTTCGCGATAAACTCAAAAAGTACTAAACGGATTTTCATGCGGTTTTCACCAATGGACAGAGTGATTCATAAATAAGGATAAGAAAAAAGTGAAGGCGTATATGCTCTGCTACCCGTGCGAAACCGGGACAGCTCCCTAGTTTAATATAAGGCTAGGTAGAGGTGTACTATTGTACACCTACATTTCACCGATGCGGTTATTGAGTACCGTGTAATAGGGAGCGATCCTATTATCATCACCGAGCAGAGTTCTAAACATCGGGCTGAAAAATGTCCATACAAAAAACACTGGCCGATCCGGGAATCGAACCCGAGACGCTTAGCAGTCCCTCTTACGACCACTAGACCAAGTGTAGTGGTTATACGTGTCACAATTTTAATTTTTATGAAGTCTTAAGTAACCCTTTCTCGACTGATGACCAAATTATAAACAAAAAACTAAACTAAACTTTAACTTTAACTGTCTGTAGTGTTGGACTCTAGCAACCAAAACCAGAAAAAAAGCGCCTAAAGTTAAAAAAAAAAATTAATTGACCCAAACTTAAAGCACACAATATTTAATAATATAAAAAAAGAATAAAACATAATTGGGTGCCTCACTGAAGCAGCAAATAGGCACAGTGCAACAAAAAATAAGGATTAAGTATTCAGAAACTCACAATTTAAACACGAGAACTTCCACGAACGCAATAGCCACGGACAGACAGACGCCATACAGCATGAGGATCAGCACGGGCTTCATGTCTATCAGGCCCACGCTGCTGAATGAGGACATCTTGGTGGCGCAGTGAGGTTTTGGAACCTGGAGACGCTTCGACAGGGCTGACTGGACACCTGACTCGCGGATCTGTTTGAAGCTGGAGGAAAGTCACAATGTTACTGTTAAGACTTGGTATACTTGGTATATTTACTTGATGTCACAAAAACGTGAAACGTTACACCTGTTTTCCGACTAAGACAATCCACGTCAGACAATCGGTAAACGATATTATTTTGTCGGCGAAAATAAAACACAGAATTTCATACGGTAAACGCACAAGTTCCATAAAAAGTCACCTTATACTTAAGAGCCTATAGCGGATCAAGGGCCCCTCGATAGAATTTGCTACGGGCCCCGCGCTTGCTTAATTCGGCACTAGCCGATCCCCATAGAAAGATCCATCCAAATATTTGGGGTCGGCACAACATCATTTTGCCTTGTACCTACATAATGAGTTTATAAAAGTTCTAAAATGAAATCCTTGCCTTGAAACGAATGTATTTGTCGAGACGGTTTGATATTCTGTGAGATTGTGTATATTTATATTTATTTTGTGTGTTTATCGCTCCCCCATTTTATTATTATGTATACTGAAATGTAGTGCGTGTTAATTTGATTAAATAAATAAATAAATATATCTTTCATGGTGTTAAAAAATATATTACAATGCTAACTCACGCAACTCGGAGCAGCTCTAGATAAGGCGAATCCTTCCTGACAGGCACGAAGGAATCAAAGCCATTTAAGAAGTCCACCTCCATCAGGTCGCACTTCTCCGTCTCCAAGAACGTCTGCTCGATGCGCCGGTACACGGGCTCCACTATCGAATGGAACGCGAACAGACCCTTTGTGAAAGAAGGATAAATCCAATAACATAACATAGCATCACGCCTGTATCCCCGAAGGGTGTGTTAGGCAGAGGTGTATAGTCAGCATCAAAAAGATATATACACGCAGCGAAATTCAAACGCTTAGTATTGGAAAGGTATCGGTTAAAATTATAAAATTTAAATGACCATGTTTTTTTATCTATCCACAGATACTATGTGTAAAATTGATCAAGATTTCAATCACTATTTCCTCTAAAACCCGCTTTTGAATTTCGCAACCCATATTTCGCCGATTTCGGCGGCGCACTTATTGCCATCTACCAGGCAAAGTTCTAGACTCCGTGCTGCTACTAAGAAATTCCATACAGAAAAACCCAACAACACTGCTAGACCAGAGAACAGTGGCGTAGCTACCTTGGGTGGCACCCGGTGCAGAAGTTTGCGGGGGCGGGGTGTTGAAGTTGAGCAAATTTCTATTTAAATATTGAAAAAAAAAAAAAACTTACAATTAAAATCTCTTCTTTCTGGCTTTGGCAGCTGCAAACTCGGAAATAACTTCTTCAAAATTTATATTTTGTATTTCCTCGTAATCTATGGCTTATATACCAAGACTGCTAAGCCGCGATTGGGTCATCGTTGCCCGCAAGTAGTTTTTTTATTAATACATAAAGCTGAGGTAGTGCTTGTGGGGAAATCCCCGAAAAAGACAGCAGTAGGGGTTTATTTTTTTCTTAATGTTTGTATTCCCCCCCCCCCCTTGCTACGTCACTGCCAGAGAATCAGACCCAAGCAATCGAACATCAAGTCGCGCCTAGACCCTTCGACAGTCCATAAATAATAATTTCGTATTGTTTATATTGGCATCGTATGATGACGTATATGAACGTTTGCATGGTTATGAATCCTGTGAATTATAATTTACTAGCGACCCGCTCCGGCTTCGCACGGTTAGCAGAGCATATACGCTTACATTTTTTTTTCTAAAACGATGGTCTAATTTAAATTAATAAGGATATGTAACTCTATTGGTTTGACGCGGCGCACCCCAGTTAAGCTTCCAATCGGCATGATTTTTTCCGATATCTTCTACAATAATCGTCATATTTTAGAAAATTTACACACAAGTTTTATGAATTATACACTTAAACCTTCCTCATGAATCACGCCGTCCATTGGTGAAAACCGTATGAGAATCCGCTTAGTCGTTTTTGAATTTATCACGTTTAGACAGACAGACGCGGCGTGGGGACTTTATTTTATAATAAATAAATAAATTCAGCCCATTACTGTCCCACTGCTGGGCAAGGGCCTCTTCTCAGATTGAGAAGGGTAAGGCCTTAGTCCACCACGCTGGCCCAGTGCGGGTTGGCGAACTACACACACCATCAAGAACTTTATGGAGCCCTCTCAGGTGTGCAGGTTTCCTCACGATGTTTTCCTTCACCGTTAATGCAAATGATAATCAAATTCTGATCCACACATGATTCTGAAAAGTCAGAGGTGCGGGCCAGGTTTGAACTCAAACCCTCTCGCATGGAAGGCAAGCGTTCAACCACTAGGCTATCACTGCTTTCTGCTTATGCTTTTATTTTATAATATATAGTGATTAACGCTAAGTAGAAGATTTTACAAATAATAAAGTCGGTATTCCTTTAAACATGATAAACATACAACACTTGAATATGAGGTAAGTACCTGTCTAATCCTCTCAACTCCTTCGTTCAGGTCGTAGAAATGTTTCCTCCCCTTCTCAGGATCAATCCTCTTGTACACCGTCACACGAACCGGGTCCTTGTATAACTGAAATATTATGAATCGTTATTCCTTTGGAACTAATTAGGTAGGTATACCCGTGATAGACCGTAACAATAGTGACTAAGTAATTGTGAACGAATAATGGCTAAGTAATTGTGATTGAAATTGAATTGGAGTTAAGGATTGATAGACTTGGTTTGGCTATGGTAGGGTATACAACGGGTTACTTTACTTTAAAAAAAAAAAAACTGCCCTACACTAGATTTCTCCTGTATCGTGGGTACAGTTTACAAACATACATGTCACATGCACACACAACCAGACCCGAAACAACTATTCGTAGATCATACAAATATTTGTTATATGCGGGGATCGATACCACGATACGTAGCGCAGAAAGCTAATCGCTTAGCCACTTTCCAACCGCGTCGTCAAAAGAAAGTTGCGCAAAAGTCGCCTGAAGATGTTACTTAAAGTAGTATGAAAACGTAATAACAGTACTAAGGGAACCTCCCTTAGTACTGTTATTACGTTTTCATACTAAGCTCAACGTAATTCTGACCCAAGGGCGGATCCACGGTCATTGGGGTCATGACCCCCTGGGCTGGTTCTAGGTCGACCACTGATAATTTTTGTAATCGCATTGATCGTACAGTATTTATTATTGTAATCGAATAGGAGCCTGTCCCGACTAGACATCAAACATATGACCCCCGTGACTTGAAAGCTGGATCCGCCCTTGTTCTGACCGTAATTAGTCAAAGGTAATAAAATACGATCAATATAAATACCAGTAAATAGATTTTACTGATTTATTTTTTCTTTTATTAATACCCGAAAATTTGACTCATAATCTACATCTACTGACAATCCACAAAAATTTTTAGGTTCTCCACTTAAGAAACAAACTATATTTTAATATATAAAAATAAATTGCCGTATGTATTAAAGATCATCACCTGAGAAGGCTCGACCGATTTGACTGTTTTATTTTCTGTTGTGTTTCGTAATTGTCAGGACAAGGTCTGTACGAAAGAAATTTGGCAAAATTCCGGAAATGTCGGATGGTATTTTCATAATAAATCTTTATGTTTTCATATAAAATTGTACCCGTGCAACGCCGAGGCAAGTCTCTAGTACTAAATTTTAATTTAATCAAAGGTAGGTTATCTAATATTGTTACCTGTTTGGGACAGTGGAAGGTCTGGTCGATTTTACACTTTAGTTATACATAATTACCTGTATTTTTATAAAAATCTTTCCAAACATCACTTTTTTCGTACTTTCGGGATGTCATTTTAGTAATTTACATTGACTAGGATCAATTGTAGAGGGCAAAAATAACACACGGCACACCAGACACGCAGTAAAAGTATCACAATGAAATTGACAATTTGGTTTGAGGGTAGTCACCGAATGTCAAACTAAAATGTCAATAAAATATGAATAGGTACATGAATCGTTTAAGGATGCGTTCTGTTTTACTCAAAATATTTTTTACAAATGTATACGAATAACATATCATTACGCCTGTATTCCCAAAGGGTTATACAGAGGTGTACTATTGTACACCTACATTTCGCCGAGGCCGTTATCAAGTCCCACGTAATATTATAATATTAACGCTATGTAACTCCGAATTTGTTGATACATCTCGGCTAATGTTAAAAGAGGGAGCCATGGCACCCATATCACAAGTTCAATCTTAGCGTGGGCCAGAGGTTTATACCCAGTGATGCCTTACAATTTTCTTTTTAATTTGACGACACCGTTGGCGCAGTGGCTAAGTGATTAGTTTTCTGCGCTTAGTGTCGCGGGTTCGATTCCCGCACGGAACAAATATTTGTATGATCTACAGATAGTTGTTTCGGGTCTGGTTGTGTGTGCATGTGACATGTATGTTTGTAAACTGTACCCACGATACAGGAGAAATCCTAGTGTGGGGCAATGTTTTTACAAAAAAAAAAAAAAAAAACAATTTTGTACTACATAGCTGTATATTTGGAAATAAATCATTTCATTATTTATTTATAATATGCGAGCCAATTGCCATCAACTGGACACAGTTACAAACTCCGTGCTGCTTCTGAGAATTTCCATACAGAATAATCCAACAACATTTTGCACGACCTGGGAACCGAACCCAGGACCTCACGTTCAGCAGTCGTGCTGACGACCACTAGACCAATGAGGCAGTCTCTTTTTGTCTTCTTTTCGACTTTTTAAACAACAGATTAGAGATTAAAAAACCCACTCACCCTAAAAACAAAATGGTTATAATCAACATCATTGGCTGCGAGCGTGATCTTGGCGCCGGCAAGCTGTGGCAGGTTGTGGATGGAGTCGGACGGCGCTTGCAGCAGCACCACGATGTTGGCTGAGTACGCCGCGTACAGCGCCATCAGCGCCGTGAACAGCACGAACACCATCATACGACCTAGACATTATCATCTCACTACTGGGAACAGGCCTCGTAGCTACATCGCTACCGCGTAGATTGGTCGATCTGCGAGGTTAAGCAGCGCTTGTTGCGGCTAGTCTTTGGATGGGTGACCATTTTGCACAAATTGTGGTTCGGAAAGCACGTTAAGCTGTTGATTCCGGGTGTCATATGAAGACCTATGATAGTCGTTACGGGTGTCAGCAGCCCAAAGTCTGAAAACCAGTCTAGCCTTAGAGTATAAGTGTCTCCCAATAAAATACTGATATCCAGCCGCAACTGGTACGACTGGACGCTGACCCCAATGTATTTAGGAGAAGACTAGGCAGATGATGCTGGGAACGTACCTCATCTCATATAAGGAAGATATTTAGTTAAAAAAACGCATTTTGAGGCTTAATTATTTCTCAATCTATAATCAATATAAAAAAAAAACAAAATCGTGACGACCTAGGTTTTACTTATGTCTATAACGTACTAGCTTCCGCGCGCGGCTTCGCCCGCGTGGTTTACGAACCCGTAAATTTTCCCGGGAAAAAAGTAGCCTATATGCTATTCCAGACTATAATTTATCTCTGTGCCAAATTTCATCCAGATCCATTCAGCCGTTTTGGGGTAAAAGAGTAACAAAGATCCATCCATCCATCCATCCTCACAAACTTTCACATTTATAATATTAATAGGATCAGCAAAATCAGCTCATATTTAGTGGGGTAAAAACATAAACGCATTTTGTTTGAAATCTTTTAGCTAAACTATAGTCTTAAACAAGTATTAATCGACCAAATTCTGATCCGCACGTGTGATCAAACTCAGACACTCCCACGTAAAAGGTTTTAGACCACTAGGATATCACTGCTTTTTACTTCATAATGTCACCACTAACTCACCAGATAACCTCCTAGGTTCCATGGCACATCCTTGCTGTCCAATTGCGCTGAACGCCAAGAGCATTGCGTCGCCAATACTGTCCAGTTGTGTCGGACCCTACGCACACATTATGAAGAATCAATGTAGGTAGCGAAAAACATTAATCGAAGTTTGTTCGAAGTTTGAATTAAAAAATAAAACTGTGACCCCGATCTTTTTTGTCTACCCTCATAATACAAATTCCAGTGTTAACCTTTGGTATGAGGACGCACTGATCAGTGCTAAAGTCAACATCGACACTTTTACACGATTTTCATATTAAATGCTTTATTAAAGCTCTTTTAAACTCTTAAAGCAATTTTACACACTTAATATTAAATGCTTTAATAAAGCTTTAATATTAAATGCCTTAATAAAGCATTTAATATGAAAATCGTGTAAAAGTGTCGAAGTTGACTTTAGCACTGATCACTGCTTCCGCATACTAAGGGTTAATGGGTAAATGCAACTGTTTTTACTTGTGCCGACGGTACGCGAACGCGTCCGAAGCTAGGCGGAAACGGCCGAAGTTTATACTCCTTCAGGTAGTAAAAAGGATGCGAAAACATCTTCATCATGTTATGATAAAAATATTGGTGAATAATGCAATTATTGGTTCTATTCATGTACGCAACAAATATTTGTATGACCTACAGATAGTTGTTTTGGGTCTGAGTATTTGTAAACGCATCTACGATAAAGGAATTATTCCTGAATTGGGGAAAATTGTATGTGTGAATTCACGAATTCTTGATTTCTCACCTTACCACCTCTAGCTTCGCATTTCGCAGCCATATACACGGTGAGAGTGGACAGTAACGCACAGAAGGACATCGCGATCCACACGTTACTGGAGAAAGGCATGGAGAATATGTTGGACACGTACGGCAGCGGCGGCTGTCGGAACACGAAGCGTACTCGGAAGGGCGCCAGCCGGTCAGTGTACGACACCACATCGAGGCGTTCTGTGTCTGATACTACGCAGTTCGTGCCTGAAAGTTGATGATGTTTAGATCTCTTACCTTCAAACCAAAAACATCGCTTTTCTAGATGTCTTTAAAGTTGATTGAGGAATTAATAATAATAATATCCTCCTGACGGATTTCGGTCACGCTGGTCAATCTCACCGGATAGATATTATAGAGCACAAGTGTGTGCGCAAACACAGGTGCTCTCTCTATTCCTTCACTCTCATAGTCCAATGGGACGGCATTCCGACACTACCGGAGAGAGATCAGGCGCAGGACCAACAGCTTTAGGTGCTTTCCGAGGCACGGTGTGTTTTCACATACACAAAGACCCGAAACAACTATCTGTAGATCATACAAATATTTGTTCCGTGCGTTAATCGAACCCGCGACACGTAGCGCAGCAGTCGATCTCTCAACCAATGCGCCAACCGTGCCGCCGAATTAATACTGGGATCGACAACACTATAAGTACATCCATATGTAGAAAAAGCTTTTGTACATAAGCGCTACTGCAAACGATACCAATTTCAGTATCTGTAAAGATCGCTAAAGATTAGAAACGCCATCAAAATACACTGACGCTGAGACTGCCTGGTCCTAGGTTCGATTCCCGAGTCAAGAGAAGTGTTATTAGATTTTTCTGTTTGGAAATTCTCAGTAACAGCTCAAGGCTGGAACTGTGCCCGGTATATGACACTAGGCGCGACTCTACTACTATAACCTCTCCTACTACTATAAACTCCTAACCTACGTGAACTCACCAAGGTCCGCTCGTCCACTATACAGGTCATCGATCATGCCCGACCACTTGCCGTTCACCTTGTATCCCCACCGGTAGCTGAACACATAAGCCGGCGTCGCGTTCAGCATGTGAAACGCTAGCCTCACGTTCATCCAGCAAATCTTCGTTATGGAGTCGAATTGAGGCTCCCTAGACAAAATACAAGAAAATGTGGTTGGTAATTTGGTCATATTTTTTAAACTAAAACCTTATTTTTCAATGGCCAGATAAAAGTTATCGAGCTGATTATGTGAAATTGGAACAGTTAAATGAAATTATTTATTTGCAATTAGGATTTTCAATCACTTTTACACGTCTTTTTTAAACTAGATGGCGTCGGCATTTCCTATGACTATGCCTGAGAAGAAACGCCGAAACAAACTCAGGGGGTCAAAGTCTATTCTAAAGTTAAGACAGATTGTTATGATGTAAGGATTTATGTGAGACAAATATAGGGTGGAATAGCCTTTTGAAGAAAGTGCCATAACTATTTGAGCTGACCTGTCGCAACAGAGGGCAAAAATGGATCAGTTGTCGTGAGAATTACTGAAATTAAGAGCGTGCAGCCTAGATCTCATTCACATTTACAATGTATAGCGGTTATATATAAGAAACCATTTAATTAGTTTAATCAGTTATTGTTAGTGTTCCGAACCATACTGTTAAAACAGTATTATACTTTTTCGTTCGTTAATACTTTTTACTGATCTATAAAAAAAAGTGCATAAAATACTGTTTTTATAACCGCTGGTATTCGGAGCGATAAAACCTAAAAAAGTAAACGTACAAACTTCATTCCACAACGAAACTGAATGAGAGTTTTACGAAATCAACAGACATATAGGAATACATTGGCTATCTCTTCTACCAACAATACATTGTTAAATTGAGCAAGAAGCTCCATTCATATGTTTTTAAAACAACAAAAAATACTGTTCATTTTAGTTCTCCGACCTTAATATACTTTATTTCTCGTACGAAAAGTTGGGAACCCTAGTTATTATACAATAACTGTCAGATAACTCTGAGGAACCATGAATTGAAACAACCAAAAATCAGCCTTAAATCGACAATACCTTTGCTGTAAATTACACTACCACTGTTTCAAAGCAGTCTATATCAGAAGCACACATAGTTATTACTTTATTAAATTCTAATTAACATCACGGTTCTCAAATTCCCCCATTATATCTTACGCTACATAAAATTATTTCTAAGTAAGGCCTAGTACTACAAGGTAAAGTTAGTAAATAGTCCTATAAACAAAAACATATTATACATACATAGGTATACATAAAAATAAATATAATTGAAACCTGAAAGAGTGAACGAGAGAGAAAGCGGGGATGTTAATGCTTAGAAGACTAGGTAATCGTCTTTCACTCACAGTCCATCCTCCTTGAGCAGATGGTGTCGCGTGGTGTTGCTGTCCTGGATGACGTTGGACATGGTGAGTGTGTGGCCCATCATGTCACGACGTCGCCGGTACACTTCGCGGTAACGACGCGAGTCCACCAAGCTACCGTTATAGAAGCCACGTGGGGTAGCCACCATGGGACTGCTGGGCGAAGGCTTGTGGACTGGAATGAGGTGATCATGTTTGACGTGGAAAAAGTATCGTTTAGTATTATCAATATGATGTTTTATAGGGTTTACGTAAGCCAGCCTTTACCCATTTAAACCTGAAACTATTTTTTACTAAAACAAGTGATTTTTTCGTTTTTTTTTTTTTTTTAGCTATAGGATGTTACGTAACATAAAAAATATATTTTAAAAAGCGTGCAGGAAGGGCCTAAATACCTTACATTTGACATCAGGCAAACTAATTCATAACGAGGGTACTTAAAAATAATTTATTACTTCTGAAGTATCGTATGTGAGACGATAGGTCTAAATGGGTTGATGAAGGCTGGCAGGTGTGGAGAAGAAGAATTTAAAAGATTATGTTTGAACTATATTATATAAATAAAACTTTTAATCAAATTAAAATGTTACAGTTACAGTATAACAGTAACAGTACAGTACATAAAATCTTAATACATAGAGCCTACGTTACATGTGTGCCTGAACTAGGTAATCCTGTGTTTCAGGCGATCAGTGCTAGCTAAATCTAAAATAAACAGAAACATACAATATTATCATCATCAGCCAAAAGACGTCCACTACTGAACGAAGGCCTCCCCCAAGGGGGGTTTGCCATAATCCCCACGCTTGGCAGGCGGCTTGGGGATCGCAGTGGCTCACCGATTAGTGAGAGGACGCTGCTGCCCGTCCTCCGGTGTCTAGCCGCAGTTTTAAGACGTACCCGGGTCAACATACAATATATTATACTATAAATGTTGTAACTTTTGAAATTGTAATTGGAAAATAATTTGTATTAATCTTATTCCGTCCGCGTAACCAAAAATATATACAGTTGTGAATTCTATACGTTTTCATTAAAGGCCTTCCACATCCCCATATTTACCAAAATAGCAGTGCTGGAGCGCAAATAATCGTACCGACGGAAACCCAGATTCTCAGTAACTACAAGAAAAAGCTTAGCGAATGGTTTCTCTCATAGAATATCCTTAAACTTGTATTGCTAATATTAACTAACTATTAAATCAAGTACTTGTTAATAATAATATTTAATTAAACAACCATTTTTTATCCTCCGTGGATTACACAAAAGCTTTTGACAGTTGTAAGCACTGTGTAATATTATTAACCCTAAATGTTCACGAGCCTTTTGTTGTTACGGCATAATAAAAAAAAATCCAGACTCTTTTGATACTACATTTAATATGACGAAGGGGTGAAATGAGGTCAACCGTTCCCCAACTGTTACCAATATTAACAATTGGCAATTTTCAAACATCTGTTCTGCCTGTGAGATGGTTAAAGGCCCGGATTCAAGACGACAACAATGTCACTATATTCTTTGTATTACTGACAATAGCAAATATTTAGGTGCTCATAAATAACTAGCTGTCCTCGTGACTCCGTTTGCGTAGAAAGATTATTCATACAAGTTTTGATTCCATATTTTACCCTCTTAGGAGAGGAATTTCTAAAAATTCTTTCTTAGGTGGTACCTACCTTCCAAATTTTAAATTTGTAGTTGCCATGCTGTGTATATGTGTGAAATGTATTTAATTGCCTCTATTCCCGAAATATTCAGATGTTCAGATGTTTTCTAGTTATATAAGAAGAAAGAATTTCTATTAAAATTCAGTTAATAATACTAAGAGTTAGTTTATCATGCGCCCCATCTGTAAGGATCGGTCAGCTTAAATCTTTCGTGACAGAATTACAGAAATGAATAATAAAGCATATTTTAATCAAGAAAATTATTAAATACAGTTTGTGCATTCAATTAAGCTTTCAATTAGATGTCTATTAATCGTCATATGATACGTATGTAGTAGTAGATGTAAGGGTGTGCACACATCTACGATCATGCGACAAACGCTCGCTAACTTTAAGTACCTGTAGAGAAGTGTACCGACAATCTATGTACAGTCGCTAGAAAATAGCAACGCCAGCAAAATGGACTAAATTGACGTAAGCTTTTGAATAGTCATGTGATTCGTAAATGTCGATTCCATACATTTTGCTAGCGTTTCTATTGTCTAGTGACGTGTCTAGGGGGCAGACTGTGTTCTGTTCCCATTCGACCCTTTTCCAGAATTTCAAAAATCTAAATGTTTCCTTCAGTTATACAACCTATCTATTGTTAAAAAGTTCTGGTCAATTAATTAGCTTTTTTTTATAAGATGATGAATACCCGACGAGCCAAAACCAGTTCCCACCCATGGCAATATTTCAATTTTCAGATGACCATTTCCTTGGGAATCCTGTACAATAGTGAATGATTCTTTTGAGACCTTTCACAAAAGCATTCATTTCGAGTGATCCCGGGGAACCAGTCTGATTTCGTTCTCCAAAAACGAAAAGAAAGCGTGTGAATACACCATCCAGTGTAATCTCATAAAAATGAGGACATCAGACTCGATAAAAAGTCCAATACTGAACGAAAAGAAACGTGAGAACGAGGGGCAATATTATATGTCCTTGACAAGAAAAAAACGCAAATTCGGCGCGTGTTCCTAGATGAATACGCACCCTTAGATGTGAAACTATGAAAGGTGCGCAACGCTAGCCTATTGGTCGAGGTGTAATGCGCGCGTCGTTTGCTCATTGGTCGAGGGGTTTAGGGGCTGTTCCGAAGTCCTTGCGGGGAGTCCAGGCAGAGCGATCAATATAAACTCCAGCCATGACAGTCTCCGTTCAGTCGCTAGTTTGGGCTTTAGCCAGTTAGTATCATAATGTTTTTAGTTTATCTTTTTTTCAAATTGGTTGCCTCCAAGTGAATCAAGTGTGTGCCTCTGGTGTAATCTGAACAGTTAATATTCTATTTGTATTATGAACATTTTGTTAAAAGAAGAAGGTAATCAAGACAAAGAAATAAGACATAATAATCAATATTTCCAATAAAAAGCACAGACGAAACATTCCTGAAGATATCAGAAGAAATTTGAAGATGCTGAAGAATTCGGCAAATGTATGGAGTGATTTTTGAAGAATCGAGAAGAATACGGGTGGGAAATTAGCAACAATCAACTCAAGAATGAAGCTTGCCAGATTGCCGAGCTCATTACGTAGTGGCAACTACAGACAAATGGTATGTTTTTCAACTTACTTTTGTGTGGATACTTAAGTGTCACATTGGTCTTGTAAGCTAAGCACATTGGTCTTAACTGCCTTATTGCCCTAGAGGTCGGAAACGCGGCTGCGTGAGGGGTTCAATCCCCGAGTCGGGCAAATTGTTTTTTAATTAAACGTCCATCGATACAGGTGTTTAGTAGGATTTGCTAGAGTGGGGCAACCCACACTAGTAATAACTCCTGTGTCGATGGTGCGTTTCCAAACACAAATATCCACACGCACAAATACCCAGGTAAGTCATAGGTACCAATATTTATTCTATATGGGGAAGCAAACCCGCAGCTTGTAGCACATCAGTCTCTTAACCACCACGCTAAACGCGCCGTCAGTGTTATTGGAATTTACTGATAGAAAATTTTCAGTTGCAACCCGGAGTTTAATAGACACGCCGTTTAATATATGGGATTTAACCCCTACAACTCTGCCTAACCGTTCAGAGAACACAGGCGTGATGCTATGTTAATTTCAGTTACACAAGTTTGACTTTGAGTTTGTTTCGGCTTTTCTTCTTAAAGGCAGTCAGTAGGAAACGAAGGCGCAATCTAGATCTAAAAAAAAGAGGCTTGTACGTATAAAAGCTTTCTGTAAAGAATTCATTACAGAAAATAAATCATTATTACAAAGATTTCACCACAATATTTTATTTGTTTCGGGGGGAAAACTAGGAGGACAAGTTTTTGGAGAGTTGAAGACAATTCCTGGTAAGGTGAACAGGAACAACCACCAACTGAAAAATGAAGCCATGCGCCAGCGCCGCCGCCGAGTTAAATTATTGTAAGTCACTTGACTTTCATTTTTTAAAGCGCTATTAATCTGAAAATAACTGCCGGCGCCCATCGCCGGCAAGGTTATTTTCTGGGAGGACCTTCTCCGTACAAGAAGTACGGAGATGGACCCCCCGGCGCACATGACTTTTAAATTAGTTTAGTTATATTAAGGTAAAATAGAATTTAGCTTAAAGCAATACTTTTGGTGAAACCACTAGAGCCATCACTAATCGATTTACATCTGCCTTTTTGGCCTATACTAATAAAAAGGTTTTGTTTTTGACTGACTCTGGTGGTTTACTTGCAAATGATTTAACGGTAAATATGAAGCCTATGACTTTCTCCAATGTGAAGCCAGCGAAAATTTAAGATTTTGGACTTGTAGATATTAGCACATTGAAGAAGTTAAAACATACATATTTTAGAGGAGTCACCTAGCACGAATGTTTTGACATCTGGTATCTTAAGCGTGAATTTTGAATTGAAATATGTACGTACTTGTTTCTATGTATGTTACAAATCGTGCATCACGCATAAAATTATAACAAAATCTTTGTATTTTTTCAATTCAAAATTGACTGACATCAACGATTCGGTTACGTTTCTATACGTCAAAATATTCGTGCTAAGCTTACTGGACTTACATTTTTAAGACAACTCTTCATCGAAAAGGAGGAGTGACGAAAACGAGTGATCTTTATTGTCACACGTTTTCGAGAAAGAAGAGAAAGAGAGAGACAGAAGAGTTCTTGGAAAAGTGTGACAGTAAAGATGTTTTGTGAAGTATGTGTCCTTCTGGTAACGGTTGGGATCAACACCTTACCAGAATATCAGTAACCACTAACTGGTATTTTGGTAAGGTATTGACTCTGGCAAGGTATTGATTATGGTAACAAAGAAGTTTGGTAATTTTTGTGTACACGCAGCTACATTACCGCCGCTACATAAAGCGAAGCGTACGTTGGGTGGTACCGTGTGCCGGTCCGTGTGATGTTACCATCACGCGGTGAACACAACATCACTGTCGTTGGACTTGGTGACGAACATATACGTGGTGTTGGTGTACTCGTAGAACTCTGTCTTGATATTACCGTCGTATCTTCTAGAAGTAGGTACGCTGGCTTCAATTGTTCGATTGTAACGACTGTAGTCGGTTTGGAAGTTTCAGTTTGAAAATTTTGCCGCTGCGTTCGAGTATTTGGTGCGGGCCGTCGCCGTCGTATGGTGTTGTTGGCTCCGTGCCGTCTTTGCGATCCTTAACAAATATGTTTACGTTTCAATTGTGATAAGTATGATTTGATATTGTTTCTGTTAGCTGCTTGACGAATTCTGAGTCTTTAATTTTCAGCTTTGTAGGCACGTTGAAAACAGATGGTACTCGCAGCATCGCTCTGTCATTAAGGCCGGGTTCACAGGTGCCTTTACGAAGGGCAGTGCGCAGTACGATGCCTTGTCTCAACTTGTTTGTTCACTTGTTGGTGGACTGCCGGATTTATTAATTAGGGCATTGAATAGTGACGATTAGAGTTGTCTTCATTGATTTTTAGTCACGCGTAATGGATATATGATAACTTATGCCATCTTTTCGAATTCAAGCTTCGTCACTTCGTATTCGTCAGGGGGTAAAGGACGTGGGCGTTTTCACTGTTCAATGAGTCACCTCGTGGTTCACTGGAGTCATGAGTGACGTTTCTTCTGTCAGCACAACGTCTTTTTGAAGACGTCGAAAACGTACGATTGCGGGCCGTGACAGAGTTCTCGGAAACGTATGAAAATAAAGATTTTTTGTGAAGTATGTGTACTAGTTTTCTTGGTAACGGTTGTGATGTGGTAACTGGTATTCTGGTAAGGTTATGATTACGGTATTTTTTTCGTACGTACCGCTACATCACTAAAGCGAAACGTACGTTGGGTTTTACAAGCCGGCGGCTGCTGTCGCTGAACTTGTTGACAAACTTGTACGCGATGTTGTTACGTCCATAGAAGTTTTCGCTGTACTCGTAGAACTCGACTATGGTAAGGTATGGTAATGGTAAATTTGGTGTACGCGCCGCTACATAAGATACCAACAAATAGCCGTGGCTGTCGAAACCATGCAACATTTTGCGACATCTAAAAACTTACTGATCAAAGATCAACCCAAGAATCAATCGATGGTTTGTTAAGGGATATTCTGACATCCCTTTGACATCTCGTGTGACGATATCTCGTGGCGACTCGACAGAAGAAGAAGAAGAATTAATCAAAGGGTTGTCAAGAAATTTTCTGACATACCTTTGACTGATTTCCGTGTGACGACACCTCGATTCTCCAGAAGAAGAACAGGTTCACCGAGGAGTAACGACTCTTCTGGGAGGAGAGCTGTGCAAGTCATATAAGGAATTGAAGATTTTATCTCAATAATTATGCATACAACATTAACAGCAACATTTTTCAACAATAGCTTGCACCATCAATGGTCATCATCATGAAAGCCAAAATTTACAACTGTCGATATTATTTTTCTAATCTGCGAAGCCTCCTAGGAACCGGTGTAGAAATGCACACGGCAAATTTAAAGTAAAAAAGAAAAACAGCTCGACTTTGAACGAGTGCAAACAACATGATCAACACGTGCCTCTTGCCCTGAATATCAGGTCTACTGCGCAACGCCGATACTGAATAACCATTCTAGCAATGAATTTCAAGACGAAAAATTTCGAAGTATCGTGTAAATTTAATCCTAATCATGTCCTTCAGGACTGATCGTTATGCTTATGTGTACCAGCGGTGTTCCGCGGCAGACCCGTAGGACATATAACAAATCAAATAACTTGAAAAGAAGCAGTTGCTAAACGAAGCGGGCTAGTTGGGTTGTCCATTGATGTTGCTGAGTGGATTGTGTTAGATGCTGCTGTTACTGGCAAATTTGATCAGTTCTGTACTTGATCTACACGTGCTTCATGGCCTATAGCCATCTTACTGCCTCCTAAGGCCTAAACCTTCTCATTCTCAGAAGAGACCCTTGTCCAGCAGTGGGAAAGAGAACTGCGACTGTTTATAATATATTTTAAATTTTGTCTGATTAAACTTTTCATATTAGGTATAAAAATATATAACGCAGTGGGGCACTGCTATTGGTAGGTCGTTTTAGGCTAAGAAAATATATAAAAAACATTTTGGACACTTGGCAAGCTAGAAGATCAATTTACGGAATTTTAATAGCTTTTCGTTGTTTAAGCACACAAAAAATACACTAATTATATTAAGTTGTATTCGAACTGATGCGAAACAGCCTGCGTACCGCCCAGCCGCCGTTGTTTCTATAGAAACAGTCGCAGCGCGGGAGACACGCGGGCGAGACGCGTCAGTTTGAGCACAGCTTTACACAAGTACTGATTGAATATCAGTGGTAAACGAAGGAGTAAAAAGTAGACATGAGAAATAAGAAGCAGCTATTCAGAGCTTTCCCCCAGTATTACTGAAACACCAACGAAAAAATTTTCATCTGGTTATATTTCACTGTTTCAGTTTAGTTCCTTACTCTCTCTATAATGAATAAGCAGATTTTCATTAGCAAGGCTGTATAAAAGGGTTACAGGGCTGTATAAAAAGGTTTTCAGGTCTTGGGTCAACGAAGAAGTCGGTCTATCATTCACCTGTGTGCGCGTGCGCAGGTGAATGATAGATCTATTTTGTGTCTGGTCCATTAGACCGTCACCGAAACAATTTAGCCAAGCGTCTAAATACTACAAACAGTTCACAAGTGACAAAGTTTTCAATATTTTTTCATCGAGTTTTGTTTTTCAGATTTTGTTGTTAATTATTTTTCCCCTAAATACATACAATGTCGTAAGTACAAAATTATATAGCATCTAGGTACGCTTTTGTTTGTAAATCCTTTTGCTGCTTTCTGAAACGAGGTATGCAACCTAGCATTCCTCAGAATCCCATGTGCTTATCATCATAATTTTTTTAGTGATGGACCACGGCATCACGATTCTTCTTCAGCTCGAAGCACTGGAAGTATCTCAACTGGTAGAACCTGGGGTACTTGGCAGAAGAATGTAGCAAAGTATAGCGCAAAGAGCAAATGCTCATAACGAGTGCGATGAAACAAAGTAAGTATCAGCTTAAATATTCTTTCTGTCTTTCTTTGAAAACGTTGCCTCCTAAGAATAACACCTGTATCATAGGTGCGTTTATATACACATATATTCTCATACACAAACACCCAGGTGTACTAAGATATTGCAAGAATTATTACATATTACTTCAGTTTTCGGTAAGAAGCTACTGGCATGAATAGAATTTAAAGGCTTAAATTATCATCTATTTTTAAATTAAATAATTTCATACTTTCTTTTCAGTATCGGAGCGACTACAAAGCAAAATTATAAAAAAAAACTGTTGGCATTATAAGATCATCTGGCATCTGGAGAACCATACAGAAGAGATGTCAGATATGAATGCTCTCTCAGAAATAGAGCAGAAATTTCTTCAAATATTATGGGAATTATTTGGTTCAGGGCTCCTCGGTGTTAAGGAGGTACCTGTTAATCTTCTGTTGATTCAACAATGGAATCGCTTATGCTGTGAAGAAGATTAGCCAGTCAGCCACGGCGCGAGGTTCACTGCCCAGGGTGCGCCAGATGATTTCAGATATCGTCACCCGTGGAGACTCTTTCCTTACACAGCCAACTTTTCGAACAAGTGAGTAAACTGATTACGTATTTCAAACTATTTATTTTGTCATTGTAAAATTTCATACCAATCGGTTCAGTGGTTTAGTTGTGATGAGGTAACAAACAGACAGACAAAATTACTTTCACATTTATTATAGTGTTATATCTGTTTTCAGGTATCGGAGATTAAAGTGGAACCTAAAATCAGCGTGGCCTACACACAGGCCTCATGGCTTGTACGCAACGGCGTGCACAGAGTTTTTACACAGGGTAGGCAGGAAATTTTAAAAGCTTACTTACCAAAAATACCTACTGTTGTATTGGTTCGTCACCTTGTCGATTAAATAAATATGTATATGCCACCTCAAATATCTTATAATAATTATTTATCTGAGTTATGTAGGGTAGGCAGTGTCTTTTTGTCTTTAAGAACGCACGCCACTGCCTGTACGGTACAAATACCAGTACATTGGATTTTCATCAAAATTAGTTGAAAAGAAGTAGTCGCGACCTAATATTGCCCAGTTCGGTCGACCATTGATGTTTTTACTGGTAAAATAGTTTCAGTCTGTTGTCGTTATTATCGTTATGAAAAAGAAACTGCATATTACTGTATTTTGTTTTGATGTGCTTTACTAATTAAAAAATATTAAAAGTCTGGTGAATAGTGAATAAAAAAAAAAATGTATCAAGATTTTAGTATTTGGTTTCATTTACAAAAAAACATTGGTGTCCCCTCATTTGTATATAGTAGGCATTCAGAGGTGGCCCAGGCCTTCTGTGCCTCTTCCTAGATACGCCCATGGCAAGCACATGGCCGTGATACTGACGTGGAGCCGGCACACATTAGTAGTAATTCAAAATGTATTAAATGCCGGATTCCACGCTATGATTTACTTCGCTTTTAAAGCAGGCGGGCATTCGGCTAAACTAACAATAAAAAAAAACGGGTTCGATTCCCAAACCTTACAAATAAAATTTTGACGACACAGTTGCCGCAGTGGCTAAGCGTATACCTTTCTGCGTTACATGTAGCGGGTTCGATTCCCGCACGGAACAAATATTTGAATGATTTACAGATAGCTCCGATAGTTGTTTCGGGTCTGGGTATATGTCCTTGTGAATATTTGTGTTACTTGCACAATACAGACCAGCCGTATAGAATATCAGACAGCAAAACATGACGACTCGTATGGCCCAATGGTTAAGCAATCCACTGTTTTGCTACGTGTCGCGGTTTCGATTCCCGCATGAAACAAATATTTCTATGTTTGTGCATGTGAAAATTTGTGTTTGTAAACGCACCCACGATACAGGAATTAATCTTAGTGGGGGAGTTAATCAAATTTAAAACAAAACATCTAATATGACATTTTCTGATTAGCGATATAAAATAATACGTGTAACCAAGTTTCGTGTCCAATTAATCTATACTTATAATATCGGACTAATTTGAAAGATATGTACTTAACAAAATTGCATACATTTTACGTGCCCAAAATATCGTACCGAAATCGTGTCGTACCTATAATGTAAAAAGTATAATATAAAATCGATACGGCCAGACTGAGGTAGATGGGTTTATTTATAGGTAGGTAGTAAAATATGACTGGTGTGAAGGCAGGGGTCCAGTGGTTGCCAGGGTTACCAAAGGGAGAATCACCACCGCAACTTCACGGAAAATTCCAACGTTATAGCGATAGGAAGGTATTGTTGTACAGGTTTTGAATATGAAACTGTTGTAGGGTACTTATCAGTGTACGGTCACAAAATTAATTATAGGTAACTACCTACTTGATCAATATAAATATAAATCAATTGCCACATGTATGACGGAGCGTCACTTGAGAACGGCTCGACCGATTTGGCTGATTTCTTTTTGTTGTCTTGTAGATTTTTTTGGAAAATCCACCGGATATGTCGGAAATTTCGATAGTATTCTCGTATGAAAATCTCAGAAATTATCACTTTCTTAATTAATAAATTGCAACCGTGCGAAGCCGGAGCGGATCGCTAGTTTTAAATAAAAGTGGTTCACCGAGGCAAGAATATATTATGAAATGATTCAAAACTCATTTAATCAAATAGTTGATTTGAGGTCGTAGCTACATTGATACGTCACAGATCAGTGGATCTGCGAGGTTAACCAGTGCTTACTGATGTCAGTCCATGGATGGGTGACCGTATGTCACACATTGAGGCCATTCCATGCCTCGGAAAGCACGTGGAATAGTTGGTCCTTGGTGTCACGCAAACACATGACAGTCGTTACGGGTGTCAGCAGCTCAAAAATTCTGACTGACCAGTCTAACCTTAGAGTATCAAACCCTCCCAGTAATTGAGTGGCGGATGCCAAATGACAGTCGCTCCGTGTAACATACTGATATTCAGCTGCAACCGGTTAGATTACAAGACGATCTCAATGTTGTTGGGAAAAGGCTAGGCAGGTGATGTCTTATTTGTCCATTGTAATAAACGGAGGATAGGTAGGCAGTGGGTCGGTAAGTATAAACCGAATGTAAGGTGAATTCAACCATCAACTTTTTAAGCAAAACTATTGTAAATTGCTTCCATACATTTTTCTTACATATTCTTGTATTTTACAATAGCTTCATAAGTTAATATATTCATGTCTTTGGTTTTAAAAATGTTTCGGCCCCACTTCCTCGTTGTCTTTATATCTGGCCCAGCTCCCATATTGTGAAAAGATTTTGGACAAATCTTACATTATATCTACTTGTAATAATAAATCACACGCAAATTGCATTCGTGTGTGTAAGTGATTACCCTGGAGTTTAAAACTGCAATAGTGTGAGGTGGAATTAATACTAGGGATTCAGGTTGTCGGCACGGTTGGCGCTGTGGTTGAGAGATCGAGTGCTGTGCTACGTTTCGCGGGTTCGGTTCCCGCACGGAACAAATATTTGTATGATCTACATATAGTTGTTTCGGGTCTGAGTCTTTGTGTATGTGAATATATATGTTTGTAAACGCATCCACGATACAGGAATTATTACTAGTATGGGGCAACGTTTTTTTTTTAAGAAAGGTTTGTATAGGTAGATGGGGCCCGTCATTCGCATGACTCACAAAGGGTATCTTAATATCTTCCCTTTGACGAAACTCGTGCGTTTGACAGTTTAATTAAATAGTTCTTTGTTCCCTAGTTCATTAGTTTGATGGGGATATACTCGTATGATGACAAACAGTTGTTAATATTATGGCAATGAATTTAAATATCTTTTTTTTTAAGTAAAACCTCCTAGCCATGATTTAATACTGCTTCATTGGCCTAGTTCTCGGGTTTTTCTATATGGATTTCCATACAGAAAAACGTCCCATGTAATAGGGGGCAAGCAGCGGCGTTTTTAGACAGGGTAGGCAGAAAATTTTAAAAGCTTATTTACCAATAACACCTACTACTTGTTGGTATTGGTTCGTGGTCTTGACGATTAAATAATGATGCATGTGATTTGCCACCTCAAATATCTTATAATAAATATTTATCAGAGTTATGTAGGGTATGCGGTGTCGTTTTGTCTTTATGCACCGCACGCCACTGGGAGCAAGCCTATTGCCATCTACCGGGCACAGTTCCAAACACCGTGCTGCTACTGAGAATTTCCATACAGAAAAACCCAATAACACTTCGCACGACCCGGGAATCGACCCCAGGACCTCAACCCTAGCAGTCAGACATGCAACCATGATACCAATGAAGCATTCAAATGCAGTAAAGTTAGCATATTCAAAAAACAAAGTCTCAGTGCTAAGTGATTCAAATATTATTATGATTAAAATATTCGCCCCTTTAAATTATCTGTAACCTTGACAGCAGACGTAGGGTTGAAACATCCGAGGGTCGGGGATGAGTATTTCTGAGCTAAGGGCTAATTATAATGATTATTCACCATCACTTTGTGTATAGTAGATTGAGATTTGATCTTCCAAAGAGTAAAAAAGTGTATAAAGGGAATGGACAAATTGTTGATATTGAATTATTATAAATTGCTGTAAAATTTACTTCTGTAAATGTACACAGTTGAGCAATAAATTTATTCTATCCTATTCCATTCTATTTCCCAAGTGCGTTTACTGGACGACGGCGCCATCTATCCAGTCAGCCACGTTATTATAGGTACATCGTGCTTACGACTTGTTAAACTATACTAATATCATAAAGAGGTAAAATTTGTTTGTTTGTATGTAGGTAATCTCCTCTACTAATGTTCAGAATCTGAAAATTCTTTCACCAATAGATAGCTATATTATCCCCAAGTGCTATAGGCCTTAAATTAATATATGCAGATCATGCGAAGTCGCGGGCTGAAGCTGGTTACCTAATATTTCAACAACGGCATGAGCAAATGCTTATGTTAGAACCGTGCAATGATGCTGTCGCAAGAAGAAGTAAAGAGACTAAGATAGTTTTCGCTTGCCTTTTCCAGGCATGGTTTTTAATGTACTTACACCTTAAGATACACGTTACACGTTTAGATAATTGCCTTGAAATACGCGCAAAATAAGTGGTTGGGCGTTAACATTTCTTACATCGAAATCTTAAAGAATTAATTTGATTTTAATCTGATTAATTTGTAAGTACCTACACGTAAATCATCAGCCTAGCCTTTTCCCAACTACATTGGGTTCAGCTTGCAATATAACTGGTTGCGGCTGAACATCAGTATTTTACACGAAGCGACTGCCTTCTGACCTCCGCCACCCAGTAACTGGGAAACACTGATACTCTAAGGTTAGTCTGGTTGTCAGACCTTTTGGGCTACTGACGCCCGTATTTATCTCTTCTTATGACATCCGGGACCAACTGCTTTACGTGCTAATTGATTATCTTAATATATATTTCTTTTGTACGTGTGTCTGTCACCTAAATCCTCCTAAACGACTAGACTGATTTGGATGAAATTTTGTGTGTATATTTCAATGAGTTCCTGGATGGTTTGAAAACAATTGGACTTGGTAGGTGGCGCTGCGATCGAGTTCTAAAACAGGTTCAGGCAGGACAACGTCCGTCGGGTCCGCTATTACCTACTTATTATATTGTTTATATGATTTTGATTTTACGCTTTTTTCATTACTTCGAGATCTCATGTTACTTATTTTGCTATACGGATCGATGTGGGTGGTTTGCAGACAACTTTGGAATGGGGCAGACATCACCCCCATCTGGGTGAGCTGTGGGGTGACCACCCTGCTACATGTCGGCACTCTGATATCATACGCACTACATTTGGTCTATATTTTGTTTCTATACGCTCATTAACGCTTTAATGCTCGGATGCATGAATTAGAATGTCACTGATTATTATTATGCAACAAATAAAAATGTTATATGTTTTTAAGGTCTTTATCTCTGAAAAAATAAAGCTCTACTTGTGTTTTATAGAGTTTTTTTGATAGGCCCTGTGTGTACTGAAAAAGGCTAAAAGAAATAAACAAAGTAACAAGTCTAGTTCACTGCCTCTTTGGTGTAGTAGTCGCAAGCGTGACTACTGAGCGTCCTGGGTTAGACTTCCGGGTCGGGCAAAGTGTTATTGGAGTTTTCTGTATAGATTCTCAGTAGCAGCACAGAGTTTGGAACTGTGCCAGGTTGATGGCAATAGGCTCGCGACCTAATAGTTAATAACAGCATCGGCGAATTTTGGGTGCAAAATAAAAGAGTATCCTTGGAGTTTCTTGCCGGTATCTTCTCGGTAGGACCTAACCGCACTTTGGAACCGGGCCTAGAATCACGACGTACTTCAAACTTAACTTTCATTTTACTATCTTCTTCTTTATTTAATTTAAGAGCTTTTGTCGGTGGAGCTAACTATCCGTCATAAAATATTTATTCCACGTGGTAATCGAACACGCGACACAGCGTAGACAGCCAATTGCTAAGTACGTTTGAGACATGAGACAACATGATACAGGGACTGCAACCCTTTTCAATTAAAATGAGATTCACCATCAATTTCGTGACCATTTTAATATGGTCCGACGCACGACGCGGCTTAATTAAAACAGCGCTGGAGTACCTATATGTGTAGTGTATCTACGAATTGTGGACATCAAAGAGGCGGTAAGCCTTTGAATGGTAGCCAGACAGTAATTTCGTCGGGTGCACGAATGTGCACGCACACATTTACAACAAATTCCCGGCCCGATGGGACCTATTCTGGTAAACATCGAGACTTGCAAAATACCGGTTTCAATTATGGATGTTTTTTTTTTAATGTTGCATCAATTAGGAATATTGCGTTTAGAAACACAATATTCACGTGCTTAAACACCCTGAACATCTATCTGTAGAACATATAAATATTTGTGCCGTGCGGGAATTGAACCAACCCTACTTTCAAACTAAACAAAAGCTCTGTGTGGCGAAGAGTTTATATTTTACTTTTAAATCTTTGATAGTATTAAGTTCTAAATAGTTGTAAAGTCCGTTTATATTTTTAACCTACTTGCATTAGTTAGGTATTCGGTTTGAATCAGTACATATCCTAGAATAATTTCACTTGAAAATCAAACATATAATTCCGGGAAATGTTTTGCCTCGCAACATGACAAAAAGTAAAGCGTCATCAATCAAAGTGAAGCGACAACAGAAAATCCCGATTCGAACTATGACAGTTTACAACGATTCTAACACATATACAAATATCCGATATCAACCGTCGGGCTTCGGTCCGCCAGTCTAACCACCTTGCCAGATCGGAAGATCCTCCCTCTTCAACGGAAGAATACTATACCTCGTTCCTCCATAGGTACTACATCGAATAATGTAAATCACGGGGTTCTAATAATAGACCCCTTTAGTACCTCGTCAGAGCAAGCTCAGACAAACCCAGACAGATATTAAATAGGTAGGTACGGTATTTCAAATTCGATATTGCGAAGTTGTGTACAGAGGCATCGACGCAAATTAAAATTTATTGGATTCTCTTTGACAGAGGATGGCTTTGTTTCGTTGAAAAGTATTGAATATTTGGCAGATTAGATGTTGATTTTTTGTTTCTTTATGTCCGTATTTACGTTAGCTCTGGGCTTAATACTGCCACCTAGTCTTCTTTTGAGTTTTTTGTAGGAATATAGGAAGCAATATAGGAATTATTTTGTAAAAGTATAGATTATCGTCGTTGTCAAACCAATATCTGCTATGAGCACTTTTTGGAGATTTCGACATTTTGACAAAATAGCAGTTTTTATTTAACAATATTTTGGCTGTACATAGCATATTTTAGCGACCACATTTCACCGTATAATGCTTAGAGTCAAAAAGCAGTTATACGAAAATTTGGTTAGTAAACTAGTCACAGTGATTAAAATGTCTGTTCCTGACATCACATCGCGCCGTTGAAATCTCGTTGTGTCTAAAAGTGCACATCGCACATATTGGTTTGAAAACGATGTTATATTATTAATCGATAATGGATAATTTGTAGTTTGCCGTTCGTATGACACTCGGGACCAATTGCTGAACATGCTTTCGGACGCGCGGTCTCAATATATGAAAAAGTCACCCATTCAAGGATTGACCTCAGCAAGAGCTGCTTAACATCGCAGATCTACTGGCGTATGCGTTGGCTATGTAGATACTAGCCTCGAGTACATAAAATATTGCTAATTAAGTCAGTCTAAGTGCATTTAAGCCTACATCGTATTGCATTATCAGATGATGTATTGAAAAACCCTCGCAAATCGCAGTATTGTATTAATTGAAATAATAATCTATGGTGTGTACAGTCAGCATCAAAAATATGTATACAAATAGCGAAATTCAAACGCTTATTCTTGGAAAACTATTGGTTAAAATCATAAAATTTAAATGACTATGTATTTGTATGTATCCACAGATTCGATGTGTAAAATTGGTCAAGATTTCAATCACTGTTTCCTCTAAAAATCGCTTTTGAATTTCATTAAGTGTATATATCTTATTGATGACTGTACTCGTTCGGAGCAGAAACTATCAGTCCAAGGAAAAATTGCATCAGCGTGCGAGAAAATTTAGCTACGGGCGTTGCCAGTGGGGTGTTTTTATGGTTGAATGTTTTTAAGTATGGTGTGACATTTAACGACGTAGGCGGTATAGATCGTAGCTAAATATCCTTGTTTCATAATGTTCAGATAGATTATAAGCGAAATAATCAACAATTATGGCTGAAGAGTTTATAAGTATCTATTGTTCTCAAAGCATCATATCATAACACTGACTGATAACGCCATCTATCGTGACTTCGAAGTGTTTAGTTTTTAATTCCTTTATAAAGGCGTAATTTATTTTATTTAATGCATATTTTAATTAATTTAAGAATTTTTGTAACGTTTAATGTTAGTTATCTGTTGTGTTTCAGACGCCGTAAAATTATTCATTGATATTGTTATTGCATGAGTGTCCAATTTTTATTATATAATTTATTATTATGTTTATATTATGTTTGGTTTCCTGTCTATTATTGTTTTGTAATGTTTAGGTTACGAAATTCATGATAAACCATCCGATGCTGATATGCACAATGCATTAAAAGCGACAAGTATCGCCATCTATCGTCTGCAATGTTTTACTATAGTGTACACATACCTATAGTCGGCAAAAAAGAGTAGAAAAGGATTGAAGGCGGCACTAATATGTCTCTTAAAAATCTTTATTTTACGTATCGAAACAAAACTGCTTGGAATAGAAAATATTACGACGCACCTCAATTGACAGCTTGGCACCTTTTTTTAGATTACTTCATGAAGAAGAATTAAAAAAGATGTTTATAAAATATAAGTCAAAGTCGTTTTCGCCTCGGACCTTCTTGAATGCAAGGCAAACGTTCAACCAAAGGGCTATCACTCAAATTTGGATACACTGATTAGTTTGTATGAGATTAAGTAAATAACTTACGTTCTTC
This sequence comes from Shargacucullia verbasci, assembly GCA_947562105.1. Taxonomy (NCBI): domain Eukaryota; kingdom Metazoa; phylum Arthropoda; class Insecta; order Lepidoptera; family Noctuidae; genus Shargacucullia; species Shargacucullia verbasci. Next base: position 2,535,026 of record OX387297.1, on the reverse strand, counting down.
CAGTCTCAATAAGCTCCCAATTCCAGCAGCCAGTACCAAGTCGCTGTCAGCTAAAATGGGGCTGTTCCACACAGTAGCCATGTTTGAGTTGTTTGAGCTGGCGGCGACCAGCCAGCGGTACGGTGAACGAAACAGGTGTCGCGAAGATGCCTTAAAAATAGGCCCAGATAAATGAAATAAGTATGCTGTGAGATTGACGATCTGAGTGGGTCAACGACCGTGTGTTATGGCGCAACTTCGCAGGGACCTATATCCAGACGTGGTCTGCGATAAGCCGATTTGATTAATTACTGTGTTATCTTTAGTAGGAAACTTCGACCATCTTGGGTTTACTGTAAGGAAGTTATCAGTAGCAGTCCAAGGTTTTGAATTGTGGTATTATGGCAATAAGCTCGCTCACCACCTTAATGACGGCATCGGTAACATGTGGATACAAGACACCCTTGCCTAACGCTTTGAACAATAAAGCTGGCTTCGTGAATGTGTTATATGTATATATGCCCCAGTAAAATTCCTAATCCTGTTTCACTATGAAACTGAATTACTTACCAAAGCAATAATTTCATTCGCTCTTGGACATTCCAAATCTATGAAAAATAATAAATCATGGTGATGATATTTCGATTTAATATTCATCGAAGTCGACGATCTGCTTCCGATCTTTGATATTTCATTCGATAAATTAACGAGAATATCTGAAAATAAAAAAGTATGCGATTAAAAAAGATATAATTTCACCACGTTTTAGCAAGGTATTTGCATCCAAACAATGAATAATTGCAAATGATTCTCACTTTTTCCCCAACATAGGTCACTTAAAATCAAAATAGTTGGTTTCCCTTCATTTTCAACATAACTTTTAATAAAGTGGACCCAAGAGGGATCCCTGGCGTACGCCTCCTTTTCCAACACCATTAGAACTAAAATCAATGCCTGGATATTAATCCTCATGTTGAATATCTTTGGCATTCGGACAAGGAATGACACGAAATTGTTATAAGTGATGAATAAACAGTATTTATGGAACATTATACTATGTTAACAATGTCAATAGCTTTCTACAAGTCATTACGTATTTGCGGGCACACGATATTTAAATTTTTAATGAGATCTGCAAGAAATGTTTTGATTCGAAATCATAATATCCATAATTATCGGTTGCTTGAAGGTATAATTTTAATTAATAGGTTCACTGAGCATTGTGGCTATAATTTTCTAGCACTAAATAATTTATTATTTGATTTTCGTGTTGTGAAGTTTGTCAAACATGTTATTAGTTATCGACATTGTTTATGAACATGAATTTTACTTTAAATACAATTAATTACATCACGTGAACAACTACGAACAACAAGCCCGTAGATTCTATATATCACGTATTTTAAATTCCATACATTATATTCTATTATATCAAAAACTCTTGCCCAAGATTTAATTCTTAATTATTTGGGGTACTAATAAAAGAATTTTTAAAAATAATCCACCTTTAATACACAATACAAATGTGTTTAACATTAATTAATACATCATATACAAAATAATGAAAATTACATTATATTACCTTCTTAAAATTTATTATTTGGCGGAGAGGTGTACGTTGGTGCTAGTTCTGCTTATTCATACAAATTAATTTTATTTGTGGCTGTAGTGTCTTTACATACAATATCAGCAAGACGTCGATATTTTTATCGATGTTAGTGCTGTTTGAGTCGATATAGGATCAAACGAAGGAAATTATACACTAGTTAAAAAGCCAGTATATTTATGGTACATTAAATGTTGACTACTAGAGGTGTTTCAACTAGCCTCTTGATTCATATTAAGATCAAACTTACATCAGATTTTAATCTCATAAACAAAATACCGTAATAATTTGTACGAGTTTGCATCGTCATTATAGCCTAGAATGCATCTCAATATTGATGGTGTATTGCAAGCAATAAGTGGACTTAAATTTATTTCTAAATAATCATAACCAGATTTTAAATATAAAATATCGCTAACCCAATACAAAAATACATTTGACGTATTTTTTACTAAATTAATCTCTACAATGCAGATTTTAGATCACACATTCATATCAGAAGCAAGTTTAGCTTATGAACATAAATAAATAAATTGAACTATATTTATGACAATGCCTAGCATTGTTTAACCCGTTGTGATTTTTAACCCGTTAAAAATCACATAAAAATACAATACTTTGGTGATTAATCATTGATATTGAAAATCACAGCTCTTATAATTACATAAACTTACATTTACTGGGATAAAGGAAAACCAGGGTGTTTTGAAATATATATTAATATATACACTCGACAACTATAGGCCAAGTCTGTAAGGCCACCAATCTGTAAGTGGGCCAAGGGACTCACCCTTGGCCCACTTACAGATTGCTGACGTAGGTTGATACGGGAAACGTGTAGTTACTTAATAATAATAACTGTTAATCTAATTATTTAGTGTGAAGCTGGCTATTCACCGGAGCAGAGAGTTAGCCGAATATTTACCAATAGAATAGAATCGCACAAAATTCTCGTGTTCATTATGCTATTGGTTTATATTTGGATCGCTCAAAACTCGGCTCCGATAGATAACCTTATGGGCGTGACCACATCTATACGCACGCATTTGGTAGTCGCACGAACAAGTACTGTGGAGGCTTTTAGTTTGAAGTTGCAATGCGCGCGCAGATGCGCATGACCTGCGTTCACGAGTGCGCATGAACTTTCATGTACATGCTGTAGATTGTACCGATCTATAGTTAAGTCGTTATTCAGATAAGGCTCTATATTTTGTACCATAATATTTTCACAATTTATTTAGCAATGATTTTTACAGGCTAATAAAATGTCAAAATTTAGCTTAACATTACGTGTGTCTGTTCAGTTTAATAAGAACTGATTTTAATATTTACTATATTAAATTCGTCATCAGTATTTTAAAAGTCTATAAAATATGAGTTTGGTAAAGGTATATTTTTTTCTTATTATTATTAATTATTTTACACATTATTAATCTTGATGGAGCAGTTATTGGAAAAGTTCACATTGGACAGTACCAAGCTAGGTACAGATGTCGGTGGCATTGGAATCCCAAACATTTGTTACTGACGCTTGCACAATATATCGTCACCGACATATATTACATAATATTATATGTAATAGTTACCAAAGATATGGTACGGGCACAGCTGAACACACAGACAACCCAGGACAGAAAGCCCTGGCGCCTACGAACGAGGAAGGCCTACCCCAAGTAAAGGGAGCAGGCAAGGAAGAAGAAGATTATATGTAATTTTTGTTTTTATTCGAGTTATCCTCAACCTCGATTATAAATCCCGCTATAACAAAAAACGTACGAAATAATCGTGTGCACACATTTGAGGGAACTTCTATAGAAAGTGCGCGCAGAGATTTTCATAAATATTTGGCTTACGTTAACTATGGTCGAAAAGAACTCGTATTAAGGGAAGGGACATCGCCTATTTTAATAATACATTTCTTATTGATTATATTAATAACTTGAAAAGCTGCCACGTTAAAATGGAATCGGGCTGGACTAAAGATCAAACAGTCTTTCTACATAACAGACATCGCGGTTATACCCACCCGGAGATACCGAGATGAACTGGAACCTATACAAATAAATGCAATTGAAGTGTCTGTTTATAATGTAAAAATAACTTTTTACTAAATGCATATGAAAGTATATTAGGCACTTATAAGAAAAAAACTTTTATTTTATTTTAGTCTATCTGTCTGTCGTGTTTGTTCCGGCTAATCTCCGAAACGGCTGGACTGATTTTGACGAGACTTTCACTGGCAAATAGCTTATGTTATAAGGAGTAACTTAGGCTTTGGAAAAAGAATTAGGGGTTCCGCACAAAAATGAACTGGTTCGTAATCCACGCGGGCGAAGCCACTGGCGGAAGAAAGAAGCTAGTCCTTTAATAAAATACTGGTCCTTAGCAGCTTAGATATGGAGAAGTGGAAAGAGAGTAGTGAGCTTTGCCCTACAGTGGGACAATACGGGCTTATAGTAAATAATAATACTAGTAAATTCTATTATTATCAATTAAGTGAAGGTATAGAAGCTTTTAGGGGCCATCCATAAACCACGTTACCCGTGAAGTAGGGTGTCAACAAACTGTGACATCGTGTGACAAGAGGGTGACGAGCCATAAGCTTCATGACGTCACATTTATAAATCTAAAGTATTTAAACCCTAACGAAAACCTTTATTATATTTCTTTTTTGTGACGTCACATCATGGGGTCACACAAATTTGACTACCTGTGGTCACACAAATTTGACCACAAGGACATAGGGCTTCAAAAATTGCTATTGCTAAGTTGCATTGTTTTTTTACGTTGATAAGGCTCTATTGAGGTATTAATATTATTAATTATTGCTTTAGGTACAGGATCGGTTATAAAAACACCATTTAAACGAATAAGATTATACAATTGCATTGTAACTACACTTGGTTTTAAATATTCTGTAATTATAACCGACATAAATAAGGCACATTAGACAGATTAAATTAACTGGTGTAGGTATTTGTACGATGACCTGGAGAAAAGCTGAAAGACTGAATGTGTTTTTCCGGACAAAAAGACCAGAATGAACATGGAGAATGTGCTTTTTAAAAACAGGAAACTCAGCTGTTAGTTTAGTGGTCGCAAGGACGGCTGCTGAGCGTGAGGTCATGGATTCGATCCCCGGGTCGGGCAGTGCTATTAGGTTTTTCTATTTGGTTTTGTCCATAACAGCCCCGAAGTTTGGAGTTGTGCCCAGTGATAGTTAGGTCACCCGCTATTATATAGAACTTAATAAGAGCATCCGCGAAATGTGGGTGTACAATAATACACTCCTGAATAGCCCTTCGAGGAATACAGGCGTGATGTTTTGCCTTTATAAGATTACACTGAAACCTACAATTCCGTCTGATGTTTCTTATTTACTGACGAGTACTAAAAGCTACAAGCATATTATTTAGAGATGGCACCATTTTTTTTATTATTTCTGCTATCTTACATCTTTATCTCGCCTCGTTGCCATCCTTCACACACATTTCCTCTTAGATTAGGTCTCAGAAAGGTAGGTATTAAGTAGTACGGCAACTCGATTAGTCAAAATACAATATTTTCTAAAGAAACTACTGTTTATGGTCCATTACATTATAGTGTGGAATGTGGAATGTTATTATATTTTTTAGAGATGCAACGGATAGTGATTTGTCCGAAAAACCGGAACGGCTCTTGTTCGAAAAGGGGAATATTCGGCCACCCGGTATCCGGCACCCGGTAAGTTGCAGTCAGCAAAAGGTAGCAGTATCCGCTTCTTAATAAAATTGTGAGGATTAAAGTTTCATGGCCTTGCAGCAGCGTATAAAATAATCATATTACAAAGGTCTCGTATATCATTGATTAATGAAACACATGTACATATATAATAAACGCGTTTCCATCCAGTATCCGGCCAGATAGTAAGCTAGGGATGGGTCGAATATTCATTTTATGTTCGGTATTCAGCAGGTTTACCGAATATTATATAAAATAATCTTGGATTAAAAAGTTGCCTGATTTTGATATAGTTATATATTATGGTTTTGTACAAAAAACAAACGCATTATTTGACGTATCAATGTTTTGTCACTAATTAGATGGTAAAATAACAGTCCGAGGGTTAGTTAGTACGTTAAACAAGCACAAACTTGAATTTTTGCAATGCAGTATAAAGCGCGCCAAAGCCTGCCGAATATTCGGTTCGGTAAACTTAATCGAACATTCGGCCGATAATTCGTATTCGGTAAAGCCCGAGCTCTAGCCCGAGCTAGCTGATCAATTGTAAGTCATCATTAAGCTTAGGTGCCATCGCTAACTAATTGCTCTGTTCATGTTTAATTGTATAAATTTCAATAAACCTTTACTAGTAATACATTATATAGTACTTTAGTTACGTCTCCTTGGGGCTGATGAGTGGTACATCGCTGACGCCGGTGTCGATCCCGGTCGGCTCTTCACAAGTGCTCTTGGTAACGGAGCACTCAAAGTTATCACACAGGGAATATATCTGGAAAGAAGAAATATATATAAAAATCATTATTAACTAACACATTCTACAATTTATTATAGTGTATAATTAAATAATAATTAAAATAATTTCTACAATTGATTAAAGTTTATAATCTGACAGAACGATGGAGACTAAAATATATTTTATTACAATATATTGATGAACTGAGGATGTACTATCAATCATAAAGCGCATCTTTGCTACGCTTCGAGGACCACGGATGGAAATTTTAATTTTTACCGAAAAATGTTATTATAATGTTAATGATTTCCTGAATGAAAATACTCTATGAATGTAAATTTTTCTCTATTAATTAATTGTTTTGTAATCAGAGTATGTTAATGTATATTAAAAATTTATTATAATTAAATAGTTTCGTGCAATGCAATATTTATAGAAATATTTTGACGTTAGACTGTCTAGACTTTAAAATAGACCTTGATCCCTAAGTTTGTTTCGGCGTTTCTTCTCAGGGATAGTCATAGGAAATGCCAACGCCGACGCCATCTAGTTTAAAGAAGACGTGTAAAAGTGATTGAAATATCTCAATAAATAATTTCATTTGATCCAGTACTAACAGTGTACAGTAACACGAGGGCCGCTATCGCCGCGCCGGCCAGCACGTCCCACCAGTGATGCCGGTGGTCAGTCATGCGCGACACGCTGCACAGCACGGCCGTCGCCACGCACAGGATCTGGATGATGAGGATCTTCTTGGTGTTCGGACAACTTGTGCGGCGATGGAGGTAGTACTGGAATCAGAGAAAGAAAATTTTATATAACAACTAGCTTCCGCCCGCGGCTTCGCCTGCGTGGTTTACGAACCTGATCATTTTTATTTAAAAATCGTTTAAATATTTTTGTATATTTACACAACAGCAACACGAACGATTCACGGATAATCCTATCCTACTAATAGGTATTATAAATGTGAAAGTTTGTGAGGATGGATGGATTTATGGATCTTTGTTACTCTTTCACGCCAGATCGGCTGAACGGATCTGGATGAAATTTGGCACAGAGATAGATTATAGTCTGGAATAGCACATAGGCTACTCATGCTCATGGGCTACATTTTCCCGGGATAATATACGGGTTCGTAAATCACGCGCGCAAAGCCGCGGGCGGAAGCTAGTATTATAAATGTGAAAGATTGTGAGGATGGATGGATGAATGGATGGATCTTTGTTACTCTTTCACGCCAGAAGGACTGAACGGATCTGGATAAAATTTGGCACAGAGATAGATTATAGTCTGGAATAGCACATGGGCTACTTTTTATCCCGGGAATGTACGGATTCGTAAACCACGCGGGCGAAGCCGCGGGCGAAGCCGCGGGCGGAAGCTAGTCTACTTATATAGCTGACTTTACATTGTGCCTATATGAGTAAAAACAATTGCAGCATATTTCTGCTCATGCAATAATATCAAAATAATTTTTTGTACCGTCATCACAAGTCAGTAAATAAGATTTTTTAAGTAACTTACGTAATAATTAGATACCTATTTACTTCCTAATAATGACGAATCGTTTATCAATCATCATTATCATCGAAATGTTTTAACAAGTGGTTGTATATCTAATTATGAACGAACAAGAAACAGACCTTGACTGCTTTGTGTAGTCTCAGCGTAGGTTTAATATTTAAACTATTCAGCAGCTGGTTGTTCAAGAACTGAAGATTTCACTGTATGCCGTAATCAGTACCCCTAATGTAAGTGTCTTTTAAACAATTCGATTTAGTAAATCGAATTTGTCGAAAGAAACTTACACTAGGGGTACAGACGCCAAACTCACAATTTTCGGTTCGTCTGAAAAATAGTTTGAATTTTTCGAGTATTTCTTTTAAGAATTTTGTTACATGATAACTTCATAAGTATACAGTACAATAGATATCAGTATAACAGTGTGGAGGAACGAATTATGGTGTTCCTTCATTGAAAAGGGAGGCTCCTCCGACCAGGCAAGGTAGCCTGGCGGGCCGAATCCCACAGTTGATGTCGGACATTCGTATGTGATAGAATCATTGTAAACTCTCATAGTGCGATTCAGGATTTGTTGTTGTCGCTTCCGATAGATGGCGCTTTACTTTTTGCCATGTTGCGAGTAGTAGTTGCTTCAATGGCAATAATACTTTCAAAGAGAGGGCTTTGTCCAGCTTTGGGCGAAGTCAGGCTATGGATGATGATGTGTGGATGATGTAAAAGTTAATTAAATATAAATATATATATAAAGATATATATAGTATATAAAGATACTGGATGTGAAGGTGTTGCTCCCAAAAAACCTATAGCCATGGGCAATGATAACGTCATCTAGGCAGGTTTGTCGTTTTATGTCGCACTGGAGGCCTTCACCGTTTGTGAACCCCCATCTGTGAAGGTGCATCGACCAACTTCATAAACATACTTACAGCTAGAAACAGTCCAGTATGCACGGCGAGAGACGTGTGTCCAGATGGAAAACTCTTGTCAGACTGACTCAACCAATGCGCCTTAGTGCATGTGTAGTTTGGCACGTATTCATCTCTGAAACAAATAGGTTGCTATCATCAGTTTTTTAGACATTGATTTTTTAATCTAGGAATCATCAAGGCGAGAGTGATCATCATTCATCTCTTACCATCAGTTGAGGTTCCTACTGCCAAACATAAATTGTATTTTCAATGTTTAATACAATTATAATTTTATCATTAATTTCGTTTACATGAGTAGGACAGATTTCACTGGTCTAATACTAACAGCTGACCATAAAGCCTTGGGTTCCATTCCCGGGCTAAGTGATATCGGAATAACCAATTGGAAGTGTACAGAAATTTGCACTGAAATTTTCACGCCTCCTATTACATATGACTCAATAACGGCATCGGCAAAACACTCCTGCCGAACCGTTCAGTAAAACAGTCGTGATGCTATTTTATATTTTGAGGATAGTTGGTCATAAGACCAATGAGGCAGTTCTTATACGGATACTTTGATATTTCCAAGATTATTCTCACCCTTGACAAGTCGCGGCCTCCTTGGGGCTGCAGGTATCAAAGAAGTGAGGTCTCGGGGACCCCACGATGAGTTTCAGCGACTGCACGGCGATGAGGTTGATCAGGACACCGAACAAGTACTCCTTGAACCAGCACAGGACTTGCTGCTTGGGTTTCACTGATTTGTCACTGTGATATACTCTTTCAACTATTAGCATCTGCAAATATTAAGATATATTTAAAAACTTCATCATCAAAAGCCTAGCTTTGTTCCCAACTATATTGGTATCAGTTCCCAGTCTAACCAGATGAGGATCGAATATGAGGATTTTACACGGAGGCGAACTAAGTTAGAACGGTTGATAGACTTTTAGGGCTACTGACTCCCTTTACGACTACTTATGTGCTTCCCAAGGCAGAGAAGGATATTGATGTGAAGAACGATCACCCATCTAAAGACTGATCAATCGCGGCAAGCGTTTTCTGTATGTGGGAAATGAATATTAAAAGGAACGGATCATAGATGAAGGTGGCCACAGATGTGAAACTAGAAAGGGCGTAGGAAGTGTTAATATTGAAACATACTGAAACGAAAATCAGTTATTATAAGTTCTATTGGTATTCGATCTCTAACACGGAAGTAGGTATAATTTATTCAAATGCGATAAAGGTACTCATTAACGGACAGTCACGCATGGCGTTCATGCCGTTTTTATTCCATACGCCATTGGACTTCTCTCTCCAGTGTAAACAATCGTGGCAGTCAGAGCCGGGTTTACGGGAAGGCAACAGGAGCCGAAGCCCCAGAGCATCCACAACTGAGAGCCCTTCACAATAGGAGAATTTATTTTTTATACATATCCTTGTATTTTATCAGTCTTGGAATATGTGAAGATGTTTTTCTGTCATCTGGTATAAAAAATCTTCTTGCCTTTAAAACCAGCCTTGCCAGTGTCCTCAGAAAATAATAAAAAGTCACCGTTTATTCTAACTACTTACAACGGCCAACGGCAAAAACACAGTGGTGGCCATCAGGAGCTTCCAGCTGATGGTGTCCCCAGTGTAAGGATGCGACAGCGCAGGATCATTGCACTGGAAGCCAAGCTGCCCTCCGGGGAGGACTCGCAACTCCACCACCAGGAATATGAAGAGACCTGGAAATTGTTAATAAAACAATGTAATCTGTATGGTTTGTATTATAGTATGTAAAACGGTACATATCACGCCGAACCCAAATAAAATGGGATAAGACCAGGAGACCGATGAAGTACATCACACCGGTCTGACTTGGAAAGGTAGGTAGGGTCTGTGATTTCGCCAAAGATTTTAAATAGAAGCCATAAAATGCAGGGGCTATTGAAAATATTTAAAAGAAAATCATAGATACACAAACTGGGTGGCGAAACCAGAAACTCGCACTTGATACGCCCTTGCTACTCCAAGTCGTGCAAAACTGGAGATGAACCCAAGACCAACCTAGTATATCCTCCATCATAAACATCCAGATTATGAAGTCAGGGAAACTATAATTTTCTCTTCCCAGTTTTAGGCAGGAGACAGAATTTTAAGACTATAGTTTAGCTAAAAGTTTTCATACGAAATGCTTTAACGTTTTTACGCCAATAAACATGAGCTGATTTTGCTGATTTTCTTATGTCATAGACACACAATATACACAAGTAAACACTAGGTCGTCACGTTTTTGTTTTTTTTTTTTATATTGTTTATAGATTTAGAAATGATTAACCCTCGAAATGCGTTTTCTAAAAAAATTCCTTATACCTACTTATCTCGTGATAATGATTAAATTACTCAACATTTTGAAAAAGAAACAAAAGGTTTATAACCTGAGGTAAGTAGAAGTAAAGGTTTATAACTTAATTTATAACGTGACAAAACGATGGAGACCAAAATCAAATGAATTCGTTAAGATTTTGATGTAAGAAACGTTAACGCCCAAACACCAATTTTTCACGTATTCCGCGTGTATTTCATGGAAATTTTTGTTTGTTAATGTCAAATATGTGATATGCGCACATTTTGTCGGCTATAACCCACTTATTGGTGAATTGAGGATGTACTATCAATTATAAAGCGCATCTTTGCTACGCTTCGAGGACCACGGATGAAATTTATATCATTTTCTTTGGAATTGAGAGCGCGAGCGTCACATTTGTATCTCGTACACTTGACCAAAGGTCGGTAACCTGCGTTTTTTGTGTTAAAGAGGTTTTTTAGACAGATCCGTTCGAGTCAGACAGATGGAAAAAATAGTGGAATTTACCAATCCTATGCTATCCTACTAATATTATAAATGTAAAAGTTTGTGAGGATGGATGGATGGATGGATGGATCTTTGTTAGTCTTTCACACCAGAACGGCCGAACGGATCTGGATGAAATTTGGCACAAAGATAGATTATTATCTGGAATAGCACATAGGCTACTTTTTATCGCGGAAAAATGTACGGGTTTGTAAATCACGCGGGCGAAGCCGCGAGCGGAAGCTAGTTAAATGTATATGATTGAAATTGTGGCTGTTTAGCACGAGGTTCTGCTGTGTTTGATCTTCGTGTCGGGAAAGTGCTACAAGCTATTTCTCTTAGAAAAAATCTCAGTAGACGCCTAGAGATTGGAATTGTACCCGGAAGATGGAACTTAATAACGGCATCGGCGAAATGTGAGTATTCAGTACACCTTTGCATTACCCTTTAGGGAATACAGGCGGGATGCTATGTTATTATCAGTCTCGCCTTCGTATCTACGTCTATCTCCCTTTATCGAGTATACCTTGGCCATGGCCTTGCAATTATTACCAAGCGTATACGTCATAGCAATACCTAGGTACAATTCGAATACGTCATTCTAATATTTATACGGCAAACGAATGAGCTCTGACATCTGTAATGAAGTATGAATTATCAATGCTTCCTGATACTGGAACCCCAGACCTCTCACCTCACGCTGAGTTGTCGCGCTTGTGACCCTAATGGTCAGTACTATAAAGGTAAATATTTAAAAAATATTATAGTCTAGCTAGATGGCAGATGTTCAATTTTCCCTTTACCTAAGATATATACATATATATATCATATTAGCTTCCGCTCTCGGCTTCGCCCGCGTGGTTTACGAACCCGTACATTTTCTCGGGATAAAACGTAGCCTATATGCTATTCCAGACTATAATCTATCTCTGTGCCAAATTTCATCCAGATCCGTTCAACCATTCTGGCGTGAAAGAGTAACAAAGATCCATCCATCCATCTATCCTCACAAACTTTCACATTTATAATATTAGTAGCATTGAAGTACACAGCTTGCCAAGCCGTTCTTAATATCTAACTTGTTAGGTTCCTAAATTTCAGAACAGCCGAGTAGTAGCTTTAAAACCTATATTCTGTTCACTTTAAGTAATCCCCTGGCACAAGGTAAATTAGTCATTATTGCATTAAGATAAGAACTTTCACAGGAGACTATGATGAACGCATTGTAAACTTTGGCCAATTATAATGAACTTTTTGGAAGTAAATTACTTAGTAGGGCAGGCCAGATACACCAAACGGGCGACGTCGTGTGTGTAAGCTGATTTGATAATAAAAGTAAACAATACACCATTTCATTACATTAAATCATCTACAGAATCAATTGTGTGCAAATCTTATCTTTTATTAAACAATTCTTGTATAGGTATTAAAGATAGATAGAGAGATAAAATCTCAACAACAATCTAATGTTTCATATGTTGTTGAACAGTTCGAAAATTCTGTAATTTAGTGTAATTTTACTAAAACTCTGCCTGACACTAAGGGGGCAAATCTCGTGCGCTTTGAATTTGAATTTGAATATCTTTACAAGGAGGAGTCTCATCTCATCATCATCATCGTCTCAGCCGAAAGACGTCTACTGCTGTACTAGGCCTCCCCCAAGCATCGCTACGTCTACCAGTCCTGTGCTGCTTGTATCCAACGGGTTCCCGCGATCTTCATCAGGTCATCGGTGTACCTTATGGGCCTTCCCACTTTGCGCCTACCGGTGGTCGACATTCCAGAACCTTATAGCATCGATCATCCCTTCTGCGTGCTATATGCATGTAGAGGAAGTCTCTATTTCTTTAAAAAAAATCTCTGGTATACCAACTGCGTTGAACCACTTGCACTAGCATTTTGGACGTTATCTCCCAATGAGATATTACGAATATGAGGCAACCAACGTGAATATTGGGTTTGTAAAAACTCAATGTTTGTCGCAAGCGTGACTACTGACCGTGAGGTCCTGGGTTCAATTCCCTGGTCGCGCAAAGTGCTATTGTGTTTCTTCTGTATGGAAATTCTCAGTAGCAGCACGGAGTCTGGAATTGTGCCCGGTTGAAGGCAATAGGCTCGCCCCCCATTACATGGGACTTAATAACAACATCGGCGAAATGTGGGTGTACAATAGTACACCTCTCCCCAACCCTTCAGGGGATACAGGCGTGACGCTATTTATATTTGTGATTTTAATTAGTTTATATTTGTAGTTTTATATCTCTGTTCTTTGATTAGTAGAATTGGTTTTATGAAACCGTGTTGATAAAATATAAATAATCTAAGTGATCATGATTATTAAGCAAAAATAATACTATATTATCAGGCGCAAATTACTCACCTTTTTCAGTAAGAACTGACTTACATAATATAGATACTCGTAGATATTCAATATTCAGTTATCTATTTCATGTTTACAGAATAATAGATTTTAGTTATTTTTAGATATTATCTGTTTTGTGTTGGAGTGAAAATAGAATGAGGGATAACAGGATGTATTTCGCTGAAATACATCCTGTTATCCCTCATTCTATTTTATATTATATCCCTCATTTTATTTCGCTGAAATACATCCTGTTATCCTATAATATCTTGATAAAACAGTAACATAACATCACGCCTGTGTTCCATGAAGGGTTAGGCAGAGGACACCCATATTTCTCTGTTGCAGTTAATTAATATACAAGGCTTGGCTTTCCATCTACTGAATAAAATTTCAAACTTCGAGCTTCGCCCAACCCGGCATCGAACCCAATCGCACCGCTCAGCAGTCGCGCTTTCGACCACTACACCAATGAGACGTCTAACAATCGATTAATGCTCTTTTATCGCAAGATGGAATTTGTATTTTTTTATCATACATGCCTAAATTATTTTTATACCAGTCAGAGGAAAATGCCATGAAGAAAATCTGAAGTTAGCATGGTTTCACGGTACCTACTTGAGTCTAGAATTGAAAGCCAGATGTATTTTACAAACTCTGAAGGAACACAAAGGTTTGATACTTGGCCTTAGCTTGGCTTCTTTAATTTAAGGACTTAGCTCTTTTCAGTGGAGCAATCGCCACCTGCACACCTGCAGTGATAGCCTAGCGGTTGAACGCTTGCCTTCCATGCAAGAGGGTCCGCGTTCAAACCGGCCCGCCCCCATGACTTTTCGGAATCATGTGCGGATCAGAATTGATTATCACTTGCATTTACGGTGAAGGAAAAATATCGTGAGGAAACCTGCACACCTGAGAGGGCTCCATAAAGTTCTCGACGGTGTGTGTAGTCCGCCAACCCGCATCGAGCCAGCGTGGTGGACTAAGGCCTACCCCTTCTCATTCTGGGAAGAGACCCTTGCCCAGAAGTGGGACAGTAATGGGTTGCATTTATTTATTTATTTAATCGCCACTGTTCTCTATTTTCTGCCCTCGTTTTGACCTCTGGATACGACTCTACCCCTACTTTCTCCTTATCATATCAATAGTATGCTACACAAGATAGAGCATCAGTCGGATTCAAAAACAAAAAATCCTAATTTACATTCATATTTTTAAACCCAATGCCAAATACACTCCACATGTATATTTTATTAGAAGATTTTATGCCAATGGTATTTCTTAAACAAATATTAGTATCATATATTATGTTAATGCTAAATGCGTACAAACTTCAATTCACATAGGTTGTTTCTATAATTTTTGTTATGCAATTTTAACTGTAAAAATTCATAAACTTAATATTATAAAAAACATAGTTAGGCCACTATGGTTCTTATGGCCTCAGTTTGGGTGCACACTTTATTTATTTAATTTAGTTTAAGTTCACAGTTCTAGACACAATATAGTACAGTTTGTGGCTTGTGTGGATTACGTGGTTGGGAAATAAGTATTATATTCTATTGGCTGACTAATAATATTGTTAGTATGCTTAAAACATGGCTAATTTATAGACCACAATTTAGTCATTCTAACGTTGGCAAATAGAATAAGACCATATATACTACATCATATTATTTGAATGCTTTGTATTTTCATGGTGTATATATTTTTTAAATGTTGCCCCGCACTGGCATTTCTCCTGTATCGTGGGAACAGTTTACAAACATACATGTCACATGCACACACAACCGGACCTGAAACAACTATCTGTAGACCATACAAATATTTGTTCCATGTGGGGATAGACCCTGCAACATGTAGCACAGAAAGCGAATCACTTAGCTGCTACGCCAATCATGTCGTCAATTATAAGATATAATAAATAAATGAATGGAACAAAGAGAACTATGAGTTCATTGAGTTCAGAAAAGATCATTAAATATACCTAGTTTATAGTTAGCAGGTTAAAGGTTCAAGGTAAATCTCTAAGTTTTAATGATGACTGATTACATCATCTTAGAAACATGAATTGTACTAGTGGCTACTTTTTTTGTTACATAAATAAGTGCACCAAGAAACAAGCCGGCTATAAACTTGTGCAATAAAAGTAAATTCATTGAAAATAAAAAAAATATTCAATCGTCAAAACTTTATGGACAACAAAGTAAAAAAAAAAAATTGCGTACTAACCTCTGTGCCACCGGTTAGTTTTGGACCACAATAAGTTAATTTTATCCATCATTTTCTGTCTTCAAGCACTATGTAAACAACAGGTAAAACACGAACTATAGTAACACTTGTTAATACATCGTTTCACGCGCGGGAAATCACTTTTACCGTGACTCAGATATCATTTCAGAGATTTTAATAGTCGTAATTTTATTAGAAACGCGCTTTACGTGTTTTTAATTAAAACAGAGAAAATCTATTTCAGATCAGCTTGTCTCACAACTTGTTCAACATGTAGCGTTTATATGGCGATATGAATGTTTAGTTTTTCATGATTTAATATATAGTACATTCATAAAATTGGCACCGTGGGAAATCGTGATTTGTACTCGAATATGAAATCCGACGACTGACTAGCGACTACCGGACGAAATGAAAATGACCTACCTATGACGGAATATGTGAATATGACATCCATTCTAACAGTTCGGGAACGTTAATTTTTATGTTGATGCTAGTTCACGAGTTTGAAAGATAATAATTGAGACAAATTATAGTAAGTAGTTATATAATTCAAATAATGCCATGAAACATTATAACTACCAAACAAAAAGACAATAATAAATTAACATAAGCTTGTCAATACGCATTTCGATTACAATATTGAACGTAACTGTTCATGTCAACTTAAACTGACAGTAAGTAAAAAACTTAGACAGGTAAAAAAGGAAGGAGCATGTACGAAGTCTGTCAGAATCTTAAATTATCCCTTGACCATGATTGCTGAAAGCTTTAGCATTTATATTACAGAATAAAATAAATTAATCACCTTTAATGTAAACAGTTAATTAAAAAGAGCCTAGGATAAAAATATTTTAAATAAAAATAATCTTACCTATTTTAATTTCGTTTTTACGAGGTTTGTCACTCGGACCGCCACTGAATCGGATGATTTCGAAATGGAACGAGTACCTACGTACTTATGGTACGAATGGAGAAAATGTGGGACTGGCCGTTATTTACAACAAACTTCCTAAACTAATAAAATTTATGTACATAAGTGAGGAAACGGAGATATTAGATACTATTGTTCTTGTCTACGGGTGTCAATTCGCAGCATAATTTAGATTAGATGACTATTGAAAATTTAATATCGTCAAGAAATTATTTTTGTACTTAATTAAGTAGGTATAATACTTATGTATTCTAAAGATATAGGTGTGTACGGTCATGTAATAATTTCTCTTGGTACAATACAATACAAGTTCTGCCTACGTATTTCGACATTTCTATTTCACAAACAAGAACTAAGTACCTACTTAAGTAAGATGTTAAGATATCTTTATGTTACGGTGGTTACGGACAAAATCTGATGTCAGGCGCATCGCCCACGATCCGACTACAATGCGCCATTATGTAAGGAGCGTTCATAAAGTACGTTATGAACTATAAAGCCGCTTTGTTAGGCTGAATGAGTCTTTTACTGATAATTATCAACGCGCTAGACAATATTATGGCATTAGGTAAAAAAGGCGTAGTCTGTAAACGAAGAAAACGTCATAAGTATATATTATTATATTTATAATAAATTGAACTAGCGACCCTCCCCGGCTTCGCACGGGTAGCAGTATATACGCCAACATTTTCTTTTTCTAAAACGATGGTCTAATTTATTTTAAAAGGATGTATTTAAATAAATATGTATAACTCTATTGGTTTACACGGTGCACGCTAATAAAGCTTCCAGTCGGCATGATTTTTCAAACACCTTCAACGATCGTTATATTTCAGCCAATTTACACAAAACCTTAATTAATTATGTACTTATACACCTAATCCTTCCTCATGAACCACTTCGTCCATTGGTGAAAGTGTGATGGTTTTTGAGTTTATCGCGTTCAGACAGACAAACGCGGCGACTTTGTTTTATAATAAGTAGTGATAGTGATAATAATGCCGGTCCTGAGAGTCGAAGCAAAGAACTCACGCTCAGCCAGCAGCCGAGCCACAAACCATTTCACTAAAGAGGCAGTTAATACATATACCTAGCTTGTGTTTATACTGAGGTATATTGCGCATAATATTATACCAGGTATTTATTGTGATATATTGTATACCCGAGTAGTCATAATATTAGTTCCTGAATACTTAACTTTGACGCCAACGCCATACCACGTTGCATACACCGGTTCATCTCCGATCACATTGACATAGAGCGCGATTAGTAGGTAGGTACTTTTAGATGTTGACCGCTTGGGAACATTGCGTGATTTTGGCTTTTTGCTTGTGCCTCATCGGTCTAGTGGTCGTAAGTGCTATTGCTGAGCGTGAGTTCCTGGTTGCGATTCCCGGGTCGGGCAGTGTTATTGGATTTTTCAGTATGTGTGTATGAAATTCTCAGTAGCAGCACGGAGTCCGGAACTGTGTCCAGTAGATGGCAATAGGCTCGCCCCCTGTAACATGAGACTCCATAACAGCATCGGCAAAATGTGGGTGTACAATAGTACACTTCTGCCTAACCCTTCGGGGAATACAGGCGCGATGCTATGTTATGCATAAACTGTCCAATTTTACTTATAAATTACATCGAAAATGGTATTTATTTACCGTTACTTTGCCATAAATATAATCAATGTGTACTTTGCTTACAAAATGGTATGTGTGCTTGTAACCTGTCACACATATCACAATTTAAGCCCCAGTATAGCGATATTTTCCATTTTACATTCACAATGTTCAAAATTATGATATTTCTAAAACAAATAACTTATTCATAGCATAACAAGTATAGGAAAATGACATGTTTGATATGCTCGTACATTGGCATTGTAATATATTAGAGATATTCTTGTATAAATTATAATAGATGACAATTTATTATGATAATAATATGTCTTGTTTATATTCGTAATTTAAAATATTATAATTTTTTATTACAACTGAGTTGTTGTGGTGGGGGTCATTCAAGAGGGACTAAATTTTTTTTATTAATCGTTGTCACTCTACGATTTCTTCTATTTATTTATTTATTCAGTTAAACAAAGTAAACTTACAGTTTATTACCAAGACGCTTATATGTTAGAAAATTTGACGACACTTTACGCTCAGTTTAATTAATAAAATATTAGAAAAACACAGATAAAAAAATTATAACAAATTACCGTGCGGGAATAGAACCCACGACTCGTAGCGTAGAAAGCCAATTGTAGCCATTTCGTCATTCGTGTCGACATCTATGTTAGGAGGATAGCCAGCGTCCTCTTGTGTCTTATTAATTCTAGTAAAATGCCACTAATATAAATAAGCATAGTGTACTCGATAAGACTGCTTCATTGGTCTATTAGTCACGAGCGCGAATGCTGACCGTGAGGTCTTGGGTTCGATTCCCGGATTGAGTAAGATGTTATTGGGTTTTTCTGCAGCACAGAGTCTGGAATTGTGGCCGGTAGTTAGTAATATGCTCGTCCGCTATTACATGGAACTCAATAACGGCATCGGCGAAATGCGGGTGTACAGTATTTTAGTACATCTCTGCCTAACCCGTCGGGGAATACAGGCGTGATGCTATGTTATGTTATGGATGAGTCCTGGTTTCCACACCTTTAATTTGAAGTTACGGTATAGAAAGTGGTTGTGACTGACGGATAGAAATAAGAGACAGGACATGGAACCAAAAAGTAACAATCGCTCCGAGTGCCTACATGTTGCGAATTAGCAACTTCTTGTTTACGTACGCACTATATTGAAATGGCGGAACTTAGCACCGAAGTCTGCACATTAAATATATCTATCGAATCTTCCAGCCAAGTGTAAGGTGACCAGAAGGGTACCAGTGGGGGCCTAGTACGAGTTTAATGAACTCCGCACATAAGGTAGGTATATATTTTTGACTGTGATCAGAATCAGGGGATGTTGTCCTTCGGGGAATGTCAAAGTTAATGTCAAGACCTTTATCGAGACCTTTAACCCAATAACCAAACACAGTCCTCGCGTCCAAATACAGCGGCCATAAGCCAAAGTACAGTCGTCATTCCTGCATAGCCACACAGGCGTAAAAAAAATTATTACAATACCTAACCTTTACATAATACACTTCGATATAAAAGAGGAAACAATGACCTATTGTTTACACCGCTGTTACCAGGCGAAGCTGTAAAACACCTGTAACATTTGTAGTACCCACTGCACTTTTGTCCAAAGGACTACAAATGACGGGCTTATAAAATGGAGACATTGTAAAACAAACGTGGCGCCTACGCACCTCTCTAAAGATTTTCATAGATACTTAATATTATTCGATAGTCGCTAGCGAGTAAGCTTTTATTAGAGGTACTTTCCTTTAAATGCTATCTCGTATAAAGATAGTAGTTTCTTTAGTTTCTAACGTTGTCTTGTTCACACGATAAATTTTACGTCACTCCCTACGGGCAAGTTTACATTGGTATTTATAGTCTTCTTGTGTCAGCAAGGGATATCACATGATAATCACTGGTGCCGTAGTGAAAAGTTCAAGTCAGCAATGGTATCGACGCTGACTGCCCAGCAGTGGCGGATTAAGCAAGCGCGGGGCCCGTAGCAAACTCTATCGAGGGGCCCTTGATCTGCTATGGGCTCTTAAGTATAAGGCGACTTTTTGTAGAACTTGTGCGTTTACCGTATGAAATTCTGTGTTTTATTTTCGCCGAAAAAATAATCGGTTACCGATTGTCTGACGTGGATGGTTTTGAATACGCGAGGCCACAATTTGCGCGGGCCCCGTAGCAATTGCTACTTTTGCTACGTGGTTAATTCGGCACTGCTGCCTAGGGTGCGTCAGGTTTCGTTTCGTCATTGGTGGAGGTTCTTTCCTTACATCCAGTATTTACGACTTAGTATAGGGCATAACATATAAAAGTTTCAAGTAGAATAAATTATCTTTTTATGTATCGTGGGTGCGTTTACGAAACAAATATTCACATGGACATACGCCTAGACCCGAAACAAATATCTGTAGATCATTCAAATATATATTTGTGCCGTGCAGGAAACGAACCCGCGGCACGTAGCGCAGCAGTCTATCGCTCAACCACTAAGCCAACCGTGTCGAACTATTACAAATACTTTACGGTCGTTCCTTGGTTTTCCATTATCTTAATCAATACGTACTTGAAATGGTTTCTGCCCAACTCTTAAAATACCAAGAAAGAGTGTTGACAGATGGGCTACGACATTTTTTTTAAACCTTTGGCCTAAACTACGATTTCTCCTATGTCGTGGGTACAAACATATATGTCACATGCACACACAACCAGACCCGAAACAACTATCTGTAGATAATACAAATATTTGTTTCGTGCGGGAATCTAACCCGCGACACCTAGCGCAGAAACCCAATCACTTACCCAGTGCGCTAATCGTTTCGTCAAAGTTATTGTCCGTGGTTGAGTAGTCCGAATATTAATTTTGAATATTCTTATGTTTCGTTACTGAAAAAACAGTAAACATTTAAAATTAACTTGATTGCAGCGTCACTGCAAGTTGATTGAAGCGTCGTAATGTTACGTGAAATAGCCTTCTGGCTGGTTTCTGTATTTCATTATTATATTAACATACTATTTATTACGTTTCTTTAGTAATCCTTGACCATATTTATATTCTCACACAATGATTCCAATTTGTCCCCAATCTCATCTTAATAGCCTCTTCAATTCTTAAATGTTATCTTAATAAAAATCCTCACAAAATGATTGAAATGAATACATTAAACCTTTTTCTCCAGGACAAAGGAGTGCAACGTTCATAGACAACACACGATGCGTCAATAAACTTTTTTATTCCCAACACCGTGTGTGGCCACGGCAACATCTTTAAAAGTCCAAGTCGGGATGTTGGCTAACCTCAGACACTTAATTTATAACCGGCATAGATAATATGAACCATTTTGGATTAGTATTAATGAAAGGTACTTTACCAAGAGTTTTAAGGGTCTTTTTATGGCTGTTTCGCAATGGTATTTTGTTAATCACAGTTTTGTAACCCTAGCTGTTATCGATACGAAGCTAAATGGTTCCATTTTACTGTATTTTTTTTATAGAATTAAGTGGTCTAACAGCCTATTAGTGTATCGTGTCATAAACTGTTTAATTTATTCAGAAACCTGTGGGCGGACATGTTATATATGATAATCATTGTACGACACCTGAGGTTGATGCTACTGGTTTATAATTTGACGCCTTCGGAGGGAAAGAAGACCAGATTAGATTATAAAAAGACAGCTTAAAAAAAAAATCTTAACTATCCAAACGTTTTCATCTGAATCTGTATACCTGGTATTTCGGTAAAGAATAAAATTTATTTTCTGCTTATTTAGCATCAAACACCTAATAAAGCCTCCAAGTTATTACAGCGACCTGATTTCAGCAATGCTAATGGCTCGAATATTTTAGTTTCTTGACCATCTACTTCATTTTTAATTTCTCATATATGTACGTATTTCTAAGGCAAAGATAAGTTGGTTTATTATTAGGCTCAGACCATACAACAATCATGAAAACATTCAACATTCACTAGGATATTTTCCGAATGTTTAGACGTCAATTTCCAAGCTTTTCAATATTGACATAACAGTTTAGACTGACCGTACAAGATCGCCACAACAAAACTAATTACTATTGCTAGAGAAAGGAAAGTTATTTCTATATTTATGTCATTATTATTGTTCTGAACAAAGATTAACCAGTTTTGTGGTTAGGACATGTTTAAACGTGCATTGTTTGTACTTCCGTACGTTTTGTTTGTGCATCTAA
Source organism: Shargacucullia verbasci (assembly GCA_947562105.1). Taxonomy (NCBI): domain Eukaryota; kingdom Metazoa; phylum Arthropoda; class Insecta; order Lepidoptera; family Noctuidae; genus Shargacucullia; species Shargacucullia verbasci. The sequence goes on along the minus strand of OX387297.1, from coordinate 2,512,347 downwards.
TTATATGCGCATATGTTGCGGTTCAAGTTGGAAATTGGACTTTTTCAACTGGTCAGTATTACCCATTACGAACATTTTATCTAGGTACATAGGGCTTAACGTTTACAGTTTTTTTTTTATAAGCTATGCCCCACCCTTTGAATAATTGCTGTATCAGACTCAAAACAACTACCTATATATATGTAGATCATACAAATATTTGTTCCGTGTGGGAATCGAACCCGGGACACGTAGCGCAGCAGTCGATCGCTTAACCATTGCGCCAATCCTATTGAACTGGTACTTCCTAAAAGACAGCTAAATACAATGAATGGACGTAGAAGAATATTCCTCGATATTAATAAATCAAATTCTCGTTAATCAATTATAATAACACTTAAGAGTCCAAGAGACTATTAAGATGTGACAAATTGGAAGCATAAATATCTTTATTGTATGAGAATATAATGAATTTAATTCCTTTAAAAAAATCCCATTAAACCTTTCCTTCATAATTTCTTTGTAATCTTAATATCTGATGGCCCTGTATAGATGGCCCTATCTTTTTGTTTGACTCCATCGATACTTGGATAAAACGATATACTTAATTAAAACTGTTCTAGATCTTATCGCTCCAAGTTCTTTTAATCCTGGATCCTGGTTTATGTGGTGTTCTTAATCTTAGAACACGTCTCAAGCACTGGTATTGTTCGAAGAAGTAGCGGCAATTTAATGGGCTTTTAAAGCGCATGCGTATTGCTATAGGTTTAATATTCTTTAGATTGTAACATGACGTAGCATCACTGTATCCCTGAAAAGATAGGCAGCGTTATATCATTGTACACAATGTAAACCCACATTTCGCTGACGCTGTTATCAAGTCCCATGGGCGAGCTTATTGCCGTCAACCAAGCACAATTCCAAGCTCCGTGCTGCTACTGAGAATTTCTATATAGAAAAACCCAATAATAACTACTTTGCCCGACCCAGAATTCGAGCCCAGGACCTCACACTCAGCAGTCGCACTTGCAACCATTACACCGTAGAATTGTAGATTGAAATTATTTAAATCCGTAAGTTGGCAACAAAACTTGTAGACATATCATTGGTGAAAAAAATAATTGTCTTCAATTGGCATATTTTTCATTGGTCTTGGTTTCTGGTCGACATTAAAACTCTCCAGTACCTCTATTATGAGTTTTTCACTATTTACTTTCATGGTAAATGTAAATTTTTATGCAAGCGATTTTAGTTCTTAACTTGGTTGTATTAGGGATTAGAGTCGCTAACATGACATCTCTATAATGTAGTAAATAGTAAATCAAAACTTAACTATGACACATATGTCACATAAGCGACTCTAGTTCCTAATGTAACCAAATTAAGAACTAAAATCGTTATCATGAAAATTTACTTTACTATGATAGTAAATTTGTTAGAAAACTCGTGATAGAGGTACAGATTGCAAAGCACACGGGCGCAGGGTCTCAGGGGGCACCGAGCGCCGCTCGCGGTACTTAAATATAAAAACATCGCATTGTTCTAATTTAGAAAATAAACTGTGTGGGTTCGTAAACCACGCGGGCGGAGGTTAGTCATTTATAATTGCACCATTTGCACCCGAATTTTGATGATATTTTGATCACGCGCCTACTAGAGGGCACCAGGGTATTTTTTGCATCCGGGCGCTACGTCGGCTAGATCCGTCCTTCGGATCAACCTGGATAACGGACAAAAGCTTTTGACAGAGCAAGTTCCAAAAAACTTGCACTCACCAGCTGAGCCAACTTGAGCCAACTGAGCTATCTAAGATTTTCAATCTTGCTCGATTTGTGTATGAGGTACAGGGTAAGACACTAAATAATAAGTGTGCTAAAAAAAGCCAACGAATTAATTAGACACATCATAAAAATTCCAAATACACCTTGCACCGTGGCATGCGTACACACATCGAAATTAAAAAACCAAACAATACAAACACAGCGCTAGATTAGCGTTAGCGGTGAAAACCGTCTGTTTGTATAATAAACTATGGACGTAAAGCGTTTGTAGCTGCGCTTGCGCCGGCGACTGACACAACGCGTATTTTCGTGGCGCCTGCGCCGTACTTGAACTTTGTTTCGATTTCAAGCACATAGGTACTTTTTTATCTGTGCTGTGTTTATCATTCAATGCATTGAGTACAAAGAAAATGTTGCATGTATTATGTATGATCATTGTAAATGCATTTTGAACGATCGACTGTCTTTACCATGCTGCTTACCTTGCTCCGATCTCTTCACCAATATATTCGGATTCGCATTTATGTTGCTGATAGATTCTTGTTCTTGCTTAGCTTGATAGAACATCTACGAGATAGGAAAATGGGAAAGAGGTGAAGGACATTTTTGACCTTAACTGTTTTATGTCAAAATCCAAATGGGAAGTTCCTATTTGTTATTCAAAGGTATTGAAAGCAAATAAAGCAGTTTGGAATTCTACTGAATTCCTTTTTAAGTATCTACATAGGTATGTATGCAGTTGTTTAATAATATTGTTTACATTCGAAACTGGAAAACCGTTTGGTGCTGTGCGCGCGCCGGTGACAGACACAACGCTTGCTTTGGTAGGAATGTGTGGCGCCAACACCGTGCCTATGCTTGAGGATCTTATAAACATAATAACGGGTGCATCGAGATGACGTTGTATGCGATGTTCTGAATTGAACACACTATTCTGTATGAACAGAATACAGACAATGATAGGACTTTGACTTGTGGAGTAGTCCATTGAAGGTTGTTGTCGGTCCCATAGCCTATTGCGCCGTTTTCTTGAAGGTTGTTTTAACAATAGCTTTTTTACAAAATCAACGAGAAATAAAATTTATCAAGCTATTGTATTGTACCTATATTCTTTATGTTGCTTGTTAAATATTAAAAGAGCAGCACCCACACCGGCAGATTATTCAATTTACCAGGTTCAAGCTTCATGATTGCCGTGGTCGGGCAAACTGGTACAACCTGAGGAAGTGAGGATGCCTGATATCGGTATCTTCATTTAAAATACTATGAATTTCGATCGGATCCCGTTAGAATGTTTTGAATTTTCATCCACACTATTATAAATGCGAAAGTAACTCTGTCTGTTTGTTACCTCATCATGACTAAACCACTGAACCGATCATTATGAAATTTTATAAAAATGTAGGTTGGATCCTGGAGAACGACATAGGCTTATTTTACTATTGTAGCAAAACACTTATTAAATAAAAAATACGTGCAAATGAAGTTGCGGACCATAGCTATCACTAGTAAAAATTGATTCCAAGAATGGTCTTTGTGTACTTTAACTATTAAGGTGAAGTAAGTAGATTCTTACCTAACACAACGCGATGGCTTCATAAACAACAGAGTACATTTAAAGGCGAGAAACCTTTAAAGTACACCTGATAACCTTTGTTCTGTCCTATAAATAAACTAACTACTAATAATAAAGATGTTCTGTCTCGCTGTCACTTATTATGTGCATACATTTGGAATTTTTACTCGGTCCATTGAAATGTTAAGTTTTGCGTCAATATATTGGAATATTTGAACCCAGGCAAGGTTAAAGACGTCAGTTTAATATTACACGGTATGGTTAGCGTAGTGGTTGAGGTAATGACTGCTAGGATGAGTATGGTAGGTTCGATTTTCGCATCAAACAAATATCGACGTGCCTGGCATTTGCAAATAAATACCTTTTTGTTCTAGGTCTAGTTGTCTATGCATGTGAAGATTTGTGTTTGTAAGCGCATCCACGATACAGAAATATTTTTAAAAATAGAATGGGGCACACATTATAAAATAAATTTAGATAATCCGCCTCATTAAAATTTTATCAGCAAATTATAAGGCTTATTTACAAATGAATAACCAATCTTGCAAGTAAAGCCACTTGCACAAGCGAGTGTGTAATATATGTACAAACGAAATAAGGTATCTAATCTTTGTAAGTGTTATATCAATAGCTTGCCAGCAGTATCTGGTATCTGTTAGTGCGACATTGGAACCTCTTCCTCCATTTACAAGAGCGATTGAGATGTGAGGACTATCGGTGACAGAAGTGGCTCGAATATGTATTTTTTTGTAAGCTAAAATATTTGTAGTATTCAAAAAGTATTTTTTAAATATTTTTATAACATAAAATTAAATATTTTTATCTTATATAAATATTTAAAAAATACTTTTTGAATACTATACGGTTAACGGAATAATTATACGGTTAATTTTGATTAATTATTTAAATTCACAAACTGTTGTAACTGTTGTAAATAATTGAAAAATACGCAAAATAATCTCAATTTAAATATAAAACAAAAATGCTTTACAAATTCAATACATTTAATGATTTTAGATTGTTTTACATAATATTTATCACATAATGTATCAAATCGAATCAGTGTCCTTTTTCTTTCTTTAAAAAAGCGTACCTATCTCGTTAGCTTAGTATTTGAGCTTAAAGAAGTTTTATAGTGAATTAAAGTAAAGTAAGAAATACAGGACAAAGAAATAATTCAAAAATGTATAATTATCGAAAAGGAAACCTCTTTACTGCAACAGACAGCAACGACTGCGACATATAAAAAACTGACGATCATCAAATCACTTGTCACCGCGACAGTACATATTACAAGTTTCCCAATCCCTTTGCAGTATAACTCATTAGCATAATATTAAGCATTGCACAACCTAACAAGATACACATGTAGTACTTACATCAAAGTGTCTCCTATTTATTTAGGTGGTACCCACAAAATTGACATTATGGACCCATCATGGTAAGTATAGATAATTTTATGTCCAAACATAGACATATTTATTGGGAAATTCAATAATAAAGTGAAGTGTAAAGTTCGTGAATTACCTATGCTAGTAATTTTGGAGTCGACTGTGTTAGATATTTTATTTGACTTTAATATCGTTGTTGATGGGGTAAATAAAATATTGTGGTGTTACGTTTTACGCTTTTTTTTATTAAAGCATCGTGCTTGTATTCCCCGAAGGGTTAGGCAGAGGTGTACAGTCAGTATCATAAATATCGGTGATATTTAGCCGACTCTATTGGACACCGTTCCAGACTCCGTGCTGCTACTGAGAATTTCCATACAGAAAAACAAAATAACACTATCCGGCCCGGAATCGAACCCAGGACCTCACGCTCAGCAGTCGCGCTTGCGACCACTAGACCAATGAGGCGGTAAGAATACATAGACTATAAAGTATTCGTATTGTCAAAAAAATATAAATATACGAAAAAGGCATGCGTGCGTTTTCGATATAACTTCACACAAGCGCGGGCGCATGATGTTTTCAAACATTTTTAGACACAAACATACTTTGAAGTTTACGTATTTGGTTGTCAAAAGTAACACTCGATGCACAAAATCGTTAGCAATACTATAAAGTCATGATATCATTAACACTTTCGCACAACCATTCCAAACGCATTACCCACCGCCGCGCAGTCGGATAAATGCAGTGCAATCATCAGTGCTAATGATACCAAAGATGATGATGATAATAGTGTTGCGTAGCTTTATGCGCACTTCTTGGGTAATAGTAATAATAATAATATATCGTGTTTTATTACATTGTTTCGGCAGGCGCCATAGTCCCCCATTACCCAGTCCACTACCATCCCATCACAATAGCCCAAGTAGCTTTTCTTTACATGTTCTGCAATAGTCTTACAAATCCAGGGACTGTCCTTGGGTGCATTTCTATAGTGTATACAGAGACAATCGCTGGGTATGTCACCATAACATTTTCATTAAAGCTGACTTAAAGGGCCTCTACGTGTTGGCTTCGGCCCCACGCATGCCTTCCAAAAGTCCGGGACTCTGTAGTCCCGTGTAAGGAAAAGACACACAAATAATATAGACTAGTTGCTGCAATGGTCCTGTAAATTCAGGGATTGTCCTTGTGTGCATTTCTATAGTGTATACAGAGACAATCGCTGGGTATGTCACCATAACATTTCAATAAAACTGTCTTAAAGGGTCTACGTGTTGGCTTCGGCCCCATGCACGCCTTCCAAACGTCCCTGACTCTGTAGTCCCGTGCAAGGAGAAAGGAGAAGACATAGAATAGTTGGAAATGATAATCTAACTAAACAATTCTACCGGTTAGTGAAACAGTGGCTAGCAACGAAGCTTTTAATGGTGCGCGAGAATCAGCTGACTTAAAATTGGCAAGACAAAAACAGAAGTAAGTGATTGGTAGACTTCTTTTCAGAATGAGAAGGGTTAGGCCTTTAAAATTCTTAATTGTAATTTTTCTTGCCGGTCTTTTCTCCATATGACCTACCCTTTTGGAACCGTACGCCTACATTCCCGACTTTTAAATGTCCCTGCAAAGGCCTCGTTGAAATAAAAAACTGACTTTGAGTCGGACTTTGACGAATACTCACGCCATCGAGAACTTTATGGATCTCGGGTGTGCAGATTTCCTCACAATGTTTTAAACAAGTGTTAAACCAAGTGATACTCAATTTTTTTTAAATATTTAAGCACTAGGAATAATATTCCTGTATCGTAGGTGCTTTTATAAACATAAATACAGTGAAAGCTTAGCCTTATTCGCGAGGAATACGTTCCGTAAATATGCCGCGAATATAGAAACCGTGAATATGGAATGGTAATTTGTATGGGATTATAAAATAATATAGATACGTTCCAAGGTTCCAAAAAAAAAAAACGAAATCAAATTAAAAACAATTTTATGGGAATTTTTAATAATATCTATTAATTATATTATTGTCAGGCTTAAGCAAGTCTGAATAACTTTTTTTTTCTTGTGTTGATGCTTCTAAAACGTCTCTCAATATATAGATAGATCAATTTACATGAAGAAATTACAAAGCTCATTCGCGACCCGTAAACCTTTACTCAGGTTTTTCAAGTTAAATGTCACCAATTCAGTGCTCGTTGAAGCCTTATCTTTAATGGAATGCTGATTTAACATATCCAAGTCGGTTTCAGTCAAATCTTCGTCTTGCGATTCAAGAAACTCATGAATGTCATTGATTCTATCTGCCGAAAGCCCTCTCATCCTATTCCATTGGCAACTTGAGCAATGTTTGCTGTTAAAGTTTGAATTTGCACGGAATCTTCATCATTGCGTACAGTCATACTGGGTTAATAAAGGACACCAAATCTCTTTAATATACCGACTGGATCCGCGAATATAGAAATTTTTAGTAGCGAATACAGGAACTTGGTCACAATTTTTAAATCGCGATTAGTGAAAACCCGTTTAAGGGAACCGTGAATAAAGAGCTTTTACTGTATTCACATGGACATACACTTAAATCTGGAACAATTTGAAAAAGTCAGGTTTGGATTGGAACATAGACACACCTGCATGGAAGGCAAATCAACCGCTAGGCCACCAACTAAAATGTATTTGCATATAAATGTTTCAATTGATTTTATAGTAGGCAAGCGCCTTTGTATAAAACAATAACATTAAATCAGTCTGTTACACTGTAGCTTTATCAATAAATATAAATAAACGGAAATCTAAAAATATAAAATACTAACTCGTCGATGTTAGTGGCACCATTATAAATAATAATAAGTTGCACAATAGTAAAGATAGTGCATATAAATTTGTTGCATTACCAGTTTCTAAGACGATGGTAAATCACAGAAAATGTTGCCATACTTATCATTTAATTTTTTTTATTGTTGTTCTGTGGTCTAAATTACAAGATTTGGCGATTTTATTCAAATAACATACCATCACACCTGTGCCTATTGCCATCTACCGGGCACAGTTCTAAACTCTGTGCTGCTACTGAGAATTTTCATACAGAAAAACTCAATAACACTTTTCCCGATCCGGGAATCGAACTCAGAACCTCACGCTCAGCAGTCGCGCTTGCAACGTCTAGTCTTTAAAGTGTTTTCTAAATCATCAAGCCTGTAATCCCCGAAAGACATTAGGCAGAGGTAGTACAGTTCTGACTAACTTAGTCCCATTCTTTTTTCCCTTGGGTTACTTCTAGGCAAACGTGCTACATCTTCGACCACATCATCGCTTACCATCAGGTGAGATAGTGGTCAAAAGCGTGCCTATAAAGAACAAAAAAAAATTATAATAGGACTGAAATAGGGAGTGAGCCTATTGCCATCAACCGAACACAATCCGAAACCCCAAATTGAAGTCCTTCTCAATTCTGGGATCCTAGATTCGATTTCTAGATCGAACAGTGTTATAAAATACTTTGCCTGACCTGGTGATCGAGTTTAGGACCTCATGCTCAGCATATGCGCTTACCATTACACCAATCAGTGAGTGATAATAAAAAAATCATAGAGTTTCCACAACACCCGCTCACACCTCAACACATGGACACAAGACACTTAATTACGCCCAAACATAATGTATAGAAATAGCGTTCTCCATCTCCCGACCTACATCGCATATCATGGCACGCATGATTCACTACCATAATTTTAAACTACGCAATCTAATATTATTTATACTGAAGGAACTAGCTTTTAGAATTGCGAAACAGTAAGTACTATAATTATGTGGACAGTCAAATATATCTAGGTTCCATTTCTGGGAGATGCATGTAGTCTTTGTAAAACTGGGGAACTAAAGGTGCCTATGCGCTGAAGCGATGTGGATAAAAACCGTGAAGAAATAATATAAAAAAATATTAATACGTCACTTGGATGGGCGGAGAAAATACTGGATCTTTATTGTTTTTTTGGCGCCTGTTTGCAATGATGATTATTGAATTTCTGCACTTCACCAGCGCCATATTTGTTGAACTTTGAGGGGATCAGCGGATATTTATTGAGTTAAAAGAATATAGTATTATGAATTTAATTATGAATCTTATTTCGCTTCGGCTTGTACGTTTACCTATCATTTACCTATCTTGCATGCTTCGTCATTAGACGAGAATGTGTACTGTATCGTTCTTTTGAGAATTATCTTTATACCTATTGAATAGGATATTAGGCGGTAAAGCCTTATTAATAGACTAGCTTCCGCTCGCGGTTTCGCCCGCGTGGATTACGAACCCGTACATTTTTTTCGGGATAAAAAATAGCCTATGTGCTATTCCAGACTATAACCTATCTCTGTGCCAAATTTCATCCAGATCCGTTCAGCCGTGGCCTGAAAGAGTAACAAAGATCCATCCATCCATCCATCCTCACAAATTTTCACATTTATAATATTAGAAGGATTAGTAGGATAGTAGGATACCTATCTGATCCTACTCAGAATGATGATTAACCAGTGAAGTTCTGACAAAAGTTTGGAAATAGCTAGTGGTCGCAGTATAGGAAGCGTGTGGTCGAGGCACGGACGGGTTTTGATTTGTGTGTGACCCGTCCAGCGCTAGCAAACATGAGCTATAGACAATTGTTCCAGACCCCTACAATTTGGACCATACGCTCGTCATATTCAAGAATGTCAATAGTCAGAATAGTGTTTTAAAAATAAGTCTGTCTGTATGATGGACTTCATCTTTTTAATGGGGTAATTCTGCAGTATATTAGAGGTGATGTCGAAATTGAGATATCCTAACATAGCATCACACCTGTATTCCCCGAAGGGTTAAGCACAGGTGTACTATTATACACACACATTTCGCCGATGTCGTTATTGAGTCTTAATAGGGGGCGAGTCTATTGCCATTTACCGAGCACAGTTCCAGACTCCGCGCTGCTACTGAGAGTTTCTATACAGAAAAACCCAACAACATGAACGTGAATAGAACCCAGGACCTCACGCTTAGCAGTCGTGCTTGCGATCACTAGACTAATGCGCGGAGTCTGGAACTGTGCCCGATATATTATGGTAATAGACTCGCCCCCTATTACATGGGCGGGTGTACAATAGCAGGTACACCTCTGCCTAATCCTTCGGGGAATGCTTCGAGTTAATTTTAAGTGCAAGACAAGGGGTAAACAAAATTACTTTCACCCCAAATACCAGTAATTAGATTTAAACCTGCAGATAACTTGTATCTATTTGTTACTTAACTACAATGTCCTATCCTCACGCCACTTTCCTTCGAGGGTTAACAGGAAAACAACAATTTGAAGGGTCAAAAGCCTCTAGGGTTGTCACTTGACCTTTTTTGGACTATAAAATGCAACATCTGATACCGTTAAGTGATTCTTATAGTTACAACACACGCTCTGTCTTCTAGTTTATTATTAGCTTTAATTACTCACGGGAATTTCGACTTTATGCGATTAACACACAGAATAGAATAGCGTGAACGTGAGCAAAAATATTTGTCGTGAGTATTTTCTGTGTGCAAATCAATTCTGATTCTATGACTTTCAGTTTAAGGTCGAAAATTGAGTGGTTGAGAAGGAATACAGTCTTTATTATTGTTGTCCGTAAACATTGTTGCCATGGTAACGGGGTTGTTAATTGATATCAATCTGCGATCGCTTCGAGATATAAAATCGATCACAATTCGATTTTATTGGCTTGTTTAGTTGAGTTAAGGTTGTAGTTGCGTTTGTAATTGCAATTGCAATGAAAGAGGCAATAAAATGTAAATAACAAACATTACACTTATTATAAGTTATAACCGAACTGAATGGGTAAAGATTATTTGCTCGAGCACCATTAAACGTCATTGGAGGTACAAAAGAACAGTTCATGAATTTATGCTTAATCGATTTTTTTATTCTTTTTTATATAAGTACATAAGTACCAGTAATTAATTAGCTAGCCTCCAGATAGGTTTGTAGCTTTAATTATGATACCTATTGACTGTAATTTGCAGATCATCATCACGATGACTATGTTAAAGTTGAAGGTATAATAAATCCTACTAATCCTACTAATATTAAAAATGCGAAAGTTTGTGAGGATGGATGAATGGATCTGGATGGATGGATTTTTGTTACTCTTTCACGCCAGAACGGCTGAACGAATCTGGATTAAATTTGGCACAGAGATAGATTATAGTCTGGAATAGCACATAGGCTTTTGCTTTTTAAACGCCTAGACGCAGCCTGCATCTAGGCATTACACTCATTAGTGCTTAGTTTCACTAATCCCCAAAGAAACGCAAGTCCAAGATACCTCCAAATACAAGAACACCCTATACCTAAATAATTAACCTAAAAAAAAAATACTAATTCCAAATGCTAATCACATAAAGAAATTACGAAACAGTTAGTAATTAAACAAACAAATTGGACGGTGAAATGCAATTAATAGCAATTACGAATAATTACGAAGATTTGATCCAATTACCAAAGGAAAGTGCACACATTGCCCTTTTGAAGGCATTTGGGTTATAAGGTTGTAACGGCAATGTTCTTCGTAATGCCGTAATGTAATTTGGTACCTACCAAATCATCTGCCTAGCCTTTTCCCAACTATACCGGTGTCCAATTCCAGTTTAACCAGATGCGACTGAATATTTCAGAAGGATCCTGCCATCTGACATCCGACACCCAATTTCTGACAGACACTGATATACTAAGGTTGGACCGGCTGTCAGATTTTTAGGGGTGCTGACACCCGTAACGACTGTCATAGGTCTTCATATGACACCCGAAACTAACCGCTTAACGTGCTTTCCGAAGCACGGAGGGGTCTCGATGTGTGAAAAACAGTACATCCAAAGATTGACCGCACTAAGTGCTGCTTATCGCGGTACCTTTCTAAGTGTTTGATTTGTTACCAAAACACCTTATACCCTTCAATTTCTCTTTAAAAAAAAAAAAGTTGTTACATAGTTATACGCCTGTAACGTGGGTGCGTTTACAAACACAAACATGCACACACTCAAACATCCGGACCGCAGCCTGATTACTGATGTAGCGATTCGTTTGCGACAGGCGTAGATCGCGCGATATCTCCTGTGAAACGTCATTTTTGTGTCATATTATATATGTATGGTCAAACAGTGAGGCTGCTGTAGTATGGCTGTCGCGTTGCTGGCACTATTTTTACGTAATTAGGCTGCCAAACCACTACCTGTACATACAAATATTTGTTTCGTGCGGTATTCAAACCCGCACCAAGTAGCGCAGCAGTCGATCGCTTAGACTTAGCGTCAGTCGTCAGTATCCTTTCCTTTCTTAAGATAAAACTACGGAACTTAGGAAGTAAAGTAAAGAAGCATCACAAATATTGTCTTATCGTTTTGATCTTACTTTTAACATTTCCCATAGAATAACGCCATCTATTGACTTTCTAACGTATTAAATAAAACAAGTACAAACGAACTGCATTAATATTATTTATATCGCTATTAACTGACTGACCATAATAAATAGATTAAATTATTTTCGCAATGTAATTTCATTGCGATGAGAAATTATACGAGTACAATATTATGTAGATACTAGATAGTTGCAATTTGTTTAATGATATTTATAATTTCTTGCTTCGACAGGGTTCTAGACTTATAGTTATCCGCAGGGGGGTTCACTCTGCCATTTCTCCGATGCCGTTATTGAGTCTTATGTGAATGAATGATGATTAGTTTTACAAGCCTACTTACCAAAAATACCAACTACGTGTTGGTATTGGTTCGTCGTCTTGTCTATAGTAGGTAGAATTGGAAAGAAAGCTTTTAAAAATTTCTGCCTACCCTGTCTAAAAACTCTGTGCACGCCGCTGAGTACACCTCTGCCTAACCCTGCGGGGAATACAGGTGTGATGTTTTATAGAGTCAGCATCAATAAGATGTACACTTAATAAAATTAAAAAGCGATTTTAAGAGGAAATAGTGATTAAAATCTTGACCAATTTTACACATAATCTCTGCGGATACATAAAAATACATAGTTATTTAAATTTTAACCAAAAGTATTCTAAGAATAAGCGTGTGAATGTCTTTTATATATATTTTATACTAGTGGTTGCCTAGTGGCTGAAATTCTACCGTATCATTTTTTAAGTTTGAACGTCATCGAGGTTCTTTTGTCAAAGAGTATATACCTCTGTAGTCACTGCATATATTTTATTTTTAATATTGTTCTATTACGTCAGTTGCGAGAGACGTTGATTTGACGTTTGACATTGGCAGTATGAACGTAAACAATTAATGTATTTTTTTTTTATTGGCAACTGAGCCGATGCCACTATTCTGCCAGTGTCAAGTGGTGATGGCAACGCAGTAAGGTGAACCTTGGCGAGCTTTGGAAAAAAAAGAAAGTTTTATTTATTTATATAGACATATGTGTGTGTGTGTCAAACGCATGGTAGTGTAGATAATGTGTTTTTTTATTCATCATCATCATCATCATCAGCCAGAATACGTCCACTGCTGAACGAAGGCCTCCCCCTTAGACCACCACACCGAACGACATTCCGCCACTTGCATCCATCGGTTGCCCGCGACTTTCACGATGTCGTCGGTCCATCTAGTTGGAGGCCTTCCTACGCTGCGTCTTCCGGTTCGTGGTCGCCACTGGAGAACCTTTCTTCCCCATCGTTCTTCTTTTTTTATTAATTTAATGAGTTTCTCATGCATATTATGTAAAAATATTAGCTTTCTGCACTCCTTAAGTGTAAATTAAAATGCACAAAGTTTTTGCTTCACGTAATAATATAATGATTACACGTTAACCAGTAATCTCAATATTATGAAACTACCGTTTGCTTCCAAAAGACCAATGAGGCCGCATGGTAAAAAACCAAAAACATAAAAGAAAGTTCTTTAAGGAAAAGAAAAAAGTATCAAAAACACGACTTTACATTTTTAAATACACGGTTGCCACGCAGCGCAATGAACACAGGCTTCCGGAACGAATGTATTTTGATCTTTATCTCAAGACCTATCGGACACACACATCTCTCTATTTATCTTAAGACCAAGTAAGAGGTTCTTAACATTTTCTTCACCTGTTAAATTAAAACTGTAACAATAATACAATGTAAAGTTGAAAATATTGGCAACCCTAATCGAGGTTGATAAATTAGCAAACTCAATATAAATTAGCAAGACGAAAGTTTAGACCTACTTAACCTATATGAATATGATATATGAAATATGATGATGGAAAGATGTCGGAAAAAAACATTCCAATTGGGAGCTTCACTGGCGTGCGCCGAGTAAATGCTCGACGTAACAGGCTGATACGACTCTAGGACGGAAAAAAAAATGAAGGCGTATATACTCTGCTACCCGTGCAAAGCGGGGCGGGTCACTAGTATAAGATAAAAAATGATTTAGATACCTACATTAAACAGTGACGCATTGACGTTTAAGCCTTGCGCAGGATTCTCAATGCGCGTGGGAGAGCGTACTTATTTTATTAGCTTACTTCAAGTTGAACATTTGGGATCCACCGTCAGGGTACGTATCGCGTCTGTAGGCGTCCTCAGTCACGACAGAATTTATATCCTCTAGTGGTCGTGATTGTTGTCTGTTAGTTTATTTTTATTCACTATTTTACGTTGAGCAGGATAGGTGCCTGTTATGCTGTTTCTAGGGATGTGCTGAATTGGAAGACTTTTCATTATTTGGTTGAACAAAGGAAAATCTTCAACCTTGCTACCTGACGCTGGTCAATGACGCTCTGGTAGGTAGTTAACTAATGTTGCTAGCCCACTAGCCCCTACTGTGATACAATTATGAGATGTCTGTTTGAACATGTATAATTTAAAAACCAGTGGATCCATTTTAATGGGGCCTTCACGGTAATGTTACTTTGGTATCTAGCCATAATAATCATTCATCTACAATGTTTGTGTAGGTATCCTATCCTGCTAATATTATAAATGTGAAAGTTTGTGAGGATGGATGGATCGTTGTAACTCTTTCACGTCAGAACGGCTGAATGGGTCTAGATGAAATTTGGCACAAAGATAGATTATAGTCTGGAATAGCATATAGGCTACTTTTTATCCCGGGAAAATGTAAGGATTCGTAATCCACGCGGGCGAAGCCGCGAGCGGAAGCTGTTCTGTATCTAACCGTCTATCTATTTCACAGTCGTTCAAAATCAACACGCACGTGGTTGTAGTCACAGTTATTGACATAACATCACGCCTGTACCTACTCCTCGTAGGGTGTACTTTTATACACCCACATTTCGCCGACGCGGTTATGAAGTCCCATAATAGGGGGTGAGCCTATAACCATCTACCGGGCACAGTTCCAGACTCCATGCTGCTACTGAGAATTTCAATAACGAAAAACCCAATAACACTTTTCCCCATGAGAATCGAACGCAGGATCTCAAGCTCGGCAGTCGCACTTGCGACTATTAGACCCACGAAGCGATATAATCCAAAATTCTAACCACAGAATTATTTTTATCACTGTGCCAACCCTAGCCGGTCTTTGCAAAACATACACTAATTTATTGTCCCCGGCGTTGTGCACTTTACATGCAAAACGTATCGAGGTAGCTTCGCTTACAATAATTATATGTAACTTTTATCTTTTGTGGAAAAAATATATGTATGCACTATATAGTCATATATACCTAAATATACCTAGAGTGAATTAAAAATTTAGTTTAAATTCTCATAAAGATCTTGCAATATGAAAGTCATCATATACTTCTACAGTAATTGTCTATTGACAGATTGTTTATGCTCGAGTTCGTGAATCGGAGAGCTGTTAGTCTTCCACCAACCACAGATTGGGAGAAAAACCAAGAATCCAACACCTGGTCAGTCACTTCTATTAAATCAGCATCTGATAAGGCTGGAAGCAACATAGATGGGCTAAGGCGTCATCGTGTTCTTCTTTCTAGTCGGCACGAGCTATCTCAAGGGAATCACTTATATCAAAGATTAGCAATGGTATCGATGCTGACTGTCCAGGGTTCGTCACTCGTTCAGTCTCTTTCCTTGCAGAGTCATATTTATCTAATAATCACGACACAGTTGGCGCAGTGGCTAAGCGATTAGCTTTCTGCGCTACGTGTTGCGGGTTCGATCCCCGCATGGCACAAATATTTTTATGATCTACAGATAATTGTTTCGGGTCTGGGTGTTTGTGTATTTGAATATACGTGTTTGTAAACGCACCCACGATACAGGAATTATTACTAGGATGGGGCAATGATTCTAAAAAAAGAGGCCATCGGTACATAATTATTCTTCTTAACGAAAGGGTCCATGAAACAAAGTTTGGTCCAGTGGAAATTTCCTAAATAATTCAAGCTATGATTTTTTTAACTACCTATCTAATTATATTTGATTTATTCTCAAGCCTGCAGGTGGCGCTGCTACACAATATTTCACGTCAACAATTATTTTTTATTTCAGTCATTATTTTTCATTAAAGTCTCATTCATAAAAACAAAATTAGCCTTGTAATTCCAACGACAACCATTCAGAAACGGTGATTAATGTATTCAAATGTTTAACATTTAATGAGCACAGCAAGTATTCATTACAATTAAGTATTTTTTAAGCATTACACATTTTGGACGTTAGAAAGTCTGTACTCCAGGCCCCTTGTGGCTATTTAATTAAAAAAAGACCATTTGAACCGAGAAATAAGATGCGGGCATACTTGTCCTTCAAATTGTCTATCTATTTTATGCATGTAGTGACGACCTTTTAAAGATGCGTTGTCGTGACGTGATTTGATTTGCTACAATATTGATTTAATTTAAACCCGTAGTAGTATGTGGCTACACAATTTTTTATCATTTCATGTAGTTGTTGAGAACGGTCGAGATTTTATGTCTGTTGTAATTTAAGCAAGGGCGGTATGACATTTCGCGCATGCCGTTTGTAATCGTGTTCATCAAGAGACGTGCAAGTTTGACGCGTTTTCTTAGTATTTACGTAGCTTTAAGAATGTATAATACCTTGACATATTATTATTGAAGTAACTTGACATGACTTAAGCTCTATAAATCTTATTCTTAAGATTATAATTTAGCTAAAAGTTTTCATACAAAATGCGTTAACGTTTTTACCCTACTAAACATGAGCTGATTTTGCTGACTTTTTTATATGTTATAGACACTAAACCAAAATCAAAACCAGACCAAAATCAAATTAACTCGTTAAGATTTCGATGTATGAAACGTTAACGCCCAAACACCTATTTTGCGCGCATTTCAAGGAATATTTTGTCAGAAGCCGGCAGCAAAATGATACTCTTAATATTGTCACCGCTCTCGCTTAACTATCGTAGGTTACTTGGTTGGCTTTGTAAAATTTGACTGCATTACTTATTTATCGAAGATCTTTTCTAAACTCTTGTTTTAATCCAGACATTAAGGGCCGTGTTCCCCAACAATATTACCGATGGTTAAAAAGGAAACGGCCGTTTACCTTTACAAAAGGTCCGCGTTAAACGAATTATTCTGTGTTAAACATCTATTATATTGTCAGAGGACATGGGCCTAAGACAAGGGCGGATCCAGCTTTCAAGTCAGGGGGGGTCACATGTTTGAAGTCTAGTCGGGACAGGCTCCTATTCGGTTACAATAATAAATACTGTACGATCAATGCGATTAGAAAAATTATCAGTGGTCGACCTAGAACCAGCCCAGGGGGGGTCATGACCGCAATGACCCCCCCCCTGGATCCGCCCTTGGCCTAAGATTTGGTTAATAAATGATGACATAATTATCAGTCTATGCTAAAGAAATCCTCATTACACTTCAAGATAGCATTAACCACTAATTACTTATCTCTAAATTCTGCAAATAATGTTTCATTTTTTTCTTATAGATTCGATATAGACGCTTATTTCACATAACTTTACAATTATTTTTCCTGTATCCTTTGTTATTCACAATGTGTGAATTCTGTTGTGAAGGAATATACAAATTGTTATGATTGTGGTATTATTTAAATAGTTTCTGTTCCATGCAGTCCACATGTGAAAATATCATAAAATAACAAACTCTAGGAGATGCCATCGCTGAAGTATTTGGAACAAAAACAATTGAATTTTTTTCCGGGATTCATTTAAAATCGCACCCTCAGAATTAAAGTGACTTAAGTCAAAAATGTCATTTGTGGAAAATGAGCAAAAAAGTCTTCAAAAAAGTATACTTTTTGAGGTCAGTTTTGGTTGTTCAGGAATTTTGAGTAAGATCACTCAATCTAAGGGTGCGAAACACTAAATTCATAAAGTCAATCCAAATTTATCTAAAAAACTGCCTCATTGGTCTAGTCGTCGCAAGCGTGACTGCTGAGCGTGAGGTCCTGGGTTCGATTCCCGGGTCGAGCAAACTGTTATTGAGTTTTTCTGTATGGAAATTCTCAGTAGCAGCACGAAGTTTCGAACTGTACCCGGTGGATGGCAATAGGCTCCTACCGTATTACATAGGACTCAATAACGGTATCAGCGAAATGTCGGTACAATAGTACACCTCTGCCTAACCCTTCGGGGAATACAGGCGTGATGCTACGTTACAACAAAATTAACACTCGTAAAGTGAGTGGTAAATTCAGCTTTTATGAAAAATTAAGTCTGAGAAAATAATTTTATATCCTATTTCATAATAATTTAGTAACAGAAACTCGTTTGTTGAATATTATTGGTACCTATTAAATAATAATGGTACATAAACCATTCTCGAGTTACACCAGCGAACAATTGAACATGAAGTAATGACGACTCATAAAGTTACTCTTAAGGTACAAACTTAACTTTCGATTGAACTTACAATGCGTGAGCGGGCATTTGTTTCAAATTTCACTTGTTTTTTTTTAAAGAATGTTATGACAACCCTAGTAACAAAAGGCGAGGTTGCACAGTGCAAGCTAGCGTACGAGTCTGTCGTGCGACTGCAGAGCAGCTACTGGCAGCGTCTGACCGCATATTACGAGTAACAGGTGCAAGTTCGTCAGGAGCTCGGATCCGAGTTACTGCAATATTTTTTTGGGTTTTCACTCTTTATACATAAATTATACCTATTATTAGCGACGAAGAAAACATAAATTATTAGCGATCCCTTCATGTCGCATTGTTGCGCGCTCTCTGTTACCCATACCCTAGTCCCGGCGATCGGCATCAGGCGAAGAACAAATATCGTTCGAGCTGAGCTGAACAGTAAAAACTAATAAGCATTATGAATTTTTTTGGGACCTCGATAAAACAATTCAGGCGTATCCGGATCCTGCTTAAAATTACTTGCCAACCCCTGCCCTAGACACTGACTGCGCTCAACGCATTCCTGGACTCAAACAAAATTTGAAAGAAGAAGATTCTGTCAGAATGCATGACGTATTGTGAGAAGAATGCATGAGTGTGAATTGATTTATATTTAATTTTTAAATTATTTGTACTATTTATTTCATTAAACACAATTGTTTTTAATAGTGTAATTGGTTTCGGCCGTACTATTTAAAATAAATAAATTAAAATTAAGTAATTAAAAATAAATACAGTTATTTGCCTGGAGTATAGGAGTTACTCTCATGATGTGTGCGGTCGAGACGAGTCGAGCTACTGTCATGCGAGTATATAGTGCCAGTAGCTTGTCTCACAGGTCAGCAGCTAATACTGTGTCACCAGGCTTATACGCTTCACGCCTTCACCCCTTCATTTCTCTTAGTGCATAGATGTTTAATTTCTAACATTCATAATTTAGCAACGAGGGCCTATTGTGTGCCTATAACTGAGTATTACGCCTCCTTCACATGTAGCCGTTTACAGGCGGCTTAGACTTTAAGTGAGAGTGCGGCGTCTATCTGGAGACAATGACCCACCTTCCACTCCACGTGCCCTAGCACCTGCACATGGGAGAAACTGATGGCCGCAACTGAAAGTGAAGTCTGTGTGGCGGAATACTGGGCCAAACCAATTCAATTTGCCATCAATCTGATAAAAATAACTTTACTTGCTTTTTTGTCTTCTGTTTTTTTGCTTTCATCTTCGCGTTGATCATGACATGGTATGGTGCAAAGAACACCATGTCTGAATGTACCTACTTAAGGATGGTATGGTCACTCACCGAGGGTTATATATCTCGCTGAAAACACACTTTGTTTGGTATTAAAATCGTATGATTACGATGAATTTGTGCTTGATAGCCGCGCTTGTTACCTTGTAAGAACTTTACTAATGAGGGATTTTTTTTTTTGAAAATTTAATACTTTGTCGGAGCGACCTCTCATTGACATCTAAAAGACATTGGCGCCAAAGCGTAAATTAAACTACAGTTGTAAATGTCGCGGTAAAGTTTAAAAAAGTGATAAAAGTTCAGATATTCGATCTAAGATCCTCGATTTATTTAATGATAGTCAATTTATAGTTGACTAAAATAGTTTTATAGTCAAACTGTTTATGTAACGAGCTGTTAAGAATGTCTTTGTTCGGTTAGCTTTTTGTTTTAAAACATAAATTCTCCGATAAATTGTTGCTTTTATTCGGAAACTGCGGTTGTATACGATTACAGTGAAGAATTTATTTTGTATAAAACTTCACCGACCTATTTTGTCCATCCATTTCAGTGACTAGTGTTGCGTCTTGCCGACATTTACAAGTCGGGCCCAGCCGTGATGGCAAAATACGAACTTTCTTTCTTTCTTTTGTTTCGTTGGCACCTCCAAATCTAAGATTGTTGTTGATAGCAGAGACTATGGAAAAGTCCAAGTTATTTAAACTGACAAAATAAATGCTTACCGTGGCCTCAGAATTGGTGTGTTATCAGTTTCGGCGATTAGCGGAATGATGCACTTTATCCAATGGGCTAATTTTAAACACTGTTTACACTTTCGCGATTTGCAACTACACTTCCAATGTCTTTGATTTATCAACGAGTTGAGCTCCCGATATTTTGACGTTGCAAGCGCCACGATCGCGGGGTGACTGGCGAATGCGGGTAGATGGTTAACAAATTAGACGTGCAGAAAAACTGTCTACCCTCTTTTTAATTTGAATTGTTGTTTTATACAGACATTTTATTATAGTATTTATGTAATTAGTTTAATAGTTCAACGGTTAAATTAATTAAGTGTAAATTCTTCTTTAATACAATTAATAGTTTACTTTTAATATGTTTTCATGTCAATAGCTCAATGCTGTATCAACATCTTCACAAATAAAGCAATTGAATAGAATATTTGACAGCTGACGCATACGCAGCTTGACGTAGTCGGCGCAGTGGTTGACTGATCGTCTGTTACGCTACGTGTTGCGGATTCCATTCTCACACGGAACAAATATTTGTATGGATTACAGATTCCGGATTTGAGTGTGTTCGTGCATTTAAATATTTGTGTTTGTAAACGCAACCATGATAAAATAATCATTTCTAGTGTGGGGCAACGTTTTTAAAAAGAATACAAATATATTTCTTAAATATTACACACTATATTTTTTTTAATAATATGAAAATAAGATTTTAGATATGTGTAATAATAGATATTATGTTTCTACTGCTTAGCCCTCTTCCTCTCTCCTAAGTTTTTGCTGTGCCCGACAGGGTCCATAATGATTCTATATTTTTAAGACCATTGTGCATTATGGAACGCAATAAATAAATAAATATACTCCTTGCATATCTACCCTTACAAAATGATGAGACTATGGATATTCAACAAACAAAACAAATTTATGAATTATCAAGACGAATCGTTATAATCTGACATCTCACAAACCTGTATACGGCGGTGTTAAATAACTTACATAGCCTTAAAAGTTGTCAATAATAATACTGGACATAGACTAAGTACCTATCACGGAAAATTGAATGGTATCTTAGAAACTCAATGTAAACAATCCCCGGCTATTTAAGTCTATTTAAATAGCCTTTGGCTTTTACGGTAAACCAACTAATTAGAGGTGTAATTAAATAATTATTTTATTGTTATGTTACTTTCGCTCCCGGCTTCTGCTGATTTTGAGTGATCATTAAAACTATAAAGTTATTATATGTGTATGTACATATATAAATTGCTTGCCTCACAGACGGCTGCTGAGAGTCATATCATGGGTTAAATTCCGGGGTGAGGAAAGTGTTTTTGTTTTGTTTTTTTTTTCTGATAGAATATTGTCTGTTTGTAGCGGCCCAGTCTGAGTTTGTGCCCGGCGCATGGGAATTGGCTAGCTCTCTATTACATGGACTTGATAACGATGTTGGCGAAATGTAGATGTACAATAGTACCCCTCTGCTATCCCACTTCTTTGTACCATGTACTCACTTGTATGTAATTACCTACGTCAAAATGTAATTTACAAATCTCTCCCAGACTACATTACCTACAACAGAGTCCGTTAGTTGTAACGGCACATGAACACAAGGCACAAGTATATTTTGGGATATTTAAAAGCAGTAAAAAATAAAACAATACGATTAAAATTTGTTTAATTTATTTATTATATCATTTTACATACAGACAGCCACAATCACGCACATCTACACCTTAAATAGACTATTTACAAAATCAAATAAAAAAAAACTAAAACTAATAGTATACTAAATGCACAGGAATGTCAAATTCTTATAAAAAAAAACAATATAGAAAATTTTGATATGTGAAACTATTTTACCCGATTGCGGAAAAACCAAAGGTAATGTGTTTTTATTTATAAATAGAGGTGGGTTGTTTTATTACATGATTTTACAAAAAAAAAAATAATAATAATAAATATTTATAATATCTTACGACTAGACAGGTACTAAGCAGTGAATACTGTCAAATGTTGTTATTATTTAAAACGAATTAATTAATATTTTAAATAGAATTAATCAATAAATTAGTAAGTAGAGTTACGCCGTGAAAACCATTCTATAATTTTATAATAATGTAAAGATTATTTTATTATTATTGAAACGTTTTGCAAACATTTTTAAGTTATGGATTCTAACAAATTGATAATAATTTAAGTTTGAGCAGTAAAAATGTAAAAGGTTTTTTTTTTATTTTATTAAAATATTTTTTTTGTTCATCATTATTTCAGTAAAAGTAATTATTATTTCAAAACATTGAGATGCTCAAACTTTTTATGCAAATCATTAAAAAAAATCCATAATTTATTTGTATACATATAGGTATCAGCTCTACAATATCACTGGTCTCATTTATAATTAACTTATATTAATTATAATGAAAAATACAACTACAACTGACTTTGTTATAATAAATCTAATTAGGCGCAAAATCTCTATTAATTTCTAATAAAACTGTGATGAAATTAGTCATATTACTTGTCTACTGATTTAAAAGAGTATTACATAAAAAAAAAACAGTTGAAAGTCATTTTTTAAAGTTAGAACAGTCAGAATATTAACACGTTAGCTGCGGCGGCGCTAAAACTAAACTTTCTGCCAGTGCGGTACGACACAAATACTGCCCGTATCCATATTTCCCAATGTGCGTTACGACAACTATTTTACACTATTAGTGTAGATTATAGTAATATTTTGTACATTATTGGTGTAGAATATTATTATATTTAAAGTACTAATATTGAAAAGCTCACGGCTCAGCGTAAAACAAGGACAACGAGCTGCCGCACTGGCTGATATTCAAATACGGCAAAATAATTGCTGTAACGCAGCGAATGTGTTAAATATAAGTAAAGTCAGGCAGAAAATAAGCAGTTTGCATAAATATTGAAAAACCAATACGATGTTATCGTATTGTATTACGAGACAAAAATTGCATAAATCACAAATTCAACAAAAGTTTTTCTTCCCTCTAAAAATATCTCCCCTTTTAACAATAGGGCGTGAACAGAAAATGATTGACTAATTCCATTTGTCAAAATGTAAACATAAACACAAAGGGAGCTTCCCCTCTAAATGTGATTATTTTAAGAAAACATTGGACATCCCTTACTTTTAAAAGAAAGGGATTCAAGATGAAAGGCAAAATCTCGTGGGGTTTGTGGGACTAAGTGAATTTCTATTTTTACAAACTCGCATCTATTAGTAGGTACCTACACACATATATGCTCGGTATTATTACCAGTACTACCAGTAATTAAAGGCTGATCAAATTTGTGATCATTTTAAATTTCAACAATCAAGTTATTACAAGAGATTTGATATCTGATCTGATATAATGAACCTTTGATGAGTGAAAGAGAAGTGAGAAGAATGATTTTTGTTCTTTGAAGAAATATATGAAATATTTATTATATTAGCAAAGCTATCATTTTAGCATAACTATGTTGCATTCAAATTTACAATGGTGTGTGTGGTAAATATAAGTTGACTGTTAAATTCCAAGAAATGTAATTACAAAGTGTAATGATGAAATTTACTTACAATTATTTCTATTGTCATTTTTTAATGTATAGAAAATTCGCGTTCGCACAAAATACTTTAAGCTTAAACACCTACTTTATTTACAATTAAAACAAAATTCATTTTCTCGTCGTTAAAATAAAATTAATTTCGTATCTCTAACTAATCAATTTGAACAATGCTCATAAAATCTAAACTAACCAATCATTTTATCAACCGACGTTTATCTTTAATTCGTTAAATTAATTTCAGTTTATTCTAGGAGTTCGCCTACTCACAAAACTTAGTTAAAATCAACTTTGTGATTAAACTTCAATTTTTACGGAACAAAGTTATCCAATTATTTCTATGATACCTACTCCCAAATTCCCAAACACGTCACCAATTAGGTTGCAATAGATTCTCAGTCTCTTTACCAAACAATCTAAGAAATACTTGATACCCAGTAATTTAATAAAAAACACTAGTTTACAAGATTCTGATTCATCCAACTTACGAACCAAGTAAGCTCGAGGCTTACACTGTTTAAGATATGGACTACTTTGTCAAGGCCATCGTGTTTTTCGCAGATACCTTAAATTTATTGCACTAGAATATTATTCATGACATTCGATGTGATACTGTTTTGTAATTAAGCTGTAACATTACTTAAGCAAGAACGCCTATATGAGCATATTCAATCAAATCTTCAAACCGGCTTATTTCATATCTTTTCTGCTTTAAAGCGAACTTTCATGACATAACCAAACTTCAATAATTGTATGTACAATCAAAGCAGATTATTACAAAGCTCCAAAGTTAGAACAAAGCCAAATCCAGATTTAAAAAACCTTGAAATTAGAACCAAATCTTAGACTAAAGCTAGTGCTAAATGAGGTTCAGGGATCCCATTCTGGACTACTTTAACTCACTTCACTTCAGGTCCGACTTGTTTATAACCAGGTAAGCTTACGCTTACACCGCTTGGGGCTAGGGAACGACCACGTGTGTTTCACTGGAGAGCAACCGTCTGACTGACTGGTGGTTGTTGCCATCACTGCTGGAGATGTCGCTTGTGCTAACCACAGCTGGCTGGGAGAAGTTCTTGCAGAGAACTAGGACCTGGAGACGAAAGGAATTGTTGTAATAACATTATAATGTATTGTACTCCACGTTATCGAATCCTGAAGGTAGGACAACACAATTAAATGAAGAATTCTAGCTTGTTCCACAAAGAGTTTTAATCACTTATTATGTTTAAAGGCATTAACTTTTGAAATTTTGCTATTAACCAGATACACGCAAAATAATTGAAATCTGAACTATAGCAAGTGGAAGCCGATCCAATTTTTGGACCATTCTGTGAGACACGAGATTAATGAGATAAAATAATAATTAAAGATACACTATAGAGTTATACTGGTTGTTAGGATAGTGCAATAAATATGAACTGCTCGTGATGTAAATGCTGCTGATTCCATTCCATTACAGTTACACCTAACCAAGATTGACATAAAGTCTAATAAGGTTTATAACCTCGTAGTCATAAATCTGTTACAAGAATGGAACAAAATAGCGCCAATGATGTCAAAGCATTCGATTAAAATCGCTGTTTGAATACAATCTAATTTGCTACGCGCTACTCGTATAAGTGCGCAATACTGTACAAATTGTACCTGTTGAATCTAAAATAACTCATGTGATTTTATAGCTTAGCTTTTTACAAGATACAGCGAGGCTGCTTTGTAATATAGGTTAGGTGGATCTACTTCGTAACTTTGGTAGATGACGATCTCTCTCAAACATGGATCGGATTTATTTTAAACAGTAGCTCTAAATTAAGGATTTTAATTTTGTCTTGAAATTCATAGCCAGAATGGTTCATCCATTACCATTGAAAGTACGCGGTAGAGGCACTGACCCACCAATCACTTGTTAGGAAACATGGTCTCTATAAAACTTGCCTGTCAACATTTTCACTACTGCTAATGGTCTTCGCACTTCATTTCAGAGAATTTTTTTTTCCAATGTGAATGACTCAATATTGGATTATGCGAAGATATGTTAACTAATGGAATCAGGCGTTACTTTACGGAAATTCATGACATAGTGTGAATGCAGTGCCGCATCGCCCCGCCCACAAATATATCGACATACAAAAGGTGGCATTAACACGGCGCCTTCTGCATGCGCATATATTTACTGCATCCAAGCTTTATTGCATATTTTTATGAATAAATTATTTTCCTATACGAGTGATACTTACTGTGTACAATACACTGAGGACTCCCATCGCCCCTCCAACTAGCACGTCCCACCAGTGATGCCTGTGGTCACTGAGCCGGCTCAGCGAGCACACAGCAGCATACACTATGCAGAGGACTTGTATGAGCGGGACGAGTAGGACGGATCGGTTATGCCAGCTGAATGCTCGCCTTTGGAGGTACCACTGTGAATGAAAGAGAGAGTTAAAATAGTTCAGGATACTCAAAAAACAAAAATTAAACGTACATAGTTTAGGACATGATTTCAAAATAATGTTGTGATGAGAAAAGTACACATTTTCAATAATGCCTTGTTTTAATTCGTGGTATCATTTAATAATATTGTTTTTGTAATTGGGCTGTTTCAAAAAAGTTTGACAATCAGTGTTTCAAATCAGCGAGTGATTCAATAAAAAAAAAATACAAAAAGAACTTGAATTAACGCAAACTTACAGCTAGAAACAATCCACAGTACACAGAGAGCGATGCATGCGCAGATGGGAAGCTACGGCTGGAATCTATCTGGAGGTAGCGGGAGTACTTCGTTGACGTGCACACGTAGCTGTTGACGTAATCTGAACTGTTGGCGTGAAGATATAATTATTATAATTAAGGAATTCATATTAAATTAAGATATTGTAAACAAAACAAAGAGTTTAGGAATGGCATTCTGACTTCTCAGTCTTAAACAGCTTTGGGATTTAGCTACCGAGGTACAATCTAAGCAGAAGAAGCATAGGCATCCAATTCGCTTACGACGGGGTTCGTAAGGAACAAGGAACATCCATTTGGCTTAAGCTGACTTTCATTACAACTTTGTATTTTAGAAGTCTAAGTTCATAAAATTTATTCAGATATGAATTTAAGAGCAGATACGATAAATACTTACTCATTGCAAGTGCTAGCCTTATCTGGCTGGCACAAGTCAAAGAAGGTAGGCCTGGGAGACCCAACCACGCACTTCACGACCTCCAAAATGGTCAGGTTGACCACAGACCCGTAGATATAGTCTCGGTACAAAAACGCAGCAGTTTTGGCGCTGGTGATGAATTTACTCTTCTTGAGGTTATACTCGTCTTCTTGTTGGAGAGTTGTTTCTACTGCCCATAGCTGGAAAGATAGGAGCTGTTAAAACTTTTGTTTAGGGCAGGCGCGGTCGCAGTCAAATATTTTGGTCATATTTAACAGTAAAGTGACTTTGGGGAGGTCATATTAAAGTTGAGAAAATTAGAAATAATATAATATTATAAATAAAAGAAAGTCTACCTATTTTCGATTTCATTTTTTACATGTTATATGCTGGAAATTATCTTAAGTTGTTTATTTTTAGGAGGGTTATGTGTTTTACATGTACGATTTTCGGTCATGATCCCTACGACCTCGGACCGCTACTGGTTCAAGGAGGTATGTGCGTGAAGAGGCGACTATTTATCATTCATCATTATCACCAAGGACATACATACGTCGTAAGCATCAGTTTTGCTTGATACTTAGAGCTATGTGGGCTAGCTAAAATACCCTAGCGCAGCGATTCCTAAAGTAGGCTCCGCAGAACATAGGGGTTCCGTAGAAAAATCATCAGGCTTCCGCGAAATTATTTATTTTTGGCTGTTAAATAATACCACAGTTACGTACAAATATTATTTTGAAATAGCGCAAAATATGTGATGAGAAAAACCAATTACTGTTATGTAAGTAGGTAGGTAGTTAGCGAGAATTCAGCCCAGAATATGGCCAGGCCGGGAGCACTCCGCACTTTAGATATTTGATATGGGGTTCCATAAAATAAAAGGTATTTGGTGAGTGTTCCGCTATCTTAAAAGTTTAGGAACCCCTGCACTAGTGGATCAACACGGTTTACTATAGAAACTGCATGACTATTAGTCGCATAGTCTCCGAGTAAACGGACGCGTCGGCGAGTCAACAAGATGTGTGACATCTAATTCAGCATGCCACACTGAGCGCTTCGAGTCAATCTATTGAAGTTAGGCTTTTTTCTTTTATGTTCGAGTTTATGCATTCGAAAAATGTTGACCGTTATAAAGTATCATTCTTCATCATCATCATCCTACTCATCAGGTTCCCTCAACGGACTGATGCAATTAATTAACATCGTCATTAACCTCGTGATATTTTTATGGCGGCATAGAAATTGACTTTATCACGGAGGTGTTAAATACCCCTAAGAATTTCGCATCGATTGTACACGAAAAATTGGAATTGATTGATGGTGGATCTCAATAAAACAATATATCTGTCTCTCTTATTGTATCGATGGACACAAATGATGGACACTTAGTATATGAATGGACAACTTAACATGACAAGACATCACCGTTTAAATTTGCAGATGACACTCCAGTTCTTGTGTTTATCTCACAACTGTCGTGCAGACGCTAAAACTACCAAACATTGCAAATATTTTTTGAGTATAATAGGTAGCTTGTCAATTACTCAAATCGCAAATCAAACAAATTGAAGAGGATTTAACATACAAATTCAAGGGTTATTTAGTAATTATAATGGCGTTGCCTAGTTTTTTTTTTTTAATGTTTGCTTGGTATGTATAATTATATATGTATGTTTGCATTGAGATCATCATCTATAGTTTTTGTTTTGCATTGAATTTGAAGGATGACAATGTCGTTGAAATGATTATTACTACAATGATTTTGATGATGTTTGCCTGTCAACAAGGTGAATTTTTATTTCATTATATTGTACGCCATTTACCGCTTTCTATGTGTTTTACCTTGGGGATAAGAAACGATCCAACAAACTCCCCAACAACACTCCCATGTCTGTCATTATACAAAAAAGAATTGCAAAACTGCATATACTGAGACCTCAAGATCAGCAATAGGAGGTTTATTCTCAGCAGTAGATAGACATGCAATAAGTAAAAAGATAGATGTTAGATGCATACATAGCAAAAAGCTCTGACGCATCAAAAATATCGCAAGTCGAAATAAGCTAAGATAAAACGGCTACAAAAGACACTAACAACTTTATTGGCATTTGTCAGCAAGTGTTCTTCGTTAATTTACATTTGTCGTCGGCATGCATGCCATAACTTACTTCATTGTCACAAACTGAATGTCGTCTTGTATCAACTAAAACACACCTGTGTGCATTATCGATGATGGCCATAAGAATAGCGATTGTCGTGACGTGTTACCGCGCCTTGAAATACCTGAGGCGTAATAACCAACAAACAGTGCATCCCTTTTTCTCTTATGTATTTTTTCCTAAGAAGATATGAAATAGCATGTTTATTATTTATAACAACTGTTAGATTTTTTTTTACGTAATTACGGGGCTCTCATAACTTTACATATGTATTTGTTTAATGCGCATTACTAGTTCTTGTTAATATAAGAGTTTTAAGAGGGACTGTCAATGGTTTTGAAAATAACGGTCAGTGTACCTGAAGGTGCGTCTGCGGATCTCTTTATCAAGATTAATTAACTTTCGTTTTATATGACGATTCTTATCATACTGAGCATCAATTTGAGGGTTGTCATCAGTTTGTTATCAACCTGTAACTAGAAAGATGGTTTCAATACTTACAACTAAATAAGGCACGATGACGGTGATGGCTGCCACCAGTGAGATGGAGAAGGTGTCTCCGGTGTGAGGGTACGACAGCGCTGGGTCGTTGCACGTGAAGCCAGCGCGCCGGCTCGGTAGCGCTCCCACTTCCAACAGGATACATACTGCCGCAACTGTTGAAGAAGAGAATAGAAGTTTAGAATTTGTTGGAAATCAGAATGGGTATCGTTATTCCCCAATGCCCCATTCAATTCCAACTGAATACGCGTCTTTACGAAGATCCTACAGTACAAAACTAGATGGTCGCGAACGTAGCCATACACAAATGAAGACGAAATGAGTTTATGACATAACTAGCTTCCGCCCGCGGCTTCGCCCGCGTGGTTTACGAACTCGTACATTTTTCCGGGATAAAAAGTAGCCTATGTGCTATTCCAGACTATAATCTATTTCTGTGCCAACTTTCATCCAGATCCGTTCAGCCGTTTTGGCGTGAAAGAGTAAAAAGATCCATCCATCCATCCATCCTCACAAACTTTCACATTTATAATATTATGGTAGGATACAACATATTCCCCAAATAGAGTGTGGAACTGTGCCGTATTGATGGCAATAGGTTCGCTTTCTATAACACGGTACTCAATAACGGCAACGAAAAAATTTAAGTATACAATACACCTCTGTCCAACCCTTCGGGGAATACAACCATGGTGCTATGTATGCATAATTATAATACACACTAACTTTTGCCCGCGACTTCGTACGCGTGGAATTTAGAATCTGATATTTTCCAGCGGTAAAATGGAGCCTATATTTTAAGTTAGATCTCTAGCAATACATCGGTGAAAACTGCAATCAATTCCATGTAGCAGTTTTTGCGTGATGCGTGTACAAACATACAGACAGAAAAAAATCTAAAAACTGTTGTTTTGGCTTCTGTTGCTCTAATAAAGACACCCCATATTAGTTTTTCTCCAATATCTATAATGTCTCCAATATCTATAAACAGACATTGGCCTGTTATAATTTTATTATATGTAGGTATGTAGGTATACATAAATAACTCGCATTAATCTTGTCAACACTAATATTAAGTACAGACTGGCTTACTTAGGTTGTACACTGGAACTAAATACAATCTTAGGGTGCCTATAAATTGAGAAATATGAAGGAAAAGGTAATGATCCTATTAATAAGAGTCAAAGTACAGACTGTTTGCGGTTCTTAGGCAAAAGGTTGCCGACCCATAATTACCTACGCAAATTACTATTGCATTATTGCAATCTTTGCATCAAATACGTTTCACAAGACGCTTGAGGCTACTGGTAATGGGTTAATGGCACGCTGTTCAGTATCATCATCATCATCAGCCAGAAGACGTCCACTGCTGAACGAAGGCCTCCCTCAAGGGAGTGTTTGCCATAATCCCCACGCTTGGCAGGCGGCTTGGGGATCGTAGTGGCTCACCGATTAGTGAGAGGACGCTGCTGCCCGTCCTCCGGTGTCTGGCCGTAGTTTTAAGACGTACCTGGGTCTGTTCAGTATATTCATTCTTAATATCTTTTTTTTCATGTTAATAGAGAAGGAGAGGATATACGTTCTAATACTGCTAATTGCGTTCACTGTTCAGTTTGCAACAGTTTTCAGGCTTCGACGTATGTGTCAAAAGCAAGCCAAATTGGTAATTATGGATACTGTTGTAAAAATGTCTTAGTACGTACATTTGGGTATATTGCAGTTTGTTATAAGTACAATAGTTTGTGTAGAGATAGGCAGAAAAGTAATAAAAAAATTCTACATTCTGATGCTGCCTCACTGGGCTCGAGGTTGCAAGTGCGACTGCTTAGAATGAGATTCTGGGTTCGAGTACCGCGTCGAGTAAAGTGCTATAGGGTTTTTCTCTATGGAAATTCTCAGTAGCAGCATGGAGTTTGGCACTGTGCCCGGTAGTTGGCAATACGATTGCGCCCTATTACATGGCACTTAATAACGGCATCGGCAAAATGTGGGTGTACAATTGTAACTCTGCCTAACCCTTCGGGGAATATGGGCGTGATGCTATCATATGTTAATATTAAAAAAACAAAAATTATATCTATTTATAAATTCAAGTTTTTAAATAGACGCCTGAGTGTCTAGAGCTTTATCATAAAAACAATAAAACATCTAAATATAGCAACGTCTAGAGATCTCCAGCGAGGACAAAGTTCAAGTTATTCAATGCTTGCACAGCTTTTACCGGAAACTCATTAACGTCGGATGAATAGCAAGTCAGTTGGGCACGATAGACATTAAATCTTGGCAATGAGGGATGCAGAGATAACAAATCTTAAGTATGCTAGAGTTTAAAGATCATCAAGCATACTTCACAACACAATGGCGCTATCGATGCGTGCTGATTTCCAATAAATTCCTTTATGAAAGACACCATGGATAAAATGCTTTTCAGTCCTATAAATAATGGTAGTTATGAAGTATCTGAGATATGACATCAGAGACAACTGATCTTAGCTCTATTGTGAATAGGTACTGATCTTATTCAAAGAGAGACAACATTAAATATACAGGACAATAATCTGCAATTTTATTCTTTCGTTTTCTGGAGTATCATATTGCAGCACCTAATATGAGTTACTGATTTGATATATTTTATTTGGACAGGAAGGGTGATAAATATGATACAAGAAGGGTTATCAGTATGAATGTGGATGCATATAAGGGAAGAGGCAGACTAAAGAATAGGTGGATGGATTGTGTGAAATCTGACGTGGTGGACAAGACAGTGAACTGTAAGATGACGTCTGATAGAGATGAATGGAAGAAAGAAAGAAAGACATTACGCTAAACCCAAATAATATGGGATAAAGGCAGGAGAATGATGATTTTTTATAAGATTGTTTCTTTTTCTAATATTTTATTATAATATCTAAATATTCTTCTAACATATAAGCTAAGCTTTTTACATGTAAACTTTGGTATTATACTGTGTAATAAAATAAATAAATGACATTCGCGCGATCACGAAAATTCGAACTCACGCTAGTGACAAACGGTGGGTAGGTCGATGATTTTCAAAAAAGGAACGCATCTAGTTTCTGCTGCTAACTAAAGTTTCACTTAGGCGCAGCCGCAGACCTTTTCTAATGTTAACACTTTCTAGACAAGCGAGATGTAGGTAAAGTTTAAACCGTGGCTTATAATTATCGCCGCAATCTAATCTGTTAGGTCTGCCAGTCAAAATGTTTGTTAACTAGATAACAGAGCTATAATTAACTTGCATACTAACTTACGACTGTTTATTTACTTGTACTTTAGATTTAATAATGTACAATAGGCGCTTGGTAATCCGGCACCCATTGCTTTTTCGGCAGTTCTTATAGAATGTCAGCTAGCTAGTAAGAAATAATTTTAACACAGATTTGCAAAGTAAAAAATCTTTATTAGTTTACGTAATAATATCTACTCGTAGAAATTACTAAATAACATTGCTGATTTAATCAATATTGATGATTGGTTGTGTCTCAACAATTTTGTGTTTTTACTTGTGTCTATAACATATAAAAAATCAAACAAACAGCTCATGTTTAGTGGGGTAAAAACGTTAACGCATTTTTTATGAAAAGTTTTAGCTAAACTATAGTCTTAAGTTAGGAAACGCCGGATTATTCGACGTGTCGGATTAGTGAGCGCCAGATTACCGAGCGCCTACTGTATCTTTATACATATAATTATTTTGTACATACGTGTGTTTGTCACCTAATTCCTCCTAAAAAAAACGGCTGGACCGATTTGGATAAAATTTTGTGTGTATATTTCAATGGGTTCCTGGATGATTGGAAAACACAATTGGACCCGGTAGGTGGCGCTGTGATCGAGTTCTAGGACAGGTTCGGGTAGGACTACGTCTGTCGGGTCAGCTAGTTTTTATATAAAATAATTATTTATTTATTTTTATAAAACTTTGCTTTACACTAGGAATAATTCCTGTATCGTGACGCACCCAGATCCGAAACAATACCTATCTGTAGGTCATACAAAACATTTTTTCCGCGCGCGACTTGAACCTGGTACACGTCACGGAGCATTCCATTGCTGTATCATGTCGAACTACTTTCATGCCTTTCCAACTCGCCATCATTTAGTGGCTCCACCTTGAAGCGGACATAATAACATAACATACCACCACGCTTGTATTTCCGAAGGGCTAGGCAAATGTGTACTATTGTAAATCCACCTTTCGCTGATGCTGTTATTAAGTCTTATGTAATAGGGGACAAGCCTATTGCCATCAACAGGGCACAACTCAAAACTCCGGATTACTATCGAGATTTTTTTTAACAGAAATATCCAATATCACTTTGCCCGACCCGGGAATTGAACCCAGACTCTCAAGCTCAGTAGTCGTGTTTGCAACCACTAGACCAATGAAGCAGCTAAACTTGTTGTTTAACACAATAACATGTTGTTTATCATGTTTCAAAATTTAACCTGAATACTTTACTTGGTGCGACAATTGTCTTGACACCTGACTGATGGTCGTGCCATGGAAACTAATACAATTTTAATGAGAGTTTAATGGGAAACACCTTTAGAGTGTTGTTTGTATGTTTTATTCTGTAAAATACTGATATGTTTTGAACTGCCTGCGTCGTTGTGCGGCTCCCGAGCTTGAAGTTTTTGGGTTCAGACGCCCTAGAGTAAGTGACTTTTGACAAATTCG
Source organism: Shargacucullia verbasci (assembly GCA_947562105.1). NCBI lineage: Eukaryota > Metazoa > Arthropoda > Insecta > Lepidoptera > Noctuidae > Shargacucullia > Shargacucullia verbasci. The sequence continues at coordinate 2,477,705 of OX387297.1, read as the reverse complement.
ATTTAACGAATCGAATGCGTTCGGTACTCCGATTGGTCTGTTTTGTGCTCTCCACCAATCGTAGCTCCGAACGCGTTCGATGCGTTAAATTGAATTTGTCAAAAGAAACTTACACTAGAGTCTCTGAACCTGACCCAAGAACTCGTCGTCAGGCAGTGTTATTTTATTGTAGCTGTTACCCAAAGTATTACCCGCGTTAAAGGTTACTGCTCCACTCCTATGGGTCGTAGCGTGATGTTAAATATCAAAAAAGCCTTCTTCTAAAATTGGGCTATCAAATGCAAAAAGAATTTTTCAAATACGATTGATAGTTCCAGAGATTAGCGGGCTCAAACAAACTCTTCACCTTTATTATATTAGTATAAATAAATATTATGGGGCTGTAAAAAAACGGGTAGACAAGAAAAAGGTAGATGGCAATAGGCTCTCCTATAATGCGTGTATAATGATTTCAAAAAGCACTGAAGCTATATGTATCAATCACATCCCTATTATTTAAATCAAGAACCATAAAAAGACCGTTAAAATCGTTTTTTAACGTCACCTCGCGACCGTTTCGGCTATAAACGATTGACACGATAATCTGCTTGTTATTTATAAAAGCTGTTATTTTTATGCCCTATAAACTTTTCAATGGTTAAAAATACAGACAATTATCTCGTTCTGTGGAAGTGATTTAATGGGCTATTGGAACACATTAAAATTAAGGATAATATTTTGAATCATATTTTATTAAACGCCATTAAAAAATCTGGTAAATAAATGAATAAATTATAAGGTTAAAGAAAAAAAAAATGTCGGAGTAAAGTAGCCTTAGTTACTTCTTATGCCATCAGCTATATGCCATTAAAAGTCCCGTCAAAATCGGTTCAGCTGTTTCGGGGATTAGCCGGAACAAACAGACAGGGGAAGTTTTTTTTTTTGTTATAAATACCGCATATTTTTTCATATGCATTTAGTAGTAAAATGATTTTATTTTGACATTACAAACATACACTTCAATTTTATTTATTTGTAGGTTTAGGTGTATAGATTATAATGATTCATTCAAAAAAAATCTTTTTTCGTTGACCGTACATAAAATGTAAGTAATGTAAATCTAAGTTCAGTATCCAAACCATTCCTACAGTATATTTGTCATTCTACCATATACCACCACATTTCCGACTACCAAATAAAGCGCACCATTCACGTCACATAATTTCTTAGTAGCTGTCATGACTCATGAGTCATATCCAGGTGGGCAACTTATCATCTATTAAGTTGGACCGATACAAATCTCTAATTTGACAGCTACTGTTGCAAGTTTAATGATGTATCGCTCTGTGCGGGCAGTAGGTGCGCATGCGCAGTATATTAAAGTTGGGGCTAGAAAACTTATTTGTACGGAATGGACAGCTTGCATAGAGTGCATGAGGCAGTCCAGTAATATCCCTTCCTAAGTTCCCATAGATATTAATAACTAATGGTTAGTCAGCCTCAAAAATATGAGAAAGTGAATTTCGTTACAAATAGTAACTGAAAATCTTGAGAAATTTTATATACGACAGAAAGTTAGCATAGTTATGGAAATCTATGGAAACTTAAGTATCAATAATGTGGCTTATGATGAAGAATACAAATAAGATAATATTTGTTAAAAATACACTACATAAGCGGTTTTAAGAGAACACTGTAATAATAATATTCTTGCAAGTAACGTTTATGGCAATCGGTTATAAAATATATAGTATTGTAATTTTAATTCTACAAATTCTGTGTTCTGAACAATACATATATAATTATTATTACTATGCTATTTTGATAAGCGTAAGTTGAAGTGTAGCCGCTCCTTTAGTTTGCAAACCATTCCGTTCTACTATAATTTAGCGATAAACAATTTCATGGAAAAAATATCACGTACAGAAAAGGTTACTAACATAGAAATACTGGGAAGTGTAAAAGAGACACGGCAAAATTAGAATCAAATAGAAAAAAGAAAGGGAAGTATGATGGGACATTTAATAAGACATTATAAAATAACAATCATAATAGAAGGACAACTGAAGGCAAAACGAAAGATTGAAATATGAAGACCAACTTAAGGAAAAGGTAGACGCGGTGACATATAGAGAAATAAAGGAGCTAGCTTTGGACAGAATGAAATGGAAAATGCTACATCGACAAGTGCACTTAAATTGAAGAGAGAGAGAAACAATTTCGTACATGCTGTAGTCTACAGTCATACATACGTCCCTTTAAAAGTATTTGCAGAAATATTTGGTACTGCTCCACTAGACAAGCTACAACCTTTAGTCAACACACCTAGTATTTGTGCATGTGAATATTACACCCACGATAACTAAGATATTAAAAAAGAGAATGAGAAAAAAAGAAGAGATGAAAAGAGAGAGAAAGAGAAAGAAAGAGAGAGAGAGAGAAAAAAAAAAGAATAAAATCTAGCGATGCCTTATAGCAGTTCTTATATGAAATGCCATGCTGACATTAAAGATGAAAAAAGAAGCAATACTGTACTAGCCTTACGAAAAGACATCTATAATAGAGTTCAGAATAGTTGATCCTGATTCTTATTATTATCTACGTACATGTAGAATAACTGGCTCACTGGCCTAGTGTCTAGTGTTAGTGTAGTGCCTAGTAGTCGCAAGCGCGACTGCTGAACGTGGGGTCCTGAGTTCGATTCCCGGGTCGGGCAAAGTGTTATTGGGTTTTTCTGTATGGAAATTCTCAGTAGCAGCACGGAGTCTGGAAATGTGCCCGACAGCTAGCAATAGGCTCGCCCCCTATTACAAGGGAACCAATAATGGCATCGGCGAAATGTGGGTGTACAATAGTACGCCTCTCCTTACCCTTCGGGGAATACCGACGTGATGCTATATAGGTACATGTAGAACATGATTTAACCTAAGGTAAGTAGGTTTCTGAGCGGTGCCAAATGAGTGATATCGGCTAGAACGAAGAGGCAATAAAACAACAGTCGTGCCGACTAGAAACCAATTTCCCTGTGTCGGCTAACAATTCATCTAACTGTGTCGGTTTTGCGTTTACGCACTCATGATTGATGGCATCTGTTACACCATGAATTCCACAAGTTCCTTTGTCATTTGTTTCAAGTAGGAAACTATCGATATCCTATCGACCGACGTCCAGGGTAGAGAGTGGAATTTCTTCCTAGAAATACACCCTAAGCTCTTGTCGCAGTCTTCAGGGCAATATAGAGAGTGGAGGATATGTGGAGGAGTTCTGAGTTTCTCTAAGATTAGGACCATTTAAGAATACATACAAAATAATATTATTGATATCAATTTGCAGAGAGATTGACTGAATAGCAATATAGCTTACGATATGTGTGACAAGTTTGTGAACTAAAAGTCAGCGTTATCATGTTATTCGAAGTAAAGCGTTTTAGTAGCAGATGGGACCAGCTATGTCATGATGTAAGGAGTCGTTATACTTACAGAATTTATTTCAAGTGAAAGAGAGGAAAATTTAATTAAATTTGTAGAGAATGCAACCCACATTACGTATCGGCAAAGGAGGCGTAACGTGGGAAGGGCCCACAAGGTGGACCGCTGACCTACTGAAGGTCGCAGGAACCCGCTGGATATGGGGAGCACAGAAACAGTCGATGTGGCGATGCTTAGGGGAGGCCTATGTCCCGCAGTGGACGTCTTTCCGCTGACATGATGATGATGATGATGATTATCAGTAAAGACCTCTCCATGCAGTTACAAGCTTTATGCCGGTAGTAGCGGTACGTCCATTTTCCAGCAGTTGACCGCCATACTGATATGATTGATAATATTAATTGTTCGCTTCCGTGTATTGGAGAAGAAATTTAAAGGTATAGTGCAGTAAATATCTAAACACCTAGCAAATTTCAAAAGGGATTTTTAGAAGAAAGCTTTGTTTGATGTATTGAATTTTGATGCACTTTCAATAACTACTTTTCTTAGAATAAGCGTTTGGATCTAATCTTTATATTTAAAATTCTGGTGTGCCTGTTTGTAGTTCTTATCCTCCTAAAAGGATTTATCGTTTTTTTTTTTAATCTTTGCCCCACACTAGGATTTCTCCTGTATCGTGGGTACAGTTTACAAACATACATGTCACATTTTGATTAATCTTTTTTTTGTACTTATGGGGTCACTCAGATGGTTCTTAGCTATAGTTAGACCCGTTAGGTGGCGCTGTTATCGCGATCCACAAAACAAAATACACGCAGACGTACTACGCAACAGATAGTATTGTCAATTTTTTTTTTGACAATTAGAGGCCGTTTTGAGTCTTTTTTTCTCATTCATGACTTGGGAAAGACAATCTCAGTCACAAATTTGTATATACATAGTTTCAGTACGGAAATTCTAAGTAATTCTAATCAAACTAAATAGATTGTCGAGACTAGTGGTTAGCTTTGTGAAAGTGCCATAAAATGTGAGTGCATATTAATGATCTCATCTAACTACAATGTATAAAGTTTATTGTGTGCAATTTGATGGTTTCTGGTAACTGTGAGTAATTATTATGGGGTCACTAGTCACTTTCGTGCAGATTGCTTGGGTTCTATAGTGTTGAGCGAAAGTCACAGGCTGATTACGAGTAGTTTAACGTCTGATAGAATATTACATAGGACTTAGGATAACAAGATTGCTGAAATGTGGGTATAATATACCCTTTTGGGGAATACAGAAGCGATATTTTAAATCTTTGATTCATATTTCCCCTGCGTCGTGGGTGCAGTTTACAAACATACATGTCACATGCACACACAACCAGACCGGCAGCCTAATTACGTAAAAAAGCGACAGCAACGCAATAATCACGCGACAGCGATCTCACTGTCAGCCAATACATTATATGTCACAGAAATGACGTTTGACAGAAGTTATCGCGCGATCTACGCCAGTCGTTACATCGGTAATTAGGCTGCCGAAACAACTAACTGTAGATCATACAAACATTTGTAATTTGCGCCAACGGTACCGTCAAATTATCTACTGTATATGTTTTATATTAAGGTGGTTTAAGTCTGATAGCAATTAGTACTTGTTCATTAGTCAATGGCATCGTACTACGTATTGCTAGAATGATCTATTTGTGGTTAGAATTAGTAATGCAGGTGTGAAACCGCGTGAAACACAATCATACAATTGTTGTATTTGATTACAGTTGTAATTAGGTCATCGGGTAGTTGTATCTAGTTTTTTACTATATACATAATATCTATACTAGCTATTGTGCGAACATCGAAAAAAAAAAAACTGTGTATCTCGACAACAGCGCCACCTTCCGGGTCCAACTATAGCTAAGAATCATCTAGGTGACACTATACGTACAAAAAAAATCATCAAAAACGATCATGAATTTTAATTCGGTATATAAATACAATGTTAAACCAATTAAAAATGTAAAAAATATAAAAATATTACCTACGCGTCAAAATACTCCTCCGCATCGCTTTCAACTGGCATTGTGCCCAGAAGACTGGCAGCATTGCCACACTGTATGGCAATGCTGATTCTTTGACCAAAAAATAATCCAGCCTTCTGGTCACGCGTAGGGTCGACTAATCGCTTTGCGATATCTTTCAACAACATGCGAGCAGTCACCCCTGTACCTCATGGCCAAAGTGTTTCGACCCCAAACGGCTCGAAAACAGAACCACTGAGCAAGTAATTATATTTAAAACCCGTCCACCGCAACTTAATATCGTCATTAAAAATATAACATACATTCTCCAATCATGTTGATGACTCTGTTTTAGTAGTAGTAAGGCTGAAAATTCGAGAAATACTCCCCCTATTAACATAGAGAGGAGTTTGCAAAGCGAATTGCCGACCTCCGCTAGTCTGAGAGGCGCCTTAAGAAGGAGAATTAACATAACATAACATAGCTTCCCGCCTGTTCTCCCCGAAGAGTGAGGCAGAGGTGTCCTTATTGTACACTCAAATTTCGCCGTTGCTGTTATTGAGTCCCATGTAATAGGGGGCGTGCCTATTGTGCATCTTTATGTACCATGATGGTTATATTCCCAATATAAGTTTTGTGAATGTGAAACATTAAATATAATTTTACCTAGCTGAGAGATGTTGCAGGTAATGTGCAATATTATTTGGACATTTTATCAAGTAACAATCTGTCAACATCAATAAATTAAGGCATTATTTTAGCACGATACTGTCATGTGTGACCTCAATAGTACAATACCATATTGGCACGGCCTGGCCTGTTTATACCATAAAAGGATACTTTGTCGGTGATTAAACTTAGTACATATTAGTTCTGAATATTTTGACAAGGCCAAGATGAATTACGGAATATGTTTTAAAATTCATGTGACATGGATACGTTATGTAGTGTGTATTATTCATGTATGATGGAGATTCATACATAACGTCACGCCATTTTCCTAAGGGAGTAGGCAGAAACTACGGAACGCCACGTGCTATGTTCTTTACATGATAACATATTAACAGCATGCTTGGTGCAGAAGTTAAGCGATCGACTGCTGCGCTACATGTCGCGGGTTCGATTCCCGCACGGTACAATTATTTTCATCATCTATCATCATCAGCCAGAAGACGTCCACTGCTGAACGAAGGCTTCCCCCAAGGGGGGGGGGGGGGTTGCCATAATCCCCACGCTTGGCAGGCGGCTTGGGGATCGCAGTGGCTCACCGATTAGTGAGAGGACGCTGCTGCCCGTCCTCCGGTGTTTGGCCGCAGTTTTAGGACGTACCCGGGTCATCATCTATAGTTGAGATAATTGTGTCGGGTTGGTGTCTATGTGAATATATTGTGTTTGTAAACGCACCCACGATACATGAATTATTCCTAATGTTATAATTATAAGAAAAAGATGTGGATTCGGCTATCGTCGTGCCGATTGTTGTGACGGCTAATGGCCTGATGGCTAAGAGCCTCGACAAACATCTCAAGAGGCTCTCGTTGGGCGGCTGGGTCAAGGGACTGATTCAGAAAGCGGTACTCCTTGATACGGCACGTACTGTGAGGAGGTTCCTCTCTCTAGAGCCCTAACCACCGGTAGCGTGGACCCTATTCCCGATACCGGTTGGTCCCTATTTTTTTTATATATTTATAAATGTCTTTTTGATTATTATTAATTATATTTATAAATTAAAAAAAATGTAATTAAATAAATAAAGGATAAGAAAAAATATTATATTGAACGAAATTAAATAGAACAGTAAGCATACCTAGCGTAATGTGTATCTCTCGGGGGTAGGTACGTAAGTACTTTGAAATTCTTTATATTTATATATCCGGAATTCACGAACTAGCACCTCAACTCTCCGGAATTCCCGAACTAGCATCTCAACTCAAAATCAACCCGAGATCTGAGTCAAAAGACACTTCACAAATCCTCCAGAGATTATTTTTCATTAGATAAGATACGCACTTGACATTTCTCTACATAAGACATGCAAATAATAAATATCTGTCTTATATAAACCCATTTATATACCAGTTGGTACCATCTATTCCCTTATCAATACACAGAACAATCTCGTGCACTCACATTTGACCGGTTTTCTATGCGATCTCCAATAGAGATGGGACGGTCTATCTAATAAATCGACTACTTAATAATGATTTTATCGATTCGTGTTCGGTAAATTCGATTCCGATTTTATGTAGACGAGTTAATAATTAAGACGCTAAATAGATTTAATGTAGATATTATTCTATTCTGGAGATTACAGAAATATGCTGCGCATGCGCAGCTAATGGTAATGCGATTAGCAATCATTCTGCAATTAAGGGTCAACGACGGCGACAACATAATAAGGTGCTACGTCAAATTATTGTGGTATGCGCAAGGGCAATTACTAAGATTTATACGACTATTGCGAGTTAACGTGGCATGAAGCAGGACAAAAACGATTTCCAGACTTATTTATTTGGAATAGCGGGTAAGAAACTGAAGTTAAAGGGAGTACACCATTTACGAGAAAAAATCCTGTATTCTGGGACTGTTGCGAACAGAAAAATTCTGTTATATATTTTGTTTCTTGTGGAAACCAATATATTGGAGTTCGCAGCAATGCTCGCCCGCCACTAGACTAAACACTATCTTTCTCATGCTTGTTTGCCCCGAAGGGCTAGGCAGAGGTGTACTAAACATACCGTTATAAAGTCCCATGAAATATATGGTGATCCTATAGTACCTAATCTACCGGACGAAATTCTAAACTCAGGATTGTGATTAAGAGTTTTAGAAAATCCTAGTAACTCTTCGCCCGACATCGGAATCGAACCCCCATGCTCAGCAGGCTTGCATGCGATCACTAGACCAATAAAGCAGACCAATGACATTAATAATAATAATAACGTCCTTCGGTGAATTTTGGTCACGGCGGCCAATCTTACCGGAAATTAGCCAACTACGCAGGAGATATTATTAGCACAAGTGTGTGCGCAAACACAGGTGCACTCTCTATTCCTTCACTCATAGTCCGATGGGACGGCAATCCGATACGACCGGAGAGAGATCAGGCGCAGGACAAACAGCTTTATGTGCTTTCGGAGACACGGTGTGTATTCATATACACAAAGATCCAGACCCGAAACAACTGTCTGTAGATCATATAAATATTTGTTCCGTGCGGAAATCGAACTCGCGACATGTAGTGCGGCAGTCGATCTCTCAATCTCTGCACCAGTCGCGCCGTCAGTGAAATTTCTAGGTTAATCAAGCCCATAAAAATTCCAAAATCTAGGAAATTCAACTACATCTACAACTTGGGCATCACTAATCTCACAATTTCCATATTAATTGACACACGGAAAACGTCAGTCGATAACGAAAGTGTCATGGCGCCTCCAAATTAATTAGCTGGGACAGTAGCCACGTAATGATTGAAAGTCCATTAGGCAATCAATGTTATTTATAGCTCATGGTTTGAGGTGTTGGCGGTTTGGGCAAATGTTGAAGGTAGTAATTATGTAATACTAGCTTTTGCCCGCGGCTTTCGCTAGCGTTAATTTAGAATTCGACAATCAATTCGGGTTGTACTCTGCTTGCGAAAGACTCGTGGCGCCATCTATTATTATAAGAACGTTGTTGTTTTTTTCCTCGGGAACACTACTTTTTTCGGGATGAATGGTAACCCTATGTCCATTTCTGTACACCTGACAACGTATATGCAAAATTTCAGGATGATCGGTTCAGTGGTTTAGGTGTGAAAAGGTAACAAACAAACAAACAAACTTTCTTTCGCATTTATAATATTAGTTAGGATGTAACCCATGTGTCTGGTCACCAATCTATTTGACCAAGCGTAATTAATTAATTACGGACCCGGGTACGTCCTAAAATGCGGCCAGACACTGGAGGACGAGCAGCAGCGTTCTCTCACTAATCGGTGAGCCACTGCCATCCCCAAGCCGCCTGCCAAGCGTGGGGATTATGGCACCCCCCCTGGGGCGAGGCCTTCGTTCAGCAGTGGACGTCTTCTGGCTGATGATGATGATGATGATGAATTAATTAATTACATCGGCAAACAACCAAACACATCGGCAAATTTTCAGATAACCAAGGAGCTTTAGCATCTAACAAATTACTTTCTATTAACTGCTTCATTGGTCTAGGGGTCGCAAGCTTCAGGTCCTGGGTACGATTCCTGGGTCGGACAAAGCGTTATTGGGTTTTTCTGTATGGAAATTCTCAGTAGCAACACGGAGTATAGAACTGTCCCGGTAGATGACAGACTCGCCCCCTATTACTTGGGACTCAATAATGGTATCGGCGAAATGTGAGTATACAATAGCAATACACCTCTGCTTAAACCTTTGGGGAATACAGGCGTGATGTTATGTTACTTAGACAAGCCTAATGACCCTGAAAAGGAAGGTCCTTTGTACTAGCGCGTGTTTCAGTTTGGGAGACCTTGAAACTCACCAAGGGCAGGAGAATTAAGGATATTAACAACCTTCGAGGGTTGAAGGTCGAGGTGAACAGTTTTCTAATGACTAGTTATTAATAAAGTTTGTTAAAGAAGCTATTTTTGTTTCCTCAGGTATGTTATTATAGAATGTTGAATTTGGTACTCATAGAATATTTCAAGCTATGATTAAGGTGTTTTTAAGGCCATTTAAACATGTAGTATTACATTATTCAGGGCAGTCAATAAAAGAAGGACTTTCTTAGTAACTTCAACTTTTTTACGCTCTTGCATCTGTAAAACCTTTCGTCTATTGTCCCTACAGTTCAACAAAAACCCAAAAAACATTACGTGCATTAACTTATTCGTAATCTGTTACATCCATCCGCCATCTCACTCCAACATACACTACACCCTACATCCATCCTTTTCTCATATGCATCATATTCGAAATATCATTGCCTTTAATTCCTACATACATCAGTTACCGTCATGTTTCATCATAATCAGATCGTGGTCTTCCACTTTTGAATATGGGTCTTCTAACAAGCACACAGTCGTGCGAGGCCATATTAAGGATGCTGCTCCTCATTCTTTTAGCATATTAATTTCTAATGCATCTCACTGACACCCACTTGAAAAGAAGGGTCCGTAATTGATTACCACAGCTCGAGCCTACTAACTATTGTAATACATTATCAAATGAATTAAAGAATTTATTTTTGAGAAGGGTTTTTTTGTTCGTCACACCTCTTGGGTTCCAATCTCGCTGCGATCAATTATTTTTTCAAGTCTTCTGTGTAGTATTTTTTCAGAGTTCACCATTAGGGATATTACAAGTTGAGAAGAAGCAACCAATAGCCGTACAATATGGCAATAAAATCCAATTAAACTTCATTCTAAGGCCTGAGAATCCTAAAGCCATTAAAGTTCTTCGTTAATTAAGGTCTTTAATTATAATAGAAATCGATTGTGTCGTAATAGGACAAGTAATCAGTGTCCCACTTTCGATTTCCGTATAGAGTGAAACCAGACATTGGGGACACAACACATGCAGTGCCGTCTTGGCATTACTTTTCTGACAATTAGTATACTTTTTTCCCCTCCTATTAAAATATAAAAGCGAAATACGACTGACGACACGGTTGGCGCAGTGGCTAAGCGATTCTTCTGCGATACGTGTCGCGGTTTCGATCCCCGCACGGAATAAATATTTGCATGATCTACAGATAGTTTTTTCGGGCCTGGTTGTCTGTGCATGTGACATGTATGTTTGTAAACTGTACCCACGATACTGAAGAATTTCTAAGGTGGGGCAATGATTTAAAAGAAAATTTACTCACTGATGAATCACGAAGTCTCAGGAGCTACAAAGGCTAAAACTTGAAATTTGGTAGGTATGTTCCTTATAGGTTGTAGGGAATTAAGAAAGGACTTTTAAAAATTTAAAAAAATTAATTATTTAATTGCGATTTACGTACAACATTCCGACTGGTGGGCAAAGGTCTCTACATAATCGGTGTCTGAAGATGGGTGACGCCGCCGAGGCCGGCCTAGAAAGAGCAGGCAAGATGACTTAGACCAGAGGAGCTGGTTCGAGGTAGCGCAGGGTAGAGATATGTGAAAGAATTTGGGAGAGGCCTTTGTTCAGCAGTGGAACAGTTTGAGTTAAAGAAAAAAAGTATTGAAATGGAGTTCAAAGTTAGCATGAAAAGTTTATGTGAGCGTAGTCCTCCTAATAGCTAGTTTTAAATTATAAACCTTTATTCATAATAAGGAAATACTTATTAACATTTTCTTGTTAGCTCCAAGCACTGGACGGATGGAAAACAGCTTAAAAGGCTTATCTGTTGTATTTTTGACAGGTTCATTAGAGGAACCTGTCTCTCGCTAATTAGTAACGGAAAGCTCCTTCATTAATTATAGTGAGATTCTGGTTAAAGCGAAGTGCCTCCTGATGTTGTGAACCTTCCAGAGCAATTCTTTAGTGAACTTTTAGCAGTCTTTGAGGATGCTGCTTCCTGTGGAACACTTCCGAATCAACTAATTTGGATTCAGTTCGCTCATGATACTAAGGTACCACAGAAAGAAAATTCCTGGTCTCAAGACATGAGATCCTCAGGATAATTTGGACAAAGAAACCAGAATTTTTCGTCCTGCTAATCCTACGCAACACACTGAAGATTATTAGACAGCACATTAAAGATCATTAGTTATTTCGTAAACACATGAGTTTACAGTACATAGTATAACTTGCAAAATATGGTGTAAATGAAAATAATGACCTACACATTTTTCTATTAATGGCGTACAAAATTATAAAAGAGCGTTAAATATTGTATTATATACATACGTACTGACAGCCTCATTGGTTTAGTGGTCGCGGGCGCGACTGCTAAGCATGAGGTCGGCAGCCTGGGTTCGATTCCCGGGTCGAGCAAAGTGTTATTGGGTTTTTCTGTATGGAAATTCTCAGTAGCAGCACGGAGTCTAGAACTGTGCCTGGTAGATGGCAATAGGCTCGCTCCCATAGGACTGAATAATAGCATCAGCGAAATGTGGGTGTACATACAATAGTACACCTCTCCATAACCCTTCGGGGAACAGGCGTGAATGATATATTATATCGTATTCAATTACGTCCAATATTAAATCTCTCACAGCGATAATTAATGGTATACTCTTAACAAATGCAGGTGTAAATCTTGTAGGTGGTCCTACATTCTTCCACACACGTGTTGATGCCTTATAAACACCTCATAAATCTGCAGCTGATGACAACAAAGACACGTAATTACAACGGTGAATTAATATAAGACATTGGTCAGCGAGTAGTTACGGATTAGGAAAGAGAAAGCATGCGTAGGTGACGCGTGGTTTTTGGGTAGTCCAGTGCAAGAGATTTATAGCTTTGTGTAGCATTCCGTGGTTAATATTTTCCGGGGTAGAATTTATTTATGTGCTGTTTGGTCTGATCGCAAGGGCGACTACTGACTGTAAGGGTCTGGGTATGATACCGGGGTTGGGAAAAGTAGGTATTTTTAGCAGCAGCATGGAGTTTAGTGACTGTGCATGGTATATGGCAATCAGCTTACCCACTATTATGCTGTTGTGTTATTTACATTATATCGACCAAAGACGTTGAGCTATTCAAAAACTAGTGGCGCGCTTATTGATATGCGCAAGAGCAATTCCTTCATCGATGATATTAATAATATTTTCTTAGTATGGGGCAATGTTGAAAAACATGAAAAAAAAAATACGTTGCCCCCACTATGAATAATTCCTGTATCGTAGGTGAGTTTGCGAACACATTCAAAGACCCAGACCTGAAACAACTATCTGTAGATCATACAAATATTTGTTCCGTGCGGGAACCGAACCCGCGACAGGTAGCGCAGCAGTTGATCTCTCAACCACTGCGCCGACTATTCCGACCTAAGTTTCTATTTTATATGCAACATCTGCAATTCTGACCTTCTCAAGGCTTATGGAAACCAGATTTGTAATGAATAAAAATGTAATAAGATGAAGAATTTATACATCATAATTATTCTTTATCACAATAATCACCGCAGCCAACCAGTTTCGTTTGACAGTTACATCTTGTCAAAGATGATAAGCTGCCGATACCAACTTAATTCACAGATTAACATGGAAATTTGTATATATTAGATATTATCTTTTAGTTGGTAGAACTGGATTTTCTGTCTCCGTTATCCTTAGATGCATATCTCATATCTACATAATAAGTCTTAAAAAAATATTTTTTTTTTTTACAATTTAGATCTATCTGTATATCTTATTTAATTGAAGCATAGTGTTGATTTTTCGTCCAGGTTTTGATGTAGCGTAACAGAGTTTGAAATTCATAAGGAGACTTTAATAAATGTTTTGACTTCATGAAACTTTCAAACACAAATTGGATTTACAGAAAGCCAAAACTGTTAATTATCTTATCATATATATAAATAATCATGATCCTAAAGATTCTAAATCGATATATTACTTTGTAATACTTTGCTCCACATTGAGAATAATTATTGTATTGTGGGTGCGTTTACATATGCAATCTGAAGGCCATAAGAATATTTTTTTTGTGCGGGGAAAGAATACGCGACACGTAGCGCGGAAAGCCAATCGTTTAAAAGCTACACCAATCGTGCCGTAAAAAAATATATATATAGGTATATATTTTAACTTTATGGACATCTTTGTTTGCCTGTTGCAGATGATTGTGGACTTTAGAAATTGCTCTAAACCGTAAGTAAGTACATTTACACAATGTACATAAAATCTTGTTCAAGGTAATATAGTGGTTTTCAATTGACCTGCGCTGAAACCGCAAGTTATTTAGTTGTTACAAGAAAATTGTTTGTAAGTAAACTGTGGCGCGGTTACTTGTGTAACATTATGATAAATTATGCACAGGAACATCTTGATTGAAGAAATATTATGTAACATGCAATACAGGATTGGCAACATCTTTATTTAGAAAAAACTATCTTTGATAATTTTCAAAGCAGTTGTTTTTTCGCATCATACTGACTATTAAAAAGAGCTATTTATTTAATACCTATCAGCCATCTCCCTCGTCAAGGAAAGAAATGTTTTCTTTTTAAATAAATAGTAAAAATTCTCTTCTAACTCTTCTCTACCAAGTAGTTTTTGTAGATGTGAAAATCAGCGCTGTGGCACTCTGTCACAGCAATATGCTGAGTGACGGCCGTTTTTGCGCGGATGTGGCGCATATTTTCCTCATTTGTTCTTCTTATTTTTTTTTGTTTGTATTTATTGTATGCGTCACATCATGGCGGAAATAAACAGATTTTCTTTCTTCTTCTTCTTTCTTTCTAGACTGATATACCTATTTCGATATTCCTATAAATCATTTTGTTTTTTACACATTTTTATATTAAATATAATTAATGCTATATATCTTATTAATTACTTATTAAGATAAGATAAGCTTTTAGATTACCCATTTTTAAAGACACCGATTTTAGTAAGACTTTTCATCGCTTCAAATCTTTCTATCGTTGCAGTGTAACACAAACTTAATGACCCTATTCTGGACAATACATCCGTAAGATATAGGCTCTATTAACATTTTTCAGATTAAAAATGGCGTGTAGGAGTGCATAATAGAAGATGAATAAATGTTTTAATATCTGTCAATATCCAATATTGTTTGAGAGCATACACTTGTGTTCAATCTAGCGATTGGTAAGATATCTTAGGCAAAATTTACATGTGACAATTTAGTCACATTTACATCGTGATGAAACCTGCAAACCTGAGAGGACTCAATAAAGTTCTTGATCTTCACTTTGCCATGAAAAGAGCCTCCGCGAGCTACGTTTTTTTTTAACTGTAGACAATAATCTTTTCATAATAAACTAGAAAATACATGTAAAACATATTTTTGAAGACTGAAGACTTGTGGCTCCACGTTCTAAAATTATCTAAATAGGACGCAAACCAGTTCGTTACTTCGAAGTTAGTTTAGATAGGTCCTGATAACGGAATGTCATTCGTTTCAACTGACATATCATCTATAAATCATAATTATTGCGGACGTAACGGCTAAATTTAAATCTAGTACTTGTCTAGTACAGTGGTCCCCAAAGGACAAAAGTCCCAAATTGTCTATCACCTCTTGGTTTTCTTGAAGGAAAAAAGGACTGTTCAAACCATAGACTTAGAATTTCGCTTACGCTGTTCAAACAAGAAAAAAAAATCAGTTCCGATCCAAAGTGTAAATATGTCCTTTTTTGTAATGATGAGAGAGATGGATGCATTTGTTTCCTATGTTTTGTCATTATAGCCGAAGCATCAACTTCATTTTAGTTACTTTTAATCGTAATTAGTTAGTGGTTATCGGAAATATGTGAAAAAGGGACAGCCACGCGACAGCAATCTCACTGTCAGCCTATACAATATATGACAGAAAAATGACGTTTGACAGAGGCCATCGCACGATTTACGCCTGTCGCGACATCGGTAATTAGGCTGATCTGTCTTCCTATTTTTCAGAGCCTATCCAATATTTGCTCACGACTCACCAGTGGGTCACGACTCATACTTTGGGAGCCACTGGTCTAGTAATATTAGAACACATCCAATCAGCTGTTTACTCTTTTGAAGATGTATTACTTAACAAATTCATTTCACATGAACCATATGTGGGTCATAGCAGAGAGAGGGTTAAGTCTCATGGCGAAAATTTTTCGTCATTATTAACCCCTTAAACGTTCACTATTGAACATAGCACTGATGTCAAACACAGATGTGTTGCTCGAGAGTTTGTTGCGCTGTTTCTTCTTCACAACTCTAAGAAGCGATGCGTATTTTTGGGGTGCTCTAATGTTAATAGATGGTACGATTTCTTACGCTGGTTTAAACTTGTACAAAGTATGCGTGGCGACATATTGCCCGCCGTATAGACGGCTTGTACAAGCTAATATAATTATTTATTTTCCCTTCGCTCCCTCAGTTACAGAAGATCACAGAATGATGAGCTATAATTACTTATCTGTTAATAAATTATATTAGATAACCTAGAGATTAATACCATAGAGCGTAATAACTTTCAAAGAGAGGCTTGTGCCAAGCAGAGGGCAATGTTGGGCTGTGGATGATGACCATGGTGATGAAGCTAGAGATTCTCTCGCTCACGGAAGTATAATAAATGGCAACATAAAGTCAGACGAAAACCTATAAGTACGCGTGAGATGGCCATCGCATTGCACCGTCCATAATTAGATGAATATTTAAAGGAAAATAGATAAATTATATAGCCATAACACATCAACTTAAATAAGCTTGTTTATAAAGTGTTCATTTTTCGGACTTAATCATCAATAGAGGCGCTAGCTACTGAATATATGAAGCTAAAAAAAAGAGAGATGGCGCTATACACATTGTATAAATCCATCTCTTTTTTACAGCGATAACTATCGCGCCATACGACCAAAGATAATTCGGTATAAATTATGATAATTGTCATTAAATTTTAGAGTCAATTGATTTTATCGGAATATTAATTTAATGTAGAAGTTTCACGTAGAGATTTGCATAGAACTTGATAATCTTCTGATTAGTTGAGGCATTTTATGTCAAGGGTTTGTACTGGAATGTGGGGAAAGGTCGTATTGTAGCTTGGCGACCATTCGTACTTTATAACCGGTGTGAAAATGCAGCGATTTGAATATTGTAATGATGTTTATTAGATGTGCAATAGTTAAAGTGAAACGCATACAACGCTGGTCCAATAATAAGAGCAATATGCGATTGCAAGGAAACAGTTTCATACCTTTTTTTACGTGGGGAGAATTCCTCATTGGTCTAGTGATCGCAAGCGCGACTGCTGAATGTGAGGTCCTGGGTTCGATTCCCGGGTCGGGCAAAGTGTTATTGGGTTTTTCTGTATCAACACGGAGTCTGGAACTGTGCCCGGTAGATGGTAATAGGCTCGCCACTAATTACATGCTACTCTATAACGGCATCGGCGAAATGTGAGTGTACAATAGTACACCTGTGTCTAGCTCTTTGGGGAAATAGGTGTGATGCTGTGATGATATGTGTGGAGAATTCTCAAGGACTGTCCTCTGCCTTAGGTCGATTGACGTGCCGAAATGTAAGGAAAAAGGCTCCACGAGGTGACGATTCCTGAGATCGTCTGACGCATCCTGGATAGTCGGCCTCACTGACGGGCAAATTTTTCCATTTCGGCATGAGCGTTTCCAATGTTACAGCTCTCATCGTCATAGGTGAAGAAGTCAGAATCTTACATGCTAAACATACTACAGTGGTCCCTTAAGAACTTTTGATGTATTATGCAGTCAGCCCCAAGAGGTGCAAAAAAAAGGTCTCCACGAGTGACGAACCCTGAGATTACATGGCGCACCCATGGCAGTATCTGTCCACTACGGCATAAGCGAATTCCTAGTGGTGGCTTGTTTCGACACGACATAAGAAGCAGAAATCTCATTACAAATCTAGCTGGCTAATATTTCTACTAATTTGAGCAGTTCTCATTGTGATAATGCTACAATGCAAAGGATGGGGACATTGAAATTATTATGCTATGACGAGCTATTAAAGTGATAGGCCGATCTCGACGTCGAGATTATGTAACAACTTCAAATGGTAAAACAATGTCGCACACCTATTCAAGACAATGGATAACATATTAATAACATAACATCAATCCTGTATTCTCCAAAGGGCAAAGCAGAGGTGTACTTAATGTACTTATACACTAATATTTCATGAGTAGCACAGTTCCAGACTCCGTGCTGCTACTGAGAAATCCCATATACAAAAATCCAATAACACTTTGCTTGTCTCGGGAATGAAGACAAGGAACTTACGCTCTGCAGCTTGCCACGACTACACCAGTGGGTGTCTCGGACAATGGATAGTTGTGAAATAAATCATCGTATCGTTCTGAGGACCAATTTGATTTATCATGCTGGGCCAATTGACCGACTGACTTAGATTTAGCGTCCTGAAGAAGTATCATCTCGATTCGAATCTCGCTCTCATAGTTATCAGTCAATTTGACGAGATGGTTGGTGCATTGGCTAAATGATTAATTTTCTACGGGTTGCTTGATTTCCACACGATTTTCCACTAATTACCGATGTAGCAATCAGTTTGCGACAGGCGTAGATCGTGCGATAACTTCTGTCAAACGTCATTTTTGTGTCATATAATGTATTGGTTGTCAGTGAGATTGCTGTCGCATTGCCGTCGCTGTTTTACGTAATTAAGCTGCCGGTCTGAATGTTTCTGCTTAGATTAGATTTATGTCTGTAAAATACAATAAAGTAGAAATCCAATCCAAAGTTTAAAAAACAATGATTTTTTACACAGTCCCAAACTGATACTCAAATACAAATACCTATCCAGTAATCAGTAATGATGTGAACTTCAATGAGACAATTGACGGATGACGCTACTGTTGGCGCAGTGGTTGAGAGATCGACTACTCTACGTGTCGCGGGTTCGATTCCTGCACGGAACAAATATTTGTATGATATACATTCAAACAGTTGTTTCGGGTCTGGGTCTTTGTGTATGTGAATATACATATGTGTTTGTAAACGCACCCACGATACAAGAATTATTATTAGTGAGGGGCAAGGTTTAAAAAAAAATGAATTATACTGCATTCTATACAATTTGACAGGAACATAACAAATATTAACTAATCAATGCTGGAACGATGTCCTCAGCATTGTCAACTGTTTCATAAGTTATTGGAGTTGAAGTTTACAAATATCGAGTTGATATGGCTATTGGCCCTTCATTTCATACGTATTCCAAGTTTGTAAGTCATAGAGAACTGCTTCAATAAAGCAGAACTTGTATCAATAACATCTTGAACCCTAGAACTAAACCCAAAGAATCCACGAAGCAATAGTAAAAAAAAATTCGTCGTTGCGAGTCGAAAACCGCGGAAGAGCAGTTTGTGAATACCGCGTAACAGCAAAAGGCGCAAAATTGAAATATCGCTTCAACAGATTCTTAACGCAGATTTTCTTATACTAGAACTCACACGATTGTCAAGTAAGTCGCAAAGAAGTAGCTACAAAGTTCAGTCAATAAATTTAATTATTTAAATGGCTAAGATATTAAGATTTTTCTTCTTCCGCGCTAAACACAATGCGCAGATACGCGGAATTTACAAAGTGCTCTGCCGTGTTTTGCACGCGCAACGAAAATATACGAGATGTTTTTTTTTTTTGTATTTAGGTAAAATTCCACAATTCCGGATATATTTGTACATGTAAACTTTATTATATCCAGAACATTTCCCTGCAGAATGCAAATAATACGAAACTAGGCCAGCGCAATTGTAACTGCAATTGCATTTGACTGTAGGCAATTGAAGTTAGAGCATAAAACACACGGGGCCGTATTGCGTCCGGACCCGTTCTGAGATGTCTAACACAATTTATTAATATATAATTAAAATAGGAAAATATTTAAAATTGCCTCATAGGTCCGCGACTGTTAAGCGTGAGGTCCGTGAGGTTCGATTAACAGGTTGGGCAAAGTGTTATTGGATTTATTTTGTACGGAAATTCTCAGTGGCTGCACGGAGTTTGGAACTGTGTCCGGTTGATGGCCATTGGCTCGCTTCCTATTTCATTTGACTTCATAACAGCATCGTCGAAATGTGGGTGCACAATAGTACACCTCAGCTTAAGCCTTCGAATGTATCAGGCGTGGTTAGTACCACGATCCAAGTTAAAATATGGCAGACTCAGGACCTAGTTTAGATTGTTCTTTATTTCATCCCGGATTAAATCCCGGAGCCGCATACTTTAAAGCAGAAATTCCTAACGGATTTTTTATTCATTTCGTAATGGAAACACACAATGTATTTTAATATTGACTATTTGGATTCTGTACCTTAAAATTGACATATTTACGGCATCGTCTAACGCATTGCATTTACCAGACCATTATGAAAAACCGGATCACTGCAATAGAACCCGCATTTCAAATGTAAGTACCGTTTTTTAAACGACAAAAATTTAAATAGACGCTCCTATAAACAATATTGATTATAGGCAACACCATAAAAGTCCCATAAGCATTCTGTTTTACCAAATGTGGACTGGAACAAGAACCAAATCATTGATGAATGCGTGTATTCATTTTCTATGCAAATACATACAAGTTCGGTTGAAAGTTTATCGAAATCTGACTAATATTTCTTTTTCTCAATCTTATAAATCACCATAAAACATATAATTTAATTTACAACTGATAGAATGAGAGCTATTTAAATTTTTATTCGTTTTTTATATAAATATAAGCAAATGTTTAGAATATTTATGTGAACATGCAGATTTTTATGAGTATCTTGCTGTGGTTGTATATTGTTTTGTGTAAAAAATTATATCAATAAAACAAATTGAATTAAATTTTTAACATTTTTATTAAAATTTTGTTAGTTTAGTTTGGCCTGGTGAATAAAAAACCCTAAAAACATTTTTTTTTAAGTTATATTCCTTATTAGAAAATTGTACGCTAATAAGCTAATTTGATTTTTGCCATAAAGCAATATTACTTAACATTCAATATGAGTACAAAAACGCAGCGTTTTACGCTACTTCGGGCGGGCCCGTTAGTACAACCATTCCGAATGTTTCTCGATTAGGAAATTGATGGTTATCTAGTGCAGTAGATAATCTTTTGACCTCTAGGCTGGTTTAAACTCCGGTTATCGTACTGCACGATGATAGTCTATCAATGACAGAATAAAGGTTAGACGGGACATTGAGTAGACGGAACAGGAATTGACATTGTACCTATGTGTGAGTGTATGTTATATGTATTGAATGAGTTAATAAAGGACTGACTTATGAAGTGGATAGAGTTTATTGCACTCGTCTTTTGTGATGACTCGACAATAATTGAACTCGTCATAAATTGCATTCATTTTCATTTTCATTTTATCAGTGTTTTAACAAAGCGAAGGAGGTCTTGTTAGATTTTCCTATGACCGAATAGGACCTTCGTGACAGACCACGCGTGTGATGTGACAAATTTGTCAGATACCTTTGAAGGCTTGAGTCCGTCACCGGCGAAAAATAGCAGCGACAGGCGACAGCGACAAGCGCCACTGCTGGTCCCTATACAGGACTGGGGTTGATCCCTGCTTGCCCTCTGTTGCGACAGGTCAGCTCAAATAGCTGTGGCACTTTCTTCAAAAGGCCATTCCACCCTACATTTGTCTCACATAAATCCTTAGTATAATCTGTCTGGACTTTAAAATAAACCTTGACCCCTGAGTTTGTTTCGGCGTTTCTTCTCAGGCATAGGAACTGTCGTTGCCATCTACAATATTTTTAAAAAAGCACGTGTATAAGTGATTGAAAAATAAAAAAAAATCATTTCATTTTATATACATTTTCTACCTATCAGAATGTATGAAGATACATTTTGATAGATAGATAGTTTTGTTTCTGTCGCCTGTCGCTGCTGGTCGTCGCCGATGACAGATTCAAGCCTATAGGTTAAAGTAAATATCACTGTGTTGTTACCGAAATAATTTTCATAAGAAATGGAAATCAAATTAATTACAAAATTTGTTATTTTTCTGTTCGAATATCAAAAACATAATAAACAGTAAATAAGTAATATTAATTTTATAGAAGTGAAAGTCGTCATTAACTGGCAGTATCAGTTGATCTGATCTAAACGGCTGTTTAATTTGACTTAAACTGAGTACTGTGTGTATCAAATTGTCGTTTATTGATATTGTCACATTAAACACTTTAGTCAATATATTTGCATTTAACTTTGTATCTGTCTGATAATTTATCAGACATTTATGATAAATGACGTCAAGATCTTGTAGCAACAGGTCTACGGATCTCGAGCTTTGGTTGCCACTATTTTTCATCATAGATCATGAAGTCCTGGATTCAGTACCCAGATGATGAGCAACAGTTGTATGTATAGCATTTACTAATTGTTAGATATATCGAAGACTTAAAGAAGATATTCAGTTGGGCTTGTTTTGTTGCAATTTGGGAACAGTGGACTCGATTGACTGGAAAACAAATGGCTGTTAGGTCGCCATTCTTCATGAAACCAAACACCGTCTAAGTAAGCCGTGGTTGAATGCCATTACACCTCTGCCTTTCCCTTCAACAACCACAAGCGTAAAGTTATGTTAAGCAATGTTGCTATTTAACATAAAGTTTATGAGATTGTTCTACTGGCTTATATTGTTTATTTACTATTCGGGGTTAAGAACTTCGACCTGGCTGGCGAGAAATAACCTACTAAGTATATTTTAAAAAAATGTTTATGTTCTTTTTCTGAATAGGTAACTAGTTTCTTTTTTTAAATTTATATAACGGTCACATCGCGTGAGGTAGTCTTGCATGCTAAACTCTGCACGTAATATTGCAATAACTTTTTATTCTAAGGGTACATAAAAAACGGTCATTACCCATTTCCTGTGAATTGTCAGTACGAGTCCTGTTGCAATTTGTTAGCCTTTAATAATTTGCATAAAGTTACTGTACATTAAGTTGAGTGCTGTATTTTTATTGCAAAATATCGCCATACCATCAGAAAAATACGGGTATCTTTAATATACTGCGATGGTGTTGAAAATTTATAGTTATTCCTTAAAAAGCGAAAGTTTGACTTTTAGTCGATAAAACACCAGTACCTAACTGTAAACACACACACAAAAGTTAATTCATAACACGGCGCGTGCGCAACTCCATAAATTTATTAGACCGCAAAAGCAAATTTCGGCTGCACAAAGACCATTCACATATTACGACTATAATACAACTCTGTTTTTATTGAATTAGCATACTGCATCCACTGGCCTTATTCTGGTTCAAACCAACTTATTTGCCCTTCAGCCATCATGAAACTGAACCTTAGTGCGACGGCATAAGGGTTTTAATAGGTTATTTGAGTTGGTTCTCTAATTGTTAGCGCCGCATGCCATTGGGAGTAATTAGCGTCTATGGGGTCATTGCACATAGACAGCTAGGTTTAGAGCTCCGAAATAGATTTAGAACTGTGGCTTTGTACTTGAAAGTTAATCTGGATCATCTAGAAGGTTATTCACGCTCGATCGCTTTAGGGAATGAGCAGGATTTAATCGTATATGAGTTTATAAGACATGTTAAAGATTGATAAAAATGTTTTTCGTCCTGATTAAAAATCTCGTTGAATTCATGGATCTGTGTTTTAAAGATCGGTGAACTTAACCTACTATATCATCACGCCTGTATTCCGCGGAGGGTTAGGCAGAGATGTAGTTACTATTAGACACCCAATTTCACCGTTGCGAACTTGACTGCCTCATTGGTCTAGTGGATGCAAGCACGACTGCTGAGCGCTAGGTTCTGGGTTCGATTCCCGGGTCGAGCAAATTGTTATTGGGTTTTTCTGTATGGAAATTATCAGTAGCAGTCTGACCGACAGACCGACGGAGATCAACACCCAGACCTCAAGCTTGCGACAACTAGACATAATTTATTTGTAAAAGATTATTCTTTTTAATAATCCTTTTCTCATATACTTTTATTTCCCATAATAATATTTCCTATACTGTCTATATTTCCCATAATAAATTTCAATAACGTCGGAAACATCAATTGATTTACGTTTCCGAAACAATTTACATTTAGATAGAAATATAGCGTGTCTTTTTCTTACATAACGACATTCAATTTGCGAAAGTTACATGAATTATGGTGTCAGCATGTTTTAAATGGCCATAAATGACCAATTAACAACTAGGCACTAATTATATAAATTATGTCGGAATGATCAAACATGATTTTCACATGATTTCAAAACTAAGCAAGATTATCTAGTTTTCTTACGTATGTAGTTTTGACGAACAATCTGCGAGGTTAAGCAGCTCTTGATGCCGTCAGACCTAGGATGGGTTGGATCACCCCTCCGTGCCTCGGAAACCACGTTAAGCGTTTGGTCCCGGGGTTCACATAAAGACCTATGACAGTCGTTACGACTGTCAGTAGCCCAAAAGACTAACAACCAGTCTAACCTTAGAGTATCAGTGTCTCCTAGTTACTGGGTGGCGGAGGTCAGAAGGCAGTCGCTCCGTGTAAAATACTGATATTCAGCCGCAACCGGTTAGATTGGAAGCCGACCCCAATGTAGTTGGGAAAAGGCAGGAAGATGATGATGATATCATTTGAAGAAGTTATGAGTATGACATAAGATATTTCTTAATAACCATAGATTAGTTTAGTGATAACTAGCACGGGTTGAGATGTCCTGGAATCAATTCCCAGGTCGGGCAAAGTGATTTTTATAGTGATTGCTGAGAAAATGTGAGAAGCAATAGGCTACTTTTTATCCACATGTGACTTAAATATTTATTACCATTTCTGACTACTCTTTTGGAGATGATGGCAGGATAGTAAAGTTATGTCAAGTATCTACAATATCTATGGTTAGCCTCCGATTAAGCGTAATCTTTGTTATTTAAATTTAATTATCATTATACTGTTAAGGCCCAAGTTCACCGATACCCTGACCGACGTTAAGAGCAAAATCAAACGTTTAACATGAAAATGGTATAGGTAAGAGGCCCGTTTTCACATTTAACCTTAACCTTGCGTTAAGAGTGGATGTAACAATAGTCCAACGGTTCCGAATATGACCTCAGGACCTTTTAATCTCCAGTCAACGCCATAGCCGTTATTCTATTGTCTCTTTAACGCCATGTAAACATATATTTATACAAATATAGTTTTTTGGTTCTCACAGTAAAGTTCAATTTTTTTTTTAAACTTTACCCCTCACTCGTATTTCTCCTGTATCATGGGTACAGTTTACAAACATACATGTCACATGCACACACAACCAGACCCGAAACAATTATCTGTAGATCATAAAAATATTTGTTCCGTGCGGGGATCGAAGCCACCACACGTAACGCAAAAAGCTAATCGCTTAACCACTGCGCCAACCGTGTCGTCATATTACTTCTGCTATAAGCTAACACATGGGAATCGCTTGTGCCGCAGTCCTTCAGCAGTACTGATACCGATGCTGACTTCAAAGGCAGCGCCAGACGATCTCAAAGTTCTACTATAAAAATCCCTATTTGGTAAGTTTATAAATATAGCTGAAAGTTGGTCTTAGAAAGGAGGAGATCATGCTTTTGATAGACAATCGGTGAAGGCACTTCGGTTAGACTGGAAAAAGTAACAATGAATAGGCCAATTCAAAAGCTCACTTGGTCTTCTAACCTATCATGTCCCCATGCGGTTTCATAGGAGTTTTCTCCCACGCACGCTCAGGTTGTTCAATCAGTTCCCCAACGAGGTTTTCCCAAGAAATTACAGCATGGTGTTCTTCAAAAAGGGCGAAACAAGATTTTTCCAGGATCTTTGTTGCGGTAACCGCTTATCATCAGGCATATGCTTGTTCTTCGCATTCGTTTTTTTACCGCCACGTTTGGCGTAGTGGTTGAGCGATTGACTGCTGCGCTACCTGTCAAAGTTCGATTCTTGCACGAAAAAATATTTCTATGGCCTATAGATTGCGTACATGTGAAGATTTGTGTTAGTTAACTCACGTCACCGACGACACAGGAATAATTCGTATGGTTGTGCACGGATTAAAATAAAATGTGAGAGACATTAAACTAATAAATAATCGTCATTACTCGTAGATTCTTGTCTGGAACGTGGAATTACAAGCCTACTGTTACCAAACGGACTTTCGTATTCATTGCCAATATGATTTAAACATTATAATTTATAAATGGCGGCTGGTCAAGCCACAGTCATGTTAAGTGCCTATGTCTGATTTCCCTGTTAAGTAATAGCCCTGCAATATTAGCATGCCTAGAGGCCCTAGGTTTCGTCAGACCAGTCGTATCTGATCGGTTTCTAAACGAATGTTATGATTTTAAGGCAGTTTATTTGTACGTTCTGAAATGCCTTTTATGCTAAACTTAGTATCTAATCATCAGGTTTCTGTAAATAAATGGCTTTATAATTTAATGTGAGTCTCAAGATTAATTTATTGTTTGTGAATATTAAATTTTATCAAATTAGGTTATCTTAAGTTTAATAAATTATAAACTGCTTCACCGCTCTACTGGTCAATAGCGCAGTTGCTATTAGTGAGGTTTTGGGTTCGATTCTCGGGCTGAGGAAAGTGTTATTGAATTTTTCTAAAAGAAAATACACAATAGTAGCCCGGAGTGATGAGAATATTCTAGCCTATTACATGGGTCTAAATTATATGATCGGCAAATGTGGGTATACGATAGTACCTACACCTCTGCCTAACCCTTCGGGGAATACAAGCGTGATGTATGTTATGTTAATAAATTGTATTCTTAAGCTATTTTTTATGTCAATGTTCAAGTAACTTTCCACTCTATAAGGATATTGGCAAGATTATTTATACGTACAAAAACCAAAAAAAAAAGATGATCTTGCGATTTGTGACACTTTACGTCATCAAGCTATAGCAGCAAGCAGTTATTTGAATGCAAAAAATGGTCATCGACCCACTGCAGCTTTTCAGTGCATGAACCAGTATCCGCAATTCGCATATTATTAAAAAAATACAAGCGCACACAATCGGGTACCGTTACGATTTATGGAAGAGCGGCGTAAGTGGCATAAATATCGTAATCTTGCGCAAGAGTGGCGGAAACACCATAAATGTTGTTATGATCGCCTTTTGTATGTTCTGAAGTGATCTTGTTAGCATGTCATTTAGCCGAGTGGGTAAAAAGTAACGAGGGTAATGTACTTTGAGGTGTCGTAGGAGGCTAACCAGACTATAAAACAGAGGATTGGTCAATATGAACCTTACGTGAATGATATTAAGAGTCATCAATTAATTTAAACATAACATAGGATCAAGGGGTGTAATATTTGTATACCCACATTTTAATTGAGTGTCATGTAATAGGGGCGAGCCTATTGCCATCTACCGGGCATAGCTCCAGACTCCGTGCTGCTACTGAGAATTTTCGTACAGAAACACCCAATAACACTTTGACGGACTCGGGAATCGAACCCAGGTTCTCACGCTCAGAACTCGTGCTTGCAACCACTAGACCAACGAAACAATCTGAGTCGTCAATTAATTTGATTTTGATATTTGTAAAGTGTATCATATCATATTGGGCGCTCTTTATAATTTTTTTACTTTATTTAATATGTAAATTGTATGTTCATCTTATGGGGGAACGAGGTGTGGTATTCCTCCACTGAAAAGGGAGGATCCTCCGACCAGGCAAGGTGGTTACCCTGGCGGGCCGAAGTCCGAAGATTGATGTCGGACATTCGTATATGTGTTAGAATCGTTGTAAACTTTCATAGTGCGATTCAGGGTTTGTTGTTGTAGCTTCACTCCGATAGATGGCGCTTTACTTTTTGCCATGTTGCGAGTAGTAGTTGCTACAATCCCAATTCTGAAACGTTGTTAAGCAACCGTAGAAATAAAGAGATAAGGTCTCCACTGCTTCTATATGGTTAAGTAACTACGGTGTCATCGTCTGTGGATGGGTGTGCGAGTACCTCTAATCAAACAAGGAACCCTAATTGTTACCAGATCACAAAGGCTCATTTCACAGTGTAAAAGTGCCGGATATTGCTCCGGAAAACCTTCTTTAAAGAGAAAGAATGAAACCATTCTCTCTGAATAGATCCCTCGGCTTCAATGCTGACGTCATTCACAAGTTACTTTTGGTACTAATACGTCATTAGATCGCACGAAAGAAGTACATAGGTACCTCCCACTAGTGCAACATTGCCGTTTTGTCTGTATGTATTTATTCTTAATTAGCTTCCGCTCGCGGCTTCGCCCGCGTGGCTTATGAACCCGTACATTTTTCCGGCTTAAAAAGTAGCCTATGTGCTATTCCAGACTATAATCTATCTCTGTGCCAAATTTCATCCATATCTGTTCAGCCGTTCTGGCGTGAAAGAGTAACAAAGATCCATCCATCCATCCATCCGTCCTCACAAACTTTCACATTTATAATATTAGTAGGATAAGGCTAGCGAGCTGCCCCGGCTTCGCAAGGGTAGCACTATATCTGCAGCCAAAACAAAATGTTTGATCCCATCGCTATCAAATGTCACAGCATCACCCACTGGGCAAATCAGAAGATTACCTAAAAATTTCATTAAAATCTCTCCAGCCGTTTTGGAAAATACATACACACATTTATTTTTGTATATATAGATAGATAGTCTGCAGAATTTCTTGTCTATTTGTTTGGCAGGGCAGGACAATTGAACAGTAGGTAATTTTTCTGGCAAAATTAGAAATTCGCACAAAGGTAGCATGGGTTTTGCAATTTCATTTTATCTAGAAACCGGTGATTAATATGAAGATCATTAAGGCAAATCAACTAACGTATTATTCGAGACTATTCAAGATAAAGCACTTCGGTATAAAATTAATTTTCTAACACTTAGGTTACTGATTAGGCTTTACCAAAGAAGGAGAGAATGTCCTGTGACAAAGATGGCAAGTACTAGTATGTGTTTGGAGTTTAAATAAGATAAATGTATTTCTTAAAGGTTATCTTACTTAATAGTTATTTTGTTGGTTAATTTATTAGATGCTCGTGACTCTGTTTGTGTAGAAAGATTTTACATACAAACTTTGAAGCCCTATTTCATTCCCTTAGGGTTAAGCCCTCGAAATTTTAAGATGAAAAGAAATGAAATTATTTATTTTAAATATCCGAAAATAATTCTGTCTGTCTGTTTGTTTGTTACCTCATCACAACTAGACCACTGAACCGATCGTGATTAAATTTTACAACGATGTAACCTGGGACCCGGAGAAGAACATAGGCTTATTTTTACTATTTTATACGCAACCGAAGTCGCGGTACACATCAACATCTAGTAAGAATATTATAGAGATGTTAAATTAATACTGGCAATCTTACACAGTTTTACCGATAAAATACTCGTTAAAGTTAAGAATAAAGTTAAAGTTAAACCATTTGACTAACAAATGTGTCTTCTCTTTTAACTTAACGTTTTCTCTACCTATTGTAGTGTTTGCCTCGCTTAAAGGAGTTGCTCGTGCGCATATTAGCAAGCGCACATTCCTTATTCCATAATATGGCGAGTTTCCGGTAGTAGGTACCTTTGGCAACTGTCATTTGAGGTCCGCAACGATTAGCGAAACCTGGTTTTTGCATTATAGGTCAGGCACCAATTTAATTGGTCTTAATTGAGGCCATGAGAACCATAGTGGCCTAACTAAATTTTTTACAATATTGAGTTTATGATTTCTTACAGTTAAAATTGATTTTGGTTTCTACCAAAACGACCCATTTAACAATCTACTGTACTAGTAACTGAGGCCATGAGAACCATAGTGGCCTAACTAAATTTTTTACAATATTGAGTTTATGATTTCTTACAGTTAAAATTGATCATTTTGGTTTTTACCAAAATGGTTTCTCCAGGGTGGTCTAAAAGTGATTCAGTAAATATTCAGTAGATTGTTAAATTAATCATTTTGGTAGAAACCAAAATCAATTTTAACTGTAAGAAATCATAAACTCAATATTGCAAAAAATGCAGTTAGGTCACTATGGTTCTCATGGCCTCAGTTACTGTCCAATTGCCCCCTTTAACTTGGAATTGAGTTCCAGAAATGTATGTATACATCTTGCGCGCCTTTTCGATGTAAGTTCACTTAAATGCACATATTATCGCATATATTTATCATGTAGTGCGCATGCGCAGGGACATAGATTTTATTTTATTTTTTGTTTGGCAGTGATTACGATCGAGGTGTGGGAAAACTCACACTTATACTATTTAATTTTCCTAACTGATTATATACTGACGACACGGTTGGCGCAGTGGCTAAGCGATTAGCTTTCTGCGCTAAGTGTCGCGGGTTCGATCCCCGCACGGAACAAATATTTGTATGATCTACAGATAATTGTTTCGGGTCTGGATGTTTGTGCATGTGACATGTATGTTTGTAAACTGTACCCACGACACAGGAGAAATCCTAGTGTGGGGCAACGTTTTAAAAAAAAAAAAAAAAAATATTTAAACTTCGTTCTAGCATCCAAGTAAGTTTTTAAATCCATTCTAGCAAAATGCAACTGAATGTTTTACACTGGTTACTAAGCATTTCCACTCCAACAAAACCAAGTTATATCCTATGGTCGCTTTATATTTTTTGTGCTTTTTCGATTGAAATTTCCATTCGTAACAGCGCTAGTTTTAACGGAAACAAGTAAATTAGGCAAATATTGCACAAAGCGACTGAAATGTCGCAACCGGACTATAAAATCGAGCTCCTGTATCGTCGTAAAGTTTACGTGGATGTAGACCTACTCTCGTTTAGTGAAATAGGTTGGTATGGTGCTAAGGAAACGGATACACATGTGTCATGTGTGGAGCTGATATCGATTACATATGGGATATTAGACAAAATATAACAACTGGACTTGGACTAGTGGTCGCAAGCGCGACTGCTGAGCGTGAGGTCCTGGGTTCGATTCCCGGGTCGGGTTAAGTGTTATTGGGTTTTTCTGTATGTAAATTCTCAGTAGCAGCACGTCTGGAATTACAGTAGATGGCAATAGGGTATATGTATAGGGTTATGTAAGGATCGTAGCACGTGGCGTTACATAGTTTCTGCCTAACCCCATGGGGAAAAAGGCGTGACTTTATGTATGTATGTATGCATAGTATAGCGTGCAACTTCTTCAATACTTATTAAACTTATGTATATTATTATTACATAAGTATTTTCCAAGAATATAATATTCAACAGTGGCGTGCGGTTCATAAAGACAAAAAGACACGGCCTACCCTACATAACTCAGATAAATATTTATTATAAGATATTTGAGGTGGCAAATCACATAGATCATTATTTGATCGACCAGACGACGAACCAATACCAACATGCAGTAGGTATTTTTGGTAAGTAAGCATTAAAAAATTTCTGCCTACCCTGTCTAAACTCTCTGTGCACGCCGCTGATATTCAACATTGATGATACTAATCTACGATTTTATTTTTCTCAAGCCAAGTAGATAATTCAGCTTATCATTGACATTGTAAGTTCAAGAGAAAAAAACTGACGTTGTTATAGATCGGCTATCGGCATGTTACGTGTCCGATAAACTGGCCGATAACATTGTGTCCGCGTATGTACAACGAGCTTTATGCGTGAGTTCACTGAGTAGACTCGCTTTACACTTGTTGACAAAAGTGCTTTTATAGAGGTTTTTATTATTCTTTTATTTCTTTGTGTAGATGATCTATCATTAACTGCAGTGGCGTGCGGTTCATAAAGACAAAAAGACACTACCTACCCTACATAACTCAGATAAATATTTATTATAAGATATTTGAGGTCGCAAATCAAATACATAATTATTTAATCGACAAGACGACGAACCAATACCAACATGCAGTAGGTATTTTTGGTAAGTAAGCTTTTAAAATTTTCTGCCTACCCTGTCTAAAAACTCTGTGCACGCCACTGATTAACTGTCATTTTTTATAATGGTTAAACTACATAGTCAATTCTAAACCTTGAAAATAAAATAAATTATCTTGAAATAGATTTTTTATATTTATTTTATTTTTATGTAGATTTGACTTATCATTAATTTGTTACAGTCTATCATAAGCCTATACTTTCGACAGATGAATGAATGTGAAAAATGAATTATCTTTTTTACTGTTTTTTTATTGTTTTTTTTTTTTTCTATATTTTGAGATACACTAACAATAACTGATTTGACCCTACTACTACTACCCTATATGTTATTAAATCAACAAAACAAAGATGACTTGTGTCACTTGTAAGAACTCAGCCCACACCGTAACGGGAAAAAAGCTTGACTGTACCTACCTATAGAAAAACTGGGTCAATATAACTATAAGGTAAACAAAACTACTTAAAACCTTCTAGAATCCCTTTAAAGGGACTCAGTTAGAGAAAATCCTTGAATTTGAAGTGAAGAGATTTATTTTGTAATATAACACCGGACAGACCAGTTTTATAGTTTAAGAGAATTTTCTTGACATATTTATGTTTTGTAGGTATGTACATTAATTCTAACGAATGAGGTTGAGGTGTTAATTTTAGCTGAACTAAGGACTTTATAAATTGAGTCGTTAAAACTTAGTTAAAATAATCATAAACTAGGATATAACAGTGCAATGTAATGCTAGTCAGAAAAAAAATGTTCGCAAAATATTATGACATATATTTACTGATTGTTGCTGACAACTTCGTCTGCGTGTATTTTGTTTTCTGGATCTCGACAACAGCGCCACCTACCGGGTCCAACTATAGCTAAGAACCATCCAGGTGACCCCATTAGTACCAAAAAAGCATCAGAATCGATCAAGCCGTTTAACAGAAAAATTACGAACACACGCACACCGGAATTTTATATACCAATAAAGATAATTTTTCAATCAAATTTCAGAACAAATACAACCTACAAGTACCATCTTATTGGAAATATAATCTTCGAATATATAGGTTTTGTACCTCTGCTGTTTATAGCCTGATACCACATATTTCATAATCGGGACAGATATCAGGCTAAAAAGAACAGAGATAGATAACCTACTTCGGGTCTTTACGGTCGTTTTACAGGCTTTCAAATATAGAGATAATGAATAAATGCCTTCATCTATATTTTTCATATTACTCCATAAAGGTCCAAAGTGTTACCAATCAGATAGTTGCTAACGTTTGAGTTGGTCCTCATCGTAAGTTAGGCATTCGCGAAATTGATGTAAAAAATACGACACCATATTTAAAAAATACCAGTTTTCGACCTTTTAAATTTATGATTTATTACGTCGTCAAAAGAATATTACATGTTTTTTACCTACAAGATTTTTATCTTCATGTTTACCTAACCGATGATCTGCATTCAAATCGATGCATGCAATCATCAAAAGTAAAACAATAACAGCAGTTTTTTTAACAATTTTTACGTCATATTACGTAAAGTTAATCAATCTTACGTAAATAATAAATTACTTATTTTTATTGCACACATGTAACAGATTATAGCTCAGTAATTATAATAATTATTTTTTGATAAAGAATTATGTAACAAACAGTTTTCTAGGCCGTTTCAAACATAATTATAAAATAGGTGACATGACAGTGGGTTATCTATAAATTATTACTAATTACGTTTAATTAATGAATGTCGTTATAATTAAGTAACCGCTTTACGTAATCATTTTACATTTTTAACTAGTGATAATCCACACGATTAAATATAATGTATAATTATAATCTACACGATAATAAATACGAAAGTAACTCTGTCTGTTTGTTACCTCATCACGTCTAAACCACTGAACCGATCATTATGAAATTTTGCATACTGGCAGACGAAATCGCGAGCAATGGCTAGTTTTAAACAAAACATTATTTTGAAATTTGACTATAATTTACTTTTTTTATGTAAGTATTCGGTTTAACTTTTTGTTTACTATTTTGATAATCTCTCAAAGTAGGCGCATTTAATTGATTGATTTATTATACCTGTCTAAATCGACTTGTGACGCATTTGTGTAGGCGAGTACCCTTCGTGACTGGTGTCAAGGCGATGTCAGCGCTGTGTCAACAATGTCAGGTATCACATGTCACTACTGACCACCCAGCTAGTGTAACCGAAGAAAAAACCGTAGAAATACAGTGAATACACACGTTAGGCGTTAAGACAAATAGGATGTGACATGCGCGTGAGTTTGAACAAACATGGAGGCTGTGTGAGAAATGGCTAAAACAATCGCGAGGGCAATGTGCGCATGTGTGAAGTTATAGCGGTATTACGCCTATTTAGGTTTACCTTTAAGCTTTTGTAGTAGAAACAAACTATTTCAGAAGTTTAGAAAATATCTTCTAATCTTAATCATATCAATCACTACATATTATAAAACAATGTCCACCACCGCGTCTGTCTGTCTATCTGTTTGTTCGCGATAAACTCAAAAACTACTGAACGGATTTTCATGCGGTTTTCACCAATAGACAGAGTGATTCATGAGGAAGGTTTAAGTGTATAATTCGTCAAGGTTGTGTGTAAATTCGCTGAAATGCATGCCGACTGGGAGCTTTACTGGCGTGCACCGAGTAAATGCTCGACGTAACAGGCTGATATGACACTACAAGAGAAAAAAAAATAAAGTCGTATATGCTCTGCTACTCGTACGAAGCCGGGACGGGTCTCTAATATACAATATATTATTATTACTGACCAGGATTTTATTATAACTTGTCAGAATAAAAATTGTGTGCTTAGACTTACTTAAATTTGACATTTCACTTGTTTACATTCCGCGCAACATAGTTTGTCGGCGTCTGTACATATCTAGTACTTATAAACCATACACTAGAAACCTACACGAGCGTAGGTGGTCATCTGACTCAAAGGATCAACACAAGTAGATCACGCGGGCTCTTGCGCAGGCGGTTATTAAACTTACAATGATGTTGACATTCTTTCTCGCGGATGGGTTTAAAAACAATGCTCTCACATTACACCCACACGTTCACAGTATAATGGTATGTGTTCACACGAAACTGTAACGTTATAGTTTTGGCCAGTGGTGCACAACCTTTGTGTTATGCGAGAGGCAGACATTATTATTATGGAACCAGAGGTTGATAAGTTATGGTTGAAAGTAAAAATGGGTTATTCACGGGCTC
Source organism: Shargacucullia verbasci (assembly GCA_947562105.1). Lineage (NCBI taxonomy): Eukaryota > Metazoa > Arthropoda > Insecta > Lepidoptera > Noctuidae > Shargacucullia > Shargacucullia verbasci. Next base: position 2,442,553 of record OX387297.1, on the reverse strand, counting down.
GTACATCCTTCAATAATTCGCAAATCACAAAACAGGGGTCCTTTGTCCAGCTGTGACATTGAGAGAGCTAAAAACTAAATAACATTAAAAAGTATCCTTACTCGTGCTGTAAAGATGTGTGTTACATAATATAGCATCACGCCTGTATTCTCCGAAGGATTAGGCAGAGACGTACTATTATACACCCACATTTCGCCGATGGTGTTTTGAATCTCAAGTAATAGGGAGCGAGCCTATTGCCATCAACCGGGGACGGTTCCAAACTCCGAGCTGCTACTGAGAATTTTTATAAAAAAAAACCTAATAACACTTTGCCCGACATACGAACTGAACCCAGGACCTCATGATCAATGAAGCAGGCCTGTATTGGTAAAGACATCATTTAATTTGGTCTTCTGTGGTCAGCAGGCACAGAGCAACAAAGTCTGCAGTTTGAACACCACTGTTGAAGACTGTACTCGAGTTCTCACAGAACGTGTTTACTTAAACACTTCGATGACTTCGAGAAATTTGATTTGCCCTGATTGATGACGAAATATGATTGTTTTAAAAATTGTGCGTAGATCTTTAGCTTTTTTTATGGAGCGTCGTTATTCCGAACATTTCATACCTAGCACCACGCCTGTATTCCCCGAAGGAAGGCAGACATGTATTATTGTAATAGGTGTATAATGGTCGAGCCTATTGCCATCTACGGGGAACAGTTCCGGACTCCGTGCTGCTACTGAGAATTTTCATTCAAAAAAACCTAATAACACTTTGCCCGACCTGGAAATCTAACCGAGGACCTCACGCTCCGCTGTTGCGCTTGCGACCATTAGACAAATGAGGCGGTCAATCAGAGAATTTAATTAGAAGCTATCCAACCAAAACCAAAGTTCTTTTTTAAACAACGCTGTTAGTATTCAGTTACTTAAGGGGTGGACACAAGAAACCTTACAAGTTGTTGATGATTGATTTTTGTCGAGTATCAAATGCCAGCTTATATGCGTCATAGCTTCTAGTGGACTGCAACGTAATCAAGGCGATAAGCATTATAATAAGCTTTTGTTTTACTCGTTCATAAAGGCATTCTTTATTTTACTAGGATACCCCAAAAAACGGACTGAAAGTTTTACTGGCAGCGTGACATGGAAATTCATAGTCAGAATTTATTGGAGTGACATACCAGAGCTGAGTTTTTGGGTGTACATTATTTAACCCTTTGGGGAATATAGTATTGTATTGTGATTATAAATATATCTATCATCATCATCATCTTAGCCGAAAGACCACTGCTGGACATAGGCGTCCCCCAAGCATTACCACATCGACCAGTCCTGTGCTGCTTGCATTCAGCCGATTCCCGCGATTTTCACCAGGTCCTTGGTCCACCTTGCGTCTTCCGGTACGCGGTCGCCTTTCCAGAACCTATTGGCCCCATCGAATATCGGTTCTGCGTGCAATATATATATATATATACCAATAAATAAAATTGAAGTGAAAACGGCTATAAATGACAGTGCTGTTTTTAAATTTTTTGTCTGTCTGGAAGTTTGTATCGAATTGGTTTCGAAATGGCTCAAAGGATTGAAATGAAAATTTTAGGGAATTAAACAGGAATTTTAACTTAAATTTTTGCAAATGTATCCATTTCGATATCTTGTAGGGTTCAGAAGATATGAATGTAAATATTTGTAAAGCTGTTACTGCTGCCGTCTAGTGGGGGTATCATAACCAATAGGCTGCGCTAAAGATAATAAATGCAAAATACACGCAGACGAAGTTACGGGCAATAGCTAGTATTGTAGTATAGTCTAGTCTGCCAAGCGTGAGGTCCTGGGTTCGATTCCCGGGCTGGGCAAAGTGATATTGGGTTTTTCTGTAAAGAAATTCTCAGTAGCAGCACGGCGTCTGGAACGATGCCCGGTACATGGCAATAAGCTCGCCACCTAATATATATGGCTCAATAACAGCATCGTCAAAATGTAGGTGTAGTACACCTGTGCCTAACCTTTCGGGGAATACAGGCGTGATGCTATATTATCTTATGTTACCTAAGATTCCGAATCAGGCAATTTGATCAATCAATTATAGAGCGGAACAACTGGAGTCAGCAATAAGTCCCCAATGTGTAACCAGTTATAGCAGCAACTGATAATCTTGATCCACTATAACTCTTTTATAGCACCATTCGATACATTCCATACCTTACACAGTATTTATATCGTATTAATCTGTAATTATCGGCGTTCCGCGTCCGATAATCCGAATTCTAAGCCACTTATGGCCGGACAATCGGACAAAAAGCGGCCAGTTCCCACAGCACGCTGACCCGTTCGAGCGACGACGTTCTGATAGCCTGTCGTGAGAACTAGGCTTTATAAATTGAAAAATTATGTTAGAAATTGAAAATAGAGTTTCTATACAAAGCGCACTATTTTGTAATTAACAGATTTTTTTGAAATAACTTAAACAGCCTGTCCGAAAAAAAAAATTGCAGTTTGCCCACTACTTCATTTACGTATATTTTGCATTTATTATCTAGTTAGAGTTTGTAAAATTAAGCCTATGGCACATCTCCAGGTCCCAGACTACTTATTTGTAAAATTGCATAATGATCGGTTCAGTGGTTTAGTCATGAAAAGGTAACACACGAATAGACTATATTATTCTAACATTCTCTTACCGCTACGGGATCGTAAGATCGATTTATTTTAAAAGAGTTTCCATGGAGTTTCTAACCGGTTATCCTCGTTAGAACCTACTAGTTGAAAACTAGAGCCTCGACATTTCATGTCTGAACTTGTTTCTGGCTTCTGAATTTCACTGAATATACGTGGAATGATTGTAATATCTTACTTCAAACATGTTTTTTCTTCTGTGACCATTTTAGTATTTTTTTCATGTAAAACAACAACTTCACTAGGTGTCTGTGTTTTTAACTTTTCAATAATTAAAAATCCAACGTAAAAAGACACCCAGTATATTGTCACCTGTCTTATGTCTTTATTTTGCCGTTAACTTTACGTCTGTATCCTTAAAACACCAATAAATCTTACTGCTACTATAAATCCGGCTAATGGTGCGTTACCACAGATTACGTACAATACAGAATCGTGATTCCCTAGATTCTCGTCATACGGACACATTCAAAACGTTTATTTACACGAACAATTAAGAGGAGCTTATGTTTATCTTGTACGCGGTGCATTTAAATTTACATTAGTAATGTAAAGAATGAACAATTAAAGTCTTCCATTTTATTCCTTTGTTTTCCGGCTCTAGAGAGCCAGAACAGAATATAACCTACTCATTTGTTTTGCTTAATCTATGCTATTTATGCGTAATATTATCAACGTTTTATTTTCAAAGAGATTTTTTTTTACATCATGTTCTTCGTTTATAACTCGCTTCAGATTCCGTGTAACGAACATTGCGTATTTTTGTACGAACGACGACTGCACTATTAAGTATCTTTACGCTATATAATCTGTGGCAGTGTCATCAGGGTGGCCTAATGTGTGTGTCCGTTAAGATAAGACTAGTGTTATCTACAAGTATTTTAAGGTGTATAATTAGGTACAAGGAAGTTAAAGTGTCATATACATTATAAAAAGAACCGTAGACGGTCATTACCGACATGGGACAGGGCCTTAGACCGTGACAATTTCTGAACGAACTTGTTAGACATAATGGAATGCTTGCTTACCTATTTTATTTTTAAAGTTATTGTAGTTTATGGATAAGTATTTGTAATGTTTGACTGGCTCATTCGTTTTGTAGTCGCAAGCGCCATTGCTACGAGTGAGCTCCTGGATTCGATCCCTGGGGCCGGACAAAGTGATATTGGATTTTTCTGTCAGGGTCTGGGCCCGGTAATTGGCCCTAAGCTCGCCTTATTACATGGGACTCAATAACGGCATCGTCGAAATGTACACCTACATTTCGACGATGCCGTTATTGAGTACATAGTACACTTCTGTCGAAAACATTGGGAAATCGGTTCTGTTATTGATACTAGTAATATATATTCTTTGATCCTGCCAAATAAGCAAAATATTTGGTAGGATTGAGAAAATGTAATGAAAAATCTTCTAAATATATTAAGACTTACCTAATAAGAGGATAGGCAGGTCAATAAGCAGGTGCCACAACAAGCTGTGCCGTGCCTGCATCTCCTCGGGGGCGGACGCTCGCTGCTCCGATGCTGTCTATAACAAACATTACAATAATATTAGTATAAAGTACATAAAATGAGAGAATTGACCCGGGTACGTCTTAAAACTGCGGCCAGACACCGGAGGACGGGCAGCAGCGTCCTCTCACTAATCGGTGAGCCACTGCGATCCCCAAGCCGCCTGCCAAGCGTGGGGATTATGGCAAACCCCCCCCCTTGGGGGAGGCTTTCGTTCAGCAGTGGACGTCTTCTGGCTGATGATGATGATGAAAATGAGAGAGGTATACTATTGTACAACCACATTTCCATGTTTCATGTATCCAATGGCCTATTGCAATCTAACGAGCACAGTTCCAGATTCCGTGCTGCTACTGAGAATTTAAATACAGAAATACCCAATAAGTTTTTGCCTCGGGAATCGTACCCAGGACCTCACGCTCAGCAGTCGCGCTTGCGTCCACCAGAAGGCGTACGGAGGGCTAAACAGTTAATCTTTCTACCACTGAATAAGCAGTCTGTTCTTATGTGAGAGTTTATGTGGACACGACAGAGGAGAATTACGAAACAGTATCATTAGAACTGGTCCGCTGTAGAGCTACAAATAAATAAAATAGAAGCAGCATTCTTTTATTTAGCTTCCGCTCGTGGCTTCGCCCGCATGGTTCACGAACCCGTACATTTTTACGAGATAAAAAGTAGCTATGTGCTGTTCCAGACTATAATCTATCTCTGTGCCAAATTTCATCCAGATCCGTTCAGCCGTTCTGGCGTGATTGAGTAACAAACATCTATCCAAACTTTCGCATTTATAACAGTAGTAAGATCATGGAAAATATTCCCAGGCAATTGTTAGGTCTACTGAGATTTTTAACTATGTACACTTATTTTCATTTCAAATTATGTAAACAGTCGACAATTGAAATATAAACTAAACCGAAGTTTAAAACATGTTTGAAACAGTACAACACGGAACTACCGTTTAACATTTAGTTTAATACTTCGCTCAAGAATCTAGAATAGCTTCAGGTAATGTTGAACGCCGGTTAAAACTTGTTGTAAACAAAAAGTGCCATTTAACAATCTCACTAGCAACATTAGCTTTTAACTATAACGAACGGCATTTGTCGCGCACCATCGTAAACCCAGTTTAACTATTCAAACGTTAACTATAGTTAGCACAAATAAGTGAAGTTTAAAAGTTGTGACGAATGTCTTAAAATAAGTTGACTGAAAAAAGTGGTAAACAGAAAATATCTAACTTAAAAATCTTGTTAGGCAGAATTAGGTATTGTTAAAAATATGTCAAGTATACCCACAAATCCCGGAGCTATACATAACTGACAAATATTGACCAACAAACATGGTAGCAATATCAACAGCTGTTCAAAATGCTAATTGACCATTGAAATGGTCATTATAACGGTAACAAATCACTTAAAACCACATAAATCAAGTTAACTTGCCACACTAAATCAGACTAATGTCAATAACCAACGTTATAGCAATAAAGTCTGTAGTTGACGCTAATCGGAATCAACAAATTAACTCATTGTTTAAATATAAATGGTATTCTCCACCTTTATATGGTAAACAATCTTTTGCTTTAATCTACGTGACTTCTAAACCGGATTGATTTGTCTGTTTTTAGCTACTATTTTTATACAATGACGCACAATATCCTGAGTAAAGAAAGAATAAGTAAATGGGTTTCTATAGCTGTCCATAGGCCTATTCAATCAGCTAGGCCTATGCTACCAATTTCAAATTCACCGTGCATTTTTTATATATACCTCGAACGGAAATATTTCTTGGCGCTTTGACTGCCATGTAGGAAGAGACCGTAACAATACAAAAACACATGATTAACGGCCGATTAACCTACGTGGTTAGAATAAATCATTGGTTAAACAACATCGATTATAACGGGGGCTAGTATAGAAGTTTTATGACGAAGGTGCTATTGTTTCTAATAGGTATAATGTCCATTAAAAATATTTATTCTATGTCCATCGTCATGAGGTCATGCAGAATAACAATTGCCAGGTGTATCTACAATTTGCGATTCGCTGACAGCTATGGCCCTAACGGTAGGGTTGGCGACCTCAAAATCTAATTCGTTATAGATTAACATTAGCAGATTATAAATAACGTCACGTTAGGCTTTGAAGGTTTAGCTATTGTTTGCTAATGATGGAATTTAGTATCATTAGATAACCCGTTACAGCTGTCTCACATTTAATAGAATCCAAGACTTTAGGACAGACAAGTCGTAGTTACATAGCTAACGCGTAGATCGGTCGAGTTGGGAGGTTAAATAGCGCTTGCTGCGGCTAGTTCTTGGATGGGTCATAGGTTTTTACACATGTCTGTGATCCTCCAAAATATTATTACATTTTATATTTTCATACTCGTATAAATGTCTCGGTGAGTGCTAGATCTCTGTTTTTGTAGAGATTTATGTCCACTTGTCCAGCGCTGGACTACGTGCTCTCACATCACTTTCTCCTTAATATCTGTAATGTGCAATCCAATATATTTAATTGTAAGACTAGTTTTAAAAATTAATCAAATTCATTCGTTCAGAACTCGAAGCTCTGACTTGACTAACGCCTCCAACATTCATCACAAAACCATTTTAAAATTAAAAACACATGAAAATACTTTAAACTTAGTTTTGTTTCTTTTTTTTAAACACAAAAATATATCAACCAAACTTCGTTTTTCCTTTTAAGAACATCGAAATCCCATAAACAAAACATTATTTTTATTTTACGTCATCCATCTTGTTAGTCGGACAGAAAAACGTATATTTCAAATTTGACAGCCCTATAGCCGGGGAGCGGTTGACAGTAGCCATCACTCCCATATTTGGTGCGCTGTCAAACTGTCATTGACTTAGAGCGGCGCAAACGCAGGCCTTAATTACGTGTGTTAGATGAATAATAAAAATATTCTAACTGTTTTGTACTGGTTTTATGTAGATTATAGTGTATAATTACTTTATGATCTGTTGATTTTTTATTGGTTATTGATTTGCTTTGAAGTAACGCGTCTTGCCGGCGCATGAAATCAAAGCGATGAGAATAAAACCCACTAGAGAAGTCACTTTATCTGAACAAAATATATGAAGTTATATGAAATATTAATTAATATGCCGTTAACACTTTAATGTCTTTAACATTTAGACAGAAATTATAATATTCGTGTAGAATCTCGGAGTTATACATATGTATATGAATCACGATGTAACTCTTAAAATAACTTGTAATATTTTCGAATTTAAACATGTAATACACCAAATTAAGTTTAACTAGCTGGTAAACATGTACCATAGAATTTAAACCTACGATTCATTGCCATAACCAATGGTTTAATGCTATTCAGTTTTATAACCAGTCTTAAACTATGGATAACCTATAAGATTATCTTAAACACTATCAATGTGTACTGCAATCAGAGAACTGTGCAATATATCTTGGATTTGCTCTGGCAATGCCATTTATAACTCAGCCCAGTACATACCCACTGTTGGACAAGGGCCTGTTCTCATAATGGGAAGGATGCGATTGGTGGACTACACAGACAACCAAGAACTTTTTGGAGAAATCTCGGGTTTGCAGGGCTCCTTATGATCTTTGCCTTCACCGTTAACGCAAGTAGTTAAAGACAAAGACCCATTGCGAAAAATCTACTTCAAAATAAAACGTTTTTTGATTGTTTTTGCGCGGAATTTAATGAAGTATAATATCTAAATTCGCCGTACGATGCCAAGAATGCGAAGCCAATCGAAATTACAATTCTCATGGTGAAGTTTCGCAAATTTCCTCGACCAGGACAAGTGTTTTATTACCGTTGATATCGAGCCAATCTAGCGTTAAGCTTTAAATATTAAAACAGGTAGTTACTTGTGTCACTGTCTGTTGGAGCAAACATTTGGTGAAACATTTGATCAAACACGGCTGAGTAATTATGGGAGGGGCATAGGAATTTGAAGAGGCATGTGTGAAGTGAGTTATGTTTTTTTTCATAGGGTTGCTACTTTTGGAATCGTTGACTGATTTTTTAAAGGTTTTATTTTGTTATCTCTTTGTTAGGATCAATTTCACTGAACGATTAAGCGGTGTTTTATTAACAACAAAGGTTTCATTGAAATTGTCATGTTGTTTAACCTTTTTTAGTCGACTTCAAAAAGAGGAGGAGATTCTCAATTCATTTCTGTATACGAGTTTATGTATGTACTAGCTGTGCCCGCGACTTCGTTCGCGTGGATGTCGGAACTTAACAATGTATTTTATAATGAGATCAAATGCACTTAACCCTATTTTTTTTCTAAAATAAAAGATTTTTTCTAAAATAAAAGTAGCCTAAGTTACTCTTTATTACATCGGTTACCTGCCAATAAAAGTCCCGTCAAAATCAGTCCAGCCATTTCAGAGATTAGCCTATACAAACAGACAGACAGACAAAAATTGTAAAAAATGTTATTTTGGTGTATGTACCGTATATATATTCATATGCATGAAGTAAAAAACGGTTATTTCAATATTACAAACAGACACTCTAATTTATATACATATATGTATTGATATATTGTTTATGTATTCTAAGAAAGAAACAAAGAAGAGTCTTTATTTTTTCTATAAAATAAAGTTAAACATATAAAATAGCACTGTTTATATGTTATAGTAATACGTACTGTTCACTTCTATGAATCTGATCCTACGCATCACGCCTGTTATTCCTGAAGGGTCAGCCAGAAGTGCATTTTACAACTGACCTCCACTACCCAATTACTGGGAGACACTGATACTCTAAGGATAGACTGGTTCTCAGACATTTTGGGTTGCTGACACCAGGGACCAACTACTTAAAGTGCTTTCCGAGACACGGAAGGATCTCGATGTGTGAAAAACGGTCACCCATCCAAGGACTGACCTCAGCAAGCGCTGCTTAACCTGACAGCTTGTTTGGTTCTATAGTATCATAATAAACACCATATATTAAAGTGTCATCACTCAAATGTCACAAACTGAACATCAATTTATCTAAGAAACCTACTAACTGCGCATTAGCAAATACATAATTATATTGCTTCATAACTTTAAGTATCATAACATAGCATAACGCCTATATTCCCCGAAGGGTTAGGCAGAGGAGTACCTATTTAATTGTACTGCTGAGCTTATTGCCATTTACAGTGCAGATTCGGAGATGGAGTCTGGTCCCGTGCTGTTACAGATAGTGCCATCCACGAAGACGCGACCCACTCTTCTTCCTAATTGCTTACAGTACAAGTGTGCAACCTTCCGCTAGTATTTTAGTTCTGTCGATACACAATAATTACCTAAGAGTGCACACGCACACTACGACATATTAACTGACCACGAAAGAGCATTACGGACTTACGGTCAGCTGGGAAGCCTCGGCCAAAAATAGTGGGGCGCGTCTTCGTGGATGACACTATCTATACAGAGAATTTCCGAGAACTGAACCTAGGACATCAGGCTCAGCAGTAGCGCTTATGACCAGACCACTGCGGCAGTCATAGGTCAGGTCACTATCACTATTTAACGATTATTGTTAGCAATAATAATAAATCCAATTAATTATAATATGAGTTATGTTTATGCAATTATTAGTTATTGCAATAAAATTAACTATTGTTATTTATTTTCACACTGGCATGGTGGTCCTGTCGCGGCATTAATTTTAACGTCAGACTGTCAGTATGAATAAATAAATAAATAAACTGAATTTAAATCTTTCTCTTATTAATAATTCAGTTATTTTATTGGACAGTAACTGGCTTGCTGTCTAGTAGTCGCTTGTGTGTCTGGGTTTGATGTCAAGTTAGAGCAAAGTAATCTTGGGGTTTTGCTGAAATTGTACTCTATAAATGGAGAGGTTTAGGTTGGCACCTTATTTTCTGGAGTTAACAGTATCAGCGAAATGTAATGGTGTACAAGTACACCTCTGCCTAATCCTTCTCTATCTTGGGGTGCTGATTATATATTAATAAACGTAACCTGTATTTTTTTTCCTCGTTGCCCCAAACTATTGTTTCTCCTGTATCGTGGGTACAGTTTACAAACATACAAGTTACATGCACACACAACCAGACCCGAAACAACTATCCGTAGATCATACAAATATTTGTTTCGTGCGAGGTTCAAACCCGCGACACGTAGCGCAGAAAGCTAATCGCTTAGCCACTCCGCCAACCGCTTCGTTGTAATTTATCAAAATATAAAGAATATCAACTGACGTTTAAATTTTGATAGCTACATAGGTACTTCATCATCATCATCATCAGCCAGAAGACGTCCACTGCTGAACGAAGGCCTCCCTCGAGGGGGGTTTGCCATAATCCCCACGCTTGGCAGGCGGCTTGGGGATCGCAGTGGCTCACCGATTAGTCAGAGGACGCTGCTGCCCGTCCTCCGGTGTCTGGCCGCAGTTTTAAGACGTACCCGGTTCAGGTACATAGGTACTTGTTTGAGTACCCGGTACATAGGTACTTGTTTGAGTAATATTATCTACTCCAAAGAGCTCCTTTAAAACTCCAGTAAATTAAAGATCTTTGACAGCTCTTGCCGCGCCTAGAATAATACAGAGGGCATGTTTAATTCTACTGATCATTCGAAACAGAAACCTCACTTAAAACCCAATAGACACAGCCAAAGGATTTGCAAACTTTCCTATGCAAATAATATGAATCTGCGGTTAAAATTCTGGCATCAATTTAAACATTGGCACAAACTGCCAGTGCCAATGTTGGCGCCAAACTTGGGCTAGGCATTCCTATGTTAATGCTTAGGTATTAGCAGGTATATAGATGTATTGCACCTATGGCACTTTTGGCCTACTTATTTCTAATTCGTGTTTTCAAGGATTACTAGAGGGCCTACGCAAATAAGTTGGTGTAAAATGTTAATACAATTTCAATGAATTAAAGATGAATGGCGAAATTCTTGTGATATTTTAGGTTGAATTGTTTGTAGTATTTGAAGGTTATTTCATTCTTTATTTATATAAAGACCATCAATGGGACCTCAATGTTATTATCAAGTAGCTTCCGCCCGCGGCTTCGCCCGCGTGGTTTACGAACCCGCACATTTTTCCGGGTCAAAAAGTAGCCTATGTGCTATTCAAGATTATAATCTCTGTGCCAAATTTCATACAGATCCGTTCAGCCGTTCTGGTGTGAAAGAGTAACAAAGATCCATCCATCCATCCTTACAAATTTTCACGTTTATGGTATTAAGTAGGAAGTAGGATTACGCCAAAACTAATAATGTTATAGCGAGCCTATTACCATCTACTGGGCATAGTACCAAACACAATAGCGCTACTGAGTATTTCCAGTACAGAAAAAGTCATAATCAGATCGAACCCAGGATTGTCTCAGTAGTTGCGCTAGTCAAATCAGGCAGTCAATAGAATGTATGAAATAAAGATATCCTCCTACTTCTAAAGTGACAGGTCATTAACCTATCCCACCCACGTTCCACCAACTTCGATTATTTTACACCATTGCAAAATAACAGATACATCATAACATAGCATCATGCCTGTATCCCCGAAGGGTTAAGCAAAGGTGTACTATTGTACTCCTACAATCCGCCGATGCTGTTTAGTCCCATGTAATAAGGAGCGAGCCTATTGCCATCTACCGGCCATAGTTCCAAACTCCGTGCTGCTACTGAGAATTTCAAAGTCAAAGTCAAAGTTTTTTATTTCAAGTAGGCCTTTTCAGGCACTTTTAAAAAGTCGAGACTCTAGGCGCACGGTTCCAAAGGGGGTAGGTCCTTTGGAGAAGACACCGGCAAGAAACTCCATGGATACTCTTTTCAAAAACAAAAAGTTAATTTACAATTAAAATCATAAATTAACATGCATTATATAAGAAAAAAATACAAACTTAATAGAACGCTACTTACACAATGAGGCAATACAACATGAGTTAAACAAGTGTTTCGAATATAAACTAAAAACGGAATAAACAGATCGAATCGGATAAAACAGAAATAAAAAAAATACAAAAAAGAATACAAAATATTGAGACATCAAGAATGTCCAGATATGTAAAGCGAATCTAATGTAAAATAGGATTAGTAGACACAATGACACCCGGAAACTTAACCCAGGACCTCACGCTCGGCAGTGGCGCTTAAGATCACTAGACCAAAGAGGCAGAGGCTTGGAAAGGGGAAAATAGGTGGCTAAATATGGACATGCTAAACTTTAAAGACATTAAACGAAGTAGAACCTAACTTACAAGTTCAATTCTCGTTTAAGTCTCGACCATCTTCAAACTCAATGGTGTCTCTGTATTATAAATACTTAATAAGATGACATAGCAAAATGACAAGTGTTGCGAAGTAACACGGAAGAGTAAGATGAATAGATAAGTTATAGAGACCGTTATTACAAATATGTCTACCATTCAATGTTAATGGGATCCTGCGCAGTTTTTGCTGTTAATTTGTGTAACGGTTATTTCAAAGTGTTTATTTTAGCCGTTATGTTACTGGCTGGTATTATTTTAAAAGAGGTTTGTATGTTGAAAAACTTTTGAAAAAGGAATCGTATTTCTTATTTATTAAAAGATTTTATAAAATGATTTACCATAAATATATTTTTGTGGTATTTAATTTTAAAAGTGGTTTGTATTTTGAAGAACTTTTGAAAAAGGAATCATCTTTCTTATTTTTAAAATCATTTTATAAAATACTGTTGATATGGATTTTTTTTTGTTGATAGATTCCCTTTTTCGTGGTAACGAAACTGTTTGTAGGATTTATGGAAGGGTCTGGGATTTTTTTTCATCCTTGCGACGGCGCATCCAACTATTTGGGTTGGACGAGTTACCAACCCAAGGCGTTTTTTGTCAGTTTTTTAATAGTCAATAAATAGTTACGATCATTCATGTATAATAAATTTAGACATACAAAAGTTGCATGCAGGTGGCAGGAAATACATGAACCCCGCTCCTGGTCCTTTTTGACTACGTTTAATTGCAGCAAAAAATATATAGGCTATATAGGATTTTGCCTGTGCTATTGAGAATATCGATACGGAAAAACCCAATAACACTTTACCCAACCCGAGAATTGAACGCAGGACCTCACGTTCAACGGCTGCGCTTGCGATCACTAGACCAATGAGGCAATTAATTTACGTACTGTAATATAAATTATACTAATATATAGTATTATTGTCAAATATGTTTTGATCTTTCTACTGCTCCTACAAGGCGTGCTTACCCTACAAATAGCACAAGCTCCTTACTTGCAGCACTAAATATTGACCAGATATGATTGGAAAGTGCAAATCGGATCACTATAACTGCCCACTATGATCTTGCACGTGCCAAATGCCCTAATACACCATAAAAAACGATCGAAAGCTACCAGTGAGGTCTCCACTCTAAAATATTGTACAGAAGGCCCACTAAACGACGCATGCGCAAAGCTTAACACGAAAATCCCGACACGTATTGTGTATAACTGAAAGATCGTGGAATGGTATCTAGATTGTTAGAAATAAATATACTCGTATGTAGAGAAGAATGAGAATAATATTAAGACCGTCAAAATACTTAACAAACCATTTTGACAAACAGTCATTAATAGCAGCCACAATCGTCCAGACATATTTTTTTTTATGAAAACCTGACCTATTACCATCGTTAAGGAAAGTTTCAAAGTTTAATTCCAAAATCGGACGATATTGTTGCCATCGGGGGTCGAATATGAGAGAGAGAGAGAGAGCGTAGAAACTGGCACTTTCAACGAGAGGCCTATGAGCCGTGGGCAAAGTCAGCCTGTGGATGATGATAATGATGAATCCAAAATCCCACTTTGAATATAGCGATATTTTTATGTAGTTCAGCGTCTGTATCAGCGTGTTGTTGTTGTTGTACATAGTTGGTACACCTTCGTGTATATAAGGAGTTACACGAGGTGGACCTTCTATAATTTATTTGTTTGTTGTACCAATTGCTGTTGTGCCAGCGCTGCTACATTTATTGCAATTTCTCTATAACAATACCGCAATAAATAGAAAGTTTCTCTATTTTCTCAAATCTGCGACTTTAGTATGCATATTATTTACCTACGCTTTCCCTGAGAGGGAACATTATTCTGCCTATAAACTAAAGGGTCTAGGGGTATTATTGGTACGTCTAACGGAACTTATTTATACCTTTTGAACCCCCAACGCGCATTTATAAAAAGACATTAAAATGTAGAAAAAATTATAAGGGTAAATTGTTTTGTAAACTGTACCCCCAAAAAAAATCTGCATATATGGCAAAGCTTTAAAAAAAGGCATTTTTCACGTAACATTTTCTGCTTTGCCTTGAAAGGAAAAGAAAAACAAAGGCATGATGTTATGATTATGTAGCTATCTGATCTCGCGTGAGATGAGAGAAAAGTGGTACCTATAGAGCTGAAGACGTGTGATTGAGATCTATCTACCTGCGCAGAAGAAAAAGAAGAAGAACTTAAACTAACAAGAAGGAAACTAACACAACGTTACCACGAAGGTGAGAACTGCTTAACCTGATCTACCTATAAAAGAAGTCAAGTTCAAAACCTGGTACCAGCACGGAAATTCACCATAAAGAATTATTAGTAGGCTAACAATTCTACGACACGCGCTTTCAAACCACTGGCGCCACAATACCAAGTACTTAGCACCACAGAATGTGGGTTAGACGTGGTAATAGAATATAGAATATACAAGCGATTGACATCTGAATGACTAGTAGACGTGTGTCAAATGGAATTAAGCATCGTATTCTAACGGCTAAGTGGGGTTCGAGACTGGTTAGTAATAATAAACGGTTGGTTGTAATGTAGAGGATGAAGACCCGATGCGCGTTTTTCGTGATTCGTGACAGTTTGGGTTTAGGTATCTTAGGAATTCACGAGTGAAGATTACGAGGAATTAGATAATTAGTTATCGAGTTCGGTACTACGAGCTTCTACTAATAATTACGATTAACGAGTATTTTCAACCGAACTCGATAAAAAATCGTATAAAGTATCGGAAATATACATATAACAAAAGATAAAAAATATAAACATGATTTCGATTTTCCTGGATCTTAAGCAAAAATACTCCCTCCGGGGGTCCACGGGGCTCGACGGGGGTCTACGTTGGCGTGAAAAAAAATGGGTGTTTACAATTCAATTTACAATATGGTAGAAATGTAGGTAGAGGGGGTCCTCCGGAACCAGCTAAATTTTGAAAGTGGTCTATGAGAATAAATGTCTGGGAACGTCTGGTCTACTTGATCTATTGTAGAAACCGACACACAACATTGTTGACTAAAATCCTAAAACACGAAACGTGCCTTAGTTATTACCGAATAGTAATTAATAGATTAATAACGCCCTCCTTACAGAGTTTCGTTCACGGCGGCCAATCTCACCGGAGATTAGCTAACTACGCAGGAGATATTGTAGTGCACAAGTGTGTGCGCAAACACAGGTGCTCGCTCTATCCCTTCACTCTCATAGTTCGATGGGACGGCAATCCGACACGACCGGAGAGAGATCAGGCGCAGGACTGACGGCTTTACGTGCTTTTCGAGGCACGGTGTCTATTCACATACACAAAGACCTAGACCCGAAACAACTATCTGTATATCATACAAATATTTGTTCCGTGCGGTAATCGAACCCGCGACACGTAGCGCAGCAGTCGATCTCTGAACCACTGCGCCGCAACCGTAGATTATAAGTATAACAAAGTTCATTACCATCACTCAATGAATGAGTGATTATTTAAATTATTAACGAATTAGAAGTCTGGTGGTGATATAATTTCCTCACGATGTCTTCATCGGACTTTGACGGCAAAGTTGGTGTAGTATTTAAGCGATCGACTACTGCTCTATGTGTCGTGGGTTCGATTCCCACACGGAACAAATATTTGTATGATTTACAGATAGTTGTTTCGGGTCTGGGTGTATGTCTATGTGAATATTTGTGTTTGTAAATGCACCCACGATACAGGAATAATATCTAGAGAGGAGCAAAGAATAAAAAAAAAAAATCATACACTAACAATCCAAGTACAGTCGCACTCAGAAACAAGTGTTCGATATATAAATTGAACTTGCAAGCACAGAGCGAAGTCTGGGCAACCTTTGACCTATGTTATTAATGTGCATCGTGAATATACGATAACAAACACTTTGAAGATGTAATGACCGTTATTATATTGTTATTAGACAATTATGTTCGTGAATGTACATCGGTAAATTGAAACTTGAAAGTTATTCGTGGTTTATGACAGCGATATTGAATTGTATAGGACTGCTGAGCGTGAGATCCTGGGTTCGATTCTCGAAAGTGTTATTGTGTTTTTCTGTATGGAAATTCTCAGTGGCAGCACGGAGTGTGGAACTGTGTCCGGTAGATGGCAATAGGCTCGCCCCCTATTACATCGGACTCAATAAAAGCTTCGGCGAAAAGTGGGTGTAGGTACAATAGTTCACCTCTGCCTAACCCTTCGGGAATAAAGGCGTGATGTTATATTATGACGTTATATTGAATTGTTTTTGACAATTTTTTTTGTACCTGTACTTTATATATGGAGGAGATACTATATAAAGACAAGACCGAGGCTGTTATGAGTGAGTGATTGAATGAATGGAAGAAGCAGCAGCTTCTACGCTTCTTACCCTGCAATCAGAGCACCACGCTATCCTTTATTCCTCAAAAGGTTAGGCAGACGTATACTGTTAACTCACATATCCCCGAAGAAGTCTCATGTAATAGGAGGCAAACTTCTTGCCTTTTACCAGCCAAAATTCAGTCTGCTGCTGAGAATTTCTGAAAATCCTAATAACACTACACGACCTCGGGATCGAACTTGAGACCTTAACCTCAGCAGCCCCGCTGGTGACCACTAGACTTATGATAAGTGTCCTTTAAAATGCATGTCCAAGCAAACACAGTACATACACAGTGTATACAGGGTGAATTTTTCGAGTGGGCGTGGCCAAATCCGAAACTATAAGGAATAGCGAAAAATATTCAAAGGACTCTCGAGCACGATTTTGATGTAAACTAAAACTGCATCATTGGATTTTTGATAGAAACAATATCCCTAGTCAGGAATCGATCTCATTGATTTTGGAAGAAAAAAAAAAAAACACACGCTGTATTATTATACCATCAGATAGTGTCGCTAATAAGCAGTGGCGTGCGGTGCATAAAAACAAAAAGACACTGCCTACCCTACATAATTGAGATAAATATTTATTATAAGATATTTGAGGTGGCAAATCACATACATCATTATTTAATCAACAAGACGACGAACCAGTATCAACATGCAGAAGGTATTATTGGTAAGTAAGCTTTTAAAATTTTCTGCCTACCCTGTCTAAAAACTGTGCACGCCGTTGTTAAGAAGAACCAAAATTTTGGAAACTAACACTATCGGCATATAATCTGAATATAGTAATAAAACTTTTTCGTTTGCGATGCCTTGTTAACAAAACCGCTGCACCTAAGCTCCTCCATTCAAACGATAAGCCGGTATTAAGCACAAGTAAGGTTTCCATGTCACATAATTGAATTAAGTATGCTAATACGTTGTCGTGGTTTTGTTTGTAAGAATAATACTTCATTCCGATGCCGTTATCGCGTCCCAAGTAATAGGGGGCGAGCCTATTGCCATCTACCGGGCACAATTCCAGACTGCGTGCTGCTGACGACGTTGCGCGATTTCCAGCGACTACACGCGATACCTCTAGAGACACATGCGGCAGGACTACTGAATACATTTCATAGTTCTTCAATAACTGTTCCATTGCATCTGCATCTTCTAACTTTAAAAGTAGGGTTGTTACCGTTGTAATATTAAATTTGAACGATAGAATGGCATTTTCATGTCATTTTCGTTTTTCTTTTCATTTTTTAAAATCGTTGTCCCACATTAGGATTTCTCCTGTGTCGTGGGTACAGTTTACAAAACATACATGTCACATACATACACACAACCAGACAAGAAACAAATATCTGTAGCTCATACAAATATTTGTACTGTGCGGGTATCGAACCCCCGACACTTAGCACAGAAAGCTAATCACTTAGGCACTGCGCCAACCGCGTCGTCAATTTGATTGCATTGATTAAGTAAGCAACATAATAGCTATCATGTAAGCACCATTTTTCTTTTCATTCCAGATAAGTTTGTAACAAAACGAAATACCTTTCAACAATATATCGCACCCTTGCAGAGATAAGGGCACAATTGCATGTTTTTCAATTTTTCTCTAGAGGCATTGAGATTTTGTCGCGCCAACATTGACAAAAAAACGCACAAATGGGACAAAGGCACTATCGCCCTCTGGCGAAATGAGACCGAACTGAACGAATGACTTTGTTCTACCAGATAATAGGGTGTTGTTAAAGCACATTGGCATACTTAACTCATTTTAAGAATTTATGCCTTTTATGCCCTTATCTTACCGAAGGTACGATATGTTAATATACGTAATTACGAAATATTCTCCCATCACGTTCAAACAAATCAACCAAAACGTCTGCCCCGAATTCTTAATAAACTGCGCTTTACATTCGTAAACATAAACAAAACTGTGTGGCTATGCGACACGCGTATTGTACACAAATTGCTTTATTACCACTCGGCAGTTTACTAAACTGTGGCAGTGGTCCGTGTGTGGTAGATATTATTACGTAATAAGTTCATTACAGAAGGTAAAATAAGGTTCGCCAACAATAGGCCTAGTAAGAATATTTTGACGTATAGAAACGTCACCTCATCGTTAATGTCAGTCCATTTGACAGTTGTCCTATTTGATATTGTTTTAATTTTATGCGTGACCCACAATTTGTATGTTACTTAGATATGAATAAAATTTTCAATTCAAAATTGACGCACGTTACACGCTTACGATACCAAAACGTCAAAAATTCGTGCTTAGGGTACAGTCAAGAGGACGCTGAACAAAATAAAAATGTCATAGACACGTGCGATTTATAATATTACGGCATTATTTCGATGCCCCAACTATAGGCTTGTTTGAGGGCAAAGCTTGATGCTTACAGTCATGTGAACATGATCACTGCGATATTAGAAGAAATATATCAACAGACGCGTTTCTCGAATGAGGAGTGCGACGTGTGACGTAGAATATGTGAGTTTCCAAATATAGTATCATGCCTGTATTCCCTGAAGGGTAAGGCAAATGTGTCTAATATTGTTAACCCATATTTCACTGATGCCTGTTTTCGAGATTTTCAGAAAATCCCAATAACACATTATCATCAGAATCATTCTCAACAGCTGCACATTAATTGAACCCAAAATCATGCATAGCAGCTGCGCATGGGATGATGAGGCCATCATCTCATGCGCAGCTGCTGAACATGATTCAGTCATTGCCCGAAAACAGCCTGAAATATCACTTACACTTCATCGGAGGTAGAGTATGTACGGTAAATATGTAAGCATCGTACCTGTTTGTGTGTGAGTTTGCCTACTGTTAAAAACTTGTTCAGTGGTACTACTTTGGTTTTGTAATGTTGTTGCCAGTAGGCGCCAGTAACAGGTGAACTTGCTTTGATGTTTGATGCGTGGAAACCACTTTTGTATGGGCAATAAGACGTGTAGTATTGATCTTTATGACTCTCCTGACATTATATTTAGGACATAGTTAAAAGGTGGTGCATCTGTGCTTAAAAGCTTCGATTTATGACAACAAAATTAGATGTAAACATGATAGTTCGTATTGTATTTTGATTATTTTCGATTCGAACTGATTGGTTGACGGCTGACAGAAATAAAGTTCGAAGTTATAGCAACAGTATATGATTTTTTATTGTCTGACGGTTTGAGTATTCTTTGCGGTCTACTCAAATGTCCAGCAGATCTAATGACGTGCGTCGGGTCGTTGAGCTCCCTAAAATAGGGTTGAGCTACAAGATTACTGATGCATACGTCCCGTCTGTGAGGACAGGTCCGCTCAAATCTGTCATGGCACTGGTACTTTCTTCCAAAGGCTAGTCCAGACGTTGACCTACATTGTTCTTACACATCTTCCATGTACTACGTCACAAACGATATTTTAAAAGAGTAACCATGGAGTTTCTTGCTGGTTCTTCTCCATGGAATGACTATTTGAACCAGCTAAACGATCTGTAAGTGTTTTTTTATGGCCTACACGACTAAAAAAGCTGTAAGAGTTTATGGAAACCATAGAATTATTTTTTAACTTTTTCATTTTCACACCTTCACCACTTGCCTCTAAAGCAAGTTAAAGGTAAGCAAACAGGCGGATTTACCATATTCGACCGTTACCAAAGTATTTTTAACTGTACTTAGAGAAAAATCAAATCCGGCCACCACCTAGCAACATTGTCCATGCATTTTTAAAAGCCCTAAGTACTTGCTAATTGCATTGCAGCGACCTTGGTCGCACATCTGTCCGTCACCATCAAAACTTAATGACCGTCTACAACGGCGCCTGGGCAAGTCATAACTAATTACTACTAATTTGGCATTTCCTGGGCTATAAAGGGAGGACTATTTTAAGATCCTGCAAGAATGTTATATTTGAGTGTACAACTTCATGGTTAACTGTGTCGGTCTTTGCCCTTTTAATTTGTAAGGTAACATTAATTTGCGTCATAAGAAATTAATATCATTGGCCTAGTAGCCGCAAGCGCTGCTGAAAATGAGGTCCTAGGTTCGATCAAAGTCGGGCGAAGTGTTATAGGAATTTTCTGAAATAATCAGTAGCATCCCGGACTTTGAAAATTGTGTCGTTAGATGGCAATAGACTATATAACGGCATTGGGCAACATTTGGGTGTATACACCTCTGCCTAACCCTTCGAGTATATATAATCGAAATATATATGACAGTTAGGGGTTCCAAATATCGGTTTTTTTCAATACAGGTATCAATACCGCATAGAAAGTTTCCAATACCGGGAATTTAATGTAATCTAATCTTAGAATAGTGTATGTAATGTAAGTAAAGCAAGTAACTTAGAGTTAGACACTCTAACTAAACCACGAGAATTAAAATACGCATTGATTAAACTAAAGCAGATAAAAAAAAAATGGTTAGGAATATAATGTGCAATAGAACGAGCTTGTGTCACTGTGTAGTTTGTACTGAAAATTAAATAAAATTACCAATACCGGGATCCCGGTATTGGACATTTCAATACCGGTATTGAAAAAAGGCAATAAATTACCGGGATTCCGGTATTGGCCAATACCCGGTATTAGAAGCCCTAATCACAGTACTACAATTTGCCAAACTATCTGAGTTTTAATCGGGTAGAATTAAGTACCCATTTTCGCTCATCCTCAATATTACAATTTTAAAGGATATATTGAAGACGATGACTATTCAGTGTGAATAAATGATTCGTATTACCCAAGGGTTACGTCCGTTTGGCATAAAAATTAGCCTATATGCATTTCTATGACGTAAACTTCCTCTGTGACTCCATCCTTTGTACCGTTGGGACTGTATTAAGTAACAGTTACCATACAGACAGACTGACGATCAGTTACCATATTTATATTGCTACAGATTACTGCATAATTGCCTGATTGGTCAAGTATTCGAGCTAACCAAAGATTAACACAAAACTGTCGTTTAAAATGAACTTTTGTGCAGATAACGTGTTCTAACCTAATCATGAACGATTAGATGGCTGGTTAGATTAGATGAGCCTTTGAAAAGCCTTTGAAAAAGCAATAGGGTAATGACGATACACGTTTCAATTTTGACAGTTCGTTTTGTTCGTTCGTTTAATGTTCATTGCGCTGTTTCAATCATCGAACAAGAAGCTTTTTGAAGCATAATGTGCTGTGACTTTGTAGATATGTCATAATTGAATCGAGCGTCTATCGTGACCTAGCTGGGTTAGACTCACTCACTAAAGCCTAGACTCGTTTAAATAAATGGGGCTGAAAACGCAGTCGTTTTAGTTTGGTCCCGTTCTCACACATTTGGGGAAGCCCATTGCCCTACATTTTCACAAATGGTTAACCGAATTCTCTAGGCCCCGGCCCCGGCCTCTTACATTTTGGTTTTCGTCTGCCTACATCCTCCATTCGCCTACATTTACGTAACAGCGCTTAAGATTATAATCGCGACCTTTCTTCACGGATCACTCTTAAGAACGAATCTTAATTCACTAGCAACTCGCTCTCAGTTTGCTTAGGTTTAATTTTTATCTGGTCTTCCTCTAGAAAAGTAATCCGATAAAAATATACACCAAAATGTGCTTCGATAATGTATCTATTAGTAAAAAACGAAGCATAATTTGTTCAGCAATTACTGAGATCAGCGCAAACAGACATACACGTCGGAAGACTTCGTTTTATACTACGAATGATCACGCTTACCCATCCATTTAGGTACGTCATTAAAATTAATTGTCTGTTTGCATACTTATTTAGCTTTATAGCCATTAACAAGTCGTAGATAAACATTATTAATGGAAACTTGCCGTTTGAACATAACACATCGCGCGTGTAACCTTACAGGTAAAATTATTTAAGTATGGAGTTATAGGCTGATTCTTTAGCTTCTTTTTTAAGCTCTGTGATGTGAATTAAGTATGTTGGAGTATCGTTTGATGAGTATTTTAAGTGGATAAGTATAAGCGGTACAGTTTTTAAACCAGCTGCTAGTTTTGGTTTATGGCAGAGGACCGAACATTGTGGAGAGACGGACGAGTCATACATATATTCAGCAGTTACGTTCAGGTTACTGAATTGTATAGACTTTACGTCATAGATTGTCGTTTTTTTTTGTGTAATACTCGTGTCCTTTATCTGTGGTATCAAATCCTGCATGGACATTTTCAGCCACTCTTTTGTTTTCTTTCCAATTTCTACATCTATTTTTAAGAAATCTACTTGTTATTTCATGATTGCTAAAAGCTAAATTACATATAAAGGGTCAAGTTTGATTATAACCAGTTATCAAAATATTTTTCTTCCATACCCAAAAAGCTTGGGAATTAAACTTTCAAAAGGCATAATTTTGGACATGTTCTAATGAGACAGTGGCTGTTGAACATCTTCAAGCTTGTTTATTTGTTAGTCAGAAACGTCAGATTTGTTAGTTGACGTCAAATCAACTCAGTGCTTGTTTGTTCAAAATAGTGTGTATTTACACAACACGCTGTATTATTGTATAGATGCATACGACAGATGAGGTGCAGTAGTTTAAGTAGATTTATTTTATTACCACTTCTGCATATTATGTTTTTTTTTATAGTGGAATAAAGTAAATAGTTAAGTTTGAATAATAAAATAATACTACAGATTTGTTTTGAGTTTTAAATATTATTATAATAAACAAAAAACATTTTTTATGTTGTTACTTCGTCTATAATTTTGTCCACTAAATTACGAAAAACTAGGCGATCACTGGAAGAAAACATTTACTGAAAAACGATGTAAATCAAGATTAAAATCTTAGGTCCAACATTGGACATAATTTTACGCAGACAAAAGCTCAGCTAGCGATCAGAACATCATATGACGATAAATTTAGTGAGCAATTCAACGCACAACCTGTAATACTAGATACATTAGTGTTACTATGCAAATCTGAATCATAAATACATTTAATAGTGCTAAGTCGATGTCTAATAACATAATTAGTATGAGTTAGCAGACTTTATGGTAATCGACGCTAATTATTAGGTAATAACCTACCTCCTGTGCAAATAAAACCATTTGTGCATGTAAATTAGAAATACAAACATTCTTAATGTAGATACTTTGTATAATATTGGCATTACTAAACATGTTTGAAATAATAATAAGTATGGTTTAAAGATCAAGAAATTCATTATGATCGTATGAAGTACCTCTTAACTGTTAAAAAATGGGTAAAAAAACAGTTGAAGAAGATGATGTACCGGTTGTAAGGAAGCATTTTAAAACAATAAACAAAAGCCCCGCGATTTCGAGTATCATATGAAGTTAGACTTCTCTTCAATCTCTTTAGAGTCTTCACCGATTGAATGCGATGAATAAAACTTGAATAACTATTGCTGCCTATTGTTATGAACACAGCATGATTGATACTGATAGCAATAATTAAATTAATTAAAAAAAAATTGAAGACTTTTTGGTAATTAACCGTTTTTGGCTAGGGAGGGAATCATATTCGATTTTTGAATAATAAGAGAACAACTTTTTTTTATTTGGAGCTTCTTGCTATCAATTAATAGGAATTTGATAATTATATGTAGTTCAAGTATAGCAATCGTAACTTAAAATATACTAAGTATTGACTAATACGAAGAAAACATTTTTTTTAAACGTTGCCCCACACTAGGATTTCTCCTGTATCGTGGGTACAGTTTACAAACATATATGTCACATGCACACACAACCAGACCCGAAACAACTATCTGTAGATCTTACAAATATTTGTTCCGTGCGGGGATCGAACCCGCAACACGTAGTGCAGAAAGCTAATCGCTTAGCCACTGCGCCAACCGTGTCGTCAATTTAAAATGGTGTGGATTATATTGCTACCTTAAACCCTGTTTATACCACAAAAAGAGCACAAAACACGTTAAAGTGTCACTACATAAATCTATACAAAACGCGACTTTTTATACAAATCGATTGCGCGGGCGCATTGGAAGATAAAATGGAGGACCGTTAGTTTTAAATTAAAATCGTGTGCACCTCACAATTTATGGCCGTAAAAAGTTTTCAATTCGTGTTCCAGTCAATCAGTCTTGAGAAATAGTTTGATTCAATATTTATTTGAGTATCTATAACTGTTCGTGAACAACATTTTAATTAAATATATATATATATATATATAATAGGCGCTTTTTATTTCGACTATGGTTTTTTTTTGGATGAAATGCACAAATATCGTATAATTATGTATATACATTTGATAGTTATACGATATATTCGCATGTAAATACACGCACATGCACGATATAAATTGCACGATATAGTACCACGTAATAAGTAGTATGAGGCGTTCGTCACGTTTCTTAAAAACTCGGTGGTGAGATTCATTACTAGACAAAAGAAAAATAAATAACATACATAAATATACAAATACAGCCTATATGACAAGATTAAATTTAAAAATTAAACAGAATTACAGGATTCAATTCTGCATTCTATCTAATTCCTATTGACGACACGGTTGGCGCAGTGGCTAAGCGTTTAGCTTTCTGCGCTAAGTGTCGCGGGTTCGATCCCCACACGGAACAAATATTTGTATGATCTACAGATAATCGTTTCGGGTCTGGATGTTTGTTTTTGTGAATGTATGTGTTTGTAAACGCACCCACAGTACAGGAATTATTACTAGTGTGGGGCAACGTTTAAAAAAAAAAAAAAAAAAACAAAAACATACAAAACATATATCGCCGTTAAAGCATGTTTTTTGCGTTTTTTATCACTATTATTTTGCACCCTAACAATAAAGAGTAATAGCCACTATAACAGTAAATTGCGGTAAAATATAAGACTTTTTGCTATAAGACAAGATATTTTATTTGTTTGTTGTGAAAGATGCAACGGAAAATACATTGTTTTTATGAAAAACTAGCTTCCAACCACGGCTTCACCCGCGTGGTTTATGATCCCGTACATTTTCCAGGATAAAAAGACTTATATAGCCTATATGCTAAATTTCATCCAGATCCGTTCAGCCGTTCTGGCGTGAAAGAGTAACAAAGATCCATCCATCCATCCATCCATCCTCACAAACTTTTGCATTTATAATATTAGTAGGATTTATTGTATTAACGTGTTTTTAACCCTACCTTGCCCCTCTCTTTTGCAGGTTTTTCCGAGAGCGTATAATAAATGATATATTGGCGGTGAAGGAGTTAATATAAGAACATTATGGTCAGTAAATAGTTATTTCAATTTGTTACGTAGACTTACTTATATTATATAATGCACATAAAATTGGAATGCCTATTTCCGGGAAAATCGATACTATATTATAATATTGTTTTTTCGTGCACGTGATTTTAGCAAACGTGACTGATAAACTATAATATTATTATATAGAATTTATGTTTTTTCATGGTCACATAGAATAAGAATCTATTTGAGTAAATATTTTATTATATGTGGCGATCCGTAGTTTCTGCTTACCCCGTGGGAAAGTCTTATATATGTTTTAGTACTTTTAATCTACATTTTGGTGTTGCGAAGGGGCTGATGATCTCCTACTAATTCACAGTTATATTTTCAGCACTAGACATCAGTGGACGTCCAGTTCGGAAAATGGGGTCTTTCTTAATATCGGCTATGGTAATTCGCACGTTTTATTTGACAGTATTGGTGATCATCAGCTGTAGTAACTTTGGCTGTTTTACATAAGCAGCATCACGCCTATATTCCCCGAAGGGTTAGGCAGTGGTGTACTATTGTAGGCCCACATTTTGCCGATGCTGTTATTGTGTCCCATGTAATAGGAGGCGAGCCTATTGCCATCTACCAAGCAAAGTCCAGACTCCGTCCTGCTACTGAGAATTTCCATACTAGAAAACCCAATAACACTTTGCTCGACCCGGGAATCGAACCCAGGACCTCACGCCCAGCAGTCGCGCTTACGACCACTAGACCAATGAGGCAGTCAGGCAGTTTGGCTGTATTATATTTTCATATAAGCCATTTATAGGCACTTGTGGAAATTCAGAAACTATGAAAGGTATTTTTGAATAAAACGGTGAATTTAAATTATACTAAGAATAAACATTTAATTACCAATTAAACCATTGTAAATGAAAGCAAACCCCTCATCTATCAACAGCTACGTGGGCTAACCCTGCCCTACCCTTTACTAAAACAGCTTTCGAGGACCCAGCCTTTCACTTTGTCAGATGATGAGTGGATGATGTGAGAACATTGGAACCTGTTCCAACTTGTTGAAAAATTAATGAGGACACGCCTAGAAGCCTACCTCGGAGAAAAAAGCTGTCGGAATGAGTATAACGTTTAGAAACTCGGGAACGCTTGATGAGGTTTCCGTCATTACCGACATTACAAAAATGCAGCTTCATATGGTGTCACAATATGTTTTAGTTTTCTTGTTCTCTGGAAAACTGTTTTAGAATTTTCAATTGTTTTTGTTTTATGTTTTTTTTTTCGATGTTCATTTGTTGTGGTTTTGACGTTTCATTCTTTACGTTAAAATATAACAATGGATCCAATAGCACCACATCTTTACAACACTTGACTGAAGAACCAGCCTTCAAGTGTGTTATTTTCCAATGTGTTATTTTCAGAAAAAATAAGCTTCACGTTTTTGTGTCTTAACATAGTATCGTGGGTGTATTCCCCTAAAGGGTCAAGAAGTGCAGTATTCTATATTGTACATACAAAATTTACCAAAGCTGCTGTTAAGTCTCATGGAATAGGCAGCAAGTTTATAGCCATCAACTAACCTAACCTGGGATACGAACCCAAGACAACATACATCTTGATCCAGGACACTATCCTATTTCTCATTATACAATAACAATGGAAAATTGGGGTGGTCCCATCCAAACTACATTAACAAACAATAAAGTGTGGACAGAGAACCAGTTGAAAAAAAAGAGCAAAATATCAATTACGTACCTACATCTGACACAGAAGGCTTAGAAGATCACACATATGCATAATGTATAAACTCCGAATCATACATTATGTATAATTACATGTAAATGTCACATACAAATAACGCGCTAACCTGCGACCGGTGGGCGAGAAGTGATTAAGATGTAGACACACAACAAAAGAATGAACAGAAGTTACACTCAAAATAAGCCACGATATTGCTCGGGCATAAACAGATGATAGGGTTAAAAATATATGGGGGGAGTCTCTTTGGTCGCGAGCATACTCATAGCAAGCAGCTCCCAAGAAAGCAATGACACACATTTTCAGTATCTACTGGTACATATATAACTTTTATTGTGTAGCTTCAGCCTGTTGTTCAAAGAGTTTCCGTGATCCACGGTCACCATACCACGTGGTGAATTAAACCGGTAAAAGTGCGTTTCGAAGCGTTGTATAAAATGTAAATTAATGATCAGTCTAATGTGACAGTGATTCCTGCGTTTCAAGAATCTGGATTTTATCAATTCCTCTTTACACGTGTTATATGAAATCAACCTTCTGTATGCATCTATTTTGTGGCAGATAAGTGGAGAATGTAGAGATGCGCCGAAACAAGTGGGCGTACACTAGTAGTGTTGTACTAACTGATTTATATATGTAATAAAATGTTTGTTTGTATGTACATTTTATATGGCAGTTTTATTTTCGGATGTAATTACTATAAGTCTTTTATTTTTGGAAGTTAATGTCAGTTGAGGTAGTTTTTAGGGCAGAGGTAGAGTTTTATAATCAGAGAGATCTTAAGTACCTATAAGTTAAATCTCAGTACAGATTTACAGCTATTTTTTTAGTTAGTTTCGTTAGCCCATATTAATAATACTAGTCAAGTATGTCAGAAATAAATTAAATGATTAAAAATATGTAATTAAAGTCATTCCCCAGAATTTCCCCCATCAAACATGTCATTACTTAAACAAACATCCAGGCCCCAAACAAATATTTGTTGCCCTTACAAATATTTGTCCCATCAGAACCCTTGGCCTTAAATACAGAAGGCCGAAACTCAACTATAGAAATAATATTATTTTTAATGATGGCGTCAAAGAATGCAAGAGAGGGCGCCAAATAATGGTAATGGCAATACATTTAGATTTCTTAAATTATAGGTGTGTTTAGTGTGAGCGGCGATAGCCTACCGGTTTAGCGCTCGCCTCCTTTTGAGGGCCTGAGTTCAATCCCGGCCCACCTCTGACTTTTCGAAATCATGTAGATTGGTGGAGAGCTCCAAAAGGACCGAGCGGAGTGTCGAAGGTGTTCGATGCGTTAAATCGAGTTTGTCAAAAGAAACTTACACTAGGGCCTCAAAATTTGATTATCACTTGCGTTAACAGTGAAGCAAAAGATCGGGAGGAAACCTAAACACCTGAGAGGGCTCCATAAAGTTCTTGATGGTATGTGCTGCTTCAGCGTAGTGAAATAAGGCTTAAACCTTCTCATTCTAAGACTCTTGGATAGCAATGGGAAAGTAATGTGTTGATTAAATTTAATTTTACATTTTTTTTCTTCCTCATTGGGCTAATGGTCGCAAGCGTGACAGCTGAGCCTGAGTTTCTATGTTCGATTCCCGAGTCGATTAACGTGCTTGCACGCACGGAGGTGTCTCGATGTGTGAAAACGGTTACCAATCCAAGGACTGACACCAGCTGAGCAGGTGCTTCTCAACCTCACAGAATCACTGATCTGTACAGCAGCTATTTAGCTACGAGCTCCATTAACAAGCTTCGCCTTGGTAGTCAAACATTGCTGAACAGAAAACAGCTCAATAGCTTGAGTCTACCAATGATGATTAAACTAGTGAGAATTTCTTACATAATACTTTATATCAAGTTGAAGCATTGAAAAGCAGTAAAACTTTAACATAAAATACAGGGGTCAAAGTTAGAAATTAAAAAGGTCCGGTCGCCATAGCAACGGGTACAATGCACAAGCTTTATTACAAAGTCATTATTACGACTGCAATTAACTCCAAACCATTATATCGCGAGAAATGACCAAGAAATTTAAACCTTATTCTGTGAGTAATTAAGTCGATATCAAGTGCAAAGTGCAGTTTGTAAGTCAATTGGATTGACAAAGTTAGTGACGGAGTTACTGTTAACTATTGTAGGTCTTATAACTATGAAATTAAGGTTGCTTTTGACTGTTTGCGTATCTTTGCAAAAGACCGTTGGCGCCAAGTGTGTTGCTCTGAAGTGTGGAACTATGAATAGCTCATACTCGTAAGTTCATTAAGTTGATTTATAGGCACAGATTTGAAAAGACTATTAAAGTAATCAACGGGTTATGTTGGCAACTAAATCTTTTTGTTATAACCTATAATTATCTAGCATAAATCGTTACAATCTGGGGGAAAAACTAGCTAAACTATTTATAGAGTTACAACCTTAAGTATAACGGTTAGACGTCGCTAAACTTAGATTAGCCGGCAACTGTAAATTGAAAACTTGGTTTTATTACATAACATAGCCTCACGCCTGTATTTCCCGAAGGGTTAGGCAGAGATGTACTATTGTACACCCATATTTCGCCGATGCTGTTACGAATCCCATGTAATAGGGGGCGAGCCTATTGCCATCTACCGAGAAAAGTTCCAGACTCCGTGCTGCTACTGAGAATTTCCATACATAAAAACCCAATAACACAGCCCGACCCGGGAAATAAACACAGAACCTCACACTCAGCAGTCGCGACCACTAGACAAATGAGACAGTACCAAAGTAGTGGCTTTATTACATAAGCCGCATAGCCGAAGGTCTTTCATGCATCTTAATATAGCTAGCGATAAATAGCCGTTAATCTTTAGCCGTCCATAAACACGGATAACTAAATATAGCTCATGTTCAGTTCATGTTGTCTGTGGTTACAGAGGTGTGAAGAAGATTGTTTATGACTTTCTAAGGTAATTGAGCACTTGAACGAAAATGTAGCAAAATGAAACTAGAAGTATTATTACGATGCTTTCACTGTTTCGCGATTGGCCGTCTTTTTCTGTTAGTCTAAGGTTCGACTCTTGCGCCGCGCAAACTGTTATTATTATCATCTTTATTCTCTTTGTTTTCCTTTTTTCTTTGTTCTGTTTTAATATTATTAATGTGTGCCTTTTGGGTCAAATAAACGTATTTTCTGTCTACCTTTCTTTCTTTCTTTCTGTTACAAAAAGTCCTAGTAGAGCCCGAAGTTTGGAATTTTGTCCGCTAGATAGCAATTGTGCTTTATCTGTTACGTTAGATGTACTGGATAAAATAATATACCCCTGCCGTACCTTTGCGGGAATACAGGCGTGATGTTATGTTTTTAATGTCCTCTCTTAAAGGTATCGTCGTGATTTTTGTTTCTTTCCCATGGTTTTATGGTCTAATTTGGTACTGAACATGGTAAAATACAATAAACTTTATTGCCTGCCAGAATCAGAAAAAATATACAACAATGGCAACGAATAGAGATGTACAAGGGGCGGTCTTATCACACTTGGCGATTACTTGGCACATTTGCTACTGTGCATAGATCCTGCTGGTACCAAGTTTTCTTCATGCTCTACTGCAGAACTACATACAGATGTAAGTATGTATATATACTAAAGTAGTTTGACTTAAATCCTTTAATAACACCATTTATATCCAAGGCATATATTAAAACTAGCAATTGCTCACGACTTTGTTTGCTTGTATTTTGTATTTGTTATCTAATTTATGTTTTGCTGCAATAGTAAAAATAAGTCATTGTCCTTCACCAGTACCGCTATCACGAGTTTTCTTACTATTGACTATCAAAGTAAAGTAAATTTTCATGATAGCGATTTTAGTGCTTAACTTGGTTACATTAGAGATTAGAGTCGCTTTTGTGACATCTAGTCATAGTAAAGTTTTGATTTACTATTTACTATATTATAGAGATGTCATGTTAGCGACTCTAATCCCTAATGTAACCAAGTTAAGAACTAAAATCGCTTGCATGAAAATTTTCATTTACTATGAAAGTAAATAGTAAAAAACTCATAATAGAGGTACAGGACTCAAACTATATCTAAGTAAAATTTCATAACGATCGGTTCAATAGTGTAGTCGTGATGTGGTAACAAACAGACAGAGTTACTTTCGTATTTATAAAATACTGTGGATTATGGTGTAATTATTACGTATGACAATTTAAATGGACTTTGCAACAATTGTGCGAAACTGTACAGGTGTATGGTAACCTTGCGATTGTGAATGGACAATCAATAAATTGCAGTGATCACACAAAGAAATTCTCACACTTTGACACTTTCTGGAAATGTCGCTTTTGTGAAACTGACGATATTGTAAATGGAGGACTTGAAATACATTAGGTACATGCAAATCGGAGAACTAAAGAATGACGAAAATTTTAATCAAAACATTACGCCTGTATTCCCCGAAGGATTAGGCAGGGGTTTACATTCTCATTTCCGTGATTTAAATAGTCAGTGATATTTGTACTGTCAGAACAAATGGAAAGGAATTTGACACATTGTTTGTTTTTAAAATTAGTGTTCTTTGTTTATCTTTGTTTATATTTGGATAATCATTTGTCAATATAGACAAACAAATTATTGTTCTATATTTCAATATTCAAGCAAAGTTTTATTGTTCTTATTTAACACTTTTGAATATTTTATTGCGGTACTGTTACCTACTCAAATAAAGAATCATATTACCTACTTTAATATTTTTTTCTTCTAGTGCATTTTTTCTCGAGGTGGATCATACCTAACTACCTTACCGGTCCAAGACAACAGAGGCCCTAGTGTAAGTTTCTTTCGACAAACTCGATTTACTACATCGAACGCGTTCGGCGCTCCGATTGGTCCGTTTCCTGCTCTCCACCAATCGGAACGCCGAACGCGTTCGATGTAGTTAATCGAATTTGTCAAAAGAAACTTACACTAGGGCCTCAGGAAAGAAGTTGAGGGTCCACGAAAGTGAATCTCGTTTTGTTAGATCACGGTACGTAACTATGATTGTTGTTTCAAAGAGTCAAACATATTGTCTTTTGTTCCCATTATCATACAGTTTTGTGGTCCCTTCCCGTTTACAACTTGATAGAAATGTTAAAAATCAATATTTGAAGACTGGAAACAACAGAAAACAGGAAAAAAATAATGCTTCGAAGAGTATACGGGACGTTTATAAAAAAAAAAAACTTGAATTATGATACAATAGCATTGTAATTATGTGATTAAATTCACTTGTTTTCATGCAACTGAACGTCTGTGTCAGTCGAGACTTTTATAATATC
Source organism: Shargacucullia verbasci (assembly GCA_947562105.1). Taxonomy (NCBI): domain Eukaryota; kingdom Metazoa; phylum Arthropoda; class Insecta; order Lepidoptera; family Noctuidae; genus Shargacucullia; species Shargacucullia verbasci. Next base: position 2,409,454 of record OX387297.1, on the reverse strand, counting down.
ATGACTATTGTACGGAGTTAATGTATTCATTGACTATATAAAGATTAAAAAAGAAAGGTTTTGTTCTTGATTATGTTTTAATTGTGTATTATTCTACATTTTTTGTATATAAACAATTATATTAATAGATACGTTTAAGAAAAATCTAGTTTGATTGACATAGGTACACACCACTCGGATCAAAGATTTGTAGGCCACAACAATATTTGTTGTAAGCGGACCCGGGTACGTCTTAAAATTGCGGCCAGACACCAGAGGACGGGCAGCTGCGTCCTATCTTCAATCGGTGAGCCACTGCGATCCCCAAGCCGCCTGCAACGCGTGGGGATTAGGGCAACCCCCCCTCCCTCCCCCTTGGTGGCTTCTGGCTGATGATGATGATGATGAAACGGACATCGAACCGACAACTCTGAGCTTAAAATGTGGTCGCTGTGCCATAACTATAGCGTCATTCTGGTAGTTTAAGGGTTTAAAAATTAAAGGCCTTTTGAAGCTATCTAATTAAAACCTTAACATCGGAAATGTGATTGTATGCTAAGCTTCCATTAAACTCCGTCGAAAAACCTTACCTTTATTCCGAAACAAAATGATAAAAAAAAATCACTAAATAGGCTGATGTATTTTTTTAATTATTTTTCTGTGTTTATCTGTACAGGCTGTGGTATTTTATTATTGCATAGATTTCGCAATCAATTACCTATTGGCACTAGGACCATGATAGTGTGACCTGTCTGTTTCTCCTTACGAAACCAAGGCTGCACTGACATTTAGATAAATGATCTTTAGGATGGCGCTAATAAATCAATAATTTAAAGCCATTATTTGATGGCGTCCGTCGTGCACCGCAGCTGAGCACACCATTATGTGTATAGAGATGTTGGATCGTACAGGGACGGACTTGCTTAAAATAAATTAATAGTAAAAAAAATATTTTCAAAAGCAAGCGTTTATTTAAATGCTCTAAATAGAAAAAAAAAACTTTAAATTGAATTAAACCTATCAATTTATTACATCTCAGTAGCAGCACGGAGTCTGGAACTGTGCCCGGATGGCAATAGGCTCTGCATATATTATATGGGATACAATAACAGCATTGGAATGTCGGTGTAAAATTTTACACATCTGGCTAACTCTTCTGAGAACTATAGCGTAATGCTGTGATGTATTAATTATGTAACAGTCGTAATAAACGGTAATTGACCTTTTATTTATTAGTGTTAATGTTTACATGAAACATCACAGGACTTTTTTGTTTTCCTTATTAAGGAAATCATTTCACATAAGTAGTGCTAGTACTACGTGATTTAAATCACGTTTACATAAAATTACAAAAATAATTTATAGTGTGATGAAACGAACACAGAAATGGAGTCTATTTTAAACGAGAATCATCCTACTAATTTTATAAAAGTGAAAGTTTGTGAGGATGGATGGATAGATGGATGGATCTTTGTTACTCTTTCACGCCAGAACGGCTGAACGGATCTGGATGAAATTTGGCACGGAGGTAGGTTATAGTCTGGAATAGCACATAGGCCTTTTATCTCGGGAAAATGTACGTGTTCGTAAACCACGTGGGCGAAGCCGCGGGCGGAAGCTAGTAATGTATAAAAAACGCTCAAAACAGAAAAAAACTACTTTCTATTCATTTTATCTGGAACAAAGCGGAGTTGTTTACTCCATAATTTATAAATGAATGTATTATAAATCTTTATTTTTCTTGATAAGATAGTGTATCAACTCTTAAAGCGGGCGCATAAAAACAAATCCATGTTCAAGATAATTATGTTTGACAACAGAAGACATTTGTTAATGCGCATGCGCAGTTCAAAGTATTTAGGGCGGCTTAAATATTTGATTTATCATGTCGTTATATTTGGATAGTATTTCTTATTCTGAGATTTAAAACAATCCTGTGGAAATAGTCTCACTGAGAGAAAAAGTCAAGAGAATAAAGTGTGATGACCAATAGAAAATCAATTGTTTGCTTGCTTTGATTGATGGATTAAAGATTTGTTAGTTGTCTAATAGACTGTCGTATTTGATAAGTGACTAGACAGACCAATTAGCAGGTAAATTTCAAATTGTGAGTATAACATAATAACTAGTCTAAACATAGAAGGAACCTTCATAGAAATCAAAATAAGGTTCAGATAAAAAGGCTAAATATTTACATTAAAATAGGGTATCAGGATCTACTAATATTGTTTAATTCCAATTAATTTTTGTTTATACATGGATTAAAATGGAACGATTCAACTTGCATCACAGATTAACGTTTAATTAGTTTAATAATAGAAAACGTATTAATGATGCAATCAACTATGTGGTTAGGAAATCTTACGGCTTTGACACTTGACACTTGAGAATTTTCCTCTATCCTAACGATCAAATGCATTATAATTTCGCCTACAATCAGTTCTTCACAATTGCAGCCTTCAAGAGACTTTAATATGCTTAGATGTTATTATGAAACCGTTTGAAGATCTCATTACCTCGTAAGATGGACTAGCGTAAAGAAAACAGTTATCTCCTTGGAACAACCACTAAACACAAGTATTTGCGTAATAGGTGTAAATTTTAAGCAGCACCTACATGTTTACAAAGTTTTACTGTCATTTTGCTATATTGCAGTGGCCCCTGGAATGTAATACATCTTTATAGAGCCATTTTAGAACGTATTTATATAATACATAATAATTTATATTGTTTTCTCAAAGATAAGTAATTCAAACAATTTATTAGAGCAACTACAGGGAAAGAAAAAATAGAGCATAGACAAACAAATGCTTGAAAAAAAAAAACGAACATTTTACTCTACGGGTGCACATACCTAATACCCCCCGTCAAGTCCGTCCCTGTCGTGTGCACTCAGAGGGAGCACCGAATTAAAGGCACTCTTGATGGACGTAAAACAGCATTATTATTTATTTCACGTGACGTATTCGTGCCAGTCTTTATGAAGAGTAAATCAGTTCTAAACGTACACCATCCTACATAGATTACTTGATCATTGGTTAGTAACAACTGACCATCTTAGCAATAAATATTAGCAGAACCTATTGAGTAGAATGAAGCTATTTGATTAAGTATGAAGATAATATATTGGAAGATTGTAGTGAGGTTTGAATTATGGAGGAAACGACTTTGAATATAAATGCAAACGATGACATGAATGGCGAAGTACAGTTCTCAGACAAATCTCACATGCACATACGGCTAGACCGTATAAACCCACGTGAAAGGAGAAATCCTAGCGTGGAGAATGTTAAAATACATACAAAGGAAGAAGATATAGCGTTAACTGCAGCTGATGATGATAAAGCAAGTCTGAAAATTTGTTGGCTATTCTGCATGTACTTCAGTTCTGAATCCGCAATATAATCATGATAGCAGATTGTCATCAATTGAATGACAGGGGACAATGACGGTGAGTTGAAAATCAAGAGGCGATTGATTTTTACAAAACAGCACAGCATATTAGAACAGAACTTGGCCCTATATTCTCTTAAAATCAGGTGAGGTAAGCAAACTGAGTGACTGTCTCATTGGTGTTCGGAAGCGTAGCTGCTGGGCGTAGTTCTGGGTTGGATTCCCTAGTCAGGCAAATTGTGAGTTTTCTTAGTAACTTGGAATTTGGTATTGAATTGTGCCCGATATATGGCACACCTTTGGGGATTACAGCCGTGATGCTATGTTATGCTGGAATAAACAAAGGAAAACCAAATTGCAGTTAATAGCATCACGTGCAATACGTTATAAATCATTTCTTGAAGACATGTGTCATGTTGTAACGCAATTCATCGCATAAAGTTGAAACTTTCTCAAAATATCAACATTCTTGTCAATATTTTCGTTGACATTCTTTAAAACAAAAGATAATGCAGTAATGATGTTTCATGTTTCCGTTATAACTGGAAATCCGTAAATACCCGTAATCCGGATTAGTAATTTCGTGATTGGACATCATGTGATCAAAATTGCTAATCACAATACATTTAAAGCGATCACCACTCTGGCTACTAAGCGTGGTAACTATGGCAATGGGTTTGACCACAGTCATTGGTAAACTATGGCAACGAGTTTGACCTCAGTCTTTGGTAGACCTTCAGTAGTGGTTGATAACAAGCTCAAAAATGAGAGTCTCATTACTACAAGTGCTAATGAGTCTGATTTTAGTTGCCTATGGAGCAAACCTCGGATAAGATATACGATATCTAAAAATAATGCTGATATTAATAACGATTATTACCACATAATTTATTTACAGGATATCAGTGTCACCAACAATCCGTACATATCAGAATATGTGGTAGATTTTCCACAGGGATTTTTAATTCCATTCGGATTACGTTTGCGGTAAGCTCGGTAACCGCTGAACTCATTACGACACGGATTTTACCACAAAATTGAAATTTTCTAGGATTGTCATACTAATGACGATGATTTTCGACTTGACCAACTCGATGCATGTCACTAACAGCTAATTCATTTACCTAGCAGTATTATTTGGCTTAAATTATTGACTAGACTTCGGGTACCAGGAAACATTATTTGTTTAATATGTTCGGTTTCCAACTCAAACTTTCAATATTATTCAATAACAAAAATTACCAACAAAAGATTTTTTTTAAAGATTTTGTGCTCTATACCAAATAATGCGAAAGGGCCTTTAAAAATTTTGTATTTTGTTCTGTACATAAACCTTGTTATCTTCAAAAAACTACAGCTTACAATGAATAACGTCAATATGGCACAAAAATACAAATTACTTAACTCATCAGCTTCCTATTCCGAGCATCTGTCAAGTTCAACGCCCCATTGACAGCCGTCATACCGTCATAATACCTCGTCTTCCTCAATTGATCGTTATGACTCCCCCAAGTCATTGGCGCTATACACCCGGTATTTATCTTTCATTTAAACTATCATGTTTAAATATAGCTAGCAGGTTATTGTTACAAAAATCAACAGCTTCCATTAAACAAACTCAAATAGTCCAAGTAAAGTTAAAAAAAGTTAGAGGTCATATATTATGACATTTATAAGTTAACTAGTGCTGCCCGCGGCTTCGTCTGCGTGTATATTATATTTATTATCGAATTAGTGTTTTGCTGCAATAGTAAAAATAAGCCTATAACTTTACTTTACTTTTACTATACATTTTCATAACGATCGGTTCAGTAGTTTAGTCGTGATGAGGTAACAAACAGATAGTTAATTTGCATTTAAGTATAATAGTGTGCATTGATTGTATGATTCAGTCACTAAGAACTATTTATTACTACTTGCAATAGTGGGCTTTATTTTGATTGAATAAAATATTTTTCAGTTGAGAATTCAGTATCAATTCAGTTCAGTGGAGGCCTAAAATTAAGGAATTATGTAAACTAAAACGATACATTTTGTACAAAGTATTTTAAATAGGTAGGTATTAGGTACTATACTACTTTTCTTCTCGTTTAGACTGATCGTAGGAAATAATTACCTCTTGATAAACATACGTATTTAAATAATTAAAACTCGTAACACGAGCAATTATATTCTAAAAATACGTATAATGACAGGTAGAAACAGGAGATGGTTACATGATCCATAAATATTCCACACGATAAAACGCAGCTTCCGTGAAATGCGGGCGCGTTCGCGAGATTAAAGTTTAAAGATAAACAGACAATGCCCTTTCGTAACAACCACAGATCTGTGAGATAGTTCTTCTTTTTTGTTTAGTTTTTATTGTGTGGCATTGCGAAACAGGCGGTTATTTTGAAAGATAGGTGTTTAATTTTATTTGGAGATTTCGTAATAAACCCAAAAGTTGTGTTTTTATGTGTAAGTTTAATGTGATTATTATTCTATAGCACATTGTTAAGACCCCGCCAGAAGTATGTTTCGTTCAGAAAAATGAGATACATTAATCGTAAAACAGTACCGCTATCACGAATTTTCTTACTATCACAGTAAAGTAAATTTTCATGATAGCGATTTTAGTTCTTAACTTGGTTACATTAGGGATTAGAGTCGCTTATGTGACATATATGTCATAGTAAAGTTTTGATTTACTATTTACTATATTATAGAGATGTCATGTTAGCGACTCTAATGCCTAATATAACCAAGTTAAGAACTAAAATCGCTTGCATGAAAATTTACATTTACTATGAAAATAATTAGTAAAAAACTCATTACAGAGGTACAGCACTTGTTCCGCGGGCGATAAAATAATGAATCGACGCGTAATGTTCCAAGACTAATGAATGAGAATTTTACACTCCGTTAACCGACAATCAGTCAGAAAAAAAAACAAAATGTTATGGTAAAATAAAAACCGCCTACATAAAAATCAAAATCAAAACTATCTAAAAATCAAAAAATAAATGTTTTATTACACATTGTAGTAGTTGAAGAATATTGAAGTCGGTGCCAAGTAAAACATAAAAGTGATATACCTTGCTGCTATAATAGCGACATTGAAACAACGAGTTCACATAAAAATTGTTGAGTGTGAGGCGAATTGTGTGTCGGACACGACAAATGCACTTCACCAATCGTCTCGGTTTATCATTGCATGTTTTACTCCTCCTTTTTTTTTAAGTCGGTTAAAAAGTAAAAGTTGGTATAGCAAAACTTATGAGTTTCTGCATTTAAAATCATACCTACTTATCAAAATCCTGTCCATAGCGATTGGCTTAAGTAATCTTTAATCTTTTGTCACCGAAACAATCGTTATTGAAATGTTTCGTAACACCATTGTGCTTTAGAATCTTAAAGTACCTTTCTTTCATCTAATGCGCCTTATCAAAACTATCACGCGCAATCGAGTTCTGTTCAACAAAAGAAAAGCGTGATGTTTAGGTACTTGGCATTTGTTCGTTGTTCAAGTTTAACTACCTATTTTAATAATAAACAAGAGTAAGCTTCAATCTTTACTTTGTTCATTGAGATATTCACATTTGAGTATGATGACTTTTAAAAATAAAGCTTCAGAAGAATAAAATCATTGAAACAAATATAACCGCTATACATTGTAAATGTGAGGGAGATCTAGGCAGAACGCTCTTAATTTCATTAATTCTCACGATAACTGATGCATGCTTGCACTCTGTTGCGACAGGTTAGCTCAAATAGTTATGGCACTTTCTTCAAAAGGCTATCCCACCCTATATTTGTCTCACATAAACCCTTACATCATTACAATCTGTCTGGACATTAAAATAGACTTTGACCCCTGAGTTTGTTTCGGCGTTTCTTCTCAGGGATAGTCATAGGAAATGCCGACGCCATCTAGTTTAAAAAAAGACGTGTAAAAGTAAATGAAAAATCCTAATTGCAAAATAAATAATTTCATTTCATTTAATTTCTGTTTTCGATATGAAGAGAAATGTAGGTTTTAACCCAGACAACGTATTGTGGGTCGTTTAATTTCGATAGCCAATCGCAATTCATAAAAACTAATACGGCTAGTTTTATTGATGTGTCTAGCTGGCCAGTTAGTTTGAGTTTTTTAGGTGATTGGTTTCGATTTTTTTATGATTGATGGTCCATTTTTTATTAAAGTATAGACGCTTTATTTGTTTCTTTCGATCAATTCAAACAAGCACATAGACTGTTTGTAGATTAGTTTTCGAATTGAATAATTTAGTTGCTACAATGAAATGTTTCGGCTACGGATCATTGCATGCTTTAAAAAAAAAACAAATCTAAGTAAAAAACAACTTAAAAATTACCTGTAGTTTCATTAAACATTTTTATGTTTCATTAGACCAATCAAAGCGCATTGCATAATCATATGTTAACTAACGGCTATCAGTTCCCAGTGGCACTACTGGTACTTAAAATGCCAGTGCGATGCTACTTGACACATTATCGGGCGAGACGATGAAAATTAACACTAATTGGGTCAGTACTTGGGTTACATCCAAGTTTTTATGGCACGTAATACACGTTGTCTCGATTTCATTTGCTAGTATCATTAGCGATGCTTGGGATTAATATCACGCTTAGTATGTCTGACATAGGATGCTGTCATGGACTTCCACCACCATATAACATAACATAGCATCACGCCCGTATTCCCGAAGGGTTAGGCAAAGGTGTACTATTGTACACCCACATTTAGCTGATGACGTTATTGAGTCCCATGTAATAGGAGGCGAGCCTATTGCGGTTTACCGGGCACAGTTCCAGATTCCATACTACTACTGAGAATTTCCATACAGAACACTTTGCCCGACCCGGGAATCGAATCCAGAACCTCATGCTCAGTAGTTACGCTTGCGACCGCTAGACCAATGAGCCAGGCCACCACCACATAATACATTCTTACCATTATGTATACGCCAAGAAATTTCATTAAACCACGCTTGTTTAAAAATAAATACGAGTAACAGACGCTGAGTTTCAGATTTTGTGGACCAAGTAATTGGTTTCCTATTATTTCTAATGCTGTCACAAAGAAACTTACTGAATGTAGAAGATTTATTGGCTACATATGCTTAATAAAAAGCAATCGGCTCGACCTATCTTAATCTGGGCCTACCAACTATTAATTAAATCTATTTGTACTACTACGACTACCAAAACCCCAGACAATTAGAGGCAGCAAATTATGATAGTTTATTAACAGCATTGTATTAAACATTCCGGGTACGTCTTAAAACTGCGACCAGACACCGGAGGACGGGCAGCAGTGTCCTCTCACTAATCGGTGAGCCACTGCGATCCCCAAGCCGCCTGCCAAGCGTGGGGATTATGGCAAACCCCCCCCACTTGGGGGAGGCCTTCGTTCAGCAATGGACGTCTTCTGGCTGATGATGATTATGATTAAACATTCAGACAACGTAAGGCGAGCGTTCGATGTGTTACGCCGATAGTTTACAACTATGACGCGTTCAAGAAACAATTGTATTGAATTTACAAAATATTGCACATTGCGTGCGTTTCCTCGTGATCATTTCCTTCTTTATTTTGTGAGAAAATATTTCACAATATCCGACTTTGAAGTCTAAACAGCGTTTCAGGTAGCCATAAATAAATTCAACCCATTACTGTCCCAATGCTGGGCAAGGGTCTCTTCTAAGAACGAGAAGGGTTAGGTCTTAGTCCACCACGCTGACCCGGTGCGGGTTGGCGGACTACACACACCGTCAAGAACTTTATGGAGCCCTCTCAGGTGTGCAGGTTTCCTCACGATGTTTTCCTTCACCGTAAACGCAAGTGATAATCAAATTCTGATCCGCACATGATTCCGAAAAGTCAGAGGTGCGGGCCGGGTTCGAACTCAGACCCTCCTGCATGGAAGGCAAGCGTTCAACCGCTAGGCTATCACTGCTAATTAAGCCATAACATTAACAGGTAGCCATAATTAAGCAGAAATTTAGGATAGCACACACATTGTCCCCTCATTAGAATAGACTTCTTATAACGCAAGAGTTTCATCTAAACGGTTATCTATATGTAGATGAGATTACATGACACCAAGCGATCACTAATTCATTGTCAAAGAAAGTGATTCTGGGATGATCTCCCCAAGATTGACCGATTAATGAACCCAATAACTCTTTGATCGACCCGGGAATCTCCACCACAATACCAATAAGCCAGTTTCTTGTATTAAATATAGCTCTAACAACAGCCGCAAAATTCAAGTTAAAACAAATAGTTCAGAAGTCACGCGCGATAAGTATTTCGTAATCGAAAACATTTCCTTAGTAAAAGTGGAATTTGTGGCTGCCACTGGTAATATTGTGCTATAAAACAATAACACATAAAAACGTGTTGCTACTTCCGCACCCGTTTAATCGGAGTTGGTACAGGGAATCGGATCCATACTTAGAAGGGTTTTGCTTCATCGTTTCCCAGACGAACGGCCAAGGATTGGAATTTTCTGACTGCATCTGTGTTGTGTAAAAATCTTCAAAGCGAGAAAGTATAGGCATTATTTTGAGCATGTATAATCCATCTGCCGCATCATCACTTACCATCATGTAAGGTGCTGCATAAAGAACATAAATTATAATAAATTTATAATTATAAAATTCACGTACGAACTGAAACAATTTGATTTAGTACTCTTTTCCGATGTTTTGAACTCGTTCAGTTTCTGGAGAGGTGTTGAAAGGGCTTTGGAAGTGTTAAAAATGGACTAAACTCATAGTAAGCTTTAAATTTTCATGCAAAATTATAGCTCTTAACCTACTACCCTTATAAGTAGCTTCGGCATGAGCGACACCCATATGATAAGTAGCACACGACACTCAACAGAAGAAAATTCTATAAGACAATTCAGTACTACAGTATGCGTTTATATATATATTTTCTCCATGCCATGAAGCGGGTCTTTTAGTGTCAAACTAAGGTCTGATAAAAGCTTTAAACGCCAATTAGAGAATAAAATATGCACATTTAATTACAAGTCCATGCCGTTTAAATTGCAATTAATATTCCATATCGTCTGGGTTTGATGGATGATGGTACTTATCATCTCTGAAGTAGAAGGAGTAAGAGTCAATGAAACTCATTATTTAATAATGTTTACGATTTAAGTTTCGTCAACTCAAAAGTTGAAATCTATTTCGCGACATCAAAAAAAGCATACTTAATATAGTTTTTTTCAATGAATGGTTTTTTGCCGAGTTAAGTTTAAGCTTGCGTTATTCTCACACAATATTATATCATATTGAAGATTATTATAAAGGGTGTTGCAATTCAGAACTAAGATAGAATTGTGTTAATCTCATAACAATCATAACGGAAAACGGTGTTACGCGTTAAAGTTCAAAGGTTTTTATTACATATTAATGTTTTATGGGTTTATATAATATTAGTGTAAAATAGTAGCCTGTTACTGTTTGCGTAATTTTTATGCACTTTAAGATCGGTCGTGGGTACATATTTTTGAAATGTATTCTGGTTTCCCACAAATGGGGTTTAGAGAAGCTAATCGGAGAATATGGTAAATATATGGTCCTAGGCCAATGCCACTAAATAAACCGTCCAAAAGCAGTTGATCAGCTGATACCTTTTTTATTTAACGCTAACTCTAAACAATTTAGAGTCGCTTATTTATATGACTTATAAATCGTTTTTTTTTTTGTTTTGGTTTTTGCGCACAACCAAACCAAATATCTAGATTATAACAGTGATACTTATAAACAGTTATTTTGGCGTAAAAAACACAAGTGGCACGGAACCGTTTGTACTTTTATCAGTCAAATGTCAGTCAACGTGTGAGAGGTCAAGGCGGTGATAACATAGTGTTGTACCGTTGCTTATCGGGAAGAAATGTTAGGTCATTATGATACGGGAACTTTTTGTGGTGAATGGATGCAATATGTGCCCGTATATTGTGATGTTAGTGATAATAAGACATCGGGTTTATTTGTTAGAGTGAAATTGGTCGGATGTGAAGAGCGTGTTTTAAATAGTGGGGCTATATAATATTTATTTTTTGGCTCAGTGACTTTTAATAAAATGGTAAGTGCATATTATAAGTACGATAAGTACCTAGTAAAATTGTTTGGTAATTGAAAAATATAATTTGAGTTTAGGTATATTTTTGCTTGCGTAAAAAATATTTTACGCATTATGTTTTTTACAATTTTACGGTCTGTGACACTGCTGATAGCCAAGTTTTTATCTTTGTAAATGTAAACTATGCAAATAGCTATAACATTCATAAGAAAAATACGTTTCCCCTTACAAAGTGCGAGTTAAAATGAATTTTTATCTGTTCAGCAATTTGTATGCGCTTAATTGCATGTCTACTGACTGGATATGCATAGGAATATCAATGAAATATGAATAAATGAACAGTTTATACGAGAGGTCCTCCAGAATGGTTTAGATTTTGAGATTGTAAGAGCCAGTTTCCATAGAATCAGTTTTTAATATTGCAAAAGATTGCGATATTTGCAAATTGTAATTAAAGGCTGGTCAGTTGTTATAGAAAAAAATATTTTTTATGAAAGATTTGTAAGTACTTACCTACTGAAAATAATTGGGGTACGATTTAATTTTTGATATAAGTATATGCCGTAGATTAAGCAGGCGCAAATTCTATTGAGGGATCTCCCTTGATCTGCTATGGGCTCTTAAGTATAAAGTGCCTTTGTAGAACTTGTGCGTTTACCGTATGAAATTCTGTGTTTTATTGTCTGTCGTGGATTGTCTTAGTCGGAAAACCGGAGTTTTTTTTCGAACGTTTCACGGTTTTGTGACATCAAGTAAATCCATTATACCACGTCTTAATAAGTTTGGCTAGGGGGCCTCCTTTTGCGCGGGGCCCGTAGCAATTGCTACCCTTGCTACGTGGTTAATCCGGCACTGAGTAGATGGAGTTTATAGTTAATTTTAGTTTCTATAATTTTAATTCGTAAGAATGATATATATTAAGACTTTGCACATAAGTCCTGTAAATTGTTAAGTCGGGCCTGACTAATACAGTAGTTGCAGTGCAGTTCTTAATAACAACATGATATTGTTATGACACTTATTGACTATTTTGGTGTTCTATATTTAGTTTTACATTTTTTGTTTGCTTATGTTTTCTTGATGTAGGTTTATTGGATAATTTTGATTTTCTGTTTGAACAATTAGCGATTGCAGCCTGCGTTTCGGAGCGAAAATGTTTGGTCGTTGCAAATATGTAGATTAATTCAAGTTTGGCTTAATTTTTATTATGGTTATGCAAATATTCTATAGATATAATAATCACCGGCAATACTCATATATATAAAAGTAAAAATTTAAATTCCTGAGGAACTAAAATAAAATAAGAAGTAATATGCTATAGGAGTAAGTTCTCACTTACCAAAAAAAATATTCTGTCCGGCTAACTAGCCAAAAATGCAGCACATCGCAACCGCAAACATTTTTGTTTAAAACTATTTTAGCTCAAAATAAAAAAGAAAGCACCTCACTAAACACTGTCACTGTTCCAAAAGAATCGTTTAAAAATAAATCAACAATAATATTATTCGAATTCAGAAAAAACACAAAATTATCGTGTCTATGTTCGATCGCGTTCGAAATTTGAATGTGCGCGGGAATCGACGCGCGTTCGTAGAGCGCGCCGTGCATTGGACGACTGACGCGATGTTTCGTATTGTTAGCTGCCTGAACTGAACCCGATGGCTCGCAGTGTGGAATTAAAAAATTGGAGGGACTGCCACACTGCGCATTACAGCGGATGTTCGCTGTTTATTATTTCTATATTTCGCTGACAAAACTTTGCCGAACTAAACATTTGAATGTAAACTAAAGTTCTTGTTCTGTTTAGAGCACCCGTATACAAAGCAAAACTTAATAACTGCAAAAAAATGTAGGATTGTCATCACGTCACGTTAGTAGTATTATAATTTCTTATTATTACAAAACATCACAATTAGTCAGAACGAATTAGCGAAATAATTGGAATCTACTCACGCACGCAGATATCAAAAGTTAAATTCTGTCCATTGCTTACTAGATGGCGCTACCATATAGCTAACTATAGAATTTTAGTTTTTCTACTCGCCGGCAGATGGCGGTAATACACCAGTTGCTCGACTGATTTGGAAATTCATTTAGATTAGAATTTTATGATTTTTCTGGATACATAAATTAGACGTGACGGTAATTTTTTCACTTACGTTTTAAACTTTTTATGTGATTATGAAAAAACGATTATTTTAAGTTAGCCCGACACTTCTCCTGTGTCGTGGGTATTTACAGTTTATAGACATAAATATCGTATCGTGGGTGCGTTTATAACACAAATAATCATATGCACATACACCCAGACCCGGATGAACTATCTGTAGGTCATACAAATATTTATACCGTGTGTGGATCGAGCCCGTGATACATAGCACAAAAGACCTCTTCTCCAATCGGCAGCCTTCGAATTCAAATGGCAGTGGTTGAGCGATACATTGCTGCGCTTTTGGTTGCAATTCAATTCCTGCCCGAAACAAATATTTGTATGATCTACAGATAGTTTTTCCGGGTCTGTTTGTTTGTCCATGTGATTATTTGTGTTATAAACGCACGCACGATACATGAACCATTCAATTAGCGTTAGCGGTTACGTTTAAAAAAATAAATTAATAAAATCGTTCTGCCTGCCAGGCGTCTGTGATAGAGATTCTCATGCCACTCAGTAACAAGGACACGCAATTAATAATCACCCTAAGTCACAGTCATAGCAGACAGAAAAGTCTGGCAGCAGTCTGGCAGCTAGACTTATGGGTGCTATACGTACATAGAATCATTTGAGCTCACGAGATAATTCGAGTTATATAATCATTTAGTTAATTGAGCCGTTTTTTTGGATAAGATTAGTCTGGCCTTGCGCTGGTAGCTCATGAATTTAGATTAGGATTAAACAAGAAATTAACAACTACGATTGGCACACGCACTTAGTATTTACATCCATAGCATCACGGCTGTAATCCCTGAAGTGTTAGGTAGAGGTGTACTATTGTGCGTCCACATTTCGCCGATGCTGCTATCAAGTGACATGTAATTGGGGGCGAGCCTATTGCCGTCTGCCGGGCACAGTTCCAGACTCCGTGCTGCTACTGAGAATTTCCATACAGATAGACCCAATAAAATTTTGCCCGACCCAGAATCGAACCCAGGGCCCTACGCTCGGCAGTACCGCTTGCGACCACTAAAACAATGAGGCAGTCAAACTTACAGTAGGTACTTAGTATTTTTGTGAGCTTTGTATCGTGGGTTCGATCTTGGAAAATAAACTTGTTCCAGCCTTTACCCCGCAGGGACAAACACTCGAGTTTGTGTCACCCTACTACTGGGCAATGGTCTCCCCCAAGTTCTTCCACAATTCTCTTTCCTGCTCCACTTCGAACCAGCCCCTCAGCCCCTCTAGGACGCGTCAATAAAGAATATTATCTATATAAATAAAAATCAATTGCCGCGTGTAGATCATCACTTGAGAATGGCTCGGCCGATTTGGCTGATTTTTTCTTTGTTTTTTTTTTTTTTTTTTATTGGCAACTCAGCCGATGCCGACTATTCTGCCAGTGTCAAGTGGTGATGGCAACGCAGTAAGGTGAACCTTGGTGAGCTTTGGTGAAGGTGAAAGTAGCTGAAACGACAAGAAACGAGAAAGAGTTTTGTTCGTAATTGTCAGGACATGGTTTGTATGACAGATTTTTTTTTGGAAAATGTGACGTTCAGTTTGACAGTTCTGCTATCACAAGAATTACACCCGTGCGAAGCTGGGGAGCCGCTAGTTTATCTGTCTATATAAAAATATATGTGTATGTATGTATGTTCCCTATAGACTCCAAAATGGCTGTAGCTATTTTAATGAAACTTTTAGATAAATTTCAGATTAGCCAAGCGGGTAATTTTGTGTCATATGTTTCCTATATTAGCCATGCGGGTGATCCTGTAAAGTATGGTAGCGATCGGACCAACAAAAATTTTTTTTTTGCTTTTTTTCTTAATTTTGTGTCATATGTTTCCTATAAATTATCTGGCTATTGATAATTAGTGCTGCCTATGCGAAGCGGGGGCGGGTCGCTAGTCCTATCCTGTCCTACTAATATTATAAATGTGAAAGTTTGTGAGGATGGATGGATTGATGGATGGAACTTTGTTACTTTTTCACGCCAGAACGGCTGAACGGGTCTGGATGAAATTTGGCACAGATATAGATTATACTCTGGAATAGCACATAGGCTACTTTTTATCCTGTGAAAATATACGGGTTCGTAAACCACGCGGGCGAAGCCACGAGCGGAAGCTAGTACACTATAAAATGCTTATTACGAATCCGTATCCGTATTCTTCATAAGGTAATATTAACAGATGACTTAATAGTTAAACAGAAGTCTTTGTGCGTTCATCGCTTGTTTTGTTCAAGTTAATAAATTGCATTAAGTGATTGCATTACGTAGCTGTATTAATGCACTAGCTTCCGCCCGCGGCTTCGCCCGCGTGGAAACGAACCCGTACCTTTTTGCCGGGATAAAAAGTAGCCTATGTGTTATTCCAGACTATAATCTATCTCTGTACCAAATTTCATCCAGATCCGTTCAGCCGTTCTGGCGTGAAAAAGTAACAAAGATCCATCCATCCATCCATCCTCACAAACTTTCGCATTTATAATATATATTAGTAGGATAGTAGGATAGGATTAGAAGGATTTGCTCAGCTGTGTCTGTCCTTAACTGAAATATGGCAGTCAGCTTATTTATGTATGGGTCAGTACAGTTTGACCCGGGTATGTCTTAAAACAGCGGCCAGACACCGGAGGACGGGCAGCAGCTTCCTCTCACTAATCGGTGAGCCACTGCGATCCCCAAGCCGCCTGCTAAGCGTGGGGATTATGGCAAACCCCCCCTTGAGGGAGGCCTTGGTTCAGTAGTGGACGTCTTCTGGCTGATGATGATGATGACAGTAGAGATTTAAGAAGAAATAGAAATAAATTAACACAACATTTCGCGAACCTATTGCCGGCTATGGGGCACAGTTCCAAACTCCGTGCTGCTACTGAGATTTTTCATACAGAAAAACCCAATAACACTTTGCCCGACCCGGGAATCGAGCCCAGGTCCTCACGCTCAGCAATCGCGCTTGCGACCACTAGACCAATGGAGTCAGTATGAGATTAAATCGCATCCTTTTCTTCATAAAACCCACTCTAGCTTATAATTCCTATATCGTAGATATGATTACTAGCACAAATATTCACATGCCAACACCCAGACCCGAAACAACTATGCTGACGACACGGTTGGCGCAGTGACTAAGTGATTAACTTTCTGCGCTAGGTGTCACGGGTTCGATTACCGCACTGAACAAATATTTGTATGATCTACAGTTTTCTGTCGAGGTGTCGAATCGCTCATACCGTACAACTGCCCAGGGTTTCTCGAACATGAACAGATCAGATGGCAGTCATGTACAATATGTACATGTACAATTCTGGTAGAGAGAGGGTCAAAAACAGGTGATCATTTCGTGCCGACTTGATAGAAAATGTACCCATATATGATTTTATATTGTGTCCACTATCTCAGCTATATCCCGTATGTTTGTGTCCTTAAAGCTCGAAAAATAGTCGATACATTGACTTGAAATTTTTACTCAACGTTGCAGTCTTATACAAGATTGTTTTTATATACTTTTATCCCGCAGTTCCCAATGGAACGGGAATTCCAAAGATGTTTAAATAATAATTATATCTGATATTTACTTCCCTAATAATTAATATTAGACTGAGCCATAGCGAAGCATGGCCCAAGCCTTGATTGCGTAAGGAAAATCTGATAGCCACAGCGACCAGCAAACATTGCATCCCTTTCTCGTTTATATAATGTTATCATAAGAGGATAAGAAATAGCATGATTAACAGCTACAGTAAGTTACAATTTCTTACGTAACACGGGTGCGGGTTTCGTTAGTTCGTCATAAAACAGATGCAATTTCAAACCGTTACAAAACCTACAATGCGCTTCTAATTCGAATCGTGTAAATACATCTCGAAGCACGTAACCAATTACGAATTAGGTTTAATGATCGTAAAGTTTGATTGTTAACTAGCAAATTGTTTATATTTGACTTATTTACGAGAAACCTAGTGCTTTGGTGCAACATTATGCTGATAACCTATTTTCTCTAGATTGCGTTCAGACTATTAAATAGTTTACGTTGTAGGGCCGTGTGGCTCGCTCTACTGTTGCTGGCCGATTTGAATGTCTCACATAATTATTTTATGGAATCTTGCGCGTTAATACTGTATTTTTTTAATGTTGTTTTGTTTGTTTTTAATCATTTTTTTTTTTTACTAAACGTTGCCCCCCTCTAAGAATAATTCCTGTTACACAAATATTCACATGCAACAACTATAATTGGAACTGGTCTGTAGGCCATACAAATGTTTGTTCCATGCGAGGATCGAATTTGGAATACGTAGCGCAGAAAGCCAATTGCTTAACCACTGCGCCAATCGTGTTTGCACAATTGATTTCTGCTGTATGGTATTTCAAAAACTGCTTCATAGGTTCAGTGATCACAAGCGCAACTGCTGAGCTTGAGGTCATGGGTTCGATTCCCGGGTCGGGCAAAGTGTTATTGGTGGTTTTTCTGTATGGAATTTTTTTTTTTTATTCTTCGAATTCAGCAGCACGGAGTCTGGAACTGTGCCCGGTAGATGGCAATAGGCTCGCTCCCTATTACATGGGATCAATAACGGCATCGGCGGAATGTGGCTGTACACCTCTGCCTTACCCTTCGGGGAATACAGGCGTGATGCTATGTTATGTTAATCTCATAATGATATTGCACCAAAAACATTTTCATGTAAAATGTTGCCAAGACGAGACCATATGGCTTGCACTGTCAAAAAGTTATCAGATCTCATGAAGAGCCAAGCTTTTAACTCTACAAGCCGAGATAGCAGTTAAGTACTTAGATAGATAGGTATGTAGATAGGACACCATTATCCAGAGCGTACTCCTTTTTAAAAGGCCGGCAACGCACTTGTGACTCCTCCGGCGTTGTGGGTGTCCATGGGCGACGTTAATCGCTTACCATCAGGCGATCCGTCTGTTCGTTTGCCGCCTATGCCATAAAAAAAAACCAGTCACCAAAGGCGAATTGATTAAATAAAAAATACAGTCATGCAATTTCTCCGAATTATCGTGTATCATGAAATTGTCTTCCTTTGAAATATGAGTGGGCACGAATGGCTGGTGAACGTTAGGTCCTGAGTTCGATTCCTTGGGCTGGCAGTGTTGTCGAGTTTTTCAGTATGCAAATTCTCAGTAGCAGCACGGAGTCTAGAACTGTGCACGGCAGATGGAACTCTTCCTCAATTACACTGGACTCAATTGCGGCATTGGCAAAATATGTGTGTACAATAGTAACATCTCTACGTAACCTTTTGGCAAATACAGTCGTGATGCTATATTATCCTAACTTAATATTATAAATGCGAAAATAAGTTTGTTTGTTACCTTTTCACGCCTAAACCACTGAACCGATCATCATGAAATTTTTCACATACGTTGTCAGGGGTACAGAAAAGGATATAGGGTACCTTTCGTCCAGAAAAAAAGTGCTGTTCCCGAGGGAAAGAACAATAATTTTCGACGGTCACACTTGCTTTAGGACGCTAGATGGCGCTACGTGTGACCCGAAAAAATGCACGGGTTCGTAACCAATGCGGGCGAAGCTGCGGGTGGAAGCTAGTGTTAAAAATAAATTAGCTACGTTTAAAATAATCAATTCTGTCTGGCTATTCTGTTATTCTAAGAAAGATATGAATATGGATGAGTATTAAGATGTTTCTGTAAGTATAAGATGTTATACGAGATGGGAGACTTGTTACATTTCAATTCAAACCAGTTTTTGCTCAACTGGCTTTGTGGCCTTGAATATAGAACTAACAATATTATTATGGATCTGTTCCTCTGGATATATGTATAATATCGACCATGCGGTTAGCGCAGTGGCTAAGCGATTAGCTTTCTGCGCTAGGTGTCGCGGACACGATTCCCGCATGTAACAAATATTTGTATGATCTACAGATAGTTGTTTCGGGTTTGGTTATGTATGCATGTGATATGTATGTTTGTAAACTGTACCCACGGTACAGGAGACATCCTAGTGTGGGGATACATAAAAAAAAAGAAGTAAAGAGCTAATTACTATCCCACTGCTGGGGAAGGGTAACTTCCCAGAATGAGAAGGGTTAAGCCTCTATTCACCACGTTTCTTCTCTCGTGTCGGCATGAGGATGGGAATTATTCGTACTGTAGTGCGAGGATTAGACAGTCAGCAATGGTGCTATCGAGGCTGAGTGCCCAGGGTGCGCCAGACGATCTCGGTTTTTGTCACTCGTGCGAGCAGTCGGGCTACGCACACCATCAAGAACCTTATGGAGCCCTCTCAGGTGTGTAGGTTTCCTAACGATGTTTTCCTTCACCGTTAACGCAAGTGATAATCAAATTCTCATCTAACATACATTTTATTTAGTCGATTTTAGTAGACTTTCTTGTGCAATATTACATGCCGTACTCTGGAATTCAGATCTATTCAAAGGCTATATCAGACATATTACAATCGCTGATGACAATATCAGAGATCATGTTGCTAAGAGTACGTTTTATGTTATATAGTTGTAAAAAAAACAACTTTGTTCTTGTTTTCGCTGTCCGATCATCAATATGATCGCAGCCTAAGAATATTAAGTATTTTTTCTTCCATATATAATGTTAAGGTCAAATGTAGCACGATAAAGATTGCAATGTCTCATCATAAATAACAAATGTTGCCATATTATGAATAGGCAAACGAGTTGTGGATTTCCTAATGTTCATTGCCAGCCATGTGCCACCTAATAAATACATGTGTTGCTAAGGTAAGCTTTAGTTAAGGGGATATCACACTAGACCGCATCCCGCAGCCTAATTACCGATGTAACTATGAGTTTGCGATATGATATAGATCGCGCGATAGCTACTGTCAGACGTAATTTTTGTGTCATTTATGTATTTGACAAAAGTGAAGATGTGTAGAAGTCGCGTTTTTTTAAAAAAGGCCACAGCTTTGCGCCTGCCACGCTACAATAGTCTCGCCACTACGATAAATATATGACACAAAAATGACGTTTGAAAAAGATCGATGGGGAATATTGTGCGATGGAGGACTACTTAATCATTAGGTTAACCAGAGTTTTATTAGCTCGAATTTATTGCCCAGTTAACCTGCGCAAAAAACCTAATTCAATACTGGGAATGAACTGAGTGGTGATATTTAACGTTCCGTTAGGAATAGTCGCGTTCATCATCAGCCATAAGACGTCCACTGCTGAACGAAGGCCTCCCTCAAGGGGGGGTTTGCCATAATCCACACGCTTGGCAGGCGGCTTGGGGATCGCAGTGGCTCACCGATTAGTGAGAGGACGCTGCTGCCCGTCCTCCGGTGTCTGGCCGCAGTTTTAAGACGTACCCGGGTCATTACTTGCTAAATCGCATATCTGCTACAAAATATAAAAAAGTATGCTCATTCGCAGATGCCTGATATTAAACTGT
The DNA here is from genome assembly GCA_947562105.1 of Shargacucullia verbasci. Taxonomy (NCBI): domain Eukaryota; kingdom Metazoa; phylum Arthropoda; class Insecta; order Lepidoptera; family Noctuidae; genus Shargacucullia; species Shargacucullia verbasci. The sequence continues at coordinate 2,388,404 of OX387297.1, read as the reverse complement.
TAGCTACGCATCAAATACATACTGGTTGGCAATGATCAACCGGTTGCTAAGTCCAACTAGTTCTCAACAAGGTATTAATGCTCAATATCTTGATAACCAATAAGGATTAGAAAGCAAATGTTGATATCTGAGAAATTAATCTGTTTCGCTGTACTTTAAACACTTCGTGGTACAGTCGACATCAAAAGAAAGTTATAATTTCTAAATTACGGTATAAAGTTAAGGTAGGCTCTACAGGATTTAACAATTTTGATATTTGACTATTTATCACTTACTTTTAAGTTGACTCCACCATGTATAGTTTCAACAAGGGACAAATTTTGTTCACCAATCAGGTTAAATAAAGTAACATAACATAACATAGCATCACGCCCGTATTCCCCGAAGGGTTAGGCAGAGGTGTACTATTGTACACCCACTTTTTGCCGATGCCGTTATTAAGTCCCATGTAATAGGGGGCGAGCCTATTGCCATCTACCGGGCACAGTTCCAGACTCCGTGCTGTTACTGAGAATTTCCATACAGAAAAACCCAATAACACTTTGCCCGACCTGGGAATCGAACCCAGGACCTTACGCTCAGCAGTCGAGCTTGCGACTACAAGACCAATGAGGCAGTCCACTTTTAACGAGTTTTCCTTTAAAAAAGTAAAACCCGTCAAAAGTAATAAAACTCATTTCTTGGTTTTGTTTGTTGTCTTGAATCGAACATGGGGTTCATTAACTATACTGTATTTTATATACATATATAACAATACCATTCATCCACAATATTATAAATATAAAATTAGCTTTGTCTGTTTGTTACCTCATCATGACGATGTACCTTTTTTAAAAACCTTCATCGTCCGAATATGGTTTTAGGGACAGAAAAATTGAAAAAAATTATGAAAACCTGAAAGTGCTTTTTTCTATGGGATTTTTGTATGAATTTAAGATCAGGAAAACAGAACGTCTGTCCATTCAACTAGTTCTTAATGAAATGGAGTCTATTATGTGACGAAATGTACCACTTGTACCACAGTATCGTTGCTCATTAGAAGCGTATCTAATGATAGAAGACAATGGCAGAATGTTAATACCTACCACAATAACCAGCCGGTTACGCAGTTTATTGTGACGAATAGTACCGACCTTACAATAACTTGTATAGACAAATCGCACCGTTACAATGAAAGTGACCTAACTCAAAATTCTGATTTTATTAAAGTATAAATAAATTCAACCCATTACTGTCCCACTGCTGGGCAAGGATCTCTTCTCAGAACGAGAAGGGTTAGGCTTTAGTCCACCACGCTGGCCTAGTGCGGGTTGGCGGACTACACACACCGTCAAGAACTTTATGGAGCCCTCTCAGGTGTGCAGGTTTCTTCACGATGTTTTCCTTTACCGTAAACGCAAGTGATAATCAAATTCTGATCCGCACATGATTCCGAAAAGTCAGAGGTGCGGGCCGGGTTCGAACTCAGACCCTCCTGCATGGAAGGCAAGCGTTCAACCGCTAGGCTATCACTGCTAGTATACTATTTTAAATTTTTTAAGACTTTCTTGATCATTTACCACAAATTGCACACCCATTTCCTACATTTTGACTTAGGGCATTTTCGTTCTCATAAATCTTTATTAGAGATAGTGAGTCTCTGCCGCTATAAAAATAGTTTCATGTCGAGCCTTTATATACAGATAGATAGTTAGAATTGTTTTAATTTCAAATGAATCTGAATGAATATTTTTCATCACAGGACACTTAACAATATTATAGGTGGAAGTAATTTTTTTTTTAATTCTTAAATTTTTTCTCTTTTTTATAAATTTATTCTAAGTTAACTTATCTCAATTCCAAGAGCAATGTACTTAATTTAATTTGTTGTAATTTGTTGCAACTTTATAATTTCAACTAAATACTGTTTTATCTTGAATCTAAATTTACTGTTTAATTTAATTTATTTTAAAATTAGCCTAAATACTCGATTTTATGTATTAAGTTGTGGTTACCTGTAATTGCGTGTACACTACGCGACATTTAACAACCTAATGTATTTGTAATAAGTTATAAGTGTAACATTCGTTGGTAATCCTTAAATAAATAAAATAAAATAAAATAAAATAAAATAAACCTAATACAGGCACTTTTGAAACGTTATAGGACTCTAGTTGCTCGGTTCCAAAGTTGGTGCTAAGGAGAAGAACCGGCAAGAAACTCCATGGATACTCTTTTAAAGTCTCTTTTAACAATCTTGCTATGCACATAATGTGGTAGAAGTATGAGAGAACAATGTAGGTATAGCAAAGTGGCTCTAATGAGGCGAGAATTTGGAAAACGTTATGCAAATGATATCCGGGATGTTATTATGATATATCTCGAGGTTGAAATGATCTCTGGTCGCAGGACCATCGTCCCCCAGACACTATGTGACTTAGGCACACTACAGACAGTACCTATTGCTCACCTTCTGTCTTACTCGTTGTTTACCAATACCTGCATTTTATAGACCTTTTGACGGTACGGTTGACGCTGTGGCTAAGTGATGTTTTCTGCTTTCTGCGTTAGATGTCGCGGTTTCGATTCCCGCACGGAATAAATATTTGTAAGATCTACAGATAGTTGTTTCGGGTCTGTCTGTCATGTATGTCTGTAAACTGTACCCCACGATACAGGAGTTATGCTGGTGTGGGGCAATGTTTGTAAAAAAGGGGGAAATAATTGAACCTGTGCGAGGCCACGGCGATGCTATTGATGGCCAAGTTCTAGTCAAATTTGGAATCAAACTCAACACTAAGAAGAAAAATTACTTGTCCAGTGATAGTATACTTAATGTTCTAGATAATGTCAATCATCGTTAATATATATAGAGGCTTCATCATCATCATCAGCCAGAAGACGTCCACTGCTGAAATAAAGCCTCCCCCAAGGGGGGTGTTTGCCATAATCCCCACGCTTGGCAGGCGGCTTGGGAATCGCAGTGGCTCACCGATTAGTGAGAGGACGCTGCTGCCCGTCCTCCGATGTCTGGCCGTAAGTTTAAGACGTACCCGGGTCCTAGAGTATACCCGGGTATAGAGGCTTATCAGAGTGAAATCTAACATAGACAATAATGTAATTTTCTCTGCTCATCTTCCGTAAAAATAAAGAAAGCCAAACGAGGCATCAAAACCACAGATTAAATACTAATTATCTTTGTATCTAAGATTGCAAATCATCATCTTGAGCATGTCTATCAAAAGAAACTATCTTTCTACCATTATCTGCAGTAAAAGGAACGTAAACAATTATTGCAAAAAATTATAATTAAGTTGTTGATAATTATCACTTCGTTTGAAGTTGAGCTTTTCCATTCGTGTCGACATGAAATAAGAAAACGGATTTTGTTAAGATTGTAAAGTGGAAATTAGGTAAGATGATGGGCGGACACCTAATAAAATGAATTGATTTAATAACATAACACTCCACGAAGTACCACAAAGGGTTAGGCAGAGGTGTATGAAATCAAACAGACCTTTGCAGGCACTTTTAAAAAGTCGAGACTCTAGGCGCACCTTTCCAAAAGAGGGGTAGGTCCTATGTAGAAGAGACTGTCAAGAAATTACATGAATACTCTTTTCAAAAAATAAAAAGTTAATTTACAATGAATAATCTTAATTTTAACATGCTTTATATAACGACAAACTAACTTAGCAAAACGTTACATATCGTTATAATGAGGTAATACAGTACAAGTTATACAAGTGTTTCGAATAACTTCGAGTATATTGTACATGCACACCCACCCACGAGTACCTATGCCATTATTAAGTCCCGTATGGGGGCAAGCCTATTGCTATCTACCGGGCACAGTTCCATACTCCGTGCTGCTACTGAGAATTTTCATACAGAATAACCTAATAACACTGCCTAACCTGGGGATCGACCCAAGCATTTCACGCTCAGCAGTCACGTGACGGCTAGACCAATGAGTCAGACACTTTACCCTAAATTGTTACAATAATAATCTACCTAATTGGTATACCATAAGTATCACAAATAAAAAAATAAAAACTTTTAAATACTTTAGTTACTTTTGTCGCTGTACATACCTAACTAAGAAAATACTTAAAAAAAAAAAATGTATGTGAGTAGTGTGGTTATTGTAACTTTGACAGTTACGCAAAACAAAACCTAGACGTCTGAATGATTCTTTAGCTAGTCCTATAAAGTGTTCATGAAAGGTCAGTTTGCTATCGAACACTACACCAAGATCTTTGACTGTCGAGACTTTAGTTATAAAATCGTTGTTGACTCATTACTTGACATTTAGACGTGTTGAACTTCATTCTATTGGTATTAGCCCACAAACTCAGTGTATTCACATTAATTATACTTACAACAATATTTTGAGTTAGACCCATAATAAATAAGATTTTATAGCATTATGTCTAACATATGCAAATGATATGGCTGCCAATTTGTCTTTGGATGACAAGTCAATAGGTGTGGGCAGTTATTGATTACATTCATAATTTAGTATATTAAAAATATATTAATGAGTATATGTATCATTAACACTTTTAGGACTTTTTAAAACTTTTTGTTGAGATTTTTATACAAAAATACCATCCAAAATTGTAATGGCCGACTTTTGCAGCAGATTTTCTAAAAATGTTCTTTCATACATAAACTTTCAACAGCACGTTTGGCGCAGTGGCTAAATGACTAGCTTTTTGCGCTAGGTGTCGTGGGTTCGATCCCTGCACGGAACAAATATTTGTATGATCTACAGATAGTTGTTTCGGGTCTGGTTGTGTGTGCATGTGACATGTATGTTTGTAAACTGTACCCACGACACAGGAGAAAACCTAGAGAGGGGATGTGTATTTAAAAAAAAATAGAAAAATTTACCTTGTCCTGACAATTAAGAAACAATAAAAAAAAAATCGGTGGCGCTGTTCTCAAGTGACGATCTTTCATACATGCGGCAATTGATTTTTATTTATATAGATTGATTAACTGTCCTGATATACACCTGTCTTGTACCAGTATATCGCTCAACCAATTTGAAAATATTCATATTCACTCCACAAGTCCACTCGTTAATGCATTCTAAACGTGTGCTATGATTACGCCAGGTTACACATGAACTGTCAACGACAGGAGGGCCGCAGGGTAACAATCATGACTCATACATATACTCCATTAAAACACGGGCCCATACACCCAAACTTCCGGATAAACGGACACTTTTTACTTGAAAATCTTGTTACCGGTTACGGTTACCCATCCAACAACTAACCGCAATAAGCGCTACTTAAGCGATAGCTAGTAGTAGATCCAATATTATTCATAGGTTAATACTAAAATATAAACAAAGTGAGTAATCAAATGTAAAAGCGCAACGACATTGTTCAAGCCATGAGCAGCCTAAATACAATGCCGTGTTTATATATCATGATTTATTATTGTAAGTAGACTGTAGTAGGTATTTCTGCTTACACATCGGTGTAGGGTAGGGTTGCCATCCCCAAATTCTGAAAACCAGGATTTGAAAGTGGAAATGCCAGGACATTTCGGTTCAGAAACAGGACGCAGTATAAGAAAAGTATAAGATAAAAAAACAGTGTCAATGAAAATCAATGAATAGCAAATTATCTTCAATTAAATTATATAATATAAGAAATGAAATGAAGGATTAAATTTTAAAAATATAAAATAACGCCGATGATTAAACGTAAGGTTTGAGACAGTAGTGGCGCGCGAATAATAAAACACAGGACCTTACGAGGACTCTAAAAAACCAAGACGCTACTTAATAACTATCCAGGACAACCTAGGACCACTGCAAAAAGCAGGACATGTCCAGGGAAACCAGGACGGGTGGCAACCCTAGTGTAGGGTTACAACCACATATTCAACATATGCTTTCACTTCGTTATACAAGTCTTCAAGTTACATTAATACAATCGCGATAGATGATGCTATATCAGTCATGACTTGAATGAGTTGTGATTGTGAAACATGTTAGAATACAAAAAAAGTGTTACTGCAGAACCCGGGTACGTCCTAAAACTGCGGCCAGACACCGGAGGACGGGCAGCAGCGTCCTCTCACTAATCGGTGAGCCACTGCGATCCCCAAGCCGCCTGCGAAGCGTGGGGATTATGGCACCCCCCCCTTGGGGGAGGCCTCCGTTCAGCAGTGGACGTCTTCTGGCTGATGATGATGATGATGATGATGTTACTGCAGAAACTTGTACAACTTTTACAGTAAATCTTACGTAGGGACCTCCTTTTAAGTTAAAGATATATCTGTGCTAGGTACTTTTTCCATTTTATAATGTATCATTAAAGAGGGGGGCCCTCTTTAATGATACATTATAAAATGGAAAAAGTGGTGTACAAAAAAAAAAAGAGTTTAAACAAGAAAATACTATGTGTATCTACTGTAAAAATAATATATATCTACAGCCGGTTTCGTAAAATTAAAAAAATCATCATCATCTGCCTAGCCTTTTCCCAACTACATTGGGGTCGGCTTCCAATCTAACTTGTTGTGCCTAAATATTTTTACACAAAGCGACTGCCATCTGACCTACGCCACCCAATTACTGGGAGACACTGATACTCCAAATTTACACTGGTTGTCAGACTTTTTGCGTTACTGACACCCGTAACGACTGTCATAGGTCTTCGTATGACACCCGGAACTAACTACTTAACGTGCTTTCGGAAGCACGGAGGTCTCGATAGGTGAAAAATGGTCACTCATCTAAGGACTGACCCCGTAAAGTGCTGCTTAAACTTGCAGATCGATCTGCAAGATTAAGCATACATAAATCGTAAGCGCACATAAATCAAATCACAGGGAATCAGGGAAATTAGGGATTTGTTACGGCATTTGCCTTTCTCATATTTGTGGTACTATATTCAAGGAAAATGGTTGTAAGAAGTAGCCATTGGTACATATTTACATGGGTAGATTATATTATTATCATTGTCTACGGTATGGGGGCAAGACGAAGGCTAAGGCATTTCAAAAAAAAAATGAGCAGTAATGGTTTATGGTAGTGCGGTCAACCACAAGAATTCCCCAGATAATAAGAAACTCTGGTGCTCCATGCCTGCCCTTTTTGCGCTACGTGTCGCGGGTTCGATTCTTATATGATAGATAGTTGTTTCGGACATCGGTGTGTGTACACACAATTGACCTTTTAAAATACACTGTTGCATAATTTGTCTAAGACATTTATATAATTTAAATATAATCATATTAACACTATTGTAATTTTATTGTGATTATTTATAATGCATGCATTAATTATTGTCAATTATATTGTCTCTTGTGCCATTGTTGTGTCATTGTATAATTATTATATAATTTATTGCATGCCTAACTGGCAGAGTTTTGTGATACTAACACCTAAAATAAGAACTTTTGTACCATACTCTCGCAAAAGAACTTCATTCATTCATTCATTCATTCATACATGTGATATACAATTGGTTATTTTCCTTCATAATTACAAAACAATAAATTAACATAACTGAAAATGCTATTTTTGTATTAACTCAAGACCAGGAAGACAGGACAACCTCAGTCGGATCAGCTATTAATTAATGGTTTAACAATTTTAAAATTGGGTCCTATCTACACTTACTTTTGATGATGGCTACACTCAGTAGTAAAAGAGTATAACGATTGTAATGCTATCAGTGGTTCTCGGATTAAATTGTAAAAAAAAAAATACAGCATGATTAACCCGTTAACCGCCAACGACGATTTAAAGCGTTAATCACGATTTTAATCCAAACGCCGATGCCGCCGCTTTCAAGCATCAATCCACACATAAATGCGAAAATATCAAACATAAGGCTAAAAAATTACGCTTGAAGGCGGCATTGGCGTCTGGATTGAAATCGTGTTAGACGCTTTAAATCGTCGTTGGCGGTTAAAGGTTTAATTCTGTTAAGTAATTAAAATTTGTATGTTGTCACTTCCAGCGGAATATCCATACTTACCAATTTTAATTTAAATAAATGCAGCGGCATATTTGATTAACATTAAAAATTCCAGAGTATCACATTAGATAGCAAAATACCCATCCGCGTCTCGATTGAACCTTGAACCTGTATAGAATATGCTAAGCACTCAATATAGAACGAAACACTTGTTTAGATAATGCATTACACTTTACATTACTATTGTATAATTATTTAAACGACCTTTGTGTCAGTGAAACATATATATACCGGGTGTTACAGAATAAACCCATTTGTGAGAATGAATGACAGGAAATGTTGACCCACTGGGATTGGTCTTTTGTGCTGGACCGTGTTATTTGGCCATATTATTTGTTTGGATGCACTTTAACATTGTTATAATAAGGACCTTTTTAAAGACCTTTCTGTTGTGTCGACACACGTTAACACATGGGAATTGTCCATGCCGTGGTGGAAAGATTAGGGAGTCACCAATGGTATTTGCGAAGCTGACTGCCCAGGGTGCGCCAATAAGGACTATTATACTGATACTCAAAGAAAAAGCCTGCATGCCGCTAATGTTTCCACTACGCCTTGACCGATTCAAATGTGTCAGCTCGTCACGACAGATGAAGAAAACTCAATAAGAAAGGTCATACTATTCAATTTTTAAAATTCTTTTTACCATTTTGTCGATCTACTGTAAACGATTTCTTACAGATACATGATTATGGTTAGATTTTGAAGGCCGCCAAGAATAACACTGCAAAACAGAATTTTTTAAATGGAGTACGGACATACGATCTTTTAAATAAAAGCCCAAATGTAAAACGTCTTAAGTCATTCAGTCATTTTAATTTAGACCTTCTGCAAAATAATGCGTCATTATCGATGTGACGCATATTTTCTTTAAACATCTTAAATGGTGAGAAGGCTTCGCGGCAGGTTACGAAAGTGGAAGGCGATGGCGGGATTATAAATTTAAACAAGCTTCCGCCCGCGGCTTCGCTTGCGTTTATTACGAACTCGTGCATTTTTTGCGCGGTACTCTATTTATACTCTATTATTCAATGAAATTATATTAAGTTACTGCTTCTAACATCAGCTTTCTGCCAGTGGAAGTCCTGTCAAAATCGGTCCAGCCGTTCCGGAGATTAGCCGGAACAAACAGACAGACAGAGAGACAGAAAGACAAAATTTAAAGAAATAGTTTTTTGTATGTAACTTATACCGACCCGGGTACGTCTTAAAACTGCGACCAGACACCGGAGGACGGGCAGCAGCGTCCTCTCACTAATCGGTGAGCCACTGCGATTCCCAAGCCGCCTGCCAAGAGTGGGGATTATGGCAAACCCCCCCACTTGGGGGAGGCCTTCGTTCAGCAGTGGACGTCTTCTGGCTGATGATGATGATGATGAACATAACAATTAGAACACAGTCATTAACTTTAAATTCGTCGAATGATCGCAAGGAGGTATGGCAAGGCAAGGAGCTACACGGACGCTTTTTCCGGGCTCTTCATGGGCCCGATGTAGACTTCATAGCGTCCGTATCTTGGCTACGCTTCGGTGATCTCTTTGGGGAAACCGAAGGGTTTGTCTGTGCAATTATGGACGAAGTTATCTTGACGAATAACTACCGGAGATATATCATGAAAGACGGGACGGTTGACATATGTCGGGCATGTCACCATCCAGGTGAGTCTATCAGACATATCATATCTGGCTGTTCTCGTTTGGCTAACGGCGAGTACTTACACAGACATAACCAAGTGGCCAAGATCATCCACCAGCAACTTGCTCTGCAGTACAAACTTGTGGATCTTGAGGTACCGTACTACAAGTACGTGCCCGACTCAGTTCTCGAAAATGACCATGTCACGTTGTACTGGGATCGGTCTATCATCACTGACAGGACTATTGTAGCCAATAAGCCTGATATAGTGGTGATAGATCGATTAGCGCGCCGCACGATGATAATCGATATCGCCATTCCGCATGACGAGAATCTCGTGAAAGCCGAGAAAGAGAAACAAATGAAGTATCTCGACTTGGCGCACGAGGTTGTCGACATGTGGAATGTCGATTCGGCTATCGTCGTGCCGATTGTTGTGACGGCCAATGGCCTGATGGCCAAGAGCCTCGACCAACATCTCAAGAGGCTCTCGTTGGGCGGCTGGGTCAAGGGACTGATTCAGAAAGCGGTACTCCTTGATACGGCACGTATTGTGAGGAGGTTTCTGTCTCTGGAGCCCTAACTACCGGTAGCTTGGACCCTATTCCCGATACCGGTTGGTCCCTATTTTTTATATTTATAAATGTATTTTTTTATTATATATATTTATAAATTTAAAAAAATATGTTACTAAATAAATAAATACTACTGTTAAAAAAATAAATAGAAAATACAACAAAAATATTAAAACATTGCGTCAACTCGCCACGTGAAGCCGAATAAGCCTCCCTAGCACTGCAGACTCTGGCCTTTCTGATATCATCTTCAGAATTTTGTTGGCGCTCACCCGTATCCTGCACATCATAGATGCTGCTTTTTTACGCATTATGGCATAAAAATCGTCGACCCTTGCGTCAGCAAACATGCCCGAAGCACTACAGAAACGTGGGAGCCCCACCAGAACCCTGAAGGCGTTGTTATATTGTACGCGAAGAGCGTTGTAGGCCCGTTGCGTGTAGTTGGTCCATAGAGCGCTGGTGTAAAAACTTTGGCAGTAGGCCCTGAACAGTGTCACTTTAACGTCTACCGTACACCTTGCAAATCTATGCACCAACATATTAGCACGCACCGACAACGCCCTTCGCTCCCGCTCGATATCTGTATCATCATTAAGAGTCTCAGTCACTATGTGGCCTAGGTACTTAAACTGAGTGACACGTTTGAGAGGTACACCGTTTAAATAGACTGGGGGGACACACTCCGGTAACTTATTCTTACCTCTAATAACCATAAACTCACTCTTCATTTCATTGTACTTCAGACCAAGAGCTTCCGCATATGACTCACAGATACCGAGCAGTTTTCTTAATCCACTGAGCGATGGACTCAGCAACACCATATCGTCAGCGTAACTGATGTTGTTAACGCAGACGTCATCTATATGACAACCAACGTGGCAGCCACTGAGCCCCTCAATCAGTTGATTAACATACAAGTTAAATAGTCTTGGAGAGGACAGGCCTCCTTGTCTGACACCACATTCAAGTGCATACCCATCCGAGAACACATTCCCCCACTTAACATAGTTTTTCTGATGGTTGTACCAGAAGGACAAGATGTTAATAAGTTCAGTACCTTGATGTTCATTCTTGTTTTATACTTAAGTTATTTTATATTTTTTATTAATAAATAATAATATTGTCTTTTTTGTTTTATTAAGTTAGTTATCGGACTGCCTCGTTGGTCTAGTGGTCGCAAGTGCGACTGCTGATCTTACCCCAACACACCTTGCGTTGGGGTAAGATCTGCAATGGGGTAAGATCCGGCTGATTCGACCACTTTTTATACGTTGTTCTCCAGTCAATAGAAGCAGTTTTATTAGCTTGTATTGCCTGGAGAAGAAGGTCAATAAAAAGGTGCTCGAATCAGTCGGAAATTCGATCGGTACGATCTTACCCCATTGCCGATATTACCCTAACGCACCTTATTCCAGTTTTTGTATGATGCGAACGTAATTTCCGTTAACACAAAAAAACATGTCTGGAATAGTAAGTAGATAAAATTTCCCCGGTAAAAAAAAAACATGTTTCAACTCAACATTTTTATCTGTTTCGTTTTCCTAAACATGTGATTCATGACTCTCTGAATCAATTAAGATAACTTTATCGAATAACCAACTACTTGCACGTTGAACGTGACAATACTGTTAAAATAACCACAAGATTTAAGTATTCATGTATATCTCAAACTATGAAACATCCACAAAGGAATTCCCAGTACCAACCATTCAAAGAATTTCCTACAAAGCCTTTTATATCCTTCGACTTATCACACACAAAATTACACCTTATTGCACAACAATAAATCTGAAAATAGAACAACAAGAAATGCCCATTAACACTCAGGTAAGGTTATACAACTTATTTAAGAAGTCCTGTTTGCTCTAAAAAAAGATTCATGCGAATCTATTTTTATCTTGGCCGGTTATTTTTAAAACATGCGACGGTCGAGACATGTACTGATAAATTGTTTTTATTTCGAAGTACTTTTGTAGATAACTTTTTTCTTTTTTAAAATAAACCTTGGATTTCTCCTGTATCGTGGATACAGTTTACAAACATACGAGTACAGTTAGCATTAGCGAAATTCAATTGCTTTTTTTGGAAAAATATTGGTTAAAATCATAAAATTTAAGTGCCCCTGTATCTTTATGTATCCACAGTATACTATGTATGAAATTGGTCAAGATTTCAATCACGATTTCCTCTAAAATTCGCTTTTGAATTTCGCTAGGTGTATACATCTTTTTGATGCTGACTGTACATGTCACATACACACAACCAGACCCGAAACAACTATCTGTAGATTATACAAGTATTCGTTCCGTGCGGAAATTAAACCCGCGACACCCAGCACAGAAAGCTTACTTAGCCACTGCACTCACCGTGCCGTCCTTATTATTGTTTTATATTGGTTCCTACTTGCGCAAGTTAATGTTTTTCTAGTTCCGTTTAGATACAAAAAACCAGTTTTCTTATGGACAAGTGTTGTCCATTTAAGTTTTAATTAACGTCATAAAAGGCTCTTAGGCTTGAGAAGGTCCGAAGTTAATCACTTAACATAAAATCTAGTAATTAACTAGCCATAATCGTAAATAATTATTATGACTACCTCATCTAGTGGTCCCAACCGCGAATGCTGAGCGTGAGGTCCTGGGATCGATTCCCAAGTCGGGCTAAGTGTTATTGAAATATTCTGTAAGGAAATTCTCAGTAGCAGCACGGTCTGGATCTATGCCCAGTAGAAGGCAAGGCTCGCCCCCTATTAGTTGGGACTCAATAACGGTAACCTGTCGGGAAATACAGGCGTGATGCTGTTATGTTATGATTAATATGGGCCGGAAGAAATTTGTCTACCTATCTAACTGCACAACTGTTTACTCTATTGATGGAGTTTTAGAAGGGCTTTACTAAAGACTTAATTTAGCTTTAGGTGAAGCCCTATATCTATAATATATTGCATCTAGTATCTCAACGTTTGAAGTACCTGCAAAGGCTTATTTGAAATTAAAACCATTGTCGTTGACGAATATCTGAAGACTTGAATTAAATAACCTAATACAGTCCAACATAGAAATATTATATACTTCTTAGCTGGCATAAAGATGGCAATGGCCGAAGTCATCAAGCTGGTCGACAGTCCAGTGACCGCCAACCAGCATATCTCCCTTATGTGTACATTATCTTAAGAATATTCCAAGTGTATGACATTTTATCAGTAAGTACTTCAGATGTAAACAAAACTTAAAGATTAGATAAAATGAATGACAAACAGAAATGCATTTTAAAATTTCATTTCTGGAGTCTATTAATAAATGTTTTTAAAGCGGTAGCAAAAATTGAGAAAGTCTAGAGGCTTGATAAGAAGCGTGATGGATGATAGGCTGAATGAGAAATGCTATCCTAAATGGCAATACAGTCATACATTTTTTAAAATTCATGGACACAGACTTGCGAGTTGCGAATGGCTTGGGAACGGGTAGCGTTGATGGAGATATACGAGCTTATTTTACAAAGCAATAGTAATCCCAAGCTATTATACTACAGCTCGGGACGATAAGGCACGGAAACAGCCACCCCGAGTGACAATAAGAAAGAAAGAAGAAATAAAGGAAATTAGAACGAATACAAAAAAACAACATCAAATAAAAGAATAATAGCTTCAACAAGTTTTAAAATATGACAGCAAGCTGTTATGCCAAAATGGTTGCCAGTCTCACTACGAATCGTGGTAAAATAGCGGTAAACCGTATTTTCGTTGCTTACCCACATTTCGATGCTGTTAATAAATCCAATCCAAAAGGCGTGATTCCTAAGTCCGAGCTGCTATCGAATTTTTTTTTACAGAAAAACACAATATCACTTTGCCTGATGAACCATGAACTTTACAGTGAGCAGTCACACTTGCAACCATCTAGACCAATGAGGCAAAGAGTCATGCTGGCTGAAATCTTACCACGATGCATGAGGATTGGGAACACGACAGAATAAGATCAAACATTAATTGAGAAGACAATCAGTTCCGTGGTGAAGGTCAACACGATTGCAGTATCGCCCTGTGAGGTTTAATAATCGCATATATAACTATTTAAACATATAATAATAGTACCGTATATCGATCAACGGCACATTACAAACGACAGCTCATTTCCTACGAACATTAACTTTCAACGCATAAGCTTTCTCTCTCACACGTAACTATAGTTTCTAAGAAAAACATAATGGAACTCGAGTAAAACAATATAATACGTTCAGGTACTAATGATACAAATTGAAAAAAAAAAAAAAAAATTGTATCTGTAGACGGGCAGACAATCTCCAATTGAAATGAAATAGAAACGTCAAGGATTGACATTTACAGATCTCGTGACAGTTTAATAGCTTCTGTCAATCCAGTAAAAATTTAAATATTTCTATTCTTTGCGTATTTGAAATTGTTGCCAGATTTAGGCACATTCTTTGTGCAGCTAGGCTAAGAACATTAATTCATTACTAATTTAGATCAGTGCACCTTCAACTGTCTTGAATGTAGACGGTTTTCTTGTAATATAAGATTTCTTTTGCCATCTTATAGCAGTCTTTTCAGTAGTAGATAGTTGAATAATTCTAGAGGATCGAAGACAAAATTCATCCCAGAACGGTAATGTAGCCAGATCTACACTCCTACTGAGCTTATGAACCTCGTTGCCACGATGTATTCCAAGCAGAAGCGGCTGACATTATCAAAAATAGACTGCTGTTTTAAAATGGGTAATATGGTTTAATTGTCCAGACACTACGGCAAGTATACAATGTTCTATACCTATATACTTATAGCGATAATTAAATATGTGTGAGTTTGTTAGTTTAGTATCTAACTGAATCAATTAGCTCCTACACAAGTTCGTATGTTATCAGCAAACGCAATAACTTTGTCACTCAAATGGATTTGTATTGTTATTATAAATTAACTGCGAAAGTCTCATGACACTCCTCAAAGCGTGATAAAACACTATATTTAGGTTGTAGTAAACAATATAATTTATATTACGATTCTGTGAATGAGAATTTTAACAGTGTGAATAACAAGATCGAATATATTTGCTTTCTAGACAATGAAGGCAGACATACAGATGACACAGGTGGAAATAAAATAATTTACAAGAATGCTTTATTCCTTAAAATGAATGATTACTTATTTGTACACAGTTTTAACGTTGTTTGTAACTACTGTAATGCAGATAATGGTTATGTTAATCAGGCTGGAGTAGCTGTAATCAAAGACTTTGAGATCAAAGAATACGATGAAGAAAATAATGTTTTAAAATTAGAATTTTGAGTGGAGATATTATAGGTACCATAAACAGACAAGGTCCTCGTCTAGATTCTGGTAGAAAGTAATGGTCAACGCGCTAGTAGAGATCAGTCCAGCATAGAACTTGTTTGCTGATGAAGAAGAGAACGTTAAAATAATTGGGATACTGTGAAAAGAGGGATTGATAGATTTAGTATTAACGGCTCACTTCTGTACTAAATATTAGTTACTAAATAAGCGACTCAAGGAAAAGATTTCGTTACTAATATTTTAACTACAAATGCACGCAAATCGTAATTGCTGATTAGGTATTGGTAAAGGCTAATTACTGTAGTCAATTTATAGAGATATACAGAGTTGTAGTAGATTTCCTAACGTCAAGGTTAGCTGTAGTGTAGGCCGAAAGTTCGTTAAGATGCAGCTGATCACTATCTCAGTGTCGCAAGTTGTGTAAGAACTGTACGAAGTAATTGGTAAAGTAACTTGGTATAAATAGAGGCAAACCGCTTTCGATTCTGGGGAAAAGAGCTTTTAAAATAATATTGATGAAATGAGAAAAGAGTTAACAGATGACATTTGAAATGTAAACTGTTTCGTCTTTTGTTCTATAGTCTTCACTTCTGAATTTACTCTTTATCATATAGATAATGTCAGTTCTTGTAGTAACATTTAGGCTGAGACAATCTAGATTGCTAACGACTCGGTAGGTTGAAGAAGAATCTTTATTCACTTCTCATCATATCCTGTTTATTTCCTTTACGACCTCTTCTTCGATCAGTTTAGCGTTTTTGAAATCAGGATTAACTCGAGCATCATCGTTTGGTAAGTTTTTTAAATGAAGAGTGGGATAGATCGTGGAATTAGTGCTTACTATAACTATAATATCTATAATAATTTTAAGTTATGTAGAGGCTCTTTAAGTTAAAATTTTATGGACTGAAAAATGATTGAAATAAAATGTTTTGTTTTTTTTTAAGTGCGTGGCCTAGGTAACTCCACGTAACTTTAACGGAGCTTAACTTTACTTTAAAAGAGTGATAACCTTGATAATACAATGGCAACTTTCTCTCAGCTTATTTGCATTTGCTGTTGTTAGGAGTAGCAAACGCAAATAGTTTAGCGGAGAAGAGAAGTAAAATAAGAACTATGATACGTCTGAATTATAAAATGTCTCGTTGATAGCTCGGTATTAACGGTTTAAAGAACACACAAGAATAGAAATATTGGGGAATAAAAAAAACAAGTACTTCTTGTTTCGTCTCAATTTCCTACACTATTGCTGAATTTTAGTATTCAGAACTGTGGAATATTATTTAACTCACCATCCAACATAATTCGTCCCACTCTCAATCTCTCACGTCAAGTAACGTCCTAATCTCTCTATAAGGTTCTAAAGACATAACTAAAAGTTGTTCTGAAGGAAAATCAACCACATAATGTCAGAGATAATAATTTCCTTGAAATTGTTCATTACTTAAGGAAAACATTCCAAGTACGGAGACTTGACAGGTAACCATATAAAATCTGGGTTAATAACCTGACAGCATGCAGTCATAATGATTTGTGATTTTTTTTTTGCCGAAGCAGCGTATGCGCACCTTTCATTTCGTATGCCAATCAAAATCCAAAAAGTCAAGGATGACAAATGGCAATATGAAAACAAGACAACAGTCTAAATAGTAGTTCGTTTTAAAAACCTTATTAATAAAATACTTAATTATCTTAGAGTAAATCAGGTACATCAGCAAATGTATACAGATAAAAAGTAGGAATTCTGTTTAGCCCTCAATGATTATCACGTTGCGTTAGCATTCCACTCAAATGGCGGTAATAATACACCTATTATCACCATCATTACTTAATATGGTTACCAAATTACCAATCACTAACTTAGAATCGAGTTACCTACATGATGACGTCACGTCAAAACAGCTGTAGTTGACACAACACTATCGAGAAATCATAACAAGTCAAACGCCTGCGCCGCCCGCCGCGCCGGGCCGTATTTAGGGAAGGCAACAGGGGCTGAATGAAGCCCCAGGGCCTCCAAAATATGATATATTTTTTAATAATATTAATAGAATTGCTATTGATGACAGAGTCTATAGGTTTTTAGATGTTCTTGTATTTTACGGTATCTACTTTATATTAAGACTGATAAAAGGATTGTCTTGGAATAAATATAAATGAAAGGCTTTGAAAAGATATTTTTTAGCCTGTAATTTTCAAACATGGACCACCACATCTTCGTTGTTCCAGGGCCTACAAACCCTTAAATCCGGCCCTGGCCAAACGTAACAACTTCATAAATTCAACAATTTATTTTAATCGCCTATTAGCTCATTATTTTGCAATTAACTTACAACAACATCCAAAGTTGAGGTAGAAGACATGTCGATTGTGAAAATCCCCTCGCCACTCGACGCTGGTACCACTTTACTACCACGTTTTGGCACTTTAAAGCACCCCACTAATTTAAAAGTACGCACCATTGTCACTATTTGCACAACACACACGTTTTAATTCAAAAAACTTTGTGTTTACACTTCGAATCAAACAAATATGGCGGGTAAACGCGATGGCCGTGCGAACGGTCCGCGCATGCGCGGTAGAATGACAGTTTGGGTCATAATGGCGCGAATGAGCCGGTGAGTCAGGCCAGGTAGATTTTGTCTATTATCAGGAACTTGATGGTCCAAGATAAAAATTGTTTGCATTGTTTCCTAACTGTGACTGAGGAGAATGTGATTTGGGTGTTTGGGACCGGCTCTTTATGTTCTCACGGTGGAGTTTTGTTTTGGAGTTGATGAAGCGTTGAGGTGTGGGTAAATTTTTAATGAATTTAAGAAATTAATAATATTATTATAAGTATCGTTTATAGTCACAATATCTTTAATATTATGTAACTATAGTAGGTAATCAGTTAATCACATAGCTAACAGAAAGGCAGTACGCTTGTTGAATAGAGCTCATTATATCTGGTTTTATCCTAGTTTTATAAGTATCATCAGAATCCCTCAATCTGAATGACAAGAGCGCGAGCGATGAATTTTTTTTAATAATATTGTTATGCAACTGTTGGAAAATACCTACTAATAATTTTATCACTTTCATCGTGAGGTTAAAATTTATAAGCATCGAGTATATTAATTTTGTAAACAATTTTTTTTGTTGCATTTTTAATTTCAAATATTGTCACGTAAAAAAAAAAACGTAAAGAGAAAGCAGGTAGAACAAGGTAAAACCAACAATATAGTAATTGTCTTCTTACAACATGTTTTGTTAACTCGCAAAAGATTATAATGGTAGCGTGCTGTGCCATTTGCATTTAAATCTCGGTGGTACTGAGTGAAAGTACTCTTGCGCAAGGACATTGATCGCAAACACCGGTAAAATGATTCATTGGATTCAATGAACTGGTGGTACTATGCCTAGAAATGGAATAACAGAACAAAATGGTAACTAGGTGTTAAATAATTTAAACTATTTTTGGTTGCTTTGGTGATTCGATGAGGTCGGTGATTTTAGACAAAGAATTCAACGGTTGCGACTGCTAAGACCTGTGAGAAGCTATGGACAATTCTGTTGACGAGGCGTGAAAAATATCTGAATTTGGGATCAAAATCTATTCGAAGTAGAAGAAATACAGTTGCCAATGATGTATACAACTGACCCATAGTGGTTATGTGGTGGAGGTCAGATGGCGATCGCTCCGAGTAAAATACTGATAATTGGCCGGATCTAGTCTAGACTGGGAATCGACCCCAACATAAAAAAGACTTTTCAGACGATGAATATTATAATAAAACTGGACAATCGTCTACTCCACTTTTAACTAGTAATTAAAAATTCAGCCCATAACTGACCCACTGAAAAGGCAAGGGCCTCTTCTCGAAATGAGAAGAGTTAGGCTCACTGGATACAGCTGCACACGTAGGTGTCAGTCGTATCAAATTTTTTATACAATTAGAGTTTTACTAACATTAGGTTAAGACTTTTACTAACAATATATGGATCTTGTACTTTGTTCTGAAATAAAATACAATTATTATTAGTCCACCACACTGGCCCGGTGCCGATTGACGTACACCATCGAGAACTTTATGCAGCCCTCTCAGGTGTGCAGATTTCTTCGCGATGTTTTCCTTCACCGTTAACGCAGTTGATAATGAAATTCTGACCCGCATATGATTCCGAAAAGTCATAGGTGCAGGCAGGGTTTGAACTCAGACTGCATGGAAGGCAAGCGTTTATTCATTAGGCCATGACTTTGCATTTATCTATTACAAATCAATAAAAGCAAGACATCACGTTTGATACCTAGACTGATCGTGTATCGCTCGACAAAACCGGTTGTATGCCCGAGAATGCGCGCATTGCAAAATAGCAGCATCGATTCAAAATTAACATACGTCCTTCTCGGAATACATAATATCAAGGAATGACTCATTCAACACATTTTCCTATATAAAGCCTTCGGTTTTTACTGGTTCGTTGAAAATTCTCTCACGATTCTATAGAGAGTTATTATGTCGTAATTTGTGTTGTTCTGTAGAAATTTAATTCTGGTATAGATGAACTGGCTTATATTCAGACTAATCAGATTTTATTCAATAACTATAATTTTACATGTGTGAATTTGTTGAAAAGCCAATGACCATTATCTTAATGAATAAATAAAATCTTCACATTTATTTTTGGTACGCTTATACAATGTACACAAATGACATTAAGTTAGTATTGCCACACTCTTACATTTGTACCAAAAACTGCAAAAAAAATCAATTTTAGAATAACAGACGACGAAAAAACTCAGTAAATAACTCTCTTAGATGGGTAGAAAAATCTTTATTCAAACTCATATCTCAGTTAATATTATAATCGTTTCAGTTTACCTCCAAAAATATCTAGATATTACATGAAAGGATTTTGAACTTTTGTATATCTTTCGACAACGTAAAAGATAGGTTACGATGACTGGTTACCATTAGGCCTACTATTTGCTTGTTTGCCAAACAATTGGTAAAACAAAATAATTTTTTTTTTTAACCCAAGTTGAATCAACGTTATCTATTCAACAAAAAACCCTAGTAAAACGGTTTTAATTTTATTTTTATGTCAACTTATGATGTCAACTATTCTGCCAGTGTCCAGTGTCTGTGGGACAAAACTGTAGCTGTTTACTTACCCCAATAAGCGGATTTTAAAATACGGTGACAGATATGTTTTATTTAGCGTTAATAGAATTTTTTCAATTCAATTTTACAAATAAGAGGGTAAGTTTTTACCATTATTTGTCTAATAGTATTATTAGTCGAACTGTATTACTAGACTAAAAAATCTTTTAACGATCATTTTTAATTATGGAATCGAAACTAAAGAACTGTTGTAGCATTTTTTAAGTACGCTTTTAAATACATTTTTGTTTATGAATATTAATTAAATAATAATTTATCTCTTTGAGATTCGAGTATATAATATAAACTCTACGATACATATGCATGGAAAAGAATCTTTATATTTTTAATTACTAATACATTTATAATTTTGAACATGTAACGAGGAGGGATGAGAAACATATAACTAGAAAGGTTATCAGTATGAATGTGGATCTCTTGTATACATTCATTCATACATCATATACAGTATGATGGTGGACAAGGGATGAGGTAGACCCAAGAAAAGATGGATAGATTGTGTGAAAAGTGACATGGTGTACAAGAAAGTCAACTTTGAGACGTCTGATGGAGATGAACGGAAGAAAAAGAGATACTGCGCCGACCGCAAATAGGTAATATTGGATAAGAGTAGTAGAATGATGGTAACTTAGATAATTTTACTTTTTAATTTTATTATAATGCATTAATTCAACTTGGGTTAGACATTCATAGAAAAAGGGAGATAATCTTTTGCAGGACAGAGACAAAAACAACTTATTTAGCTTCCTCTAAATATCTCTTTTAGTCCCATTTTTACTACCGATTTTGCATCGGTTTTTATTATAATGCGTATCTTATACGTGTCCATTTCAAATTAGGTCAAAAATGTAATTACCAATAAAATAACCTGTTTTGCTAGAAAAACTATTAAAACAGTCTAATAGCTTCAATCCTTCGGAATAGATTGATCTTCATCTTGATGACGGCCAAGATCCAGTCAGCAGTGAGGGCCACGAAGCGCATGTCGTGGTCCACGTGCTGACCCTCGATCCTAAACCACATCTGGAAGGAGAAATATGAGACAAGTGAAAGCGCTAAGATGATGACATAGTATCGTTGTTTAGTTTTGGTTGAGTGATCGACTACTGCGCCTGTGCAGAGTTTAATATTTATCAGTATGGCCGCACCAGGTCCGCGTAGTGAACTAAGCCCTAACCCTTCTCATTCTGAGAAGAGGCCTTTGCCCAGCAGTGGGTTGAATTTGTGTAATATTAGCTACTATAGTGATTGAATATATTTTGTAATCTTGTGACAATTTTTTTACGTGAGGGCGTTATGCCAACATACCTGATTTTGTCATTGTAGACAAATTTATTATTTTAATTTAGATCAAACTTACTATAACTTTAGGCTATTTACAAGCCTATGTCACTTCACATGGCGACATGACACATTGTTACGTTCCTTAATGTCAGAATATATTAGTCTATATTGTCGCTATGATTAATCAAAGCACGCAAAATATATTAATAAAATAAAATAAATTACTGGGTTTTACATACATGACCAAAATTAGGTAATTTATTGTGGTTTCTATTATAATACCTATGTATGAGCCACATTGTTATATTACCTGAAACTTATTTTGGCTTTTGCTTTTACCACAATTTAATTAATACTACGCGTAACAAATAAATAGCGTAATAATCGATAGTCAAAAATGCGGGGCGGGAGCTACCGCGCAGATCAGTTGATCTGCGAAGTAACGCTTTCTTTTTGAGACTTTCGTTTTTCACTTATTGATACCCCTCCGTGTCTCAGAAAGCACATTAAGCTGTTGGTCCCGGGTGTCGTACGAATATACACAGGGTGAATTTTTCAGGTGGGCGTGGATAGCCAAATCCTAAAATATAAGGCATAGCGAAAAATACTCAAAGGATTTTCGTGAAGCCTGATTTTCATGAAAACTAAAACTGCATCATTGGATTTTTTAAAAACAATATCCCTAACCTGGAATCGAACACATTGATTTTGGATAAAAAATCATACGCTGTATTATTACACTGTCCGATAGTGTCGCTAATAAGGATCAAAGTTTGGGATGTGACTGGGGATGGATCAAAGAATGGCATACGCCAAACTACACAACGACGACACTGTCGGCGCAGTGGTTAAGCGATTAGCTTTCTGCGCTACGTGTCGCAGGTTCGATTCCCGCATGGAGCAAATATTTGTATGATCTACAAATAGTTGTTCCGGATCTGGTTGTGTGTATTGTGTGACATGTATGTTTGTAAACTGTACCCACGATACAGGAGAAATTCTAGTGCAGGGAAACGTTTTAAAAAAAACAAAAAAATTATAATAATAAACTGGTTGATAATGATGGAATTGAATACGGCCCATGAACAATTACGTTTTGCCTTTGGATGAAACTAAACTGTCAAAGCCACTCACCAGGGGTACACCACGTTCATCTGGCGGCTCGATATGCTTGTCCTCAAGCCTGAAGAAGACAGAGACCTGGGCCTGAGGAATAGGGTACGGGCAAGTCGGTTGACTAAAAATGGCCTGCAATAGAAAGACTCAATTTTATAATGCAATACTTATTTGAATCTATAGCATCGCGGTTGTATTGCGCATAGGGTAGGCAGTGGTACAGCTCCGCCAATTTTGTTTAGAATATAACATGATAAGTATAAACATAATATAACGTAGCATCACGCCTGTATTCCCTGAAGGGCTTGGCACAGGTGTATTATTGCTATATTATTACACCTACATTTTGCTGAGCGTGAGGTTTTCTTGGGTTCGATTCCCGGGTCAGGCAAAGTGTTATTGGGTTATTGAATGTAATAATAGGGGGTGAGCCTATTGCCATCTAACGGGCAAACTTCTACACTACTTACGACTTGGACTTTCCATACAGAAAAACCTAACTGCTTGCGACCACTAGACCGATTAGTCAGTCTATTAAAAGTGATAAATAATATGTAGTATAATGTATAAAATTTATAAAAAAAAAACGATCTAAAAAAAACTACCCTTTACTGTCCCACAGCTGGGCAAGAGTCTCTTCTCCTAATGAGAAGGGTTAGACCTAAGTCCACTACGCTGGCCCGGTGCGGGTTGGCGGACTGCACACACCATAAAGAACATTATTTATGGAGCCCTTCAGGTGTGCAGGTTTCCTCACGATGTTTTCCTTCAGACTTCAAAAAACTCAAAAATAAATGTTTTATGTTACAATAATGGCAGTTGAAGAATATTGAAGTTGGTACCAAACAAAAAAAGGATTTTCCAAATCGGTTATTAAATGACGAAGTTCTGAGGTAATGAACATAAAAAAAATACAACCGAATTGAGAACCTCCTCCTTTTTTGAAGTCGGTTAAAAGTGGATAAAATCTCGATACATTTGTTTGAGTACCTAAGTCCTGTCCAGAATCACCCAATTGGTCCCTTACCTCAAAATAGTAATACTGAGACACCTCATCCTTGGACCCTCCTCTGTAATTGACGACATACAAAAAGGTCTCCCCAAGCCTCCACTTCTTCTCAATCGTATTCTTGATGAACTTCTCACTGGTGATCGCGAACGGCGGTCCAATAGCCTTCAAGGAGAGTTTCGCATTGCACGCAAAATCGCGGCTGTCTGCAATGATTTTTTTATTTAATAACAGTCCTTGTATGCATATATATAAATATATATAAGACACTGAAACTTCAGTCTTCATAGCGAAATACTCGGCTGGATATAATTAATTTAACATAGACTTAAAAGAATGCTGTTAGATGGCCATTGCTCGAAAATTCGGTAACGAGTATAGAAATGGCCTCGTCGTGAGCCTAACCGGTAATCCTGCCAGCCGGTAGATCATAGATTAAGATAATGTTCAGTAGCGGTACATTAGTTAATTAATTATGTCTGTACATTATAGATATTGGAGAATAACTATTATAGGGGGGGGGGGTCATTATTCGAACAACAGAAGCCAAAAAATTATAACTAAAAGACATTAGAATTGGATTGACATTGAATTTTCATATTTTTTTTTAAATCCTTGCCCCACACTAAGAATTATTCCTGTATCGTGGATGCGTTTTACAAACACATGCACAAACACCCAGACCTGGAACCACTATCTGTAGATCATAAAAAAAGTTCACCTGGTGTCAAATATACATAAGTGATATCAAACGGTATACAAGACGATAACATTAACGAGACTACCTCATTGGTCTAGTGGTCTAGTGCAAGCGCGGCTGCTGAGCATAAGATCCTGGGTTCGACTACCGGGTCGGGCAAAGTGTTAGTGCGTTTTTCTGTATGGAAATTCTCAGTAGCAGCACGGAGGCTCGCCCCCGACTACATGGGACTCAATAACGGTATCAGCGAAATGTTATTGTAGAATAGTACCTACACCTCTGCCTAACCCTTCGGGGAATACAGACGTGATGCTATGTTATGTTATGTTAAAAGACAATACCGAATACAAAAAATTGTGTGCTAATAAGTAACTACAACAGCAAGAAAGCAAAGCAGAGCTATGAATGAAGCAGAGCTAAATGGAAATTATGGATGATATACGAGAATTGTATGGCTTTTTGAATAGTTCTCGCATTAGTGTTCGTTCCGATGTTTTTTAAACGTATGTACAACGCAAAAGCCGCTTTAACTTGACCCCTAGCGTATACACGACAAATTGTTAACAGATTCTATGTCGTTGGAGTAGCACGTGACGAATACATTGTGACGTCATGGTAGCGCGGTGTCTGCGGTGAGCATACGTCAAAAGGCCTGACTTCCAGTGTGATTCTATAAATAGAACTCCCAAAGCGAGGAACGACCGCCGTTATTTTCTTACTAAAATCCTTTACCCCCTATTACGATACAAGGTTTATTTTTAGACTCGTTTTAAACCTTTGAGCAAATTTTTGTATCATGAACCTTATTGTGGTTGAATTACGAAACAAGATTTATATTTTTAGACTCATTTTAAATCTTTTAGCAAGTTTTTGTACGATGAACCTTTTAGTGGTAGAAGCAAAGTTTTTAATTCGAAACTTAATCCAGTACTAAGTCTACGGTGTTGAATTAACGATTTATTCTTCGTTTGGCCCACTGAGTTTTGTCCTACATAAAAAAATCCTGGGTCGTCCCAAACAATATGCTTCCTTCGTCCCGCTTCGTCCTGTTTTATATTCCTTCTACGGCCCATATTTCTTTTGTTTATGCCAAACTTACTTTTTTGTATAATCGGCAAAAAAGGGTTACGTATTTTGAGATGTGTGTACAGAAAGTGCCGTGGTGGTATGGTAACAGTGAATAATAGCGTTCAAAAGAAGAGTTTTATTATTGGATTATTGTTTCGAAAATTTCAATTTTATTTTGTTGACTGTACCTTTAATGTACTTGTAATTTGGGACAAAACACAACTTCAATACTGATAAGGGACAAACTAAGATTTTTTGGAATGTGGGACAAAACTTCAGGGCCAACGAAGAGTAAATCGAATTAACACCGGCTAAAAGGTTTAAATCTGGTTGAAACATAAACCTTATTTTGTAACAAAGCTATCAAGGTTCTTGTCCTACTTCGGAAGGCCTAAGCCTAAAACTGGGTACACAACAGCGACTTACTTGTACTGTATAGTGTGTGCGATTAAACGGAACACTGTGCTATGGGTACACCGCTCAACCTGATTATTTGCCTGACGATCATTCCGTTGAGTCTCTTTGAAGAAAAGTCAATGCGAACGTGTATACAATGTGATGTGTAACTGAAATTAAATAAACCACTTACAGATGTGACCACGGAATTACAAAAAGATATAAAAAAAACGATTTTCCGACTAGTACATAAGAAGATATACTTTGTCTCGTGGACAGAGTGGATCCCGATATCGCAGTCTGATAGACTTGGTAGGGACCAGTCTATCGGACTACCTAGGGGCCGTCCATTTATCACGTAAGGCTCGAAAGGGCGGGAGGGGGTTTGGCAAAAATCACGAAATATCACAAGGGGGCGGTGTAGTAAGACATCACGTGTATTTATTTTTCCACTTGCTAATCCATGGTACAATATATGTTTTTCGCATGATTACACTATTCATTTAATATTATTTTTATGCCAGTCAAAATTTCAGAATATAATTAGATTATACTTTATACCTGTATTTAAAAATAATATTCTAAAAATTTTAAGATTCTTTGTAGGTACTAAAAAATACACGTGATTTTGAGTGGGGGGTGGGGGGATTAGTCTTAAACCTCACCACGTATCATCAAGGTGGAGGGGTGGGTTAAAAAATGCTAAAAAAACAAGACGTGATTAATGGATGGCCCTCTATAGGAATTATTTAAACCCCAATGCGAGAACACTAGAAGCAATGAAAATGAAACTATGATAGTACCGTATGCCGTTTCCCTTGAAAGCATCTGATGCGTTTTTTAGCAGATTTCATAGACCGAGTCGTTTCATGGTACTCACTGGCAAGTTGCCTCAAGGTCTGCCGGACCCCTAATTTCTCCTTAGCCCTGTTGAGCACAGAGACTACGGTGTCGATTGCCTGTTCTTCATAGGACTTAATCTCAGGGATGTTCATGACAATATGTTAGACTATTTTTTCATTAATTATTGCTAAAATAATGTTGACTAAATGTTTGGTTGCGTCACGTCATAGTGACGGTTTTTTGTTTTTAAATAATGTCAGTTGTTTTAAATGAGGTTTTTGTCGCTGGAAACTGTTTAAGCATTACCTTTGCATATTCGCTCTACCTTCTAAAGACTTTATGTAATTAATAGTTTTACATCATCATCACCTGCCATACTTTCTTCCAAATAGATTTGAGTCGGCTTTTAGTCTATCTAGATGAGGCCGACTTTCGACTAGGAGATACTGATACTCTAAGGTTAAACCGGTTTTCAGACTTTTTTGGACTGCTGACGATGGTAACGACTATCGTAGGTATTCGTATACACCCGGGAACAACCTTCCGAGGCAGTATCAACTGGTTGAATTATCAATTACTTGACTAATTTTCCTGTTACTGTTGCCAAGTGATGGCATTTGGTTCCCATTTGTTATTTATTCTAATGGTATGGAGGTACGAGGTATAGTGTTTCTCCATTGAAAAAGGAGGATCCTCCGACCAGGCAAGGTGATTAGCCTGGCGGGCCGAAGCCCCGATGGTTGGTGACGGATATTCGTTAAAATCAGCACTTTCTGTTGTGCCTTCACTGCGATAGATGACGCTTTACTTTTTGCTATTTTGCTTTTGCTTTATTAATTGCTACAGTAGCATTGCGAGGCTTTATCGACTAGTGTAAATGTGGCTTTGATATATAAATTTCAAAATTACGCTGGCAAATTAAAGTTTTTCGCCACTTCGACTCTTCCCACGGGCAGATAATAGGGAACTCGGAGCAGGATGGAAGGTGGGCCATTGCCAGACGCCGCACATGCTTATATCGCTGACTGTACCTGTAAACTATCATATTATCTTAATCTTCTTTTTCTATTGTGTCGTCACAAGCTACCACATGTGAAGGAGACAGTCAGCATTAATGGTATCGAAGCTTGCCCAGATTGCGCCAGACGGTCTTGGGGTTCGTTAGTTGCGGAGGCTCTTTGCTAGCACCCTCTTCCCCTACCTTCTATGCATTCGTGGAATACAAGTGACGACACGGTTGGCGCAGTGGCTAAGCGATTAGCTTTCTGCGCTATGTGTCGCGGGTTCGATCCCCGCACGGAACAAATATTTGTATGATCTACAGATAGTTGTTTCGGGTCTGCTTGTGTGTGCATGTGACATGTATGTTTGTAAACTGTACCCACGACACAGGAGAAATCCTAGTGTGGGGCAACGTTTTAAAAAAAATGGCATATTATGTACATACTTTAATGCATAGCTATATTTTAATGCTTCCATATCATTGTCCTGTCATTGAACACCTGAATTGATTAACAGCTGCCAATATAATCTTATCATCGATGCATTGACAAAAAAGTGATTACAGATAATAGTAATAATAGCTCTATCACGTTATAATAATCACAAGATTATTATATTAGATTATTATCATAACATTTTGTTTACGTGTGAATGCCTGCGCATGATCAGGACTAGGTATGGGCCTCAACGTTGGCTGGGTTTAGAGGCCGTATTCAGTAAGTGAAACAGAAAGTTCCTAACTTTTTTTTTTAAAATAACTATACCGTCTCATGATGCCTATACAGGCAATATCAGGAAATACTCTCTCAAGGATTAGGCAGAGATGGATTATTGAATGCCTTGCAATAGCGGGCGAGATTATTGCCATCTATCGGGCACAGTTCTAGACTCCGTGTTGCTACTGGGAATTTTCATATCGATAAAATCCAATAACACTTTGCCCGACCCGGGAATCGAACGTAAGACCTCACGCTCAGCAGTCGCGCTGGAGACCACTAGACCAGTGAACCGGTTCGAGTATTATATTATAAAAATATAGTGACCCAACGGTTCTACGCTTGTCTTCCATCTAGGGGGGTCTGAGTTCAAACCGCGACCCCACCTCGGAGTTTACAAATCTATGTCTGGTAGATCGCAATAGGCTTGCCCCCCTTTTACATGGGACTCAATCACGGCGCCGCCGCATCGCCGTCGGCGAAATCTGGATGTACAATATTCCCTATAGTACAACTCTGCCGGAACCTTCGGGAAATAAAGGCGTGATGCTATGTTATGTAATACTCCAAAGACATTCATATTTTTCCGTCAAAAAATTATCTATATCGTGCAGCCCTGTATAAAATATTTATTTAATAAATAAATC
This sequence comes from Shargacucullia verbasci, assembly GCA_947562105.1. Classification (NCBI taxonomy): domain Eukaryota; kingdom Metazoa; phylum Arthropoda; class Insecta; order Lepidoptera; family Noctuidae; genus Shargacucullia; species Shargacucullia verbasci. The sequence goes on along the minus strand of OX387297.1, from coordinate 2,358,949 downwards.
GTCTTTACTTCAAGTAGAACTACTTCGATATCTGGTTAACTTGGAGCATCTCGTTTATTTTATTAACCTGTTTGTGTAACGCAGGCGCCACCGGCGAATGAGTCAGGCTTCACCGCACCGAATGTAGTACCTATATAATTTTTATATGCGTCAGCGCGAAAGTAAATACTTCAAACTGTGACTCACTGGCTTCAGAATGTTGGCTGGGTTCGGAAGTAAATATGTACAGTGTAGTACATTAACTTTGCTAATATTATTATCTTATTTATGTTTATAATGGAAAACTGATTAAAAGTTTGTATGTTGTTTATTTTTTCCAACATGTATTAGGTATATACAGGGTGGCAGAAAGTTTTAGATAATAAAGATAGGTAACGTAATTAAAAATTTAAAAGAACTGCATTCACATTTTTTTAAACAGTTTAATTGATTAAAGCATTATACATAGACGGTAAGTCAAAAACTCGTCTTTAAATCTAACACACACTTCATAGTATATTTGTCTAACTTAATTAAAAAACTAATTAAGTACCTCAATCAACATTCCTGAATATGGAGCTAAGTTCAAAGGTTGCCAAGTGGTATTCGTTTTTGCTTAGTTGACGCTTCAGCAGATGATTCACTACGCAAATCACATACACTAACAAATTAGACACCATACTAATGTCCAACCAAAAATCCAGGAGCTAGGTACATGTTTTTTTTAAGTTTATATTGGTTAAATTTATGTCGCTATCGAGCCCTTAGGAAGGCGATGTGGAGGTAGACCACGAAGACGATGGAGGGGAGAGCTAGATGAAACTATTAGCTGAAAGTCCACACTGAAAGACCTGGAGGTCATAGAGGGAGGCCTTTATCCACCAGTGTTACTATCGCAGTCCACATTTAGACATAAAGCTTACCAAAAAAGGAGGCCATACCAGAGTCATTACGTATATTATACATGCGGTAGTTGACTGCAGTGTTTGCGTATGCGCATGAAATGTGTTGGCGCCTAGCTTGCCAACACGCGAGTACTTAATATATCAACTGAATCACACTTCACACAATGTTGAAAGAAATCATGGTGAGGAAACCGTCAAATCCGAAAACCAAAAAAAAAATTCTGCTTCTTTTAAGGTTTTTTTTTTTTTAATTCTGAAGTGAAGTTTAACCAGATGCAATGTCTTCAATGTTAACACCTCAAGTTATCAATACACTAAAAGGTTATATATGCCAAGTTTCTACAGTCTCCCCCTGCACGAGGGGGTTGGCTTCTTTACAGTCACCCTCCGGAAAGTGCCCTTACGGCGTGGCGCCGTGGTGGGCTTCGGTGCGGTCTTCTAAGAGATCCCGAAGCTCACTATACAGTGTAGAGGCGGACCACCGTGGTGAGTTTAGCCGGTAGGAGTCCGGCACACCCCTCCGCTTAACCAGACGGTGGATATCCCATGATGTGTTCTCACTACGCTATTAAAAAATGGTTCTACCAAGTTATTTTAAACCCGAACAAGTTTGGATACCGGCGAACTAACAACAGATTATATTATCAAAGAAAAAAGCGGAAATTACTCTCTTCATTTGATAACATCAACAGAACTATCACCGCCTTACGTAAGTGAGGTCGCGGTATCTTAGAGCCGGAACTGTTCCATACACGCAAGTCATACAAGTCACACATACACACGGTGACCCACAAACTGACATAACGCTACACGTTGTTATTAGTATTCACTTCACTCACGTGAATGAATCATTGGAGATATTGTTGTTGGTTTCACTGATATGATTATACTAGATGCGATATTGTGTGGATAGCATAATTATAATACAACGGTTTATCTATAGGGAGTTTTTCTACCAGTCTGTCTGTACAAATCACATAAAAACTAAGGTACTTGATAGTGTTGTGTGGCTTTCATGTAGCATGTTTTAGGGCCATAGACTTAGAATTTCGCTTAGCTGATTTTTCAACTGTCAGATGAATTATATTTGAAGAATAAATACGGCGGTTTGACATGTTTTCTATACAATAGATGTCAAAATGACGACACGATTGGCGTAGTGGTTAAGCGATTGGTTTCTGCACTACGTGTCGCGGGTTCTATCTCCGCACGGAGCAAATATTTGTATGGCCTACAGATAGTTGTTCCGGGTCTGTGCATGTGAATATTTGTGTGGGGCAAAATATAAAAACAAAACGAAGAATTCATTCCACAAAAGTTATCTGACAATTGGCAAATCAGTCCTAAAGTTAAAATACTTTTTCCCGATCAAAAACAGAGTACATTCTGGCCAAGATTTGGCTCGAAAACCGACACGGGTTCACATAGGCAGTCAGGTTGGCTTCTTATACAGCATCAAGACCCGAAGATTTGCCCAGTTATTTACGTAAAGGAGTTAATTAAGAAATTAGAAGTCAGACCGGATCAGGACAGTCAAGTACAAGTCAGGTTCTAGAGCTAACAAATCCGACTAAACATCAGAATAGCCTATTACCAGAGCGACTGCTATATGAACTTGAGGTTATGCGGTAGCCCCATCATATGACGGGGCCCCCCAGTGCCGGATTAACCACGTAGTAAGAGTAGCAATTGCTACGGGCTCCGTGCTTATGGGGGCCCCATCATCATCATCATCATCATCATCAGCCAGAAGACGTCCACTGCTGAACGAAGGCCTGCCCCAAGGGAGGGGTATGCCATAATCCCCACGCTTGGCAGGCGGCTTGGGGATCGCAGTGGCTCACCGATTAATGACAGGACTCTGCTGCCCGTCCTCGGTGTCTAGCCGCAGTTTTAGGATGTACCCGGGTCCCGGGGCTCCGCGTAACCAAAACCTCCGCCTAGCGTTACCCCTGTTTTTCATCTATGACAATCCACGTCAGACAATCGGTAGCCGATTATTTTGTTGGCGAAAATAAAACACAGAATTAATAAAACAAAAAAAAAACAAAACGGTAAACGCACAGTTTCTGCAAAAAGTCACTTTATACTTAAGAGCCCCTCGATAGAATTTGCTACGGGCCCCGCGCTTGCTTAATCCGGCACTGTACCCCCTCTTATTTATATCTGGTTATATACTATTTCTTTAGCCTCAGAAACCATGACTAGGTGCTTGGAAATAAATAGACTAGTTAACTTTATTCAAGTCCGAAACAATTGCCGATCAAATGATTTCTGTTTGCAATCTAGATTTGAATTTAGCATTCACCTTTGACGTTCTGACATTTCAATCAGTATTGACCTACAGATATTGCAATGCAAGGACAAAATATACGTATTTCAATAAACCAAACAGTATTTATGTTAATCTGAATATTTATTTAAATCGTATCATCTTATTTTCGTGTCGATAGCTAATTTTAGATTTGTCCAACCCAAAACATGGTCAGCTTGATGGGTCTTTGATTGGCTTCCATTGGATTCTCTGCATTACAGGAGACAGGGCAGTTAGGGCCGTTAGTAGCAGGTGCTCCATTGTCTGTGTAGCGCCGCAGACAAATCTTTTATCCTCAAAGAATCCTGAATGAACTTGTAATAATATGGAACTAGTTTATATAAAATACTAGCTTCCACCTGCGGCTTCACCGGCGTGGATTACCAACCCGTGCATTTTTTGCGCGGAAGTCTAATTCTTTTTCTAAAATAAAAGTGGCCTAGGTTATTTCTTATAATATTAGCTATCTGCCAGTGGAAGTCGAAAATCGGTATAGTCGTTTCGGAGATTAGCCGGAACAAACAGACACACAGACAGACAGACAAAAAAATTAATAATTGTTTTTTTGTTATATGTATCGTATATACTTTCATGTGCATATAGTAAAAAGCTGTTATTTTGACATTACAAAGAGACACTTCAATGTTATTTATTTGTATCGATATTGCGAAAAAAAATATAAAGAATTGTATTAAAAAAAAAATTGAAAATATTCAATAACCGATACCTACACTCCAGTTTTTCTCTCGCTCTAGACTGGTTCACCTTTAAGAACAATACCACCAACGCTCACTTAGGCCATCTAGTCGCGATATATCATTGAACGCACGTTCAGTGTTGCGCATACGCTGCTGACTGTCAGTCGGCACGATATCTCAACTTAGAACACTTGAGACTTGAGTGGTGTAACTTAAAAAAAGAATTCAATCATTTTTAAATAAAACCTTTTTCGATATTCGTTCCGTGTGGTACTTTTTGAATTTTAAAATTGTAACGATTTTTGTTTTGTGCCAGTGAGTTTTTTTTAACGATATGGGTGCGTTCGAATGTGTGAGTGCAAGTAAAATATCGCCGACAGAAAGTACAGAAGTGTTTACGATAAATGTGGCTTCAAACACCTCACTAAACGAAACGGTAAGTCATACAGAATAATATAGAGGTATATTTATGTATATGTGACTATTATCCTTATCTTACCATTGCCTTAGCAAGGCTGCGTGAATCGAGATTTCGTTGTCACGGTCAAAAAAAATAGCATTTTTATCGGTAAAATTCCAGTCGTCGGTTGAAAAGAGAATTGTCTTGTTACATAGAAGATAGATACCTCCCCTCTAATCACCATACACGAAGTTATAATATTTAATTTACCCAGTATAAACAACTGGCTTTGTATTTACTTTGACATACCGACTGATACGGGTACGACTATTTAATCTCATACAGTTTTTAGGACTTGACTGCCTTATTGGTGTAGTGGTTGCAAGCGCGATTGCTGAGCGTGAGGTCCTGGGTTCGATTCCCGGGTCGGGCAAAGTGTTATTAGGTTTTTCTGTATACGCACGGAGCGTGGAGTGCAATAGGCTCGCCCATTGTTTACATGAGATTCAATAACGCTGCAGTTAAAATATGGGTGTACAATATTGTACACCTCTGCCTTACCTTTCGGGGAATACAGGCGTTATGCTATGTTAGGTTATCTTTTACGACTGTTGACTCTGGCGAAGTAGAGATGACTAACGTTGCCATGGTTACCACGCAGTATAAACAAAATAATTCCATCATTACGCTTTCTAACTAGGTCAGGTATCAAAGTTTGTTTTTTAAACGTTGCCTCCTCTTTTGTATCCTGGTCACAATCTACAAACATATGTCCAGACCCGGAATAATTATCTGTAGGCCATACAAATAATTTTTTCGTGCGCATCAAACACACGACACGTAGCGCAGAAAGCAAATCATTCAGCCACTGTGCATGAGAAGATCCCCATTCTCTTGATATAATTCCTTATTCCATGTCCTAAAACATAAGCAGACTTAAGTATTGTATAGGTATCTATAGGTCATAAGCGCGACTGTTGAGCGTTCGGTCCTGGGATCGATTCCAGGTTAAGGCAAATCGTTATTGGGTTTCTCTGTTAGAAAAATTTCAGTAGCAGCCAAAGATTGGAATTGTGCATGTTAAATCGCAATAGGCAGCCAGCAGCCCAAAAAGTCGGACCGGCCAATGACGTCATTTTCTCGAACGCCAGACGGGGACCGGTTTGTGGACTGGCCAGTCCAGTTTATTGACATGGAATGCAAAAAATAGATCGCGAATTGGTTTTGCGATGTACGAAAGGAGAAACATGTCACGTTTACGACGACTATGCTGATGAGGCACTTAAATATCACATAGTATAACGCCTGTATTCCCCGAGGGGTTAGGCAGAGGTATACTATTGTACAGTCAGCATCAAAAATATGTATACACGTAGCGAAATTCCAAACACTTATTCTTGGTAAAGGTATTAGGTAGGTTAAATTCATAAAATTTAAATTACCATGTATTTTTATGTATCCGCATATAATATGTATGAAATTGATAAAGATTTCTATCACTATTTCTTGTAAAACTCGCTTTAGAATTTCGTTACGTGTATATATCTTTTTGATGCTTATTGTACACCCACATTTCGCCGATGCAGTTGTCGTGTCCTATGTAATAAGGGGCGAGCCTATTGCCATCTACCGGGCACAGTTCCAGACTCCGTACTACAACTGAGAATTTCAATACAGAATGAGACAATAACACTTTCCCCGACCCGGTAATCGTATCCAGGACCTCTCGCATATTAATGGTACGGTATTGAAGGTGACGATGTGAACAGCACGGTTAGCACAGTGGTTGAGAATTCGACTACTGCTCATAGTGTCGCGGATTCGCAAAGAATTCGATTATCGCTCGGAACAAAAAAAAGATTTGTGTCCTATAGATAGTTTTTCTGGGTCTATGTTATTTGTGCTTGAAAACGTACCCACACTAGGAACGATACCTAAAGTGGGGCAACGTATTAAAAATAAAAAGGAACAAAAATCTATTCAAATATTTAAAAAAAAAAAGATACCCCACGCTAGGAATAATTCCTGTATCATGGGTGCGTACTAATTGTAAGACCAAACAAATATTTGTTTCGTGAGGATATCGAACCCGCGACACGTAGCGCAGCAATCGATCTCTCAGCCACTGCGCCAAAGGTGCCTTTACGTCGTTGAAAGTCCTGCCTATAGACTTATAGAGGCCTCTTACAGACACTAACGTTTATGGCCTCTTAGCCATAATCACCACTGACTCACCATAATAAAGAAAAAGTACCTACTACTTGAATCATAATGATTAATTAAACTAATTAATTATTATATTTCATTATTTGACTACCTCATTGGTCTAGTGGTCGCAAGCATGACTACTGAGCGTGAGGTCCTGAGTTCGATTCCCAGGTCGGCCAAAGTGTTATTGGGTTTTTCTGTATGGAAATTCACGGTAGCGGCACGGAGTCTGGCATTGCGCCCGGTATATGGCAATAGGCTCGCCCCCTATTACATGGGACTCAATAACGGCATCAACAAAATGTAGGGGTACAATAGTACACCTATGCCTTACCCTTCGGGGAATACAGGCGTGATGCTATGTTATATTTCATTACCGGGTCTAGCGGTCGCAAACGGGGCTGCTGAACTTGAGGTCTTCTATTCGATCTCCGGGTTGGAAAATGTGTTAATAAGTTTTTAATTATCTACCTAACCTTTTAACAACTACATTGGGGTCGGCTGCCAGTCTAACTGGTTGCGACTGAATATCAGTATTTTACATAGAGCGTTCACCATCTGACCTCCATCACCCGGTTGTCAAACCTTTTGGGCTGCTGACACCCGTCACGACTGTCATAGGTCTTCGTATAACACCCGGGACTTCGTGTAAAACTCGGTCTTGATATGTGAACATTGGTCACCCATCCAAGGACTGACCGCGGCAAGCACTGCTTAACCGTTATTAGGTTTTTCTTTAGGAAAATTCTCAGTTTTTCCTTTTACTTAATAGTCTTGTCAGTGTTACATGGGACTTATAACGACATCAGTACTGTAATGTATAGTAATGTACTCCTCTGCCTAACCCTTCGGGGAATACAGGCGTGATGGTATGTGTTATGCCAATTATTATTCCAACAAATACTCAGAGTAATTCAAGTAGGTACATTATACATAATTTTGATAAAATAGTAACTATAATTATTGTCCTGTTTATGTAAGAACAAATCATTCTATGGGTTTCAGTTTGCATGTTTTATGGTTAATTATTATTTTCACTTCGTGTGGCTGAAAGAGTGAGAGAGGAAATCATCTGGCGTACCCTGGGCAGTTAGGCTCGACACCACCATTGCTAACTGGCTATAGTTTCCACTATATCACGAGCTATTCTATCTAATAGCTCAGGTTGACTGGCCAAAAGACCTCGTTTGTCGCTTTCCACAAGTAAACACGGAGATTCGCCTTTCTTAAAAAATCAAAATATTACCAAAAACATATCGGCATCTGTTAGTACAATGTGAGCTCTTAACTTTCCTCACGGGTTCCATTCTCACAAGGTAAAAATATTTTGTATGATCTACAGATAGTTGTTTCGGGTCTGGGTGTGTGTTGATTTGCAAACTGTACCCATGATACAAGAGATACTGTGTGAGGCAATGTTTAAAATTGAACTCTAGATAGGACTAGAAGTTGTAGGTACCTACCTACACCTAGTACGAACATTTAAATCCTGCGTAACGAAGGACTAAAATGTTCGAAAACGAACATTAAAATCCTGCATAAACACGTTACAATAACGTTAAGCAGAATTGAAATGTTCCTGAGGCGCTAGTGTAAGTTTCTTTTTACAAACTCGATTTAACGCATCGAACGCCTTCGGCGCTGGGATGGGTGGAGAGCACGAAATGGACCAATCGGAGCGCTGCACGCCTTCGATAAATCGAATTTGTCAAAAGAAACTTACACCAGGGCCTCTGATTTTGATATAGTACACCAAACACGAAAAATACGAACATTTCAATCCTACGTAATCACACTACGATATTGTTACGTAGGATTGAAATGTTCGTGCTAGGGGTGAACCTCGTGTTTTAGCAGCGTCTTCTAACAAGCCAGGGACGCGATGATTAATACATGTAGCTAAGTAAACACTTAGATGAATCATACATATTTATAACATTGCCTTTATCTAGCAGATTTACTTGCCTACTACATGTTTTTAACCAATAATAAGCATCCTGTTTGTGCAAGGATGAAGTTGTCTATGGCCTTTTTAATTATGGAAATCGTTATTCCATATTATATTATTTTATTCACTGGTCTAGTAGTCGCAAGTATGACTGCTGACCGTGAGGTCCTGGGTTCGATTCTCGGGCCGGGTAACGTGTTATTGGGATTTTCTGCACCTATAGAAATTCTGAGTAGGGAAGTAGGTCGAAATTTGGAACTGTCCTTCGCCCCCTATTACATGGGATTTAATAACGGCATCGGCGAAATATGGGTGCACAATAGTATACACCTCTGCCTAAGTCTTCGGAGATACGGGCGTGATGCTATTATGTTATTTGTTTCATGCTCAAGTATTACATATTTGACTGCGTCAATTGTCTAATCGCAAGCGCGGCATCAGAGATAAGGTCCTGGGTTCGATTGTAATCGATAAAGTGTTATGTATTGTGAATGAATTGAATGTTCAGTAGAGTTTGAAAGTGTGCCCGGTTGATGGTAATAGGCTCGCTCTCTATTTATGAGACTCAATTCAATAACGAAACAATATTTATTATTAACCAACTTATATTTACGTTATACACTACACATAGAAGTTATCGGTTAGATAGAAAAAATCATAATAAAAATATAAAACTAGAGACATAATATTAGTGTATAGTGGGTGACCCGGGTACGTCCTAAAACTGCGGCCAGACACCGGAGGATGGTCAGCAGCGTCCTCTCACTAATCGGTGAGCCACTGCGATCCCCAATCCGCCTGCCAAGCGTGGGGATTATGGCAAATCCCTCCCTTGGAGGAGGCCTTCGTTCAGCAGTGGACGTCTTCTGGCTGATGATGATGATGATGATGATGAATATTAGTGTTAAAAACAATATGACACGTAAAAATCTGAAACATAATATTAATATCCATATAACTTAAGATAGAGAGATTGTGCTTGAGGATCAGACAAAACGGACTAGTATTTAGGTTTACGGTACTGGTTTGAGGTATCGAAAATAGAGGACGCTGGCGAGTGTATGTCTGATTGGCGGTGGAATGTTAAAGGCGATGTATGGCAATATGGGGGAACGAGGTATGATGTTCCTCTATTGAAAAGGGAGGATCCTCCGACCAGGCAAGGTGGTAAACCTGGCGGACCGAAGCCTAACGGTTGATGTCGGACATTCGTATATGTGTTAGAATCGTAAACTTTCATAGTGCGATTCAGGATTTGTTGTTGTAGCTTCACTCCGATAGATGGCGCTTTACTTTTAGCCATGTTGCGAGTAGTAGTCGCTACAGCGATAATGACTAATTGAAGATGGAACTACGTATTATAATAGTTCAAGTCTGCCTAACCCTTCGGGGAATACAGGCGTGATGTTATGCGTAAATGATAAAATAATGATATAATGTCACAGTGACCTAAATCCCTCATTTGACATTTGCAATTAGATAATAAAAGTTCACACACATTCTCGTGAATAATTCTATTGTCCAGATTTATAATTAGAATTATGAATAATTTTATTGAATAACTAATTCCATTAGTCACTTCACTTTATCTGGTATAAAAATAACTGTAATTCATTAAACAATAGATACTTTGACCACTTAATTCATTACTAATTATTAAAAATAATTTATTATTTTATAGGCATCTTTGTGAGTAGGGTCTCCCCCACCCAGTGTCGTGGTTTGGCTGCGGTTTGCAACCTAATCATCATAACATGCCTACATGTTTACAGACCTACGGAACTGATTATCTAATTATTTAGCTAGGCCAGCAAGCAAGGGCGGATCCAGGGGGGGTCATTGGGGTCATGACAGCCATAGCGCCTCGGTTTTGTGAGGCGCTATCTCCAGACCCAGCGCGCGGATCTCAGCCACGACTGTTGCCACCGCTTGCTCGGCAAAAGTTTTACTTTGCTTTATAATAAACTTCCTTAAAAAAAGGTACATCAAAATTGTTACTTGTAAAAGACTAACAAAATTTCTTCTTTCCATCAGTAACTACAATAGTTAACCACTGTTTTTTATTGCACCAAGAATTACTCATCAAAAAGAAAGTAATGATTGACAACCGATATTGAATTATGTATCGATAACATTGATCTAAAAACTATAGATGCACAGTGCATTTCAAACACTAAACTCCTGATTTGAATAACTTTTAAATTTAGTTAAAACTTACTTTTTCTTCTTATTTTTATTTTACGAAACGTTTGCAGAATACGAAACAAATACTATGAAATTTGGAATGAAATTATGAAATTAATGGCCGATTTTTCAATGATCAGATAAAAGTTGCCTAATCTACCTGTTAATTTGAAATAAGAATCGTTTTAATAGAGTTATCAGATGACAGCCATTGACAGACATTAGTCTAGTGATCGGATAAGCGGCTGCTGAGTCGCGTTTTAGGTTCGATACCCAGTTCGGGCAAAGTGTTATTGGGATTTAAAATTGTGCCCAGTAGATTACAATAGGCTCGCCCTCTATTACATGGATGACCTAATACCGGATTACACCTCTGTCTTATCCCTCGGGAAATACAAACGTAATGCTGTTATGTTGTATTTGTTTTATCATCATAAAAATCGGTTCTAATTGTAGTTAAGATTCATATAAACATTTCTTAAATTATTATTTTTTAGCGACACCGAATTTATATGAATTGTGCATCTCGAAAGTTTATATCAAAGATCGGCAACTGTAAAAACAGTATCAAATGACAGATGAGGCGTCCAACATTATTATGATAATATTTTCCCGTACCACATGGTCTATCGTTTGAGAAATATTTCGATGGATATCTGCAGTTCTTATAAACAGTCGCGTATGGCATTTGATTTTCTTAACGTATGAATTACAGGAGAAAATTATTAATATTAATTGATGGCTATTCAATAATGTATTTATTTATTTTTATTTATTTAAGGTTCACCAACAATTGTTTACACTAATTTTATGACCAAAGTAACATGTAAATAATAAGATAATAGTGTAACAATCACTTAAAGGTAAACTCTGCATGCATAAATATAAGAGTTTTATAAGATAGATGAGATAATTTCTTGACGATATTATGTCTTTAATTAGATCTTATTCATTAAAGCTCACGATGACTGATACTTGCTTACCATCTGTTGTGACAGATCAGCTCAAACAGTTATGGCACTTTCCTCAAAAGGCAATTGCAGTCAATACTCTTTACTATAATCTGTCTGGACTTTAAGATAGACCTTGACCCCTGAGTTTGTTTCGGCGTTTCTTCTCAGGGATTATCATAGGAAATGCCGACGCTATCTAGTTTAAAAATAGGAGACCTGTAAAAATGATTGAAAAATATAATAAGGTACTGTAATAGATATGCGCCTACTATTACACTAGATGGTAGATGATAGATGTAGATAGCGGTCGCAACCCTCACTTCTAAGGGCGAGGTCCAGGGATCGATTCCTGGGTCGGGCAAAATGTTATTGGGTTTTTCTATATGGCAATTCTCAGTAGCAGCACGAAGTCTGGAACTGTACCGGGTTGATGGCAATGGGCTCGCGTCCTATTACATGGGACTTAATAACAGCATCGGCGAAATGTGGGTGCACAATAGTACATAGGGGTACAGACGTTACGCTATTTAGGAATTATGCTCATTCTTTTAACAAATATTTGTATTGATACACAATCTTCACTGATATTTCATAGGTTTTTAAGTTCCCTTGAATTCTTAAAACTCCAAAAACAGACTAAAAAACTATTTACTGAATTTTCTGAGTCATCATTGCAAATACCTGGAATATAAAAAGTCGATATTTTCCTTGATCTCATAATCACGATTATGGTAACCCAGTCATTTCACAGATTCCTAGAAATTTAGTCATTTAAGTTTTATATCTTTGGAGATTGGGAAAGCGAGGCAGTCAGAGTGAACGTGTGAGAAACGGCGGCTGATCAGCCTCATGACGTGAAGGGAGTTGGGTTGTGAGCTAAAAGCTGGTTAGAAGTTAGAGTTGTCATCTGCCTAGATTTCCTCGTCCTAATTTGAAGCTGCGCCAAGGCTGCACGGGATTTCTATCCTGTTTGAAACTTGAAACTACAATTAAAGATAGAAATGTTTTATCTTTTGCTCCAAATTTCGAGTATTTGAGTGGTTGTGATATTCAGAACGGCAGTCTTAATATATGCGACCCCAACTGATCATCAAGGCATCTTTTGGGTGCTTCATTTGTCTATAAGACATTGCGGCGTCCTTCTAATTTTGTTCGTCCGAGTTAATACTAATGGTTCAAGTTTACAAACTGGTATCTCTTAACGATTGCCTCATTGGTCTAGTGGCCGCAAGCACGACTGTTGAACGTGAGGTCCTGGGTTCGATTCTCGGATCAGGCAAAGTGTTGTTTTTCTGTATGGAAATTCTCAGTAGCAGCACGGTGTCTGGAACTGTGAACGGTAAATGGCAATAGACTCGTCCCCTATTGCATGGGAGTCAACGACGGCATCGGTGAAATGTGGGTGTACAATAGCACACCTCTGCCTGACCCTTCGGGGAATACAGGCGTGATGCTATGTTATGTTATTTACTAACTTTACGTCAGATAATTATGTTAACTTTATTATTTTAGTAGGTAGCAGTAATCATTTCTGTTTTTCGTAAATTACGTTTTTCTGTCCACATTATTTTTATTGTTGTGTGTGCAATGTCCGGAACTAATTGCACCTATGTACAAAGCACTTATTTACATAGCTGACGTCACCCCAAGAGCAATTTGCAGCATGCGGGTAATGTGTACAGGTACGAGTGTGTAATGTGAGCGAAAAATTTGATGGTTTTGTTGCCCTCTGGGGTAATGTGATTTTCTTTTTGGAAAATAAATTTGTATGACTACTTTCCTGTATAAGGCACGATTGGCGCACTGGGTTTTCTGTGCTATGAGTAGTGGGTTTGATGCAAGGAAAACTTTCTATGTCCTTAAAAGTTATAAGGTCTGGATCACTGACTAAATTAATGCATTTATTCAAGTACACTTACTACAACTACAATAAGTTTATATTTTTCTTATATAATGCACGTTAATTTAAGATATTGTAATTGTAAATTAGCTTTTTATTTTTTGTAAAAAGTATCCATGGAGTTTCTTGCCGGTCTCTTCTTCATAGGACCTACCCCCTTTAGAAGCGTGCGCCTAGAGTCACGACTTTTTAAAAGTACCTGAAAGGGCCTAGTTGAAATAAAAAACTTGGACTTTGACTGCTTAATTGGTCTAGTGGTCGCTGTTAAGCGTGAGGTCTTGGGTTCGATTGGGTAAGGTGTTATTAAGTATCATCATCATCATCATCATCAGCCAGAAGACGTCCACTGTTGAACGAAGGCCTCCCTCAAGGGGGCGTTTGCCATAATCCCCACGCTTGGCAGGCGGCTTGGGGATCGCAGTGGCTCACCGATTAGTGAGAGGACGCTGCTGCCCGTCCTCCGGTGTCTGGCCGCAGTTTTAAAACGTACCCGGGTCTATTAAGCCCTTTTCTTTTCTATTAAGAATACCCGAAAGAAAATTTTCAGTAGCAGCACGGTGTTTGGAATTGCGCCTATTACAGGTAACACAGGTAACATTCACTTAAAATCTCTACCTACCTTTCGGGGGCTACAAGCGTGATTATTATGATTAACTAAAGATTTTGAATCCAAGACAAAACCAGTCCTAGACAAGAATTTCAAAACATACTACTGATCCTTTCATTATTGTCCCAAATTACATACAAGCATCATATTACTCATTCACACGTTGACGTACAGACGGACTGAATTAGACCTAATTTTGCATAATTGAGTACTGAAAATAGGACTGACCTTTCAGCTGAATGATGAAAATTTGAAAGGTCAATGTACGAGCGTTCACGGTCTTTCGGTGCCGTTCCCTGACTGTCAACATTGCCATGATGAACAGGATAAATAATAAGTCAAATTGAAATTCAGTATTAAGTAATAAGTTCTACCCTTTTTACGCCTTCTTTATGTAGTTACGTGTAGTATATTTAGTAAATTACTAGACTAACCTTACCGAGTTTTGCTGCATATAAGACCCCATATTGAGGACCTAATTACGTTTTTTCAAAAATCAATCTCATCAAGGCTAAAATGATCGAATGAATGCCGTATTGAATACGTAGCTTCCTTATTTTTTTGTGAGTCATATCTGATTGTATTAACATTATTATCTATCCTCGGATCGTAACCCTTAAAAACAGATGTTTCATAGATTTCGTTATAAAAAGCGTGTCTAAAAAATAACGTAAGTAGTGTATTTTTCATTGCTTTACATCCGTGAGGCGTTCCCGAAACTGTTTTAATTTTGGCTAAAACACGGGCAATGTAAATAATATTGTTACTACTAATTTGAAACGAAGCGCAGATGTTGGAAAAATAAACATTTTTTTTACAAATGCGATTAGACGGAATCTCGTTGCATATTCCGCGCTAGGCTTCGAAAATAAACACGTCTAGCTGATAGGCTGCAAGGTCAAAAATAATGCTTCATATAAAAGTTATTATCAATAAAATTCATGTTTGCATTAAACTATTATCTACAATGTAATGTTTTATGGTTTTCTGTGTGTAAAACAAGAAAAGTAGTTTTGTTGTTGTGCTACTCGACAACAGATGGCGCTGTTTTAAAATTTCTTTAGATTCGTTTTTGTTGACTGAAGATTAATTTTAATATTTTTTTTCGGTTTTGTTAAATAAACATAATATTCAACAAATTCATGAAGACTTGAATAAACCTTATTTTTTCTTTTAGTACTATCGCTAAGCAATTAATTGAGCGTGTCACAGAGTATCGGATTCAAGTAGTTTCACGCTTCTTAAATTACTAATTAGAAAAGTAGCTAGCTGCTGTTATCGGATATTAAATCCTATACCTAAATAGAACCTGTCTCAGAGAGGTTTAGAAGACATTAGAAAACCAGTAGGTAGTGATGTGCGAATATTGCATTGACCATTTTAGGTATCTACCTGTTGTTGAGCGTTACGAGGGACTAAGATAGCAGAACCTTTTGGTAATAATGTTAAAACGTTTTTTATCAAACCTCTTTTTACTGTTACCTTCTAATAAGAAGAAAAAACACAATATTCTCTTAATAACTAATCAAGTAAAGCTAGAATTCCTTGACATAAAAGACTCGTCGGTTTGGACTACATTTCATCAAGATCTTCTCAGGGATAGTCATAGGAAATGCCGACGCCATCTAGTTTAAAAAAGACGTATAAAAGTGATTGAGAAATCTTAATTGCAAAGTAAATAATTTCATTTCATTTCAGAAATACGCTAAGGCCTTAAACAGACGACCGGCTAATCACCGACAACAGTTTAGTCGTCATGAAAAATTTAAGAATCTATTGCTTATTTGAATGCCACACGCCACCCAATTCAATTTCCAAAAGCTTTTTTTACGTTTAAGCTATTGCCAGGTCAATCGGCCGTGTGATAAAGCCCTAACTCCTCAAAATTCTTTCATTTCTAGGTTAATCGTTTTCTCGTTGTGGAGTTGTCACCCTTAGCGTAATATTATCATGATATCGCTTTGGAGGTTCCCTTTATATTTTTAAAACTTTGTTCACTAATTAAGCGTTTCGTAGATTTGATAAGCAAACAAACAGTCGCATTATTTAATATGATAAAAAATGTTTCCCCGTATTGTGTCGTTTTGTTGGCTATTCATGATAGCGCTACAACCATATTTAGGTTAACTGAAGAGATTGAGGCGAAGACGCTCGGTTACCCCATCCAAATTTTTGTAAATCCAAGTTTTCACAAATTGTAGATAACATAACATAGCATCACGCCTGACTTTCCCAGAAGGGTTAGGCAGAGGTGCGCTCTTGTATACCCACTTTACGCCGATGCTATTATTGAGTTCCATGTAATAGGGGGCGAGCCTGTTGCCCTCTACCGAGCACAGTGCCAGACTCCGTGCTGCTACTGAGAATTTCCATACAGAAAAACCCAATAACACTTTGCCCGACCCGGGAATCGAACCCAGGACCTCATGCTCAACAGTCACGCTTGCAACCACTAGATCTACAAGGCAGACCAATAATACATTGTAGGTGAACACGACAATAACTATACTATTTAGACATTTTTCTCTCTCTTTTTTCCAAAACGTTGCCCCACACTACGAATAATTCCTGTATCGTGGATACGTTTACCTACAAACACAAATATTCACATCCAGACCCGGAACAACTATCCGTTGGTCATGTTCAAAGTTTTAGGGTCAATTCACACTGAGCGAGCAGCGGCCGGCAGCAGCTTTTTGAGGAAAATATTACAAATCATTTTGAATCTTATCTATGTGATTACAAAGTTCATAGTTATTTGAAGACAAAGGACACAGCACACACAGCGCGACGCCGCGAAGCTGCACGCTCTTACGGCCGAATTGAAGCGAATTGACCCTTAAAGTGTTTGAAACTAAAGACAGAAAAAGCATGAGCCAACAATAACTATCTAGTCTAGTCTTTGTCTGTAATGGCAAGTAAAATGTTTATTAATATGAAGTTATTTATACGACGTTAACAATGAAGTTATTTATCGCGAGAACTGCCGCGGTAAACCTATCACTTCGCAGCGCTTCGATTATCCGAAGCATCTTAAATTATGCGCCGGCGTCTGGATGGGTGCATGCGATAGGGATGCAAGAAGTTAATTATTATAATTGAAGTTATACTTCTTTTGGCGCGCTTGATGAGAGTGAATTCTTACGATGCGCGCGCACACTGACAGATAAAAGCGACACCATGAAGTTGGCTGCTAAATGTCTCTTAAATTTTCTTGAGAATTGATAGCTATATTCAAGGTATTTATTGAAATACTAGTATTGAAATATTTGTGCTTCTGTAACACGTGTTTCATATCATTGGAAAAAAAAAAAAGAAGTATAACTTCTTACGTTCGTACATAAGTACACACACACACTTTTTTTAAATTCCTTTTTAGTTAGTTCGGTTCAACAAAATAAGGTGCTTCACTATTCGGACTATTACCGTTAATTATAATAATTGCAAGTCTGCGTTTATCGAGTGTGGGGTCTTGGCCCATAACTGCTTTAGCTTAGGAGGCAAGTTTCTAGTCGGCTTTTGTGAATATTCCTTGAAATTAAACTGCTTGCACAGCACGCAACCGGTAGCCTAATTACGTAAAAAAGCGACAGCAACGCGACAGCCACGCGACAGCAATCTCACTGTCAGCCAATACATTATATGTCACAAAAAAGACATTTGACAGAAGTTATCGCGCGATCTACGCCTGTCGCTACATCGGTAATTAGGCTGCGGGTGATTTCTATGGTTTAGGTTGGTTAATCCCACATTACAATCTCAAGACGGTCCTCCAGGCTAACTTTATTTTACTAAAAGTGAGAGTGCATTTTTACTATAAGTACATAGTGCCCTATTTTTTATCGTATTCTTCTATATTATGTAAAAATGTATGTTGGTATATATGATATAGATAAAATGCAACACCGATCACCATGAAAATTGGCACATCGAAGTATTTTTAATGGAGAAGGTTCATAGCTATTCATTTTGCTTTAACTCTCCAATAGATGGCGCTGTAGCGCATCAACTTCTATACCGTTCAACTGATCGCCATAAAAATTAGCATGCGTAGATATTTGAATATGAGAATATTTACGCGTTTTATTTACAACAAATAGTAATTACAGTGGCGGGACATCATCTGCTAGTTTCTTATATTTCAGTTTTTTTTACTGGTTCCGTCTACAATAAGTACTTTCATTCCAAGATATAACAGATAACCGCTCGACCTGTGACCGGCTGCCGCGGTGAAGTGAGCCTTTATTTATCACGACCCAGCTTATTTACTGTGCCCTAAGGACATGCGCGAACGAGGAATCTTTCAAATATTCTGCTTGTGTAGTTGTTGAAAATCGAACCGTTTTGTTTCGTATGGCCAAGAAACATTTTTGTTACTGTTATCGTTGATTTATTGAGTTCTGAAATATGGACTAACACACTTTTTTTTGTTCAACATTTATTGACTGTTCATGCTTTACACTATCTCGGAATACTAATCTCGGTGTTGTGTTTTATAGGTATTAAAATAAAGTGATAGTGAGTAGCCTACAAGTTGCTTATTTCATTTGAACGATGGTTTTGAAATCTTGTTATCTTCTGACAATTTTCTGTGTAAAGATATTTAACACGTTTTGTTAAATGTCTTTACATTACATTAATATTATATGTATGTATATGTAATATCGGCACTGTTGGCGCAGTGGTTGAGAGATCGACTGTTGAGCTACGTGTCGCGGGTTCGATTCCCGCACGGAACAAATATTTGTATGATCACGGTTTGTATTCACATACACAAAGACCCAGACCCGAAACAACTATCTGTAGATCATACAAATATTTGTTCCGTGCGGGGATCGATCCCGCGACACATAGCGCAGAAAGCTAATTGTTTAACCACTGCGCCAACCGTGTGTCAAAATATAAGCTTATCACTCCAAATTATCTTCCTCGTCTATCAGAAGCCTAATACGGAATACCGTATCGAGTATTAGGTGTAACGAATACCGTAAATAAATCCACATGACTACATAACATACTAGACCACAATCTTGTGGTCACTTCTCATCATATATTTACCCGTCTACGAACAGCCTAAGGGGGTAAAATATTATATCTATTTGTCGAGGGCTAGGTGTCTCAAGTAATGATCATAGATAAATGAATGTGATTTATAAATGTTTCATTTGTTGTTTGTGGTAGGTGCCAGTGTCTTCAACGAGGTGTGGAAGAGATATATCGACTTTCCAATACGGAATGTTTCAATTATAAAGTGAGTTATGTTTTGCAAATTGTTTATATCGGATGCGGTAATTCCATTTGGTGACGTGGCTATGGCTATATTCCTTTACGACTTTTTGTTATGGCAACATTTATGGGTCATGTTCTAATGGACGTAATAATGTTATTTGAAGAGGTTCTTGTGTACCGTATTATTATTTATTCGTCAACGCTTCTACTTTACTGCAAAAATAGGAGTTCCGCAAATTGATAAATAAAATGTTATTGCTTACTAGCTGGTAGCCGGCGCGTTGCTGCCGCAGAAGAAATAATTGTGGAATTGCAGAAATGCTCTTTCAAATACATTTGAAAGAAAAAAAAAATGCCGGTACGACACGCGTTGAAAAAAAAAATGCCGGTACGACACGCGTGCCACAGCCTCCTAGGCGGAGGATAGCCCAGGATAGGAGCTCACCAGGATAATTAAAAATTAAAAAAACAAAAAATCGTTTTACTATTATAGATCCACATTTCGTCAATGACGATTAATAATGTCATTGACGAAATGTCCCAAATCCAATGTCCCATGCATCTATCGATTGATCGACATAATATGATGTAATTGGGGCGAGCGTATTACCATCATAATGCCTAACTCCGGGTTGCTAGTGCTATAGTGGTAAACCACTGCCCAACCCGAGGTTCCAAGTTCCAACCTAGGACTTCACGGTCAGCAGTCACTTGCGACCACTAGACCAAAGAGGTCTAAATTAAGTGATAAAAGTAATACAAATACTCGAATGCGTTTATAGAACCTATCAATCAATCGTCAGCCTCAGTTACTTCACCTTGATATTCAAATTCGCGTAACTTCATCAAACACTGTTTTACACAAGCTTTTTGTTTCGGGGAATAGGCAGAACTCCAAGAACCGATCTTATTTTTCATCTTACGCTAGAAACGCTTTGTGTAGCTATGTTTTAGCTAAATTTACTTAGAAGTTGTTTGAATAAGAAACTACAGCAAACCGTGGGTAAAAGGGTAATTACTAATGCGTTAGTTAATTCATTGCTTTCGAGAATTTGTGAATAATCGTAGGTTTTTCCACACTAATTTAAAAGGTGTTAATTTTTTTTATTGTCAAGACTTCAATTTTTTTTTCTTTTATCTTTAACTATGGGACTAGCATTACATTAAATATATTTTGTATTTACATTTTACTAACTAACTTATACTTATGTATTAATTAAACCTTATAAAGGTGTTTTAAGTGACATTATTTCAGTAGGATTAACAAATAGAAATACAAATCCACTTTATTTTTTGTGTGCACTTCAGGATGTTTTGTTACAGTATATATAAATGTTGTTGTATGAGTAGGAATGCTCAGAAAACACAAGGAAATAACGTTTAGTAGGCCTATTAGGTTTATGCAACTCACATAAGTACAGGACAATAACAACAGAGGAGATCTATGTTACACTGTAGACGGTTAATCGAAAATTATTTTCCTATAGAAGTTTAAGTTCGACATATTTATGATGAGTTTATAAACAAATACGATTAGTCTATCCACGCCAATTAATTTATCTCTTGGCCTTTTCCTATATTTTGCTACTGCGACTGAAGAAGAAGAGAAAAATGAGCTATGTAGTTCTAAAAAGTCAAAAACGAGACTGCCCAGAATGCGCCATATTTAGAGTCCTTAAGTAGATCTTTACTTGGGGAGGCCCTCTTAGTGAACCTCCAACCTCCCTCCCCCCACCCTCGGTTGAGTCATAAGTTGCGCTAGATGACAAGCAATATTACAAGTATAGTTCACAGTTCTCATTCAAACCTCAATGACAACCAATCGTCATTACTATACAGGGTAGAACTTTATCGGGACTTTACAAAAAGTAAATAAATTATTTTTAAATCTATAAAAAATGAGGCTATAATGTTATTGCTATGGTAGACGTACCTACATACATGCATAGGTACTCTGCCTACGACACGAGCATATGACTGCTTGGTCTGCACTATTCACGAACAGAGAGAGACAGCATTATTTGAGACAGCATTAGAAAATAAAATTAGTATAACATAACATAACATTGCATCACCGAAGTGTTGGGCAGAGTTGTACTATTGTGTATCCACATTTTGCTGATGCTGTAATTAAATCCCATGTAATAGGGGCCGAGCCTATTCCTAGCTAGCCTATCAACCGGGCTCAGTTCCAAACTCTGTGAACTGAGCTCGGTTGATACTGAGAATTTATATACAGAAAAACTCAATAAAATTTTGCCAGACCCCGGAATCGAACATCGAACCCAGGACCTCACGCTCAGCAGTAGCGCTTGCGACCACTAGACCAATGAGGCAGTTCCGAAATCGATATGTGGGTGAAAAAATATGGAACTTTTGTTTTTATTGATTCGTGTACAGTTCCTTGGACTGATTCACCACCTTCAATACAACAGATGAAAACGGCACCCTGTATAATCAACTTCAAGTTCTTAAGCACTTAAATATAGGTTAGTAAACCAGTAGAACTTACAACATAGTGAGTAAATGTGATTCTCATTAAAATGTAATACTTTTTAAAAAAGTAATATAATTGCTTGGTTTGACGTAGTTAATAGTTTTATAGGGTTTTCCTTAATGTTACTCATTGTTATGCTTTAACAATTAACTGAAGTCACGTACGCGTTCAGTTAACATTTAACTGGTTTTGAGTACGGTTTGATTTGTGTTCAATAAATAAACTCTATTAAAAAAATATTCGAGATTAACTTTCAATAAAAAAATATAAAAAAAAGTGTTCGTATAAAAATTGCAATGAAAATTGTATTAAGAATATTTTCAAGAATATTATTGCTATATTGTGAGTGAAATAAAAAAAGAGAACGTGAGTGTTTAAAAGCAAACCTATATTTTTTTGAACTCTAGTAGTTACAAATTATAAAAAATGGTTCAACCAAATTCTCCGTTTCGTACGAGCGTGCAAGAAATTAAGAGGATAGCTTCGGTCACAATAAACATGAGGAAAGAGGTTTGTTATTTTCAAATTATACACATACCAGTATTCCCTAAAGGGTTAGGCAGAGGTGTACTATTGCGACATTAATGCCACCCACATTTATTGACCCGTTATTGGGTCTCATGTAATAAGAGCCGAGCTTATTGCCATCTACGGTAAAAAAAAATAACTTTTCCTGCACTCCTGACTGCCTGTACTAATTCTGTAAAATAGCACAAACCTGTACTAATTTATCTTCGTTCCTATATTATTTATGTGCAAATGCACTGTGATATAGTAAATCGTTATGAGTTATTCCTAGGCAAAGTTGGGAGTGCAGGCAAATTTACAGCATTCTACGGTACCGGGCACAGTTCCAGACTCCGTGCTGCTACTGAGAATTTCCAGAAAACACTAATAACACTTTACCCAACCACACTTAGAACCTTTTTTTTGTTATTACTATATGGGACTGCTCTTGACCTCGATGACGCCTGACGAAAAGCGATTGATGAGATCTATAATGGATCGAGGGTGCCCAGAAAACGCCTGTTAACTCTGTTTTTGAAGGTAGACGGGTTGAATGTGGAAGGGCCTTACGCTCTTTATCTTCTGTAAAGTGTGACGGCCCTTGATTGATGAATATGATTTTGTCCAATGAGGCAATCATTAAGAAGTTACCTATCTACTATTTAAACATACTTTATGGTTATGAATGAGAAGAGGAGAAACCCTTTATCCTCATAAACGTGTGATCTGTGGTAAACAAATCTTCACACAAGTCCGAAGTATTATTTCAAATACTTCACGTGTTTAAAACAGAATCCTATCCTAATCCTAATATAATACTAATATTATAAATGTGAAAGTTTGTGAGGATGAATGGATGGATGGATATTTGTAACTAAATCACGCCACAGCGGCTGAACGGATCTGGATGAAATTTGGCACAGAGATAGATTACAGTCTGGAATAGCACATAGGCTACTTTTTATCCCGGAAAAATGTACGGGTTCGTAAACCACGCGGGCGAAGCCGCGGGCGGCAGCTAGGAGAAAATATCTTCATTTTATGTAAACCACGTTCAGGCACTTATGAAATGTCAAGACTACGCACGGTTCCAAATAGTAGGTCCTATGAAGAAGAACTGCCAAGAAACTCCATGGAAACTCCTTTAAAATAAATCGATCTTACAATCATGTTTGGTACACGGCTGTGGTGAGAGAATGCGAGAATATATGTAGATTAAAGTGTAAAAACAAAAAGAAACCTAGGAATAAAAAAAAAATTGCCTCTTAATAAGATTGCCATGGCAGTTACAAGCTGGCCAATCCCGCAGACGACACCCGTTCACGAGCATGACGCATGCGTCAACATCGCTAAGCACTATGTAGGGAACTCGGCGACCCAACACACCACGCCGCGACCAGCGAGACATCAGCCATCAGTTTCAGTCGTTCAGTTTTACTAAATAGTATTACGTCTTTATTTCTTCAGAGATTTGAGAGAGGTGTACTGTTGTACACCCACATTTCGCTAATACCGTATTCAAGTCCCCTCCAACAATCCTAGTACCTACCATTTTTCCTCTACCTTGATCGTCATATTGTTATGCAAAAATTATACAGGTAAACAAATCGTGTGTGCATTTGAATGAACACCTAAACAAAGCGCGCGCACTTTATTTTGATATATTTTTTGCTTATATAAAGTGTTGTCTAAATCGAAGAAATCTCGTACCAGATCCAGATATTACTAACGAACGGCATTCGCAAGCGCAGCTACTGATCCTGAAGTCTTTTCGAAGCTCAACAACTGCGCATGCGACCACGAATACGGCAGTCTTTCTTATAACGATATTAATAATTTAATCGCCAACTTATCTATCGTCCGATAACGCGATGCAAAATTGTATATTATTTTGTATATATAGTTAAAATAAAATTATCAATTCGTCACAATTTATTATTTGCGTATTTGACAGTCATGACTGGTGGAAGTACATAGGTCACTAGATAAGTTTTGCAATACAGCGATATTTTTAATTGTGGGTAGATGAAAATAGTTTTACTAGAAAGTTACACTTACCATATGTCGATAGATATATAATATTTTAATACTCTCTCATTAGCAGCTGCACAAAAAATTTTTGATTGTATAAAAATGTCTCTGTGGTCTAGGGACGAATTACGTGTTATTATTCGGTACAACTTCGCGCGCGGTCTCTCAATCGATGAGTGTATGGATGAAATGAATTCTGTACTTAAAGATGCCTGCCCTCATCGTACAACGATTTTTCGGTGGTATCGGGAATTAAGTCGCGGTAATTTTGGTGTAGAAGACGCGCCAAGGCCAGGACGTCCCACGGACGTTTGCACTGAAGAGAATGTGAAGAAAATTGAAAAAATGATAACAAGAAGACCGTCGAATAACTTATAGGCAAATAGAAGAGATCTTGCAGATTAGTGCACCAAGCATTTATAAAATTCTGCACGATATCATTGGAGTGAAAAAACATTCTACACTTTGGGTGCCCCATGATTTAAAAGGAGAACAAAAGGTATGCAGAGTAAATTGGTGTAAGAAAATGTTAAAAGAGTATGAAAATGGAACTTCTAACTATGTAAATAATATCGTCACGGGTGATGAAACATGGCTATATTATTTTGATGTGCCCTCCAAAAACAAGAACAAAATTTGGGTGTTTGAAAATGAGCCTACTCCAATTCAAGTTCGAAAATCTTGGTCAGTAAAAAAGAAAATGATTGCTGTATTTTTCACAAGACGTGGAATTTTAGATAAGTAGTTTTGGAAAGTCAGCGTACAGTTACGGCCTCTTGGTATACAAAAGAGTGTTTGCCTCAGGTGATCCAAAAACTCAAAGAGCTCCGTCCAAAGTCAAGACTCGATAGTTGGCATTTTCACCACGATAATGCTCCTGCACATAGGTCGCATAAAACTGTGAATTTTTTACAAGATGTCGGAGTAAAACTGCTTGAACATCCTCCGTACAGTCCTGATCTTGCACCCTGTGACTTCGGTCTATTCCCAGTCATTAAGGATCAGCTCAAGGGAAGGAGGTTTGCCAGCGACACCGAGTTATTAGCTGCTTGGGACCAGGCTTGCTCCGATCTCCCAGAAGAATAATGGAAGGAAATTTTTAATGATTGGTTTAAACGAATGAATAAGTGTATAAGCTGTGGTGGTAATTATTTCGAAAGATTGTAATAAATAAAGCTGTATTGCAAAACTTATCTAGTGACCTATGTATTATTATCTATATCGTTATCAGTACAAGTGCGATGGCCAAGTTCTTGCAGATGGATAATTTAAGTACGTTTTTATTTTGAAAAGTTTGTTTTTCAATTTTTCCGTTGTTTTTATTGGCAACTAGCGACCCATTTCGACTTCGCATGGGTGACGGGTGTAATCTGGTGCAATTTAATATTGAAGAAAATGAATCCCGAAATCCCATCAGAATTTCTGAAATTTCCGGTGGATTTTCTTTCATACAAACCTTTTTTTTTTTTTTTTTTTTTTAAAAAAACCTTGTCCTCAAAATTACGACCACAAGTAGGTAATGAAATCTAATCTAAACTAAAAAAAACAGCCAAATCGGTCCAGCCGTTCTAAAGTGATGCTCCGTCATACATGTGGCAATTGATTTTTATTTATGTATATATATTGATAGATATAATATATAGATATAATGACCCGGGTACGTCTTAAAACTGCGGCCAGACACCGGAGGACGGGCAGCAGCGTCCTCTCACTAATCGGTGAGCCACTGCGATCCCCATGCCGCCTGCCAAGCGTGGGGATTATGGCAAACCCTCCCTTGAGGGAGACCTTCGTCCAGCAGTGGACGTCTTCTGGCTGATGATGATGATGATGATGATTGATAGATAGATAGATTATTCGGTTTTTTTATGTAGGTAAGGATTTTTACTAAACATTACGGTTATGCCCGTGTTTCGTCTCGTCATCACCTCGTCATGACCTGGTTGTAGCTGCTGAGTAAGAACTTAGGTTAAGTAAGTCCTATTTACATTACGTAGGTAGTCACCACCGAAAAGTTAAGTCGTGTTTTTCGCGTGAATGCCCCACGGCCGAAACTCATGACACAACTAAAACCAACAACGATATTTTTAAATATTTATTAATACCATCGCTTTTAATAAAAATTTGACACATATATTGTTTCTTCTATCTATCTATGTTAAAAAAGCGAAATACCACTCATTAACTACTTATCACGAAATCCCAGAGACGATATAGCCTACAAACTCTAAAAGCATGTAGGTTCCTTAAAGGGTTTACGCAATCACTAAAAAAGGTTGTAACAAAACTCAACCCTTAATAAGGTTGACACTTGACTGGCGGTTCAAAGTTTGGATGAAAAATCCTAATCCTACACGAATATATAAAAATATATATATTTTTACTATTTATTATTATTAAAAGCCTATGCTGTCCCACTTCTAGGCAAAGGCCTCCCTCCCTTATCTCCATTTCGCTGTATCTGGCCAGTTTTCAACGAAGGCTCAATCTAGTTCGTCCCGCCATCTCCTAAGTGGTGTACCGCGACCGCTTCTTGCCAGGGCACCAGTTTTGTGCTTTACGGGCCCACAGTCCGAGCCACATTCGGCAAACATGTCATATAATATTTATTTATTATAGTAAAAATATATAATTAGTAAAAATTAAATGCTGTTAGTTGATAA
Source organism: Shargacucullia verbasci (assembly GCA_947562105.1). Classification (NCBI taxonomy): domain Eukaryota; kingdom Metazoa; phylum Arthropoda; class Insecta; order Lepidoptera; family Noctuidae; genus Shargacucullia; species Shargacucullia verbasci. The sequence continues at coordinate 2,331,926 of OX387297.1, read as the reverse complement.
TCGCATCACTTGAGAACGGATGCCCCGATTTGGCTTTTGTTTTTTAAAATGTTCGTAATAATCCGTATAAGGTTTTTAGGGAAACAAAAAATGTAACAGTTGCCGGGAAAATTTGTGTGCATTTTTTAATGGGATTTTTGTATTAACTCAAGACCAGGAAGGCAGGACAAAGTTTGTCGGGTCACCTAGTATAATTTATTATATATATAACCTTATTGAAAATGAAAACCATTTGCCTCGTAGTTAGATTAGGGAAAACCATAGTAAATAGTACGTATATACCAAAGGTTTATGTCCTCGCCTTACTTATAGGTATTTGTTACTTTGTACGGGCTTACACCACGCTTAAACTTATTCAGAGAAGTGAGTCATTTAAACACGACATCGCCAATAGATAAGGGAACTTGGCTATTTTTATGAGCAGAGTTTTCATAAAGATAAGCCCACGTTTTGTCGTGAAATTAGTCAGTGTGCTAGTATTTCTATCAGTTGCAAATCACGCGTCGATATGTCAATAAATCGATTATTGATTTATTAAATTTGTGCGCGCGAGTGTGTTTAGTTTTTTGTGAGTGTTTGATATTGAGACATTTGGAAATATGCAGCCGTACCGATCATATGAGTCTATGCAGGTAATTTAAATGCGTGGTTATTGTAGATTTAAAGAAAATTTTACAAATTGTACTTCTTCTGTCTTGTTGGCACGAGCTATCAAATTGGTATCGAGGTAGTGGTTACATTAGCCGGTCAGCAATGGGTGGTTTCGAGGCTGAGAACCCATGTGCCGGATTCCTGCGGCTAAATTCGCCACGGTGGTCCGCCTCGACACCACATGGTGGGTTTCGGGAACTCTTAGAAGACCGCACCGACTACGCTACTCGACACTTGCAGTGATTTTGTCATTAAATACTCTGTAGTGATTTGTTTATGGTTTTTTATGCAATGACAGAATTGGGCTGGCGTCTTATAAAAAATATTCTTTTGACACACAGTAGGCTGTCACAGGCGTCAGGATAATTTGTATTTGTATCAAAAGTTTATGGATAAATTTATTGTTAATACGTAAAATAATTTAATTAATTTGTAAATGTCGTGATTGTGATATTGGTCTTTTAGACATTATGCCGCTTAGGCGATCCTACGAATCTGTGCAGGTATTTCTAAGCTTTTTTTTTTGTTCACTTATCATATTTGCCGTACCTACCCATCTACTATCTTACATATTTCCTCGGGTATAGAGGCTTTGCTCCAATCAGTAAAATAATTTTATTTATTTATTTTTTAAATAAAACTTTGCCCCACCCTAGGAATAATTCCTGTATTGTGGGTGCGTTTACAAACACATATATTCCCATACACAAACACCCAGACCCGAAAAAATTATCTATAGATCATGTAAATATTTGTTCCGTGCGGGGATCGAACCCGCGACACTTGGAGCAGAAAGCTAATTGCTTAGCCACTGCGCCAACCGTATCGCCATAATGTTTAGGACCATTTTTATGAACATTAACTTCACCTACATTTCACCGATACAGGTCTAGGTAATAGAAGTAAGCTATCTGCCATCTACCGAGTGTTCAAACAGAAAAACCCAATACCTAACACTTTACCCGATACGGAAATCGAACTCAACGCTTGTTAGTACTACACCAATTTAAGACAGCTTATTTTTATGGAGCAGTGATAGCCTAGCGGTTGAACGCTTGCCTTCCATGCAGGAGGGTCTGCGTTCAATCCCGACCCGCACCTTTGACTTTTCGGAATCATGTGCGAATCAGTTTGATTATCTCTTGCATTAACGGTAAAGGAAAACATCGTGAGGCCTGAGAGGGCTCTATAAAGTTCTCGACGGTGTGTGTAGTCCACCAACCCGCACCGGGCCAGCGTGGTGGACTAAGGCCTACCCCTTCCCATTCTGAGAAGAGACCCTTGCCCAGCAGTGGGACAGTAATGGGTTGAATTTATTTATTTATTTTTATGTAGAACATGTAATTAAAAAAAAGTTTTTAATACAAATCTTTTTTTTAAGGTCTCATAACACTTTCTTGTTTCTTTTATCATTATCAATCATTCATCATTGTTGTTTGGGACAGCTAGACAACTCGTGTTATTAATTGTTGAGCTATCTTTGAATGAGTTATTATCACTTAGCAAAGGCTACTAAATATTTGACTTAATAAAGTTTGTCGCTCTACAATCTAGACGCCTTTAAGTACATATTACTCATAATATGTAACTATGAAATACGAATGACTGCCCCACTTGCTTGAAAATAATAATAGATATTTTTTTTGGGATCCAGTGTGTTCCTCTACATGGCAGGCGACATCGCGGTAGACCCAGACGGCGAGATGGCGGGATGAACTTAACTCTTTTAGGAAAGACTGGCCCGAATTAGCGCTTGATAGAGAGAAGTGAAAGGAGAGTAGGGAGGCCTTTGCACTGCAGTGGGACATTACGGGCTATTACATAATATAATTATCCTATCCTACTTATTAATATTTATTTAATATAATATTATAAATGTTAAAGATTGTAAGGATGGATGGATGGATGGATGGATCTTTGTTACTCTTTCAAGCCAGAACGGCTGAACGGATCTGGATGAAATTTGGCACAGAGATAGATTATAGTCTGGAATAGCACATAGGCTACTTTTTATCCCGGGAAAATGTACGGTTTCGCAAACCACGCAGGCGAAGCCGCGCGCGGAAGATAGTATAATATAAATAGTTGTGACACACTAGTGTTTTTCCTGTATCGTGGTTACGGTTTACAAACATACATGTCACATGGACACAACCAGACCCGAAACAACAATCTTAGATCATACAAATATTTGTTCCGGGATCGAACCACGAAGCGTAGCGCAGAAAGCTCGCTTCGCCACTGCGCCAACCGCGTCGTCAGGTTAACCTGAAATACAGACAGAGTCATTCGGGAACTTAATTTTAGCGATAATTACAAAATCTTTATCATAAACATATGCTACAAACGCGTTTTGTAATATATTAACAAAATGCCGTGTGAAACGTCTACACGTGTTTCGATTACAACACTGTTATATTGAAAAATTGAACAGCTGTTAATCAAATAAACACTCTAATTAATCTTTTAACTAAACTGCCTCATCGGGCTAGTGGTTGCATGTACGATTGCTGAGCGTAGGGTCCTGTGTTCGACTCCCAGGTCGGGCAAAGTGTTATTGGGTTTTTCGGTATAGAAATTCTCAGTAACAGCACGGAGTTTGGAACTGTGCCCGGTAGATGTCAATCGACTCGCCCTCTATTACATGGTACGTGTGTGTACAATGGTACACCTCTACCTATCCCTTCGGAGCAATACAGGCGTGATACTATGTATGAATAATATTTCAATAAATATCCGCTCTGTAACGAGTATCAAAGGAAATAATGATGTTTACCTATTTATTTATGCACAATAAATTTGGATGGTATTTTTGCATGAAAAACTCAATAATTATCATTATCTTCATTAATAAAATAAATTGCACCCGTGTGAAGCTTTCGCGGTTCGCTAGTAACATAATATAATAAAACTAGCTGTGCCCGCGACTTCGTTCGCGTGGATGTCGGAACTTAACAATGTATTTTTTAGTGAGACCAAATGCACGTAACCCTATTTTTTTCTAAAATAAAAGAATTTTTCTAAAATAAAAGTAGCCTATGTTACTCCTTATTACATCAGCTACCTGCCAATAAAAGTCCCGTCAAAATCGGTCCAGCCATTTCAGAGATTAGCCTATACAAACAGACAGACAGACAGACAGACAAAAATTGTAAAAAATGTTATTTTGGTGTATGTACCGTATATATATTTATATGCATGTAGTAAAAAACGGTTATTTCAATATTACAAACAGACACTCCAATTTTATTTATATGTATAGATGTATAGATTGGCCAAAGTATGAGTCGCCAATGATGCCATTTAAAACAATAGCTATTATAAGTTGCAGGAAAAATATACTTGAACGATTGACCTGTGACATAAACGGATTCCATTATATATTCAATTGTTTTTCAATGTATTTTATTAATATTCGTTATGAGTCAATTTAACTAAACAGAATTCTATAAATAATATAAACTTTGTCGAATATCGGACAGAAGTATTATTTATTCACAAGCATTAGAGCCTAAAGTTTTTTATGAAAACCAAATAGGCACCATATATCAAGCGAACAAATTTAATTTCATTAAAATAGAATAAAATATATCTTTATTTCACGTAAACCAAGTTCAGGCACTTATGAAATGTCGAGACTGTAGGCCAGAGGTTCCCAGACTTTTTTTCTCATAGACCACTTTCAAAATTTAGCTGGTTCCGGTGGACCCCCTGCAGCTACATTTCTACCATATTGTAAATTGAATTGTAAACCCCCATTTTTTTGTCACGCCAACGAAGACCCCCATCGAGTCTCCCGTGGATCCCTGGGGGTCCACCTGGACCACTTCGGGTCCAGTCCTATGGAGAGAACATTTCATTAGAATTTTCTTGATTATTGTGGTGTTTACAATTTGCCCTGTCAAAAGAGTTTGCTCATTTTCAACATCTATTGTCGTTTACAGCTGGGAAGAAATATTTTCTGATATTTAAGTTTTATAAGTTCTACGCACTACTCTTAATGTAACGCAAAGTATATGTACAATAGAAATGTTTTTTTAAACGTTTTTTACCCCACACTATGAGTAATTCTTGTATCGTGGGTGCGTTTACAAACACATATATTCACATGGACACGCAGGTTCTATATCCGCACGGAACAAATATTTGTATGATCTACAGATAGTTGCTTCGGGTCTGGGTCTTTGTGTATGTGAATATATGTGTTTATAAACGCACCTACGATACAGGAATTATTCTTAGAGCGAGATCAAAGGTAACGTTTAAAAAAATGTAGGTAAATTTATAATTTGAACGTTGTTAAAGAGTCTCCTTTACTTACTAATAACATATTCTACGAATGCATGATTAATCAAGTTTATTTCCAAATACGACTATTTCGACTTTATCGAATACCAATAATGACGAAACCAGTTATCATAATACCAAAACATTGATTCACTTATTGATCAAATAGTTGAAAAATGATAATTATTTTTAAAGATCTTTCACTTGATCTTGATTAAGATATATATTTTATACGTTTGGCTTTAAAATCAAAGTTCTTTTATTTCAGTTAAGCACTTTAAAAAAGTCGAAAAGTTTTTAAAAATCGGCGCACGGTTCTAAAAGGGGGCAGGTACTATGGAGAAGATACCGGCAAGAAACTCCATGGATACTACCTATTTTCAAAAAATAAAAAGTTAATTTACAATTAATAATCTTAAATTTAACATGCATTATATAAGAAAGAACAAACTTATCAAACTTGCGAAGTAGCTTTGGTTTTGCAGCTCCAGGCTATTTTTGCAGGGAGAACCTGGGAGGGGTTGACCTAGAGGTTGAACAGGAGGAAAATAAAAAAACTGGTGTAGTGGTCGCGACTGCGACTGCTAAGCGTGAGGTCCTGAGTTCAATTCCCGGGTCGGGCATAGCGTTTTTGGGTTTTTCAATATCGAAATTCTCAGTAGCAGCACGGAGTCTGGAACCGTGCCCGATAGATGGCAATAGGCTCGCCTCCTATTACATGGGACTCAATAACAGCATCGGCGAAATGTGGGTGTAGAATAGTGCATCTCTGCCTAACCCTTCGGGGAATACAGACGTGATGCTATGTTATGTTATATGTGTATAATGTATTGCCAAATAAATACATGAGAAGCATGAAGAGATCAGGGTGAGAAGCAAATTTTACCTGCTTGTCATGCTTATAAATTAAACCCATTACTGTCCCACTGTTGGGCAAGGGTCTCTTCTCAGAACGAGAAGGGTTAGGCCTTTATTCCACCACGTTGGCCCGGTGCAGGTTAGCGGACTACACACACCGTCAAGAACTTTATGGAGCCCTCTCAGGTGTGCAGGTTTCCTCACGATGTTTTCCTTCACCGTAGACGCAAGTGATAATCAAATTCTGATCCACACATGATTCCGAAAAGTCAGAGGTGCAGGCCGGGTTTGAACTCAGACCCTCCTGCATGGAAGGCAAGCGTTCAACCGTTAGGCTATCATTGCTCATGTCCTGCTTAACAAGCCCATAATATAAATATAATACAATATATAGTAACACTAATGTTAAGTTCATTACGTTTCAAATGCTTTGAATAAATCAAGGGTGTTTAACTTTATGATATGCAAGCCCACGTAAACATGAGTCCCAAGTAGTGTTGCCAGGCGTCCTGATAAAGCCGGACATAGTTAGGCTTTTTGATTGCGTGTCCGGCCAAAATTAACGGTGTTCGGCTTGTCCGGCTTTTGTTAGGCTTTTTACATGTCGCAAACGAGCGAGCGCCGAGCGTGGAGCGTGGTTTTTTTGTCGTACCTATTAATACTGAGACACAAAATCCTTAATAATGTAGGGTGTCCGGCCTTTTTACCCAAATGTCCGGCCACACTTGCTGGTCTGTCCGGCTATTAGCTTTGGCGACCTGGCAACCCTAGTCCCAAGTGTTGTACCGTTACCCATTATGCCTAGCTGTTCAAGACATAATTTTATTGAGCCAGGTGTTAGGTATATGCGTTAATATTATACGAATATTTATATAACTATATATATATATAACTAACTATTTATATTTAATCGTAAGTTTCTTCAGTAACCAGCATTCAAAATCAGTGTCAACAAAAAAAAAAGAAAAAAATATTTCGTGACTTGGGAGATCTTGTTTCTTTTTTTAAATTCAGTAGCGATGGGATTCAGAATAATGGCAATATCTGCCCCTTTTATCAAACTACTGGGATCCATGAGACACCTTTGTTAAGATATTGTCTTTTCGAAAGACAAAATCTTCTTTAACATTTTCTGAATTAAATTTAGGTAATATGTGTTAGTTCAAATATCTATTGTACTCATGGACTTAGAATTTCGCTTACGATTGTACTTGAGCCAAACTTATACGTTTCAAAATATCCGTTTTTCGTTCATTTTAGTGATTCTTTCTACGGCAAAAGATTGCGCTATGTGAAAATATTTTTAAGCGATATTTCTGTAAATGATTTGAATTATTTTTTCATTTGTTTTTTTCTTTCATTTGTATCATAATATCCTTCCAGTTTTTACTCTTGAAAAACATTCAATTTTCGTGGTTACGTCCATAAAAATGTATAAAATTTCAATTTAAGGAGTTGGCTTCATGTTTTCTCTTGTTAATTGATTCTCATCGCAGATTCTGGGAACAAAAGCTGTGATAATTTAAGAGTAAAAGACTTAACCACATTAATGCATGTTTAATCAGGAATATGAAGAGCTTTTTATACCTTTTGCGATGTCACGCTTAGGTCGTAGAGTTCACGGTCGCAAGGAAACGACAGTTACTCAAACTGAATCTCATATCACAGACATAAAAGAAACCTAACTTTATTTGTATCTTATGTAAAGTTCAAAATCCTTAAATAATTTCTGGAACATTTAATTTTCTGTCCAGTTTAGTTAGACCTCCTGTAATTTAAATATAGTACTAATTTCTTGGCTGTATAATTTCTTGGTTTAAAATAAGGGGTCAAGTTATAATGGATATGTTTTACATGTCAACCATTTGCAAAAACGAAATTCTTGAAGCGCTTTAAAGCAGATTAATACACTTAATGCTTACAGCTAAGCTGCTATTGTTCTGGAGCGTTGAATCATCTTATGTTGTAGTGAGATAAAGGATATACGACTTTATTTAAAATGACTTTTATAATGAATTTTATAATTCTCTTATTTGTTTTGATTTCTTGAAATTCTATAGTTCTTGAAAACAATGACGAATAGCATTACATAATAACGTGTTAGCTATTTAAATTATATATCCTGCATTAAAATGTTTTTCTGGACTTAAATTTAAATGATAAATTGATGAATGATGTTTCGATGGTGAATTGATGAATCGAAATGGATAAATTTAACTAACAAGTGTTCGCACCATCATAATCAATTCAGAATTTTTTATTTTTTTTATTTTTCATAAATACCTTTTATATAATAACGCTGCCCCACTCTAGGAATAATTCCTGTGTCGTGGGTGCATACCCAAAGACCCGAAACAACTATCTGTAGATCATACAAATATTTGTTCCGTGTGGGAAACGAACCCGCGACACGCGCAGCAGTCGATCTCTCAACCACTACGCCAACCGTGCCGTCAAATTATAAATAGTGTAATGACACAGAATCTTGTTGGATTAAAATATTTCTTCATACATAATATTCAACTTTGAATATTCATCTTAATTCGTGTTAATGTTGTTTCACATTTTACTAACAACAGATTAGTTGATCTATCGATTAATCACCTTGTCATTTTAATCGGTGTTTAGCCGACATTTTAAAATTCAACGAGTTAAGTCGTCGACTGGTTTAGTAACGTCAAATCTGTCAAGTTAATTGACAACACACATACCGATAATATAATATTTATAAAATGCTATTAGAGCAGTTCTTTTGCAACTGGATTTTAGAAAGAATATCTAATGGGGATTATCTATACATATTATATAATAAAGTATTTAATAAAAGTAATATTAAATAACTAATAATATTAGTTTTAAGCTGATTTACTGTTACACTAAGTTAAATACTTAATTAGCTATGTAGGGGTCTTTGTTTTATGTCAGAATTAAGCTCAGTCATATTGACCATTACTTTGTTCAATAAAAGGATCACTGTTTATAATTTTGATCACAAAACCACAGCTAATTAAAAAAAGTTCAAATCTCGAAAGTTTTCAAAACTCTGAATTGCATTGTATAGCTGTAACAAAACTCATTATTAGATTAAAGTAATAATATTTATAATGTAGGTGCGTATACGTTTCTAATTCATTCATTCGCTTACTTGTATTATAAAGAAGCTCCAGGTTCCTAGCCCGTGTGATTTTAAGTGTTCTTGAAAATGCTTGTATAATAAATATTATTGTGTAAAGCTATGGAGTCTTTTTATAGTGAATAGTGCTTTAGAATCTTGGTTTCACTTTGGTGGTTTAATACTCTTTGTCTTTTAGTTTGTGAGTCTAGCTTCATATTTAGGCAAATCTCTTTAGCTCAAGTATTAGGTACAGTCAGATTATTGCACAAAGCTTTATAAATATCTTTATGAATGAAAACTTGAAAAATATTCTATGTAATTAATCAGTCTTAAGCGAAATTGTGATATATATTAAACACCATAGCTCGCCTACCCTTATCCGAAGTCGTCTAAAACAATCCACATTTTAGTAACTCTTTTTATAGAGTCCATCCTGACCCTGGTTCGTAACGAGGTCTTAATTAATTTCAAACCAACAAAACAATTTAAAACAAAATTGTACAACCTAAAACGCTGAAATCTAAACAAGCCAACTAAAACAAACCTGTTGATTTAGGTCGCTGAGTTTCTACAATGCCTAAAAGACCATTTTAACCTTATTCCTGTAACAACGCACAACTTTCCTGAACAAACACAACCAGAATACACTCATTTAAATTCAGCTAACCACGAAACAAGTGAATTAACATGACCACAACAAGAAGAAATAAACATGTTTGATGACCAAACAAGGTTGCTCCAAAATTCTGGAGTTTACATTGTACCTAAGTAAACACAGGCGGGTTTTGATGACCGCAAAGCTGGCAAAATACAGTCTTATGTAAGCCCTAATTAAATAGTAATGTAGACTAGACACAGATAATAAAATCAAACAGAAGTTCCACTACACAAGAAAAAAAAAAAGAATACAGTAATTTCGGCACACGGGTTTATGTAGATTTTAATAACCTATTAAAACTTCTAAAGCTGAATCCCAGCAGCTAGGATGTGAAGGACAAAATAAAGCAGTTGTTCCTTGCCGAATTATTCAGCCAAATCTGGTTGGAATTGAAGACCGTACATAAAAAGACTAGACTTTTGATAGGTTTATTAAGCTTTAAGTTTCAAAGGATTATCACTTCAACCATCGTGTTGTCTTTGACAAAACTTAACATTGTAGTCGGATACAATTGTACCCGATAAAAGGATATTTTTATTTCGTTTACTTGGGATTCTTATCGCAATTCGTATGAAATGGGCCTTCTCTATTCATTTGATACTGCATAGGTCACTAGCCTCGCCACGATAAGGTCAGCCTTTCGCCCTTCGAAGGTCACAGCGCCAAGGTTGCGTCGACCTTGCTCTGAAAGGCTCTGAGGTAATCCTACTTTTACGCTCGAGTTAGCCGGATTCTACTTAGGATTAAGTTAATAGGGGGTGCTTAGACTGGTTTTATTCGTCTTGAAAAGTATTGCAGTACTAAGCGTTATTTCAATCGCTGGAGATTTCTTGTTGAGAGCGAGGTTTTTGTCTTTACCAGTGTGTGTGTCTGTTAATATTTTAGGCAAGTCCTCTATGTTATTAGATTCCATTTAACGACTACTCATTTTTATCCATGGTTTGGTTGGTGATGGTTTATAAATATTTTGTGAAAATATATCTTGTTGCTCTCCTCAGTTCCTGGCACCAATAACACCGTACTGTAAATACAAATCTACCTTTCTAGTATCTTTTGTGTACCAGCTAGCGTTCTTATGAGAATATTACCTTGTTGCTTCATAAACTATAAGCCCATAATTGTCGGCAGAGATCTATCATCATCTATCATCAGACGACACGATTGGCGCAGTGGTTAAGCGATTAGCTTTCTGCGCTAAGTGTCGCGGGTTCGATCCCCGCACGGAACAAATATTTGTATGATCTACAGATAGTTGTTTCGGGTCTGGTTGTGTGTGTATGTGACATGTATGTTTGTAAACTGTACCCACGACACAGGAGAAATCCTAGTGAGGGGCAATGTTTTTTTAAAATAAAATAAAAAAATCATCATTTCCATCTTTATCCACCCACTTGTTCTGATGAAGCCATAATGATGACACGATAATTATATTTTTTATTTTATTTGTTTCAGAGAAGAGATGTGGAGTCACAGTCAACAAAAACAGGCTGTTGGGCGAGACGGAGTCTGTGGTGGACTCTGGGCATCGATATACCTCTACTGTTAATACGTAAGTACCCATTGAGTATGGTACTTTTCTACTAGGTACTCGTTATTGTAAGATAGTGGTCAAATGCAATTTTATGTTAATTTTAGGCGAATTAAATTGCAGGCGCAAATTATTAGATTGGCTGTTGATCCTGTTTTATCTTGTGTTCATGGTCGGGCGGGTCTTTGATTAAAATAGGTATGCCCCAAGGTTCAATTTTAGGCCCATTCCTATTTCTGTTATGAATAAATAAAACATACACGAGTCTTTACAAGATATTTTAAAGATATCTTTAAATCGTCATTCATGTTCGTTTTTTTTTTCGCATAATAACTTTATACGTCATATTATCATCGCTCCGTAACTTTTACGATATTAGACAGCGAGAATAAGCACAAAATGGTGTGAAGTCATTTTCGATTAAATAAAACAATTGAATCATTTTTAGGGAAAGGTGTACGCTTCTATAACAAGCTACCGAAAACGATCACCGATCTTATTGGTAAGGAATAAACTAATGTTGGATCTTAATATTCTTACCAGTAATATGTGGCAAAGATTATATTTTATCCATTGAGTTTCCTACGATTTCCATCGGAACAAAAAATCTTTGGAATCTTCCATGTTTAATGTAGAAACTACCTATATCCAACGTATTAAAAACTTGTTTATTTCAATTAAAAACCGGCGATGATTACTATGATTAATTTTCATAGTTTATAAGGTACTTCATAAACGCAAATTTACGACATTTTTATTCGCAACGTGTGTGGTATCATTAAACCGATACCTGGTTTCGTATTTGGTGGCATCCATACATGTTTTACCTAATTCCAAGTCCACTAAGGAAGCGTTCCAAGACTTATGCATCCCAGATTTATCGAATAAATTATTCAATTAATTGATCCAATAACGGATGCAACTAATTAACGGACACGAATAAAATAAAAATTGATGACCATAATAATTGTTGACTACCAAAAATGGCTCCCGTTTCATTGCAACGAAGAAAGATATAATGTTGCCAGAAATAATTATTCTGGTCGATTTATTTTCGTCAGGCAAATACGAGCAATCAATTTCATACTCTACTGGTAACTGAATAAAGTAGATTTTCTAATGGCAAGAAATATGTGAATAAAAACAAAAATATATTTTTTAAATTGTTTATGCGCGTGTACTTGATATATTTTCTCTATCAATGCAACGCGGTTGGATACGTATTTTGTTTAAAATATGTGTTTGCTGTAACAGAGATTAAAAAATACTGGTTGTTATGGAATTTGGCCATATTCGTATGTTTTTTTTTTTTTAGAATTCATGTTGTACCATCGAATCGTTGTAAGAGTTGAAAGCTCATAGACTAAAATATAGAGAGAGACATAGGTAAGAAACCAAGTTAAATTACTATTATATAGGTTCTGGGACCACTATGTATTTTGTCTACAGAACATTATATAGTAGGTATTATATGTATATTATATTATTATAAGCAGCGGCGTGCACAGAGTTTTTAGACAGGGTTGGCAGAAAATTTAAAAAGCTTACTTACCAAAAATACCTACTGCATGTTGGTTTTGGTTCGTCGTCTTGTCGATTAAATAATGATGTAGGTAATGTTTTGCCACCTTAAATATCTTATAATAAATATTTATCTGAGTTATGTAGGGTAGGTAGTGTATTTTTGTCTTTATGAACCGCACGCCACTGATTATAAGTATCTACAAGTTATAATACATTTATTGTCTTGATTTACTGTGTCTATTTATACCAATCCTATATACAATACCTAATATCAATCTGCGAGAGAGCATTTTGCTCTATAATTGACATTATCTTCAAAAGACTGTAGTAATGCCTTAAATAATCTCGAACTTTTGACTCTTTTTTAAAGGATTTTGTTTTGATGTCGATTTGAACTATATGTTTTTATTTGTTTTAAAAAAACGGTTAATGCACACTATGAATCATTCCTGTATTGTGGGTGCATTTACAAACAAATATTCTCTTTGATCTGTAGATCATATAAACATTTGTTCCGTGTGGGAATTGAACTTGCGACTCGTAGCGCAACAGCCGATCGCTCAAACACTGCGCCAACGGTACCGTAAATATAACCTACTAAAAACATTTAAATTACGTCTTCATTTCTTATGAATAAAGGTATATTACCGAACATATTGTATACATAGCTACTTATAAAGGAAACCCATACTTTGGTCATATGACAAACACAGTATGATAATACAATGCTATTGAATCCATCAAAACAGTAAACAACTAATTAATAAGAATGAATTATTATGAAAATATTACTACCTACTATTATAAATGCGGAAAATTATATAGATCGATGTTTGTTACTCAATCACGCCAGAACTGCTGAACGGATTTGAATGAAATTTGGCACAGAGATAGATTATAGTCTGGAACAGCATATGGGCTACTTTTCATCCCGGAAACAATGTACAGGTTCGTAAACCTAGCAAGCAAAGCCTTTCCATTTCTCCGCAAAATGTTTGTTTTATAAAATTTCTACCAAACTCCTTCTATTGATTAATTACAAAAGAGACGCTAATATACAACGATGACACCAAAAAAAACTTGATGATGATATTTGAGATCGCCAAATTTGTGTAGTGGTCGCAAGTGCGACTGTTGAGCGTCAGGTTTTGGGTTCGATTCCCGGGTCAGGCAAACTGTTATTGGGCTTTTCTTTATGGAAATTCTCAGTAGTACGGAGTCGGGAACTGTGCCCGGTAGACGGCAATAGGTTCGCCCCCTATTACATGGGACTCAATAACGGCATCGGTAAAATGTAGGTGTACAATAATCTGCTTAATCCTTCGGGGAATACATGCGTGATGCTATGTTATGTTATATTACTATTTCATTTCACGCGGATGAAGGCGTGTAATTGTTACAAAAAAATAGTAATGTTTCATACTCATAATCTTCTGTGATTTCCTCGTTTGTTAAAAACAAACAATAATTATAGGTATATATAATTATAACATAATAACACCTACTTTATTGTTCTCGTTTACGGAGACTTTGGTTTGTATTGTTATTCAGAAGCATTGTCATAAGGATAATGATTGTTAGGTGAGGTTTTTCGTTTATTGTTATCTAATAACATATAGTACAATGCAATAGGCATTATAAATTATCGTTGTGTTGTTCATAATTCTTAGTCATAAACGGCTTGATCGTTTTTTTGTACTTATGGTTTCACCTGTATGGTTCTTAGCTATAGTTGGTAGGTGGCGCTGTTGTCGATATTCAGAAGTCGGCGGACGCAGTCGCGAGCAGAAGTTTTAGTATAAATATGTATATGTATTTTTACTTACTTTACTTTATTCAGACAAAGTAGACACAATAGAAAATCTATTGTGTTTACGTTGCGTTACTTGATGGGCGAATAAGTTCCTAAAAAATTGTTCATGAGGGCACAAATATTTTGTTTTAGGAGGTAAATTAAAATGCATACAATAGTATGGAGAGTGGCATTGTTTAAAAATGTCGCTATGCACGTATGAGATTCGGCCATACGACATGGTAACCGTTATGAGCTTGGCTACTAAAGTGACTTGTTTGTAAATAATTAATGATTAGCTCTAGTTGAATATCAGCGAAGGAACCAAAAAGGCCTATTGTAATTTCTAGAACCATTTCTTTTGTCTCAGTGAGACAAGCAAGTCCTTGCATTGCAATAGATGGTCTATTGCAATGCTGTATTATGTATTATGAAGAAAACTTACAAATTTCAATTATCGTCTTTCTTCAAAATGTTGAAATTTTACTTTTCTTAAACACAAAATACACGTCACTATTAGTAGGCTTATAAAAACATTTGAAAATGTCACCCTTTCCTAATAAAAGACACATTACCAAATAATAATTAAATACAGATTATCGACTCCAACTGGCAAAAGGTAAAAAATATTTTTATGAGACACGTGGTAGACCCCACACTGTCGCTCTAAGGGTTGTCAGAACCAAAAATAGATAGAAATAATCGGATAAAAAATATTCTTACGGCATACATTTAATCGCATTCTGCAGACAACGAGAAATATTTGCGATTGTCGCACTTTTTAAAGAAAGGAAATGTCAAATGTCGTCTTTTTCACAAAATAAATCGCGCAACAAACTGTTTGAATTCAACTTTACGTCAAAATTACGTATTATTATAGCGCAAGGAATTTATAACGCAAAATGTTAATTAAAACATGCTAAGAATATGGGATTGAAAATGAATGACAATCTCTGACGCGTTAGCAGGACACACTCATGAAGTTTCACATTTATTGTCGTCAAATTCCTAGTAAACTAATCGTGTACTTGATGGACAGTTGTGACCTTGTCATACGTTTTGCATACCAAGAAAATATACTTGTCAATAACTATGACAGTTTATGATGCGTTCAAGTGTCAAAATTGTTATGTTATTTGCATGTAAAATGCCTTTGTCACATTATTTGTTCAGTTTATGGTGGAAAAAGCTTAAATAAGTGCGGAATAACGCTACATTAATATTTATGTTTTACTAGATACTTGCAACAGAGTAGGTAGGTATCGTACTTTGTTGTGAAGATCTATAAAAATGGTTTTTATTTCAGTTGTTATCGTAACATATCGGGTACTAAAAGACAAAATTATTTATATCGTTTCACTTCGCATTAATAAGTATTGATGAATGTAATTAAAAAAGTTCATATAGTGTCCCGCATCTGGTAACACTCGTCACATATGGCAGAATGCACGCAATCGCAGTCACTGTTTACGAAAACGAAAAAAAAACTATGTCAACGACCTTTTGACATAAAATAAGCGTTCATTAGGGCAGCCATTAAAAAATTATATTAAAAATAGAACGTATCATTTTTATGATGTAATTTATTTCGTTTTTTTTTTTTCCTAATTCATGGGTATATTGAAAATATAAATAGGTTATAGGTCTAACCTAATTAAATAATTTGGTCTATTTATCGTTATGCGGTGTGCTCATGCTTCATTCTTTCTTCATTGCTTCATCACGTTCAATAATAGCATTTAATGTACCTATTACGAAAAAATCATAAAACGTTATATTTAAATTTTACACGTGTCTATAGTTCTACACTTTCTATTTTAAAGTAAATCTGTTTTTTTTTTCAATAAGGTAAATGGCCTTGTTGTTACTCGTTCTATCACATGTTTTAAATATTACAGCTATTTTTAAATACGTACGAACGTGTAAACCATTTTTTTTTACCGCCTAATCGTACCTATACCTTGTACATGGTATGTATCAAGTATTTTTTTAATCGAGACTTATAACGAAAAAAAAAATCATATTATCTTAAATTATAATCCGTTAAAATTTGATAACACACACAATAAAAAAAATCTTATAACATAGGAACTTTTTTATTGTTTATGGTCCAGCCAGTCCGTCTTATTTTTTTTTGTAGCGACATTTTTCAATCTTGTACGACAAAGCATCCGCGTCAGTGATAACGGAATGCACCCAACCGGATTCGACCTCCGCACGTAATTTTACTGCAAGATTTATTTTTTAGTTTGCACGTGCACATGTAATCTTCACAAAGCTAGAAGATTACATTTGTACCTATCAAACTATATTTTTTTTTTTTATAAATATTTAATCGCCTTTCAATTGTAAATGACCGATTTTCAAGCGTAGTCATCAAAATAGAGTTTTTTTAATGACATCGCGATAGTAAAACGTCAAAGTTTCCATCAAAACTAAATCAATTTACAAAATATACTAATTTTTATCGCTTGTTAAATTCACTGCCGTCAACAGTCCCTTTACCCTATATTTAACACCCCGTCGCGTCGCCCGCAGTTCCCGCGTCGCTCAAGTGGTATTTTAATCGATACCTATTTATGGGCGTTCGATTTACCGGCCATTATCGTTCGTAATCGATTCTCCATTAATTGTTGTAAGACTTGTAATCGAGCGGATAATTATAGCTTTTTGTTGTGAATGAACGAAATTTAGGTACAGAAACCATAATTCATATTAATTCGATTACAGATAAACGTTAATAGTGTAGTTTCACTTAAGATTGATTAACTTTATGCATTCATTACATTGTACTGCATTATACTCTAACGACAAAACTGGTTGCAACGCCATCTGTTATCGAGTAGCGACAACATGTACTAACGCCTTCCCAAAAGTTTCTAGACTTTAATCCTACTACAATTTATTCTTATACAACAAACCGTGCTTCCAACACATCTACGTCAGTATATAGCGATTAACCACTTAAGAACTTTCCATGTGCACGTCTAAAGACCCACAATCTTTCAATTATGCCCTTTGTAAAGCGTGGCCTGCCACTGGAACGTGGATGACCACGCAGTTGATCCACGAGGATCTAAACGTGGATCACAACGTGGATCTCAACGTGGCGGATGCACCGCAATTTGTCTATTAGAATTTTTACGTCACTATACGTAATCGACTCTTAGGAAACACGAGCTGTGCATATTGCAGCTGCAGTGGTCTGCAACCTCATGGGTAACTATAATAAAAATAAAAAATAAACAGGCTTTCATAGTCTTTTAACAAAGTAATTTGTTTATGAGAAAAAAAATCTACAGACAGGTAGTTCCGGTTTTGGATGGCGCTTGTGGAGATTTGTGTTTGTTAACGCATCCACCATACATAAAAGAGTATCGAATCTCAACGTTCGATTAAAATTTAAGTTTATTCATTTATGAATAGTCAGACTCTAGTCACCATGCTGCAAACTGTTGATTTCCAGTGGAGAAGAACTTCCATGGTTCCTCTTTTTAACTTGAAATTAGAAAGAGCATTTCGTCATAGTCGTAGAAAAACGATGGATTAAAGAAATGCTATTTTCTTAAGTATATATATTGCTATTGCTATATATTATCATAAAATGTCTTAAAAAAACGTGCATTATCACTGATGCACATTTTATAAGACATTTTTATCCATCGTTATTCTACGACGATGATGATTTAAATTAAAGTTTCTTCAACAATATATTAGGCGACAGAACTGTCTTCTCACCAACTACTAGTATATCTAAGGATCCTCAGAGCAATCAGTACTTACCAGAAAATCCCACACTCCAGCGTCCACCAGCTCAAGGCGTCAATTACGTCATTACAAATCGTTTGCGGTGTTACATCTGTAATCTGTTCCTGGATGTCTGACATTGACTTTGAACCTCAAACGACAGGCGTTTGGGGGATTGGCAAATAAATTGGCAAATACGAGGGCGACGTCCAACACAATGTCACGGGACTTGCGCCAAATTGCTCGCGTTATTCCTGGTTAGATAATACTAGATCTAGTTTAGACTATGTTCACGGTAGTTTTTTTTATTGAAGCAAGGAGTAATCACACGAACAATTTTGTTTGGCCAGTCATTGACAAATCTTGAAATATCAGGAATTCAACAAAAAAATAACGTCAAACTATGATGTATATTATTATATATACATACACCTATTTATATATACATACTTTTTATGATGCCCACACTATATTTATAAACAAATTCATTTTATAATAGGTATAAATATTAGCTTAGCTTACATACGCATTACGCGTACCTACGTAAATATGACGTGCCCTTTGATTTTCCTTCCATTCAATGTTGTTTTGTTATGAATGATTTTTTATCATATAAGTACGTACCTACACTTATATTATAAAGTTCATTGAAATGTTCTAAAGTATTTTTTTTGCTTTGCCCCACCCTTGTACTTCCCCTGTATCGTGGGTACGGTTTACAAACATACGTGTCACATACACACAACCAGACCCGAAACAACTATCTGTCGATCATCATACAAATATTTGTTCCGTGCGGGGATCGAACCCGCGACACGTAGCGCAGAAAGCTAATCGCTTAACCACTACTTATTGTATTCAGCGTTTGTTTGTTGTTTTAATGTTTTTTTCCTCTTTATTTTGTTGAAGCTTTTGAACCAGGTTCATGTCTTTCTTATATGTTATTTTGTTGTACTTTATCGTCTTAAAAGTTTCTTTCAAGTAATTTCCTCTTATATGTAACGTTATCTTTTGTTCAGCTGATAAACAGTCAAGGAGATTTTTTCCATGTCAACGCGATATTCTTGGGGAAAAAATGGGATTCTATCTTACAGGTTCGGGTCTGATCTGTCTGATTTCGACTCTTATCATATCAGTAGCGAGATGTCCACTGTTAGACATAGAAATTTGGTTTATATATCAGTTCTGAAGCTAAATAAACTTTACGTTCTAACCTAGAATTTCACTGATATTGTATGGTGCACGGTTGACGCAAGCGAAGCGAATTGATTGACTGTAATTAGTATCAGTAGATCTAGATATCGTCACGGCAAGACGGATTAAAGGATTTGGGATTGTAAGCGGTGATGGCAGCAGCTCAGCTAGAACGGCTGGTGGACTGAATCAGAATATCAGAGGTTCAATTCCTAGTCTAGGTCGATTTTTTATTTTCACAAAATATTGTATCTTACCTATATCCATCTTCAAAACTTTGCTCATAATAATTATTCTTTCACAGTGTTGGCCCTCATCGGTCTCTTCGAGCTGGGCATCATCCCTAACATCAAGGCTGGCTTCTACTGCAACGACCCAGCCCTCTCCTTCCCCTTCAATGGAGATACGGTCACCTCGGAGGTGATAATGTCCACTGTTCTTCTGATGCCGATTGCTTTTGTAAGTATCTTGAAAGAAGAGATTTTTTTTATCCGTGTCTCATATTCCTTGGTCGATTAGGTCCCGAATCCTTAGATGGGTAACTAATCTTTACTTAATATCTGGACCTCACCGTCTCTTTTAAAATAAGCTACCACCTGTCGAATACCTATGACAATCGTTACGTTAAGGCAGAAGCTCGAAAGTGACAACTGATATATGCTTAAGATATCGAAATCCTTCGAGGTTTCGGACATCATTTCGCGTAAACAGAATCTGTTTCGACTGGAGTCCGATTTAAAAAAGGTGAACAAAGTTTATTAAGCTGCGGATCCTATTAAGCTTACTTTTTAATAGAGTTCATAAACCAAGATCCCAGGTCCTGAGAATACAGAGATACTCAGAGAAAATGAGCAGTTTTGAAAACCGGGATCAAACCGCAACAGAAACACGTGCATTATTTGCTAAGCAATTGCCTTGATAATCATGTTTGACCTACAGGCATGACGCGCTAGTCTGAATGTTCGTGCATGTGATCTGTTGAGGAAATGACTCAGAAAATCGTAGTATCCTATGAGTAAACCGTTTAAACTGTTAAAATTCCTGTTTATTCCTGCAGCGACGTACGTCAACTTCTTAACAGTCTTGTCCTAGCACGCAATAGCCTCTCCCCTTGAGGTCAATGGGACAGGATTCTCAACCATGATCATATCAGTTACGATTAACAGTGAGTTGCCTAATGCAGCTAGTTTTTGAACTAAGGTTACCAATAAGCGAGTAAAAGCAATATAAGAAAATTAAAACGGGCTCAGTCCAAAAAATTCAACGTTCTAAAGAGGCATTTACACAACAGTGGGAAATTTAGATAGGTTTAAGGATTCACACAAAAACCATATTATTGTTTTTGTCTGCAGTATTAATTGTTAATAATAAATTCGTTATGGAAATTACCTACATTGACTATTATTTATACTGTGATTTTACCTATCCTTTATTAAATGGTAAATTCCCTGAATAGGTAACAAGTAGAATATAATATAATAATTATGTGATTGCCTCATTGGTGTAGTGGTCGTAAGCGCGACTGCTGAGCGTGTGGTCCTGGGTTCGATTCCTGGATCGGGCCAAGAGTTATTGGTTTTTACATGGGAATCGCTCATGCCGTAGCATTAGCCAGCCAGCAGTCGTGGTATGGGGGCTGACTGCACAGAAGATCAAAGGGTTTGTCACTCATTGAGGCTCATTTCATGCACGCTGTTCTTCCTCTATGTTATTTCCTTGAATGAACTTACTAATCCTATGCTTTCTTTCTTTCCAGATAGGACTAACAGAATTCATATTCCTAGACTCAGAGTTCTTATCGCAATCGAGAATGCGACAGACTTTCAAGAACACCTTCTACCTATACAGGACCTATATGTACGGTCTGCTTTTCAACCTGAGTATAGTAGAAGTTATGAAGGGACTCATGGGCAGTCCTCGACCCACTTTCTTCGATCTATGCGAGCCTGATACTGCTAAAACTTGTAATGGGTAAGTTTCTTTGCCAACTTTTGACTCTTTCTATTCAATGTTTGCTCTTTCTCGAGATATAGCTTTGGAAGGTTCAAGGGAAAAATCGTCTCTATCTCCATTTACAAAATTGAACTTGTTCAACAAATTACCTCATTTATGGATAGTGAAAGTTAAACATAACAGACGTAAGGACCAATGTCGGCAATCGAAAAAGTTCTAAGGCTTCTTCTGCTTCTTAAAAGCATTTCGTCAAGATATATGTGAAACCAAAATTTCAAATAACATTATTATTTAATTATACTCTTGCTTCAATAAATGTTGTAGAATAAAAATAGTTAATGAAAAAGGCAGTGTTAGTTCGACACAAGTTGTCCGGTCACTGACTGTACATTTTACGACTTCCGCATTTATACAGCAATATATTTGACTCGTAGAAGTAACACATTTGACATTGAGTGATCTTGGAACACCTCTTATCTAATCACAGAACTGACGGTGGGTACTAAAGCGTCAATGGAAATTCATGAGATTTTTGACACTGGTTTACGATCTTGATTATAATCTGTAACAATTGACAACAGTTCCTCATGAAGGCATGAATATCTTTTGAATAAGTCGTTCAAGAGGTGTTTCAGCTCATCTTGACTTATCGTTTTTGTTTAAAACTTATAATTAACTAGTTTTATTTATTCAATTTGATAACGTATGTAAACTGATCTTGTTATAATATTTACGTTAATGTTCTTAAAAGCACTGTACTCTGTTGAATACCTGCTAAGATCAAACACTTTTAAATTTTACATTTTCTTGCTAAATTGGATCGTATTTGATGAATACAATCGCCTTAACTAAATTGCCTCAAGTAATAGCCCAGCAGTGGGACAGTAAAGGTTAGAAAAAAAGTAATAGGAATACCTTCAGAAGACGATAAAGCCAGCAAAAGGCAACATTATAAGCATAAAGTTTGTCATATCTCACTATTAAACAAATACTCCCACCTGTGTGTATCTCAGAAGAGTTTTACGGTCAAAACCCTAAAATATGGTGTTTCTATTTCAGTACTGAGTTCGTGGCGAACTTCGAGTGCACATCAACGAAGTACCCGAGCTGGTACCAGATGGACTCCTACCGTAGCTTCCCTTCTGGACATTCTTCCTTGTCTGTGTATTGCGGGGTCTTTATTGCGGTAAGTTTTTTGACTTTACTTGTAGAAACACGTGACGTTGTTCACGACAATGTTCATGTCACGTCTATGTTCCTTTAAGTTATTATGCCAACTGGTCTACTGGTTGGTCACAGTTTAAATGGAAGAAGCGTTGCGTCAAATATTAAACAAGACTTCCAAGTTACACGGTGTCTCCCCAGCCTTGGTGTTCACCAAGGCTATATATACTTGAATAAAATGAGGACATAACGTAAAAATATTCTTGCGATTATTTCGTGAATATTTTAACTATTATCTGTGAGGTTATATTGAGGAATATTCTGTTTACCATTATCGACCACTTTGTCACCTTTGCCGTAGACATAATATATTAATCTTTCTTTCATTCCTCAGTGGTACCTCCAACGCCGTGCTTTCGACTGGACCCACCGCTCCGTGTTCTTGGTACCCGTCTTGCAGATGCTGTGCATCTCCTATGCAGCCCTCTGCTCCCTCACTAGGATCACTGATCACAGGCACCACTGGTGGGATGTGCTGGTCGGTACTGTTATAGGACTAATCACCGTTTTCTATACTGTAAGTATCTTCAATCTTATTATGTGTATTTGAAGTCGAAGTTTGTTTGTTTGTGTTTTTTTGGCCTGTTTTCTAAAAATGTTTGTTTCATAATACATAGAAAAGTTTTTGTCAGTTTTGTATTCTCATCGTTTTCTGACTGCCTTACGTGATCGTTAAGAGAGAATTTAGTATGAAATCATCAGACTCCCACCAAAACTAACCGGTGACCTATATTAGTCGGAGCAAACTCACCGTATTTTTGCTTCTATCGTAAATCACCACTTCTAGCTTCGCACGATCTTTAGTAACTTTTTATGCGTTTACACGGTCCTATCACGGTCCTATTTAGTTTATATTCTTACATCTTATTTAAAATCTTCTGTGTTTTCCAGGTCGTCATCAGCACCAACTTCTCTTACGACCACTCAAAAACCAGTGACCTCAAGTCAGAAGAGAGTCACCACACGGTCAGGACTTTGTTGTTCGACGAACGACGACCAGTGACAGTGCCTTAGTGTAGTGGAAATAAAGACTGGTTTAGAACAATCTAGGACTAAAATAATAAATTGGTACTTAAAGTGAAATGTGAAGAAGACTACGATGTGATATAGAAATTGTGTATTCTTCTTTTTTGCGATATTTTGAGTGTCGGCTGGAATCCGCTTTTTGACTTTTTCTTACCTTTACTCAACATTGTGCAAATGTGGATTCCACACTATTTGACCAGATGAGCTCCGTGTATCGTCATTGGTCAGATAGTTGGATCAAATGTTGGCTTTTAAATCATTAATCCCCAGCAACAGGTTCCTTTGCGTGCAGCAATTTTTATGACATAAATATTAATATTCGGAGCCTCTTTGGCCTAACGATAGCGAACGTAACTGCTTAAGGTTCAGGGTCAGGTGAAGTGTTATAGGCTTTTTCTGTGTGGAAATTCTGAGTAGCAGTACGAAGTTTGGCAGAGACGAAACCGATGTCTAACCCTTCGGGTAATACAGGTGTCCTATATCATGTTATGTTAAAATTAAATTTATTATTATTCAAAGCATATTTTAAATACACTCACAGTGCCCAAATTCTACTCCGCCCTTTGTAGCCTTTACATAATTAGATTTAGTCCAATAGTGGGCATCAAATGTTAAATTATGATGACAATGAATGCAACTTATATGAAAAGAATCCGCCATTATGTTCCCAGTAACAGTTAAGATAAATAATTTTAAGTTAGATAAGTTTATGTAATTACAAAGGTTTTTGATTGAAAGATTATCTGAACGATGACTACATACCTCGTTGGTCAATTGGTTTGATTCCGGGGTCGGGCAAAGTGTTACAGGGTGTTTCTGCATGGAAATTCTCAGTAGCGGCACGGAGTCTGGAACTGTGCCCGGTAGATGGCATCGGCTGGCTCCTATTACATGGGACTCAATAAATGCATTGCCGAAATGTGGGTGTACAAACTACACCTCTGCCTAACCCCTCGGGGAATACAGGCCTATGTTAATGTTATTTTATGAAAGTGGAGTGAATTTTATTTAAATTTGTTTGTACAATAGTAGTTATATATTGAAAGGACATTACAGGGATGTAGTTTCCATGACGGAATAAGTTGGTAGGTAGGTAATTATTCTTCTTTTTTCTTTCTTCTTTTTTTAAAAAAACGTTGCCCCACACTAGGATTTCTCCTGTGTCGTGGGTACAGTTTACAAACATACATGTCACATACACACACAACCAGACCCGAAACAACTATCTGTAGATCATACAAATATTTGTTCCGTGCGGGGATCGAACCCGCGACACGTAGCGCAGAAAGCTAATCACTTAGCCACTGCGCCAACCGTGTCGTCGATAGCTGATAAAAAAATCATTTGCTTTCAAAACCCACGTTTGAATGCGATTTTTGTACTTATTCAGTTTTAAATAAGTAAAAATTAATATTAGAATTTATTTGTTACACAAATTAAAAGCAAATATTGATTGCAATAAAAACTGCCTCATTAGCCTAGTGGTCGCAAGCGCGGTTGCTGAGCGTGAGGTCCTTGGTTCGAATCCCTGATCGAGCAATGTTATTACGTTTTTTTGTATAGAAATTCTCAGTAGCAGCACGGAGTTTGGAACTGTGCCCGGTTGATGGCAATAGACTCACCCCCTAATACATAAGACTAAAATAACAGCATCGGTGATAAAAGCGTGATGTTATGTAATGTTAATTAAAATATTTGGTGCAGTACTTAAGGGCCATGTATTATATAGATTTTTACGTGTATAAATAGGATCTGTTAGCCTAAATTTTTGGTATAACCCACATACTTAATACCAGCGGCGTGCACAAAGTTTGAAAACAGGGTAGGCAGACAAATTTAAAAGCTTACTTACCAAAAATAACTAATGCATTTTGGTATTGGTTTGTCTTGTCGATTAAATAATGATGTATGTGATTTGCCACCTCAAATATCTTATATTAAATATTTATCTGAGTTATGTAGGGTAGGCAGTGTCTTTTTGTCTTTATGAACCGCACGCTACTGTTTAATACCATAAAATTGTTAGCGAGTTAATTGCTAGAATTATTATATAAATATTTATTATAAACAAGTAGTAGATTTAAAATACGATCAGTATTATTAAATAATTATGCCAATTGTTATTTTTTTGTATTTCTGTTTAAACTCTATGTTTCATATAACGAGGACAAAATCATGTGACAAAAATGTACTTACTTGTATACAAACAGATGATAAAATCAATTTTTAATTGTTAATAAAATATTTTAAACAAATTATCTGGTTTTTTTTTTCTCTTTTTTAAAACGTTGCCCCACACTAGGATTTCTCCTGTGTCGTGGGTACAGTTTACAAACATACATGTCACATACACACACAACCAGACCCGAAACAACTACCTATCTGTAGATCATACAAATATTTGACCCGTGCGGGGATCGAACTCGCGACACATAGCGCAGAAAGCTAATCGCTTAACCACTGCGCCGACCTATTTAGTTGTTCATATCCTTAATCGCAATAAAAATTACGGGTTCATATCCTTAATCGCAATAAAATTTAGGGAACGTCCATAATTTGCATAATTTAACCTTTGGTCTGTGTAAACAGTGCAAAAGAGAACACCCGCCGTGTGACGTTTCCGAGCGCTTCCGCCATTGGCCTCAATTTAACGACGCAACTTTACATGATGATTTACTCGTGAAAATGTAGCGTAAGACGATGTTGGTTGGTTATTTATATAGAAAATATATTTCGTTTTGCATTTTGAAATGAAATACAGCTTAAAATCGTAAAATTAGACAGGTATTTGATGATAAGGATCCTTAACATACACATACGACTATGTATGTCAGGATCCTATACCAACACAGACCAAAGGTTAATATATGTACACAAGGCGCAGTAATAAAATAATACTACATTGAATTCAAAAGGAGGAGGTTGTGAAATCGTGTGTGTCAGAATGGCGGGTTGACAATTAATGGAATCAGGCGTTACTTTGCGGAAATCCATGATATATAAGATATACAACTATAATATTCGCGTCCAAGCGGTCGACGAGTCAACATCTCCTGAGGATGCTCCGTGGAGGGGCGAAACATGTGTCGAGGATCGGTTTGGTTGCATGTTACATTATTTCTATCGCACCTTCTGCATGAGCATATATGTGCGGGCGGGAGGGCGTGCTGTGGATGCACCCAAGCTTGCAGTAGTTTTGGCGCAATTAAAACTAAATATTATAGTTGTATATCTTATATGGCGGGTTGACATCAGAATTTACTTAGTAAATACATATCAACCTTATGATAACCGCCCCTTACGGGTTAAAGTAAATCTGATTGATCTAGAATCAGAATACAGAAACCTGTAATTTACTACCGAAGTGATAGGTACTATTCGATATCTGCATTCAGAAAATCAGTCCTTCTTCCTAATTTCGTAAATTAGTTCCTTTAAGTAGAAAATTAGTTCCTTGTGATCGAAAATGACGTCACGATAGCGCGTCGATGGATTTAGACAGTTCGCCAGCCTAATTACGTAAAAAGAGCGATATCAACGCGATAGCGATACGACAGCAGCGTCACTGTTGGCCTCATAGACTTAGAATTTCGCTTAGTTGGCCTGTACATATTTATGTAACACACATGTCGTTTGACAGCAGCTATCGCGCGATCTACTCCTCTCGCAAACTGATTGCTAATTAGGTTGCCGAGCTGCTTTGCTGAAATGCAGCACGAAAGGATTTAGTATCTAGTTGGTACATGACCTGCATGGTCAAGAAAATTGAAACTTAGATAATATAATATCTACAATTAAAGATTTTCTTGTAGCTTTTGAAAGAAAGAAAGAAAAAATATATTGCAACAGAACTAGCGTACAAAACAATAAATAGGTGGGTAATAAAATAAACAAAAGAAAATTCATTGCACGCCGTTGCTGCGACAACAAGGCTAATTCATTTTTATATTATTTCTTCGTCATGTCGTCTATTTCTTATAGTACCTAATACTTAGTAATTGTAATAATAGTCAGGCTAGGACCCTACCTATAAATCCTGCTCACCTCCCAGCAAAGAACATCATAATCATAAGCAAAATTACTGACACAAATACCATAATACATGGCCTTCGTACCTCAAGTCCCTTAGGGCAAAGGGCCAATATATGGGTCATAATGATAGCATTGCATAACCGCTCGTTGGTGCCCATTATGGGCTATTACCAAAATAAGGATGCCCGCGATCACTGCTTCGATTCCCGTGTGATGTTCGATGTACTGTCGTGAGTAAATTGTAGATTATTAAGAAGTTTTGTTGGTGAGTAATAACGGAGTAAGGCTTATTTTTGCTATGTTACTTTGACTGTGATTACAGTGTGCAGATTACAGCGTGTATGACACTCAGTATAACATATTTATATATTTGACATCGGCACTATGAACGTAAACAATTAAAATAATATGTTTTATTTAATTCAATGTATTTGTAACACATATCATATATAGCTTTCTGCACTCCTTCACCATATAAACTCTTCTCTTCACGTATTATATAATTATATAATATTATATAAAACTAGTGACCCGCACCAGCTGATTCAGAAGGTCGCAGATCCGATTCCTGCTGGCCGAATTTTTCATTCCACAATTTACAACTTTAGAATTTACTTCGCAGGCGTTATTGCGTCATAGAATCAATATAATTAATTTAACTTGTCAATAAATTATAACATTCCGACGAGTAGAACTGTGCCAATCTTTCTCTATTAATTAATAACAGTCATCAAGTTACTAACGAATTCTAAATAGCCGAACAAAGAGTTATTTTTGTTTGTCCCAAAAATACTTACAATCTAATAATTATCACGAAATTAGTTCACAGTTCATTATGTTCACAATGTTTGATATGCCGTCACTTTTATCTGCTGGAAATGTAGACTAGGAGCTTATAATTAATTGTCAAGATGATGTGTCATGTTTGGCTGCCTGACTGATGGAGTATGAGTGATGGAATATTGTGATTGAAAGGCCTAATTGGGAATTTGTTGAACGTTTGATTTGTTCTAGTATATACTGGAATATTCCTAGGGTAAGCTTAAAGAGCTGGTTGTTTGGTTCTGATAATACAGCTTCATATAAGAAGCGGAGCCTTAAAGAAGTCAGGTAGACAGGAAAGTCCGAAAGACCTGAGATCCTTACGGTCCTAAGACTGAGATTAGTGTTTGAACAATTTTCTTCCAAGCCGAAACTTGTACACCCGAGAGAGCTCCATAAAGTTTTGCAAGTTGAGTGATTAGTCCGTCTGCTCGCACAAAGCCAGTATGGTGGATTATGACCCTTCTCATTTTAGAAGAGGCCCATGCCTACAATTTAGACCATGACTATATGAGAGATCCGGATTTCGGAGGATTATGTTATCTACCATCATCATCTTCATGATTATAATCCTATATTGTAACTACTCAGGGCACAAAGACCAATAAAACTTTTCCGTACAAAAGGAATGATACCTACTTCTACCTTTTACTGCAGCTATTGATTTTCACTCTGGGAAATTCCGCCCAACATCTACTCAATCTATAGTAAGTTGATACTCGTTTTTCCCCATGAAACGACTATGGAGCGTAATTTATTTTTCCGTCGACGCCAAGGGGAAGGGAAAATGGCTATAAATCACAATAAAACGCACTGCGCACGTCCAACTTCACGCTAGCTAATGTTTACTGACGTGGGCAGTGATAACAGTTTATTATAAGTGTCGAGCTATGATCATCATAATGAATAAATTTAGTGCTGTAGTAGGTAGACTCCATACCCTCGGTACTTAGGACCAGTTTTACTCGAAATAATGTTTTGTGGTAACATTGTAAAACACTTGTAGGTACTATTGACGTAGCTAGTTTTCTTTCTAGGAAGAATTTTAGATTTGGAAGAAAATAGAGAAAGTTAACAGCGACCTTAATTAAAATAAGATGGCAGTATTGACGCAGCCTCAGAATCGCTACGTGTTGGGGGTTCAAATCTCACGACACCAACAGGTGCTTTTTTCTACCTATGGTACTTGATACATTGCAGGTATCTATTTATGTACTTATTATACCTACGGACTACAGAAAGCTGTCCAAATTTATACAGGTTATTCTGTATCACGATAAATGAGTTTGTGTGACTCTTAGATATAAAAGAGGATGAAATAAAAATGTGCATAAATACCTACCTCCTCGTTAGACACTGTACGGTACACTTTCTACTCTATGTATAAATAAACAAGTACGTAAATACATTAAGTGGCCATCAGGTGTGTCGAGTAGAGGGAAACCCCACTAGCATGAGTCATGCAAGGTGGGTGCTATTAGCACAAGCCGCCTTTACATTACTGGTCCTTTTTTTTACATTACATTGCAGTTACGAACAC
Organism: Shargacucullia verbasci; assembly: GCA_947562105.1. Lineage (NCBI taxonomy): Eukaryota > Metazoa > Arthropoda > Insecta > Lepidoptera > Noctuidae > Shargacucullia > Shargacucullia verbasci. The sequence goes on along the minus strand of OX387297.1, from coordinate 2,301,975 downwards.
AAAATATATATACCTATACACACTAGCCTCTGCTGCCCACAACTCCGTCTGCGTATATTTTGTTTTCTGGCTTTCGACAACAGCGTCACCGGGTTCAATAATATCTAAGAACCATAGGTACAGATGAGTATAACTACAATCAAAAACGATTTAGCCGTTTAGGAGAAAAAGAATTACGACCACACGCAAACCTTAATTTTACAAAGATTTGTATTGACATTCGGAATAAATTTTAGAAAACGGTTTGTTTTTTAAACCAAGTATTGAAATTGTGTTTTTGTATATTTGCTATTTATCACTACTTATTCTGAAAATTTAATTTGGATGTCGCACGTTTTACATATTTCTTTTCGTGACTATTTAAATTACTTTACATCACACCAAAACATCATCTTATTTCTTCAATCTTTGGGCCCTGTTTATGTCCAAACTTGTATATTTATGTGTTCACAAACTTGTCTGTAACATTCCGCTTGAGAAACTAAATCATGTACGAAAAAAGTCCAAATATTTAAAAATTTATAAAGTAGTCTATGTGCCTACTTATGAAGTCAATCGTAGGACTGTAGTACTACAAGTTTGCATCATCTTGTTATTATCAAACATCTTCAGACATGTCCACTGTCTCACCATCTTACGATTTACGAAGTATAGCTATTATTAATTCTTCTCGTTGTTAATAGGACAGCAGAAATAATACTCTACCACCCGTACTACAAATGCAAACGAGCTTTAACCCGTTCACCGCGACGCCCTCTTTTCAACCGTTATATTTGCGATGTGTGTTTTTACCAACGGTTTTTGATAGTTATCGGACGTAATTATATTGCAGGGAAGCAATTTAAACGAATGTAGTACAACTGTATGTGATAATGATGCGTTCATGTCCTTGGAGCATGCAACTGTTGTCACACAGTTTGTAATATAACGGTTGAATTGGTATTCTGAAACAACTGCCGCGTAGTGACTTTATAATGAAGCCGTTTTTTGATGCGATAATATGATAGGTTGCAACTCTTACATTATTAGAATCCCTTGAGTGTATCTTGAGTTTCGACTTTTTAAATGTGTCTGCAGAGGCCTATACTCGGTTTGTTTAGGTATTTAAATAAAGGTAAACAATCTTGATTTGACTTTTTACACAAACACATATTAAACAAATAAACTACTGCTTAAACTAGTGGTTCAATTGATTTGGTAATCGTTATTGTTTGTTTTACATTGGTTTTTAGTCGCGTTTTATTTTTAAACTGAGTTTTTAGACAAAAAATATTAAAAAGACACATCAAGATTGTTTACCTTTAGTTAAGTACCTAAACAAAACCGAGTATAGTTGAAATTGATTTTGGCTTTGACTTTGAACTAAACACCGATTACTATACAGGTTAATATAAATGCAATCAAAAGGAACAAAGAATACTATTATTACATAATTGTTACTAATTTGTCGGCCTAGTGGTCGCCTGTTGAGCGTGAGGTCCTGAGTTCGGGTTCCAGGGTCGGGAGTGTTATTGGGTTTTTCTGTATGGAAAATCTCAGTAGCAGCACGGAGTCTGGAACTGTGCCCAGTCGATAGCAATAAGCTCCTCCCCTATTCGATGGGACTCAATAACGGCTTCGGTGACATGTGGGGGTACAATAGTACACATCTGCCTAACCCTTCAGGGAATACTGTCCCACTATACTTCAAAGGTCTTCCAGTTGTTGCCATAGACCAGTTCAATGGGTAGAATCCAAGCTGATCTTCTCCTAGGCCTGCCGCGATACCACTAATTAGTGTAAGTTAGAACATCTATAATCTTGTATATAAGTTCTTTCTTATTATACAAACAACTATCCTATGCTATCCTACTATCCTATCCTATCCTACTAATATTATAAATGTGAAAGTTTGTGAGGATGGATGGATGGATCTTTGTTACTCTTTCACGCCAGAACGGCTGAAAGGATCTGGATGAAATTTGGCACAGAGATAGATTATAGTTTGGAATAGCACATATGCTACTTTTTAACCCGGGAAAATGTACGGGTTCGTAAACCACGCGGGCGAAGCCGCGGGCGGAAGCTAGTCTACTATAAGATTGACAAGGCACAGCAATATATTTCAGTAGATATGTATGTACGGTCTCAATTAGTACAATATAATTATATCGCCGTTGATTATTTTAGCAGGATTTCATCACGGAGAGAATAGGGCCGATGAACTGGGTAACATCTGTTTAATTCGCCAGTACATTAGAAATGTGGACGTTATCACGTACTCGCGATTTCGTAGACTAATATAGATCATTTCTAAAATTATCGTGGCCAATCAATGTTTTCGTATTGCAATAATGATGAATAGAGGGCAGCACGGATAGCTAAATGTTTGGTAGTTAATTATTACGTGTTTCTACTTTTACTTAATAGTATTCTAGTAACATAATGTCCTCTTGACGGAATTTCGGTCACGGCGGCCAATCTCACCGGAGATTAGCCAACTACGCAGGAGATATTATAGAGCACAAGTGTGTGCGCAAACACAGGTGCACTATCTATTTCTTCACTCTCATAGTCCGATGGGACAGCAATCCGACACGACCGGAGAGAGATCAGGCGCAGGAACAACGGCTTTACCTGCTTTCCCAGGCACGGTGTGTATTCACAAAGACCGGGACCCGAAACAACTATCTGCAGATATTACAAATATATGTACCGTGCGGGAATCGAACCCACGACAAGTAGCGCAGCAGTCGATCTCTCAACCTCTGCACCAACCGTGTCGTCTAGTAACATAGCACCATAGCATCACGCCTGTATTCCCCGAAGGGTAAGGCAGAGGTATACTATTGTACAGCCACATTTCGCCGATGTCGTTATTGAGTCTCATGTAATAGGGGGCGAGCCTATTGCTGTCTACCGGACACAGTTCCAGTCTCCGTGCTGCTATTGAAAATTTCTGTACAAAAGAACGATAAATTTAAGTACCGATATCTGTCAATCAAACCTGTAAGAACTAACAGATAGTTGCTAATTCATTATCGTTAACTATAAATGAAATAATATCCTCTTAACCCAATGTATGCTGTAAGTGGTAATGAGGATATCCGGCGTTCTCAGTGTTATCAACGTCCATCGATTGGTGTTACGGTAAACTTGTTATGTTAAATGATATATACGTATAGGTATCTTTTGAACATGTGTTTACTAACAAAAGGAAATTAATAACTTTTTTTGTTTAGTATGTTATTTCGTAAATACATAGTTACCGCGCAGACCCGTTGATCTGCGAGGTTAAGCAGCGCTTAACGCGGTCAGGGCTTGGTTGGGTGACCATTTTTCACATCGAGACCATAAAAAAAGAAAATAACAATTACATTATAATTATGATGACACATATAGAGCTATTGGCTTTCTGCGCTACGTGTCACAGGTTTGGTTCCTGTACTGGCCAAATATTTGTAAGCTCTGTAAGTTGCTCGAGTTAATATGCATAAAGATACTTTTATATTATACAGGTGCCTCCTAAGGTTACATTCATAAAAAATCATATCAAATTTATATAAAAGTAAATAAGTGAAAAATACATGCATAATTATCCCTTAACGAATCTCAGGTAAAGCTTAATCTAAAAACTTAATCAAATCGGCTTATTGCATTATTTATTATATATCATTATATTGCTGCACATGTCCTCCTTTCGCATCCTGGGCTGGATCTTTCATGATCCAAATTTCTTTATGGTCTCTGCACCAAGATTCTACATTCGTACAGAGCAGATCCTACTTACATTAGGACCAAATAAAAGAAGGACCAGAGTTCCTAAACATGCTATTGCGACATTCGCTAACAAAGATCCGATAAAACAACCACACGATGACTATTTATTCGTGAGTAATTAAAGGTAATCCTCTGTCAGATGTGCATTAGCCGTAATCCGATGCAGCGGCCATTCCACTCTAAATATATCTACAGAGCTGTTTATAGAAAGTTTAGTTTTTTATAATTCATTGATGTTTGTTTTGATAACGATTTTAATTGAATAGAAAGTAAAATTACTCAGTTCCAGACTGGGTTTCACTTAGATAAAATGCGCAATAATCAAACCACTATCTTTTCAGATATTGAGCTAGACAAAACCTTACAACATCATGATTTGTAGAACTAAGAAGTCACATCGGCAAAATTCGAACTTACGAATTGAGAAAGACTTCAAGACTACGATTGTTTATTAAATATTTCAGAAGTAAAAATTATCTTTACGCTGACGCAAAGAGTTGTAAATATTGTAAAAAAGTGACTGCCACTGGTTCTTCAATCAGGTAAATAGATATAGCTTTTAGTTGTGTTTACAGTTATGTGTATCTTACTTAACCTTTTTATTTGCGGTATTACATATAACTTTAGTCATTATCTAGTAGATTAAGTATTGTTATTTTTAATCTATAACTATCATTACCATCTAGTTTTGCTTACCTTGTTAATAAGAACCTATATTAAATTGTGTAGGAAGATCAACGGTTACTATAACCGTTTCCATCAAATCTCTAAATTATATGAATTTACAAAATAGTTAATTCACATCAGCATTTTAATTTAATTACATTTCGTAATGTCACATAAAACTCTACATAAAAACATACTAAGCAGGTTATTATAATGTATAAAACGTTATACGCGTAGGTTGTATTCTATTAAATAATCCATCTATTTTTAACAATATGGCAATACTTTTAAGTTTGGTCCTAAGTTCCGAAAATAGTTCCTACCGCGTTTACCGATGACAGGTTATAAACACGTAATAGGCTTATGTGACGATTGATAGGCGGCGCTAAACACAGCTTATTTTGTAACTGTTGAAAATATAAAATTTATGTTGCTATTTATAATTTCATAGCAAATTCTTGGATTGGTGTTTGACTGTCGTTTTTTAAACCATGTTAAGTTTTAGTTTTATTTAACTTTTATTTATAATCGTTGGAAACATAACCGACTCATTTGGTTGAATATACCCAAGAACTGTGTACGAATTCACATCATAGACTTATGTAGGTACAAACATTCACCAGCCATAGCAACCGAGTAGGTGATGTGCCAGGTAGATAGCCAGTGCTCGCTGTTCGGTTTAGTCGGTATTTATTAGTAGGGACATAACACCTTCATGGAAGAGAACCCCACAGTATATTTGTTTTTCTTACAAACGAAATTAATGTCTGTCGTAAACAAAATAATAGAGCCCCTCCACCCAAAAACACAGTACCCCACAAATGCACCAGACAGCTCATTATTTTGTAGCGCTATTATTACGCCGTGCCGACAGGAGGGCGGGCACGTGTCCTGCTATTTATTTACACAACTATTTACGATTCTTTATAGACAGGTCCTTTTGTACAGGCGCCAACGAGATGATCCTGACTTGTTTGCTGTTGCGAGGGCGTGGAGTAGTCCGTGTCATGTTTTTCTTAGATGTAGTACCCATAGTTACATTGCGAAATTCAAACGCTCATTCTTGGAAAAGTATGGTCTTAAATCACAAAATTCAAATGTCATGGATTTCAACGCTAAGTATACATACATATTTTAATTAATTATTGTTAATAAATTACGTTTGGGACACCCTGTCCAGTCAGACTCGCTACCACAATTGATGACTGGCTAAGCTTTCCACTTGCACGAACGCTTTTCATGTGAGAGCTCATGCCGACACGACAAAAGTATCATAAGATCCTTACAACGCCCACAAGACCAACCTATATGAAAAAAATGTAGTTTTTCTATATAAAATTGGGCCCGCACTACAAAAAAAATAACTCAGGACGACTCCATTCATTTCTTTAACCGCCTTTAAAAAGAACAGACGCTCGACCGTTTGTCCTAGACAAGCAAACAGACTGACATACACAGACAACGCACAAATAGATCCTTTTTATAGCTTCGTTAATTAGACACGCGTAGAAACTCTTTTAGTACAAAGTATATAGAACCCCTTGCTGTGAAGGGGTTGCTTCAAGGTGGGATGGTGAAATAGTATGTGATCTAGGAATGTAAGAGTGTAAGGATGTATGAAGAGTGCCGGAGGTCACAAACTCTCAAGATGTTAGGAAATAAATGACATAGGTACATATAGTGGCGGTCCAAGGAGGCGTCGTAGGGAAAATTGTACAAGCTAATTGACAAACTTCCTAAAAAGAGGCAATTCACGAAATTTTTCAATAAACTATTAAGTGTCTGCTTAAAACATCTAAATAATAAAATTAAAAATAGTTAGGTTCCTCAACTTTAATTTTAAAATTGTCCGGCCCAACACATAGCCTCCTCGACTACTCCTCAATTGGCCTCCATTAGATCCTCCGCATTACAAAAGACAGGGCCTGAAAGGATCCTCCCCGAGTGCCGTAAACAAATCGATATCTAAATTCCAAATGCCCGGCGCACCCCGGTAACATCTAGCACTCGATAACGTAGAGATCAGCTGACAAATCCTTTCAACACGATGGCTAATCAAACCCAATTCCATCGGTGCGACGAGCAAGATGCTACGTAGGTACTTACGTAATCTCTTTAAAAACCCAAGAGTTTCTCCTCTTTGTTTAGTGAGTGCTTAGCGAGTTCGACTGTCACTTGACCTTTTCACAATCTCCTATACTTCCTAGTTTCCTAGGTACTCATATAATTAGTGGGCGCCTGTCGATCAGAAGAGTTACGAGTAAGGGGAAAGTGCTATGAAAGGGACAGGTTTTGAATGGGACAAATCGAATTAGTCCCGTTTAGAACGCAGTAGTCGTTTTTGATTTTTACAATCTGACAACATTAACTATATCATGTGACAGTCAAAACACCTGGTCAACCACAACTCTGTATTCAGGTAACACAGAGTTGGGGCTGACACAAAGACATGCGATTGAACTAAGGACACTACGCATTGAAACTATGCCAGCAACTATTAGACCTAATGCTGGTAGCCTCATGAATGAGGCGGTTGAAATGTGCTAATTTTGTGTGATTAAATAATTTTATGGCACTTGTATTAGGTATAGATAGGTATAAGGACCACAAAAAAAAACTTGTCTAAAGTGTTGTCCAGATAGCCATTCAGCTTGCCAAGCGAAAATCAAGTCAAATAGAAAATACCAGGCATTTATAACTCACGAACAAGTCTAGAGGCTCTACACGCCGATAAGGACTTTTGACACCCATTCAATACAACTTGAGTATGAAAAACGAAGAGAATTTGAACCTTGTGTGTTTGGAATAAGGTTGTAATTGTGGAAACCGATTGAAAGTATTAGCTGTGAGTTTGAACGAGCTGACTGCATTGTTTTTCTTTGGGAGGACAATGCTGTGGTGCTGAGAGTGCTTCATGTCGCCTATTTCCTATGTAGGCAATAAGAGAGCGTGTCCATTTACTTACGATCAATGTTCGCAGCCCAACGCTAAATATGAGGCCTCAGGGAAAAGGAGCTTCTTTAAACCTCGCTGGGTAATAGAGTGAGCGTGCTGGTTGGTTGGGAGAACCACGAACTTTCTAAACATTGAAGCTTTAACCCGTCACAAGCCTGAAGTTATGTAGGCTGGTTTGTAAGATACATTACCCCACATCTACAGAGCCTCATTGATCATACCTAGACCTACTAGCCTACTGGCATTTAGACGGTCATACGATAAGCGCTGGAATTCAATACACCATCGCTTTAGAAGTGTACAGACACAAGTGTGTCCGCCACTGACGTCTGTTGTCATCACTAGTCCACAGACCCAAATATCCAAACATGTCGTGTCGTATGAAACAATGAACACTCACTAGAAAACTTTGTGTGTAAGCACGTGGAAGCGAGTCCCCATCGAGTAGTCTCGACATCGCACGAACAGTGACGAACACTTCGCATAATGAAACCATGCAGAATGGAAGGACTCTTCATGGTGTGGACAATGATGACAGGGTGAATGTTAGATACTGAGGTATTCAACTAGCAATGTATAACAATGCAATACCTAGTTAATAGTTAAGTTTTGTGTTCTGTGTCATAAACTAATCAAATGGAAGACTACAAATCAGACCTTAGAAATCTATCACGATCTGTGTAATGAAAACTGTCTTGTTTAAAAGTTCTTTGGGTATAAAATTCAATATACAAAGGAAATGAGAAGGGTTTGTTGTGCAAGAGTCACAGAATACTTTTGGTGTAGTTCGCTCTCTGTCGCTGTCTTACTGTATATTACCACAACTTCCCAAATTTAAAAGATTAAATATAATGTTACCTGCAACATTGCCAGTACTAACGCTCAAATAAATGGTTTGCTTAGAAGATTGTCTTCACATCAAAAGTATCGTCGTGTCTTTAGAAATCGCTATTCTCACAATCACTTTGGACTGTTGCTGCTTCTTTTGTTTTTGAGGTTTCCATAACATCAACGTGAAAAAATGACTGTCTCAAATCTATCACTAAGTCTTTCTAATCTCGTAGTAGCCTGCACAGGAAGCAGACAGAGAGACAAACAAACAAACAGATACCCAGATACCTACTTAAACCCCCTGCCCAAATAACACAGTCCGATCGAGAACATACTCACGGTCTCGTGTCCTTTTGCTCGTGACCCTGAACTTCCAAACGTTCAAGTGCGAGGATGCCAAAACCGAGGGTCCTGATTGGCTAATAGTCCAAAATTGTGACTTCCTACGCTCTTTGTGTCACCATTATCAAATGATATATCGGCTGACGTTGTAATGTCGCAGTTTCTTTGTTTGTGTTGCTCGTGAAATATTTGAGTCGCATATGTATGATTACTTCATAAGATGTGAACTTCTTATTCTTAAGAGTTATTTGTCTTTATGCAGAAACATTGTGTAAATGGCGGCTGGTCATGGAACGTCCCTTTTTTCGCAGTACATGGTCCGACGACGTTATAAAAAAATCGTTTTAAGTTAGATACGTATTAGAAGATGAGTAACCGAGCTTTCTTGTTCAGTTTGGGTAGGGCTTGTATAACGTGAAAGGACGTAGCAGGACGTAGTAGATTATATTTTTCTGTTGTATAATATTGACAGTACATCCCAATAAGGACGTCTTTTTGATTCATCTGATCGATGCTCTAGTTTCACTCAACGTCCTATCACCTTAAAGTATCTACCGGCAGGACCGAACGAAGAGTTAGGCCTAGTGTCCTGGGCCCTTTCGAAGTCAATCGCATGTTGGCCACATAAATCATTATCATTGATAACCATTTTCTATCAACTGCTAAGTATGACTCCTCTTTTGCCATAATTATAACATGACATAGATCCACACCTATATTCTCGGAAGGGATAGACAGAGGTGTAATATTGTGCACCCACATTTCGTGATGCTGCATCTACCGGGCACAGTTCCAGAGTCCGTGCTGCTACAAAGAATTTCCATACAGGAAAACCCAATAACACTTTGCCCGACCCGGGAATCGAATCCAGAACCTCACGCTCAGCAGTCACTTTTACAGCGACCACTATACCAATAAAGCAGGAGGGTATTTATGTAGTTATAAAACACTACGCTGTCTATTTGGCCTGGTGAATTTTCGTTAGTGCCTCGGCGATCTGCAGAGATTACGGCGTGCAAGGGAGGAAGGAAGGGAAGCAGAAAGACGTTATATTTTCCCTCTACACCCATTAGTATGGGAAGAGCACATTGTAAAATCCTCTAAGGCTAGGGTGACCATCTCATACTGGAGGGCAGTGGTCTCCTTCTGTGAAGCAGTCATGCTCCAGAAGGATGCCTCTGAGCGGGATCGGGAGAGGGCCGATCCCGCTCGACGTAGGAGGAAGCGCCTTGGCGGGGGGCCTTAGGGGTCGCGAGCGCGCAAAGTGGGGACTCTGCGCGTACTCACTTAGCGGCCCCCCAGAAGACGGCGACACGGTGTGTCCGTGTGACCGTGCCGGTAGGAGTCCGGCACACCCCTCCGCCCTGCCCAGGCGGAGGATAGACCGGTCGATCGCAATATACTGGCCACCCCTGCTCTAACGTGTTGTAACGCCTGAATAAAAAGTCCGTTGCTACAACTGGATGTGTGATTGCTATTTTATTCTTGTGGGAGTTGCGGTAGATTGCGGAAGTTTAAAATTATTTTTCAGCAATCAGCATCACTATGAGAAAAGAACTGATATGCACTTCATAATCTATGAGAAATATGAATATACCTAATATTGAAAATAAGTTTTTGATTAGATGTTCTTTGGTAGATTGTGGAATAAAACTTGGCAACACTGGCTTAACAAAATGTCAACACTTGACGTTTGGCTCGCTTTGTTTTGATTTTTCGAAAACATCAACGGCTCCTGTACATTTTATTCGTTGTAATATCAAATAACTATTAATTTTTAATCATGAATGCGCTAAATGACATGAGTGACGAAGAATTCGTGCCATTCCTTCATAGCTTGGGCGTGGAGACTTATAAGAAGTCGTTTGAATGGATGTTGACTGATCGCGATTTCGCTGGCGTTTTGCGCTGGCTTCACAACAATTTGGATCATAACAATGCGCTTACTCCTCGTGAGGAATATCGGTAAGAGTTTTATTTGATCTGTTCACACTTAAAATAGTATTATTCTGTTATATTTAGTAAGTAAAGCAATATTATCAATATGACTTACAGTAGTACTCTTTAATTCCTGCTCTTCAGTTTTATGAAGCCTAGGGGTATCACAGAACAATATATTTATGGCAGCGAATTCACCAAGACAATGCACTTTTGTCTTCATAAGAATCTGATTCAGAGGGTTGTCTTGGAATCAGATTCAAGCTGAATTAAAACATTTACTACTGATTGCCCTTACAGATACATTGAACTGGAGAAAAAAGGTCTTCTCCTCTCGCCAGAAGATCTAGAATCCACCATATCAAGCATACAAGAGCAGTATGAAGGTATCAGTCTACCGGGAGACAAGGATGCTAAAGAGGATATTGAGCTTGACATCAAAATGCTTCAAGAGAGGCTGCATATGTTGGAAAAGCAGGAAACCGTTATTGCAGACTTGAAAAGACAAAATGAGTAATTAAATTTACTAATTTTTATTCTTAATTAAAACTTCTGTTGTATGGGAGGTAATTACTTAGAAATGAGTCAACAATAGCACTCTGCCTAATCCTTTGAAGAATACAGGTGTGATGTTATGCCATGTATTTTTTATGTACATTAATATTGGATGTTGGGAATTCTATAGACAGGAGAAATGCCTAAAAGGCTTTGTTCTTTTCTTACAATATTAATCTTACTCTGAATTAATCTTAATCTGAAATTGTACCTTTCTAATCTAGTTATTTTCTAAATAAAATGGTAATCCCTGAAATAATATTGGAGTCATGTAATTTATAATTTATGTTGATATCAGTTCTTTCACGAGACTGCCTCATTGGTCTAGTGTTGGCAAGCGTGACTGCTGAGTGTGAGGTCCTAGGTTTGAGTCCTGGGTCCAGAAAGTTACATTGGGTTTTTCTGTATAGAAATTCTCGGTAGCAGCACAGAGTCTGGAACTGTGCCCGGTAGATGGCAATAACGGTGTTGGTGAAATGTGGGTGTACATAATAATACACCTCTGCCTAACCCTTCTAGTACTACAGGCATGATGCTGTGTTACATTATCATTTCTTTCACAGACTGACAAAAGAAGAATTATCTCTGGAAATATCCAAGTTCAAGTCGGCTCACCAGCAGTGCAAGGATGACGAGAGTGCTGCAGCTGAGGACTGTTTGGCCCTCGCTCAAGAAGTGGAGACTATCACCAACAGTGTTATAGATGTGATTGCTGATACACTAGATGTGTACAGCAGTTGCCATTGTGATAAGGTGTGTTTTTAATCAGTCACAAATATGTTTTGATGTGACTTTAGCCACAAGGAATGTGGTCCATTGCCCATTATAAATCCCATCTCTTGCTATTACTATTAAAGATATCAAGAGAATGGGTAGCTGCATTCCTACAGTTTACTAAAATGCTATGAGATTGTCCATAAAAATACCAATTTGTGAAGAGGATTTCATTTAACAAGTGAAAATAGCTAAAAGTAGTGCCATAATAGAAATAGCTAGGGCCATGAAAAAAAAAGAAATGTTTTGTGTGTTTTTCAGGAGAATGCAAAGAAATTCTTCACATTCGGTCCATTTGAGACGTACAGGCAGTCACAGGCGTTGTTCAGGTCACACTTTGACCTTTACACATCAAAGAAGTTCGCCAAGAGACTGAATGATACTTCATCTGATGAGGAACTGAAGAACGCACTGATTGAAGCTAAGAGTATGGAAGAAAGGTACATTTTCGAATCACTATAAGCTTTTTCTAATGGCCAGTGTCTAATTTTAAGCCAATTATTAAATCATAATAATTGCTATGGAAATATTATAAATGTGAAAGTTTGTGAGGATGGATGGATGGATGGATGGATGGATTTTGTTACTCTTTCACGCCAGAACCGCTGAACGAATCTAGATGAAATTTGGTACAAGGATAGATTATAGTCTGGAATAGCACATATGCTACTTTTTATCCCGGGAAAATGTACGGGTTCGTAAATCACGCAGGTGAAGCCGCGGGCGGAAGCTAGTAGAAAATAAAACTATCTAAAAACTCCTTTTGCCGAAAGAAAATGCCAACTATTTAGAGAGAAATGCTGTAGTAACTCCTCCAAGTTTTTAAAATTTTGAGTTGTTAATACTATATTTCAATGTTATTTTTTCAGATTATCAGAAGCAATATGTTCCTACATAGAGTCAAAGGCTGAACTGAGTGGAGAACAAGCTAAAGTGGCATTGGTTGCCAATTACAAAGATGTGCATCCCAGCCAAATTACGTAAGTATAGTAAACAATTGATTACTTTATTACACATAGATAGGTCTGCATTGGACCACTCCCTCACATTTTGTTAGGTGATAGTGTGATCATGATTTTGTAAGCAAATATTGATGTTGGTAACTTGGCTACAAAATGTTGGTATTAAACTTCTGTTTTGGACCAGTCATGGCAGGAATGACTTCTGTAACAGCAGAGATCCATCTACTATGCCTTTAAAAGAGCCTAAAAAGCCCACATTGACAAAAAGGTGATTACGGAATATGAACCTTATATCAATTCATTTAGAGTCCTCAATTACGATTCATAGAATACGGCCTTTTTAGTCCCTCCAATGTCAACTACTACTACTTATGCTATATTTCATGTCCAGGTCATGTTTGATGGAAGCTCAAAGCGCAGTGGAACTCCTAGAACAAGAAGAAGCGATCTTATACCAACAGCTTCACAACGCGGTCAGACAACTTGTTGACGAGCGCACTACCCTCGCTGTAGAGACCACTGCTTGCTGCGCCTTGGCTGTCAGACAGTAAGTACTTTTGTGAAGTTTAAGAATAATGTCCTGTTACTGTTTTCTGGAGCATTTGGGTTATAATAAAGTTCCTAGGTGAATGTGCCAGGAAATTGTCTTTTTAGATATTATGTGTCTTTTATTAATAAATTATTTTTTAATGTATAGCCCCACAACATATAAGATTGTAAACATATATTTCACATACACACACACCCAGAGCCGAAACAAGTATCAAATATCAGTAGGTCATACAAATATTTGTTCCGTACGGTAATTGAACCCGCGACACATCGCAGATACCTAATCACTTAACCACCGTAGCGTATATTTTTAATTTGTATTTTTTTTTTACTCTATATTTATGTTCATAGACAAATCCACGCCGATCTCACCCACCTACTAGAAACAACCCACCGCGCTCTCTGCCTAGACCGCATCGTATATAGCGCTTTACGTCACGAACTGCGCACAGTCGAAGAGTTCTTGCAACTAGCAGCCCAACTGCGACAGTACGTAGCAGCTGACGCAGACGCTGTTGTAAGCAGAATTGTGAGTATTAAACTATTTCCCTAGTGATATAGTATTAGAACTTTATCTTACCGCTGAAGTTCTAACTTTTGGTGGGTGCTCTTTTCTTTAAAGTACTTAAGAATATTATTATAATTACAGGATTCAATGAACGAAATCTGCTCCGAACAAACTTCTTGCGAGCTAAAACTCCAGTCGTCAGATATATTAGTACAAGCCCTATTGCACATACTAGGCGCGCAGTCGGGCTGCGAGCCAAGTATTTTAGTGAACTTATACAACGAAGTAAAGGGTCGAGTAAAGGAGTTGCACGATAATGTAGCAGACGGGTATAGGATGAAGGAGAATTTGGCGAGTGACTTGTAAGTAATAAAATGTATAAATTATTTAAAAATCAATAAAAACAAACTAGTAGTTACATCACAAAAAAAATACAGCGCCATCGGAGTGAAGGAACAACATAAAATTCTACATCGCATCTACAACAATAACAAATTGTTATGTTAATTTGCATTAAGAGTGGGGCACGTAGTCGTGGATTATACTATCAGTATAATATGATACCGGCATTAAAAATTAACCCATATAATATAACACACAATTATAATATAACAAACGAATTATTTCAAATTGGACAGTAAACAATCAACGCAATCTCTACGCGCCTACATATGGGACGGGTGCACGCGACAGCCAAACTGTTGGGATAGGACAGTAGCCGCACTTGCGCATGCGCTGAAACAAAACATCGAAGCAGTGGACAAGAAAGTGGTGGACGCTAGCAACCTCTTCACTTCTGTTAAGGTATGATTACATTGTCCTAGGTGAGTCGACAAAAACGATACGAAAATATCATGCAGTACGCAACCGGGTCCGATGCATTGTTCTTTTATATGCGACTTGACTTATACTACTCTCACTTTTACAAAAGACGGGTTCAATGTTTTTTAGAAAATTATTTCTATACGGTCTGTTAGTGACGGCCAGTATTGCTATGTGTCGCATCGTGTACATACCTCCCTGTGTACATAAAGCTCAATATCTTTAACATTGCAATTATTTCAGAATGGTGACAAGCAATGTCTCAGAAAGCTGTGGCAATGGTTCCTGACGGACCCAGCACGACTCCTCTCGGCGTTAAAGAATGCTAATTGCAAAATATTTCCATAATGGACATTATCCTTTTAAAGTTTACTCTGTCGCTCGTCTATATAGAGCAGGGAACATTTAGGGAGAAATTGCTTGATTTGACAACACGCTGTATGTAAGGCTATTCTCCCGCTCTTCCTCTTATATCTCTAAAGATAGTCTCTACCTTTATAGATGATTTTGTTTAAAATCTTGACTGTCTCATACTACAACTAACATTTCGTCGCTTATGTATCAATACCGCGCAAGTAAAATTTGATCAGAAGGGAAAAAGAACTGATTATTTCTTATGAAAAATATTCCGTTAATGGTGTGCAATGTTAAATGCTGTGTAATCATGTTGAGTTCAACATTATCTCCCAGGGAGGTAAAAGGCGAATATTGCCGCCCTTGTAATATAACATTAAAGGGCCAACTAAGGCTCCACAAGTCCACATTCGGACACAGTTTAAGATTTTAGTGACTATCTTTCAAATATACGTATGTCAAACCGCACGAGAATTCGTTCCTAGTTTATAAATTTAATTTTCTATTTTCGACAATATACAAGGGATTGTTAAGTTAGTAATGTATATTGTTGATGATGAATAATAGTAATTATGGGCCAGTCTATAGGCACTTTTAGTCAATTGGTCTCATTGCTTTTATACAGTATGTTGTATATTTACACGCCAAAAGAACGGGTTTTGTCGAGGTTGTATAAATTATATTGCTTTAGTGCGGCACTGCAAAGGTTTAGAACAATGAAACAAGTTGTCCCATCCAATAAAAGTTATCTTTTAGTCGTTGACAACGACTCGTTGTATATTTTACATAACAAAGGGTCAGATTCAACACTTACTGATAATATAATCTAACAAACAAATAAAAATATCAGTTACATAAAAATGATAAATGTGAAAAATAATTGTTAATGCATTCTGTCAGATAAGTTATGGATATGTAATCCGGTAGTTTATCAGTAAGTAGAGAAACAGACTCTGATCTTTACAGTTGTTACTGCAATTACGTCATAATTTATTTTATAAGGGTTTTTATAATATTCATAAGAAATATTCTGTTAAAATTACAAACTCAAGTTTGTATATCCAACACAGCTACAAATGATATGTGCCTTGCAAATAAAAAATATATATGTATAAAATAACTTTTATTTTTATATTTTATTTAAACCTATTTAATAACAAAAGTATAAAAAACTCTATAAATAAATTACTAAAATTGATCACATTGATTTAACCGAAACTATGTACAATGACTTATTAATATATTTGTTTAAACAACTTTAAAATTGTTTAAGACTAATTCTATCACATAATTCAACTTTATGAATTAACAAAAATCGTACCATTAACGACGAATTCTGTTATATTCATTGAATGATGCAATAGAACGAATTGTTTGACAAATAATGCCTTGGACTTTGGATGTACTAAACCCAAGAATGGTCCATAATATTTGGCTTATTTCAGACCTAAATGCCCTAACTTTCACATACGTACTCAATTAATTCAATCGTAAAATCCACCTAGTTATATGGGGTTAATATTATTTCGCTTTAAACACTGCGTACGCAGAAAATAGAACTCAACAGATTTCCCTTGTACTTTAGTCTTGCTTTCGTGAGGGTTAAACAGTGTGGTTTCATGCTTATATCTGGCCTTTGCTATGAATCTTGAAACAGTCAAGTCAACGGGCAATATTCTGGCAACACTATACCGCCATCAAATTTGTGAAGGTTTTTCTCCTCTAAGGCCCTTCAATATGGAAGTCTTCACCGGAGTCTAGTTCGTAGTTTCAAGCCGGTCTCTTCTCTATAAATACCGATCAAGAATCTCGACGTTTTGAAAGTCCCTGTAAGTTCCAGTCGAGTTAAATAGCTTCAACTTTGGCAGTGGTCTTGAAGTTCTTTAGATACATCTTCATCTTCAGTCCCATGTAGGTCTGGGTATCTTCCTGAGTAACGTGTCTTCTGGCGCGATGTGTATGGGATTGTTGAAGTCCACTTCGATGTGTTCTGGAATCGCATCGAAGTATGTTATGTGGTCATTCAAGTTATCTGCAATGGAGAATTGGAAGATGTATGATTATAAATGAAGTTTAATAATGAAAAAAGAAATGTTAGCCTAGAACGGAAAGGACAGGTGTGCCAATTTTAAATAGTATTATCTCCTGTTCCCAGGGCACATTCAGTTTAACAAGATCTGGTATTGTATAGAATTCTGAAAAAATGGTGCATTCAACCACTCCCTGCTTTTTGCGGAATCAAATCCGGTCCCTTAGGTATTTTGCTGGATCCTGCAAACGTGATGCTCTATTGAACGTTTTGCTATCGTGGACACATCGTCACTTGTCTAGTTGTTGTTGCCAAAACCACTCAGATTAAGCTTTTCAGTATACTCACGCGTCAAATTGAGCCTCGCTATGATATCGTCTAGATGTCGCTGGTCGAGCGTTGCCTTCACAGTGATTCTTTCAGCGTGAAGACTACGTCGGTGACGCGAAGTTCGCCACGTGACGCGACTGGTGCTGTTTGTGTTGCGATTGAGTAGTGGAAGGGTGAATACCATCTCGGAGAGAGGCGTGTTGTCCGGGCCGAATTCCTGAAGACAATAATTCAAGTTTTTGAAGGATGCGGAATAGAAAGAACCGTGTCGGTTCAGTTCTTACTTGACAATTGCTTATACCATGGTGGAAAGTCAATGAAGTTTGTAACGGGGCTGGCTGCCCAGCTTATACCAGACATACTTATGTATCATCAGACCCGTTCCTTGCACTTCAATAATATCCAGTTGTACATTCCTTCGATGATTCAGGCAGCAGTTACTAAACTACTTCCTTACCAAGCATTTCCCGCTGACACAGTAGGAAGCGTTTCTCTTGCCACAGGATGTGCCGAGCGGGAACCAGCCCTCATGCCCGTTGACCAAGTAGAACCGGTGGGAGACTCGCTCGTCCTGACAGGCTATCCGACAGGGTCGGTCAGGGTCCTCTGCAATGTGAATGAAAGAATATTTCAAATAAGTTCTTTATTTTTAACTCGGAGTTCTATAAATGATTGTCATAAAAGGTTTTAAGAGGTGTAACTGTTTTTATAGCCGAAAATCAGGTTATGGTTATTGGACAATAAAATGTTAAATACGGGCCAATTTGAATAACTAATCTCAATGTCTCGATGTCAAAAAACAATAGTTATTCTGTTTTAATATAGACTCAGTTTCTTACCCAAAGCTGGTGATATCTGCATGCCTAATCCAGACAGTCTTCTCACTCTATCTTTGTACTTTGTGCACACCATGGTCGCGTACTGGTACGGTGACTTCCTTTGTGTACAACCCTGGAAAAGAACGCAGTAACTTAGATACCGTATTCAAACATAGCTTTCAGAACGTACCAAATACCTCAAGTCTGTGAGGAGTTGCAGTGTCCTTGGTGCGAGAAAAATAGTTTTGGGGTGACATAACTGTTTGTCTAGCGAGGTGACGTCCGATGATTGCAATAGGGTTCATTCTTATGAAGTCAGTTCTCACCGAGTCAGGTCGGCTGTCAGGCTCGCAAAGCTGTATGCTCGTGAGGGGACGGGAACGCGGCGCGGCTGTCACGAGCCGCACTCCTGCTCCCGGGGAGATGCAGTGGTAATGACAACCGCTCGCAGGACGCCATTGACCGCCCACTGCACGACGCCAAGTTCCGGAGGTTTTTGCTCTGGAAGAAATATAGTGTGAGAATGTTTTCTTTTAAAAGTTGACCTTGGCAAGTGATTGTGGTCATTCACCTAATAGTTCTTGTCACAGAACAAAAATAATATCTCGTTTTGGGCTTGGCACAGACCTGCGTAGGCTCCGGCTATACCATATAAGCATGTTAACTTACGGTGGAGTGTGAGGGGTAGCAGTTCTCAGCGCTTCCCATTCGCAGTCGCTCGGCTTTAGTGAAAACTCGGTGTCGGGGTTCGATGAGCACGTGAATTTCTGGAAGATAAAACCTTGGTTTTTAAATCAGGAATAAGTAGCTACTGCTTTAAAGCAATGAAGATACGAAAAAGGATCCCATTTTATAGAATTTTCAATACTTTTTTTGGTTCATCGTCTCTAGTATAATTTCGTCTGCCGTGATAAATATTGGTTTTATGGTACCTGACAAATGCCGCTGATGCAGAACATGGGCGACACGTTGGAGCATGCAGTTCCATCGGGCAGACTCCAACCGCGGGACTTGTAGCCGCCACCGCGAGTGTCGCACCACACTGCGCATGCGCTGCTCACGTCTGATAAAAAGATATTTGATATAGAAAAGTGTAGTCAAGCCTACAAATGCGACTTTAATCATCCAATGGTTTTTTGGCTTCTCGGAGTTTTATTGCTAACTATCTGTGCCCGCGACTTCGTTCGCGTGGATGTCGGAACTTAACAATGTATGTGAGACCAAATGCACTTAACCCTATATTTTTCTAAAATCAAAGAATTTTTCTAAAATAAAAGTAGCCTAAGTTACTTCTTATTACATCAGCTACCTGCCAATAAAAGTCCCGTCAAAATCGGTCCAGCCATTTCAGAGATTAGCCTATACAAACAGACAGACAGACGGACAGACAAAAATTGTAAAAAATGTTATTTTGGTGTATGTACCGTATATATATTCATATGCATGTAGTAAAAAACGGTTATTTCAATATTACAAACAGACACTCCAATTTTATTTATATGTATAGATGTATCAGTCATAGCAATTTTAGGAACTTACCATCAGAATCAATCCTCTGTAGTCCAGTTCCTATGAGATCAGGGTCCACATCACGTGCTCTCAAACAAATCTGGTCAGCGAACTCTCTCACTGTCATCCTGGGTACATTGCTGCACTGGAATTGAAAAGAAAACATGTTAAATCTTTGTTTTCGCCTGTTTATGAAAGAGGAAGCGGAATCCGAACATTATTTTACCTGCTGAGCGTGACATGACTGAAACTTCTTGTCGTGTCCTACGCAGTAATTTTTGCCGTTATCATGTCTGTAACATTAATAAAATGGTAATAAATCAATGATTTTGGAGGAAGCAGTATATTTTGGAGAGAAGTAACGAAGATTTTAAGTCTTTTTGCCAATAAATATGGAGACAACAAAATAAATATTTCTGAGACTTTCACACAGATTAAGTTATGTAGTCCGAATGCCAGATTCTTTGTTGAACTCCAATGCCAGGAATGATTGACACATACCGTGGTCTATTACATCTTCTATTAGCTACGGCGACGCCTGCAGCGGCAGGAGCATGAGTGTCATCTACCAAGCAGGCTGATGCACATTCAGACCAGCCCGACCATCGACCCCAGGACCCTCGGACGACTGTTGAGCCTTCGCGTTCCACGCATTCACCACCGCGACAGTACTGTTAGAAATTAGTGTATTTTAAAGAGATTTATGAATGTCTTTTTTACATATAGGTAATTATTGTACTTTTGTACCTATTGACTTGTTGGAGTCTTCTATTAAAGGTCTGTTTTTATCCAGTCTACTCCGGTTTGTTCTTCTTTCGGGGCTATTTCATTTGGCTTCTTCTGCTATAAATATTGAAAGTGGTTTTAGAAGAAGACTTACCATATCCTCACCACACCTCGTTCCTTCTAGCGCAGGGTGAGAGGTCCACGTGTACCTCTCTCGCTGACAATGCAGATCTCTGCAAATATCTTCTAAACTTTGGGCACCTGAGTGTCGGCTACCACGTCCGTATTTTAACATGCCTGAAATTGATTGTGTATATGTATATGGCCCAGTGATTCTTATGAGACTTGATCGTTCATCATTAAAGATGAACACGGAAAGCAGAATCTTAGTACAACATGTATAGTTGACGTTATTTCAGCCGCCAGGTCTGTTAAGCATAGGAAATTCCTGAATGGATCATTCGTTGTAGCTGGTAGTTAAGCTCATATTTTATGAGTGATCATCCACAGTGACTAATTGGACAAAGGCGCTGTATTTCGTTTAATTTTCTTAAACGCGGAGACAAGTTGTCGCGACCTTACCAATTCTATTGATATTATTTAGAGATCTGAGGAGATATCGTTTACATGAAATCTTTAAAGTTGTTGATGTTATGACTTACATTGCTGGTCGGCGTCAAATCTCTCTCCAGGTAGAATGCCCTCCGCGCTGTGGTCTAACTGGCCGGCTGAGTTCCCATGGTCCAAAAGGCAGCGAGACTGAACTGTGCTGCAAATTGTAACGAGGTTTAACGCATATTGAAAGTTTTAGGAGGAAGGGATTGTCAACTGAACCACTTACTGTAAACACTTTTATAGGTAATTTTTTTACTGCATCGGACCAGGTGATCTTGCCGCAGTCAAGTGTCAGCCTTATGATATATCAGCTCTGAGGTTTACTTCAGGTAATAACATTACTTACTCCAGAAACTTCTGCAGATAGTTCTTGCTGCATTGAGACCAGGTGATCTTGCCGCTGCCAAGGGTCGGGCTCATGATATAAGCGCTTGGATCGCATCCGTTGTCTGCTAGAGGTCCGTCGTGACGCATTCCAAGACTGGAAAACAGGATAGTGATGGTGAAAAAGTGGAAAGAAGATGAAGTCTCCGGCGAATAGGTTACCATCAGATGAGATAGTGGTTAACCGTCAGCTAAAGTTATAAAAAATAAATCTTGAGCTGCAGATGGTGGCAGTAGCTAGATTCTTCGTTTGCTCAATTGTTTTCGTAATGAACAGTATTTTCTGTCGGTTGAAATTAGTTGAAGCTTTTGCCAACAAAAATCAAATTTCAGCAAAGTTTATTTCAATCTGAGGAACAATTTAATTGTAAAATTGGGGGAGGCCCTATACTTTCGCAAACTCTTTCATAAATATTGTATTATTTTGTTATTTTCGGTTTTTTATGCTGTTTTACCAAATCGTTATTTCATTACGCACATACTGTAAAAACAGCTATGTTATAAATGGTATTTTCCGACAAAACAGTTTTATGCGTCTCCTGTAAAGTGTGTAAAAAACACACAGCGATTATGGAAAGCGCAGCGACGATATATTTTCTATTCCACTCGAATTTTGTTTATTTACATAATTATTCTATAAGTCTGAATGAAAATTGTGAAAGCTTATCTAAAACTAAATTATTCCAACAACAAATTAAATCAATTGAACAACTGTTAGCGTTAATTTAATTCGACGCAATTAATCTTTAATTTAGTAAATATAATGACATAATTGTTAGTTTCTTCCTTTTCATAGATAGCTTTATGATCGACTAGCTTCCGCTCGCGGCTTCGCCCGCGTGGATTACGAATCCGTGCATTTTACCGGGATAAAAAGTATGTCCTATGTGCTATTCCAGACTATAATCTATCTTTGTTCCAAATCTCATCCAGATCCGCTCAGTCGTTCTGGCGTGAAAGAGTAACAAAGATCCATCCATCCATCCATCCTCACAAACTTTCGCATTTATAGTAGGAAGTAGGATTTCTCTAACAGGCTTATCTAAACTCCAAAGTGGCTGGTTCTAATTATAGGTTCAAAGATCGTAACGTATCGTTGATCATGTGGCCTATCTTAGCGAACGCCTGTTTCTATTAAAGCTATGATTGTATGACCTCTGTTGCAACTGTTCACCCATAAATCGCGCTCGGATTACCAAATAATATTATAGGTTCTATTCAAATGTCCAAATAACATAAACCAATTTACAGTTACTCAAGTTTACCTTTCAAATCGATTGAATACCAAATTGATTACTGAAATCTGATTTAATTTAGACGCCTACACAGCTATAAAAGAAATAGTTAATAATTTTAGTACGCTTACAGACTACACGTCTGTAAGCGCAATAATATTTGGACCTGTAAAACAGATCGTGATCATCGGTGAATGCACTATAGTGATGCAATCATAAATATATATATATATACATATTAGCGGACTCGACAGACGTTGTCCTGAACGAACCTGTTTTAGAACTCGATCGCAGCGCCACCTACCGGGTCCAATTGTGTTTTCAAACCATCCAGGAACCCATTTAAATATACTCACAAAATTTCACCCAAATCGGTCCAGCCGTTTAGGAGGAGTTAGGTGACAAACACACGTACAGAAGAATTATATATATATTAAGATGTATCTATAGATTTACATATGTGGAAACAATGCACTGGATAAAAATATTACACGTTGAAAGTATTGAAATTCTTTGCTCATCTCATAATACAATTTGAAAAGAGTATCCATGGAGTTTCTTGCCGGTCTCTTCTCCATAGGACTTACTCCCCTTTGGAACCGTACGCCTAGAGTCTCGACTTTTTAATAGTGCCTGAAAAGGCCTAGTTGAAATAAAAAATTTTGACTTTTAAATAACTCGCGGATATTTTGTATAATATCATAATAAAGTCGAACAACATTGAACGAATGCCCAAATATTATAATTTGATGAGGAAGGGAAAGTGGATTAGACTGAATAACTGAAAGTAAACCCTGATCATATTCCAGGGGACTAAATGCAATTAATATGCAATAATATAACACAGTAAAACGCCTATATTCCCTAAAAGGTTACACAGAGGCGTACTATTGTACACCCAGATTTCGCCGACGCTGTTATTGAGTCCCATGTAATAGGGGACGAGGCTATTGCCATCTACCTGGTACAGTTCTTGCTCTCCATGCTGTAACTGAGAATTTCTATACAGATAATCCTAATAACACTTTGCCCGACCCGGGAATTGAACCTAGGACCTCACGTTCAGCAGTCGCGCTTGCTACTACTAGACCATTGAAGCAGTATATTCAATAAAAATATGTCCTCCTATCGTTGTTGAATATCGATAGCATCTTGTCTAAGATCTCCTTCTCCTTGTATGTTTTTGAACTGTGTCGTGTGCAATAAAGCATATATCTATCTATCTATCTATCTATCCCCTTCAAAAAGATCCCTTTGAAGTAGCATAGTTAAAAAAAATGTGATAGATCGTAACCAACTTGTGTCCAATCTCATGTGCAACCACGTAGACGCTCTCGAAGTGCCGCCCTTCGTTGACAGTGCAGCTACTTGTGACAGTGCACATACCAGCCACTGGCGCCAGTCCTGAAAGAAGAGTGTGATATTAGTTGAATGGTCTTTGGACTTGACTATTTCATTAGTGATTTTGACTATTGTCATCATGTTGTTGGCATTATTGTTTATACTTGAAATAGCAAGTGAAGTTACTCTGTTTTATTTGTGTTTTAAAATCCTGTATCGTGGGTGCATTTTACATACCTAAATGTCACGTGCACACAATGAGACTCAAAACTATCTATAGATCATGCAAATATTTGTTCCGCGCCGGAATCGAAACCGCACTAATCGTGCCGTCAAATGTTTATTGATAGTATAACGCAATAAAGCCTCCAAATACTGAAGCAATTGGTGAACTGAGGTCGCAGGTTTAATTCCTGTTCGAGGTAGAATTTATCTTTCCTCAATTATAAATCAACTGTTTCTAATCTCACAATAGTTAAATTTGAAATAGGCTTTTTATACTTTGTAAAAAATATTATAAATTTTTAGTACCACTGTGTATTTTTTCTGACATGTTTCGATAATAGATTTATTTATCAACATGTTTATGGTTCATTGAAATAATGCTATTTGATGACTATAATACATCAGTTTAACTGCATTGCCACATCAATTTGATGTAGAGCATTACTGCGTTTGATGAAAGCGTCACGAATTATAATAACAAATGTTATAGGCGTAATATTATGTCGTTATAAACTACTTAGAATTATATTATTGTTGCCATGAAATGAGCCGAGTTATATACGGTTTAACCTTTTTGTAATGCTTTTACTTTGAAGTTTTCATAACGTCGTTGAAATTGTTTTTTTTTGATACGTTACCCCACACTACGATTTCTCCTGTATCGTGGGTACAGTTTACAAACATACATGTCACATGCAGACACAACCAGACCTGAAACAACTATCTGTAGATCATACAAATATTTGTTCCGTGCGGGGATCGAACCCGCGACACGTAGCGCAGAAAGCTAATCGCGTAACCACTGCGCCAACCGTGTAGTCTGTGTCGTGTCGTATAATTCTAACACCACGTAAGTGATATTTTGGCGTTAAGACATTTGATGCCATTTGCTAGAGAATCGAAAGACGCATTGTTTCAGCCAATTAGAAGCAAGCATCGTCTAATAGAAACTCGTAAAATGGTATTGTAATGTTCTCTATATAAAATTATGCAGTTTTTTCACTCTCCTGTAAAGTTGATATTTTTGATATACAACATACGTGGTGTTAGAACATCAACGACGATATGGATCTGTGTTTTCGTCCAAAGTACTTAAAGACCAAACTTGCAGAAAAATCGGATTTGTATTGGAGTTTGTAGTTTCTCCTGGTTTCCACAAATGATGCGAAATCTTTGAGAGGCTTTAGATCCTAACTTTTGCAAGTAGAATAATCTGATATTCGGCGATTGTGTTTACGTTTCCCTTAATCCCTTTTCTCTATCCCAATAATTCTTAGTTATTACATGAAAAACTTTTCTCAACTTACCCACAACTTGACTGCTGACCTTTCCATTCTTGTTAACCACGTACAGATCTAAACCAGTCAATATCAGTGCATGATCCCAATGCAAAGGATCATTATCTCCCGGTGGGTTCTCAAGTCTTTGCCAGGTGCAGAAATTACTAAGAAACCTATCGATATCATGTGGCCTCTTCAAATTCGCTGGGTCTTCGTGCAAAATCTCCAGCCTTTTGAGTATAAAGTTTACTGGTCTTCCCAGAGAAGGGTCGTGATATATCAATTGTACGGCATTGATCATTGCTAATACAAATCTTACTAATTCTCTCTCTGTGTCTTTAGGAAAATTGACTGTCATGTGTTTATATAAATCTCTATCTACAAATACAGCTGTTTCAACAAAAACTGCCGGTAGAATTGCTCTTCGTTGCCTGTTAGATCCAGTTGATAGTTTTTCTATAAAATCTGTTAAAGTTTTATTCCTATGTGCTAAATTAATTTTGAAATCTTCTAAATTATTATTTACTTCAGTGGCTGGTGCTTCTCTTTTTCTTCGATGTTTGCTCCATGTTTTAACAGGTTCTGGTCCAATAGGAATTATGTTATCTCTTTCTATACACGTGTCATCTTCATTGTTAACATCTATTTGTTTCTTTACTATGACATGTGCTTTTTTATGGTCATCGTGGAATCTTTCTGGCAGCGGATGTATCACGTAGTAGGTGTTATTAGATCTTATTACGCCTCTCTGTAAAAGAAGGTAGCTTTGTAGTGAAAGTGCAATTAAAATTTCTCATGATTGTGTTGTTTAGAATTAATTGTTAGGTATTAAAATTTCTTCGGCCTAGATATTTCAGACACTAATGATGACTGGGTATAAAAATGGATGTATGTAATAACTAATAACAGCTTATTGTTAATGAGAGAGAGAGAGAGAGAGAAAAAAAAAGTCGCAAAGAAACTAACAATGCGTTTTTTTGTCTGCTTATTCTTTTATATGATAACTAACCAAAGTTAGTTATCGAACAAGATATTTATTTTAAATTTTGCACCTAACTCAAATAACCTCGTGAATTCGTTTATAATACATAAATTAACAAATGAAATGAAATGAAAAGATGAATAAATTATGAATAAAGATAGAGCCTAGGTTACGTAAGAATCGTAGCATCTGGCGTTTTGTGGTTTCTGCCTACACCTATGGGAAACCAAGCATGTAATGATATACATAATAAAACTCACCACATCGTCACAAACATACAGAGCAGCATTCTCGCTCCTATAATAACAGAGATCCACCTCTTCATCAGTATGCTGGTCCAACACGGCTTCCGTATTGTTGGACCACCTCCTCATCAGCAGGAACTGAGGATCTAGGAAACTGTTTCTGGGGCTGAGCTTTATGTCTAGATGCTTCTTCAGCCCGACTAGGTCTTGATCGTCGTAGAGGAGTGAGCGTTTACGACGTTTTGGCTGCTTGAGATGTGCGACATCGAATTGTGCTTCTGAAATTAAAAATTACACCACATTTTTTCTTATTCTCGTGACACATTGGTCTTTTGAGACTCCCACCCGTGCTTTACTTTGCCGGGAAATAAGCGTGAGGGAAAATAAGCTTTAGGTATAGAGAAGCAACCCCTAGATAGACATGGATAAAATTCGGGAGTCTAAGAATAAAATTTTGATAAACGTCGATATATGTGTAGGTACATTTATTCCTAACCAGAAGCAGGTATATGAAATTTCGTACTTCTTACTTTGAAAATGACGGACTTCCATACAACCGATCATCCCTTATTTTATTTCCTTAGGAGTGGAATTTCCAAAAATCCTTCCTTAGTGGATGCTTACAACATAAAAGGCATCAACTGCCAAAATTTCAAGTTTGTCGCCCCAGCGGTTTAGGCTCTGCGTTGATGAATCAGTCAGTCAGTTAGGACAAGTAATTATAACGACATATTATGAAACAAAGTCCCCCGCCGCGTCTGTCCGTCAGTTCGCGATGAACTCAATAACTACTGAACGGATTTTCATGCGGTTTTCTCCAATAGACAGAGTGATTCATGAGAAAGCTTTAAGTGTATAATTCGTTAAGGTTTTGTGTAAATTGGAATGACTGAAATATGACGATGACAGTCGAAGATGTCGGAAAAAATCATGTCGACTGGAAGCTTTACCAGCGTGCGCCGAGTGCTCGACGTAACAGGCTGGTACGACACTACGACAGGAATAAAATTAAGGGGTATATACTCTGCTACCCGGGCGAAGCCGGGGCGGGTCGCTAGTATATGTATGGATAGATTGTTATATGTATAGATAGATATAAAGGTAGAATTCTCACTGTAGTTGCAATTTACACTTTCACAGGAAACTAGGGTTATATGTCACCATGATTTATGGTAACCTTGTCTCTCCTTTAAGTGGTAAACAGTTGCAACTGACGTTTTGTCGTTGATGGCATATTAATATTGTACAAACCTACCTATCAGTATCACATACAACTTGTTCATCAAGGAGTGGTTTTGCTTATGCATCTCGACACCTTTAATTTACCTTATTTGAGCTCTACAGCTTTCGCGGAATAATGAGCTGATTACTTTCTGTTTTTCTTTGGTCAATAGCATAGTTATATTAATTATTACTTTCTTTTATAATTAAAGTTTGCTGGCATTTATTTTTGTAATGATGAGTCAGCTAGTATTCCTGTTTTCTTTCTTTCATCCCCCCTAGGATGTACGAACATAGGTATATATATCACACGAACATACACCCAGACACGAAGCAACAATTTGTTGATCTATAAATATTCGTTCCTTGCGGGAACCAAACCCGCGACACGTAGACACAGAAAGCTAATCGCTTAGCCACTGCGCCAACCGTGTCGTCAAATCGCTAATACGTTGTCGATTTTTTGTCTCGTTCACAGGGGTGAATCTGTTGGTCATCACTCTCCTCACGATAGACTTATTTTAGTATACTTGTAAGACCTATCTGTCATCATCCACAGCCACTAAACATTGAAGATAGTTTTAAATGTCAACAGTACTTTCTATCAAGCATTTACGGCATGTCATCGTAAATTGGGGTCCAAAGAAAAAGCCTCCACGAGTGAAAAAACCTGAGATCGTCTGGTGCCTCCTGAGCAGTCAGTCTCGTTCCCACCACTGCTGACTAGCTAATCTCTCCGCCACGGAATGGGCGATCTTCATTTATGATAGGTCATGCCGACTCGACACAAGAAGATCGTGAATTATCCACTTCGTAAAAATTACACCACACTAATTATGATTGCGCAAAGTTAATGAACAAAATTTCCTCTCATCGCCACTGTGGTATCAGAACAATACAAAAATATTTGCGTCTCCCACCAAACAGAGTGCAAGTTCACGACAAAAAAATACATGGTCTTGAAAAAATGTGTCGCAACAAGCAGAGATAAGAACATTGGCTCCGATATTATCTAAGTCATTATGACTAGTTTTATTAATTAATTGTGTGAAATTGTTCTAACAATTCGTACTCACCGTTAGGGTTGGCACCAAATAGAAATATTTTTTCAGACTCTGTTAAGTGTTCCAATAGTTGTTTTGAGTGATCCTGTAACAAAAGAAAATCATTTTTAGTGGCTTGTTGTTTCAGTAAATTGGGTTTAATTGGACGTAAAAATAATATAAGACTGCCTCATTGGTCTAGTGGTCGATGGTGCGACTGCTGAGCGTGAGTTTCTGGGTTCGATTCCCGGGTCGGGCAAATTGTTATTGGGTTTTTCTGTGTGAAAATTCTCAGTAGCGGCACGGAGTCTGGAACTGTTCCCGGTAGAAGGGCAATGGGCTCACCCCCTATTACATGGGACTCAATAACGGCATCTGCGAAATGTGGGTGTACAATGGTACACCTCTGCTTAACCCTTCGGGGAATACAGGCGTGATGCCATGTTATGTTAAAAATAAACATTTTATATGCCTGTATTCCTCGAAGAGACTGTACTCTTACAATTTGCCGACCCGTTATTGAGTCCCATATAATAGCGAGCCTATTGCCATCTAGCGGGTAAAATTCCAAACCCTGTGATGCTACTCAGAATTACCATACAATAAAAGCTTAACACTTTGCTCGACTTCAGATTAGAACCAAGATTCTCACGCTTTACAGTCGCCCTTGCGATCAATGATAAGTAATCAATTCAGCTCCACTGATATCTTCATATTTTTAACCACGCATCATTGAAACGATTTTATTGGCAACCATAAAAGTTTGTCGAGGCCAGATAAAATACACATACCACAATATTATGAATGAAAACTTAACTAGCAGGTCTTGCCACTAGAAAAGTGCAGTTCCCTACGTACAACTCCAAGAAAACGAGACATCGAAGAAGAAAAACACACAGGTTGTCGGAAGTGTAAATTCTCCATGCGACCGTTCAACCTTGTATTTTAAATAATATTAGTTAAAAAGCTATTGTTTCTGACCGCCATTGGCTCGATGTAGCCTCGACACGTTATTTTTGACAATAGCTATGCTTTTCGCACGGAGTTTTGCGATTAAACGGAACTTAATTACTGTTCAAGTAAAAGGATGTGAGCTGGGAAATATTGAAGTTCTCTCGATAATATTACTACATTAGAAAGAAAGAGAGATTTGTTTTACTGTGACAAGAGTAAATTCTCAAAAAAATACTTTATGTAGATATCGATAAAAATCATTACTAATGTATAGTGTTGCTCTCGTGAACTAATCAGGAATCGATACTACATTATGATGCACCCATATTGCGTCGATGCTGTTATAGGGACGCAGAGACGTACTATTAAAGACCCATAGTTCGCCGGTGCCATTATTAAGTCCAGTATAACTGACAATAGTCTCAACTATTGCCATCTACCGAGCACCATTCCAAACTTCGGGCGCCTATTGAGAATGTCCTTACACGACCCCAATAATTTTTTGGCTGACCCTGAAGCCGCACTTGGGTCGACTACCCCAATGAACCAGTTCAACTCATCAACCAAGAATCATCTTTCACTATAGGTATTAGGAATCAATTTCCAATCGCCACCGCTTATATTTTGAACCAAACTTTGAATAGTATTGTATATTGTTTGATTAGATACTATTTCTTTTGATGGGTCCGTCGGTAAGGCGTTTTTATTATGTTATTTGCATGTTGTAATATTGTTATTACTGCAATGAATATTTATATTTATTGTGGTCTTGACTTTTGTAGGAATAACATTGTTCTCGGCTTTTCGGATCGGGAAGTGAATTCTAAGGAAATGAAGATTTTATATAATTATTAACAGCTTTTCAGTAATTTACTGGGATGGGCTATAATTTATTGATAGGGACGGAGTTTTTTTAAAAGCTTCGTATGGAATAAAGCCAAAAAATGTATGCAAATAACGTATCTCCGATTACAATCGAACTTCTATTGAAAATGTGCGGACACACATTTTTAGTTTGACGGTAACTACGGTGAATGCATTAGCAAATTGTGGGTGTACATATAGTACCTACACTTCTGCCTAACCCTTCGAGGAATAACGGCGTGATGCTATGTTATGGTAATTGCGGTCGAGATCGAGCATAAGTCTAATTTTTTTTTGCACATTTGTCAGTTCCATTTCTAGTCAAAAACGGCAAACTTATAAAAGAACATATCGACTACAGATATTTAAAAAAAAAAATATACTTTCTTAAAAATTTACTAACTCCAGTGTTTAAGGTACTTTCCCAACGTGTCTTTACAATATGTATGGTTGTAAAGTGGTGGATTTAAGGCTGGTTATACACCGTTCAGCTTTTACGAACACAATCCCCAATTTAGTTCACTTTCGTTGGTAATTATCAAATTTTTCATCTTGTTTCCGTACCGTTAATTCTGAACGCGAAAGTGTATAATTGTTTTGATGCGAACACAAATTTGTTAGTACAATGAAAGCATTGGACATGGACTAATTATTTCGTTTCTTTTTACGTAATAATTATAGGTTATCCGAGAATTCGGTAAGGTATTTATAATGAATGAGTCTACGGTTTTGTAAGGTATATTTGATTGCTGTTTAGGTATTGCTGCTGGCTATATGCTCTATATATTTGAACGATAGATAAAAGTACTCTCCACTATATAATGTTTTTGAAAAATCTTGCTTCTTAAAAAAAATTATTTCTTGAAAAAATGGTCCTGATTTGTCTGTTTTATAGGTATATAAACGGAGTACAGATTTAGCAATACTCTTTTGTGGTGTTTAGGCATATTCTAGCATTAAAATCAGAGTTACTTTATATACAAAAACAACACATACATGCAAGTGCATGGCGCCTTGTGCGTGGTGCATGGCGCATCTGTCACAATATTATGTATATAGCAAGACTGTTAAAAGAGACTTTAAAAAAGTATGTGGAGGAACGAGGTATGGTGTTCCTCCAACGAAAAGGGAGGATTCTCCGACCAGGCAAGTCAGCCTGGCGGGCCGAAACCAGACGATTGATGTGGGACATTTGAGAATAGAATCGTTGTAAACTCTCATAGTGCGATTCAGGGTTTGTTGTTGTATCTTCACTCCGATAAATGGCGCTTTTACTTTTTGCCACGTTGCGAGTTGCTGTCGCTACATCACTCCCCCAGACAGGAGGTAGATCGTCCATGGAGTTTCTTGCCGGTTCTTCACAACAGGACCAACTTTTTGGAATCGTGCAACTGGAGTCCTTTAACGTTTCATAAGTGTGCCTGTATTAGGTTTATTGGAAATAAATATAATTCTATCTTGTTCTTCTTCAGTCAGATTTCAATATCGTTTTAACAGCCACGAATTTGAAATTGTGGGCACGTACTTAATTTTCTCATTCTTAGGTAATCTGTCTCAAACGGCAGAAACCGACTTTGTGCCACAGAATTGCCTCATTTCACTGTGTTACCTAAAATGGTGAATGAAATCTCGAAGATCTGGTCACGGAAACCGTGACTCCTGCTTGAAAAAGGCGGTGAAAGCCAGTACCGATTGACATTATCCTAGTTCAATATTTTACCTTGACAATCTGTCAAGGACCCAGACATGACGCCCATTCACGATCCGTCACGCCTCGCTTTGATACAGTCGCACTTTTGTTCGCAGACAGGAATCCGTAGACAAGGTCTAGTGGCACGCGTTTGCGATTTTTAGAAGCACGACTGTGTGTATGTTTTTGTGTGATAGTGTTGTTTGTTATCATACCTACGGGTAGTATCAATATTTGTTCACAGAGTTTGGATGGATTGTGGTCGGATTGTATGAAACATGACGTGACTTTGAAGAAAGTTAACTCTGCGATAACGTTTACGTATAGAGATGATAGAAAGTAAATACGTGTTTCGCGTACCCAAAATAACATAACATAGCATCACGCCTGTATTCCCCGAAGGGTTAGGCAGAGGTGTACTATTAAACACCCACATTTTGTCGATGTCGTTATTGAGTTCCTTGTAATAGGGAGCGAGCCTATTGCCATCTACCGGGCACAGTTCCACAATTAGAAAAATCCAATTACACTGGCCGATCCGGGATCCGACACCAGGACCTCACGCTCAGAATTCGCGCTTGCGACAACTATTAAATTTTATTATAAGGCCATCAAATTATACCTAGTCGAAAACAAAAGTAATACACATCTCAACAACAAGAAAGAAGTTGCAATAGAAGTTAAACTGCAATCCGCGCTAGCGACCTTTTTTTCAGTCCCTCAAACTAGTACAGTTACTCTTGCTACCAGTCCACTGTACTTAGCTCTAACTCACATACACAACATTTTACAACAAGACGAATCATTAGATGTGTTGGCAAGCACGGACCCAAGATTCAAAGTCTAAGTTTTTTATTTCAAATGTGCCTTTGCAGGCACTTTTAAAACGTTATGAATCTAGGCGCACGGTTCCAAAGTGGGTGGGTCTTATGGAGAAGAAACCGGCAAGAAACTGCATGGACGATTGCCGAGTGCAACTTGTAGCTACTTTGAATTAGTTGCCATTCCTAGGACAATCTGTATTTAAATGACTAGTCAAATAGTATGTAACCTATAACTAAACTGACCATTTTTTTAACTCAAAACATGGGACATATTTCTATATACGTCAGTTAGCAAGTTAACATTGGAAATAAACACAACTTTTTAAGGTTCTTTATATAAAAAAGTGCAACTAAATACAATTAATGTTCACTATAATTATATTTAGATTAATTATAATTATTTTTATTATAACAAATTGTGCAAAATCAAATCAGTCACTGGTTCACCAGCTTAATAAAAATAATAAAGCAAAGTTCCTCTGACAGTAATTATTAAATTATATGCAACATATTTGTTTATATTATTATTATATTATTCAGACGAACGCGGGCGGGGAATCACCGATTGTCAACGACGCTGCCGCCGTCTCGCACCTGACGAGTATTTGACGACGGCGGTTTCGGAAAACGGGAATATTTTGCATCCCGGAGCTTTGTCTGGGGACAACGGGACAGGTGACCGAGAAAAGGGACAGTCCCGTTCAAAACGGGACGTATGGTCACTTTACCTATAACTTATATGTGTGGAATTCTCTGTTAATGTAAGTTGGTTAATAATAAATAAATAAAAACCCAGTAATTATTTAAGTACCTACTTAAACTTAACTGGCATTTCTGACGTAAAAACATAAAATCTGCTTTGCAAGTAGTGATGTAAATAGCAAGCTAATTGAATAAATATTAGATGGCTCAATTTGACTTTTAATGATTATCATTTAATGAATGCCTCATTGGTTTAGTGGTTGCAAAGGGCGACTGCTAAGCGTGAGGTCCTGAGTTCAATTCTCTAAGGCAAAGTGTTATTAGGTTTTTCTGTATGGAAATTCTCAGTAGCAGCACGGAGTCTGGATCTGTGCCCGTTAGACGGCAATAGTTTCGCCCCCTATTCCATGGGACTCAATAATGGCATCGTCGAAATGTAGGTGTAAAATAGTACATCTCTGCCTAACGCTACAGGGAATACAGGCATGATGCTATGTATGCTATGGTATGCTTTTGTATAAGTAAACGGCCGTTACACATATAAACATCTGTTATATAGGTAGTTGGTGAACACGGCCCATAGTAATCCGAGTCTTACCCACCCCATAAAAAATCTGGCCGAAAAGACGCTTCCACCTTTGTTAAGTCAAAAAGGTACGATTAAAAGGCTGAGAGGCGATGCGAGACGAAAAATCCGAGATGTTAACGATTCGCACACAATAATGTTTGGAACAAAGACGTACAGGCGGGTATACAACTGCTAATGTTAGAGTTCCGGGTTTTAATCGTAATTTAAATTTATTGTGGAAAAATATATCTTTTGATAAACGGTGTGAAGATTTGTTGATGATACGAAGGCGTTTTAATGTTTTCAATGGTTATTTTTTGCCGGATGATTGTTGATGAAGTTCCTTTAAAAGAAAACGTTGCCTCACACTAGGAATAATTCCTGAATCGTGGGTGCGTTTACAAACACATATATTCACATGGACATATACTCAAACCCAGAACAACTATCAGTAGATCGTACAAATATTTATTACATGCGAGAAACGCTCCCGTGACCCGTAGCGCAGCAGTCGATCTGTCAACCACTGCGCCAACCGTGCCGTCAAACACATCACATCATGCCCCATGCTTAAATAATCACAGATAATTTTATCGACTCCGTCCCCACACTAGTCTAATGCAATTCAGAATTGTAAAAACCATTTTCCCAAACTGTGTCAGGTGTTTGTTTTAGCTGCGGATTTTACTTTCATTTCAATTAAAATGTTAATGTTACACTAAATAAAAAACTGTCTATGTCTTTGCTTTGAGCTGACCTTAAAATTTGCCCGTTTAGTCATGTTAAGTTTTGTTTTGGAGATAATATTTGAGAAAAATAAAGCACATTGTTACTAATAGAAATTTGCAAAACGTTTTTTTTTTTATTTTATAAATAATGGGGTTCATCTAGTATTTATATATAACGAAATGTAGATATTAGTGCCTATTGTTCTCGGCCCTCGGCTCGGCGTTCGCAATTATTGAAATTAAAATCTTAATGACATTTCTTGATAAAAACTGCTTTATCATTGTGATTGTGATGTAGAGGAAAGTATATTGATATGGACGGATCTGTTTCTAAACGGCCATTTTGTTATTTTTTAAGTGCGTAATTACATCCCGACAGCTTATTACAGTTTTGTAAATTTAAACTTTATCGACTGACGCGTAAAATTCACATTCGCGCAGCCGTCAAAAGTTAAGATTATGCACCTGTTATAAATGAAGCTAACACTTGCGTATTCGACTGTAGCAATTTGTCGGTGATATTAGCCGGATAATATCTCTGACAGCCTTGCGATTCTTTGCGAACTTTGCAATTACTGCGATTGTTAAATAAGCGACAAATAAAAGCAACTTTTCGTCTATTGCGGCGATTTATCGTCTTTTTGTAAGGCAGGACTCCACGATTGACGAACCCTGCGATCGTCTGGCTCACCCTCGACAGTAAACTAGATACCACCATCGTTGACTAGCTAAACTTCACTTCGTCATTAGCAATCCCCATGTGTTCGTGCCGACTCAAAAGAAGAAGAAGTAAATTGTCTTCTTCATCGCCTTAAGGGTTCGCGGTCTATTCTCTAGCTTTACCCTACAATAAAACTTCGGTAACCCTTTTTTAAAGTGAGACCTGTTTCGTTTGGTCTTCATCATCGAAATTATCAGCCTCTAAAAGTCCTCTGCTGGATACCGGGCTCCCAATAGCCGCTATAGCGTTTGGTTCTAACGGATATTGCCTCAATCACCACGCTTCATAGTATGCTGGTCTTAGTGACAAAATAACTGTACTATTAATCATATTATGTCCCATAATAATTTTATTGTTTATTAGTTTAAGTAAATCAGTCTTAATAAGAATAAATGCATATTTAGTTTCTCAATTATTCAAAAATCTTTTGACCGTCTTTATCTTTGTAGGAAAATCTTCATAAAATTAGGGGAAGTGCTGCAAGGTTGAATATATTATAAACAAACCATTACCTGGTTGCGTGTTTAGGTAGGAAAATCTTATAACTTAAGAATTATGGTTTGGAGATGATTAATTGTAAAAACAAACTTTATTTAATCCTGGAACTGCGTTGGTTTTCGGCTAAAATTGGCCTTTACATGACTAAAGGCGGGGTAGCCCCTGGATGGGGATACTATTCTGCACCTATATTTCGCTGATGCCGTCTACCGGGCACAGTTCCAGTTTCCATGTTGCTGCTCAGAATTTCCATACATAAAAACCCAATAACACTTTGCCCGATCTGGAATCAAACCCAGGACCTCATGCTCAGCAGTCGCTTGCGACCACTATACAAAGGAGCCAGTCTGTCAGATTTTCATATATCCTAACTAATATTATAAATTCGAAAGTTAGTTTGTTTGTTTGTTACCTTTTCATGCCTAAACCACTGAATCAATCATCATGAAATTTTGGATATACATTGTCAGGGATACAGAAGAGGACATAGGGTACCTTTCATCCAGAAAAAAGTACTGTTCCCGAGGGAAAAAACAATAACTTTCGACGGTCACAATTGCTTTAGAACGCCAGATGTGACCCGAAAAAATGAACGGGTTCGTAATCAATGCGGGCGAAGCCGCGGGTGGAAGCTAGTTATTAATTAAACTGCAATGCACAGCTATACATAAGTGCTGG
The DNA here is from genome assembly GCA_947562105.1 of Shargacucullia verbasci. Taxonomy (NCBI): domain Eukaryota; kingdom Metazoa; phylum Arthropoda; class Insecta; order Lepidoptera; family Noctuidae; genus Shargacucullia; species Shargacucullia verbasci. Next base: position 2,264,747 of record OX387297.1, on the reverse strand, counting down.
CTATTTTTTATAATAACACTTAAATCATATCATTGTTTGTTTTGTTGACCTCTGTATAAAGGTTGTATGTTGATTGTTACTCGTACGGAGTATTTGTAGGAAACTGGCCATCAAGACGTTTGAATGCTTCCTAATTTGAATTAATTGGAAGCACGACTGCTGTTAAGTCCTGTTCAATTCCCGGGTCGGGCAAAGTGTTATTGGGATTTTCTGTATTGAAATTCTCAGTAGCAACACGGAGTTTGGAACTGTGCCCGGTAGATGGCAATAGGCTCGTCCCGTATTACATGGGACTTAATAACAGTATCGGCGAAATCTGTGTGTACAATAGTACACCTCTGCCTAACCCTTCGGGGAATACAGGCGTGATGCTATGTTATGTTATGTCTATGGTCTGCGGTTACTCAGGCTCCACAAAGCACGGATATGATTGTGTCATGTATTTTTCGCAAAACAAATATTTGTATTTGAACTACAGATAAGTAGTTGTTCAAGGTCTGGTGGATGATTGTGCATTTGAGATTAGTGCCTGTATAAATTAATAGTAAGGCTCCTTCTTAATTAAACAACAAAAAAATCTAAATTCAATAGCTTTTCAAGACGAAGAACTTTATTACTGTACGTTTAATTATCTTGTTAGAGCTGTCATCTTGCTACCGCGCATGCGTTGACAGCTGCGCGTCAGTTTAAACCAACGGTTTACATGATGCGCCGCGCAATTACATGAATTACAATCGTTATGTAATTTTTGTAATGACATAAGATTTGTTAAATTGCTTGCTACGTTAGATTTTGCTTAGATTTTGAGATTTTATTGCATTTGTGTACGAAGACGCGATAAGGCTGGCGCATTATTGAGATTGATCAAGTACTTATCAATGGTGAGGGGCTCGTGGCTTCATAGGTACCGCGCAGATCGGTCGATCAGCGAGGTTAAGCAGCGCTTGCCGCGGGCAGTCCTTGGATGGGTGACAATTTTTCGCATATCGAGACCCCTCCGTGCCCCGTGCACGTTAAGCAGTCGGTCCCGGGTGTCATAAGAAGACCTATGACAGTCGTTATGGGTGTCAGCAGCCCAAAAAGTCTGACAACTAGTCTAATCGTAATTTTTTTTTGATGAAACGGTTTGCACAGTTGCTAAGTGCTTACCTCACTAGGTGTCGCGGTTTCGATTCCCGCACGGAACAAATATTTGTATGATCTCCAGATAATTGTTTCGATTCTGGTTGTGTGTGTGTGACATCAGTGGCGTAGCGTGGGTATCAGCCACCCAGGGCGCAGGCAAATTTCGCCGCCCCCTTATTTAGGCAGAACTTTGAGTGTACCTATTGAATACATAGCTACGTATAATAGTTTCAAAATTTCTCCCGATTAATTCAACGCACATTCCTGCTATATCAAATTTTGGTATTCCAATACAAATTCAATATTAACACAACATAACACATAGCATCACGCCTGTATTCCCCGAAGGGTTAGGCAGAGGTGTATTGTACACCCACATTTCGCCGATGCCGTTATTGAGTCCCATGTAATAGGGGGCGTGCCTATTGCCATCTACCGGGCACAATTCCAGACTCCGTGCTGCTACTGCGCATTTCCATTCAGAAAAACCCAATAAAACTTTGCCCGATTTGGGAATCGAACCCAGGACGCGCGGCAATCACGCTTGCGACCACTAGATCAATGCCTGTTTCAAATTCAAATTCAATATTAGCACCAACATTATTCCCAACTATTTTGTCTTATCGAACATTTAGCCATAACCACAACTCGCTTTAACGATATAATTATTTTCCAGAATCTAGGTTAGCTTTTGACAATCAACGCAGGTACCTTACTAGTAGGTTCACCTAGATTAGTCCAAGAATTAGGCTTACGAAACATTCGCTTGTGTAAAGCTCGACAGTCGTAAATAAAATGGCGCAGAAGGTTCACTGAACAAACTTGTAACACCCGACGCGAGTAACGTATGGCGTATAATATTTAACCGCGTGGGACGTAATTTAGACAGTGGGACGGCAATTGGTTATATGTGTGACAAGCTTATAAGAACGTATGACACGGGACTTATTTAAAATAATATATGAACCTGCCAACCCACTGCTGAAGATGAAACTATAATGAGAAAAATAGCTCGTTTAAGTGATCAAGCGTGTCTTGAAAATTGCTGCTGATTCTATTGTTCATAGTCACGAGAAGAGTTTGAAGTTGATATTGGAGGAGATAAGGTATGAAATGGTCTAATCCTTGAATTTTTTACTGTGGTATTTCGAGGTTCTGCTGTCGTGTTAGCTTGAGCTATTAAAAGATAAAGATTAGCCGGTCGAAGGTCCTAGTAGTAGCCAGACGATCTCAGATATCGTCACTTGGGGAGGCTTTTTCTTTGCCACCGAACTCTATTCACGGACGAAATAACAGCAATTAAGATAGTAAAACGTTACAAATAACACGCGATCAAGCGATATTTTTGCTTCACTCGCGTCAATCTGTAAGTGAGCTTATCGCAATTCAAAGTGAACCTTTTGTCTATAAATATTATGTGGTGTAAAGCTCTAAATTCGCTCCACCTCTCCCAGACCACTTATTACACATTATAAGAAACTGGATACGCAGTACTTGACTTGGATATCAGAACTGGTAAGCTTAACCTCGATATAGATACAAATGTCGATATAAATGGGCGTATGTTTAATATTAACGGGAGGTAGATCATTATCTGCAGTTTCAATAATTAATTATATTGGTGTTTTTGATTTGTATGTACATATTATTTGTCATAACTAAGCGTTCTCAATTAAGTTAGTAGGCACCAACAAAAAGTCATAATCGTGTAATGTAGGGTTGCCAGAACATTTCGGTTTAAAAACAGGACGCAGTATAAGAAAAGTATAAGAAAACAAAACAGTGTCAATTAAACTCAATGAATAGCAATTAGAATGTTTAATGAAATTATTTATACTAAATCATATAATATAAGAAATGAAATGAAGGATTAAATTATAAAATAACCCCGATGATTAAACGTAAGGTTCGAGGCAGTAGTGGCGCGCGAATAATAATACACAGGACTTAAAAAAAAAAACCCAGAATGCTACTTAATATCCAGGACAACCCAGGACATTCCAGAGCAGGACATGTCCTGGGAAAACAGGACGGTTAGCAACCCTAGTGTAATGAAAATGTGTTTCAATGTAGGTATGTTTTTAGTTACGAATGCTACTGTGTAAACAGACAGAATCACGATTTTGATGCCTGACGCGTTAGGAGGCACAAGTTCACAACTCGTTAACGAAAAGATACCATGAGAACGTGTTTGAAACAACTTGGTTGAAGTAACTTCAGCGAATAAGTATCATAGTTTAAGGCTTTGCTAAATTAACTCAATACCTACTTGAATCGTACTGCGTATTAAAAAAATATTGCAGTTTTAATGTAGATTGAAGCTTCTCCCAATTTGCGCCATTAATGAGTTTCCGCTTACTGATTAAATAAAGTTTCATAAATCGCATCACGCCTATATTCCAGAAAGGTATAGACATATATGAAATTGGGCAAGATTTCAATCACTATTTCTTCTACAACTCGCTTTTGAATTTCGCTATGTGTATACATCTTTTTGATGCTGACTGTACTATGGTCCCACAACACTTCACTAAACAAATAAAGAGCCAGATAATAATTAAGATAGATAATTAATAAACTTTCATTCATCATGATGAGATCCAAATAAAAACGAGATATAAGCAATAGATAAGATAACTACTTAATTTAAATGCATAATTGACTACCGAAATAATTAAAATGTCTCAACAAAATATTTCCTACGACATATTTGGCAGATCATTTGTTACTTCGCATAACGAGAGCTTGTCATGATCAATCTTGTAACCGTTTAGAGATCAGCAGATAGCTAGAGATCTTGAGATAAAATATGTACAAAATAGTTTTTAATTAATTTACAAAACATTGTAGACGTGTCTAGCGTTATTTCTGAAATAAAAAGAAATGTAGCTTTTACAAAGAAAGTGTAACTACATACACTTTCTTCTTATAAAATGAGATGTGTTGCAAAAACAATCATTTACCACTATCGTTAGTACGGGCAGTTCTATTTAACATAATAGTTTAGTAAAGTACTATGTATTTTGACCCGGGTACGTCTTAAAACTGCGGCCAGACACCGGAGGACGGGCAGCAGCGTCCTCTCACTAATCGGTGAGCCACTGCGATCCCTAAGCCGCCTGCCAAGCGTGGTGTTTTTTATGTCATACAGATATTATATCTGTATGACTTACAGATAATTGTACTTGATCTGAGTGTGGTAGAGTTGATGGCACGGTTGGCGCATTGGCTAAGTGATTAGCTTTCTGCGCTAGGTGTCGTCAGTTCGATTCCCGCAGGTAACAAATATTTGTATGATCTACAGATAGTTGTTTCAGGTCTGGTTGTGTGTGCATGTGACATGTATGTTTGTAAACTGTACCCACGATACAGGAGAAATCATAGTGTGAAGCAACGTTATTTTAAAAAGATAAGAAGAAAGAAAGAAAGTGTGTATGTGAGATGCGTGGTGATATTCTACGAGCAACTTTTTTTTAAACAAATTAATCTGTTGGATTTAAATAATCGATTGCCGACCCTAGCTCTAACCATTATCTTCATAAACTTGGCAGCTTTTAAAATAATGTCGAATGTCATTACTTGTGTGTTAGGTGACCTGCTTATGCCTCTGGCTACTACGATTGTGTGATAAATCTGAATTGAATGACAGCAACAGCTTTTAATGATACGGTGCAAGATACCACACCTACAGGTTCGGAGACTGCAATCAATTATTCAAAGGGCAATGCTTCCACATTGCTTGGAGCTTCGATCATGAATAGGTTCTCCTTGTATACAATGTTGCTAAAAATTGAACACTTTATTTTGAGGCTTCACGTGATTGATCCTGCACATTCTTAGTAAATGTTATGCTATCATTGGTTGCCCCTAGAGTGGTTAGTTTTTGGTCATTTTGCATCAATCAAAAACTTGTTTAATCTCTCCTATTAAGAGCAATCAAGCGTAGGTAAGTATTTCAAGTTAGCTTCCTCTGTTTCTTTCAGAAAGATTAATATTCAAATTTTGACGATACGGTTGGCGCAGTGCGTAAGCGATTAGCTTTATGCGTATCGCGGGTTCAATCCCCGCACGGAAGAAATATTTATAAAATCTACAGATAGTTGTTTCGGGTCTGGTTGTCTGTGCATGTGACATGTTTGTTTGTAAAATTGTACCCACGATACAGGAGAAGTACAAGAGAAGTACAAAATTAAAAAAAATTTTTTAAATATTATACCAGAATCAAAGAAAGTCTATGAACCCTTGTTTCCTGCACCATTTTATATTAGGTACTTGATCTTCAGCGTTTCCAAAAGCACTATACAAATCCCTCTAAAATGCACCACCCTTTTCAGAATCCCTACGTCGACACCTATATTCTTCTTCTTCATCTTGGTCTTCTGTATTCGATACGAGCATTGTAATGGCCCATGGAGGTGGTGGAAAGATTGGCCAGTCAACAATGGTGTTAGTATTGTTACTTGTGGAGGCTCTTTCTTTCCACCTGAATTGCACCAAATTTCATCAAAGTAAAATAAAGTACCGGGTAAGACCCGGGTACGTCATAAAACTGGGGCCAGATACCGGAGGACGGGCAGCAGCGTCCTCTCACTAATAGGTGAGCCACTGCGATCCCCAAGCCGCCTGCCAAACGTGGGGATTATGGCAAACCCTTGGGGGAGGCCTTCGTTCAGCAGTGGACGTTTTCTGGCTGATGATAATGATGATGATGATGATGAAAGTAAAGTAAACTTTATTGCGTATGATTGAGTAGGAACAGTTGTTATACAAATCGTGATAGTGTTGCATCAATCAGCCCATTTTGGGCATACAATAATTTTAATATTTAAGTAATCTCGGAAGAACAAGAAATACCAAATCTTGAACAGCACTAACACATTTTTCTGTGAGCTATTTTTCCAAATAGTCCCTTCAACCAAATAAACATTGTAACCATGACCGGGTTGATAAACCATTAACCATTGCACACCGCTATGGTTTGATAACCATATGTAATTGCTCAAGTGCTATGTGTAACGCAATCAACTGCTTTCTTTAATTACCGTACCTATGCATTGCAGGCAATTAAATATGTCGGTCAAACTTGCGTAGTGTTATGATAGAGTATTCAATTAAAATGCTAGACTGAATTGGTTTTTAGTCTAAAAGACATTTCAAGGTCCAAACCTTAGACTGTTTTGTTATAAGTACTAAGCGAATTAAGTTTAACTGTTATGCTTGTATTTGATTGTTAAAATGTTAGTCCTCAATGGAGGAGGACGATGAGTTTCTTGCCGGTTCTTCTCCATAGGACCAACTTTTTGGAACCGTGCAACTAGAGTCCTTTAACGTTTCATATATGCCTGTATTAGGTTTATTTGAAATAAAAACAATTCTATCTATCTAGCAATAACAATTTTAGTATTGTGGTAAGTGACTCATTGGTCTAGTGGTTGTAAGTGAGACTGCCCTGCCATTTCTGTCCCACTATTGGGCAAGGTTCTCTTCTCAAAATGAGAAGGGTTAGGACTTAGTCCATCACGATGGCCTGGTTTGGGTTTGCGGACTCAGACCATTGGAAACTTTATGAATTCAGCTCAGGTGTGCAGGTATCCTCACGATGTTTTCCTTCACCGTTAACCCAAGTGATAATCAAATTCTGATATGCACATGATTCCGTAAAGTCAGAGGTGTGGGCTGGGTTTGAAGTCAGACCTTCCTGCATGCAATGCAAACGTTCAACGTCTAGGCTATCACTGCAGTTTAAAGTGAAATTCCGTATAGAATTCAGTTTACAAACTCCTTAGAGAAAACGAAAGCGAAGTATAAGATAAATATATGTTTCTAGTAAATGAAATAGACCATGTAAAGACCATAATAATCCATGGAAACATTACATTTATTTTAATAGCACGTATGAACAACTTTCACTGGGATATCCCGGGCACCGTAGAACGACATAGTACCTACATTCACCCGTTAATGAGACTGTCCAATTCGCGGATCGAACTCAGAACCTCATGCTTTTACAGCCGAAGAAAATAGAAGGTGGTACTTATAATGCAGTTATATAATTTCTTCTTAGCGAGTCGGTGCCAATGTAAATAGGTAGTCTTCTTGTCTAAAGTCAAGAACAAAAATTGCGGTAGCAGTAGCATCCATTAATTCTTCCGCCGTACAACTCGTATTATAAAACTATTATTATAAAGTGTATCCATGGAGTTTCTTGCTGGTCTCTTTTCCATAGAACCTACCCATCTTGGCACCGTGCACCAAGAATCATTGGATTTAAAAAGTCTGCAAAGGCCTAGTCGTAATAAAAATATTTGACTTTGAAACGGGCACAATGTTCAGTAATTATTATTTTACTATGAGCCTGTTATGTTTCAGTGCAGGGTATAGCCATCCCTTTTATCCATTTATCCCGGTCTTTTGCGATTTGAGGCCAATTCTTCGCCGAGGAGTCCAGCTCATTTCACCATCTCCTCTCGGATCTGCCGCGTTGTTTCCTGCCTTTTGTGGCCCACTGTGTGGTTATAGTCCATTGCTCTTCAGACATATGGCTAACGTGACCAGTCCAATTCCATTTTAATTTGGCAGCTGTATGGCCCATATCAGCATTTCTGTTTTGAAACGAAGCATTGAGTTTCTTAATCGGTCCGAATGTTTAGAAATATAAAATAATAATTTAAGTCTAGACTCCACTATGTAACAGCTAATCTCCTTTCAATCTAAACCAGCGTTTAGCCCAACAAAACGTAACGATGGGCTTACATTCGGCAGTGGTGCAACCAGGGCAACATCATGAATATTAACAATGTGGTTCCGCAATGTTTCCAAACTCTCTTCGCTCATGGTAGGTGATTGTGTTTATTTCACCGTACATAATATAGGTTAAAATACTTGTGTACTGAATCTTTGGGTTATTTTTAGCATAACATCACGCTTGTATTTTCCGAAGGGTTGGGCAGAGACACATTAATTTCGTCAATCCGTTTATTCAGTCCCATTTATAATAGGGGTGTGAGCGTATTGCAATTTTTAACTCCAGGTAGAGGAGAATATTTAAATTTCAGAAAAAAAGAAAAAGAATAGAATCACCGATTAATAGTTTGTCTGGAAATCGAAACTAGGACCTCATGCTCAGCAGTCGCAATTGCGACCAGTAGACCAATGGTACCTCATTAGTTTAAGCATTAATCAAGTTAATTAGTGGTCAACTAGGTTTCCTTAGCGAGCGTTGCAAAAGACAGCGTTTTAATCAGTGACCCATATCAAACAAGAAGTTCTAAGTGTAAGACACAATTTTAGTTTATTTATTAGCACGGTAAATATAATTACTTTACTAATTAGATACAAAAAAGTACTTAAAAACACCAAAACTAATGGTATGTAACCATGTTTTTGTTAAAGAGTTTTGATCCTTATCATTCACTGAGCCAACACACTAAAGAATAGTGTGCAAAGGAGGAGGCCTGTACCCAGCATTGGATAAAGAATGGCTGAAGAAGAAGAAGATTCACTGACCTTATCCATTGAAGCTCAAATAATACAACTCAAAACATACATAGGTACATGGTTTTTTTTAACACAATTTTGTCAATTCAAGTAGTGGGGCTTGTAAGCTTATTTAAAAGATAAATGTGGAGGTATTTAAAAAAAAATTAAATAATTTTTCCTTTCTATCTTCCTGCGTTCTTTTTCCACCTTGCATATTCTACAGAAGATTTCAGATTGATTCAGAAGGCTGTCCTATTTTTAGTAGATATTTCTATTCAACGTGCTGCTAGTCTTCTGGGCACGTTATTGGTTGTAAGTGATGGCAATGGTAAAGTATTTTGACGCAAGTGGAGAGGTTTTTTGTTATTGTTATTACATTCAAATCATTTGTATAAAAGTTTTACAAACAAACTTCATCACACAATTAGTGCTGCACTTAATCAACACATACAGACTCAGATATAATATTTAAGCAGGTGTCAATCCCAAGCAGCATCTGCGTTTGACATTAAACAATCGACTGAATAAGAGCAAAAAAAAAAAACTATGACATTGTGACATTTGGGTTTATGACAATATTTCGTGCATCACTACATTTATAGGAGGAAAATAAAAACAAAAAAAAAAAACTACAAAGATTCTAATTTCAAAACGGAAACAAGAAGAAATTAAGGAAATAATTATAAAAAGTATTTTGAACTCTAGAGCAATCATTATAAATTTCAAAACATTCCGAGTTTAAAATCAAAACAAGGCGATTGTCATTTGTCTGGTATGAACAAAACGTGGAATATTTTGGTAATTGTCGTGAACAGTTATAATAAATCATTAGTGTGAGAGTGGCTTATAGTTTAGGGTTGCCAAAACGATGAAAAGAGATAATTTTCTGTTTGATAAATAATTATTTAAATCAAACTACGAAATAAAGATGGAAATGTAAAAAAAGTCGTCTACAATCTAGTTATACATTGGTACATTTTGCTTGTTAAAATACTTGACTGTACTTTAAAGAAGGCTGACTAAACCGGATGGTTGGATAATCATTCATATATTTTATTATTTTTCAAACAAACTTTTAACATTTTCCTTTTAGTATTTACTACTAAAAGTAAATCATAAGCTTTGTCTAAATATTTTAAAAATCAGTTATGTGGACCAAACATTATCAAGTATCAAATTAGCTAGGGATGCATAACAACTCAAGAACAGTTAATTCATAACAGACCCTGGCTAAAAAAATATTCCATATAAAGTTGATGAATCAGAAGCTTGTTTGTACATTTGACATGTGTGTTTTTGAACTGTACGATGTAACGATTTTTATTTTGAAAAAGAATATTTTTCTTTACATTGTTCATCTCTGTGCCAACCCTAACGCCACACACGGATGACGGAAACGCAACAAACCACAATTTGGCTGTCAGTCTGGCTAAAACTGACCGTCAGCGGTTGAAGGCCTCAAAATAGTTGCAATGATTGATGTTATATATTTATATAAAATGATGTTGTTAGTGACACCGATATTAGGTACTACTGTTTATTATATATTATGTACATTTTTTAGTTTGTATATATAAATGTTCTGTTTATGGTTCTAGGCTAAAATTATTAAGATGTATATCGTTTTCTTTGTAGACCCGGGTACGTCTTAAAACTGCGGCCAGACACCGGAGGACGGGCAGCAGCGTCCTCTCACTAATCGGTGAGCCACTGCAATCCCCAAGCCACCTGCCAAGCGTGGGGATTATGGCAGTGGACGTCTTCTGGCTGATGATGATGATGATATCGTTTTCTATAGTGTAACATGTATTTTAATATTCTCATTTATAATAATGTATTTGCCATTATTGGGATTTTCTAGAACCCTTTTCAGAAAATACGAGACGTGTTTAGGCCAACATCGAAGCCCCAACATGTTCTAGGAAATTAGAATCATCCATATTCTTCTTCTTCTTAGCGAGTCGATGGCAATCTAGATAGTCCCAGCCCAGAAGTTAGCACGCTATCAGTGGCATCTATTAATTCTTCCAGCGTGCAGGTGGGGGGACACGCCGGGCATGATATTAAGTGTATCATTGTCTGCGGGACCGTACCGCAGTCACACATTAAGTTGGATTCATCTACAAATCCCCACCTAAACAGATTTTCCTTGCTTCGGCCAACTTGAGTCCGAAGTCTGTTTAGCGATATCCATATTGCTTGTCTAAAATATCAAATCAGCAATTCATCTTTCAATTTTAGGTCTCAATAACGGCATCGTCGAAATGTAAGTGTAGAACTGTGTACCTCTGCCTAATTGTTCGGGGAATACAGGCGTGATGCTATGAATTATAAATCTGAGACAAATTAATGATCTATTGTTCCATTATTTTTTATAAATATCTTTCAGAATACATCAGATCATAACAATTAAGTATAACGCTGTATTTTTACTTAGTAACTTTGACCTTACTACCGAGGTCTTATTAGCCGCATTTTGAACATATCAATTTGTATTTAAGTACGTAATAATTAAAAACGTGATACAATATAAGGGCGAGGTTATACCGCTAGCGGAGTGAGGAGAAATGTTTGTTGAAATTTGATTTAAATAATTTTAATTGATTTTAATTTAATTTCTTGTCTGACATATTGCATTCTTGCACATATTTAGTAAAACTATGGGTATTTGATGGATAGTATGTATTAAATTATCGTTTAACAATTGAAATATTTAATATAAAAATATTATCTGTGAACTTTTCAAAAACTCAACAGCCGTGTTGGGGAATATTTTGATGCGTAGTGTTTTTATTTTCAAGTTATTTACATTGGAAATATAAAAGATTAATTATGTAGTGAATAAAATGTGTACCTAATATGTAAATTATAACGTTTATTAGTATTAAAAAAAAAATGGTAAAATAATCTTTCTACCAGAAATTATGGAAGTACTGAAGCAGAGTAGCTTATATTACGAAACACATAACAAAGCCCTTTCTTTGTTAAATAATATCTACCATTAAACAGTCATTATCATTAGTAGATTATGTATTATTGTTTTATTTAAAGCTATTGTTCAACGTAGCGACGTCTCGAAGCTTGAAGATCATTATCATAACAATTGGCATTAAGATGATGATTTGCCTATACTGTACTTGAACTGCATCTGGTGAAACCTTAAAAAATGGATGGAGGAACGAGATATGGTGTTCCTCTATTGAAAACGGAGGATTCGTCTGGCTGGTCGAAGAAGTCCGACGGTTGTCGTCGGACGGTCGTATATGTGTTAAAGCCGGTGCCAAGTCTAATAATGCGAGGTAGGATAGTTGTTGCCTGACTTCGATAGATGGCGCTGGTTGTCATGTAGCTAGCAGTCCTAAGTTTCCTAGTTGAAAATTCATCACAAATAATGACATAAACTTTAGTTAGTGCAAGTTCTTTTTACTATAGTGGTTGAGAGATCGACTGCTGCGCAACGTGTCGCGGGTTCGATTCCCGCACGTAACAAATATTTGTGCGATATAGAGATACTTGATTCGGGTCTGGGCCTTTGTGTATGTGAATATATGTGTTTGTAAACGCACCCATGATACAAGAATTACTCCAAGTTTGGGGCAACGTGTATAAAAGATATAAAAATAAAATAATAAATAAATTTTTAATTCATTTGAGAATCAAGCGGAGCTAGATACGCCTATATCGCTGGCGGTCTCGCCTCGCCTTATGTGGAAAACATAATAACAACACTTACAACATACAAACAGACATTATTTCCATATTGCTATTAATTGCTGGCAGTTCGGTGGTTACAATTAAAATGCCTATAAACTGTCTACTAAATAGTTGCTTAATTCTATTCATTTTGTTATGTAAATATGTAGTTAACGTGTCTGTGACGAGTTGTTGTTGTTATATTAAGAAATTTCATTTTTGCTTTATTTAGGTTACCAGCCTCATTAGGGTAAATTCGTGAGAGATGAGATAGGAAAGTTGGCCAATCAGTATAATTTGCTAATTTATTCACAAGATAGCGCTATATTTAAATTAGTATATTTATCGCCTATACTATAGGGAGTGCTCCGAGGAATTGTTCGGACTGATCCCTGCCGCCTCTTTTCGCCATCGTTCTACGCGACAGCAGTTCCATCACCATCATTTAGATGGTTGGCAGTCCACAACTGTGAGTTTCTCTGCCTCGCACAACAAAACTGTGGAATGAACTGTCGCCTGCGGTATTTCCGGACCAATACGACCTTCAAGAAAAGAGCGTAGGTACTCCTTTTTAAAAGGCCGGCAACGCACTTGTGACTCCTCCGGTGTTGCGGGTGTCCATGGGCGACGTTAATCGCTTACCATCAGGCGATCCGTCTGTTCGTTTGCCGCCGATGATATAAAAAAAAAAAAAAAATAGTACACTTCGTACGACAACACAGAGATGTATAGGGGGAAGTCCCCCAGTGGCGGACACCTAAGGTTTTCAGAAAATAAATTAAAAACGACTTCGAGAAATGTAGCTTTATTCATGAATAAGTTAAGTCCACAAATTATAAAATCAAAAGCAATCATAAAAAATACAACTTCTACATAAACATATTTAGGAAACTTAATTAAGTTTTGGTAGGAAAAAATGCAATGTTTGACATTGGCACCTAGTACCGGACGGATTTAACTTCTAACCCAAAACGCTGCACACTTTAAAACATTGTACATTGATTACATATATATGCATCTCCACATTCAGCAATGTCTGCACATGCTTCACGAGCCCACCCTTGGAGCTGGAGCATTGTATCCAGTCTTTGTCATGGTCCTCTAAGTACACTATGCAAGTAGTTCTTCCTATGTTAGACATTTGAGTGAATGGTTCCTTTTTCTTAGCTTTATCTCCACTTTTTCCTTTGGCGTTCACACCTTTGATTTGTTTCCCTTTCCCTTCTATTGCTTTTTTTAACTTAGATCCCAGTGGATTCTCTTGGAGAGTCTGTCAATTCTTCTAAGACCAAATTATTCGACAATTCTGCATCGCAGGAAGTCGATGAGCTAACCAAAGCGAAATCAGTGTAAGTCAGAAATGAAGGAAGTTGCTATCAAATATTAATATAAATTTCTATCAAATAAGTAAATTGTTTAAATTCATTCAAGCAACTTTTGTAAACACTTCATTAACCAGACCAGCAATATCATAATTCGTTATCCGAGACCCAGCATTTGCTCTCATCCACATGTCGCAGTGTTGGTTCTATGCATCTTTGAACGGCTTCGTGAATGTTATGTCCAGTGGTCTGTCGTAAAAAACAACTTTTAAACTGTCCGGTGTTGAGGGACATCTTTGTGTCCGGTACTACGGGGATACGTAACCTCCAAGATTACGTATTTCATACTAAAACTGTTTAGAAAATTAATAAAAACCTTCACCGTCTACGAATTATAATAGAACATTATCTTTATTGAAAAATAACATAAACAATTAAACACAAGATCATAGCAATAATACCCACTTGGAATTTATGTTACGCAGTGCTTTCCCGTCAAAAACAGAAATCAACCGCTCCCACCGCGACCGTTCGCCTCACTGGCAAACCTTGTCCCGTGACCCTATATAGATACGTTGCACCGCGTCCTTTTCAATTATTTTTAAATCGAACGCATTTTTATTTGTCCAGATAGTGCGAGTGTCCGACGCTAGGTGCCGTCCGGCGTTACGGGACTTCCCCCTATTTGTATACCAATATTTCGCTGATGCAGTTATTTAAAACGTTGCCATACCCTATTATTTCTCCTGTATCGTGGGTACAATTTACAACCACACATGTCACATGCAAACAACCAGACCCGAAACAACTATCTGTAGATCATACAAATATTTGTTCTACGGAGTAATCGAGCCCACGGCACCTAGCGCAGAAAGCCAATCGCTTAGCCACTGCGCCAACCGTGCCGTGCAATGAAACGTAAAAACCCAACGATGTCTTCTATAACGAAGACTGGCATCAGTATGACATAAAGAAGACATGTCAATAGATCCTCACGCCAATCGCCTTGACATCAACATACCATAGGTATGAACAAACAAGTCACGACTTGATCACAGTAATATGAGTTACAACATTAATATTTTTGAACCGGTATTGAACACTTATTTTCATTGTTATGTATAGGTGTGTCTTAATGTCGGGTAAGTCGGCATTGTGGTTTGGTTTTAAAGTTCATGTTAGCTAGGGTTGCCATCCGTCCTGTTTTCCCAGGACATGTCCTGCTTTTTGGAATGTCCTGGGTTGTCTTGGATGGATTTTTAAAGAGTCCTCGTAAGGCCCTGTGTTTTATTATTCGCGCGCCACTACTGCATCGAACCTTAAATTTAATCATCGGCGTTATTTTGTAATTTAATCCTTCATTTCATTTCTTATATGATAGAATTTAATTGAAGATTATTTCATAAAACATTGTAATTGCTATTCATTGAGTTTCATTGACAATGTTTTCTTATATTTTTCTTATACTGCGTCCTGTTTTTAAACCGAAATGTCCTGGAGAATGGAAATGTCCACTTTCAAATCCTGGTTTTCAAAGTTTGGGGATGGCAACTCTAATGTTAGCTAGTATACAAAGATTTGAGCGCAGTCTGACTAATTTTACTGACTAGTCTTACGTTATTAAGGAAAAGATACTTCTGCTCTCCTGGTAGACTATTACTAATGATATCATAAGAAAATACTTTGTTAAGAGGATCAGCAGCACCATAAATTCTTTCCGTTAAATCAAGAGAAGTAAAGTTAATTTGAAGTACGAAACCAGCATAACATAGTGTCACGCCTATATTCCCCGAAGGGTTGGGCAGAGATGTAGGTACAATTGTACACCAACATTCATATTTTTATCCAAATTTATAACTAGTAGCTATACGGTTCAGTTTTCTCGTCTTCACGTATAAAATTTCGTGTCTAATTAATCCACTAAAACTGTTTTAGAAGCCATAAAATGTGGTAACTATCCCTACAATTATCCACTGCAAATTCATTTCCCCAATAAAATGTGGAGTCACAGCGTAAGAAGTTAAAAGAAGGGTAACTTCAAACATTTCATGATTAAGATTTCGCCACATCAATAATTCCTAGGCCTCCACGATCTCTTTGGCTTCAACTGCGCAGTGTATGATCCTAGTTTAAACAGAAAACAACCCCATAAATGCTAAAATTGTTAGACAGGATAGTTTTGGATTTGTTTCATCACTGGCGAATTTGACTCTGCTTCTGTGTATTTATCAATCAGGTATCAGCTGTGTGCGTGAGCTTTAAGTATCAAAATATTTAGAGTGAACCTTCTGTTTATGAATCTTTTAAATGTATCGGTTGCGTGTGCGCATGTAGATGCAAGTATTCAGTTGTTCCGCGGCGCGTGTCGGCGATCTGGCGAACAGGAGTAAGAAAACGCGACGCTTAACATTCCTATATGTTTCTCTGCTGAGCACGTAAGTACACTGAAATGTGAGATGTATGCGAGATGCTAAATAGGCACCATAGTTCGCAGCGTAAGGGTTAGGCAGAGATGTAGGTAGGTACTATTTATATTTATAGGCTACCTTACTACTTTCATATTACACCTCTTTGGTGATCCAAATATGGCCACATTTTGGCATATGTCAATTATTTAATGTCAAGAAAAAATCTATGACATTTATGGCAGAAAATTTGATGATACGTTCATCACGATAACAAAACAACACTTCTACATATCCACAAATCGCCGATGCCGTTATTGAGTCCCATGTAATTGGGGGCGAGCCTGTAGCCATCTACCGGGCACAGTTCCAAACTCCGTGCTGCTACTGAGAATTTTTATAGGTACACAAAAACCCAATAACACTGTTCCCAATCCGGGAATCGAATCCAGGACCTCACGTTTAACAATCGCGCTTGTGACCAATAGGCCAATGGGGCAGTTTATTAATCGTTTTTACTCTAAAACTTGTGACTGAATAACAGACCGTAATGTCTGATACGGGCCAAATGGTTAGACTAGATACGAAAGAAAGGAACATACCGAAAAAGTGTGAAATAGAGAAAAATATATAAGTTTTAAAACATCAAACTGAAAGGAGTTGAAATTGAAACGAAACACATAAATTACTACGCGAACGAAAGCTTAGTAGAGTAGCAATTATGAAGCTCAGGCTTTATTAGTCAGTACCTACAATAAAACATTATGTACACTCTCCCTGTGGTGGTCCGAGGAGAGAGGGGGGGGGGGGGGGTCGTAGGAGTCGTGACCGTACAAAATTGTACACGTCAAATTGACAAACCTAAACATGGTGAATTTACGAAAATTTTGAATAAATTATTAAGTTCCTGCTTAAAACGTCTAAACAATGGAATCTAAAATAGGTAGTTTTTTTTTATTTCTAATATTCTTTTGTGAAATAATTTCTAATTTACTCAACTTTGATATGACCCCCAAGACACATTACTTTTAAAATGACCCCCCCCCCCCCAAGTCACTTTACTGATAATATGACCCCGGCCCCCTCAAAGTCTTTGGCTGCGACCGCGCCTGATCTCTCCGCTATAAAAGCACGTTACAATATGCGCATTGCAATATTTTGCCCTTAGGGCATTCTCTTAAGTATTGCTTTACAGTCACACAGCTTTATGGAGGGAATTTATTGACCTGAGAAAACGCTCAACGGTCGTGTACCGGCAAAGAATAGGCCTTCTCTCAGTAACCTTAATAGTAACTAAGGGGTCAATCCAAGAGTGTAGGCAAAAGAATTGTCCTATAAGCAATAATATAATAATAGTCATCATGATTCCGCTTGTTTATGTGATTACTAGCTTCCGCCCGCGGCTTCGCCCGCGTGGTTTACGAAGTCGTACATTTTCCCGGGATAAAAGTATCCTATTTCCTATTTTAAAACTATATCTCTGTGCCAAATGTCATCCAGATCCGTTCAGCCGTTCTGGCGTGAATAAAGATCCATCCATCCATCCACCATCCCAAACTTTCCGCATGACCTACATGCAATAATTATATAATTTATAGCTTATAGCACTCAGGAATGATGTAGCTTTCTACCAGTGAAAGAATTTTTAGAATCGAATGATTAGTTCGCGAGATTACCCCTACATATAAAAAAATTTTACATCTTTATAATATTAGTATAGATTGGCATTTAACGGCACAGTGGTTGTGGAATCGACTTTTGAACTACGTGTCGCAGATTCGATACAGTACCTTCAGATATTTGTATGACTTTCAGATATTTCTTCCTGGTTTGAATGTGTGTGCGTTTGAATAGGTATAACATACGTTCATTGTAGTCTAGCTACGATGTGTTTTATATTCAGCAATCAATGTTTTCTGACCGATAATAAATCGATCGAAAATAATAAAAAATCGATAAAAAAATCGATATACACACTACAGCAAAACTCTTTTGTTTCTACACTTTGCTCTAAATATCCTTTAAAGCCTTTCCTATAACTGTATTTGAATTCAAGAATGGAACACGTTTACATTATCATGGAGGCAATAGCATTACGTAGGCGCCGGTGCATCTGTACATCAGATCGTTGAACTTAGTCAGCTGGAAACCTGCTTGCCCTTATAAAGATTGCATTATGTAAATTTAGTGTTTGCACACGTTTTCTTTTATATATATGCTTCATTTACTGACTAAAAATGTATGCAAATTTTGCTAATTAACATGCATTAGATGTTAATTTTGTACTTAGAACACAATATTAAAATTTTATGCATACATTGCTAAGTAAATCTACATAATTTTTTCAGGCAAATATGCAGCTCGAAATACTCCTTCATTCAAAAATCACAGTACTAATAAATAAATATCACAGTAAACACTTGCGCAACTATTACCGCTTTGCTCTGGTTCAGTAGTTTGATCATAAAAACTAGATAATAGCTTCCGACGCGGTCAGCCGCGTTCGTTTTGCGAAAAAAGAAATTTCTCTAATAGAACTGTATTGCGGACACGCGGGGTTATGTAACCATTTACTTACTTCATACTTTTTTCTAACGAGATACGTACGCTACTAAATTTTAAGAGAAGCGTTTGCAATATTCCCGCGTTGTCGATACTGTAAAAAAATTGAATAAATACTTGTGTGTTGACCGTGTAAGAACACAATAGGTAATGTTCTCCTAAACTAAGATCACACATACAAAAATCTGCTAAGCTTAAGTGGGACTGGGCCAGACATGCATGTCGTGTTTCTGAGGAGCTTTGGGCCTGAATAATACGAGAGTGTCGTAGTAAATGTGAAACAGCATCGCAGCGGACCGAGGAGAAGAGTTCGGTACGACTTTGACTCCTATCGAAGAGAGTGGTGTGGTTCCTACTTAGCGAAAATTAGAAGTTTGTGGAGAGAGGAAAGGAAGGCCATAGCCTGGCATTGGGACAACACAGGCTAAAATATTCATCAGTTTCAAAACTGTTATCACTACACTCAACCGACGGTCATACCGTCCTCGCCCTCGCGAAGACCCATTCCTTCTCCACCCCGATCCTTACTCGAGCCAAACTGCGCTGAGCCAGTAGTATTAAACATGTCCCTAAATATTCTCAAGCAGATCCAGGAAGTCCTCTTTGTTTGCCCCTCAGCAACGCCCTAAGCTGAGATTCGAGGCCAACTATGAAACCCTTAGCAGTGTTGCTTAAACCTATTTATTTACTAGGCTGGCCATCCTGGTCTCGCTATAAGTTAAGCAGTCAAAACTCATTGAGCTAACTGAGAAAGATATGCACCAATAAAAAAAATATAGCACGAAGATTATGGCCGAGTGCTAGGCAAGAATCTGTGACTAAATTCATGAATATTTTAGATTGCTATCCTCCAGTGATTCGTTTGTGGAGGTCATTTGAAAATCCTTCGGAGTAAATACAAGCTAATTCCCTATAGCCATCATTGGACCCCTCAGTAACACTACATATTATTATTTAATAGGTTATAAAACTCTGTCTAACTGCTCCTATCCATATCTGATGCCGAGTCAATTCGTTCCACTCAAAGCCTACTCGAAGCATAATGTAAAAATCACAATTTTGTGTAGCAACATAATTGCAGGTCATTTGCCCATAATAAAAGTATCACAATAATGTATTTTGGTTGTAATAGTTACATAAGTTTAATGTACTTTCGCATTCATAGAGGTTCTTCTGTCGAATTTTTTCGACGTTATAACATCAGAATCGCTTATAACGTAGTGGAAAGATTAGCTAGCAATGGTGGTATCGATGCTGACTGCCCATGGTGCTCCAGATGATCTCAGGTTTTGTCATTCATGGAGGCTCCTTCCTTCCCTTTTTCCTTTTCTATTTAGATTGAGAACAGGAATCTGTAATCTTTTTAGACCCAGAATGATCCTGAAGCCTGTATTTTTATGTGACCTAGGTTACTACTGGACAAAGTTTGAAATAACCTCTGCACCTCTGTAGATATAGACATTCTAGTTATTATATGCAAAATATACAACAATATTTTGATCGCAGGCGCGTCCGCGGCTGCTGTCTTATTGAAATTAACTTGAATTCTTAGCAGCCGGATTTTGAAAGTCTCCCCGGCAGATGGCCTATTGCCATCTGCTTGCTCCATATTCCATGGGATTTAAAAACTTCTTAAAAGCTTCAGCGTTGGTGATATATACCTACATGTACAGTATGCCGCTACCTAAATATAGGCGTTAGGCGAAATTACATTAATTTGATGAATTTTTAGTCCCCCACTACGTGTTCCAGAACCTACAATTCAGACTTGGGTCTTCAATCAATCCACACTCCATGCTTCATAAATACCCAGTCACTCTCAAACGAGGAACTTGAGACTCATCTCTAATAACATTTATGCAGATGATCATACTAATGATATCAACCGCCAATTAGATACATAACAATACCTAATTAAAATATAAATTAACACATAAACAACGATAACACATCTAATGCATATAGAGTGATACGATATGTACAAACTTTCTACAACCAACGCGTGTCGGGCAGAGGGAAGTAAGTGCATATTATCGCCGCATCTCATCACCGATCTAGCAAATGCTAGCGCTGCGTATCGACGAAAGTGGTGTTAGTGCATTTTCTCATTTCGCTATTTCTGTTTTTCTTGTTGAATCGGGTAGGAAAGTGTATAATTATCTGCCTTTCAAGGTTAAGGTCTGATAGTGTTTAGTGTGTGGGTATCGTGTTTGTGGTTAATGTGGAATGTTGATGCATAATTTATGGATTGTTAAACTATCGTTTGAACATCATTGTCTCGTGAGTAGGTGCTTGGATGGGTTATATGTATTGGTTGTGAGATTAGTAGTTATTCATACCGTGTTGAGACTGGGCTACTGTTGTTAAAATGGTCGGCTTTTTAGTCGCCACAAGCTATCACATACGAAACGCTAGATTAGCCAATCAGAAACGGTGATATTAAGGCTGATTGCTTTGGGTTTGGTCTTGGATTCATCATCAATTTAATTTAAAAAATTAAAATAGTCATCTCTATCAAAATCATTGCCCTAGCGGCCCCTGGTGTGTCGCGCCGTTTGACAATTTGTCACAGGTTTGCGACCGTGCGTTGACATTGAGTGCGGAGCGTGCGCAATTAGTGACGGTGACATCTAGAGCGACACATTATGGTGTTTGAAAAGATATAGATAACTGCATCGATACTTAACATCGTGGTTGAAAGGTTACTGCTGCGCTACGCGGCTCGGTTTCGATTCCCGGAACAAATATTTGTATGATCTACAAAATTGTTCCGGCGTGTTATGTGTACGTGAATATTTGCGTCTATAAACGCATCTATGATACAGGAATTATTGTTACTGAAGGACACCGTTTCTTAATATGTTGCCCAAGTGGGAGATATCCTCGATCTCGTCCTTGACATCCAGTGAAATATGTATGAAAACATAGTGCGCGCGCATCTGAGCGAAGTCTTGTAGATTTTTTTTGGGTTAATTGACAGTAACTGCCGTCAGTCGAGGAAAACTCGCACCTGTGGTTACTGGCTCAGCCGGTGATACAAAGCCACTAGACAAGTGCTATTGGCCCGGTCTCGCCAACAAGAGCTTTTCATGCTATCGCAAGAACTTTTCTACAATGCACAGTAATAGAGTAGGCCTAACACCGCACGGTTTGCTAATTAGTCCCAGGTTCGCGGCTGTGCGTTGACATTGAGTGCGAAATGCGAAGACCGAAGCGCGTAATTAGTGCTAGTGGCATCTGGAGCGATAAATTACGGTGTTCCATAAGATCTCATGACATATTTATACAAGGTGGAAATAATAAAGTGACAACATAGATAATCGTGTTTCTCGAAGGGTTAGGCAGATAGCCGATGCCTTTATTGAGCACCATGTAAGTGTACCTGTGTAGGAGGCATGTCTATTGCCATCTTCTGCACAATTCCAATCTCCGGGCTGTTACTGTCAATTTCCATATATTCAGAATAACTCAACAACACAAGACCTCACACTCAGCAGCCTCAATTACGACCACTAGACCAAAATGGCAGTTGTTTCATTTTACAAAAACACATTTCAAGTTTATGTATGGTATATCTGGGACCTATTCAAACCAAAATGATCCTTATTTACGCGTGTTGAATAGACAAAGCTGACCGAAGTTTTCATTTTAAAGTCCCTTCACCAAAACTAATGTGTATGAGAAAAACACATGCGTGAAAATCATTGTACTTTTTGTGTAGGTCGGTCATAGAACGCTTAATCGAACACGTGGGATCATTACTGTCGCATTGTATCCCCACCTTGTATAGCACACATGGGTATTTGGCAGTCTAATGACTATGAACGCCTGTATTCCCCTATGGGTTAGGCAGAGACGGCACGTTTGGCGTAGTGGCAGCTTTCTGCGCTAGGTGTCGCGGGTTCGATTCCCGCACGGAACTAATATTTGTATGATCTACAGATTGGTGTTTCGGGTCTGATTGTGTGTGTATGTGACATGTATGTTTGTAAACTGTACCCATGACGCAGGAGAAAGCCCAGTGTGGGGCAAAGCTTTTCAAAAAAGAAAAAAAGAATACAATTATTTATCATATTCATATTAATTAAGATGTACCTACATTATGTAGATATTAACAGTTGAATTAAATCGTATGTTAATGTTATAAAATATTAATTTCCCTCGTTAAGTATTAATAGATATCTATTAATTAGGCTATTACTTTTTACCAACAACTCCAAATCTTTGAACGAATCTCATCCTGAATCATTATAATATCAAGCTAAAAACATACAGAGTTAAAAGGACCAAGACAGCTACTTTTGCTTTAAATAGACCATATTAAAAATGCTTTCCTATTGCTTATTAGCTAGAGACTTTTTCACCATTTCGTTCTTACAAAATGACACATGATTTGCTTGTCATAAAGTAATTGAGGAAATCCGTGAATTGAATCAGCAACACTATAGACAATTAAATTGCTAGACCTAAATATTTTAATAGTTGCTAAATGAAACGTGCAATGTCTGACAGTTGATACGCAATAATTTTATGTAACACTTAGATTTTAATCGAAAAGAGTACGAACTGCGAAGTTGAGTGATTTTTTTTTTAAACTGCTTAATTGTTTGCCATAATCAGTGATTTTTCCAACAAATATGTTTAGATAGTATTTCACTTTAACCACTAGTCATAACTTCGACACACCCGCTATAATAAATAACAATATAGGTAGTATCATGCTTGTTTTCCGTGAAAGGTTAAGCACAGGTGGAATAGAGAGCGAGACAACTGACATCTTCTGGGCACATTTCCAAATTAAGCGCTGCTACTGAGAATTTAAGGAAATCCTAATATCACTGCTCGTTCTGGAAAATCTAAGACCGCAAAATAAAATCAGATCGACTAATTTTGACTTTTTGCAGAGCTCTGCAGAGTGGCAAAAGATTATGTCTCCTGCTGATCTTGATTTATCATTCCTGGCTTTTACGAACGACTTTGAACGGACACTTATCAATTTATGCAAGGCACGACGGCTTCTTAGCTGCTTCAGCCACCCCTACTTCAACCAACACTTAATGATAGCCAAATTAAAGCTTTTCTCAGCCTAAGAATCCTTCAACGAATATACGACACTGTTTCCAAATTCTCTTCTAACAAATCATCACGAAACGCGCCACATTTATAAGGGCCCTCGTTTACCGTTCGTGTCAAATAAAATCAGCGAGCTACCATTGTTCACGTGATAATCCGATGGGCTCAATGCTCCGGTTGTCATGTGGGTTTCTCTAAGTTTTGCGAGGCCTGAAGTGTGAAGTTAGTGCTGGGTATACGAGATGTTAATTTATTTTTACCTATGCTCCTATTTTTCAACGTTTTCAAAAGTTTATGAAATTCGTTTATGACTTTGATTGGAATGTCATGTATAAGTCAAGCCTATAGTTTTTTTACACATAAAATCTTTATTTTAGACTCTAATTTTTTTACATCGAGCCACGAATTAAAATTTAAAAAATATAATTACTTATCCTTTAACACTTTTGGACTTACTCAAAACAATGAAATGTCTATTTTAAAATTCTCCGTTTCCTTCAGATGACCCTTAGGTACACTTCGCGTGACGATAAATATCTTAAACATGTTTTTTCTCAGATTATCTCCCTTATTATGTATAGTTAATTCGGTATGATGCTTACATAATTACAACCACATATCGTCGTGTTTTTAAAGCCAACAATGTAAAAATGTACGTTGAAATTAATTGTGGATTAATAGGTTTAATTGTAGCTTTGGTTGAATTTATGGGCTTGGGTTTAATACAGCTATGACATAGCGTCTATCTATCTAGGCATTTATTACGATTTTATTTATCATTTATTATACAATTATTGTCTTAAGCCAACCTTCTTACTGTGCCCAGCCAGACTGTATGCCCAGTATTGAGATGGTAATGGCCTAAATAATATACAATTAGGTAAGTACATTCAACATTAAAAAGATGTATAAATAGTGATTGAAATCTTGACCAATTTTATACATAGTATCTGCGGATATATAAAGTCATATAAATTTTATGTTTTAACCAATAGTTTTCCAAGAATAAGCGTTTGAATTTTGCAACGTGTATAAAAATTTTTGATATTGCCTGTACATACTTAAAGTTTGAGATACAATAATGAGTAATCGCTCAAACTACAAAAATATTTCCTAGAATTTTCTCACTTAAATTGTCGCTATTTAAAAGTCCGCGCTCTGCTTCCGAAGCGGTTCGTCTCCCCGACCACTTAAGTAAGTTGACAAACAATTTACTATCATGATTCTATAGGGCACGTCGTGTTGACTTCGCAATTTTGAGCAATTTCGCTGACAATCTCGTGACGTTCCGTGAACATGAAAATTCATTTGAACGAGCTCTAACGATTTTTGAGTGTAGCAGCAACACGAATTTTTAACGAGCAATTTTTTTTTTATTTTCTTTTTATCACCGTGTTAATTTGAGAGTTAGCGAATATTAAAAAAGTTATCTCATAAAGTACATGATTATGTGATTCATAAATATCTAAAGTATATTATCACAATAGCTATAACAGTAATCGTAGTGTGATAAAAATAAAAAATAAATGATTGACAGTTCAAATATTATTTTTTTACAGTTTTTTTTTGCCTTGCTTGCGGTATGTTTTTATAGTATTTTCCACGTGATTTTGTGGAACAATACATGCCAGAAGTAACAAAAAAACCTCTTTACTGCTACCATGCTGAAAGGGTTTAAACCGTGACTGATTAATAGCTCTTTCTATTTAAGAATAAAAAAAAGAATAACGTTACTTTACAATGCTAAAAAACCGCAAAATTGGGTATTTAACTACATTATTTCGGAAAGATTTACATAAAAACGCATTAAAAAGTATTTAACGCCACATTTATTTAGCTGTCATTACCTTAATTGCTTTGCTAAAACGTTAATTCTAGCTGAGAAATGTACATTCAAATAGCAAAGGCTCGTTTACTTATAAGATGGTCTGTAGATGATATTCATAGGTTATCGAGGGTAACGGGGGACTTCTCTACGGTCTCGCCAGGGACGTGCACGAGGGGTTGGCTTCTCTACAGTCACCCCCTCCGGGAAGTGCTCTTAACGCCGTGGCATTGTGTTGGGCTTTGGTGCGGTCTTGTAAGAGTTCCCGAAGCCCACCATCTGGTGTAAAGGCGGACTACCGTGGTGAGTTTAGCCGGTAGGAGTCCAGTACACTCTTTCCCCTAGGGAAAGAATAGCCTATGATGAGTTCTCACCACGATAATCATAAGTTAACCTGAAATACTTATTAAAAAAGAAATATAGGTGATGATCTCTCTATTACCAAATATAGTTGTTTTACTGATATCGCTAATGTAAGTTTTATTTCGGAATCTGAATTTTACGCATTGCCCGCGTTCTGCTTGCTGATTGGCCCGCTTCACACTCTTCATCAATCAGAGTACCGAATACGGTTGAAGCTTAAAACATGACTGTTTATAGACACTTACTAGTCTCTCTAATCCTTTTGCATTGTCAGTAGCGTCACTTTTTTCTCGAACTGATGTAGGTAACATCTTATCTGTTGAAAGCACGATTCATAGAAATCTTATGACGGGGTTCATCCACATTATTAGAAACGCTAAAGTAACTCTGTCTGTTTGTTACCTCATCACGACTAAGCCACTGAACCAAACGTAATGAAATTTTTCAAAGTAATATCCCGGGTCCTAGGGAAAGACAAAGCAAAACGCTAAGTACATAATTACTACAGAATAAATAAAGTACATTATTCCTTCAATAATATAAAGAAACAGCCTACGATAGTCAACAGAAGATATTTACTTGTTCAGTCTGAACGTGACTTTAGCTAAATAATTGGAATAAACTGGCCATAAAGCTGCTGAATCGAGACTGTGAACGCTTCGCACGTTTGCAGTGAGCACGGTTCAAAGTATTTTGCACTCGCCACTAGCTGTTACTCGTGGCATCGTCCACGAGCTTGGATACTGATATTCAAACGTATCTGATCCTGGAAACTGATACTGGTTGGGCTATGCGAAACTAGAGAGATGATAATCGCCTCCAGATTGCGTGGATATGCCTGTGAATATTAAATTTTGTCTCTATGTTGTTGTTCGTCGCAATCGTGGCTTTTGAGCGTGAGGTTCTGAGTTCTCTACGGAAATTCTCTGTAGTAGTGCCCGGTAGATGGGAATAGGCTCGCCCTACATGGGATTAAACGCCATTATTCAAATGTGTTTGTACAACAATACTTCTCTTTCAAACCTTTCAGAGAATACAGGGGTGATGCTTTACTATACTCTTAAAAAAGTTCTTTATTAATATGCAAGATTATTTACCGATATATTTTTTTAAACCTTTGCCCCACACTAGGAATAAATCCTGTATCGTAGGTGCGTTTACAAACACAAATATTTACATGGACATATATCCAGACCCGAAACAACTAGCTGTAGATCTTACAAATATTTATTCCTTGCGGGAATCGAACCAGCGACACGTAGCGCAGCAGTCGATCGCTCAACCACCACCAACCGTGTCGTCAATTTCGGGTGATATTGTCAAGCTTTAGGGAACTAGTGCATAAGTGTATGATGTCATAATTCAGGTTCAAAAAGTCTTGCTTTGAAAAGTGGAAACCCACGCTATAGATAGTATTACATTTGTTAAATGGAAAGATAAATGTAAGTTAGGTGCATTTAACTTTCCATTCAACAAATGATTCACGATCACGATCGATCGATTTTCATCCCATGTTCTTTTTTGGGGCCCTGCCTGGGAATTATTTCTTCACTCTCTTCGATCTTGTGAAAACTAGGCCTTTTTTTTTAGCCACCAAGCTCGTCCTATCAACATCACCTACGCCTGCCATAATCCCGAAGTATATGAGACTCAAATGAAGAACTGGACAACTTTACGTGTTGAAAAATATCTTTGACGAACACACATAATGTTATTCTTAGTAACGTATAGTTTTCGATCCTAGAAATGGACACAGTGCATAGTAATTTGTAAATGTAAGCGGTGTGGAAGACCTTCAACTTTGCTTTAATACTCAAAGGATACCATTACCATTAAATTATTATACTATTCAGATATGCGTGTGAAGGATAAAATGTAACAATGTTTGTTTATTAATCTTATATTAAAAAAAAAAATAAGTATTTGAATAGTTAACGACCAAAAAAATGAATTCCTTGAGCGATGTTGACGTCAAAATATAATATGACAAAGATAAAGAGCCAAAGGAGCGCCAAATGACGGTTATTTAAAAAAAAACTTTTAACTGGCTATTTATTTTCGAGTAAAGGAAACTTGGGAGTTTAAAGTAGTCGTAGATTGAAAAGCTGTTATGAAAAATGTTTAGTATAAAATTGAATAGGTAAGTATACAATTTTAGTATTATTTCCTTTATTATTTTTAATTAATTTTTTTTTTTTAAATTTATAAATATAATTAATAATACAAAAAATACATTTATAAATATAAAAAAATAGGGACCAACCGGTATCGGGAATAGGGTCCAAGCTACCGGTGGTTAGGGCTCTAGAGAGAGGAACCTCCTCACAATACGTGCCGTATCAAGGAGTACCGCTTTCTGAATCAGTCCCTTGACCCAGCCGCCCAACGAGAGCCTCTTGAGATGTTGGTCGAGGCTCTCGTATTATTATTATTATGGCCCATATTTCGCCGAAACCGTCATTAAGTTCGATGTAATATGGGGCGAGACGGTTGCCATTGAGAAATGCTTCTGAGAGTTATTCAACAAAAAAACCCAATAATACTTTACTCCACACGGCGATCGAATACAGGACTTACACGGCACCCGCGCTTGCAACAACATAACTTATGCACATATGCAACAGCGATATTACTTACCTATTATATTATTATACAAATTTACTGATTTCCATCTTCTTATTCACATTTATCATAAAACTAGCGACCTGCCCCGGCTTCGCACGGGTAGCATGTACACCTACATTTTTTTTCTGTCGTAGTGTCGTATCAGCCTGTTGTGTCGAGCATTTACTCGGCTCACGCCAGTAAAGCTCCCAGTCGGCATGATTTTTTCCGACATCTTCAACAATCAGCGTCGTATTTCAGCCAATTTACACAAAACCTCAATGAATTATACACCTAAACCTTCCTTATGAATCACTTTGTCTATTAGTGAAAACCGCATGAAAATCCGTTCAGTAGTTTTTGCGTTTATAGCGAACAGACAGATAGACGCGGCGGGGGACTTTGTTTTATAATATGCAGTGATGATGTATTTCTCATAGATTTATCAAGGGTCATTATAATCATATAACTTATCCATAAAGCTATTAGATAATCTTTAATAGTTTTCCATAGGTTTAACACATTAGTTTAACATCCATTACGAATGGTTTGCGTATGTAAATATGATACGCACAAATCGTATCTACCTAATCTTCTCACGATCTTCTCTTTGTTCCTATAATTAAATTCCTTTTAAGTCATATTGCCTTATTCCCTATGAAAATAACATTTGTCTTGTCACGGTTAAAAAACGCTGATCTGCATCATTTTCGTACACGATTTAAATACCGTAGAACGCTATAACTTTGCCTGCACTCCTAACTTTGCCTAGGAATAACTCATAATGACTTACTATATTAAATTGCATTTGCAATGTGCAATAATTTAGGAACACGGTTTGTCGGCACGGTTGGCGCATTGGCTTAGTGATTAGCTTTCTGCGCTAGGTGTCGCGGGTTCGATTCCCGTACGGAATAAATATTTGTATGATCTACAGATAGTCGTTTCGGGTCTGGTTGTGTGTATGTGAAATGTATGTTTGTAAACTGTACCCACGATACAGGAGAAATCCTAGTGTGGGGCAACGTTTTAAAAAAAGGAAAAAAAAAACTAAGATTAATATTTATTCATTAGTAGTTTAGTTAAGAATATAGATTTGTACTACTTTACAGAATTAGTACAGGCAAAGTTAGGAGTACAGGCAAAGTTGCAGTATTTTACGGTACGATTGTGATCGTCTTTGATGGAGTATAATGAAACCATAACCGCATTAAAAAAAATGTTATTATCAGTGATAGGTGAAAGCAAAGGGCTTTTAAAAATTTTATAAAAAAAATCTAGCATACCCTTTTCGGGATCTCGACAACAGAGCCACCTATAGCTCCAACTATAGCTAAGAACAACCCAGGTGACCCCATTAGTACAAAAATCATCAAAATCGATCAAGCCGTTTAGGAGGAAAAGAATAACGGACACATAAATTGTATAAAACCCGATTTTAAAAATGGAATTTATTATTTTAATATATTTAAAAAGAATTAATGAAAACAATGCCGTAACTGCAATTTAATTTTATTTTAGACCAATTTGTCACAACGCAGAGTTCGAATTATAAAAAAAAAAAACCAGATAAGTATCTAGCCTAGAAATAAAAGAATAAAATTATAATGAATGAATAGTTTCAAGTAAATAATGCAATCGCCTGTGAAAATATAAGTTATTATAACAGTAAATTCAACGATAACATACTAATTACATAAAAAATATAAGATGCAGGCTGATTACACAGCTACCGATGTTTTTTTCTTCTGAAACCGTTTTTGGAGTTTTTTTTTTGACAATTGTCTCTCCCAATTATCTCAGCGAGCTTTCACTGCTTAAACGGGCTAATGGTGAGACTAGAAGGGCCTCCACCCGAGCAAATTAAATATGATTAAGCAACACTGCTAATGGTGTCCCATAGTGGGACTCGAACCTCGGCTTAGGGCGTTGCTGGGGGACAGACAAGAGACGACTTGCTGGATCTGATTATAACCCTTTTTGTAGAATGTATTTTTTACTTAAAACTGCGCGATATCTAAGCATGGCGTTCTGGATTCGATTGCCAAGTCAGGCAAAGTGTTATTGTGTTTTTCTGTATGGAAGATCTCAGTAGCAGTACGGAGTCTGGAACTGTGTCCGGTAGACGGCAATAGGCTCGTCACCTTTCACATGGGATTCAATAACGGCATCGGCGCAATGTGGGTGCACAATAGTACACCTCTGCCTTACCATTCGGGGAATTCAGGTGTAATGCTATGTATTTTTTAAAGCAATGCCATTATTAAATGCCATGAATTGGAAGCGAACCATCTTGAATCAAACCTGCGACCTTTCAATCGACCAGTCACAGTTGAACAATAATTGGTAATTGGGCTTGCAAAAATTCGCAAGGCTTTGACATTTCGTCAAGTAAGACTTGCTTCTCAAAGTAAAGAAAGCTAATTGTGACTAATTGATTAAGTAAAAAAAAAAAAAAATGTTGATGTCTCATTTCCCAAATGTTGATGACCTTACACCAATATTTTTTACACTTGTGTACTTTTTACAATCATCCGAAATAATAGTGATTATATTGTAGGAATAATTAATGCTATAACTGCCTAATTGGTGGCAAACGCAATTGTTGAGCGTGCGGTTCGATCCTCTGGAAATTCTCAATAGCAGCTCGGAGTCTGGAACTGTGCCCGGTAAATGGCAATACGTTTACCTCCTATTACGTGGAACTCAATAACGGTATTGGCGAAATGTGGATGTTCAGTGGTCCACCTCTGCCTAAACCTTCGGTGAATACAGGATCTTCGATCGATACTTTGGTCTAGATATTTTTGGAACTGAACTTCGAGTCTTTCGTGATATTGAAAAATAGTTTGTGATCCAAAGAGCAGCAGAGCAATAAAATAGCTAATGCACCTTCACTTGAGACTCCGAACTCTGACTTTCGTCGTGATGGACTTATTGAGTACGTTACTTAAAACATTAACTATATTAAATTGTGTAGTGCTAGAGGCAACACTGAAAAGTGAACATCGCGATTCCCCATACATTCCCAAACTTCGAATCTGCTCATCACTTGCCCAATTTAACCTCAACTGATCAGTGACAGGCTGACAGCTATTTAGACTGCGTACTAGTATGTGGCCGTACTGGGCATGTCAAGGTTGGAACCGTCAACTCTTAATGAATTTCTATCATTGTAGCAATGGCCGTGACCCCAGATTAGGCTACTTTAGGCTATATTACAGCTACCGGTCGAGATTTGGTCCTGGCTGCCTACGTGCGATTAAGGACCATTATCCTGTAAATTAGTATGGTTACGTAAGTTTTTGAGTCTCTAAGCGCTGCCCACGTGAATTTCATTTTGTTTTTAGACGTTTGTTAAAGTAAATAATGTTTTCGTCTCCTTTTAAAACTAAAGGAGTAAATAAAATTTAAGGGAGATACCTTACTCAAATTTATTATTGATGATTAGTGGTTGAATGACCTACTGCTGCACCGCTTGTCGCTGATTCGATTCCCGCTCGGAACAAACTTTGTTTGTTCTACAGATAGTTGTTCCGGATCTGAGTGCTTGTCCATGTGAATACTTATCTTTATAAACGCACCCTCGATAAAGGAATAATTCTCTAGTGTGGGACAACGATCTCCAGAACTTTTAAATCAAAACATAACCTAATTTATTAACAGGTGTGTGTGCATGTGATGTAAACCTATGAACTATGAAGACATTCTAAGGTAGAGGGAGCTTTATAAGCGCTGTTATGTCACAAGGACGTGACTCTACTATTAATGAAAGTGTCTTATTATTACGAGAAAGTCTTGGCATTCGGACAATGTCTTATAGCCAGACATGCCTCCACGAATAAACATAGAGCTTAGAACGTGCTTAGGTTATAACTTGTAATAACAGATAAGCTTTCAGTTATGTTTACTTTAGGTATGTTTTAGGCGCAAGCCGTTATATAAATTATTTATTTATTGTACATAGTAATAAATGATAGGATGACACGGTTTTCGTAGTGATTGAGCAATCGAGTGCTGCGCTACGTGTGAGAAAAAACCTTCGCGGAACCTAGGACCCACAACGTTGCTTGATTTATTAACATTGTGGGTAACTGATTATTGTGGTTCAACGTGGATGAGTATGCATTCACAGCCGGGCATCAATTACAACGTAGCAGCGATTGTGCCAATCTCCACGCTCCTGTGCATTGCCAACAATTTCGTCCGACCATCTCGCCGCCGCTGATTGTATGGTGTATGCATCAACTATACCTCTTACTTTTTTGAGGATCACAGTTTTGTTAATTTAATAGTTAGGAATTGTACTTCATACCTTTTTTTATAGAACTGTTTTCCCTCAATAATATCAAGAGGAATAATTCCTGTATCGTGACTGCGTTTAGAGACAAATATTCCTATCTGAAACTATCTGTAGATCATCAGAAATCGTCTGCTCAACCAGTGTCCTAACCACGCCATCAAATGTAGTTTTGCATGTACTTGTCTTAAAACAAAATGCTCTACAATTTTAGTACCACGTTTTACGGTTGCTGAATGCAAATGTAACAGGGAGCTTATCTGATAGATGTTACGATTGTGCTTTGCAAGCAGCAATAGAATACTAATTTTATACTTAGGTCTTTCAACTTAAGTTGTTTTGCGAAAACCCGAAGAACCGAAGAATATAGATTTGTACTACTTTACAGAATTAGTACAGGCAATGTTAGGAGTACAGGCAAAGTTGCAGCATTTTACGGTACGATTGTGATCGTCTTTGATGAAGTATAATGAAACCATAACCGCATTAAAAAAATGTTATTATCAGTGATAGCTGAAAGCAAAGGGCTTTTAAAATTTTTATAAAAAAAACTAGCATACCCTTTTCGGGATCTCGACAACAGAGCCACCTATAGCTCCAACTATAGCTAAGAACAACCCAGGTGACCCCATTAGTACAAAAATCATCAAAATCGATCAAGCCGTTTAGGAGGAAAAGAATAACGGACAAATAAATTGTATAAAACCAGTATAAAAATGGAATTTATTATTTTTGTATATCTAAAAACCACAAAGAATTAATGAAAGCAATGTCATAACTGCAATTTCATTTTATTTTAGACCAATTTGTCACACCGCAGAGTTCGAATTATAAAAAAAAAACCAGATAAGTATCTAGCCTAGAAATAAAAGAACAAAATTATAATGAATGAATAGTTTCACGTAAATAATGCAATCGCCTGTGAAAATATAAGTTATTATAACAGTAAATTCAACGATAACATACTAATTACATAAAAAATATAAGATGCGGGTTGATTACACAGCCACCGATGTTTTTTTCTTCTGAAACCGTTTTTGTAGGTTTTTTTTTTGACAATTGCCTCTCCCAATTAGCTCAGCGAGCTTTCACTGCTTAAACGGGCTAATGGTGAGACTAGAAGGGCCTCCACCCGAGCAAATTAAATATTATTAAGCAACACTGCTAAGGGTGTCCCATATATCCTATATATGGGATCGTATATATGAGACTCGAACCTCGGCTTAGGGCGTTGTTGGGGGACAGACAAGAGACGACTTGCTGGATCTGATTGTAACCCTTTTTGTAGAATGTATTTTTTACTTAAGACCTCATTGGTCTAGTGGATGCAAGCGCGACTGCTAAGCTTGAGTTCCTGGGTTTGATTGCTAAGTCAGGCAAAGTGTTATTGTGTTTTTCTGTATGGAAGATCTCAGTAGCAGCACGGAGTTTGGAATTGTGTCCGCTAGACGGCAATAGGCTCGCCACCTTTCACATGGGATTTAATAACGGCATCGGCGCAATGTGGGTGCACAATAGTACACCTCTGCCTAACCCTTCAGGGAATTCAGGCGTGATGCTATATATTTTTAAAGCAACATATGCCATATTGAATCAAACATGCGACCTTTCAATCGACAGGTCACAGGTGAACAATGATTGGTAATTGGGCTTGCAAAAATTCGCAATGCTTTGACATTTCGTCAAGTAAGACTTGCTTCTCAAAGTAAAGAAAGCTAATTGTGACTAATTGATTAAGTAAAAAAAAAAATGTTGATGTCTCATTTCCCAAATGTTGATGACCTTACACCAATATTTTTTACACTTGTGTACTTTTTACAATCATCCGAAATAATAGTGATTATATTGTAGGAATAATTAATGCTATAACTGCCTCATTGGTGGCAAACGCAATTGTTGAGCGTGAGGTTCGATCCTCTGGAAATTCTCAATAGCAGCTCGGAGTCTAGAACTGTGCCCGGTAGATGGCAATACGCTTACCCCCTATTACGTGGAACTCAATAACGGTATTGGCGAAATGTGGATGTTCAATAGTACACCTCTGCCTAACCCTTCGGGGAATACAGGCGTGATGCTAGGTGCCAGGTATAATTTGGTGTGGGACTCCTACCGGCTAAATTTACGACGGTGGTCCGCCACGACACCGTATGGTGGGCTTCAGGAACTCTGAGAAGACCGCACTGAAGCCCACCACGGAACCACGCCATCAAAGCCACTTCCCGGAGGGAGTGACTAAATCTTATAAATAAAATAAAAAATCTACTCATCTTGCCTAAGTTAACCCAACTTATCAAACAGTGACAGTTATTTAGACTGCGTACTAGTATGTGGCCGTACTGCGCATGTCAAGGTTGGAACCGTCAACTCTTAATGAATTTCTATCATTGTACCAATGGCCGTGACCCCAGATTAGGCTACTTTAGGCTATATTACAGCTACCGGTTGAGATTTGGTCCTGGCTGCCTACGTGCGATTAAGGACCATTATCCTGTAAATTAGTATGGTTACGTAAGCCTTTTGAGTCTCTAAGCGCTGCCCACGTGAATTTCATTTTGTTTTTAGATCTTTTTTAAAGTAAATAATATTTTCGTATCCTTTTAAAACTAAAGGAGTAAATAAAATTTAAGGAAGATATCTTACTCAAATTTATTATTGATGATTAGTGACAACACGGTTGGCACAGTGGTTGAACGACCGACTGCTGCACCGCTTGCCGCGGATTCGATTCCCACTCAGAACAAACGTTGTTTGTTCTACAGATAGTTGTTCCAGGTTTGAGTGCTTGTCCATGTGAATACTTATGTTTATAAACGCACCCTCGATAAAGGAATGATTCTCTAGTGTGGGACAACGATCTCCAGAACTTTTAAATCAAAACATAACCTAATTTATTAACAGGTGTGTGTGCATGTGATGTAAACCTATGAACTATGAAGACATTCTAAGGTAGAGGGAGCTTTATAAGCGCTGTTATGTCACAAGGACGTGACTCGACTATTAATGAAAGTGTCTTATTATTACGAGAAAGTCTTGGCATTCGGACAATGTCTTATAGCCAGACATGCCTCCACGAATAAACATAGAGCTTAGAACGTGCTTAGGTTATAACTTGTAATAACAGATAAGCTTTAAGTTATGTTTACTTTAGGTATGTTTTAGGCGCAAGCCGTTATATAAATTATTTATTTATTGTATATAGAAATAAATGATAGGATGACACGGTTTCCGTAGTGATTGAGCAATCGAGTGCTGCGCTACGTGTGAGAAAAAACCTTCGCGGAACCTAGGACCCACAACGTTGCTTGATTTATTATCATTGTGGGTAACTGATTATTGTGGTGCAACGTGGATGAGTATTCATTTACAGCTGGGCATCAATTACAACGTAGCAGCGATTGTGCCAATCTCCACGCTCCTGCGCATTGCCAACAATTTCGTCCGACCATCTCGCCGCCGCTGATTGTATGGTATATGCAACAACTATACCTCTTCTTCTTTTGAGGATTACAGTTTTGTTAATTTAATAATTAGGAATTGTACTTAATTTTCCCTCAATAATATCAAGAAGAATAATTCCTGTATCGTGGGTGCGTTTAGAAACACAAATATTCACATGCGCACCTAGACACCTAGACCTGAAACTATCTGTAGATCATCAGAAATCGTCTGCTCATCCAGTGGCCTAACCACGCCATCAAATGTAGTTTTGCATGTACTTGTCTTAAAACAAAATGCTCTACAATTTTAGTACCACGTTTTATGGTTGCTGAATGCAAATGTAACTGGGAGCTTATCTGATAGATGTTAAGATTGTGCTTTGCAAGCAGCAATAGAATACTAATTTTATACTTAGGTCTTTCAACTTACGAAAATACGATTTATTTTTCGGCACAATATAAGAATATTTAGTTGTTTTGCGAAAACCCGAAAAGTTTCGATGGCCCTTGTTGAATACTTGGTTTTCTGCAACCGGATCTTAAGTTTGACTCCGCATGGAGTCAATGATATGGGTATGGTCTGCGGATATTTTCTGCGGTTCTTTGTGATATTTTATACATATTATATATTTTATTAAACGTTTCCCTACATTAAGAACAATTCCTGTATCGTGGGTGCGTTTTAAAGTATATTATTAAGTATATTATTTCCATGAAGCCCATCATGGAGTCGTACTGCTTAATAGGTAGGTACAGCACCTACCACAGATTTGGCAAGACGGCTCACTACAAACAGGCGATGGTCCAAATATTTTACGAATATTTCCCTAAATAGGATGTAGTTACCGATGTGCTCTTACAAGAAACGAATATCTGACAGTTAACACAACATAGCATCACGTCCATACTCCCCGAAGGACTAGGCAGAGATGAATTACGTATTATGTACCAATACCATCGGCGTGCACAGAGTTTTCAGACAGGGTAGGCAGAAAATTTTAAAAGCTTACTTACCAAAAATAACTACTGCATGTTGATATTGGTTCGTCGTCTTGTCGATTAAATAATGATGTATGTGATTTGCCACCTTATATATCTTATAATAAATATTTATCTAGGTTATGTAGGGTAGGCAGTGTCTTTTTGTCTTTATGAACCGCATGCCACTAACAAATACCCACATTTAGCCGATGCCGTCGTAATAGGGGGCGAGCCTATTACCACCTACCGGGCATAGTTCCAGACGCCATGCCATGCCATTGAGAACCTATTGAGAATTCCATTTTTCCATAGTTGCATGACCAATGAGTAAGTCCAATATAGTTTATGGTGGGATAAGTCATAATTGGGAACTGTCTGATGAGATTTTTTTCCAATTATTTTTCTGAGAAAAGTGCCAATGAATCAGTATTGCCACTTTAAAAAGTTTAATAATATTTTTTTTAAATTAATCAATAATATTTTTTAATTGATTATCATGACCTTGAGCCAATGGTTCTCTGGTGTACAAACAGTATTCTGACTTCTTTGTCAGTTGTGGCAATGTTCAATTATCGATACATATTTAAAGTTTAATACTTATTATAATACGCGGATGTAAAATTGCGTATAATATTATTTGTTGTATTTCCACACATTCATGAAGCCGGTTCTCGTGAAAAATAAACAAATGTTAGGAAAAAAGAAATCCGATTTAATATGGCTGAATATAGACCAAACATGTTTAATGTTTATATCGATTGCAACAAGAGGGGCTCGTAGCTACATAGCTACTGCGCAAATTGGTCGATCTGTGAGGTTAAGCAACGCTTGCCGCGGTCAGTCCTTGGATGGATGACTATATTTCACACACCGAGATCACCGAGAGGTCCCGGGTGTCATATGAAGACCTATGACAGTCGTTACGGGTGTCAGCAGCCCAAAAAGTCTGACAACCAGTCTAACCTTAGAGTATCAGTATCTCCCAGTAATTGGGTAGCGGAGGTCACATGGCACTCGCTCCGTGTAAAATACAGATAGTCAGCCGCAACCGGTTAGATTGGAAGCCGACCCCAATCTAGTTGGAAAAAAATTAATTGCAACAAGTAGGTTGTTTATTTAACCATTAAATACTTTGTTGCTACAAAATTTGCAAGAAACGAACAAAAATGTATTTAGAATCAGGTTTTAATACAAAAAACATTGGAAGGTT
Organism: Shargacucullia verbasci; assembly: GCA_947562105.1. Lineage (NCBI taxonomy): Eukaryota > Metazoa > Arthropoda > Insecta > Lepidoptera > Noctuidae > Shargacucullia > Shargacucullia verbasci. Next base: position 2,226,368 of record OX387297.1, on the reverse strand, counting down.
TAATATATACAGTGTCTTTATTTTAAATACTAGTAAATAAATTCGTACTTACATCGTTTCCAAACTTTTCGCTGCTGACATCCAAAACAGTAGAGAAGGCAGCCGCCAATATCACTTTTCTCCAGTACATCACCATATTTACATAAATGCACTAACGAATAACTTAAAAATAAAAAATGAACTTCACATTTTATAAAACTTAAAAGTACAAGCAATAGATAATAACTTTAAAAAGTCCGCCATTTTTCCTATTTTCCCGCGCGTCACTGACGTTTACCATAAATTAGGAAGAAAGGCAAAGGCAGTTACATGCTTACAGCCTAGTTATTACCGAGTTTTTTTTTTTTTTAGTAAATTGTTTCGTATTTATTATTTAACGGTTGGTACCGCGTGGTTGCGAGCGGCAGTTCGCGTTGTTTCGCGGCATGCGACTGCGCGGATTAGTGCAACAGATACAGAACAAAGTGTTAGATAGTGTAGTGACTATATCGATAACGGTATTAATTTATTTGAGTATGCTTTTTAATTTTATTTATATTTGCAATCATATTGAAAAATGCACTTACCTAAATTTATTTTATGAGTTATCAGCCATTTATCTTGGAATAAATTTGAAGGCCAATGTCAAAAAAGGCAATCCCGTTTCTTTATTAAAAGCTATCTTTTCGAAGCGCCCAAAGGTAGAGCGTTCTATTTAGGAGCCAATTACGTTGCCCCACATTAGGAATAATTCCTGTATTGTGGGTGCGTTTACAATGACAAATACTGACATACACAAATACTCAGACCCGGAACAACTATCTGTAGACCATAAAAATATTTGTTCGGTGCGTGACTCGAACCCCACATAGCGCAGCAGTCGATTGCTCACTGCGCCAACCGTGCCGTCAAACACATCACATCATGCCCCATGCTTAAATAATCACAGATAATTTTATCGACTCTGTCCCCACACTAGTCTATTGCAATTCAGAATTGTAAAAACCATTTTCCCAAACTGTGTCAGGTGTTTGTTTTAGCTGCGGATTTTACTTTCATTTCAATTAAAATGTTAATGTAACACTAAATAAAAAAAACTGTCTATATGTACTACGTATGTGCTGTGTTTGGTATCGTGGGATCGGGCACAAGTATCCTGTAATGATTTAATATAACTATTTGTACCTATATTCGTCACTGTTGCTATGTAATGTGTACGAATCTTTTGTGGTTTTCGAGTTGTCGAATTATCTTTAATCCTTTCGTTTTCATGATTATTGTTAAACCTTTTTTAGATTAATAAGAACACTCTGGCCAATGAGTCTTTTGACAAACATTCTAATTTTTTACTCTTTTGTATTCTCCTTTTGTTGTTTGTCACTCTCTTAACTTCGTTTGCAATACACGTCTTAAAAATGTGTCTTCTTTAATTTATTTTATAGTCAAAGAAACGCTCTACTCTCAGTTTATAAATTAATATCATCAAGTGCTTTTCCTACCCTTTTGGATAAAAGAACAGGATTTGAATTTGTCTCTGAGAAAATAGATGTGCCACCGGCTTTAGTAGATTAACATCCTATTAATCCTACTAATAATATTATAAATGTGAAAGTTTGTGAGTATAGATAAATGGATGGATATTTGTTATTCAATCACGCCAGAACGGCTGAACGGATCTGGATGAAATATGGCACAGAGATAGAATATAGTTTGGAATAGCACATAGGCTACTTTATATCCCGGAAAAATGTACGAGTTCGTAAACCACGCGGGCGAAGCCGGGGGCGGAAGCTATTACCTAATATTTGGTAGCGAGAAATACGATGGATAATCATGGAGACGTGGTAGACCACATGGGGCCAATGTGGATCGGAATACCGACTGATGATGAATTACAATGGCGAACTATCTCCATGCCCGTCTAAATATACCCTAGGGCCTTTCCCAGTGTCATTACTTTTGGTTGAAATCATTTCTGTGGGCCTCACAGGTCCATTAGTTTATTTTTAGTTTTATTGCGAAAAGAAAAACATGTTTATGCCTAATTTGTTTTCAAGGTAAGATTAGCATAAGGGAACTTGTTCTGAGATGTAAACCCCAAAATGGCAAGTTTTTAGTTTCTTGATGGAAACGCCTATATTTTTGTGAATTTCTATAAATGGTAAAGCTGATATCCCATCGCATTGGTATCTTGCCGCCATCCACTATAGTGGGTGTAGTGATAGGCAGAAGGCCTATTCGAGCCTATCAGGTAGGCGGGAATAGGCAGTTATAGAAAAACACCATTTATGTATAACTGACATAGTGTCACGCCCGTATTCTTGGAAGGATTAGGCAGAGGTGTACTATTGCACACCCACATTTCGCCGATGCCGTTATTGAATCTCGTGTAGTAGATATCGAGCCTATTGCCATCCACCGCACACAGTTCCAGACTCCGTGCTGCTACTGAGAATTTCCATTTATGGAATCAAACCCAATAACTCACGCTCAGCAGTTGCTCTTGCGACTAATATAACAGGCAGTATTAATATTAATAAATATACTTGTGCGATCCCTTTGTATTGTATATATAGATAACTAGCTTCCGCTCGCGGCTTCGCCCGCGTGGTTTACAAACCCGTTAATTTTTCCGGGGTAAAAAGTAGCCTATGTGCTATTCCAGACTATAATCTATCTCTATGCCAGATTTCATCCAGATCCGTTCAGCCGTTCTGGCGTGAAAGAGTAACAAAGGTCCATCCAACCATCCATCCATCCATCCTTATAAACTTTCACATTTATAATATTAGTAGGATAGGATAGGATTAGTAGGATTTCTCAGATTTTCAAACATAATAAATGACTTGTTTTGCCTGCCATACATTTGAATTTACCCTTGAACTTGTACAAGGTAATAAAAAAGTTCAAATAACCAAAAATGATGATATGGCGTATCTGTAGCGATCTGCGCAACCGCTGCAAGAGTTATTTATTTACTTTAATTAAATGGTACACGACCAATTTGACCAATTTGACGACATGGTTGGCGCAGTGACTAGGCGATTAGCTTTCTGCGCTTTGTGTCGCGGGTTTGATTCCCGCACGGAATTATTTGTATGATTTATAGAAAGTTGTTTCGGTTCTGGCTGTGTGTGCATGTGACATGTATGTTTGTAAACTGTCCCCACGATACAGGAGAAATTAAAGAGTGGGGCAACGTTTAAAAAAAATACAATAGGTAATTAAAAAAGTAAATACAAACAATGTTTTATGTGAGGTATTGTAAAAATATTACAATCAAGAATTTCTCTCACGAACACTTAAGACTTTGGACAAATAGACTGATAATATTCACCCATCCGCAAAGAAGTCAAAGCGAGAATTGGTGTCCAGAAGAGCGTACAGGGTGTGCAGTATGGGCAAGACTATAGATAAGATACTTGATTGCTCCATAAATTACTGTATTTTCTTATATATTCTATATTCACATCCATGACTATTGGTCATGCGCGACTGCTGAGCGAGAAATCCTGGGTTTGATCCCCGGGTCGGGCAAAGTGTAATTCGGTTTTTCTGTTTGAAAATTTTCAGTACATGGGAATAGGCTCGCTCTCTATTACATGCGACTAAATAACGGCATCGGCGAAATGTGTGTGTACAATAGTACACCTCTGCCTAACCCTTCGGGGAATACATTCGTGATGCTTCGTAGATACATTCATATACACCGTATACAGTTATTAACAATAGTCGGACTCTAAGTGCCACGTGCCAAATTGTAGACTTTCAATAGAGATGAAGCCGGATTTGACCCGGGTACGTCTTAAAACTGCGGCCAGACACCGGAGGACGGGCAGCAGCGTCCTCTCACTAATCGGTGAGCCACTGCGATCCCCAAGCCGCCTGCCAAGCGTAGGGATTATGGCAAACCCCCCCCTTGAGGGAGGCCTTCGTTCAGCAGTGGACGTCTTCTGGCTGATGATGATGATGATGATGAAGGGACAAGAAACTCCATGGTTATTCTTTTAGATTCAAAATTTCTAACAATATTTTATGAAAATACATTGTTCTCAAGTTCTGTGAGGACAATGTAAAAAAATATATAAGAAAACACATTTTGAGGACACGGTTGGCGCAGTGGTTGAGACATCGACTGCTGTGCTACGTGTCGCGGGTTCGACTCCCGCACGGAGCAAATATTTGTAAGATCTGCAGATAGTTGTTTCTGGTCTGGGACTTTGTGTATGTGAATATATGTGTTTGTAAACGCACCCACGATACAGGAATTATTCCTAGTGTAGGACAAAGTTTGAAAAAAAAAGAGTTATAATTGCTCGCTTATAATTAGGTGTCAATTTGTATCAGTAAAACTTTTTAAGTGAACTTTTTAGGGAGAGGACTTCTTCCAGCGATGAACTTATTTAACCTGTTAATGTTTGCTATTCACATTAAGTTCTATTTCATGATTTATTATAAATAATTGCAACAAAATTGAGTGGAATAGTGAAAATGTGTTCGCTATGAGGCAATAGTTCCGCTTCGGTTCGCGCCGCTCGGCGTAGATCGGAACAGATGGACACAAGTTGCGTGGAGTTGTGTCGAAATAATAAACTTGAGATTAATTAGTTATACTCGGTTTGTTTAGGTACTTAAATAAAGGTAAACAATCTTGATGTGAGTTTTTACATAAACATATATTAAACGAATAAACTACTGCTTAAACTAGTGGTCCAATTGATTTGGTAATTGTTATTGTTGTTTTACAATGGTTTTTAGTCGCGTTTTATTTTTAAACTGAGTTTTTAAACAAAAAAAAAGATACATCAAGGTTCTTTACCTTTATTTAAGTACCTAAACAAACCGAGTATAGTTAATTCCATCATTTGGCAAGCATTTTCCCAACTACGTAGGGGTCGGCTCCCAATCTAATTAGATGCGGCTGAATATCAGTATTTTACACGGATAGACTACCATCTGACCTTCGCCACACAATTACGGGCAGATACTAATAAGCTAAGGTGATACTGGTTTGGTAGTAGTATTTTTTATTTATTTATAAAACAAACATTATGGAGTTTCTTGCCCGTTCTTTTCCACTGGAAGTCAACATTTTGGAACGTGGCACCTAGAGTCCTAACTATTCTTAAGTACCTGTATATGGTCTACATGAATCAAAACATATCTTATCTTATCTTATTGCCCCACATTAGTATTTCTCCCAGTTAACAAACATACATGTCACATACACACACAACTAGACTCGAAACAACAATCTGTAGATCATACAAATATTTGTTCCGTGCGGGAATCGAACCCGCAACACCTAGCGCAGAAAGCTAATCACTTAGCCACTGCGCCAACCGTGTCCGCCAGTTTAGTATTTATTGTGCTGCTTACACCCATAACGACTGACGTTGGTATTTGTATGACAGCTTCTTAAAGTTGCATTGATGGTATTCAGGTTGACTGGCTGGGGTGCGTTAGTACGTCACTAATGGGGGCTGTTTCCATGCACTTAGTATGACGAATACAATTACATAAATTGGCCAAACGGGCCGTGTCTCCCGCTTCCATGAATGTCATCGCTCTTCTGTTGCCTATTAACCGTTGTTCTTGATATAATGTGCTCTCACACATATTGTACATACTTTCTTTTGTCACAATTTGGCATGCGACGTATCCATAGTAAATCTGTCGATGTCTCCTTGTCATCCAGATTTAGGCGTTATTACATTTAACATTACAGTACACGCACCCCTTATTTTTACATGAGTACACGCGTGGCCTACTATGGTATACCATTTTAAAATCACTATCAAATTGTTTTCAGGTAAAGCATGAATAAAATTACAACATAATTATAAAGTTATTTAATATACTTTTCTAAGAAACACAGTTTTTTTTTATTTATCTTATAGGAACAAAAAATATAAACAGTATGATAATATTCTAATAAAATTTAACAAAAATGGCACTTCCAAGATCCATGTTGACAAAAATATTAATTATATAAAACTATATAACTAATTTCTTATGTTTCGTAGCATTCAAGGTATACTACAGCATGATGATCAGGGCAAATCCATTTGTTGCAAGTCCTGCACCACTTTTTCGTCGATCTATTTCGGGTTCTTGAAAATTTGTCTTTTATTTTGTCAATGTAGATATTGGTGCACCTGATCAGAATATCTAAGATATCTTGTGAGAAAAAGAGGTCGAAACACTCCGTCGGATCTTTATCATTCCGAGCTACTTCTCGTTTGGGGCCTGGTGCTCGTATGCGAATATTTTGGACACGAGTTCTCGTTGATGGAGGCACTTCTTTACTCCAAATAGTACCATTACCAGATTTATAAACTCGTCTTTGTGTTCTACCTGCTAATTGGGAGAGTGGTATATTATCGTCTACAGAAGATTTCCTGTCGCTCGATTTCTCGTCGTCCGATTCCTCGTTGCTCGATTCCTCTATTTCAACATCGCGAATCAAAACTTGTAAGTCCGGCTCAGGTTCTGCTTCATCTTCTTCACTCTCAATAACTTCATAGTCAACGTCTTCAGTTTCCTTCAACCATCTTTCTACTTGTTGTTCATTCATCGTGATAATAGAGGTCTATCTGCAAAAAATACTCTAAAATCGGATATACGTCAATAATATAACACTTTATAAATAGACATCAATATAACATTTAAATTATATATTAATATCGATATAATATTTAAATTATATAATAGTATCAGTAAATATGTTAATAAATAGCGTAATAAACTTAGTAGAAAAACAAAGTGTACTAACCCAAAGTTGGTACGCCAATACTCGCACGGACTACTATAGTAGGCCAGCGTTTTTGGCAGGATATTATAGATACATGCATACACGCTGATGTCGGGCATGTCACTGGCTTGTTGAAAAGTTTAATGAGCGAGGCTTTGCTGAACACGCAGTGCTCCTGCGCGCGTAATTCAAAAGTTATTGCTGAAAATGTTACCCCGGTCTACTATAGTAGGCCACGCGTGTACTGTAGTGTTAACTAGAAGCCTATATCAGTTTTTTTTTACTTTTAAACTTAGAAAAATATAGACGCGCAATAACTGTCAACTATCAATGGCCAGTGTTGCCAACGAGTATAACATATTAATTCTACTTGTGTCAGCTTTTATACTGGCCATAAGGAAAAAAATATTATAAAAATAATTACATCTAACAACAACTCCACTGTTCCGTGCATCCCGTGTGTTACAGATTGGTTTCGATATGTCACCTCACGCCATTGTTGCGTGCTTTCTCCGACATACAGACACACGCGTCTGCGATACTATTGTGTACGCGGAAACTAAAAGAGAAAGGGTTGTTTATTGCTATTTGCAGTTGGAAGGTTTAGACTGGATGCTGTTGGGAAATCGCCAGAATACTCGCAACATATAAATAGTAGTGCCTCTTTGGTCTAGTGGTCGCAAGCGTGACTTGAGCGGGAGGTCTTGTGTTCGATTCCTGTGTCGGAATAAGTGTTATTGGATTTTTCAGTTCAATTTTGGCTGCGAATAAGCATTTCCTACATATTGTAATGATAACTTGTCTAAGAGTTGTCTAGGAATTGCCACTTTGTTGAAATTGAACTTGTTATTTATTAATTTTAGGCTGCATTAATGACAATGACACGGTTTTCACAGTGGTTGAGCAATCGTCTGCTGCGCTATGAATCGTGGATACAATTCCCGCATGGAAAAATTATTTATATGGAATACAGATAGTTGTTCCCGGTTTGTGTGTTTGTGCGTGTGAATATTTGTGTTTGTAAACCCACCTACGATACAGGAAATATTATACGTAAGTTGGTGTACAATAATTACACCAAATAGAAGTTCTAATATTACAGGCCATCAGGCCAAGTCCTCTGGCCATTCCTAGCCTTATTATCATTTTTCTGTCTGTTAAAACCTTCTAAATAACACATCTACCACATTATGAACACTATACGCCCACGAACCGTATCCAGCTACCGTTGTTCTTTGTCTTAGTATCAGCAGTTAAAAGCCACATGTTAATTAATGAATAAAATAACTGTACCGTCTGTCTGTATGTCAGTAGGACGTTGGTAGGAACAAAGCGTATTGTATAATAATTATCTTTATGTGGCTTAATTTAGGGCGCATTTTGCTAATTGGTAAATGCATTGTTCATTTGATCTGGGACGTAAGGTCACTGGTTTAAAAGCCCTCTTCATCTATTATTGCTCATGGTTACTTACCTATATGGTAACTTATAGAACATTGAATGACTTCGTCTGCTTATATTTTGTTTTCTGGATCTCAAAAGCACCACCTACCGGCAGCCTAATTACCGATGTAGCGACAGGCGTAGATCGCGCGATACCTTCTGTCAAACGTCATTTTTATGTCATATAATGTACTGGCTGACAGTAAGATTGCTGTCGCGTGGCTGTCGTGTTGCTGTCGCTTTTTTACGTAATTAGGCTGCGGGTCCAATTATAGCTAAGAACAATCTAGCTGACCCGCAGCCTATTTACCGATGTCGCGACAGGCGTAGATCGCGCGATAGCTTCTGTCGAACGTCATTTTTGTGTCATATAATGTATTGGCTGACAGTGAGATTGCTGTTGCGTTCGCGTTACTGTCGCTTTTTTACGTATTTAGGTAGCTGATAAGAAAAAAAAAATCACTAAAATAGATCAAGCCGTTTAGCAGGAAAATTACGAACACACGCACACCGGAATTTTATATTTAAAGATTATCGTTTCCTGCAATATTAATTAAGCTTGTGTTCTTCTCTAGGACCTAGGCTAGTTTATTATAATATTGTCATAATGATCGGTAGCCTAATTACCGATGTAGCAATCAGTTTGCGACAGGCGTAGATCGCGCGATAGTTTCGGTCAAATGTCATTTTTGTGTCATAAAATGGCTGACAGTGAGATTGCTGTAGCGTGGCTGTCGCGTTGCTGTTGCTTTTTTATGTAACTTGGCTGCGGTTCAGTGGTTTAGTCGTGATAAGGTAACAAAGAGACAGACTTGCTTTCGTATTTATAATAGTTTAGAAGTGTGGATAAAATTAGATCGATAGACAGCTGAAACGCAAGTCGATCGATTCATAACGTAAAAATAGCAACAGCAACGCGACAGTCACGCGATAGCAGCCTCGCTGTTTGGCCATACAAAAGTGACACAAAAATTACGTTTGACAGGAGATATCGCGCCTGTCGCAAACTGATTGCTAGATCAGTAATTACTAATTAGGCTGCGGGTTAATTTCTGATATCGGTGCTGTGTGAACCCTTCCACGCTTGAGTGCTGTCGGAGAGCTCAATAAGCCATCTTTATTGGTCATAGATCCTATGAAAATGGGAAAGTTCCTACAAACGGTCGACAACAAATGATAGTGAAAAGGTCAAACAGTAATTTCGTATAAAATAAGTTGCATTTCGTTTAATGGAATCCCTGACTACCCTGCTACGTAATAAAATAATAGTTGAGAAATAATGTCAATCCTTTATATTTTTCTTACATAACATTGCATCATGCCTGTATCTCCGAAGGGTAAGGTGCACATTTCGCCGAGTCCCCATGTCATAGGGAGCGAGCCTATTGACATCTACCGGGTATAGTTCCAGACTCTGTGCTGCTAGTGAGAATTTCCAAACAGAAAAACATATACATTCCCGGAGAGTGTTATAAGGATAAAACTGCCTGACCCGAGAATGGAACCGGACTTCACGCTCACGTTTGCAACCACCAGACCATTAGGGCAGTCAATGTTTTGTGCTTACAGTACCGGGAAAATATGAATGTTTGGAAGTTTCTACTGAACTCTTCAGGTCCAAGGGAGCATAAGAATTGTTACATGGAAGAACTAATGTCCTCCTGGCCGAATTTCCGTCACGGCGGCCAATCCCACCGGAGATTAACCAACTATGCATAAGATATTATAGAGTACAAGTGTGTGCGCAAACACAGGTGCACTCTCTATTCCTTCAATCACATAGCCCGATGGGACGGCAATCCGACACGACCGGAGAGAGATCAGGCGCAGGACCAACGGCTTTACGTGCTTTCCGAGGCACGGTGTGTATTCACATACACAAAGACTCGTATCCGAAACAACTATCTGTAGATCATACAAAGATTTGTTTCATGTGGGAATCGAACCCGCGACACGTAACGCAGCAGTCGATCTCTCAACCACTGCGCTAACCGTGCCTTCAACGCGGAAGACATATTAAAAGCTCATTGGTCAGCTCATGGCTCGGCATTTTAGTCTAAAAGGTTGATTATTTATTAATCAGGATGCTCTTTGCTATGAAGCAAAAGCTCTTTTAAAATGCAGTATCGTATGCAGGTAAAAGTTCATTGCTACTGTCATATGCAGTAGTAATGTTATAGGAGGCGTATACGTTATTACGTGTTCTGCATACGTAATATAATAAATGAAATCAGCGCCATACTTATTACATTAATACGTATATACATAGGTTTAGTAATAGTTTCGTTCGTCTGAAGTTCAAGTTTAATGATGCTTTAAAGATAAACATACATACATAGCATCACGCGTGTATTCCTCGAACGGTTCGGCAGAGGTGTACTATTGTACACCCACAATTCGCGGATGCCATTATTGAGTCCCATGTAATAGGGGGCGAGCCTATTGCCATCTACCGAGCACAGTTGCTACTGAGAATTTCCAACACAGAAAACGAAATAACAGTGTTCGACCCGGGAATAGAACCCAGGACTTCACGGTCAGCAGGCGCGCTTTCGACCACTAGACCAATGAGCAAATATTTAAATTATGGTGATAGTCTTGTGGTTTACAGATAGCCTTTTGAACAACCTCTGAATTTTCGAACTGTGGAACAGAGTGAATACAAGAAAGTGAACTCAGAGATGACGTCTGATAGAGATATCTTTACTTAGGGGTGATTTTTCAATAGCAGGATAAATTTCAGATAAGTTAGGTATTCCTCTGATAAGATACCTTCATACAAAAACTGTTACAATTTCAATTTTTTTTTAAACTTTGCCCCACTCTAGAATTTCTCCTATGTCGTGGGTACAGTTTACAAACATACATGTCACATGCACACACAACCAGACCCGAAACAAATATCTGTAGATCATACAAATATTTGTTCCGTGCGGGGATCGAACCCACGACACATAGCGCAGAAAGCTAATCGCTTAATCACTGCGCCAACCGTGTCGTCAAAAGAAATTAAAAGCTATCGGACCTTAATAAAATAAATGAAGCTTAACAATCAATGACAAACGAATCTCAGACACAACAAAAGTTTATTAAATCGCTTGCGCAGGTTATAAACTCTTACTATAATCGCATTTACGTTTTATCGACATATAAATTAAACTTTAATACGAAATAAAGTTTCTCTCTTACTTACACTTTCGCTCAAAAGTGTAACTTTCAGTTTCGCGTATCCAACGAATACTAATATTGTGTTTTCGAGATCGGTGTATACAAACGGACGTGGCCCGAATTTTATATCGATCGACACAAGTAATAAAATTTAAAACAAGTGGACAGTACATGGCATATTTCTTTGAACGGTGGTTATTACACGATTGCCCAAAAAAGGAGGCTTCGGTAATATCGTCTTTACGCTGTATTGAATCGTATCTATATATCGGTTTTGAATATCAGATATCGAATCTATATATTTCAATATTTATATATTGGTCGGAATCTATGGTACTCGGAAACTAAAGTAGTACCACGTTACTGGCGTATTGGTTGAATCTATGATATTCTGAAACATAAGTGGTGCAGCGGTTCGGTCGAATCTATGTATTCAGAGTATCATAGATATTTTACATTATTATTATTGTGTGATTCTGTGCAGTGTCACTCGAGCGATATTGTACATACATAGTTTGTACGCCGTCCGATATATAGATATTGGATATTGTGCCGATATATAGATATTGTATCTATATACGATTTGTATCGCCCACTCCTGCAAAAAAGGAGTGTAATGTTCCCAGGGTTCATGTATGTATGTGAGTTTTCTTTGTTCACTGTTTCTTACAGATAAATAAAATTGTCATTGCAGTCGGGGGACCGTTCTGTGAAACATTTTTTAATCTAAGAGGTCCCCCGACTGCAATGACAATTTTATTTATCTGTTTAGTCAGCGAGTAAATGAGTGACCTTTCGCTTTTTATATACAGATTAATTAATACAACTTGTTGTATACTTGTTATTTTATTTTTTGGCAGGGCAGTCGTGTTTTTTAAATTATTTATTTTTATTTTAATAAATCTTTTTACAAAATTAAAAATGAGTTTAAAAGAATATTCACATTTTTTTTTAACTTTCGCTATGTTTGCTGTTCACATGAAAGCTACATTTCTGTATGGAAATGTTAGCAGCACGGAGTCTGGAACTGTGCCAGGTAGATGGCAATAGGCCTATTAAATTGAACTCAATAACGCTATCGGCGAAATGTGGGTGTACAATACACCTCTGCCTAACCCTTCGGGGAATACAGGTGTGATGCTATACTGATAAAAATATATTTATGGTCACCTAAACTAATTTTATAAGCAAACAGATCCGACGGTCACAAGCTACTTAAAACAAAAATATCCAGTGCAGACGGATGCGTATTGTTAGGGAGAAAGTGTAAATTCTTGCAAATGAGACTCGTAATAAAGTCATTTTATAGACGGCAAGTAAAAAGAGAGGCTGCACTCCATAAATATTGAGGTCATTTGAAGCAGGTCATTTGAAGCTATTGTTTTGTCTTCATTTGATATGCTTGTGTGTTTTGTATGCTACAATAATTTAGCTTTTATAATTTTCTTTGACTTATTATTGTGTCTTCGGAAAGCAGTGATAGCCTAGCGGTTGAATGCTTGCCTTCCATGCAGGAGGGTCTGAGTTCAAACCCAACCCGGACTTCTGACTTTTCGGAATTATATGCGGATCGGAATTTGATTATCACTTGCGTTTACGGTGAAGGAAAACATCGTGAGGAAACCTGCACACCTGAGAGAGTTCTATAAAGTTCTTGAAGCTGTGTGAAATCCACCAACCTGCACCGGGCCAGCGTGGTGGTCTAAGGCCGAAACGAGAACGCCAAAGCGACCCTTGCCCAGCAGTGTGACAGTAATGGGTTGAAATTATTATTTTTATTTATGTGCGGTCTCGGTAATGTGGTAATGAGTTGTTCTTTATGAAGCTACGGTTTATGACCATGGCAGTCAGTGACGAATTTCGTTCAGTAACCATGACAACTTTGACAGCAAGATTGGTGCAGTGGTTAAAGCTGGCGTTCTGCTTTATGGGTTGCGGGTGAAATTCCCGCACCAATTATATAATTTGTATGGCTCACAAGTTCTGGGTCTAAGTGTGTGCATAGGTGTATACCCACCTTTCTTTTCTTGTGTAACAGGCGGCGAGGTTATTGCCATATCTCCAGCTGCTTGTGAGAACGAAACCCTAATAATACTGTACCCGAAAGACCTCACGCTCAGCAGTCCTGCTTACAAACGCTTGACCAAGGAGGAAGTTTAGGAAATATCCTCCATGAGAAACGAAACCTGAGAGCGTCTGATACTCCATAGGTAGTTGGCCTCGATACCACAATTGCTGACTGGCTAAGGCTAGGAAGGCATGAGCAAATCCCTTGTTATAGGTCATACCAGCTCAACAGAAGAAGAATACTTCTTATGTTAGGTAGATGCACCAAGAATTTCACACACATCGAGTTGAGTATATTTTACAATCGTATCGTAATTGTAAGTGAGAAATATTTCTGTCTCGTTGGAATCGGTTGTAGTCACGTAATGACATAAATATCGGAGTGTTAGCTTGTAATAGTAATAATAGTCTATACAAATAAATAAAATTGAAGTGTCTGTTTGTAATTTCAAAATAACAGCTTTTTATTAAATGCTTATAGGGTACTAATAAAAAAATGAATTATCAAAAATTTCGTCTGTCTATCTGTCTGTTTGTTCCGGCTAATCTCTAAAACGGCTGGACCGATTTTTACGCGACTTTCACTATATATACTTTCAGATAGCTGATGTTACAACTTAGGCTTTTATATTAGAAAAATAATTAGTGTTCTGCACAAAAAAATAAAACTCACGAATTTGTGAACAAAATCCGATTCAATAAGGGAAGTATTAAGTATTTATAGCTTACTAGCTGTGCCCGCGACTTCGTTCGCGTGGATGTCGGAACTTAACAATGTATTTTTAGTGAGGCCAAATGCACTTAACCCTATTTTTTTCTAAAATAAAAGAATTTTTCTAATATAAAAGTAGCCTAAGTTACTCCTTATTACATCAGCTACCTGCCAATAAAAGTCCCGTCAAAATCGGTCCAGCCATTTCAGAGATTAGCCTTGTAAAAAAGCCAGACAAAAATTGTAAAAAATGTTATTTTGGTGTATGTACCGTATATATATTCATATGCATGTAGTAAAAAACAGTTATTTCAATATTACAAACAGACACTCCAATTTTATTTATATGTTTAGATTTATTGAAGAAAGTTGTAGGCTGCTTTTTGAACCGAAAAATCCACAGGTTCGTAATCCACGCGGGTGAAGCCGCGGGCAGAAGCTAGTCTGTAATAATAAAACAGCCTGTTACTATTGGGTAAGCTTTTGTTTTCAGCCATCTTGGTGATAGTGAGGTGCTACTTTTCGTAACATCAAGCAGTAGCATCACGCCTGTATTAAGAGTTAGGCAGAGGTTTGTTATTGTTACTTTTTTTTTAAACATTGCCCCACACTAGGATTTCTCCTGTATCGTGGGTACAGTTTACAAACATAGGAACATGTCACATGCACAAACAACCAGATCCGAAACAACTATCTGTAGATCATACAAATATTTGTTCCGTGCGGGGATCGAACCCGCGACACGTAGCGCAGAAAGCTAGTCGCTTAGCCACTGCGCCAACCATGTCGTCATTGTGCAACCACATTTCGCTGATGCTGTTTGGATCACCAATGGAACTTAACCGAGCACAGTCTTAAACTCCGTGCTGAGAAATTATATACAGAAAAATCTAATAACACTTTGTCCGACCCAGGAATGGAACCCAGAAACTCACGTTCAGTAGTAGAACCATGAGTCACGAAAAGAGCTCTGTGAAAAACAAAAACAAAGCTATCTCACGGGAACCGATCATTTTACAGCCTATGTGCTATTCCAGACTATAATCTATCTTTGTGCCAAATTTCATGCAGATCCGTTCAGCCGTTCTGGCGTGAAAGAGTAACAGAGATCCATCCATC
Source organism: Shargacucullia verbasci (assembly GCA_947562105.1). Taxonomy (NCBI): domain Eukaryota; kingdom Metazoa; phylum Arthropoda; class Insecta; order Lepidoptera; family Noctuidae; genus Shargacucullia; species Shargacucullia verbasci. The sequence continues at coordinate 2,211,126 of OX387297.1, read as the reverse complement.
CATCCATCCATCCATCTATCCTCACAAACTTTCACATTTATAATATTATATAGTAGGAAGGATAGTAGGATATAGTATAATGTAAGAACTTTAAATCTATATTTACTGAACAGTACATACTCGCATTTTTGTTTGGCTGTACCTATCAGACTGGTTGGTACAGTAATTTTTAGTCAAATTTAATGGTGAAAAATGAATCTGAGTGCTTGTCGCATCACTGTGGACGGCGAACGTACATCGTTTTCAAGATATCCAATCTAATACTTAACGAAAAGACATTAAATCTTAGAGAAAGTGTTTTAAGTGTGGGCCATAATGTGTGCCAATGTTATCTTTACTTAGATTTTGTGATATCATCGCGTTTAATGCCACTAACGGTGAAAATGTACATAGAGAGTTAATGGAGTGTCTGTGTGAAAATTATAAAACGTATGTATATCGAGTAAGCATGAATGAGTTTATTAATTAACCTTGACATTATTCACATTAGCACATAACACAGCATCATGCCTGTGTCTCAGAAGGGTTAGGCAGAAGTGTACCTACTAAGGTACCTACCACGTAATTGGGGGCGAGCCTGTTGCCACCAACCCAGTACAGTTCCAAACTCCGTGCAGCTAGTGGGAATTTCTGTACAGAAAAATCCAATAACACTTTGCCCGACCTAGAATCGTACCACTACAATTAAACAGGGAAGGCAGAAAATTTTAAAAGCTTACTTACCAATAACACCTACTGCACATTGGTATTAGTTCGTCGTCTATATAATGATGTATGTGATTTGCCACCTCAAATATCTTATAATAAATATTTATCTGAGTTATGTAGGGTAGGCAGTGTCTTTTTGTCTTTATGCACCGCACGCCACTGTGAGGCAGTTATATGTCCATTTATAGAAACTATATCTTGTTATTAGTGTGTGTGTAAAAGAAGTAGTTGTGTTGTCCTACGAATACCTATGACAGTTGTTACGCGTGTCAGCAACCCAAAAAGTCTAACCGTAGAGTATCAGTGTCTCCCAGTATTCGGGCGTGGAGGTCAGATGGCTGTTGCTCCGTATAAAATACTGATGTTCAGTCGCATCTGGCTAGACTGGGAAGTCATAAACACACCCTCAAAAAGTCATAAGAAATAGGGGGCAATTCTGTTGCCGTCTACCGCGCAAGGTAATAAAGAATTTTATTTCGGAAAATTACATTCGAATTTTTGAACCTCGGACATCATGCTCAGTAGGCGCCCATGCAGCTGTTAAAAAAATGCTGTACTTAAAGGTAAAGAAGTGAAGTGCTGCTGGATATAATTTTTAAACTGTTTTCCAGTTGTTTTGCAACATAATGTGTACAGGTAATGAAAGCCAGATCTTTAGTTTTCTATTACACTTTATTTTGGCTAGATCCTTTCAGTCTAAAATATAAGTAATGCTAGTTTTATGACATTATAATGACGGAGTTAGCCTCGTGTGACTAATAAATTACGTTGTTCACAGCGCCTTTCAGTTTTTATTAGCAACGTTACCACATAAGTCTTGCTCAAATAATTTTAACAGGAGCACATGACATAATTAAACTATACCCTATTCGGCTTTGTATATAATGACTATGAGTAATTATAAATAAGTATATAACTATAATAATTCACACGATTACTTTCGCACGACCGGGTACGGAGCTCTTCACAGATTTATAAGTGTTAGGCCTTAGACCACCAGGCTAGCGTGGCTCCGGCCTGGCATATTCCATTGATGGTGAAGTGTGAACTCCTGTATTTTTAAGAGCTCTCTTATTTCTGCAGGTTTCCTCGATGTTTTCCTTCACCGTTATGAAAAGTGATTATCCTTATTAATTTTAATCTGCACATGAATTTACAAAGTAAGAGATGCGGGCTGGTTTCAAACACAGATATTATTGCTTTACCGAAGCGCTAGCGTAAAAAATATATCTTTTATTAATTAAAAGTGTTTTGGTCTCTTCGTAAACACCACGCCTGCTTGCTTCTGTAACAAAACAGTTACTTATAGTTTTTTATTGGTGAATATTGTCCAATATTTCGTTATTAATTATTTAGGATGTTGGGTTGACTTTTTTAAACTGGATGGCGTGGGCATTTCCCATGACTATCCCTGAGAAGAAACGCCGAAACAAACTCAGGATTTAAGGTGTATTTTAAATTCCAGACAGATTATAGTAAGGATTTGTGTGAGACAAATATATGGTGGTACGGCCTTTTGAAGAAAGTGCCATAGCTATTTGAGCTGACCTGTCGCAACAGAGGGCGAGCATGGATCAGTCATCGTGAGAATTAATGAAATTAAGAGCGTTCAGCCTAGATCTCACTCACATTTACAATGTATAGCGGTTATATATAAAGATCATTTAAGGAAGACCGATGCATACTTACTTCAGGTACTGGTTCAGTTCCCTCCTGTTGCACGGGGACCAAGTCTTGGCAGGGTTCCTGGGATTATACTTGGCATCCATGATGTATCTTTGTCCTCGGCACTCGTTGTGGGGAGGCCCGTCATGTGACATGCCTAGGCTGAAATGTTAATATTTAAAAATTATTTATATTTAGATATTGGATTTAAGGATTAGGCAGAGGTGTAGGGTAACGGGGGGACCTCTGTACAGTCTCCCCCATGACGTGCACGAGGGGGTGGCCTCTTTACAGCTATCCCCTCCGGGAAGTGCCCTTCGGCATGGCACCGTGGTGGGCTTCGGTGCGGTTTTCTAAGAGTTCCCGAGGCCCACCATATGGTGTCGAGGTGGACCACCGTGGTGAGTTTAGCCAGTAGGAGTCCGGCACACCCCTCCGTTCCCCCCAGGCGGAGGATAGACCATGATGGGTTCTAACCACGTTAATAAAAAAAAAATGGCAGAAGTGCAGTTACTATTGTATATTCATATATCACCTTTAGATCTAATGTAGTGGGGGCTCGTATTGGCTTGATCTAACCGGGAATCTAACCCAGAACCTTGCGTTCAGCAGCCACACTTCCTTCGCTAACCTTCACTAGGCCAAAGAGACAGCATGGATTTTATATTTTAATATAAACTAGTTTCACTTCGAAAAGCATTAGGTTGAAATCACATCCGTCGGCATCGATTTTCATTTTAGATCAATATGCGACAGAGGCAGGCGATACTTAGATAAAAGTTTTCATAGAGATTATCTCTAATAGACATACCTACATGTCGAAGTGCAAGAGAATTGTCCCCTTAAATTTCGCATCCATGATATGAGTTAGGATTCTAATTAGTAGCTAAAATTAGTCCCTATTAATAGCCCCGTATAAAGCGCCTATCACTTATGATTGACACTGTCTGAGCAAACACGGCTTGTGTCTGATAAATACGATTAGTTTGACCTATTTGGGAACTAAATACTCTTTAGTGAGTGTCAGAAATGACGCATTTAGGACCACTTTGAGAGTAATACGTCATATTTCTGGGAGATAGACCGCCTTTGTTAGTCGTTAACAGACGTTACAGACTAGTATACTTTAGTATACTTACAGCAGAAAGTAAAGCGCCATCTATCGTAGTGAAGCGACAACAATATATCCTGAATCGCACTATGAGAGTTTACATCGATTCTAACACATATACGAATGTCCGAAATCAACCGTCGGGCTTCGGTCCGCCAGGCTAACCACCTTGCCTGGTCGGAGGATCCTTCCTTTATCTAATCATAAAATTTTGTGCGGGCATCGAACTCGCGATATGTAGGGCAGAAAGCGAAACGCCAACCGTGGCAACAAAGGATCAAATATCTCAATCTAATCTTATAAATCTAATTCCATCAAACATCAAATCTAATCTAATAAATAATTTTTCTTTCTTTCTTTCTTTCTTTCATCCAGGGATGTTTTAAATCATAAAGTTTACGAATTTTATGATTCTAACACCTCTGGATGCCCTAGATCCCTGTGTCATAAAAGATATGATATTTATATGTCATTATTATTAGATAGTATATGATAGTATCATGAATAATGACACTTAAGTCTTGTTCTGATGGACTAAAACAAAGGCCTTTGACTCAGGTCATTGACACGACAAGAAGATCTAAGTCAAGAATGAATCTGCTCACTTAACGCACGTCCGCCTGGATTCAAACCCACAACTTGTAAGTCAAAGCAGTGATTACTGTGCCACCCGTGATAGCGCAAGTTTTCCTCGACATCAACAGTACGTCAAAAACCAAAAATGTTTGAAAAAAAAAAAAACAAAAAACGTGCGCACACATTTTAGAGAAAAAAAGTTCTCGACGGTAGGTATTAGGAAAGTCGCACTGAACTTAGAGATCATGTCTGCTTATACAGATTAAATATATTAGATATGCCAGGCCACGATCTCATACTAAAGCAAAACTGATAACAAAACTTTCTTATCACGTCTTAGTCATACATATTAAGCTTGGTAAAAGGCTGTAAATGTCGAATCGTATTGGAAATTGAGCAGTGTTCATGCTATGCTTTTTGTGTGCCTTTGGGCTTACATAGAGAATATTCTACTCTCACGAGGGTATCCAAAAGAGGGAAAGAGGAAAAGATAAATACGTATATAAGAAAGAGATAGGTATAGGTCACAAGATATGGATAAATTTTAGTCAGGAAATAAATATGATGATAATGTTATTGCAGAAAATAGTTTCACTGTGTATCATTCACTGGTATATACATATGTATACTTAGATGAAACGTATTATATAAAGCCATATTAAAAAATGATTATACTCTAGGGTATGGTTGGCGAAGTGGTTGAGCGATCGACAGCTTTGCTACGTGTCGTGGGTTCGAATCCCACAAGGAACAAATATTTGTATCACGTACGAAAATTGTTCCGTGTTTGGGTGTTTTTGCTTGTTAATATTTGTGTTTGTAAACCCACATACGATACAGGAATTATTCCTAATGTGGGGCAACGTATTTAAAATATATTTTTTTAAAATTAAAAACAGAAATCTTCGTTAAACTTCGTCTATGACACTGATCACCATATTTATCATAGTTATGTCTTTTTTCGTCTGTACAACATTTCATCATCATCATCATCAGCCAGAAGCCACCCACTGCTGAACGAAGGCCTCCCCCTATTGGGCGGGTTTGCCATAATCCCCACGCTTGGCAGGTGGCTTGGGGATCGCAGTGGCTCACCGATTAGTGAGAGGACGCTGCTGCCTGTCCTCCGGTGTCTGGCCGTAGTTTTAAGACGTACCCGGGTCCAACATTGTACAACATCTACCTGTGAGCTATTTCGTGTGTCAGTATGTACGCAATATTCTGAGGATGCCACTCTAGGAGCGTGCAGCTGTTTCTGTTGCTGCACATCCCCTTCATGTAACCACGACCTGGAATATGAGAATTCGATGTTTAGGACTGTAGTATTAAGGTACATTTTTCCTTGTAGCTCATGATTGAAATTATGCTTCATACACAATGTTAAAGTAACATCTTGCCATTGGTAACTTTGCTTATATCATCAAAAAACTGAGCCTTGCTAAATGTATCACAGAACATTTTTGAGTAGTTGTTTTACCGATATAATAACATAACATAGCATCACGCCTGTATCCCCGTAGGGTTAGGCAGAGGTGTACTATTGTGTACCCAAATTTCGCCGAAGCGCTTATTTTTTTTTTTTTTTTTTTTTTTTTTGGCGCAGTTCCAACCTCCGTTCTGCTATTGAGAATTTTTATACAGAAAAAGTCAATAACACTTTACCTGACTCAGGAATTGAAGCCTTACACTCAGCAGTCGCGCTTTTGACCACTAGACCAGTGAGGCAGACCTATACTGTATTCACAATATTCCGCGAATTCCTTATCATTCACAGTACAGTGTCACTTCACACAATGACGCTATAATCAGTCACTTCTCAAAATTTAAAAAAAAACTATACTTAATATTTTTTTGTGATTAATATTAGATAGAATTTATCTTAATACTGCTTCAGTGGTCTAGTTGTTGCAAGCGTGACTGCTGAGTGTGAGGTCTTGGATTCGATATCCGGGTCAAGAAAAGTGTTAAGACTATAGTTTAGCTAAAAGTTTTCATATAAAATGCGTTAACGTTTTTATTTTCACTAAACATTAGCTGATTTTTTGTTTTTTTTTTGAAATTGTTTAGATTGAGAAATAATTATCCTTCAAATTGCTTTCTTTTTAACAAAAAATCTTCCTTATCTCGTGATAATTATTAAATTAATCAAAATTTCGAAAACAACAAAACGTGTTAACTTAATTTATAATATGACAAAACGATCGAGACCAAAATCTAATTAATTTGTTAAGGTTTACATGTAAGAAAAATTAACGCCCAAACACCTATTTTGCGCATATTTCATACAATTTCAAGACAATTTTGTCAGAAGCCGGTAGCTAAAAGATACTTTTAAGTTTTTCTATTAAAAATAAATCTCAGCTGTATCCCATAGAATTCTAAGAGGCTCACCCTGTATTACATGAACATCGATGATATGTGGATTGTTACAATAGTACACATCTGCCTAGCCCTTCGAGGCATTCAAGCGTGATACTATGGTAATGTATGTAGAGTATAAATATAATAAATTTCACATAAATACACAGTAAACTCTCTAACAAAATCTGTTATATGGTCATTGGCACTTACAAGAACATTATCCAGTTTAATGAAAATACGTTTACAGATTATCTGACTGTTTAATATTATTGCATTTCCTGTCGTTACAGAGTCTACAGACTCATTTCCATAATTGGTTTTGACTTTTACTACTTGGTGCTGTGGAAACAGGTTGTGTATCCCCCATGTTGCGTTTTATTTAGTTTCTAGATAAGATTAGGTGAGTCAGCATCAAACATATGTATACACGTATCGAAATTCAAACGCTTATTCTTGGAAAACTATTAGTTCAAATCATAAATTTTATATGACTATATATTTTTATATATCCGCAGATACTATGTGTAAAATTGGTCAATATTTTAATCGCTAAAATCTCTAAAAATCGCTTTTGAATTTCATTAAGTGTGTACATATTTTTGATGCTGATCGTACACCGATATGATGATGGCGTGTTTCACACCTTTTGATAGAATTCATTTATACATATGCTCTTTATACATATCACATACACTTTATACATTATACATATGTTCTTTGACAAGATTAGAGGAAACATTAAAGAGGGGATGTAGAGAAAGAGCTTTTGACCATTAACGAATGATCATTTTTATAACATGACATAGCCCCACGTATGTCTTCTCTTAAGAGTTAGATTAGGAAGAACGCTCTACATATGCATTTCGCCGATACCGTTATTGAGTCCCATATAATCGAGGGAGAGCTTATTCCCATCTACCGGGCAGAGTTCCAGACTCCCTATGCTCATGAGAATTTTCATACAGAAAAACCCAATAACGCTTTGCCTAATCTGGGACTCGAACCCAGGACCTCACGTTCAGCATTCGCGCTTACGACCAATATACCAATGATGCAGTTTAAAACGTAACATTTTAAATTAATATTATTATTAATATTTTTTTTAATTTTGTCATCAGTGTAAAAGTAAGAAGAACCAATTCTTCACCTTGTTTACAATATTTTATGAAAGCCTAGGGCAACCGACTCATCAAAGCTACAAAATCAAATAAATGAAATATTTGAGTACCTGTACTACTCCTAACCTCAGATCCGTATTTGTCCAAATACATCAGATCCAGTCCCGTAAACAGAACAGAGTAGAACCACCTCTTCTTTGCCTTTTTCTTCTCTCCTTGCCATTCGCAGTAGCTCTTCAAATACTTCGAAACGTTCTCATTCATCACCACTTTTTTTGTGGTATTCTTTAGAATTTTTACATCTAGGAGCTCGAACTTTATCTTCTGCTGTAGGTTTGGATGTGTGAATAGGTCCTCTACGTCTTTCAAGATGTCCTTCGCTAGTAGTCTGAATTTCTCTCTTATTCTCTTCTTGGTTTCTTTTGACAGTATCCTCGTTAGTGCTTTGTCTAGATGCATCATTACTGGAATCGTGATGTCTGCCTGTTTCGTGTAGTATTTCACTGAGATCTCTTTGTGTAGCGCATTTGTATTTGTTAGTTTGTTCTGGAATTTTAAATGAAACATGTTAGATGAAAGGTCAATATTTTTTATACTAAATGCCTATCTAGTGGTTGGTGGTGCAGCTGCTGAGTGTGAAGTTTTGGGTTCTATGCTCGGGTCAAATGATATCAGGTGTTTCGCCTTCATTACATGAGACTCAAGTCTCAGATGTTTATCGAAGCCTCTATACTTGGTTTGTTTAGGTACTTAAATAAAGGTAAACAATCTTGATGTGACTTTTTACACAAACACATATAAAACAAATAAACTACTGCTTAAACTAGTGGTTCAATTGATTTGGTAATCGTTATTGTTGTTTTACATCGGTTTTTAGTCGCGTTTTATTTTTAAACTGAGTTTTTAAACAAAAACTATTAAAAAGACACATCAAGATTGTTTTATAATAATAAATTCAACCCATCACTGTTCCACTGCTGGGCAAGGGTCTCTTCTCAGAATGAGAAGGGGTAGGCCTTAGTCCACCACGCTGGCCCGGTGCGGGTTGGTGGACTACACCTTTAGTTAAATACCTAAGCAAAACGAGTATAGTAGTTTTGACTATAAGTACATAAACGATAAAGTGTTCGTTTTGTCAAAAAATATCTGAACAAAGTGTGCTCTCGTTTTATAAACAAGTTCCCTCAAATGTATGGTCATGTTGTTTTCATACATTTGTTTAGTACCTATTTTAATGACAAAACTTACACTCAAGACACTAAATTTTCTTTTATTCTAAAATACTTATTTTTCCACTTTAAAAAGTACCCCAGTTTTTTTATCATTTTTTTTAAATACGTTTACCCGCACCATGATATCTCTTGTATCGTGGGTACAGTTTACAAACATACATGTCACATGCACACACAATTACACCCGAAACAACAATCTGTAGATCATCGAAGCTTAGCCGTCTTATCGCTTAGCCGTCGAAGCTTAACCCCAAAATCTTATAAACTTTTATGATAATAACCTCGCATGACAAATAACATTAGACCAATGGCATTGCAGAAGTTTTTTGCAAGTCTACACAGTCAATTTGTACTTCTTAAATATGGACACTAAATTGCCTCGTGCGGGCAAAGAACTCTCGAGATATACGAGTAATTGACGAAATCAGGTCTAATGTGCGTTAGCAACATTTAATAGAACACCAACATTGTACTATCACGCTTTATTTACTTGGATGTGTACTATTGTTCACCCACATTTCGCCCATGCCATTATTAAGTCCCATGTAATAGGAGGCGAGCCTATTGCCATCTACCCGGCACAGTTCCAGACTCTGTGCTGCAACTGAGAATTTCCATACAGAAAAACCCAGTAACACTGCCCGACCCGGGAATCGACCACTAGACCAATAAGGACTAATGATGAATATTTAGCTGATTTCAAGCTAAACCAAAGAAATAAATGTATTTAGGTCCTCGTAAAGAATCTTTTATTTGTTAATTATTGTTTAACAAGCATGAGAACACATAATACTTCTAAGAAACACAGATTTACAAGCAGATGACGCACTATATTTTCAGGAACGTGTGGCAAGCTCATAAAACAAACATTACCGTTAACTATCCAAGCATTGAACCCGGGACCTTTTATTCAAACTGCAGCAAGTATTACGCCATCTGTCTGCTTCTATTTATATTTTTGCATTTTTATAGAGGCTAGTCAGAAATGACGAGTGGAACGATGATTCTGATTTAATATGAAACATCTCAATGTTTAATAACGAATATCGCATAATATATATATACATATATATAAAGAAATATTGATTAATATTATATTAAATATTCTAATTTACACATAAAACATTAAAGTATATATACCAATATGTTGCACAGTTCAAAATAAATGATAATAATAATAAAAAGAGTAAAACCATAAACAAATAACAAAAAATAAAAATATCATAACAAAAAATTTTACTTAAAATATACATATAACACAAAATTAAACTTCATCTCTTATCCATGTATATATATATATGAGTTAGATAATAGTTTCTGTCTTTATGTGTTCAATTTATTAGTAATTTATATTGTTTAATTATTTGCTAAGAATGGTTTATAGGAAGATGGGGTGATGAAAGGAAAACTTATTAAAATTCTAATATCGGGAAAATATATCAGTTTTTAACGTAACAAGTATTTAGTTTGTATAGCAAGAGGTACAAAATTTGTAATGAAATAGATTTTTTTTTGCATATATCCTTATCACACTAGTAATGTTACTTAAAATATATTTTTATTTATAATTTAATATTTATGCTATATTAATAAGAAATATTTATATTTTTATAGTATACCATCACGCCTGTAATCCCCGAAGGGTTAGGCAGAGGTGTACCAACTATTGTACACCCGCATTTCCCGATGCCGTTATTGAGTCCCATGTAATAGGGGGAGAGCCCATTGCCGTCTACCGGGCACAGTTCCAGATTCCGTGTTGTTACTGAGAATTTCTATGTAGAAAAACCCAATAACACTTTGCCCGACCCGGAAATCGAACCCAGGACCTCACGCTCAGCAGTTGTACTTGCGACCACTAGACCAATGAACTGCTTCATCAGTTTTTTTTTAAATATTTTTATGAAACCAACTTCAAAATATTAAAATTAACAAGAATACAAATTTGAATAAAAAAAAATTGTCACGGAAATGACGTAAAGAATCCTGCTCAAAAAACGACCCTTATATTGGATCCCCAGTTCGACACCGAATTTGGGTATTTATAATGATGAAGGCCTTTTGAGACCTTTGCTTTCCAGTCTAACGTGGTACATTCTGGTTGTGTTCTCTTGTGTTAAATGCCCCACTGTTTGAAAATAACAGTATCACTGTAACCGTCCATCACATACATATATGAATGTATTTAGTCATCCATCAATGGGTGGTCAATGACCAGTGTTGACCACATCACCACTTACCGAGGTGATGGTAATCGATGGCATCTGTGGTCGAAGGTAAGCATTTTATCGACAAAAATATCTAACTGCCATATACAAGGATATCATAATTGGGTGATTTTGATATTTTATGTTGGTACCTATACTGTATGAGATCAAGATACTTTTTTTTTGTTTTTTTTTTTTTTGTATATGTCCTTGAACTTCGTGGTGGAAAATGTTAATTAGTAAGGTCAGTTTATGCTGGACAACAAAGGTATACATCAAATAAAATTATGTTAGTATGTGATAATTAGCCTATTTGATAAAGTTACAACTTAATGGCTTAATAAGGATGGAGAAGATTTAGAACTTATTATTTTTTTTACACTGATTTAAATTGCTATGTATACTTAAATATTAAATATTTGTCGAAGTGAAATTTTTGTCAGAGAAATTTAATCATTTCTTAGCTTTAATAGTTACACAAAATATAAATAAAAAAAAAAACACAAAAAAACTTAATAAATATTTAAAAAAACAAAAACAAATAGTAAAAAAAAAAGTTCAAAAAGCTCTAAAAAGTGTCATAAAAAAAAACAATAAAAAAAACTTACATATTTACACATACTGTTATCTAAAATGGCCACAAGTATCAAAACCACACAACACTTCATTGTGAGAATGTGAACCGTATGTCCGGAATGCCTAAGTTGTACTAAGCTGTGCAACAAGCCCTAGCCGCGGATATATACATGACAGATAACTCAAAAGGCCCATTTAATGCAAATATAGAAGAAAATTATACTAATATTAAATTGAAATAATATATTTACAATATGTTTCGTGCAGGTAGATAATTTAAAATTAATACTGGTAAATAAGTCTGTTTTCCCTTTAATCTGTGGGTTATGTCATCATCATCAGCCAGAAGACGTCCACTGCTGAACGAAGGCCTCCTCCAAGGGAGGGATTTGCCATAATCCCCACGCTTGGCAGGCGGATTGGGGGATCGCAGTGGCTCACCGATTAGTGAGAGGACGCTGCTGCCCATCCTCCGGTGTCTGGCCGCAGTTTTAGGACGTACCCGGGTCACGTGGGTTATGTATGACGTACGAAATATCTCTTTCATATTTTTCATCATCATCATCGTCATAAGCGCGATGGCACGTTTGGCGAAGTGGTTCGGCGATTTACTTTTGCGCTACGTGTCGCGAGTTTAATAATAATAATAATATAATAATAATATTTGTATTTATTTATTTACGAAGCGCACGTACGAAATATGAATTATTCGTAAAGTGAGGGAAATTAAAAAATGGCGCTTTAGATGGAAAATAGGGCTTTGAAGAAAGGAATCTCAGCACTGTTTCGGTATAATATAATTATAATGATTTGTTTTTATCACAAATACTGAGAGATTAAGTTAATGAAGACGTTTATTTTGTTCCTTATTCAATTTTGCCATTAACAAACTGTTTAATATTATTGAGCCAACAATATTTAGTTTACAATATTATAAGCAATCAAAATATTATCTCAATCACCAGCTTTCTTTTATTATACCATAAATGTTATCCAAAGTTTAATAAAAATTGGAGTCTATTAAATCACTGTAAGTAATAGAAATTATTTGCAATCAGTGAAAAGTTGCGACTGTATTTATGAGCCGAGAAAATGCCATGGCATACTTTCTTGTTTCATAAAATATGAAAATTGATTTTCTATAAGGAAAGGCATGGAAATCTTAATTCACTTAGTAATTGTTATTTAAATTTGTGGAGCTATACAGTAGCAATTTGTTTCTTCATTTTTATGTTTTTATTTAAACATATACACTAGGATTTCTCTCATATCGTTAGTACAGTTTACAAACATATGGCACGTGCACAACACACAGAGACCCGAAATCATTATCTGTAGATCATCAAAATATATGTTCTGTGTGGGAATCGAAACTGCGATACGCGCAGAAAGCTATAGTTAAAATCTTAACCACTGTGTTAATCAGAATCAAACTACTTTATTGGTCTAGGAACTGTCTCGTTGATCTAGTGGCCAAGAGCAGCTGCGGACCATGAGGTCCTGGATTTAATTTGTTATTCGGTTTTTCTGTATAAAAATTCTCAATAGCAGCACGGAGTTTGAAACTGTGCCCGGTTTATGGCAAAGGTTTACCCTCTAGGACAGTGTTTCTTAAACTTTTTGCAGTAACGGACCACTTCCAGAATTTCTAAAAGACCCCTGTCAAAGAATATTAAAGAGAAAAAATCATGTGGATTCGTGTAGGTACAGTCCCCCTGCACCTCGGGCAGCTCAACAGTAGCCAGCGAGAGCGGTTTTAAACAAACGATGCGTTAGTTTGCTACACAATTTTCTAATTAATGTTAAGGGTTAATTGAGCTGCTGCGGACCCCTACCACATATTTTACGGCCGTAACCCAGTAGTACAGTGGTACTACGTTTTATAATTTTTTATTATTAATTATCGCAGTGTATTACTTCTGCATTCCCCTGTATTGTGTACCATGTATGTCGGCCGTATAACTGTAGTATGTATTATTACTAAGTAAATTATCGGCCGCTACATGAAACCAACAATTAAGTCTTACAATATTGTTATCGCTTATTTTAGATAGCAAGTTACACTGACTGCCTCATTGGTATAAAGGTCGCAAGCGCGACTGCTGAGCGTGAGGTCTTAGGTTTGACTCTCGAGTCAGGCAAAGTGTTATTGGGATTTTTCTGTATGGAAAGTCTCAGTAGCATCACGGAGTCTGGAAAAACTTGCCCCTTATTACATGGGACTCAATAATAGCATCGGCGAAATGTGGGCCTACAATAGTACACCAATTTCATTTCAAACATTGTGTCGTACATAAACTGAGGCAGCCCCAGTAAGTTACAATAGTACTTGCGTCGGAGCTGTCTCACTCTTCCCTTTAGGCCAGTGTTTCTTAAACTTTTTGCAGTAACGGACCACTTCCAGAATTTCTAAAATTCCACGGATCCCTATCAAAGAATATTAAAGGGAAAAAAAAGACATGTGGATTCATGTAGGTACAGTCCCCCCGCACCTGGGGCCGCTCATCAGTAGCCAGCGAGAGCGGTTTTAAACAAACGATGCGTTAGTTTGCTATACAATTTTCTAATTAAGGGTTAATTGAGCTGCTGCGGACCCCTACGACACATTTTACGGACCCCTAGGGGTCCACGGGACCCCACTTTAAGAAACCCTGCTTTAGGCTAATGTTATGTCATGTTATTAATTTCAGAATTCACGACACCGTTGGCGTAGTGGTTGAATGTTCGACTGCTGCTCTACGTGTCTCGGTGTCCTGCATATAGTTATAGGTATTTGTAAACTCACCCACGACACAGGAATAATCTCAAATGCGTAGCAAAGTAAATAAAAAAAATCAACAGTTACGTCTACTTATGTCGCCGACTGTACTTATTATGCGTGTATCCTGCCACTGATTGGCGAGGCTGTTAGAGATAGAAAGATGGCGGGATAACCAAATGGTAATACGATTTGCATGGCTCATTTCCTCCCTGAGGCTGGTATTAGGTAGGAACGTAATTTATCACCTGTCCGAGCTTTTTTCCTTTAAGCTCGCGATTTCATCTGCGTATATTTTGTATTTACTGTCTGATTAGTCTTTTGCTTGACGGCACGGTTGGTGCGGTTGAGAGCAGTGCCCGGTAGATGGCAATAGGCTCGCCCCCTATTACATGGGACTTCATAGCAGCATCGGCGAAATGTGGGTCTACAATAGTACACCTCTGTATACCTTCGGGGAATACAGGCGTGATGCTATGCTATGTTATGTTATGTTAGAACACAGATACTGGCAGAGAATTCAACTCCCTGGCCGTTCGCATTAGAAATAATGCCGCAAAGCGTTTCTTGTGTATAGGAGGAATATCAACGAGAAATTTGATTAGCGACTAGGCAAGCGACTTTACGGCGATGTTCGAGGGTTTGGAGCTTTTGACGTAAGCTCAGCGTCTCGATTAAAGATCTCTTTCTACAGAAACAGTCCGTAAAGTGATCCTGATCATGTGATATTTTAAATAGCCATCCACCTAGTACCTACTAATAACAATGTGATGCTTTTAAAAATAGAGGTATTTTGAGTAATTTATTGTTCTACGAAGGGTTGAGCCGGTCACTGTCATCGCTTTGCATAATCGTGATCTCTTCAATCTGATTACCCAGTAACCTAACGACGTCATTTCACATTAAATCTGGTGACTCCATAATACAATTCATGGTGAGTTTTGTAAGGATCTCTTTTTTTTTTAACACCTTGCTCCACCCTATGATTTCTCCTGTATCGTGGGTATAGTTTACAAACATACATGTCACATGCACACAACCAGACCCGAAACAACTATCTATAGATCATACAAATATTTATTCCGTGCGGGGATCGAACCCGCAACACGTAGCGCAGAAAGCTAATCACTTAAACACTGCGTTAACTGTGTCGGTAAAAATATCTAGAACAAGAATAAGTTATAAGTTCGTTATATATCCTACTAATCCTACTATTCTATCCTACTTTAATATTATAAATGCGAAAGTTTCTGAGGATGAATGGATGGATGGATGGATCTTTGTTACTCTTTCACGTCAGAACGGCTGAACGGATCTGGATGAAATTTGGCACAGAGATAGATTATAGTCTGGAATAGCACATAGGCTACTTTTTTTCCGGAAAACATGTACGGGTTCATAAACCATGCGGGCGAAGCCGCGAGCGGAAGCTAGTAAGGAATAAGTTAGTTAAACACGGGAGGTGCAATTTTTGTACTTCTGAAATACGGCGATAGACAACTTTGTATGGGCTCTGGACCCGGTGGTGTATCAAGTTGTGGTGTATTTAATTTTAAAGAGCATAATAACAGCTTAATTTTATTGTATGACACCTACGATGACAGATGTTTAGGTACAGAACTATGAATAATTTTGTTTTTCTTTAAATAAATGTGTTATTCACACAAAGAAGATTTATTACTGTTTTTCAATAACATAACATAGCATCACGCCTGTATTCCCCGAAACGTTAGGCAGAAGTGTAATATTATACACCCACATTTCGCTGATGCTATTAATTAGTCCCATGTAGTAGAGGGCGACACTATTTCCATCTACTGGGCACAGTTGCAATCTCCGTGCTACTACTGAGAATTTTTATACAGAGAAACCCAATAATATTGCCTAATCCGGGAATCGAACCTAGGACCTCACGCTTAGCAGTCTCGTTTCCAATAGTAATTATAAATAACAAAAAGTAATAAAATTTACAAGTTTTCATAAAAACCCACGAGAATCTTTGTGTAATGATTAGCTATAATACTTTTGTCTTCTATTGTGAGATTTTAGATTAACTTATATTGATTATGATTGTAGATTAACTTAAATTAAATTAATATACGCCTACTAAACCATAGTTCAAAGAAATTCCATCGGTCTAAAACGCAGTGTGTATATTATCATCATCATCATCAGCCAGAAGACGTCCACTGCTGAACGAAGGCCTCCCCCAAGGGGGGGTTTGCCATAATCCCACGCTTAGCAGGCGGCTTGGGGATCGCAGTGGCTCACCGATTAGTGAGAGAACGCTGCTGCCCGTTCTCCGGTGTCTGGCCGCAGTTTTAAGACGTACCCGGGTCGTATTATATATATATATATACTTAGCCCTGAGTGTCCCATTGTTGGGCAAAGGCCTCCCCCTGAGTCTTCCACTGATCTCTACTGTTAGCCGCTTGTCGCCACTGTAAGTTGAAGGCATCAAATTCGTCTTGCCATCTTCTGCGCGGTCTACCTCGGTGTCGTTTTCCACTTCTTCCAGTGTGTATATTAATATCTAATAATTATTTTATATTAGCAAACACAACAAATTATTATAAGTACTTAAATAAATGTTTTTTTTTAGAGGGTTTCATAGCTACCTATCTATCGCTTAGCAGCGCTTGACAATTTACGTTATTACAACGTCTCTCTATCTCGTGTAGATAAATTTTACAGCTTGCAGCTCACTTGCACACCCAGATACAGAAAAATATGCGTAGATCATACAAATATTTATTGCGGATAGAATTGAACCCACGACCGATAGCCCAGAAAGCCAATCCCTTACCCGCAGCACCAATTTTGGCGTCAATGTAATTAACAACAGCCGTCAACGGGTCCTAACTTTGTGACATGCGCATTGGATCATTTTGAGTTTTTATTAAAAACAATCTTATCTTTTTAGTATTTGAGGTTCCGCATGTGTACTGAATAGATATAGTTATAAATTAAATTAAAAACGCCATATTTCAGACAGACTGATATACTGATAATTAGTTTCCTGGATGCGCTATCTATATGTTAGTTTATTTTTAGATGAGTATTTAGGCTAAATTAGGCTAAATACCTTTCTACCTTTGCTTTTTGTTTTACTTGGTGAAAATTTTCATGGTGTTTCATGAAAAATAAATAAATAAGGGGTGCTTCACGAACATGAATTTAAAAATTAAATTAAATTGAACTTAATACAGTTATTCGCATTAGGTTTATTAGTAAAAATATACTAAAACGGACATAGTACAAATAAACTGTGTCCTTTTTAATATATTGAAATTGTAGTGATGACTAGAAATTTTGCATTGACTGCTATGACTTTCTTTTGCTTCGTATGATGCTATTCCATCACACCAAAAACAAACAAGTAACTCACATCGTTGAGTTACTTCAGTTGCGGATTGTGGAGGCCATGGGACTTCAGCCACTGTTGCCTTTCCTTAAATCCGGCTCTAGGTTCGCACCGGGAAGGATAACAAACCAAAGTGTAGCCGGTAATGCACGCACGTGATTGTCCAAATTAGGTATTTTCCTGCGACCACATTCGGTTTAATTATTTCGTAAACAACTTTGCTGTTTTAATTTAGTGTGCGAATTATCTGTATAGGTTAATATTAGCACACTGCATAATATAATTAATAATACAAATTTAAATTTATTGAAACATTAATTTTGTAATAATTATTTAATGACGCTAAGGAAAACAATTTTGACTGACACATGTAATATACTATTTCTGAACAGTACCGCTATCACGAGTTTTCTTACTATTTACTATTATAGTAAAATAAATTTTAATGATAGCGATTTTAGTTCTTAACTTGGTTACATTAGGGATTAGAGTCGCTTATGTGACATATGTGTAATAGAAAGTTTTGATTTACTATATTATAGAGATGTCATGTTAGCGACTCTAATCCCTAATGTAACAAAGTTAAGAACTAAAATCGCTTGCATGAAAATTTATATTTACTATGAAAGTAAATAGTAAAAAACTCATAATAGAGGTACAGGACCAAGAACTTGACAATATTCGATATTATGAAAACCGATTCTCTTTAAATAATCTCATATTATGTTACGATTTTAATTAAATAAGGACCTCGTAGCTTCATGCCTACTGCAAGAGACTAAGAGGTTAAGAGGTAAAGAGAAGAACTGAGAGGTTAAGAGGTAAAGAGAAGAACTAAGAGGTTAAGAGGTAAAGAGAAGAACTCAGAGGTTAAGAGAAGAACTGAGAGGTTAAGAGGTAAAGAGAAGAACTAAGAGGTTAAGAGGTTAAGAGAAGAACTGAGAGGTTAAGCAGAGCGCTTGCTGCAGTCGTAAAGCATGAAGCAGTGGGTTTCGGGTGTTAAGTTTGACATCGATCTAACCATACATTATCAGTGTCTCCCAGTAATGTCTTCCTGACCGATTTCGGTCACGGCGGCCAATCTCACCGGAGATTAGCCAACTACGCAGAAGATATTATAGAGCACAAGTGTGTGCGCAAACACAGGTGCTCTCTCTATTCCTTCACTCTCATAGTCCGATGGGACGGCAATCCGACACGACCGGAGGGAGATCAGGCGCAGGACCTGCTTACGACTTTACGTGCTTTCCGAGGCACGGTGTGTATTCACATACACGAAGACCCAGACCCGGAACAAATATCTGTAGATCATACAAATATTTGTTCCGTGCGGGAATCTAACCCGCGACACGTAGCTCAGCAGTCGATCTCTCAACCACTGCGCCAACCGTGTCGTCGTCTCCCAGTAATTGGGTGGCGGAGGTCAGACGGCAGACGCTGTGTAAAAAACTGATTTCAGCATCTGGTTAGATTGAGAGAGGCTGATGATGATGGATTTGAAATGAACCCGTCATTGACAATTCACAATATTCGATTATTATTAGAAGACCAATGAATTAATGATCAAGGTAATTTTATATCGGTTAGGTAAACCGTTTGCGAGAATGACATAATTTTACAAGAATAATAAATACGGAGAATTCGTAATACCTATTCAAAATAATAATCTACACGCTGATGACGTAATATGGCATTAATATGACTGTTTGAGCCTTCTGACTACCAAGGTAGTCAGAAGTTTGGTCAGAAATATTATTTGAAGAGACTGGTGCCGGGGATTTGGAAAGGTTCGGTACGGCGCTATTGTGAGATTTAAGTTTGGGAAAAGAGTCTTATATAATGCATGTTAATTTAAGATTTTAATTGTAAATTACCTTTTTGTTTTTGAAAAGAGTATCCATGGAGTTTCTTGCCGGTCTCTTCTCCATAAGACCTACCCCCTTTGGAACCGTGCGCCTAGAGTCTCGACTTTTTAAAATTGCCTGAAAAGGCCTACTTGAAATAAAAAACTTTGACTTTGAGTTTTTTTTTTGTTTAATCTGCCACCTAAGATATTTTCCTATTTTTGTGGTTGCCGTACTAGGCATGATTCCTGTATCGTGAGTGCCATTACAAACATAATTATTAACATGAATAAACAGCCACACCTGGAACCAATATCTGCAGATCATACAAATATTTGTTCTGTGCAGGAATAGAACCCGCGACATGTAGCACAGCAGTCCCTCAAAACGCGCCAATCGTGTCGTAATGTAAGTCGTATTGTTGGTATACTGACAACATTTGCCTCAATAATAACTGCCTTTTTGGTCATGGGTTTGATTAACAGATCGGTCAAAGTTTTATTGAGTCTTTCTGAAATGTAAAGTAGCAACATTTCGGAATTGTGCCAGATACAATAGTACAATAGTGGCACGATAGTGTACAATAGTTCGTATATCTCTGCCTAACCCTGCGGCGAATACACGCGTGATGCTAATTGCTATAATAGATTTCTGGCCGCAAACAAGCAGAAGTTAACAGAATACATTGAAATGAAATGAAATGAAACTATTTATTTTGCAATTAGAATTTTTCAATGCCGACGCCGTCAAAAAATGCCGACGCCGTCTAGTTTAAAAAAGACGTGTAAATGTGTTACACGTCTTTTTTAAACTAGACGGCGTCGGCATTTTTTGTGACTATCCCTGAGAAGAAACGCCGAAACAAACTCGCAAGATCTATTTTAAAGTCCAGACAGATTGTAAGATGTATGACAGATTGTATGCAAGACTACCTTAGCTTTGGACGGTTTGACATTCCAAATCCATCAAGATCCAATCAATATTGAACATCGAATCTGTATCTCAAATCAATCAATATTACACGCGGTTTGGAATTTCCTGCGAATTCTCACTCACACTTTAATAGAGTAAATTGATGTACAAACATAAAGCGGTTGATATCAAAAATTTCATACGTGAACCGTGTAAATTTGAAATAACAGGTCGCAGCGTTATCATATAAATGTTGCAAGCAACTGGTTGTAAATATATTGTTGCTCCTTAAGATTAAGCAGTGTTAGCTTGGCGTTTGAGTTCTCGTCTCCAATGCAATCATGGAACTCGTGGAACTGTGCCGTTACATATGTTTGAACGTTGAAGGAAAACATCGTGAATAATCCTGCACATTCACAACAAGACAAGGCTTCATAAAAGTTTTTGATCGCGAGCGTGGTCGACTAAAGCCTAACCCTTCTAATTCTGATTATCATTTATAAGTTTTAAGATAACCATACATAAAAATGCCTTCAGCTATTCAATGACATTTTCGGTTTTTCAATTCATCCTTCGAATTTTTCTTTTTTTTGTCTTAAGAGTTGTGAACAAATTTTGCCCAGCTATGAGACGATACGGACTGTAGGAACATGAATATTTCACTATCTAATTTTAATAGTGATATTTACTAGCTAAAGTAACATCTTAAAGATATTCTATGGGGCTATGCTATACATAATATAAATCTGGCAAGAAAAATAACACAAGCAACGGTCGCGCAATCGTCGCTCAAAAATTGTAATCGCAAGTTATATAGTAAGCCTACATACAACTTCCTTTACCTCTTTGCTAGTCATCGCTCCACAAGATTATTCGTGACGAATTCTTAACTGATGGTTAAATAACTGTTATCCGCAAGGTCAATTGTACCTTTGGGTGAGATCATGAATCACAAGTGACGTAGTATGTAGATCGATGGTTGATCGAAAGTAGGTTAGATGTTAACGGAACAAACTATAGATAAAAGCTCCATGTTCATTATAATTATAGCCTGCAATTGTCACGTGACAAAAAATTATATGAGTTGTTAACAAAAACAAATTGTGTCAGTGTTCCATAAAGCAATAGCCCCAAAATGCTTCCCTGGGGAACTCCAAAGAATGACAAATGTTAGTGTCATTATAAATCTGCAACGTTATTTACCTTATTATTATCTTGGGTGATGAAATCAATTTAATCTTGCAAGATTATGTGTAATGGAATCAATCAAATTTTGTGTTGTTGTATCTACTCTACCAGTGGACTACTGTTATTAGCACTAACCTACTGAGAATGGTAGTTAACGCCATCTAGTAATAACAGTTGGAACTTTTGTTTTAAGATGTAATTGAGCATTATTATTATATACTGCTTGTATTTACCCACATAATAATGAATTGGGTTTTTTTTTTTATGAATTTTGAATAATATTTCAACTAGATAATTTAAGAACGTAGGTAATGTTCGACGACACGGTTGGCGCAGTGGTTAAGCGATTAGCTTTCTGCGCTATGTGTCGCGGGTTCGATCCCCGCCCGGAACAAATATTTGTATGATCTACAGATAGTTGTTTCGGGTCTGGTTGTGTGTGTATGTGACATGTATGTTTGTAAACTGTACCCACGACACAGGAGAAATGCTAGTGTGGGGCAAAAAAAAAAAATGTTCCCTATACACGAGTATGTTGCTTAAGAAAAACATAGGACGCCTGCGCAAATAAATATGCTATATTTTAGTTCATATGAGAATTGCTACAGTAAAAATATGAAGGCGTTTTAACCACTCAAATCATTGAATTAATTATTGCAAGGTAACAGCCTCCACTAGTGACAAACCCTGAGATCATCTGGCGCACCCTGGACAGTCAGCCTAAATACCACCGTTCCGGACTAGTTTACCTTTCCACTACGGCATGAGTGAGAGGACAGAAGACCGAGCTTAATATGTTTAAGTCCGTCTTATTCAATCAGATATGGTCGTATTCGACTGGCCAGGGTACGCTTGATAGTATGGGACTTTCCTTGAAACCTCAACAGTAAGGTAAGATTATCTTACTACATGAGCTTTCTATTCTTTCTATTTAGTTTACGTCTTCTATATGCCTTTACATAGCTGGCGATCCATCAGAATCTGCTCTGGCGGATATTTATAGACAGACGGAATCGGATCCAGGAATTAAAATATTATCTTCTATCTTCTGGTCAGCTTCTAACTGCTATGCCAATCTTATTCAGAGGCAATCTTATCGTTTTTTTCCTAGTATTTTTATTTCTTATTTTATTTTACACATTAAATTACATTATTCTCGCATTCTCTTACCACAACAGAGTACTAAACAAATATTTAAAAATCTATTATTTTAAAAGAGTTTCCATGGAGTTTCTTGCCGGTTCTTCTCCATAGGACCTACTTGGCCTAGAGTTTAAACTTAGTTTACATATAATAAAGATATACTCTATTCTATTCTATATATAAGAAAATCAGGAAAAAATAAAATAAGAAAATTATTTACAAAAATGTTTTAATAAAAAATTAACATTAACGACTACTGATGAACACAGGTACTGGCCACAACGTCCGATCGATCACTTGGATACTAAAATTAGAACTTATTTACAAATTTTGTGCTTCACTGTACTCGTACAGTCACCGACTCGAGTCACTCTAATGTTTGGATTAAATTGTTAGTAGGATTTTGTTTTAGATTTAGTAGCCTGCGTCGGCGTCGTAACTGCTTTTTCTGCTGTCGTATTGGCCTGAAAGAAGGAAACATTGTTATCGTACAATTCTCATTATACTACTCTTATATATGCCAATCACTCTCTTTTCCCAAGACAGAGGGAGTGATCATTTTCAAGATTGTTATAACTAATAATGTCAGCAGCGCGAACTCGTATATTTTTTAAGACTAGGTACTAGCAATAGCAGTGATGGCTGTGTGGTTGAATATTTGCCTTTCATGCAGGCAGGCAGGAATCCGAGCACTAACCCGGCCCGCACTTCTGATTTTTTGTGCATTCATGTACAGATTATTTTTTCAAGATCATTTTCGTTAACGGTTTTCGTTTCGCTTCGTGAACCACATGAAATAGTGCATCGCGGGCTTCGAACTCACTCGTCGCCAATCCGAACCCACAGTTGTTGACCTAATTCCTGCTTAAAATTATCTAAGCTTATTGAACGAATAACAACCTACTGCAATCACACTGCTATTGCAAGTCCGACGGGTTAATGCGAATTCTATCCTCGGACGCGCGATTTTACGCGTTCGTTGACTGCATTTTGCTTTCAAAAAGTGAACAATGTTTACTTAAACTCGTATTCCTGCTGCAACGAGTTGCTAGTGTTCTATGGCTCTAAGTGAAGATGAAAACATGATGACGTAATGTTTAACGAGGTTCAAATGAAACTATCTGTGTTTGACATTATTTGTATGTTTTGCGGCCTTGTTGATAAATAGGTGAAAGGTATACTGGTAGTGTACGTGATTGAAATCTTTAAACATTGTGCACAATAAGACTGAAAGGGGACGGAAAAATCTTTCGATAGTCTTTTTTTTTAGCTTTGCCGCACATTCGAAATTATTCCTGTATCGTAGGTGCGTTTACAAACACATATATTCAAATACACAAAGAGCCAGACCCGAAACAAATATCTGTAGATCATACAGATATGTGTTCTGTGCGGGAATCGAACCTGCGACACGTAGCGCAGCAGTCGGTCTCTCTACCACTGGACCAACCGTGACGTCAGATTTATGAATCTCTAGTGGATACTGCTTTTGTATTTTGTCTACTTTGCATCACCTAACGAGTTAATTCAGTAACCAGCGGTTTACTTTTCTCTTGAGGTATTTAGACTGTGATATGATTGCATTTTTAGGTGAAAAATAATCTTGGAACCACCATACCTTGAGACCTATTCGTGAGCTGCAAACTTTTGAGGATTGCCTCGGGAATCGGTGGGGGTGTAGGCAGGTGATCGCCTTCTGCGCGGTAGCCGTTCTCGTCAGCTATGTAGGTGACGGTGTACATCTGGCCATCATCACCGATGTAGGAGTACGATCCAGAGACCGAGAGGGAACCTTCTTCTGGTTGCGCGCCAGGGATCACGCGGCCTGGAAGGATGAAGGCAATGTAATATAAATATATGTATAAACATCTTCACATTTTTGTGAAGTGACCCAGAACTTGCGTTATCGGGTTTTTGTGTATGGAAATTCTCAGTGGCAGCACAAAGTTTTGAACTCTGAGCTGTAGACTCAATATTGTTTTTAATAAAACGTTGCCCTACTCTAGGATTTCTCCTGTGTCGTGGGTACATTTTTACAAACATACATGTCACATGAACACACAACCAGACCCGAAACAACTATCTGTAGATCATACAAATATTGGTTCCGTGCGGGATTCGAACACGCGACAATAAGCGCAGGAAGTTAATCACTTAGCGACTGCGACAACCGTGCCGTCATTTTGATTTTATAGTATTCGTACACCTCTGTCTAACTCTTCAAGGAATATAGGCGTGAAGCTACATGTATGTACTCACAAACATTAACCTTTAAATTAATTTAAATGTGTGTACATACCTGCTATTCACTTATATGTTATAACTGCTAATTGCTTTGTATAACTAATGTTTATTAGCTTTGAATGTTCGAATCACGAATCCAGTTATCATTTTGTACAGTAACATATGTAGCTTGAAATTGAACTAAGTTATGCAAGGCCCTTTCGTATCCTCTTGATTGCTCAAAAAGACGGTGGGTAGAGCTCCAAATAATAATTTTAGAGGTTGATAGAAGTAGGTTCTGTTGCCAAAATGCTAAAGTTAAGTGCCATAATGGTTAATTTAAAGCGAAAAGGATTGAGTATGTTGGTGAGTACGAGGCAAGGAGTGCTAGGGTCAAAACCGAAGACCTATAATTATGATGATGAATTAGGCCATATTAATTCCAGGAAATCGGAACTTTTCTTCGTTATAATATAATATTAAAATGACGTTTCAGACAGTGTACGATACAAAATCAATGGTTATAAAGGCAATAAAACGTTAGATTTAAAAAAAACATGATTTATGTATGTTTGATAGAACTTCTGTCAAAAAGGGGCACACTATTTTCATACATTTTTAGCTTGACTTGAAAGTCGTAAAGATGCGAGAAGATGTTACTGCTTACCAGCAAATAAAGAGTACTGGACTACAACAAAACATCGAGAGCGCGCGTGTAATAATGTGATGTATTTACAAAGAATTAAGTTTAATTTATATTGCACTGAATGCTCTGCTTTGAACCGGTGGCGTATCTGTAGTAAAATATAGTATATAGCATTTCTACTGATTCACTGATGGTAATAACTCACCTTGTTGTTCAGCCTTGGTGCCATCACTGGTTTCATAAGCATAATGGTATCCCTCCTCGTTGATCTCGTTCTCGTATCTCAGGATCTCAGCCTGACTACTAGCAGAAGCCTGTCCAGCATGTCCTGCATGGCCACCAAGTGGTGCTTGGAGACCAACGTTCGCTCCACCAGCTGATCCAGCGTTGGGAGGTAGGTAGATGGAGTTGTCGAGGCGGGCTGCTGACGCAGCTGACACCAGGGCAAGTACGATGAACTGGAATTGAGATAAGATAATGTGAATAACTTGAACATTATAGATCGAATTAATTTTGGAGTTTATTCCAATAAGAGTGAAAAGACTATGTTAGCTGGTTCTCATGACTTGCTCTTGTCAAAGATATGCCTGCTTCAATAAAAGTAATATGCTTCAATTCTGGGATACAATGATTCTCAATTTCGTAATCAGTGAATTTTGAAATGTGCTTCTCTCTAAAGTTGAAATGCCTGGAGGACGGTAAAGCCATTACGATTAGTTAATAACTATAAACGATATCGATTCAACAAGTTATATAAACCAAAAATCTAAATTTTAAGGTAAACTTTAGTAAGTGTAACTGATTGAGGTTAAGGTAACACAGCGACGGGAAAGGCTAAGGTTTTGAATGTGACCCCATAGAACTATGGTCACGATCACTGCAAATAGAAGCCTGTTAACTTTAATGGAGGAGTTAAGAGTTAAGTTTAAAAAATCGCGAAACCCAGAAAATTGTATGGGATACCATAGGTTTTAAAATTAAAATAATTATATCAGAAAAAACTATTAGTATTATAAACGATAAAAAAATTAAATTAAAAGACAATGTTAAGATTAGTTAGTCACAAACTGTTTTTACAAGTGAAACTATAATTTGTGTTAAAGTAAGACCGTGTCCAAGACACGGTCCTAGCGTTAGTTGATCCTACAATATAATCAACTTTTTAGAAAAAAATCTAACTAATGCCCAAATAATATATGTAGAAGCTCTTCTAAGCCAGACCATTTACTATAAAGGCCTACAATTGAGCAACTGCACAGATATCTTGCAGGGAAAGGATTTAGTACAGGTGACATATAAAGTAGACATTAAACACTTTAGAACTTTGACCTAGATAGTTCAAACAAATCCGGTCGTAATAACATAGCAATTTTTTGGTTGTGTGTGTATGTGACATGTATGTTTGTAAACTGTACCCACGACACAGGAGAAATCCTAGTGTGGGGCAATGTTTTTAAAAAAAAAAAAAAAAAAAAAATTAAGTTCAAAACTCATTAAGCATTTAACTTCAAAGATAAAATTAAACAAATACATAGCTGTAATACTCCTAATATGGAATAAATTTGATAATGACGAAATATTAGACCGGGACCGTTTACATGAATTGCAAATTGCTTCTTCTGGGTTCTTATATCTTAAATACTAATAAGTATTTTCAACTCAATTGATAATGAACGTAATGTGTAGCTCACAGATATAGGGGCAAATTTATATTAAGGTTTAAAGCAATAGCATTTCAAGTTAAATTATGCCATCTAAGTAATATATATCTAGTTATATTAGAACTTGTGTTAATATTCCTATCAACGCCAAGGTCATATAAGCTAGAGCTAAATTTGCAGAGCACAATGATACAGGTTGGTAAACATCAATGAAAAAATGAATGGGGTCGAAGAGATCGAAGGGAAGCTATTGAAGTCATATTATTTCCAACTTAGTAATAAACACAGAAACATTTGAATCAATTTCTATACATAAAAAAAATATTTAAAAAAAAAAAAACTTGGCCACTCTATAATTCTTGTATCGTGGGTGCGTTTAGAAACACATATATTCACAAATATACTATGGCTTCAGTAGCAAGTAACAAAAATGAAAAACTATCCTAAACGAATAATTAGGCGTCAAAGTACTCATCTACATTGCTTTCAACGGGTAGCGTGCCCTAAATGCTGGCAGCATTACCATTGAATGGCAATGCTTATCCTTTGACCAAATAACAGACCAGATGACCAAAATCCAAAGCTTTTAACTCCGAAGAAAATACTTCACTTTGATGATCTAATTTACACACCGAACCACCAACCTAATTTGCTACACCTACACAAAACACGATCGCCTAAGTAAACGCTATAACAGCTATTTCTCAATTTTCGGGTGCTATTCTTCCGTCTAGCGTTGCGCTTGCGGTTATTTCAGTGTCATAACTCAACTGTAACATCTGCAATACTGTGGTGGTACTTGACAAATGCGGTTGCAGATTTAAAAGTCTTGATGAGGAAGCTTGAACGGCATTGTGAAATTTTGGCAAATTATCTCTGAAAATTCTGTGGTCAAAAACAGCCCTGACTTCCTGTGGGTCTCGTAAAGGAATGAGACTAATTTTACAGGCGTAAGTGTCTATTTCTTGGATGTTTTGCCTATCTATATTATAAATCAGATCTAAAAAAATCATCATAAGGATCACAATTTGATTGTCACATGGTGGAACACACCTGAGAAGACTTCAAACAGTTCTCGATGGTATGTGTACTTACTTGTAGTGCGCCAACCGGCACTAGGTTAGTAATGTCAGTTAAATGGTTTACGAAGGATTGCGGTAGTTAAAAAGAAATCGTTCCTCGTTAAAAAGAGACGCTGTTTCAAACAATATTTATTCACAATGCAGAGAATTTTATTTTCGACTATAAATGTAGTAGTTGGCAAGTTTTTATTGAAATGGAAATTATTATAATAATCAAGCGTGGGTCTTCTATCACAAATGGAGAGGGTTAACTCCACAAGGCTAAGTTAGATTTTTGTTTTACGATTTGCGACATTTTTATCTGACCTTGAATTGCTGAAGCGGGATCTAATCATATAAATTTTTACCAGGGTTAGGACTACTATAATGAAAAAGACTGCTCTTAAAGAAAAGGTATTTAGAACGTATAAACGATGGTTAAGTTTGAATTTGGAAACGAGGATAATTTAAATAATAATAGGTCTAACTGCGGTAACCGTTAACCAGGAAGTGCATTAAATGACACATAACGTTTGGAAATCAATTATGTATAAAAAGTCCTCAATTTAGTATGATAATTAAACAGACCAAAATGGGTATACAATTTTGTATTTTTTGCTACCGAGACAAAACGATGTGATTTAAATATCCTTGTAGCCTTTAGATATGCTATTTTTTGGTATGAGCACATGGCTGGAAAAAATGACTTCGGATATCTGAGTTTTAGCCTATTTATATAAAAAAAAACACAACATAAAATATTGAGTTTCTTCCCGTTTTTGACACATCGAGACTCGAGACTCCTTTGGGCCTTGGAAAGCATGTTAAGTAATCGGTCCCGTCACTTAGTCACTACCAATCAGTTTAATTTTCGGTTATCAATATCTCTTATTCTTTGGGAGGCAGGGTAAATATCAGTCTGCCGGGGGTGCGGTGAATGCGCGAGCGAATCCCGTATCTCCGGCGCTACAGGTATGTCGCAGGAACACCGTGTGGTTTTAGTCGGTAAAAGTCCGACATCACCCGTCGCCTTCCCCAGGGCGGCGGGAATGGATGAGCATATCCACACGTAAAAAAAAGGGTAAATATCAGATATAAAATACATAGGTACTGATAATTTAGCCAAATCCAGTTGGAATCAAACCAATCATTGCTGGGAAGAGTCTAGGCAGATTATGATGATGAAACTTCCAAACCTACTTACTGACATTTTGGAAATGGAGTTTATATGGACTGTAACTACAACGATAGCAAACATTGATGTCAGCACAACAAATTAATATTGAGATCACTAACTAATAAAGCGCTTTATTGTGACGAAGACATGGTCTAACTATCTCATTGGTCACCACTGTTGTTGATCGTGAGGTGCTGAACGATTCTCAGGTCGAGCAATGTCTTATTGGGTTTTTATGTAAGAAAATTCTTACTAACAGTTTGAAATTGTGCCCTGTTGTATTTAACATGGGGCTTAATAACAGAATAAGCCAAATGCGGGTGAAAATAGTACATCTCTGCCTAATCCTTAGGGATTACATGGTATTGTGTTATGTAAAATAAGTCTATCAATTACATCGCAATCGTGCAATGAACTCTAAAAGGCTGGAGGCTATGGTCATGACAATTATAACTGAAGGTAACTAGACAAATATATCATTAAAACTATTTCTTTGAATTGTCAATAATTTGAATATTTTTCACTTCTCCGCTTCATTTCAGAACTAAAAAACGATTGGTTGATGATAATTTAAAAAAAAGACGTGTAAACTCATCTTCTCAAAGTAAAGTACCAATCAGTTTAAAAAATATATGGATAGATAACATTTTTGCCACGTTTAAGCTGTAAGCTGATTAATTACAATAGTATTAACTATTGAATTGGCTTCACTACTCCGCCGAATATAAACGATCGAAATATCACGGTTAATTTATTGAGCACAGCGCCCGAAAAACCGAAAATTTGCGAAAAATATATCAAACAATCCCTTTCGTATCCACTCCAGAAAATTGCCAACGATTTAGGAGAAACACAATTTTAAAATCACTGATAATGATAAACACACACAAACGACACACGAAATAGAAAGGTTTGC
The DNA here is from genome assembly GCA_947562105.1 of Shargacucullia verbasci. NCBI lineage: Eukaryota > Metazoa > Arthropoda > Insecta > Lepidoptera > Noctuidae > Shargacucullia > Shargacucullia verbasci. The sequence goes on along the minus strand of OX387297.1, from coordinate 2,180,679 downwards.
ACTATTCTGATTGCTTAATAAACAAATATGTACTAACGAATTTCATAGCTGATGTGTCCTCTGAGGAAGATGCCAGTGAAATGTGACTGTTTAGTGAATCTGCCGCATTTTATACCACTGCTTACACTACTCAATATTTTGACTGATATACATTCAGTAACATTTGAAGATCAACTCTTCAATCAGCAGCACACACAAATTTCAACGTTATGCTCATATCTCTAAGGTTAATTTTGAGGTGTCTTGTATTTGTATCATCTGCAAGGACCAGTAATTTATTATATTTATTAATAAAACAAATTATTGGGAACTATGTCTATTATTTGACCTTGGAGTTGTTAAGATTTTAACTGTGTTTTGACAAATTGAGATGTAATATTTAAATGTAAGCGGGTACCAGTTAAGTAAGTCTCCATATAAGCGCATGAACTGTCTCGTTAGATTTTTAGGGTTGCGTAGAGAAACGATGTACCTATTATTCCATCACGTCCTTGCATATATGTATCTGTTAATCCTGTAACTTTACTTGAAAAATACCACAGCAATAAGCGTCAGAGGTAGATGAATATTATGGTTATTTTGTAATCAACTAGGAACCAAAGAAAATATTAATAATATTTAACAAATAATCATACAAATCTATAAAGACAAACTATTTCATTATAAATAGTTACGAAAAAAAAAGATAGCTTTTTTAATTAAACTAGCTGTTGCCCGTCTGTGTGTATTTTGTTTTCTGGATCTCGACAACAGTGACACCGACCATGTCCAATTATAGCTAAAAACCATTCAAGTGACTCCATAAGTACAAGAAAAAGATCATCAAAATCGATCAAGCCGTTTAGGAAGAGTAGAATTACGAATACACGCATGCCGGATTATTTTTGTCGCTCACTGCACCTATTTGATTAAGTTTATCGATGTGACTTTTCCCGTTCTTCGATCGTGAAGACATGAACTCTCAGAAGGCAATTACTCACTTCATGATAGAAATATCACTCAGTCAGCAAACCTTTGTAATCGGGTAAACAAACTTGGGCATGCATTCAAGGACATTTCTGATCACACCAATATTCCTAAGAATAATAAAAAAGAATACAAAAATTTATACTATATTTATACTGCAAGACTCAATAAAAACTGTTATTACCCAATTGCATCGGAGAGAACAGAAAGAACAAAATCTAATGTACATATTTTAATTTAATAAAGACAACACACACTTTGCCGTTTTTTAGAACAGTCTATTTCTCTGGTACCTGAACGTTTAAGTGTAATAATACCTGTAGGTATACAATAATGAACAACATTATGTTGTAAATGCCATTATTATGTTTTTGTAAAGGTAAAGGTCAGAAAATTGTATTTGGATGTTAGACAATTTATTAGCAAAACATAAATACTGTTATAGAATTCGGTACATTGCTATTATGGATAGATTTAGATATAATTTCGCATTGCAAAAGCTTTTATCAAAGATAAAATAGTTTGCAACAAGGCAAAAAGTAAAGCGCCATCTATCGCAGTGAAGCGACAACAGAAAATCCAGAAAATCGCACTATGAGAGTTTACAACGATTCTTACACACAAATCAATCCGAATCCGCCAGGCTACGCACCTTGCCTGGTCAGAGGATCCTCCCTTTTCAATAGAGGAACACCATACCTTGTTCCTTCATAATAGTATGTGATTCATAACGTTTGAAATGATTAATTTCTATTTTTTTTTTGTTTCATGCTTTGTAGACTATCAAGTATTGGCCTCGCCGTTCAAAAGACAATATTAACAAAAGCTTGACCAGGGGATCGAACTCAGAACACCCAGTTCTTGCAACCAGAAGCTGCGCTTGCGACTAGGCAAAATGATAGTTTCTCTGTATCGAGATCCTCAGCGCCAAACTGTACTGGATGGCAATAGGCTCGCCTCCTTTTATATGGGACTTAATTACGGCATCGGTGTATCTCTGTCCATCCCTTCAGAAAATACATACATCACACGACGACAGAACTTAATCATCATCATCATCATCAGCCAGAAAACGTCTACTGCTGAACGAAGGCCTCCCCCAGGGGGGGGGGGGTACCATAATCCCCACGCTTGGTAGGCGGCTTGGGGATCGCAGTGGTTCACCGATTAGCGAGAGGACGCTGCTGCCCGTCCTCCGGTGTCTGGCCGCAGTTTTAAGACGTACCCGGGTCTCAGAACTTAATACATACCTATTAAATTATCTAACCGAGAGTCGAACTCAAACCCGATGACGGGCGCGTATTTAAGTCTCATGTTAATGCATTAGTCTTATAAATGTCACCTATTAGAAATAGGGTCTCTAAATAGCGTCGCTTAACATTTAACTCTACTATTTACAGATGCTCTTATAAATCTGTTAAGTCATCTGACTAAGTTAAAGTTAAGGATTTGGATTAAAGTGGTTTAGGAATTTAAGAGTAATTTCTGAGATGACTAATCATTTTATTTTGTAAGGGTTTTCATGATATAATTATTGTATTGTTTGTGTAACTATCACTGCTTACAATAAGCGCTGCTTACAATAAGTAAGCAGTGTTAGCCTAGCGGTTGAATGCTTGCCTTACATGCAGGAGGGTCTGAGTTCAAACCTGGCCCACACCTCTGACTTTTCGGAATCATCTGCGGATCAAAATTTGATTATCACTTGCGTTAACGGTGAAGGAAAAACATCGTGAGGAAACCTGCATACCTGAGAGGGTGACATGAAGTTCTTGATGATGTGTGTAGTCCGCCAACCCGCACCGGGCCAGCGTGGTGGACTAAGGCCTAACCCTTCTCATTCTGAGAAGAGACCCTTGCCCAGCAGTGGGACAGTAATGGGTTGAATTTATTTTGATTTATTTTTGTGTAACTGTATCTAAACAAAACCTACAATGACATTGTCTCGTCAATTGGTCAGTCTATGGTGCGACCGTGCCATAGTAAGACGTGTCTGGGAGAGCCATTATGGAAGTCAGATGCTTAGTATATAGTGAACCAATGTATTGATTTAATCATGATAACTGTTCATATCGTTATGAACAATGGGCGGCCTTTTCGCAATCAGCGAAGAGGGTATGCATGAGCATTTTCATACGGAAAAAAAGGCCGTACAGGAATTGAACTCGCGATCTGTAGCGACGAAAGCACGAACACAGCCGCTATGGCAATCGTGCGGTCTAAGGCTACATCAGATATCGTGACCATTTCCAAATCTTTAGTTTGTTACGCATGTTTGCACATCGATAAAGATATTTGAAATTATCTATAAAATTAGAATCGTTCGATTTTTGCGATCCATCTCGCGATATCACGGTTAATCAAATGGTTATATACCATTTAGCTTTAAATTCCAATGTCATGAAACTCGAGTTCCACAAATTAAGTTGTATAATATTTTATATGGAACGTAATGATTCATCTAACTAGCCTTTTCCCGACTACATTGGGGTCGGCTCCCAGTCTAACCGGTTGCGGGTGAATATAGGTATTTTACAAGGCGCGACTGCCATCTGACATCCGCCAACCAATTACTGGGAGACATTGATACTCCAAGGCTAGACTGGTTGTCAGACTTTTGGGCTGCTGACACCCGTAACGACTGTCATATGTTTTCATAGGAACCAACTGCTTAACGTGCATTCCGAGGCACGGAGGGGTATTGATGTGTGAAGAATGGTTACCCATCCAAGGATTGACCGCAGCAAGTGCTGCTTAACCTCGCAGATCGACCGATCTGCGCGGTAGCTATGTTCAACTGAAAATTTTCAAACAGAAAACCCAATAACACTATTCCCGATTCCCCAAATCCTGGACCTCACACTAGACCAAAATCCGCCAAAAATGCCAAAAAAATTAATATCGCGGCGTTTGTCCCTCAGTGTTAAGAATCCTTAATACTTAATAAGTTTAATATCATCATCTTTCAAACGAAATGAAGTCATATTTCGATGTGAGTCGTGATATCCGCGATAACTAACGGCCACTGAACATATAATTTAAATAATGAATCTAAAATTACCAAGTGATTAATGATAGTGCACTAAAGATATGGGTTAATTAGTTATTCATACTGATCTATGTGATTATAAGAATGTTAAAGATGGTCAAGACACAGACAAAATGTTGTTTTATACACCTCACTGTGATATTACTAATATAGTACGATCAGCAAAAATATATACTTAAATGTGAAAGTTTGTGGGGAAGGATTGATGGATGTTTGTTACTCTTTCACGCAAAAACTACCGAACGGATTTGGAATACATATAGCATATACCCTGGATTAACACATAGGCTACCTTTTATCCCGAAAAAATGCACGGGTTCGTAATCCACGCGGGCAAAGCCGCGGGCGAAGCTAGTATTAAATATGTCTTTAAAAATTCTGAATTTTCAATCTTAAGCAATCCCTTGAAATGATAAGCCTTACAATTATAATATAAGCCTTGAATTAAAGAAGAAGAATAACATGACATAACATAGCATCACGCCTGTATTCCCCGAAAGGTTAGGCAGAGGTGTACTATTGCAGACCCACATTTCACAGATACTGTTATTGAGTCTCATGTAATAGGGGGCGAGCCTATTGTCATTTACCGGGCACAGTTCCAGATTCCGTGCTGCTACTGAGGATTTCCATACAGAAAAAACCCAATAAAACTTTTCCCGACCCGGGAATCGAACCCAGGACCTCATGCTCAGCAGTCGTAAGCGCGACCACTAGACCAACGAGCAGTCAAGAGAAGAAGAATAAAGAATTACAATTTAGTGGTGCAAAAAGTGGGCAACTCAACGTAACCCGTTGGGGAATTCAATTCCGTTGAGCATAGGTTGAGTCAGCGATAAACTCAACTCAACGAAACCCTGGGAATTCAGTTCCGTTGAGCGTAGTTGAGTGAGCGATACCTATTGTTATACACACACGTTTCGCCGATGCTGTTATTAAGTCTATTGCAATCGACAAGGCTCAATCCAAACTCGGGGTTGAGTCATGGTTATTTAGAATTTCCATACAGAAAAAATGTTACTGAACATTTTTCTCAAACCGAGAAACAAACTCGGAATCTTACGCTCAGCTGCTTACAACCTCAAGACCATTAACGCAGTCAATTATTATATTTATAGAACTGATGTATGAGTGAGATGTGGACCACACACATATGTATATAAATCAATTCGTTCATCAATAAAAAGCTCAATAACAAAAATATATGGTGAACTTGACATTTTGATAGAATTATTTATTATTTTAGTCTGAATAATATATATTTATTACTAGGCTTCCGTTTGTGCTGTAATATTTGTTTTTTTTTATTTATGTAAATATCGTTTTACAGTACATAATTGATGTTTTAACATTTTGGTCATAAATAATATTGATATAGGACAAACCCGCGGTTTGGCTTACTCTAATCTTGACTAGACTATTTGACGGCACGGTTGGCGCAGTGGTTGAGAGATCGACTGCTGCGCTAGGTGTCGCGGGTTCGATCCCCGCACGGAACAAATATTTGTATGATCTATAGATAATTTTTCGGGTCTGGTTGTGTGTGCATGTGACATGTATGTTTGTAAACTGTACCCACGATACAGGAGAAATCCTAGTGTGGGGCAATGTTTTTAAAAAAAAAAATCTACATTTATTCATTATTGGCCTGTCTTCATAGGATTGTCTGTATTCCCCGAAGCGTTAGGGAAAGGTGTACTATTGTACACCCACTTTGTCCTAGTGTTTATTAAGTCTCGTGTAAGGGGGCGAGCGTATTGCCATCTATCGGGCACAACTTCAAACTCCGGGGTAAAGCTGAGAATCTCTTTACAGACTAATTGGGTTAGGTTAGTTATTCTCAATGAGATTTTTGAGATTTACATTGCCTCATTAATCTAGCGGTCGTAATTGCGATTGCTGAGCGCGAGGTCCCGGGTTCGATACCCGGGTTGCCAAAGCGTTATTGAATTTTTCGGTATAGAAATTCTTAGTAGCAGTACGGAGTACGGAACTGGGCACGGTTGATGGCCATAACCTGGTCACCAATTAGATGGGACTTAATAACAGCATTGGCAAAATGTGGGTGTGCAGTAGTACACCTCTGCTTAACCCTTTGAGGATACAGGCGTGATGCTATGTTACTAACCTAATTACAGTGCGCGAATCGGGAAAAGAAAACAAATGAGTCAGTCATTTTCAATGAACAAACAAACATTGCGTGTTTTGTGTAGTGTAGATACTCGTGTTCCAGCTATTTATTAATATATATATTACTGCGTGTACGTAGTTCATTTTACATATATATTGCAAGGTCAACAAGTGCACTGTACATGTTTTAGATAGAACATCAAAATTAATTCATCTTTATGAATAAACTAGGTGTGCCCGCGACTCTTTCCGCGTAAAAAGATTTTTCATCCAAACTTTAAACCATCATTTCATCCACTTAGGCGCAGTAGTTGAGGGATCGACTGCTGCGTTACGTGTCGCGGGTTCGATTCTCGCACGGAACGAATATTTGTATGATCTACAGATAGTTGTTTCGGGTCTGGGTCTTTGTGTATGTGAATATATATGTGTTTGTAAACGAACCCACGATACAGAAATTGTTCCTATTGTAGAGCAAAGTTTGTTTTTTAAAAAGAATTTACACCTTATGTGCCGGAACCTACCTGCCAATTTCAAGTTGAGTGATTTACCAGAACAAACAAACAAGACAAAATAGTTAAGTTCTGCGAGTAACTCGTCTAAAGTTGTGTGGGAAGAATAAGGGCAAGTCTAGGCTTGTACAAGTCGTCTGTGGGCCACCGTTGTCAATTAGACTTGTGCAAGTTTAATCTTGCGCAAAGATATGGTTCCGTGTGTGGATATTATTTCACGCAAATAACACTTACTTGAAACAAAACACATACTTTGTCCAAAAAGTTTATTCCTAAATGCTATGCAAAAGTCCAGCTAAAATTCTGAATTTTAAAAGCAAACATTGCGAAACTATTATTATAACCTGACTCGACTGTTACATTGTTAAATTTATTACAAAGATGACCTAGTTAGGTAAATATATTCGTTGATGAACACTTAAGTTATAGGGCCCAAACCTACACATGCGACTTCTTGCAATAGTGATTTAAGGTTGTAAAAATATCGTGGGCCTTATATTAACATATGCAAAAACATTTTCAATTTTGTATCACTATGAAAATTAGTACAGTTTTGAGTATTTGTATCGCTACAGTTAAAGTATAGCTATGAGTGTGTGTATTTTTAATAAATAGGTATCGATTTTAGGGACGCGACCGCACTTGTGTCCGCAACCAGTCGTTCCGACGTCGTGCGTTGCCGTGCAACTAAGTGCTACGACAGCGACATTAGCGACTACGGGCGTAGCATTACCATGATTAAAGTATTCTTCTTAAAGCACTGGTTCTTACGTAGTCACTCGTTTACTCTCGTGCACTGCTCCAACCTCGTTTGAACAATCCAGGAGGCCAATTCCTGGCTGCGTCGTCAATCGGCTGGATCTCGAATAAATTCTAGTGGAATTGCAGTTTTTAGATCTTGTTCTTCTTCACAAGCTAACATACAAGAATCGCTGATGCCGTAGTGGAAAGATTTAGCAGCCAGCGGGGAAGCATCGAAGCTGCGCCTGCCCAGGGTGCGCCAGACGATCTAAGTGTTCATCACTCTGGGAAGCTCTTTCCTTACACCCCATGATTTTAGATGAGAAAACCGTTGAAAAGTCGATCGACTGCGTTTAGTGATAGATGAAATGCGGAACCGCGCGTCACCGCACAATAGCGCGTGACTAAAACCGCTACGTATAAAAGCTAAGCGTTGATTTGCGCGACTGGGTAATTTATATTTAAAATCACACTTAGACTCAAACGATGACGTACGATGAAAGGGGATGAAAAACATGGTATCAGTATGAATGTGGATGGATACACGGGAAGAGGCAGACTCAAGAAGAGGGATGGATTGTGTAAAATGTGACATGGACAAGAAAATGTACTCTGATATGAAGTCTGATTTAGATGAATGGAAGAAAAAAATATATTGCGCCGACCGTAAGCCTTATTGCCTGGCAGCGGAATGATCTTGAAAAGTGCTTTCATCTAAGGATTCTCATGGTCGAACATCAATTCATCATGCTAATATTGTTCGATCTCATAATTTGTTAACAAGCCTTTTGAACTATTAATCATTCTAATTTAATGTTTGATTGTGTGACGCAATAGATCATAAACCATCTGATGTTTATTGTGTGGTGATATATCTTGTAAAAGTTTGCTAATATATGTATGAATAATTACTTTTCTAAGTTTATTTGTAGGGATTAAGGGTCAAGGTAAATAGTTGAATACAGTGTGTTCTATGAAGTGGATATTTGCTTTTGTTTTATAAAGGTCTCGACCTCCTCGAAGGGGCGAGTTTAAGGCTTAGGGACTTATAATATCCTCGATGGCCACCTCACCAAGGTGCTGAGGGGCTTTGTGATCGTCATTAAAATATTCCACATACACATCAACAACACAATCATCAGTCCTTAGGGAACCAAAGAAGTTTTTTTTTTTTTTCAAATAACGTTTGATTATGCCTTCTTTTTTGTCTTTTTAGCATGACCGCTTAGTGGAAAATTTTGCCAATCAGCAAAGCAGCTTGCGACCGTATCTGCTTTATTTCTACTGGCTGGTGAACATGAGTTTCTAGGTTCGATTCCGAGGTAAGGCAAAGTAGTATTGGTAGATGGTAATTAGCCACCTTTAGTAACATTTGGGTGTAAAATATAATACACAACTGTCTTATCCTACGGTGGACACAGGCATGATACTATATTAAGCAATGTACTTTTATGACTCCACCAACTCCATCAGAATTAAGAAAGACAAACAAAAACAACTTGATACTTTTTATTATGATAACTCATAACTTTTTAGGCGACTTACCTCACAACTTTGAACCAATTTGTTATAATAACAATTATTTTTGAAACTCTGAGAGTTAAATAAATAGCGGGCCTTGGACCACATAGCGTCGGTCGCATCAATCATAATTTGCAACCACGCACGTGCATGATTCATTTGATGCATGACAGTTACATGAGAATTTCTTTGTGTAATATTTAAAGTTGTATACAAAACATGTTTATTATGTGGTTGCAGTTATTTTTACTGCTTTTAGTTCTTATAATATCTGCATCGTATCTTTCTATTAGCTTGTGAATTAGTTTCTCTTTGATTAGATAAAAAGCACATGCCAAATATCAAGAATAATTCGTTCCTTCACGTAATAAGGGTGGATTTCATCTTCCTAGTCTTTCCCAACTACATTGGGATGGGATTCCAGTCTAACCGGTTGCGGCTGAATATCAGTATTTTACACGGAGTGCCGTCTGACCTCCGCCACCCAATTACTGGGAGATACTGATACTCTTAGGTTAGACTGGTTATCAGACTTTGGGCTTGTGACACCAATAACGACTGTCATAGGTCTTTATGACACCCGGGACCAACTGCTTAACGTGCTTTTCGAGGCATGGAGGGTCTCGATGTTTGAAAAATTGTCACGGAGCAAGGACAGACCACGGCAAGCGTCTTACTTCGTCTTACGTCGACTTAACCTCGCAGATCGACCGATCAGCGCGGTAGCTATGTAGGGGCTCCTGCTTGGGTGTTATGTATATTAATAGTTTTGATTCCATTATTGCCATAATCACCGCGCTTGGCAGACGGAATGTTGATTGCTGTGCCTACACTGTTACAATTACCCACCCAAGTAGGTAGATGCAACGCTTTTTGCGACGCTCATAGAAATAGATATAGAGGTATGTGTGCATGGGTGTTTGTGTGTGGTCTGATCGTCACAAGCGCAGTTTTTTAGCGTGAGGGTCTGAGATTGCTCGCAGTCTTTATTTATTTTTTAAAACATTGCTTCGCTCTTACCTTAAATCCTGAATCGTGGGTGCGTTTACAAACACAAATATTCTCAAGCATAAACACAAATTTTATAGGGCATACAAATATTTGTTCCGTGCTTGTATCAAATCCGCGATACGTAGCGCAGCAGTTGATCGCTGAACCACTGCGCCAACCATGCAGTCTTAGTCTTAGTCAAAGTGCTATTAGGTTATTTTGTTAGAATATTCTCACTAGCACCTCGAAGTTTGGGACTAGATGGCAATGAGGTCGCCCCCTATTATATGGGATTTAATTTTATTCCCTGGGGGGGGGGGGGGAATAGCAATAGGTTTCTAAAAAAATTATGGACGGTCATCATCTGCCTAGCCTTTTCCCAACTACATTGGGGTCGGCTTTCAATATAACCGGTTGCGGCTGAATATCAGTATTTTACACGGAGCGACTGCCATCTGACCTCTGCCACCCAATTGGGAGACTACTGGGAGACAGTGATACTCTATGGTTAGACTGGTTGTCAGACTTTTTGGGCTGCTGACACCCGTAACGACTGTCATAGTTCTTCATATGATACCCGGGACCAACTGCTTAACGTGCTTTCCCAGGCACGGAGGGTCTTGATGTGTTAAAAATGGTCACTCATCGAAGGACTGACCGCGGCAAGCGCTGCTTAATCTCACAGACTGACCAATGTAGCTACGAGTCTCTCCTAAATGATGGACGGTCGTGTGAGTCAGATTTTGCTGTCTAATAAATTGCAGTATTAATGTTATAACCGTCTCTAATTACGAAAGCTTCGGCAAGATGTAAGGCGTGACCTATTCTTTTTAAACGAAAGCAATTTAACCTATTCCTGTGATTAATTGTTATTGTACAATAAAGTTTAAAGTACTATCACCTTAAAATTATATTATTACGAAACGATCGGTGTTAATTTTATTTGAAAGGAATCTCTTTGTTGTACACTCTTCAGATTTTATAATAGGTATTATGTGCAAAATTTTCAGTTTTTTTGTTTTATTTATATGTGTTATTTTCAAACGTTATCGAAAAATTTATTTGAATGGGCAAAAGATGGAATATGTTGAGATTCTTGATCATAACAGTAATTATTGTGTCATGTATGTTTGTTAATAGTAAAGTAGGCTTAAAAATAAGTAATAATTATTAATTAGGGATAGTGTAGCGGTTTTGCGCTTGCAGTAACATCTAGGAGTACCTAAGTTCGAATCCAGCCTCCTCCAGCTTTTTGACATGAATAATATAAGAATAAGAATAAATTTATTTACCATCATTACAGTTCCTTAAAATTAGGCTTACTGTAAGAATAAAGACAAAAACAGCTATTTTTGTGTATTCCAGGAACAAAAAGAGTTACCTGCGGCATCCACATTAGGTCGAGCGGATGCTAAAAATAAATATATTTTTATATAAATATATTTTTTATTATATCACTCTTGGGATAAGTTTCTAATTATCAATATACATAAAGTTACGCCTTTTCCCATGGAAGGCAAAAACTACGGAACGCCACGAGCAACGATCGAAATTTTAAATTTTACAAAATTAATAAATTGGTATTCTGCTCAGGGTTTCAATCAAGCTTAAAAAAATAACAAATAGAGAAACAAACAGACAATATTTCAGTCGCTAACATCACAACAAATTTCCCTTTGTAACTCATAATTGCATATTGTTACATCTACATACGAAATCATTGGAAGTCAGAAGTTCAGTGTAAAGCACAATAAATAATTAACCAGTATTAGCATTTACTAATTGAACTATTACATACTAACTTACTAACTAATTAGGGGTCTCCTGATATTTTAATTGGTGAGTTTATGTAATAACTTGGGCGGTAAATTCTATTGCGGTAACAAGTACATATTGGCTAAGAGTAAAATAGCCGTGTTACGTTGAAAGTGTTAATGATTAGGTACTTATCAACTTGTTGATTAACTTTAAGCTTTTAGAAAAGCCTAGCCTTGAAGCTTTTTGCGATAAATGAGATTAAAAAGATTAATATTAGTAAATCTTTATAAGTCTAAGCGCGGTTCTATTCAAATACAAGGACTTAGATTGAAAAAGAACTGACCACAAAATTATCAATCGTTTTAGGCACTTTCTAAAATATAACTAGACGATTACGAAAAGTAATTCACGTATCATCTCTTTGGTATCATCCACTCGACTCTTACGCATGTCTATGGCCAAAAAGTGTCTTACAGAGGAAAATTCTAGCTTTGACATAGATGTCTATTAGAAATAATCTTTTACCGAGATATTATCGAGATACCGATAGCCGGATGGTTAGACGGTTTGTCAGACTTGTTGTTGAGTGCCAGTAACGAACGTCACAGGTGACAATCAGGAACAACTAACATGGGTGACGAGTTCCACCCATCCAAAGAGCGCTGCTTAACCTCACAGTTCGACCAATTTGCGTGAAAGTCTGTTGATCTATACCTTCATGAACATACTATCACTGATTTAATATTCTAAAACCATTGATTCTAGTAAATAATGTATGAATTCTTGGTAGCAATACAAACTTATACACGAGCTTCGTAAACGTGATACACGACGTGAAAGGTGACAATAAATGCCTACGTTTTATCATTTGTAGGCTGAGGTTGTGGTATTTCAATTATCTTATATCTTCACGCTTTGCGAATGAATAGCGTGGGCAGAGCTGTCGGTGCTGGAGGTAGTTATCAGTCATTCCGTGACATGTTTTGAAAGGAATAATTATAGGTTCAACTGTCGGTAGTCTTTGGTTTATAATGTTGTAAATATTGAAATTAAAGTCAAAGTCAAAGTTTTTTATTTCAAATGGGCCTTTGCAGGCACTTTTAAAACGTTATGAATCTAGGCGCACGGTTCCAAAGTGGGTGGGTCCTATGGAGAAGAGACCGGCAAGAAACTCCATGGATACTCTTTTAAAAATATTGGTTTACAATGAGTTGAAGCAATTTATAATAACAAAATAAAATAGAAAATACTCTTACAATGCAATATTACATTACATGACATACAAGGACTACTATATAAGATAATAAAATAAAATAAATTAACATTTTCAAAATAAAATGTTCAAGTCTTTGTTTGTTAAACAAAAATGTATAACAATGTTATGTAAAAAAAAAGAAGAAGAAAAAAAATAATGTAATACAATAAAATAAAATAAAGTACACATAAGATATAAATGTCTAGTCATGCAGAAAACACCACAACTAGATTGTGGGGATTAGAAACAACTAGTCACCAGGGAAGCCACATGTGCAGAAGATAATTAACGCCATACGTTTCTATCATCAACGTAGTCATTGACCTTATAATAGGCTTTCTTTATTAGAATGGATTTAACATAAGATTTAAACTTGTTACCAGTGAGATTGGTGACAGTTTTAGGTAACTTATTATAGAAGCGCACGCCATTACCTAGAAATGACTTATTAGTTTTAGACAATCTAAATTTAGGTACCACTATTTTGTGTTTATTCCTAGTATTAAAGTTGTGGAAGTCACTGTTGACGTTAAACAGTTGCAGGTTTTTCCGGACATACATGATATTTTCTAGAATGTATAGTGACGGCAGTGTCAGAATATCTATATCACTAAAGAAGTCTCGTAAAGACTCGCGGGGGCCCATGTTGTAGATTGCACGAATTGCAATTTATTATATATAAGCAATTAATTTATAAGTTAGTGGAGAGCATGAGGTTCCTCGTTTGACGATAGGTACAGTCAGCGTTTTAAGAAAGAAATCTTTTTAAATTTATGGAATGTTCCCAACAAGCCGTTGTCGTTGATATTTCTCCTATACGCACAAAGGGTTTTGCTTCACCCTTTCTCATGCGAACTGGCAAAGAGTAGAATTCTCAATCTTCGTTACCTATATTTTCTAGGAATCCTCAAGGCGAGAGTGATTAGGCATTATTTGAGCTTGCGCGATCCATCCTCGGCAGTATCTTCTTTTACCATCTGGTCAGGAGACGTGATTTGTACTGAAATTTTAATATATAATAATTAATAATAGCAATAATTAATATATACAATTTAGTATATTTTTTAGTGCTGTTACTAAAAAATATTATAATATAATATTTTAACAGCACGGAGTCTGGAACTGTGCCCGGTAGATGGCAATAGACTCGCCGCCAATTACATGGGACTCAATAATGGCATCGGCGAAATGTGGGTGTACATAGTACACCTATGTCTAACCCTTCGGGCAATACAGGCGTGATGCTATGTTAATAATAAGTAGCCTTCCTGCTTCATCATCATCATCATCATCAGCCAGAAGACGTCCACTGCTGACCGAAGGCCTCCCTCAAGGGGGGGTTTGCCATAATCCCCACGCTTGGCAGGCGGCTTGGGGATCGCAGTGGCTCACCGATTAGTGAGAGGACGCTGCTGCCCGTCCTCCGGTGTCTGACTGCAGTTTTAAGACATACCCGCCTTCCTGCTTATGGAAGTAAAAATAAAAATTAGACAGAAGTAAATAGAAAAAATATGAGAGAAAGAGTACTATGAATGACTATTATAAAAGTTATGTAATGTATCATATAAAATAAGTCATGTAATGACAACTTACAACGAGTTCTCATTGAATTACTAGACTACCTTGATGCTTTCCTAGCGATCAAAAATGTCACCACACAATCATACAACTTCGGTGGCAAAAACCTCACGTTTTATAGTTAAACAATTACTGTTCGCGGGAAACCCTTCTACGATACCTTAAACCATTCAAAACCCAACTTTAAAACTTCTGCAGTAAAGTCCAAATATCTTTAAAAAGACTTTCTAGAACTCACGTGATGATGCGATGTAAAAGTTGGTAAAAGAGACTTTGTTGTTCAGTTTTAAGGTTGGTTTTCGAGTGTATGGTAGATAGATGAACTTTAGATACGATATAGAGCACATGCTTCTCTAAGGTTGGTCCGGAACGACACGTTCTAACCGTTGAAAACTTTATTAAACCTTGGAATTATATGATATTTTGTTAGATTGTGGTATTTTGTGGGATTTGTGTCTGATGAGCGAAGGTTTTGTCTTTAGAAAGGTGTTAATGATATCTTGAAGCTTAAAGCCATAGAGAGTTATATTTTGCACTCACGAAACAACATGTAATTAAAAGGGTTATCAGTATGAATGTGGATGGATACAAAATAAGAGGCAGACCCAAGAAAAAATGACGGATTGTGTGAAAAGTGACACGGTGTACAAGAGGGTGAACTCTGGGATGACGTCTGATAGAGATGAATGGAAGAAAAAGACATTGCGCTGACCACAAATGGTGTGGGGTACGGGCAGGAGAATGGTGAAAGATTCTGATGAATGGTGATCTTAATAAATCACTGTTCAAGTCACTCACTGAAGAAAAAGAAGGATAACCAGGTTGTCAGAATACATTAACAATTGAAAAAACCGCATCATTCTATTGGTTCTAAATGCGACTGGTGATTGTGATCCTGTTTTTGTTGTTGGTCCTGGGTAATTATCCTGGTTTCTAGGATTGTGTTAGAAAACTCTGTGCTGCAGCCTGGAGTCTGGCTGTGCCTAGTAGATAATAATATGCTCCTTCCTGTACTGTTATAAACAAACTACCAAATCTGGAACAACTATCTGTAAGTCATATAAATATTTTGTGCCGTGTCGGAATCGAACCCGCGACACATAGGCCAGCAGTTGGTCACTCATCCACTGCGTCAACCATGCCATCACAATCATAAAATAGTGTACAGTTAGCATCAAAAAGTTTGAAATCTTGATCATTGAACATAGCATCTGCGGATATATAAAAATGCATAACTATTTAAATTTTATGATTTTAACCAATACTTTTCCAAGAATAAGCGTTTGAATATTGCTACGTGTATGCATATTTCTGATGGTGACTGTACAATATTCTATTGCCATACTCATTTTTACATAATGATCAAAAGATATTTAATTAAATAAATAATCTTTCTCATCTCATTGACATTGGCCCATTATATAAAGGGTCATGGTTGCCGTAACCGCAATGTAACTCACTGGTAACTTAACCTATTGCATCTATGGTAAAAGTTAAAATAACATGGTATGTACGGGTGATATCGTTATGATTACAAAATGTTAAGTAGAGATTAAAACTGACTGTTAATTGTGGGTATTCACTTTTGAGTTCAACTTTGAACTTTTGGTTGGTCCAAGTTATAAGAGGGAGATTTTTTGTATCTTTTTTTTTTATTAATACGAGTATTGGCCCACACTGTGAATAATTTCTGTACAAACACAAATATTGGCTTGCGGAACACACGACCAGAAACAACTATCTGTAGGTCATACAAATATTTGTTTCGTGCGGGAATCGAACCTGTGACACGCGGTCGATCGCTCAACTACTGCGCCAAAAATGCAGTCCAGATTATAAAATACTCCTTCTAATACTCTTCTTCGGAATTCAGCTCTTGTCGGATAAAGTATTAAGCTGGAAATTATATTTCAGCAGAGATGTCGGTAGCTTAGAGGCTAAAACGGCTCTAGCACTGAATGCTAAAACGGCTCTAGCACTATTGAGTGGCGTGCGGTTCAAAAAAACAAAAAGACACTGCCTACCCTACGTAACTCAGAAAAATATTTATTATAAGATATTTGAGGTGGCAAATCACATACATCATTATTTAATCGACAAGACGACTAACCAAAACCAACATGCAGTTGGTATTTTTAAGTAAGTAAGCTTTTAACATTTTCTGCCTACCCTGTCTAAAAGCTCTGTGTACGCCGCTGCTCCTATTTTTTTTCTTTTCATTTACATTCAATAATCATTTATCTTCTTATTTGCTGCTTTACGGTTGGTTCTTAGACTTCAGGCCAGAAAAAAAAAACAGTTTTTAAAGCTAACTGATAATTGAATTAAGGTCGAGCATCCAAATTACTTGCTTTTTATTATTAATACGGTAGATGACTACTAGTCATCTGAGTTACTTTTTATGAACTGTCAAAAACGTTTTGTTCTAAAAATGTTTGGAATACAAAAGCGTGACGTCATAGTTTTTCATTGCCATTCACAAACTTACAATGCGATTTTGATAAATTAAAAATTGAAAACGCCAAAGATAAGCAAGAGATTAAGTTTTACTGAGTTAGAAGTAAAACTATTTACCAAACCAAATTTCATAATTTATTTTTGATGCCATCATCTTGCTTATTCGGTTATCGCTCATAACTTATACATGTTCAAATAACATAACAACCGAACTAATTAGAGCCACCTGCTGAACTTGTAATGTTACGTGTGATGTATGTACGTTTGTGTACATACGAAACTTTGTTCTTTCTTTTTTATTTAAATATTTTGTAACTACATACATATATAATACCAGTCACGAGCACAAAATTAAATGTGTGTTCACAAACCGACATTAGAAGTGAATTGTAAAATAACAGTGGAACGTTTTTCAATTGGGATATTTAATAAATAAGTAACCGACATAACATAACATAGCATCACGCCTGTATTCCTCGAAGGGCTAGGCAGAGGTGTACACCCACATTGCGCCAATACCGTTATTGAGTCCCTTGTAATAGGAGCGCGCCCATTGCCATCTACCGGGCACAGTTCCAGACTCCGTGCTGCTACTGAGAATTTTCATACCGAAAAACCCAATACCACTTTGCCCTCAGCAGTTGTGCTTGCCAATGAGGATTATCATGGAAATATAAACCTATTTACTACTGAATAAGCTAGTAAATTGCGCAGAGAATGATTAATTAAATATCCTATCCTATCTTTCCTACTTCCTACTAATATCCTATCCTATCCTACTATAATCCTACTAATATTATAAATGTGAAAGTTTGTGAGGATGGATGGATGGACGGATGGATCTTTGTTACTCCTTCACACCAGAACGGCTGAACGGATCTGGATGAAATTTGGCACAGAGATAGATTATAGTCTGGAATAGAACATAGGCTACTTTTTATCCCGGGAAAATGTACGGGTTCGTAAACCACGCGGGCGAAACCGCGAGTGGAAGCTAGTGATTAAATAAGACCACACAACGATAAACCACGTAATCCATATGATGTTGTAATACATAAGTAATGTCAAATTATGTATGTGTTGTATGAAATTTAAGTATTTTGTTAACACATATAAGTTGACAACTCATCAACACTTAACATCATCGAGTTTTTGGCAATGTGTAGGTTTTACAACAAGATATTGCTACATTGTGACTTTGTAGGTACCTCTTGGTATAGTGGTCACAAGAAAGTCTAATAACCGTTGAGGTCCTAGGTTCGATTGCTAGGCATTAATGGTTTTTTCTGTAGGATGATTCTCACAATCCACTGGTAGTAGGATGGTAATAAGGGTACGCCCCTTTTGTGTTTTTTACATCAACATCTGCAAAGTGTGGAGCAGCAGTACTACCTTCTCCTCTACCTATCCCTTAAAGGTATACGGGCGTGGTGATATGCCTATAATACGTAAAGAAAGATGGAAAGAAGCAGTGGTAGCCTAGTGGTTGAACAGTTGCCATCCATACAAGAGGGTCTGAGATCCGGCCCGCGCCTCTGACTTTCCAGAATCATGTGCGGATCAGAATTTGATTATCACTTGCGTTAAAGGTGAAGGAAAACATCGTGAGGAAACCTGCACACCTGAGGGGGCTCCATAAAGTTCCAGGCCAGCGTGGTGGACAAAGGCCTGAACCTTTTCATTCTGAGAAGAGGCCCTTGTCATGGATTGAATTTATTTACATTAACATAGCATTACGCCTGTATTCCCCGAAGAGTTTGGCAGAGGTGTACTATTGTACGCCCACATTTCGCCAATGCTGTTATTGAGTCCCATGTAATAGGGGGCGAGCCTATTGCCATCTACCGGGCACAATACAAACACATAATGGTCATGAAGATGAAGCTATAAAATTATGTATGTACTTGAAGTACATAAGTGTATGGTTTCGGTTGAAAGTTATGGTATATGGCCTATGAGGTCGTTTTAAAGTGCTATCAGGGTGGTATGTGCCGACAAAATCAATTACATACTTGTTAAAAATACAGGGTGTTAAAAATATTGTATACTCTGTATAACAAATTCAGTCGTCAATTTTATCAATCCAATTCGACGGCAATGTTGGTGCAGTGCCGCGGGTCCGATTCCCGCACGGAGCAAATATTTGTATGATCTACAGATAGTTGTTTCGGTTCTGGGTCTTTGTGTATGTGAATATATGTCTTTGTAAAAGCACCCACGATACAGGAATTATTACAAGTGAGGGGCAAAGTCTTAAAAAAATAAAAAGTAATAATAAACACGACCCTGTCTCGTGCCATTATCAGCAGTCAAGTTTGTTTTGCTTTTACGCAAATCGTGAAGCAGTACCCCACATATCAATCTCGCGTAACGTAACCGTAGCGTGTTTACGCAGGATTGAAATGTTCGTACTGTTCGTGTTCGGTGTACCCCGAACATTTTTATCGTACCGTATTGCGTAGCGTGAAATTTTCTTGGTCATCATCTGTCTAGCCTTTTATTAACTACTAGCTTCAGCCTGCGACTTCGTCCGCGTGATGTACATATATAATTTATAGCCTATAAGTACTCGGGGATAAAGTAGCTATCTATCGGTGAAAGAATTTTCAGATTCGGATCATTAGTTCCGGAGATTACCCCCTACATACAAATGAACAAATTTTACCTCTTTATAATATTAGTATACATAGATACTGGAGTTGGCTCCCAGTATAATTGGTTGTTGCTGAACAGCAGTATTTTATTACGCCACTTAATTACTGGCAGACACTGATAATCTAAGGTTAGACTGATTGTCAGACTGTTTGGGCCGCTCAGAACGATAACGACTGTCATAGGTATAAGTATGACACCCGGGACCAACTGCCTAACATATTTTCCGAAGCACTGAGGGATCTCGATGTGTGAGAAACTGTCACCGATCCAAGAATTGACCGCAGCGAGCGTTGCTGAACCTTGCAAATCACTACGAACTAATTAATGTAATATACCAATAATAAAATACAATATTTTACAACATCCTATTTTCGATATTACCGATAAGTTCGGAATGCGGTGCGCAGACGCAACCGGCGACGTGTCTTTCGATCACGACGACGGTGGATCACGAGCGGATCTAGATCGATCATCAATGTCGAATGTTATCATAAACGTCTTGATTGAAGCGCTTGCGCCGTAAGTTTAGCAACAATAATTAGGCAATTGATGTAGTTTATGCTACGGATTTGTAAGTACTTGCTAATTGTATAGAGGTCAAATCAGAACTACTCTTAAGTTTTTTATTTAGATTTTGTAATGGGGAAGGAAAAATATATAAAAATATTGAACTCGCATATCGTCGCTGCGCCTGCCAAGTTCTAAGATCTCTATAATAAGTAGTTTTTATAATTTGATATAATTTTATAGAGTTGTGTATCTAATGAATGTCTTCAATATAACATTGTCAGATTTTTATTTAATATATTGTTTAAATAATAATTAGTTTTATGTTGTTTCCCGAAACCTATCAAAAATCACAAATGGAACTTGGCAGGCGCTGGAGCCAGGAGCACATTTTAAGTTGGTTATAAATAAAAGATGCATAACACTCTTTTTAGACCCGGGTATGTCTTAAAACTGCGGCCAGACACCGGAGGATGGGCAGCAGCTTTCTCTCACTAATCGGTGAGCCACTGCGATCCCCAAGCCGCCTGCCAAGCGTGGGGATTATGGCAAACCCCCCCTTTAGGGAAGCCTTCGTTCAGCAGCGGACGTCTTCTGGCTGATGATGAACACTCTTTTTAACGAAGCATTGCCTCATTGTTCGAGTGGTCGCAAACAGGACTGCAGAACGTGAGGTCCTGGGTATGATTTCCGAGTCGGACAAAGTGTTATTGAGTTTTTCTATAAGGAAATTCTCATTAGCAGCATGGAATCTTGAACTGTGCCCGGTAAGTGACAATAGGCTTGCCTCAATTACATTTGACTCATGGGAATGTGGGTGTACAATAATGAAATTAAATGAAATTATTTATTTTGCAATTAGGATTTTTCAATCACTTTTACACGTCTTTTTTAAACTAGATGGCGTCGGCATTTCCTATGACTATCCCTGAGAAGAAACGCCGAAACAAACTCAGGGGTCAAAGTCTATTTTAAAGTCCAGACAGATTGTAATGATGTAAGGGTTTATGTGAGACAAATATAGGGTGGAATAGCCTTTTGAAGAAAGTGCCATAACTAAATAAACTAACTAAAATATCACACCTCTGCTTAAGTTTTCGGAAAATACAGGCGTAATTTTATGTTTATGTAACTACACTCGAAATTCCATAAAAACAATTGCCATCGGCTATTCACATTTGAGACGAGTAATTTAAATTGAGAAATATATTATTTAAATATGAGATGATCCATTCCACTCATAACAAGTACATAATATGCTACAATAGACGTAAAGATTGCATGTTGACAAGTTGGTTCATCATATAACCGTTACTACATTAGTAAGTAATTGAGAAATTTCATACGCATCATACCTATAACTTTTACTAAATCTAGCGTAGAGTAACGTAGCTGAAGACTTTAGTTTAGCTAAAAGTTTTCATACAAAATGCGTTAAAGTTTTTGCCCCACTAAACATCAGCTGATTTTACTGATTTTTTTATATGTTATAGACACAAATAAAAGCTGGGTCGTCACCTTTTAGTTTTTTTGATATATTTTTATAGATTGAGAAATAATTAACCCTCAATATGCGGTTTTCTAACTAAAAATCTTCCTAATACTTACCTCGTGATAATTAATAAAATAATCAAAATTTTGAAAAAACAATACGTTTTATCCTTGTTTTTAATCAAACAAAACGATAGAGACCAAAATCAAATTAATTCGTTAAGATTTAAATGTAAGAAACGTTAACACCCAAACCCCTATTTTGCGCGTATTTCAAGACAATTTTGTCAGAAGCCGGCAGCTAAACGATATTCTTAAAGTTGAGACCAGACGAGCGTTTGTGAGTTGTGAGTCGTGTAATTTACATAGCTATCGTGTAAGACGTCGGGTGACGACGATGTAAAATACGTCACAAATTTATGAAACTCACTAACACGACGCAAAAAACTGAATAAAATTGCACTAGTCTGGGCTCAGCGTAAATCACCTTTTAGAGAACTTGCGGGAAGAAAATAAGAAGACTATTTTTACGAGGTTAAGATTGAATTTTGACGACACGGTTGGCGCAGTGGCTAAGCCATTAGCTTTCTGTGCTACGTGTCGCGGGTTCGATCCCCGCACGGAACAAATATTTGTATGATCTACAGATACTTGTTTCGGGTCTGGTTGTGTGCATGTGACATGTATGTTTGTAAACAGTACCTATGATTCAGGAGAAAACATAGTGTGGAGCAAAAATAAAAGAATGGACAGAAGTAGAACTTTACCTCTATTATGAGTTTTTTACTATTTACTTTCATAGTAAATGTAAATTTTCATGCAAGCGATTTTAGTTCTTAAATTGGTTACATTAGGGATTAGAGTCGCTAACATGACATCTCTATAATATAGTAAATAGTAAATCAAAACTTTACTATGACTAGATGTCACATAAGCGAATCTAATCTCTAATGTAACCAAGTTAAGAACTAAAATCGCTATCATGAAAATTTACTTTATTTTGATAGTAAATAGTAAGAAAACTCGTGATGCGGTACTTTGTTAAGAGGGTTAAATAGCAGCGTGCTCGTGTGCCAAACACAACATAGGTTCTATGATCACCATTATAACAAGCGTGGTGATTATTGATTACTAAACTAATCCTTCACGATATTTTGCTATTGTGTGTTAGGAAAGAGTCTTCACGAGTAAGCAAACTTGAGACCGTCTGACGCACCATGGGCGCTTCGATACCTCCATTGCAAGCACGGGGACCGCTAAAGATGTTTAAAAACTGATACTTTATTTGATGAGGTTTTGGACTTTCCTGAATAATTTATGTCTGAAAGGTGGTCCATCCAGCCTGTCTCCAGAGCGTCTTCGGTCACCATGGAGTAAAGAAAATGATTGATAAACCACGGATATAGCTAAAAAGTTCAGTGCCTTGAGACTCTATATTGATTGATAGATTGTAAGATTGACATGGTGACTGGCTATTAACACTATATACGACAATGACCCCTTTCATAGAAGTGAGAACAATAGTTTCATAATCGTTTTCACTTCTTACATAAGTTTCAATATAACGAGAATTGTTTAGACAAGTAGTGGTAACAAGGCCTACTGAGCATGAAATCCTACATAAATGGAAGTCCTTGATTCGATTCTCATGTCGATCATAATATTATTGAGCTTTTCTCTTAGATTTTTTTCAATATCTGCTCTGGAATTGTGCCGTGTTAGTGGAAATTATGGCGATTCTTGTATACTGCTGACGGTACTTTTCTACCTAGCCTTCCGGGGAAAACAGTCGTGATGATTTGTTGATCCGATTGGTACGCCCTCTAGAGACTTTCATAACTATGTTGAACTTAGTTACCGTGCCATGTTGTGTGTTTGAATACATTCTAAAACGCTCTACTTTCTGAATAGTGTTGTAGAAGCGACGATCTAAATCGGCGCTTGAGACCTAGTTGTTATAAAAGTGCGTGCTGAGTCCGTTAGATGGCGCTGGGAGTTGTTGCGTCTGATTACAGATCTGTTGTGTATAAGCCCTCACATGGAAGCTCCTGGTGTCGTCGTGGAAAGATAAGGCAGTCAGCAAGATTAGTTACGGGCTGAAAGTTGGTGAGAAGAGGTGACCAATTCTATGTCTCAACACATGGCAATTGTTGGCAAATTGAATGCAAATGCTCTGTTGAAATAAAAATCATTGACACAAACTTTAAAACGGTATGAACTTTTAATTAAAGCCTACACTTATATTACTGGTAGTTACTATACTCGGTATGTTTAGGTACTTAAATAAAGGTAAACAATCTTCATGTAACTTTTTACACAAACACATACCTATTAAACAAATAAACTACTGCTTAAACTAGTGGTTCAATTGATTTGGTAATCGTTATTGTTGTTTTACATTGGTTTTTAGTCGCGTTTTATTTTTAAACTGAGTTTTTAAACAAAAAATATTAAAAATACACATCAAGATTGTTTACCTTTAGTTAAATACCTAAACGAAACGAGTATAGTAGCGTTTAAGCTGCTTAGAAATACTGCCATCTTGTGACAATTGTCAGAAATGATCGGTTATGAGAAGGACCTCGTTTCGTTGAGATGGATTCACCAACACAATTTGCTATAATTATAGCGAGCATCATCTTGATCTCTATAAAATAACATTGTAGTTCAATCGCCTTCATATAGATGGCGCTACGTGTCGTTTGGTTGAGAGGATGATAATGTTGTTATGAAAAAATATAAACTGCTAAGACAAACAACAAAACGTGGTAGGTTGTTGGCGCTGATTTGACTTTGCGATTGGCGCAGTTTTTGCGCTAATTGATGCGGGTTCGATCCCCGCATGGAAGAAATATTTGTTTGGCTTACAGACACCTAGTTTTTTTTACAGTGAAGTATGCACGTGATATTTTTATATTTGTAAATTTTTCTCTACCATATTACATATTGAATCGTACAAGAGAAAAGCATGGAAAAAATCTTGTAAGAAATAAATCTATATAGTTTTGTTGGCTTGACCTCTTATAGTAAGCAGTATAATAGAACTTATTTAGACATACATATATAATAGCATAAAACGTGGTTCAAATATTTAGTTTTAGGATTGGTTATTGTAAGCGTGTAATAGTGTTTTGAATGATTGATGGATAGGATAGAGATGAAATGCAAGATTAATATTTTAAAAACGAATTTAACTAAGATGTAATAGCAAATTTAGTTGCCTATTTGTTTGTATGGATATTTGTATGTAAGTGTTTTTTTTTTTTGTTTCTCAGTTGAACCAATTTTATTATAATAAATTTTTACAAGTTTTTCGAAATGGTGATTTAATTTCCTCTTAAGAATTTTCAAATACTATTTAATCTCAAATATTTTAGATCTTTTTTATTGATGTTATATTATCTATCGCAGCAAGTAAAGTTAAGCTCAAAATTATTATTGGAAGTAAAGCTACAGACGAGCATTAAACCAGTTACCTTCACTTGACTTTTAGAAGATTTGCATAATCAGAAACATCTGATACACATTATTTCATTCTGAGAGTATTGAAATTAAACCACACCTTTTATGCGTAAACACAAATTTCAAGTATGAATTTAAATTCATGCCCTCTGGACTTTAAAAGTGTTTTATTACAACTTTATTACGTATTCAGTTTCAGAAATAAGGTACTTGTTACTAAATAACATTCTGTTTTTTTTGCCCCATTGGGCTAGTTGTCGCAAGCGTGACTGCTGCGCATGAGGTCCTGAGTTCGACTCCCGGGTCCGGCCAAATGTCGTAGGGTTCTTCTGTATTAAAATTCTCAGTAGCAGCACGGAGTCTGACACTATGCCCGATAGATGGCAACAGGCTCGCCGCCTATTGTATGGGACTAAATAACAGCGTCGAAATTTGGGAATACAATAGTACTCAATACACTACAATAGTACCTCTGCCTCACCCTTCGAGGAATACAAGCGTGATGATATGTTATGATTTCAAAACCCAAAACCCAATCAATCATTAAAACATTTCAGAACGATGAAAATATGATTGCAAATTATTCAACATTTCAATCACAAACCGTAAAGATTTATTGGTGTTTTAATTGAAATAACTCAAGAAATCAGCCATTAAATTTAATGTTGTAATTTGTCTGAAATTCATAATTTATATATATAAATTATCATAACCTAACGTTTACGGTTTCGGTAATGAATCATCGTTAAATCACTTCCGTTGTCGTAAAAAGTGATTTGTAATTATATTTTATTGGAAACTTAGGCTGGAAGATCCAACTGTTTTACGAATTTATATAATATATAATTATATAAAAATCTAAATGACCACGTTGCCATTCAACGTGGTAATCCTGCCAGTCTTCTGGGCACGCTACCAGTTGACAGCGATGTAGAGGAGTACTTGGACGCCTAAGTATTCGTTTAGGATAGGTATTCATTTTTGTTTTTTATAAGGTTTAATTAATACATTAGCATGTAGCGAGTAGATAGTAAATAATAAAACCAATATATTTTAATAGGGCAAAGTCAAATATACTCGATTGAGACTAAAAACTAAATACGGTCTAATCATGAAATCTAAAGCTCATAAACTTCAAAGTTACCATCATTATAGGATGAAGCTATTCACTAAAGATGTTCCAAAGTTCAACCCCTAAGGGTTTTTATGATTTTTTTTCTATATATACGGACGTGATGTCGTGATGAATTTATCATATAAATTATGTCTAAGGGGTCAGGAATGTAGGGCACCGAATGTACTAGTAATATATCAAAGCGTCATAACACCCCTCTTTTGTCCATCGGGGGTCAAAAACAAGAGACATTAAAAAAAAAACGTAAAATTATTAAAAAGACATAATTAAATTTTCATTTGTGCATGTATTTTCCGAACATTGTCATTATTTTCTGATTTTCTTGCAATACCTGCAGTTACCTGATAAAAAACGGACGATGTATCCAACGACTTGGAACTCTGTTCATGCCCAGAATGAGACTGGTATAGGATGCATGTTCACATGCAGCATCAGCTTCAGATCTCACGATTGTACTCTAAAAACTGCATTGTTGTGTGTTGTAACTTTGTAAACGACCACCTATTATTCTTGCAATGAGCTGGGTTATAAGTGATCAAAGATTAAATGGAATAATACATTCACTTGTTTTTGTTTATGTTTAATGCCTACGATTACACTGACTCTGTGAGGAAGATATAGCTAAATAAATATAGGCTTGATATGGCGCAAAACTAAGCCATGCTTTAAAAATTTTGAACGTAAATATTTATGTAATGTAATGTAACCTAACTTTGAAAACAATTTGGTATGAAAACAAAGGCATTATTTTATATTAAATTAAAAATATAAACCTTTAATGATTTAATACATATACAGTTATAAAGCTATCCCAAATAAACAACGAATCCTACTCTCAGAGAGGATTCCACAGGGATATTAAGGCTGATGATAATTGAAATACCTAAAGTCTACTATTAACCCATTGAATACCAATGTTCCCATTTGAAAACAAATATAAAAGCGAATTATTTGCAGTTTCATTTGGTTAAATATTCTTAAAATTATTTTTATATGTTTCTTATTGTTTATATTTTGTAAAAAATATGTCTAACAACATAAAAAAAAGTTGGTACTTAATGGGTTAAGCTCGGTTCGTCTCTACTACTAATCTCCAATAGGCCGCGGCATAATTACATTACACTGATGAAAGCTTTTTATAACAAATTCTCGAGTGTGTTAGGTAATGTTCTAATAACAAAATGTCACCGACTCTTCGCGTTTCCTTTCGTTTCATCAATCAAAGTGGATCTCGATTAATTTAATCATGATAGTGTCAAGTTGTACGTCCCATTATGGGTACATTATGAAAACAGGGCTTTCGTAAATGCCACCGAGAGGTCCTATCTAATTACGGTTTATGACCATGTTTGGTATGTTTTAGTTGTAGCGATGTGTTGAGTCTATGGACAAAATGTCTTCAGTCGAGATTCAAGATTTATCTATATGTCTTTGTCCTTGTTATCACTGTATATCTCTCTTAGCAATATAATTGAAAAAGGAAAGAAAAGTAATTAAATTTACATTGATAACAAGCAAGTCATCAAAATATTTTTTTGTATTTTTATGACAAAATATAATTATAGGAATAAAATAGGCAAAAAATGTTACGGTATCAGAAATTGTCAGATCTGTTTTTTTTTACTCTTCAGGGTGAAGGCTACCTATTCATTTTTGTGAGGTCACCTGCAACATGTCTGCCGATACCATCTCTGTAACCGGGAAACTGTTATGATCAGAAAACAATTGAGATGTTCAGACATTGTATGATGTTTTTGTATCAGATTTTATATTCAGATTGTAATTATGATATCCTTGAGATTTAATTTTGGAACAACTGGAAAGGAGATGGAACGTCCTTCATTTGTTTTTATTGAAATTTATAGGCTCGTAGCTTCCACAGAGATCAGTGATTGATCTGGGTGGTTAAGCAGCGCTTGCTGCGGTCAATGATTGGATGGGTGACCGTTACATTTCCGTACCTATGACATTCGTTAGCAGCAGCAGCCGAAAAAGTCTCAAAAACGGTGTCTCTAATCTTAAGAGTGATGAGAGTGTGACGTGATGACGATAGGTGGAAAAAACTCCAAACAATAGGCAATCAGAGATGTTAAAGGTGATTGGAGACAGTAGACAGATGGAAAGAGAATTGTGGAAAAGACCAAAAAGCAATTGGTACAGACTAGTGAAGCATGAAATTGAAAGGAGGGCTTCACTCAGCAGTGGGCAGAAGAAGACGTACGACGATTTTTTATTGCACAAAGAGTTGTTTAATATTCCTGTATACTTTTTTTTATAGTTGCCACACTTTCAGTATAATTCCTGTATCGTGAGTGCGTTCACAAATACGTATATTCACATAGACATACACTCAAACCCGGAACAACTATCTGTTGATCATACAAATATTTGTTCCGTGCGGGAATCGAACCCGCGACATGTAGCGCAGCAGTCGATCTCTCAACCACTACGCCAACTGTGTCGTCCAACTTCACCAAATGGCGCTATAGCGGCGGTTATTGTAACCATCGTACTTTGTTAATTGTGGAAAGAAAAATACGACTCTGAGCAGGGATCAATACTGCGACCTTCTGGTTCAGGACATCAGCTACAGTTTATAACTTTAGAAAGCGCTTCATGGGCTAAATTAATAGATAGAATAATATATGCACCCGCAAATCTTCGTGTTCGGGGCACGAACATTTCAATCCCCAGAACCTACTGTATTATTGTATAAAATGAATCTGGCCCCAAAAACTACATACGTAAGTGAGCTATATTCATCTAAAAGCTTCACAGAAATACACCGGAGCCTCACCTACGCAACATTGTACAAGTATTTTCCAATAACCTTACTTTATCTAATAAAAGGCTAATTTATAGCCTTAAGAACCAATCAGGATCTAAAACTAGTCCCAATAATTACCTAGGCCATCTAGTAAGGACCTATTCATTATAAACATCAATTGATCTTGTTTATCTCCATTGAACACTCATTTGTTCCGGATAGAAGACACATAGACACTTGTCGACCTTTGAGTATGAACGTCAGTATAATAATTACAAAATAATTGCGTTTGTAATTTAATTAAAGTGTTGGAATTATGGATGCTGCGGGCTTATTGCTTTGTGTTGATTGGTTGGTGTAGGGATAGACGTAGAGGGGCGCGGAGCGATTGATTGTATCAATAAATATTTGGAGAGTCCTCTTCTATAAGGGTAGGCAACGCACCTGTGGTAACGCTGGTATTGTAGATGTCCATAGGAGGCGGTGACCACTTACCATCAGGTGGGCCATCTGCCAGTTTGCCACTCTATGGCATAAGAAAAAAGCCTAGCCTTTACCAAATTATTAGCGGTCAGCTCCCTAACCAGCTGCGGCTGATCAGTGTTTTACACGGAACGAATGCCATCTGATCTCCGCCACCTAATCATTGGGAGACGCTGATACCCGAAGTTTACATCTGTGGATAGACTTTTTGGGCTTCTGTCTTGCGTAAAGACAGTCATAAGTATTCTCATGACACCCGGGACTTTAACATTAGATCATTAGTTCCCAAAGTGGTCTAGATGGACCCCCAGGGGTCCACGGGAGACTCGACCGGGGTCTACGTTGGCGTAACAAAAAAATGTGGGTTTACAATTCAATTTACAATAAGGTAGAAATGTAGCTGCAGGGGATCCACCGGAACCAGCTAAATTTTGAAAGTGGTCTATGAGTAAAAATGTCTGGGAACCTCTACTTTAGATAGTCCGAAACTCGCGTCACAAGGTTGATGTATAAATACTGGCTTGGTTGTCACTTACACTCGATAGTAAGACGAGTGTTTCAACTAAGGAGCACCTAATTCCGGAGAAGCTTATTGTGTTATCGTGTCCAACGATATTAGGGTCGGTTTCCAGCCCAAACCAGACACTTACAACTGTTTAGTTTAGGACTTGTCCCGCTCCGCTCGCCATCATATCCTCTCCCTCACAAACAACTAGATCGATAGTAATTAGCCCATTTCCTAAATGTCACAGCCTTGCAGCTAATTCCTTATGACACTTGTGTTATGTGTCATATCGTGTGGGAATGTCATATAAATCAAAATTCATGAAAGCTTCATTATCTAAAGAATTTAGATCACTTGATGTCTTTGGAATGTTAATGCGGCTTTTATAATTATAGGTGACATATTACTTTGTTCTATTGTTCACAGAAATATTTAAAAAAATACTCTATTTAGTATACAATGGTGAATAACATCCGTAATACTTAACTGTTGGTTTGTTTTTGACGTCTTTTGTAGTCGTATCGTTATTGGTACATATATACATAAAATATATATTATATGTACATAATATTCTTGGTTAATAAAATTAATACAGGTTGTCATCTTCCTGTGCTTTAATTAACTAAAAAAATAAAACTATATCGACTCTGGAATGGCGAAAATGTATTTATTTATTTATAATAGCTATGCGTTACAATACCCAGTATTATATTATTCTTTTATTCTCGCAACTAGTACCTGGGCAACAAGTCCTCAAAATAAATACCTATGTTGAAATTCTAAACTTGAAAGCATTTGTTTTCTTAAACGTATAACTATCCATAAACCTATAATAAATTGTTGTCGCAAGCGAGTCTGATTTAGATTTTTGGACTCGATCCCTGAGTCGGGAAAAGTGTTATTGGGTTAGAAAATTCTCAGTAGCAATAGTAGAGTTATCAATAGTCCAAAAGATGTTCGTGTCTTACTGGCCACTTTTGTCTTTTTTTTTATAATAAACTAACTAAGCCCGGTCACACTTCGCTGCGACTCAATTTGATATTAATTATTCGGAAAAAAGGTATAATGTGATACATATAGGTAACCATTTGTTATATATAAAATATTTTTTATTTAAAACTACCTTGAATATAAAAACACTCTTATATAGAAACGCAATGTTGTGTAAAAATTCCAAGTTAATCCATCGAATACTTTTTGAGTTTTGAGGACACAAACATACGGATCCTGATTTTTTATACATAAAGATGGAATATAACTAAAATAAACCCGTAAAAGGAATAACAATAGCAAAATATATTGTATAACTGTGAAGAATTTATTAATATCAACTCCAACTGACATTTAAAAAGTACTTTATTGCTTTAATCCAAAGCCTTCAAACCTTTAAACCGAATACAATAACATTGCCTTTGGCCTGATGGTTTTATTATAATAATACCTACCTACAATTTAAACATAAAAATAAGGATGCCTATTTATTTAATAACAAAACCAGGTCCAGTCTTAATCCTTAAGCCTCTAATTCAAGGTAATAAGGTTGCGGATAGCGTGGCAAGTTGAAAAGTTCAAGGGAACGTAAGGTAGAGTCGTCTTGTACAGTTGATGTTCGATCTTTATTGTTTTGACTGACAATATAAAAATGTTTAGTTTTTGACAGACTATGATAATCTGTTGTAGTAGAAAATTTGTTTTTATAATATCTATTTTGTATTTCTTTTTTAACAAAGTTATTTTAGACACGAGCCGTTTGATGAATAGATTTGATATCACCAATAACACGGATATAAATTATTATACAATACTGGTTTAGTCTATTAAACCATTTTTCCATAGACGTATAAGTGCATCATTATGAATATTTCTGGATACTACATAATACATCCTGCGAGTTTGCCTGTGTCTTTAGTAGCTTTGCCTCCGTAAATATATGCTTCTCCTTCTCCCGTTTCAAAGCCTACGAATTTTTTTAAAGTCAGATCTGCAGTTAAGACATTAACAGACCGTCAGCCCGAAATCAAGGATGAGAAATTTCACAACATAGTGACAGGTCCAATAATAATAATAATAATGTCCTCCTGACCGATTTCGGTCACGGCGGCCAATCTCACCGGAGATTAGCCAACTACGCAGGAGATATTATAGAGCACAAGTGTATGCGCAAACACAGGTGCTCTCTCTATTCCTTCACTCTCATAGTCCGATGGGACGGCAATCCGACACGACCGGAGAGAGATCAGGCGCAGGACCAACGGCTTTACGTGCTTTCCGAGGCACGGTGTGTATTCACATACACGAAGAACCAGACCCGAAAGAACTATCTGTAGATCATACAAATATTTGTTCCGTGCGGGAATCGAACCCGCGACACGTAGCGCAGCAGTCGATCTCTCAACCACTGCGCCAACCGTGCCGCACAGGTTCAAAACATTGCACTAATCAGCCATCATTCTAAAATATGTCTCAAGTTTCCGACATTTTGCATTCCAATAACCATTAATATTAGGTGTGTACACACAGAATAGCCAGCGACATTTGGGTACGATACATCGCTTGCTTTTGAC
Organism: Shargacucullia verbasci; assembly: GCA_947562105.1. Lineage (NCBI taxonomy): Eukaryota > Metazoa > Arthropoda > Insecta > Lepidoptera > Noctuidae > Shargacucullia > Shargacucullia verbasci. The sequence goes on along the minus strand of OX387297.1, from coordinate 2,148,153 downwards.
ACAGAACGCCGTCCGATTTCATTGAAACGATCGCATCGCTTTAGGACTTGTTCGATTTACTTACAAATTAGATGGTAGTGTCGTAATGCGATGCCTTAGGTGGATAAGCTTTGCTATTTTGAAGCTAACAGACATAGCAATGTATTGATAGTTAACTTAACAGTCGATTTCTTCAAGACAAAAGATTTTATGAATTTATTTAAAATAACGGAAGCTATATTTTGTTGAATTCGAAAATCAAAGTCAAAGATTTTTATTTCAATTGGACCGACAAACGCTTTCAAAATGTTGTGATTCTAGTTGCACGATTTTAAAAGTGAGTATTCTATAGAAACCAGACAGAGACTCAATAGATACCTCCCTTTTTAAAATGATAAATTCGGTTCCCTGTAAAGTAAAAGTAGTTAGTTTCGTCACGCATACATAAAAAAATGGTTATGAAACCGTTAATCATAAAATAACTTTAGAAATGGTAAATGTAAATAAAAATAAATAACTTAAAAAAAATTAAAAAACAACTGCCCTGCCACAAAACGAACTAAAAAGTAAAAAACAAGTTGTATTATGTTAGGTAAATAAATTTGTTATTGCAGTCGGGGGACCGTTCTGTGGATTACTTTTTTATATAAGAGGTCTCACATAAACTCACATACATACATGAACCCTAAAAACATTACACTCCTTTTTTGGGCAGTCGTGTAAAAAATGGAGCAAATACTGGCCGCCTACAAGATGCAATCTACGCTAGAAAATAGAGACTTAAACAGAAATGTTGAATTTGACATTTACGAATCACTTGACTTTTTGACAGCTGTCAATTCAGTACATTTATTTGGCGTTTCTGTTCTATATCAATTGTAGATTGTACACTCCTACAGGAAAAATAATAATTATAAGATACCTAGTCTACACTAGGTTGACGATAAAGACGTGTGGCTTTATTTTTTTTTTTCTGCACCTCTGGTTTCCCTGGTAACTGTCACATCGTGTCCGTACGACATGGTTACCGTGATTTCGCATTTTTTGGTATTTGCCTGTATTTTAGATACTTTTATTTTATAACTATTTTTTTTTAATATTCTTTTGTGTTTAGTGTTTTACTTTGTATAATTTGTAAATTAACCGACCCTCTTTTGGAACCATGCAACTAGAATCGTAACGTTTTAAAAGTGCCCTTAAAGGCCCAGTTGAAATAAAAATATTGACTTTGACTTCGGTTTGGTCTTGTCTCATAATAAAATGCTCTCCTGACGTACGCAGGAGATATTATAGAGCACAAGTGTGTACGCATACACAGGTGCACTCTCAATTCCTGCACTCTCATAATCCGATGGGACGTCAATCCGACACTACCGGAGAGAGATCAGGCGCAGGACCAATGGCTTTACGTGCTTTCCGAGGCACGGTGTGTATTCATATACACAAAGACCCAGACCCGAAACAACTATCTGTAGATCATACAAATATTCGTTCCGTGCGGGAATCGAATCCGCGACACGTAGGGCTGCAGTCGACCGTACCGTCATAATATGGAGGACTACCTACATAACATCATATTATCCTGTAATATTGTAATTCAATGTAATATTTAATGACTGTAAACAAGATACGAAAACCATGTATCTTTACTCAATACCTTGACGCTCGACATATTGGTATCATTAATAACTTGTCACTGTTTGAATGGGAAGGATTTATATGACATCATGATATTACGAGCGCTACCGATGCATTTGTCAAACGATATTACGTGAATAGTTTATTGGTATATAAAACGTAAAGGAAGATAGAGAGTAAACAAGCATTTAATTCTGAGTGTATACAAAGGCACAAACGCCAGTAAAATGGTATTGGTAATGGTAAAAGTAATATTATAATTTATTTTTTATTCTGCACATCTGGTTTCCTTGGTAACTGTCACATCGTGTCCGTACGACATGGTTACCGTGATTTCGCATTTTTTGGTATTTGTCTGTATTTTAGATACTTTTATTGTAACACAGTTTTTTTTTTATATACTTATATATTCTTTTGTGTTTTACCTTGTATAATTTGTAAATTGACCAATCCATTTTACTGGCATATGTTATTTAGTGGCACTTCTACGCATAAGTGGGAATAAATATTGGTTTATTCGATCATTTCAGCAGTCATTTCAGCAGCCGCGCATTCTCGGTACCATTACATTAAATTTCACTCATCATTTGACAGCTAAAAGCTTGTCAATTCAATCAATTTTCAACCGACTTCAAAAAAAAGGAGGAGGTTCTCAATTCGGCTGTATTTTTTTTTTTTTTTTTTTTTATGTTTGTTACTCGATTTCTCGAAGAGGCCTGGACCGATTTCAAAAATTCTTTTTTTATTTGAATGGTTATGCTTGTCATTTGGTCCCATTGTCATCAGGTCAGGACCTGATGGTGGAAAGCCTGAGAAATCGAGGGCATCTCTTGAAAATTGTAGGCGAGCATGGGGTAAAAACTTGATATTTATGTGCATATCTGATAAGACCACAATACTATGGAGGTTTAGGGCAGATCTGATGATGGAGACGACAGAGGATCGAGGGAACTCCTCAACGGTACATCTTAACTACCTCGTGTTTGGGCTTATTTTATTCGTGTTGACAAGATCTTTACACCGAGATGGGTAATGACTGCCACTGCAAGGTCCGTGATGCAGGTGCAGTACAGTTTAGGGAACTCCTTAATGTTTGATAGCAGCTACATAGTGTTTGGGCGATTATTCCGTCAATTAGGGACCGATTTTAAAAATTATTGTTTTGTTTGAAAGAGTATGCTTCCCATTTGGTCCCATTATCACCAAGTCAGGATTTGATGGTGGGATCCTAGGGAAATCGAGGGATACCCTCAAATATTGTAAGACAAATAGCCCGTTTGAGCTTTTTTTCTTAATAAGTTAGGTATTGGCGTCTGAAAGTCATCATTTAATGATGCTGAGCTGATGATGGGTGTCATAGTACTCCTCAACGGTAAAGAGTTAGTGAATAAAACTTCCGAGTTTGGGATCACTCGATATATTTTGATGAGTCCCGTATAAAACATTTGGTATAGAGGGTCTGATGATGGAGCCAGGAGATAGATGGTGGAACTCTTCAGTAGCTACTAGTAAACCCCTCGAGTTTGGGCTCATTTTAAACCTCTAAAAGTCAAAACTATCACAGTATTAGTTACAATAGTCGTCTTAATCTTTTCATTTCTCGTAATGCGTTTTCATCATGTGGTCGGCTAAGTAATTTATTTGATTTTAAAATCACATAGTGCAATACCGTCTAAGGTTTTCACTCGACTTGGGGCAACATATATTTGACCTTTGTAAAGTTTTTCAAGAGAATCGTCTTTAATAGGTCTACCCATCACTCAAAATTGTAAAATAATTAAATTTTTTAACAAAAAATAAAAACCGACTCCAAAAAACTCAAAAACAAAACTAATAACTAAAAAGCAAAAAATAAATCTTTTATTATACAATATAGTAGTTGAAGAATATTGAAGTCGGTGCCAAGTAAAACATGCAATGATAAACCGACACGATTGGCGAAATGCATACCTATATATGTCCGACGCATAATATGCTCCGCACTCGACAATGTCTACGTGAACTCTACTTTTATGTTTTACTTGGCACCGATTTCAATATTCTTCAACTACTATATTGTATAATAAAAGATTTATTTTTTGCTTTTTAGTTATTAGTTTTGTTTTTGAGTTTTTTGGAGTCGGTTTATATTTTTTGTTAAAAAATTTATTGCTAATCTATCGTCTACAGATTCAGAAAGAAGAATAAATAATGACTTTATTGCAGAGTAGCATAAGTTTTTTTAATGCTATCATAGCTCAGTGCATCTACATAACATTGTTTTCAAAAAATAAGCTGTATGTACAGTCGCACAAAGAGTTAGATATACAGGGACAAGAGAGATGAAGTTTCCTGAAGAACAGATATTTTTTAAAGGAGTAGGATTTTACAAAAATATTATTCAACTATGTTCATTAAATAAAATAGTGCTTGAATACATCAATAATATCCTGAGAAAATTTAATCTATTTCTGGTGGTGATGTATATCTACTTCGTTGTTTGACTGTAACTAAACTGTGTCGCACGCGCAGCCTTCGTCTCCGTATGTGCCCGTAATAAATAAGATTATAGAAAAACAATGTATTTTTCTTGCTGATTCAGTGCAAATTAAAATGCGCGCAGGCACACGTCATTAAGCCTTTTATTTATTTTAATGATCGTTAGCATCTTAATTAATACTACTTACTATCAAATTAAATGCGAAAGTAACTTTGTTTGTTTGTTTGTTACCTCATAACTACTAAACCAATGATAAGATTAATATGAAATTTTACAAAAAGGGAACCTTGGTACGGGAGAAGGATATAGGCTTATGTTTACTAATATTATAAACTAATCCTACTAATATTATAAATGTGAAAATTTGTGAGGACGGATGGATGGATGGATCTTTGTTACTCTTTCACGCCAGAACGGCTGAACGGATCTGGATGATATTTGGCACAGAGATAGATTATAGTCTGGAATAGCACATAGGCTACTTTTTATCCCAGAAAAATGTACGGGTTCGTAAACCACGCGTGTGAAGCCGCGAGCGGAAGCTGGATTAGATAATAAATACAAAATACACGCAGACGAAGTCACGGGCACGAAGTTATATTTTTAAGTGTAATTAATTGACTAATTAATTGCGATTTATATGCGATGCGTTTCCAAGATTTTTCATTGTAACGATGTTTTAAAACAATCAAGTGAACATTACAGAGGAGATATTAAGTTGCTATATTTAGCTTACATATAGGACAAAGACCTTCTTAATCCTTGCATTACAAAGTTTACCAAACAGGTTGATATACCCATAAGTTATCATAAATTTATTTAACCGTCGCTTCCTACACTGTGCCATACATTACACCCATTAACTGTGAAGTAATACGCAACAAGATGGGCTAGATGGGCAAGCCTCCGACCGAATTGTAAGCGTTTTGATTTCATGGTGAATTATTCATTAATCGTTAATGTATGAACTGGCATTAAATTAAGTTTTATGAATGTTTTGATAATATTAATCATCATTAGCATTTATGAGATGACTATAGAATTGGAGATGTGCCAAGGGTGCTTGGTGTTGCTGGTGTTCAGTTGTCAGAAAGAATGGTTTGATCATGATGAATGTATGTCATGAGGTGATATGATTGACACTCGACATTATGTTTCTAGTGGCTACATAATAACCTACTTACGGATATAATCTAATTTTCCAGTGACAAAGTAGATATCGCAACCTCATTAGTTTGGTGGTCGACGCGACGATCGAACTTAAGGAATTTGAGTTCAATGCCCAGATCGGAAAAAAATATCGGGTATTTTATAGAAACCAACACACGACAACAACAAAACTACATACAGAAAATTTGAACAACATACGTTGAGCAAGCAATTACCATAGAAGGATTGCCTAGCCAGAAAAAAATGACCTAGTGTATAACATAACATAGCATCACGCCTGTATTCCCCGAAAAGTTAGGCAGAGGTGTAGTAGTGTACACCCACATTTCGCCGATGCCGTTATTTAGTCCCATGTAATAGAGGACAAGCTTATTGCCACCTACCAGACACATTTCCAGACTCCGTGCTGCTACTGAGAATTTTCATACAGAAAAACCCAGTAATATTTTGTATGACCTGGAAATCAAACCCAGGACCTCACGCTTAGCGGTCGCGCTTGCATCCACTAGACTAATGAGGCAGTACCTACGGTATATATTATTTATTTATGTATTTACATACCCATTACGTATAACAAATGTTTAGCAATACAACTTATAAAGTAATACCTTGACTTACGCTACCCCGACTTACGCAAATCTGGAGTTACGCGATTTTCAAATCTCTCCGATTCGTCGTTACTTTGAGAGCTACATAACTCGATTACTCACTCTCCATCATTATTGTTCAGCTAATGTACATGTTCGGACGTTTCGCGCGGAATCAACGCTTAACTATAATTTATTTTGTGTTCTTTACTTCTGAACTACGGAGTGTGAGCTTGTTGAAATTATACCCCGACTTACGCGAATTTGACTTACGCGATTATCGCTCTGTCCCACCTAGTGCGTAAGTTCGGGATATTACTGTACTGATAAACGGCTGATTTGGTTCTTAAATGTCTGTTATATTATTGGTGAAAGATAACAATATGTAGACCTTTATTTTTCTATTAACTAAAACGAAAACTTTTTGGTTTCTCTAGACTACGCCCACGCCACTTTTACACTTGTTTTATGTTCTATAGATCAATAGCAAGATACGATAAAGAATTAAACTATCGTAGGCGAGAATGTGCATGATGTTGATGATTGATTAAAAAATACAATAATTAAATTAACCATTTTAGGTTCATGCCGTAATTAAGACTTAAAGTATCTTTTGCGGTGAGTCAATGAGGTAATAGAGAGGGTATTCTAAACAATAGACACGTAGGAAGATGCTTGTAAGGACAAAAATGGAGTGCCTAGAACACCTGCTGCAGTAAAGCACTTTGATTGCGAAACTAATTGTTAAGCTGCATCCACACTCAAGTTACTTTTTGTGGAGCAACGTTTGTAAATGTTTTTGGATAACAACGTATAACAAAAACATGTTTTATTTTGCTGTGGTATGTTTAAAAACGTTATAAAAAGTTACTGAATGTTATCATGTTGCAAAATGATACTCCACAAAAAGTAACTTTGATTTGAATGCACTATAACTGCATATATTTGAAACATATATAGCTTGGCTGCAATTGGCCGTGATTGAGGAAAAATATTTCAGTACTACGGGTGGAGGGTTTGATTCCTGCACCTCTGCCTTTGTATGATCTATAGATAGCTGTTCCAGGTCTGATAGTGTCTGCATTTGAAATTTCTAAACTGTTCCCACGATACAAGGTTTAAGGAAAGAGTCTCCATGAGTGACGAAACATGAGACCATCTGGCGCACCCTGGGCATCCTCGATACCACCATAGCTGACTGGCTAATCTTTCCACTATGGCATGAGCGATTCTCATAGCTCGTCACGACACAATAGAAGAAGGAAAAATACTATTGTTGAGCTTTCACGAGTGACGAAACATGAGACCATCTGGTGCGCCCTGGGCAGTCAGCCTCCATGCCACCATAGCTGACTGGCTAATCTTTCCACTATGGCATGAGCGATTCTCTTAGCTCGTCACGATACGATAGAAGAAGGAAAAGTACTATTGTTGTTGTTGTTTTTTTAATTACTATAGTAACTTCGTTTATCAATTTTGCCGTAATTATCACAGCAGCCTAAAATATTTATTGAACACAAGCACCTTTATATTCGTTACAGTGGATGGTCGTCAAAAATAGTATCGTAATTATTACGTCTGGCAATAGCATTGGCAATTATATTACAATAATGGCAGCCAAAAGGATGCTGCCGCCTTTATTTCGTTTGTTAACAGATTTTTTTTTCTTAAAAAATATCTCATTAAAATCGTGTTTATTACCAGTAGAACTTTAAAAAAAAAAACTTTTGTCTGTGATTCGTGTATTTTTTTTATACACATCTCGCATAGATTATTTGTAGCGTGATTTATGTCTAAATCATTTTTTTTGTTATATAAATCTAATTATATCGAATAACATTAAGCTTAATAAATAATGATACGCATTTAATTACAATGATACGGTATAAAAATTATATTAAATGCGTTTTCATTACTGCCAATAAATAGGTACCTAAGTATCAAGAGGGTTTATGTTGTGGTAAATCGCTTTTATTGCTTCTAATTTAATTTATCTTATCCCCTTTTGTCCATCATAAGGTTGTCTGGTGGAGATCGCCTATTGCGATAAAACTGCCCTTGTAGATCTATATCTTATAACGATTTCCAGTATTCTAAATTTATCTATGTATATGTACATAGAGAGTATTCTAATCGAAGATTATCTAAATCTAGTTTAGTTTTGGGTATTTCTATGGAGCCTCGTTTATCTAGTGCTCATTATCAACTCACTTTGCACGACTTAGGAATCTTAGTACCACATTTTCAGCAGCTGCGCATGCGCCTACTAGACCAATGATGCAGTTTCTTCAATTTATATTACATTTGCGATAACTGGGACAGTTCTACGAATCGACCATTTTATTATCCTTGACGTTTTAAGAAACTGACAATCACACCATTTTGGTAACCAAGGATACTTGAAAACACTAATTGTCTTGCTTTAATAAATCTGAGACGAGCTCAAAGGTTTTTAGAATCAATTAGTTTTCTATTTTAGGAAGATGCTTGGTTGATGTAATTGCTAATGACTGTACGCCTTTAATTTACAAGAAACTTTGTGAGTTATAAAGTGTGGTTAAATTTATAATAAAATTATCTGTGTAGTCTTTTTTAGTACCTACCTACAGATATTTGTTCCGGGTCTGGAAGATAACATAGCATCACGCCTGTATTCTTGGAAGGGTTAAGTAGAGATGTATACCCACATTTCGCCGATACCGTTATTGAGTCCCATGTAATAGGGGGCGAGCCTATTGCTGTCTATCGGGCGCAGTTCCAGATTCCGTGCTGCTACTGAAAATTTCTGTGCAGAAAAACCCAATAACACTTTGACTTGGGTATCGAACCCAGGAGTCGCGCTTACGACCACTAGTCTAATGAGGCATTCAAAAAGAAAACTTTAAATCCAAAAAAATGGACCAAAATGATTTTTTGTTGATTGAGTACATACTACATACTATGATAGCGCTAGAAAAAATGTTTTCTTTTTTTAAATATGGTGAAACTCTCTGCATTAAAATACTCAAAAAACTCAAAATATACTTTGTTCCATAATACCTACGCACTAACAAAAACTAGGCAGTTTTACCAGAGCAAAGAGGCAATTATAAAAACCTACATTCACTACATATAATAACTTTATTTAAAGTATGTTTCGCTTTCTATCTACCCCAGAATAGGCCTAGCGTGACGGTTGTGTAACTGTTGTAAGAGTAAAATGTTATATTATATTATCTATTTTAATTTGAATCCATGCGTTTGCGCTTATTTTGTAGCGTAATGGGCCTGCTCTCACGTGATAGAGGGAAAGCAGTTAGACGATTGGATTTTTGCGCTAAGTGTTGCGGGTTCAATTTCCGCACGGAACAAAACAGTTCCGCAGCCTTATTACGTAAAAAAACGACAGCAACACGACAGCCACGTGCCAGCAATCTCACTGTCAGCCAATACATTATATGACACAAAAATGACATTTGACAGAAGCTATCGCGCGATATACGCCTGTCGCTACATCGGTAATTAGGCTGCCGGTTCTAGGTATGTGTGTTTATTAGATGTATGTATGTTAATTGTGCCCACAATACAGCAGAAATCCCATCTCATTCGAATATTATTTGTCACAAAGCACTTAAGCAGTTGGTCCCGAATGTCATACGAAGACCTATGACAGTCGTTACGGGTGTCAGTAGCCCAAAAAGTCTGACAACCAGTGTAACCTTAGATTATCAGTGTCTTTCAGTAATTGGGTGGCGGAGGTCAGAAGGCAATCGCTCCGTGTAAAATACTGATTCAGCAGCAACCGGTTGGATTGGAAGCCGACCCCGATGTAGTTGGGAAAAGGCTAGGCAGATGATGACTGGTTTTTGATATATCTCAAATTTTATACGTAAGTAGTAAATGACACACGCACATATTTTCCAATATTAAAGAGAAACCATCTTCGCCTACAGTCTTCATCACCATACAAAGTCCTAGGCCGTGATGTGCCGTGTGGGCTGAAACAAAATTAATGATATTGCACTAATAGTATTTTACCTGCATTCTCAGAACATAATAAAGATTAATAACAGATGCTAATCATTGACTATTGTAAACTTGTTTAATGTAAATGTTGTTGATAGTTTATGTCAGTTTGTTTACATTTAAACATGTTTACGGTATCAAAACACATCACATTTCATGAAATGAAGACATAAAGAATAGCATCATAGCATCACGTCTGTATTTCCCGAAGGGTTAGGCAGAGGTGTAATATTCTACACCCACATTTCGCCGATGCTGTGATTGAGTCCCATGTAATAGGGGGCGAGCCTATTGCCATCTACGGGGCACAGTTCCAGACTCCGTGCTGCTACTGAGAATTTCCGTACAGAAAAACCCAATAACACTTTGCCCGACCCAGGAATCGAGCCCAGGACCTCACGCTTAGCAGTCGCGCTTACGACCACTAGACCAATGAGGTAGACATAAAGAATATGTAAACATTATCATAATGAATCGCTCGACACACAAGACTCATCGCTCATACTTAGGTCTCCTTTGTAAGAAAGTTGCCAGAGGCCGGGGAGAGAATATGTAACGGAGTTGAGATCCTGGATTGGTGGTGGGTCTGGGCAATCGCTCAGGGTGTGACTGACGTACTTAGGTTTTGTCTTCGAAGAGGCTGTTTCCATGCTTCTTTATCAACGGAGCCTACAGACTTGTTCTGTCGAGTCGACACGAGATATCACATGAGAATCGCTTATGTGATAGTTGACAGATTAGCAATGATGCCGACTGACTACAGGGTGCGCCTAAAGATCTCATGTTTCGTCTCTCGTAGAGGCTCTTTTATTGCAACTAACGCGCTTGCGTTGCTGTAGTGAATTTGTTTTGGTGGAAGTTGTTGGAAAAACTGTTGAACGAAAGTTGTTTTGGTGTTGTTGCAAACTTATTGCTCATTACAGTAAGTTGTTATAAGTACTGCTGCTGATAATCCGTCCCGTTGACAATCACTTAACCCAGCCATACTCAAAGTGTGCTCCGTGGAGCCCTTGGAGTCCGCAAAGTCTCTGCGGGGGCTCCGTGAAAATACTAGTCACTCTCTTCTATCAAGCCTGACATCAAACAATTGATGAAAAACAAAAAACAATTTCATATCTTCCATTAGATGCAAATGTTAATGTATACACATAAACTACTTAGGGCTCCGTCAAATATTTCGTTTTCCGTAAGGGTTCCGTCGCCAAAAAAGATAGAGAACTGCTGCCTTAACCAATAAAATCTAGAAGAAATCTCCAGCGTAATAACCAACGCAACTCAAGCGCATTCCTGAAGAATTGATTGCACAATAATGACGTCACACAACCATAGACTCATAGAAACATAGAAAATGCGTACAATATTGAATTAATTAACGTTTATTGTAAGATAAGACAGTTTAATCACAGTATCCATCACAATGAGATACAGATGCGATTTGTCTGTCTGTCTGCTTTGTACATTATGGGATGGGTAGCCAGTAATTATGTTGGTCTTGGGATAGTTTATTTTGTACACTTCAAATGGCAATCATGAATTACTGAGAGCCATAATTAATTCCTGGCTAAGTTGTAACATTATGTTACGCTAGATACAAATTACTGTTATGTAGTTTCTGATAAGACTTATGATTTTATCATTGGCGTGAGGTCCTGGCAGTGGCGTGCGGTTCATAAAGACAAAAAGACACTGCCTACCCTACATAACTCAGATAAATATTTATTATAAGATATTTGAGGTGGCAAATCAGATACATCATTATTTAATCGACAAGATGATGGACTAAAATCAACATGCAGTAGGTATTTTTAAGTAAGTAAGCTTTTAACATTTTCTGCCTACCCTGTCTAAAAACTCTTTGCACGCCGCTGGATCCGGGGTTGTATTTTCAGGTCGGGCAAAGTGTTATTGGGTTTTTCTCTAAGGAAATTCTCAGTTAATTCAAAATTCGGAATTCAAAGGCCTAGTTGAAATAGAAAACTTTGACTTTTATACTCGGTTGAGGTAAAACTGTTGTAAATCTGGTGTAAACAAGATTTCTTTGTTTGAAATGGTCAGAAAAATCATTGACTTTATTGGAAAAAAATCTGTTTATTACACATAAATACACGTCGTCCTACAAAACACCATCTTCATGGTGTTCATACCATCAAGACAGGAAGGTGTAACACGATGTTGCGCCCACGCAGCTATTTACATAGCTTTGTATGAATTATTATTATCATGTATTTATGTGTATGAAAGCGAAGTTTTTGGAAAGTCATAGAATCTTCGTCACGGTATTTACTCGTTAGTCGTTTAATTAGAAATTTAAATAATAATGAATTCGTCGTCATTATGATTCGTTATGTTAGTGAGATACAACTGAAATTTTGAGTTAGACCAGTTTTTTTTTTAAAACTTCGCCCTACACTATGATTTCTCCTGTATCGTGATAACCAGACCCGAAACAACTATTTGTAGATCATACAAATATTTGTTCCGGGCGAGAATCGAACCCGCGACACCTAGTGCAGAAAGCTAATCACTTAGCCACTGAGCCAACCGTGCCAACCATATCAAAAACATATCATTTTCGAGTCAAATCTGTTATTATAATAACATATTTGAGTATAAAGCTAGATGTAACTCTATTATCAATTTTGACGGCGAAATCAGCGAGTTTAATTATTCCATCGAAAGTGAATTACTACGCATTGTGAATTAGCGACGAATGCCGTCACAGTTTCTGACTTTCAGATCATAAATAGCCACAACATTAGCACGTGTAGCGACTACTACTCGCAACATGGCAAAAAGTAAAGCGCCATCTATCGAAGTGAAGATACAATAACAAACCCTGAATCGCACTATGAAAGTTTACAACGATTCTAACACATATACGAATATCCGACATCAACTGTCGGGCTTCGGCCCGCCAGGCTAACCACCTTGCCTAGTCGGAGGATCCTCCCTTTTCAATGGAGGAACACCATACCTCGTTCCTCCATACACGTAATAAGTAATATATTTTTAAAGTTTATCGCCGAGTCAGGTCTAGCAAACGCCTTAGAGTTACGAAAAAGGTGGCCTTCACAGAGACCTGGATATAGAAAGCAACACAAAGAGAGGAATGGAGGGCGAGAGTTATTCTCAGCCGTGGAACAGAAAAATAGCTTCGTATAAAAACCGTGTCTAGTCCCGCCCACAATCAGATCCAGCAATTCCTTTCTTGTCTGTCCCCCAGCAACGCCCTAACACGAGGTTCGAGTCCCACTATGGGACACCCTTAGCAGTGTTGCTTAGTATTATTTAATTTGCTCGGCTGGAGGCCCTTCTGGTCTCGCCATTAGCAGTGAAACCTCTTTAAGCTAACAGAAAGAGACAAGTGTCAAAAAAAAACTTGTTCTGCCCGTCAGCCGCGTCGCCCGTCAGTCCTGCCCGTAAATAGAAAATCTTTTGGGTCGCCAGGCGCCACGTGTGTCTTAATGGATATTCTTATATGTATTGTAAAAGGACCATTATAAATACAAGCTATGCACTTGCTCAAACAATTTTTTTATGTGTCTATTATCAAGAATATAAATTACTAGCTTCTGCTCGCGGCTCCGCCCTCGTTCTCCCGGGATAAAATGTAGCCTATGTGCTATTCCAGACTTCTCTGTGCCAAATTTCATCCAGATCCGTTCAGCCGTTCTGGCGCGAAAGAGTAACAAAGATATATCCATCCATCCATCTATCCATCCTCACAAACTTTCACATTTATAATATCAGTAGGATTAGTAGGATTTTAAGAACATGACGATCATGAACTTAAGAAAATCATGCTTAGTATACTAGGACCAGCGCCTCTGCCTACCCACCAAATCCTTAATGAACCACCAAACAATATAGTACAGTATCGATTGGTACCTATTGTGACTCCCACGCCGGTGTCAAGGTGCAATGATTCATACTGAACAATCGAACACATGTATTTTGTATGTAAATAACTAATTAACTAATGTTATGCCGTTATTAAGCTGCTGTTTTGGATGAGGAAGGTTTTATTGTTCCCTAATAAAGTATACTCGAGTAGGAAATGCAACTTCTTGGTATGAAGTTACTTTCTCATTGATACTAGGTCGTAAGCGCGACTGCGGAGCGTGAGGCCCTGGGTTCGATGCACGGGTCGGGCAAAGTGTTATTGTTTTTTTTTTGGAAGATGCGAGGTTACACAAGTATTTTATAACTCACTGGAGCTGCCTCTATTTTTGTGATGCATGGCAATGAGATACAATAAAAAACATATTTATTTTATTTTATTATTTTTTGTATAATAATTATCAGTAGCACCACGGAGTGTGGAAATGTGCCTGGTCGATGGCAATAGGCTCGCCTCCCATTATATGGGACTTAATAACAGCATCGGCGAAATGTGGGTGCACAATAGTACACCTCTGCCGAAGCCCTTCGGGGATGCAGGCGTGATGCTATGTTTATTTTAGGGAGTATGGTAGGCCCTGATATGTAAATATAGATGGCAGTTCTTGTATGGATGTCGAGTAAAGATTGAATCAGACAATCGGCATTGTGTCTGCGAGCGCTGATGCTGAACATGAGGTCCTGTTTCGATCCTGGGTCATGTAAAATTTTCCGCCAACACTAAGCAAGTAAGTTCGCGAAAATACTAAACGAGAATCAACCATTAATAGGATTGCGAAATTTTACCGACTTTGCACCACAATCCAAGTTTTCGCGAAGAACATTTTCGCGAAACTATGGAATTACGCGATCTTATGGCGACATATCTCTCTCCTGGTTCGACTGTACATAATAGCAACACGTCCGGAACAGAAATCACGAAATCACGATGTCGCGGTTACGTTCGATGGCTATCTCCGTTTCTAAGACAAATAGACAAATGTAACAATAGGTTTAATAATACCAATCGTGTTTAGCGATACCTATCTCTGTAAATAGATTGATGAGCTACCGGTTTCTTTTTATTTATTTACTAGCGACCCGTCCTGGCTTCGCACGGGTAGCAGAGCATATACGGTTTAATTTTTTTTGGTCGTAGTGTCGTATCTGCCTGTTACGTCGAACATTTACTCGGCACACGCCAGTAAAGGTCCCAGTCGGCATGAAATTTTCCGAAATCATCAACTATCATCGTCATATTTCAGCCAATTTAAATGAAACCTTAACGAATTATACACTTAAACCTTCCTCATCCTCATGAATTACTCTGTCTATTCGTGAAAACCGCAAGAAAATCCGTTCAGTAGTTTTTGAGTTTATCGCGAATAGACTGACAGACGCCGCGGGGGACTTTGTTTTATAATATGTAGTGATTCATTTGTAACTAAGTACTTGCCCCGGCTTCGCACGGGTGCAATTACAACGGGACGACACGATTGGCGCAGTGGCTAAGCGATTAGCTTTCTACGCTACGTGTCTCGTGTTCGATCCCCGCACGGAACAAATATTTGTATGATCGCCCAGATGTTTGTTTCGGGTCTGGTTGTGTGTGCATGTGACATGTATGTTTGTAAACTGTACCCACGATACAGGAGAAATAATAGGATGGGGCAATGTTTAAAAAAAAAAACTCGTGAAGAAAATGATAATTATTGAGATTTTCATACAAAAACACCAACCAACTGTCTCACTTTTCCAGTAGATTTTCCACAAACCTGACACGACAAACACAACAAAAAAGAATTATCCAAATAGGTGCAGCCGTTCTGAAGTTATAATAATAATCATTTATTTCTCAGACCAAGATCCATAATTTGTTAGTAACAAAGTAGCTTAGATACTATGTTAGTATTTTTTTTTATAAATGAAAATATTCAGTAAACTCACATAACATTACATAAAACAATAAAACTTGAAATGACATAAGTATTAAGTATTATTGTACAGTTATGCGCTTACATACATTTTTGGCAATTGATTTTTAATTTTATAGAAGATTTGGAAGGCTTACAGACTAATAACAATTACATATGGTAACATAATAAATTTCTCAGATTACTTATGACAACGCCTCTACAGCATATTACAATTTCGATTGACTAAATAGAAATTAAAATAAAACACAGAAATAATTAGAAGCTAGTATTATAGATTACCCACAGTTTGAGTGCCGTTAGATTCGCTTTTAAGAGTATCATTTAGCTGCCTTACTTCTGACAAAGTTCTCTTGAAATACGCGCCAAATAGGTGTTGGGGCGTTAACGTTTCTTATATCTAAATCTTAACGAATTAATTTGATTTTGGTCTCTATCGTTTAATCAGATTATAAACTAGGTCGACAGCATTTGTTTTTTTCAAAATTTTGATTAATTTAATAATTATCACGAGATAGGTATAAAGAAGATTTTGAGGGTTAATTATTGCTCAATATATAAACAATAAAAAAAAAACAAAAACGTGACGACCTAGTTTTTACTTGTGTCTATAACATATAAAAAAATCAGCAAAATCAGTTCATGTTTAGTGTGGTAAAAACGTTAACGCATTTTGTACGTAAACTTTTAGCTAAACTACAGTCTAAAATAAAAAGCGCAAGTGCAGTTTGCCGTTCTTTGATAGTCAAATTAATAGTTAAGTTTAAAAGTGAATATGTAAGTTCAAGGTCTGAAGGCTTGATTGAGTTAAGTTTATCTTTTTAGGTGGCTGAATCATAATGTTAGGTATCACGCCACCAATGTCTGGTGTTTTATTTTTTAAATCAGACTTAACCTAGTACCTTTACTGGGATCGTGATAACATGACATAGCATCACGCTTATATTCCCCGAAGGGTTAGGCAGAGGTGTAAGGGTTGACGACGCGGTTGGCGTAGTGGCTAAGTGATTAGCTTTCTGCGCTAAGTGTCGCGGGTTTGATTCCCACACGGAACAAATATTTGTATGATCTACAGATAGTATATTCGGGTCTGGTTGTGTGTGTATGTCACATGTATGTTTGTAAACTATACCCACAACACAGGAGAAATCCCAATCCTATATATATATTGTACACTCACATTTCGCCGATGGCGTTATTGAGTCCCATGTAATAGGGGGCAAACCTATTGCCATCTTAATTATATTATATGCCGTAAAAGTGTAAGCGTAATCCCAAGTTAATGAAAGTGGTCGTAATCGCGGTTGCTGAGTGTGAAGTCTTAGGTTTGATTCCCATATTGAGCAGTTTTATTAGGATTTTTTGTTGAGTTCTTAAGAAGTAACGGGGAGTTAGACATTAGAGTATAATTAGTACACCTCTGCCCAACCTTTCGGTGAATGTAGTGACTATATTATGTTATAATAACGACTACGGCTATTTTTATGATAACTTGAATGATATAAGTTCCAGTCTACTAAAATATACCTATACATATAATTTGAATGTCTGTTTGTTCGAGATACGAAAAAATTGCGTGATCGATTCCGATGAAACTAATTCGTATTTTTTTTTAATCTCTGACCTCCACTGAACTTAAAATCATCAGGAACAGTTATTTTACAATAATTACTTTATTATTGTATAGCCAACAACCAACGATTAGCTTAAAGCTATAATCAAACAACAATAGAAACTGATCATGAAAAAATATTAATTTGAAATCAATAATATTATATCCACCATGTTGCACTTGAAGAACCATTCAAAATTGGCTTAAAGCAATTACTAAGTTCATCTATACTTAGTGTCTTCAGAGATTTAATAATTCGTTTTTTAAAGGCGAACGGTGTGTGCACATTGCGTGAAAACTGCGCAGTATGTATTGTAATTGGATAAAGAAATCTTCAAGGTGTTCAAAAAATGATACAGTATTAATAATTAGTTGGCATTCATTTTAAGTAATATTTTGTTTTATATTTACTTGTATTGATTAAAGGTAGACTCTAAAGACTCAAATACATTATAAAACGGTCATAATTGCCATTAAAACTTAGGTAAATGTCATTTTTGATTGGATTAAGTCATAAAAATGTTTGGACTGTTAACAGAAAAAAAAAATTGGTATGAATGAATATAACAATTTTAGCATAATCATCAGTATTCTGAATTAACCTCGTCAACAACGAATTCTGCAGATTTTTTTTGCCTTTTCCTCATTAATTTTGGGTAAAGGGTAAGCACGGCTGCTGAATGTAAAGTTCTAGGTTTGATTTTTCATTTCTGCCATACCCTTCAGAGAATAGAAGCGTGATACTACGATACATTGTAATGCCGGATCCAATCTCTATAATCTCAGATTTAACAGCGAAGAATATTAAATTAATAGCACACATAACATCGGTTGAGATTTCAACGTTTTTATTGTGTAAAACTTGAAGTGTAGAAGAACTTGGCCCCGTTTTTTTGTAACGATCCATTCCAACTTGACATATTCGGAGTAAATCAATTGATTTATATCGATTTTATAAGTTCGTTACGTAACAATCGAAGCAGGAGGATTTTTTATATTTTTTTACGCTCATTTCTATGTAAATTTTGTTTTGTTATTTACGTTTTGGTTTAAGATATTTGTGATTTATTTTGATGGTTGCAACTGGTGTGACAAAAGTCGCTTAATGGCAACGTAATGTGACACTGATGAAATGATAAAAACACGTCCTGTATAATATGTATAATACACAATAACTTTGGTTTGTTGTTCCATTTCTTTTTTGTATTTTCAGTTTTTTAGCTCGACTATACATCGCAGACTAAACATAAATAACTTACATGTAAACATAGTGTATTTTTTTTAGTAAAAAAAAAATATCGTCTCATGTAAAAATCACCCAAAGACGTTATTCCAGCAAATAGGCGAAATATAAAAGTAAAAACAGCATTCTATTATTGTAAAACGAACCAAAATACATACAGTATTTTTTATGTTTTCTTTTTATGAATTTTCATAGTTACCTATATCTAAAGGTCATTAAAATAATTTTAAGTATTGTTTTAATATCTATTTTATGGCCACTATTATCGCCAATAAACCTTTGTTATAATAATTTGTAATGTTTAACAATAAGTATAACATTTATGATCCGCATTCAAGGAAATGTTTACGAAATTTTTTAAGCTATGTTTATGCTGGGATTTTGTCCGTGTTAGTTATATTGAGTCGGTTTCCAATGTAAAAATGGTTTATCTTAGAAGCAGTAGTTGGGTGCTTATTTTAGTGTCATGTTTTTTTTTTTTGCATATTGTAACGATAATTGTATATTTACTCGAAACTTGCCATATTGATTTCAAACCTTTTAAGGGAGCTTTTACTTATTACTATTATTATTATTATTTGATATTATTATTATCAAATCTACATCGAAACTCCTTTAAATTTTTTAAGTGAAGCTGTTTGCTTTAGGCATTAAAATTTACGAATTTATTATATTCTGTTTTTTTTTTTATATATGATGATGAAGATACCATGTTGTGTTTTGTGACACTGCAATATTGTCTCGGGATTTTTTTGTAAGGATATTTCATTTAAAAAATCGTCAGTCAGTAAATATCTTAGCTTTATTGGCGATAAAGCTTTTTTTTAATATTTTCAATAAAATATCATCTGTTACAGTATCCCAAAGATAATTAATAACGATCCGGACTGTTTAGGATTAAGACTCTAAAAGAAAAAAAAAACTGTTTCTTTTTATTGATTCAAATAGAGTATTGTGTATAGTGCAGGCGATTAAAGAGCCACCCTGTATGTCATCATCATCATCATCAGCCAGAAGACGTCCACTGCTGAATGGACCTGACCTGAGGCCTTCGTCGTTTCGATTGCCATAATCCCCACGCTTGGCAGGCGGCTTGGGGATCGCAGTGGCTCACCGATTAGTAAGAGGACGCTGCTGCCCGTCCTCCGGTGTCTGGCCGCAGTTTTAAGACGTACCCGGGTCCCCTGTATGTACCTACTAAACATAGAACATACTAATTATAACAAACAACTTTAAAGTAAATTGTTCGAGTGTTGTTGTTGTCTATTAAACGCAGTATATCCATGGAGTTTCTTGCCCGTTTTTCTCCATAGGAAGTCAACGTTTTGAAATATGACACCTAGTCTTTATATTTATAACTATTTATGTATCTGTGTATAGTTTATATTTATAAAAACTTATCAAATCTTATAATGCCTACCACATTTTATATCAAAGTATTTTTTTACAACAGATGTTTGGCGAATCTTTATAATATTGTATCACCGACCTTTCAAACTAGCGTACATACAGACACTACCATATTAGATGAAACTAGTTTACACTCAATAAAACGTCGAAAATGATAGATTACAGTTCAAAGCCTCTTGAATAAAACTAATTAGAGACAATAAAAATCTCATAAACACGTCTTTTATAGATAAAACCGATATAATACTATATCTAAAGCTTTACGTATAAACCGACATTTTATAAGATAAAATATATACAGGGTGATATTTTGAATGGCACATCTTAGTCGTCTCTCTCGTGTTGGTATTAGCTCTAACTCAAAAATCTCATTGCTCATTTCGATGCCGATAGAAAGATTAGCCAGTAGATATAGTTTTTAATTTGCTGTTTAGTATCGTTAATGAGGAATCGAGATTTTTCCATGAACGCTCATAATTGTTGTATTATTATTTTAGTGTTAGTTCGTATTTGAGGAGTAAAATTTTCAAATAATTTTAGGCTAAGCGATTCTCTATTTGATCTACGTGTCACGGGTTCGATTCCCGTACAGAACAAAAAACTATATGATCTACAAAACAGTTGATTTGCGGCTGTGTATATGCATGTTTGGAAGCTGTACCCACGATACAGGAGAAAATATCATAGGGTTAGGCATTGTAACAAAAAAAGTGTAACATGTACTCGTGGTGAATCAAATCACAAAGATGTAGGTTTGTTTGGTGACAATGAATCTTCTCAACCACCGACTACTCGTTGCTTCCATGTTTTGTTTAATTTTCTACCTTTAGTCGTTGAATTCAAAATAGCACTCGTTTTTTGTTTTTTAAGTTAACGATTATAATTTTACTTCATTATTTAGAATGAAATGAAAAAGGCGTGACTTTATGTATGTATGTATTAGGGATGTTACGGAGCTTCGACTCCGAATCCGATATGTCGGAACCTCCGATTAAAATTACACCTCCGAATCCGGCTCCGGTTCCGATATATCAAAACGGAGGTATATATCGGAGTTACAAGTTATGACTTGCTATCGCTGCAGCGCTACCGAGCGCTTTCTATGTGACACTGACAACTGACTGAGTATATGTGTTCTGTGCAACTGATGAACGAAGAGTGAACGAGTTGCGACAAGTTTTTTCTTTTTTATTTATTTACATTTTACATTCGCAGATTTGCTCCGACTCCGACTCCGATTCACCTCCGACTCCGCGGAGGTCACTACGAGAACCTCCGACTCCGATTCCGCCTCCGATAAATCCACCTCCGTAACATCCCTAGTATGTATGTATTATTTAGAATAATTACTGGATAATTTTCTTATTCATTTTAAAGTTCACCCTGTATTAATATAATGTATTTCTAATCAATTTCGAAGTTATAAACCAGGATGCTGGCATAAAAGCCGTGACGAGTTTTTATTCATTTGATCTTAATTTGGATGACAAAGGTTTTCATCAATTCATCAGGCTTTACGAACTTTAAGCTTTTTCTTAAATTTAATTTTAATCTGCTTCGTTATATATGGTTTTAGTTTAGTAGTAGCATATGTAGGTACTTAAAACTAACATACATTTCACGAACCTGGAACCCCACAGAACCCGGAACAGCTATCCGTACACACAGTGACGATTGGCTTTCTGCGATAAGGTAGTGGGTCGGTTTCTTTCAAAAAATTTTTTGTGAGGATATATAACCAATCAGTCTCAGAGTTTATACATGATAGTCAGCATCAAAAATAATAATATGTATACACGTAGCGAAATGCAAACTATCTCTACTCTTTGTATTTTTATGTATCCGCAAAGACTATGTGTAAAATCTAAAAATCGCGTTTGAATTTCATTAAGTGTATACATCTTATTAATGCTGACTGTACATGGCAAAATGCACGCACAAATCTGTATAGACCATCGAGGAACGTTATTTTTTTACATAAAATTATATTTATCACAGTGGTTACAAAAAAATATGAAATAGGATGTGTCTTGTGCCTACAAAATGTTCAAGTAAATGCTCTGCAAAGTAGTTATAAATAATTTTTGACAACTGGAGCTATAAATATGACGAACAAGGATGTCGTACGCACTTAGTTATGACTACCGGTTGACAGTTGAAGAACTAAATCGTTTTAGATGACGTTGATATTTTAGGCACAATTTTACACTATATTATTAGTTACATCACTACATATTATAAAACAAAGTCACCTGCCGCGTCTGTCTGTCTGTTCGAGACAAAAACGACTGAACGGATTTTCATGCGATTTTCACCAATAGACAGAGTGATTCATGAGGAAGGTTTAGGTGTATAATTTATTATGGTTATGTGTATAATAGCTGAAATATGATGCTGATTGTTGAAGATGTCGGAAAAAATTATGCCGATTGGGAGCTTTACTGGCGTGGGCCGCCTAAATTCTCGACACAACAGGCTGATACGACACTACAAGAGAAAAAAAATGTAGGCGTACATGCTCGCTAGTAGTAACATCATATAAAAAGGAGACGAGTACGTAGAATGACCTTATTTTTCTTTTATTTTAAACTTTGACCCACACTAGGAATAAATCCTGTATCGTGGATTCATTTACAAACACAAATATTCACATGGACATACATCCAGACTCGAAAGAACTATCTGTAGATCATACAAATATTTGATCCGTGCGGGAGGCAAACCCGCGACATGTAGCGCAGCAGCCGATCGCTCAACCACTGCGCCAACCCTGTATTTTAAGGCACTTCAACAACATAAACACAAACAATGACAAAAATATTAGTAAACGACTAAAAGCTATCCTTTACATCTATTGAAGATGTGCACAACATTTTTATATACTGTATCTACCGGGTAAAGTTCCAAATTTCGGCAGTTATTGAGAATTTTCATATAGAAAAACCCAAAAACACTTTGCCCGACCCGCAAATTGAAACCAGGGTCTCATACTCAGCAGTCGCGCTTCTGACTGGTAGAACAATGAGACATTTCTTATATTACATTATTGATATGTTAAAGATTGACCCCAGATCGTAACGAATCGGCTAAAATAGAATGGTTCAAGAAGCTTTTCGCTGCTCATTATAAAATAACTATAATAATAAAATATCTTGATCTGATTTCAGACATTCAGGTACAAGGAAATAAAATAAAATGTTTATCATAATCACTTATTAATAATCAATAAAATTCTTCAGTTGCAGGTCTCCTTATCCCATAGAAAAGATTCAGGCTTTTTAGACAAAGTCTGAAGCCTGGTGAGACAGCTGTTCAAGTATTTTTTAAAACCTAAGAAATTAATCATTGCTAGCTTTTGTATTTTATGAAATAAATTATTGATTGATTGGATATTGATTAATTCTCTAATTTGCTCATATAAAACACGGATATTAAAAAATAAATAATAATTGATTTCGATGAATTATTTGACAAGCAAAATAACGTTAATTTTGTCTGAATCAATAAAATATGAAATTGAATATCGCTGCATAGCATATTTTTCTGAACAATAAATTATATCATAATTTGATTATTACATTATGACCTTTACTAACTAATCCATAAAACTTAATTTGCCTTCTAAAGATTGAAAATAAAGCCCGTTTAAACTTCCGTTCTCAACGAGACCTAATTAAAAAATCATCCAAGTTCCATTATTAAGTAGTGAATCAGATCTATTGCAACTTGACTTGGCCGTGACCTTGACTTTGGATATCAGGTCGACACCTATATAATAGGGAGCCGAGGACTAGGACCAGCATTCTTCTGCCAACCACAGTGCTGATAACATCATGAAGCTGGTAGGTGTATCGAAAGCTTTTGACGAGTCTAAACGTCAAAAAGATTTGTGTCAATAGAAAAATCGCTTTAAAAATCTTTTGTGGTGTAAAAGTAATCGTTCTTTTTGTGATGTTCAAATTCGTGTTTTGTGTAATAGTTGTTGTATAGGGCTGTATTGTGTTTCTTATATAACTGTTATTGTTTGTTTTGTAATAAGATTTCGGTAACTGAGTAGTTCTATGTGTTTTTGTTATGGCTGGTTAAACGATTTCTCGTGTCGTGATCATGGTTTTTATGAAATTTTCAAATATCAAAAGTGTTTTTATATAGATTTTTAATTACTAGATTTTATGGTCAATTTTGATCATTCGCGTTAATACAGTAAAAAATCAATTTCATTTGGGATTTTCCTGTTGCATACACAATTTTATACAATAAATGCAACTAATTTTTTTTTAATATCCTGCAACCGTTTCCTTGAATTGAAGTTATAATATAAAGCTTTTATACATAAATGTGATTTCTACAATAATTAAAAATATGTTCATTGATCTAAGAGAAACTGTAAAAATGAGCTTACTATTGAAGTAATTCATACTTGCAAATAGAGACCTAAACAATATAACAAGCCTTAATTATCATAATGAATGAAGCTTCTACCGATTTTTCAGCTTTAACCAAAGTGGTCAGATAAAAAGAGATTTTTATAAGCAATATTTCCTACACTCTTTTTATACAATATGTTGCTTATTTCTTTTAACATTATCTTTAAAACTACGAAGATTCTTCCCGTTACCATTTTTTTACCAACATCATAATTATTTTGACATACAAAACCACTTATTTTTACTTCCTTTTGCAGATCATCCTCGCCGCTTTCATCGGAGCTTGTGCCGCGGCAGTCCTGCCCGGCCCAGTAGTGCCCCAAGCCCGCTACCCTTACAACCCATACAACCCCTACAACCCCTACAATCCCAACTACCAAAACTCCAGAGCTAGGGCTGCCCTGGATAGGAATGCTGCCATCTTGAGGTCCGAGTCGGAGGCGAACGAGCAGGGATACCGTTACGCTTTTGATACCGAAAACGGTAAGTAAAGACAATCTATACACATAAAAATCTTCTATATTATATAAAAGCGAAGTTTCAGGAATTACAAATTCTTTAAACATGTGTAGGTACTCGCTATGAAAGGATTTTTTTAAATTCGACCCACGGATTCAAAGTTTGTATGAACATTTTACTATCCAGTCCCGGGAACAGCTATTTTCTATAATAATTTACAAGGGTACGGGGACCTTCTTGAGTGACGATATATAAGAAAAGTCATTCAAGTAATTGCTTTACTGCCCTAAAGTCTGTGTCATTCACAATAAGGTCTATTTTTGCTTGCATGATCTAGTAACAGTAATTACGTTTATTATACAAATACCAAAAGTGTCACCAAAATTGATAAAGCACTTTGGCTACTATAAAATATATAGTACTGAAAAACATATGTACATTAAAAGTAATAATGAAAAGTCAGTTTTCCAAATTACTGAACTGTTTATTAAAGTTAATGAATGTGACACAATTATTTAGAAGTTTTGATATCTAACTGTTTATCTTTTGATGCTGACTGCCTAACGCAATCTTGGGCAGTCAAGCCCTTAACTTGTTGACTGGGAAATCTTTCCACCATAGTATTATCAAAGTTCATTTTTGTAGTCCACTTAGATATCTCTTCTTACTAATCCAATCATCTGTTTGTTAAAGACAATAATTTCATTATAAATTAGCCTTCAGAACAGTAGAAGCGATCCCGTAGATAATTATTCATCGCTTACCCTGAGAATTCAGCCCAAGAGCATAATAAAAGGCAGCATTACTGTAAAACAGTGGCACTTCAATGTCTGTCGACTACTCATGTTTTAAAGCTTGGTGGTGCGCATACGCATTATACTTAATCAGAGTTGCGAACGTGGGTGCGTCCGTAAGCTTACGCAAGTGTACTAATTTGAAATCTATAGTCTAACTAAGGCTGTTTGCAGACAAGCAGAGAATATGCGTTTTCGATAAGTACTTAATCGTTGATACGTTATAAACGCGCGGTTACTTAAACAGTCTTACTTTTGAACTTAACCTTCACATTGGGAGGTTTAAATGAAAATATCGAAATATATCTCAGAAAATGACTGCGTCACTGGTCTAGTGGTTGCATGTGCCACTGCTGAGCGTCAGGTTCTAGGTATGATACCCAGGCGGACAAATTGTTAAGGGTGTTTCTGTATGGAAATTCTCAGTATAAGCATGGAGTGTGGAACTGTGCCCAGTAGATGGCAATAGGCTAGCCCTCAATAATGGCGTTAGCAAAATATGAGTGTGCAATAGTTCAGCTCTGCCTAACCCTTCGGGGAATACAGGTGTGAAGCTTTGCCCCATCAACTCTTGAATCCCTATTTTCCCTATTATATCTGTTTTTTTTTTTATTAAACTATCTGATTGTGTAAGACCTGTCTTATGTCAAAAACGCGTGTCCATTACAAAATCGTCCTCATATTGCATTGAACTCACACCAATAGCCATTAATTTGCATGTTACATTTGCAGATTTCACTTAAGTATGTTTATGCTTATCTAAGCATTACTTGAGATTTTCACAATGAGTTCGTAAATTGTGGCAAGTTAGACAAACATGTGTAAATGTAACATTGAATGTGCTTACAAATTTGTAAACACCAACAGTGTTACAAAGATTAGGTGGAATTATATGTAAATGCATGACTCGCTTTTTATTACTTGACTGACTTTTTTATCTATCCTTCTTGTGGTGTACCTTATCTACGCAAAGTTTTCGTAATAACATAGAATCACGCCCGTATTCCTTGAAGGATTAGTCGGATGAGTAGGATGCCGATATTCCCATATAATAGGGAGAGTGCCTATTACCATATACCGGGTACCGTTCCAAATCCGGTGATCCCACTGAGTATTTTTGTACAAAGCTCAATAAAACTTACCATCGGTGGACGGCAGGGTATACCATCGAGAACCTTATGAAGCTCTCTCAGGTGAGCAGGTTTCTGACGATGTTTTCCGCTTTCTTGCTCCACACTGATGATGTTGATAGCTCCTTGTAGCCTAGAAATATCCTCAAAAATCAGTAGGCCAAAATCCAAAAAATACTAAACTATAATACTAAATCCTCTCCTTCCAGGCATTCATGCTGATGAAACTGGCTACGAAAGCAACGGCATCCAGGCAGCTGGCAGTTACTCCTACACCGGAGATGATGGCCAGGTATACAGCGTGAGGTACACTGCTGATGCCAACGGCTTCCAGCCCCAGGGTGCCCATATCCCGGCCATCCCAGAAGCCATCGCCAGGTCGCTCCAACAAAACGCGAGGGATGAAGCTGCAGGAATTTTTGATGATGGTAAGGATCTGTGGTGTACATTATTTGATAGAAGGACAACTTCTTGCTGTCATTATATCTTATGGCTGTCACAGAGATGGTAAAATCGGCCCAGTGGTTGAGTCCCTAACTCTCTATGCGAGGTGTCGCAGGTTCTATCCTCGTACGTAACAAATAGTGGCCTAGATTTCCGAGCTTAGCTGTATGTGTGTGGAAATAACAACGAATAATACGAATCACAATATTAAAATTAAAAAGCAAATCAAATAAGAAACACTAGTAATCAACAATATATATAAATACTGGAATATTTCAGGTCCAAAAATGTTAATCAAGATCCAAAAACACACACACTTAGATCAAAATCTCAAATAAAATTTCAATGTGTTGCCAATATCTCAAATTATTATCTGGGTGCAATAGCTTCAACTTAGCGCTTAGTCTTCCAGTGCACTTACACAATACACATGCAAATCCATGTCGGTAAATAAGGCTCGGTTCAAATTGCTAAGTAATTGAGTGTGTAATAGGGACATTGTTTGGCAACCATAAGTAGACCTAATATACATACAGACGATATGTAAGGGCCAAATTAGACATGTGTTGTGATGTACATATATGTAACATGTTCTTCCAACGCATAGGAGGGAATTATTGTACAAAAATTTTTGGGAGTATGTGGGGCAGTTTCTTCTGCATTCCATTCGCCTGTCCCTGAACGCCTCCCATTGCCGCAGCCAATGGGAGCATGCAGGGACAGGCGAGTGAGTTTTGTTTTTGATATAATATTTTTTACTATTAAAAAGCACTATTACTCCAATAATGATCAAATTTGTTGCACATATATTGGAGCGTTGGTTGGTTAACGTAAAAGTCACTCAAGTTACAAATTGCAAAAATTCCGACCTAAATATTATGTGGACATTTTATCATGGTTCTATCAATGTTAATAACACATCCATTAATCTAGATATCTCATTAATCACGCTATAATTAGCACCATACTCCGTTGAGAAAATCTCATTCACCATCTCTGTTAATTGAATAATTGCCACTCGAACGTTCGTTAAACTGCTGTTTATGATAGGCTCAGATTCTCAAAGTGCTAAAATGTCACTCTATACATTATTAATTATATTATCTCCATGTTTGTTCTTCTTCACTCCAAATGATATTGGGCCATCGTTCTTGATGAACGTGACCGTAATTCTTTGTTTCATCCTATACGAGATAGTCTCTGTATTTAACGCCCGGTTTTTCAAATGCTTATCAAATGTAACCAGCAGTTTATATAACTCATGTTAACTGATATACTTTATTGGTTGTTTAGTTGTTCAACAACCAGTTATAGTTTAAAAGGATAGCATAATGATACCAAACGACATGGCAAAACATCTTTTTTTAAATTACTTTTTTTTTACAGGGACCTACCGCGATCCTAAATATGTCCCTGGCCGTTACCCATACTACCGCCGCTACTGAGCAATCTTGCAAGACAGCGAGAAAGCAAGACAGCAAGACATTGTACAGTGCCATTTGATTAGAATAAGGATACATTAACAACAAAAAAAAAATTAAAACAAAAGGTCCACTTTGAACAACGCACAATGAGAAACCAAACGAAGAAAACACAAAAGTTACGTTAAATTGAGACTCCCGATCATCACGTCTAAGGATCAGTATACCAAAACAAGTATGGTATGGCTTTTTTTATAAGACAAAGTGTAATTGTGTACTCATAAAGCAGAAAAGCCCAAAATGGATAATTGGACTTGCGATCGAGTACCACATTCATTACACTACAGATGTGAACCAACTCCTGAGGTCCAGTTGAAGGAACAAACAGAATACAACAATGTGCATTTTTAATAAAAATAGTGTCAAAGGGACCAGGATTACAGGTGAACGTGACAATTGGAAGTCTATGGACTTCAGTTTGCAAGACTGTTATATAAAGTAATAACGAATACAGTGAGTTTCTTTTGGTGCGTTGTTAGAAGTAGGCCTTCTGTATGTTATTTTGTATATTGACGCAATAAAGTTGCAATAACATTTCATATTGATGTTGTTTTTTTTTTTTACTTTTTATACATTCACACTCATCATGTAAGATTTATAAAAAGCGACTACCTATTTTGATGATGCCTATTTTCAGCAGTGGATATTTATAGACAATATGTACTCCATTGTCTGATTCACTATCATTGCACTTGTAATTAGTCCAAGTACAATGGTGTACTTTCGAAATAAAAGCATCAGTATCATCTTTGACTAGGCACCATTTTAAGCTAGGGATACAAATGGGAATTTTCTATCCCAGTACGAAATCACTCAGACCTTTTGAATACATGTGCGGCTCAGAATTTGAAAACATCTTGAAATCTGTATGCCTGAAAGCTTCATAACATTCTCGAAAGTGTGTCATGTGCCAGCCCCCATCAGGCCCGTCTAAGAATTCTCATTCTGAGAAGAAGTTCTTTCAGTACGACAGTAATGGGCAGAATTAAAAGTATTATTAGGAATCCCAATTACTTTTTTTCTAACCAGGGTATTGAATATTGGATCGTCACTATCACTTGCCGAGTTCCTAGCTATTAGACCAATGAGGCTGTAAACGAAAAAATGTATTGAAGCAATAGACTTGCAATCAAATTTTGATGAACATCTTTAATTTGTATGTGGCTATAAAATTTTTATTCTGCGATGAACTAATAGTTACTGTTATAACAACATTTAAGCCTATAATTGAAACGTGTTAAATGTAGCTTGCATGGTAATTAAATGATCTTGCCACCATTTTTTTGGTGCTTAACCTTGAAGTAAAAGATATACAATGTTTAGAGTTGGTCAGTTATTTGTTAATTTATACATAGAATCTTGGGAAGAGGGGATCCTAGCTACATTGCTACCATGCAGGTCAGTCTATCTTCAAAGTTTAGCAGCGCTGGCTGCTGTCAGTTCTTGTATGGATAGTCGTTGGTCCCGGGTGTCGTAACAATACCTATGACAGGGATGTCAGCAGCCAAACAAGTCTTAAAGTATCAATATGTCCCAGTAATTTGGTGATGAAGTTTAGATGGCAGTTGCCCCGTATAGATACTGGTATTCAGCCGCATTTTGTTAAGTCATTCTTCTGTTCGTTAAATCTTTAAATCTGGTAGCCAACCTTGTAGAAGTCTAGGCAGATGATAGTGTGTAGACATGTAGAATCTTGGTATTTGACCAATCTTTCCATCACGATATTAGTAATATTCAGTATATGTAACACAGCTGAAATGGTTTTTCATAGACATAAATCAATTTTGTTTAATTTATTATTATTGTCTTTTTTAGTTGTCAGCTGGGTTATAGACAGTTTTTTCTATAACCCAGCCTCTCAGTAGTGGCTGTAATATCAGTATTATCTGTTTCGTCATCTCAAGCTTTAGTTACAGTTCCTAGAATAACCTTTTCATTCGCCTGGTCACCTATACCGTATCGTTTCATCACGTTACCCTCAATTTGAAATCTAATTCTAAGCTCTAATCAACATCGATTCATCTTAGTCGCATCTTGTTCTGTTATTACATATATTGGGTCCAGTTTACTTTAGTCTCTCATTAATCACGCTTTATAATGTGTCAGTGGCTCAACAGAGGACTTAATATGGTCTCTATACATCTTAGAGTGCATATGCAGAATATTGTCATTAGATTTTGAGAAGACGATATGAATTAAACCCGTATTTACACCTCTTGTCGAATTTGACAATGTTTTTAGTTTTACGGTACTTTGTGCAGTTCAAGGATGAAGGTTAAATACTCAGAGGTTTCAAATCTCGGTGGTAATTCATCAGTACCGTCAAAATATGTGGCATCACTGGCACATCTTACTCCAGAAGTTTACACAATCTCGGATATCTTTGGTAAGTCTTTTATTTGTCATAGTCTAACAAATAGATAATAATTAATCAAAAAGAGGATTCTTATATAAGTAAATATCGATCGCCATATACAATGGTGTAATGCGGCCAGTATCATGGGCATTTTTTGCTCAGAGGCTCATCAAAGATGAAGCATTTATTTTTATTAACTTTATTAATTTTCCTCGTCATATTAACATCTTGTTCTTTTTGCTTATATATATTGTTTTAAATTTAATTTATTAATAAATTACTTTCAAAGGAGGATTACGCAAAGAGTGAATGAGTAGGCATGCGGATGTTCTTTGTCAAAGTTTATACTAATTAGGAATGGGACACAAATTTGCGGATGTGCAAAAAAATGCTTGGATTCCTCGGGCTGCGTACTGCTTAGGATTAAAGATAGATATTAAGGTAGCGCCCCACACTAGGATTAATTCCTGTATTGTGGGTGCGTTCACATAAATATTCACATGAATATACACCCAGACACGAAAAAACTATTTGTAGAATATCTTACAAATATTCAATCCGTATAGAATAGAACCCACGACACGTAGCCCAGCAGTCGACCGTTTAACCACTGCGTCAATTGTCTTTTAATCCGATTGAGACTGCATTATGAAAATAAAATCGATATTTTAATGAAAAAATAAAGTATCTATTATTTTTTAATTGATTCGGATTGTTTATCTTTTAAAGCCGCAGATGATCAAAGCGCCACACTTCATATATTACCGGAAAACATAGCGCTCGCTTTTCAAGTTTGTAGTGAAATTCCAATCAAATATTATCATAAATACCATCAGTTAACTTTAATCCCTCATTAATCACGCTTTATAACGTGTCAATTCTATAACTTTTAGAAAATGAATGGTAATGTCAAACGCCTTTGAAAGGACTAAAGGAATTATATTGGTTTGTGGTCCTAAGATGGCCCTGCTTTTGTGTGAGTTGCAGTTAAGGGTTAAAGGTTAAATACCCTATACATAGGTTAAGCTTGGCTTGTACTTGCTCTATAAATCACTTGGACATTTATCACACAACTTTGATAAATGGGGTAAACAAATTGTTGATCATAGCAGTTTTGGTGAAACTCACAATTTTACTCGTGCCTACCTAGGTACAAAACTATTGCAGTCGGAGATAGTAAGTAATTAAAGTCATTAGAAAAACTATACTGAAACTGCCTAACGAGTCTGTTATGCCTGCCTAGTCTAGTGGTCACAAGCGCCGCTTCTGAGCGTCAGGTCCTCGGATCGGGCAAAATGTTATTGGGTTTTTCCACAAGGAAATTCTCAGTAGCATCACGGAGTGTGGAATTGTGGTCAGTAGATGACAATCGTGTCGCCCCCTTTTCGATGGGACTCAATAACGGCATCGGCGAAACGTGTGTCTAATTATTCGGAGAACATAGGCGTGTTGGTATGAAAATTCAAAGTCAAAATCAAAGGTTTTTTATTACAACTGTGCATATGCAGACAGTTTTAAAAAGTCGAAAATCTAGGTGCATATACTTACTGGTTAGGTACATTGCTTTAATTGTAATGTAATTAAATTTAAGTCCGTGAATATTACCAATATACAACAATTTGGCATTTTGGCCTCCTACGAATTAAGTGGAAATAATCTATATATGGAATATAATAGTAAATCATACCAATACTAAGGTTTGGCATCTTCGAGGCCGATGGCGCAGTCAACCTATTATAATAACTATAAAGGTGATATGCCAGAGAATGCGTAGCGACTACTACTTGCAATATGGCAAAAAGTAAAGCGCCATCTATCGGAGTGAAGCTACAACAACAAACCCTGAATCGCACTACGAGAGTTTACAACGATTCTAACACATATACAAATATCCGACATTAACTTTATAGTACGACAATCTTTGCTATAGTATTTTTGTTTAAAAATCGTTGCCCCACCTTATTGTTACATTTATTAATTCCACTGGCTAATTGCTATTGTGGAAATATATCTAGAAACAGAGAATAGTATTATCGCATTTAAAATTAAAGCATAGCCTTTAGTGTGTTTCTAACCTTACCGCAAAGTGAGCACTTAAAAATTCGTCTAGAAAAAATACAATTCAACGCACCAAATAATTCATTATAATACTTTTGAGCTGTAATTCAATAAAATCTATTGATTCTGACATTTTAAATATGATTCTGTCTAAAACACCAATAATTTATGATTATTTGTGACGCTTAAAAACTGTATCAAATGTAAATTCATTTTTTTCTGATTTATATAATTACGGCTTCATGAAGTAAAATGAACTTGGGTAGCCCGTTGCTCCATTCTTGTTAAATGATTGTTCTTTTCTGGGATAAAAAATATACCTGTACTTCTATTATGAGTTTTTTACCATTTACTTTCGTAGTAAATGTAAATTTTCATGAAAGCGATTTTAGTTTTTAAGTCGGTTACATTAGGGATTAGAGTCGCTAACATGACATCTCTATAATATAGTAAATAGTAAATCAAAACTTTACTATGACTAGATGTCACATAAGCGACTCTAATCCCTAATGTAACCAAGTTAATAACTAAAATCGCTATCATGAAAATTTACTTTACTTTGATAGTAAATAGTAAGAAAACTCGTGATAGCGGTACTGGTGCTAATCCAGGGTTTTAATTAACCCCTCTCAGCTCCCAGCTCTTTCGAATCTCTTAAAAGTCTATGAACCTAAGTATGCAAAAGTAGGTATAGTTAGCCCCCACAAGTTCAAAAGCGGTTCAGACTTATTTCAGTACAAGTATGTCTCGCCGCAGACAATGGCCCACCATTCATCCTGTTTCTCGTGCCCTAGCACCAGCGGATTTATCGGGTAAAGCCGGTAGTAATGAATATCCATTCTGACAATTAATAGTAAGAAGAAATTGAAAGAAGAGGAGATGAAAAATAACAGAGAGGAAACTGCTTCATTGGACTAGTGATCGCTGGGTTCGTTTCCCGGGTCGGGTAAAATGTTATTGGGTTTTTCTGTTTAAAAATTCTCTGTAGCAGCACGGAGTCTGGAATTGAATCCGGAAGATGGCAACAGGCTTGCTCCCTATTACGTGGGACTCAATAACGGCATCGGAGAAATATGGGTGTACCTCTGCCTAACACCGGGGAATACAGCAGTGATTGTGTGTTAAGAAATTGAGAGTACCTTAAGCTACAGCTATCGTGTAATTTGCCCCCTGATCAAGTTATTAGGGACTAATCGTCACTATCAGGAAACAACTACATGGAAATTCTAACTTAAGAGTCTTAATTTTAGTAGGTAAACCCGCTGCATGGGTGAACGAGCTATATCATTACTCAAAGATCAGCTCGGAATATGCCATCGACATACTAACAAGAAGAACACTCATTGCTATCAGCGGGAGTCCACGTAGTCAAGTCTGACTGCACACTTTGGTCGCGTGCGCAGTCCAGTGGCCATTTTTTAGTTCTCCGCTACGGCACAATCTTTAATTAACTTTTATAATTGTAAATGCTGACCTTATTTCTTTCATTATTGGTGGGGGTAAGTTGCCCACTTATACTCACCTCGCTAATTACATCAAACTTCAAAAGACTTTTCAAAATTATCGTCTCACTCAAATTGATTGTAATCACACTCGATGAAAATGATAGAATCGAGATTTGACGCATAGTATTTAGTCTTGAGATGTGGTACATAATATTGATACAACACAATACATATAATTAATGATAGTTCTACCCATAGACGCCCATAGACTCAGGAATAGACTCAGAATATTACTATAGTACAACCATATTTCGCCAATCCCGTTATTGAGTCCCATGTAAAAAGGGTCGAGTCTAATGCCATCTATTGGGCATATTTCCAAACTGTGTACTGCTACTGAGAATTTCCATACAGAAAAACCCAATAAAATTGCTCGACACGGGAATCGAACCCTGAGGTCGTTCTCACGCCTGGCAGTCGCGCTTTCGACCACTAGACCAACGAGATAGTTCTGTCACTCAAAAAATCATAAGCCAAACAAACTAACGCTACGATTTCCAAATAAATCGTTATTTTTACAAAAGCATATAAATGGCGGCATAAAAGACTGGTGAGATAAAATTAATCGCGCCATTATTATCTCGCCACAGTTTGATGATCACTGTTGCTAATTGGCATAATCAACATATTACTAAAAGTAAATTGATGAATATTCATTATTCATGAATTGCTGCAGATTTGCTAACTGTAAGTTAGAATTTTCAGTTTCGTTGTAATATTTTAATAGCCACATTACCCATTCTGCTTTGGTGTCATCATTATCCAATTTTTTGAGTTATACAAGGTGTTACTCTGCGAGATGGGTCTTTGTGAATTTGAAATCAAAAATTTTAAAAGAAGAACAGATCTCTTCTATTAATTATATCTTGTTTTTGTTTATTGTTTTCACGGGATTCTAAATTAAGATTTTATTAAAATATGACCAGTACCGCTATCACGAGTTTTCTTACTATTTACTATCATAGTAAAGTAAATTTTCATGCAAGCGATTTTAGTTCTTAACTTGGTTATATTAGGGATTAGAGTCGCTTATGTGACATATGTGTCATAGTAAAGTTTTGATTTACTATTTACTATATTATAGAGATGTCATGTTAGCGACTCTAATTCCTAATGTAACCAAGTTAAGAACTAAAATCGCTTGCATGAAAATTTACATTTACTATGAAAGTAAATAGTAAAAAACTCAAAATAGAGGTACATGTTCAATCCTCAAATCTTGAATAAGTTTTATTGAAATTCTTTAAACACAATCAACAATTTTTCTACCCCTAATAGTCTGTGAAGCAGAAACAAAATAATAGGTACCTATCGGATCGTAAAATATGTCGCCTAAAATGATTTGATGGAAAAAAATACAATTATATATATAAAATATAATTATAGATATAAACGTAACATATCATGATTGGCGTAACCGCATACTTAAGTACATAATGATGAGGCATGATCTAATAAATAGTTTGGCTTGTCGATATCATTGCATAAGGAACAAATCATGGCCGTGACACCTATAATATAATGATACGTAAGATTACATAAACATTAATAACAATTGTTTCAAAGTTATTAACTAATACTTATTACATAATATAGCACTACGCCTATATGAGATAGGCAGTGGTGTATAGTTGTACATCCACATTTCTCCATAGCCGTTATTGCGTGCAAGGTAAAACAGGGCGAGCCTATTACCATCTTCCGGGCATGATTTCAAACGGGCTGCTATTAAGAATTTCCATTCAGAAAAATCTGTTTGTCAGTTTATGAGATCGGTATTCCGATTTATTGAAATAATGATAGTGAACAAAGGGCCACCCTGTATTATAATATCAATAGCTATTTAATACCGGAGATGCGCTATTATACATTATAATGTTAAATCGTTGTTGTTAATTTAACATCCACTTGTTATCTTATACAAGGGATAATGCGTACAAAATGCGTAATAATATATAAGTATATAATAATTGAGCGTGACATAATAAATCGATTTGTCAATCATTCGATTCTAATATGTTGGTACTTGTTGCAAAAAATTACACAATGTATTTTAAGTGTTAGCAAATCGCATGAAATTAGTTATTATCTGATATTAATATTTGTATCGAGAGTTTGGACACTGATTTTTTTTATACTACGACGCAAGCTACCTCCCTGGTAGCAAGTGGTTACCGTAATCTATGGACACCTGCATTTATGCTATGCAGTAATCTTCTTCTATGGAAAGACTAGCCAGTCAGCAATGGCGATTTTAAGATTACTGCAAAGGGTGCACACCAAATGAAGTCAGCCTTCATCACTCGTGAACGAACTGATGCAAATTCAAATTCAAATTCAAAATTCATTTCATCAAGTTAGACTATACTTGACGACACGGTTGGCGCAGTGGCTAAGCGATTAGCTTTCTGCGCTACGCGTGGCGGGTTCGATCCCCGCACGGGACAAATATTTGTATGATCTACAGATAGTTGTTTCGGGTCAGGTTGTGTGTGTGTATCGTTTCATATGTGCTTTAGCTTGAGCTAGTACACAACATATTCAGAAATCAAAACGACAAAACATTGGTCAGAAAACTAAACGTACCTACTTATTACTGTACTAATCGTGCCTCTAATTAGAGTAAGTATTAAATTATGATCATACGAATTTATTCATCACTAGCTTTCGACCGCGACTTCGTACGCGTGGAATTTAGAATCTGATATTTTCCTGCGGTAAAATGGAGCCTATATCTTAAGTTAGATCTCTAGCAATACGTCGGTGAAAACTGCATTCAATTCCATGCAGTAGCTTTTGCGTGATACGTATACAAACATATAGACAGACAAAAATTCTAAAAACTATTGTTTTGGCTTCTGTTGCTCTAATAAAGACCCCCATATTAGTTTTTCTCCAATACCTATAATGTATAGACATCGGTTTGTTACAACTTTATTATATGTATAAATTATATGTGCATACGCGTGCCTGTATTTGATATAATTGTATGTAATCATCGAGTGCCAAAGCCATTTATGACCTAGAAATCCACTTATCAATCCTAACCGCCCGTGGTGCGAACATGTTACACTTAAGTTACACTTACATAAGGTAATACCATTGTATAGTATTAGTTATTAGCTGATACAAATATATCAACTGTTTGGTTTGGACACTCCGCTGGAGTAATTTTGTTAGTGGCCATAGAGCGACGAATGTTTAGAGTAGGCATGTATTTTAATATGAACTTAATGTTGTCAGGTTCTCTCACGGGTGTTTTCTTGAGGTAACGTGGGGGATGATACAGTGTTAATTTTAATTTAGTTTTTTAATTTCCTACTTCATTTCATATAAATAAATTAAGTTTATACTAGCTTTAGTAGTTTATTTAACCGATCAAGAAAAGTACTTGTTACTTTTAATAAAAATTACCTTAGCAAGTTGCTATTGTGACGCCCCATCAACTGTGACGCCCCATCAACGGTGGCACCCCGTCCCACAACTCTGGAAATCCACAAACCACGTCACGTCATAGATGGTGTCATTAGGTGACCTACTAGCGCTGCGTGCGCCGTTCGGCACGTTTTTGTTTTTTATGTGTCTACGATTCCCATTCATATTTAGTAAAATTCTTTTGAGTTTCTAATAAAAACCAGATATTAAATTCATAAGCCTTTTCATAGGGATCGATAACACTTATGATTTGCAAGCATTACATAACACCGTTTATAATGGAGATACACTGCAACAGAAGGTTTCTTCAATCAGTGATGCAAAAACTTTATCTAGACCTATAATTATATTCTCGCCGTGTCTGTTTACTCATAGCTCTATCGAACTGCTCCACTTGTTCAGCGGGGCGGCGGGCGCATCTCGTTACTACTGTTACCTAACAATACTCTCGCACTTGAAGCACATGCCATTGTGACTACGATAGCTTAGGAGTTAAGACAATTTAACTGTATATTTTATTTATGCTTTTTTGACATGATGAAGGTGTTATTTTGAATACAATTACAATACAATTTTGGGTTAGATTTGTTTTTTTAATACTGAGAGTGAAGATATAAAATAGTCTCTTTTATATTAGTTTATCTTTTTGCGTTTTAAAATCAAAATTAAATAAATAGAGAGTAGCTGTAGAGGAAGCTTAAAATATTTGAAATCATATTAGGATTTTTTGTAATATTAAAAATTGTTGTTTTTGAAAACATTTATAAATCAGTTTCAAGGTTATATTTTAGTTTTTCAGAATAGGTCTATTCCAAATAGGTATCGGAGAGTCACAAGAAAAAAATAAATATTAAGTCCATCGCACATTCAAATGGAAAGCAATTCGTGTAAAATTCTATAGGTATCGTATTTGCTTAGCTTAGAAATAAAAAGGAAAAGTTTCGGAATCAAATTCCTATAACTTCCGTAGTCCACAGTGTCAGTGGTTATTTCAATAGCAGGTGTGAGTTCATACAACTGTGCGTACTAGGAAATTTCGGTATATAAACGTCCGAAAGAAATTATTAAGTCATTCGGTCTCCAAGTGCCTTGCATTCAAGTGTTTTAATTACTTACAAACATGAAACTGGTACGTTTGTTTATACAATTCGATCTAATTAAATGTTGGTTTTAATCTCTTAATTAGTCGTCTAGATTTTTAGCTTTCTAGATTTTTTGTTAAGGATATGTGGTGAAAAGTGAAAGTTTTTGAGTTTTGTCTCGCTTATTTTCAATTCAGTGGGTGAGCAGAAGCTGAGGAGGGAGTGTTAACTTTAGGAGTAGCGAAAAAGCCGTAATTTTTTTATTGTTCCGAAATTGCATGTTAACACTTGGGTGTTAATAATGTTATCAAGTACGATAAAAAAAGATCTTATCCTTTGAATGAACACTCGACATTTTGTCAAAAAAGAAACGAACTTAAACGTTTATGGAAATAATAAAATTAACGACCATTATATTACTATGTTCCAGCTCGCCCCAATCACCGCGATCATAGCCGCTGCATCAGCCGGCCAGATCTACAGTGCGGGCCAATCAGCCGAAAGCTACGCTAACGCAGCGGAGCTCTACCAATCAGGGCTCGAGTTGCAACAGCGCGGGCTGTATTCCGACCAATCACATAACACACAAGCGTACGCGGGACACGACACAGCCTATCACAGCAGGCCGGATTCTGAGAAGACTGCTAAAATTTTGCGCTTTGACAATGAGAATAATGGACATCAGTACAAGTATGCTTACGAGACTGAAAACGGTGAGTAAAGATGGCTTATTATTTTGATTCAGGTAGTCAGCCTCGATAGCACCAATGCTGCATGAATGTTAGGTAATCTTTCCACTGCGGCATGAGCAGGTCGAATTTTAAGATTATGTCCAGTAGATGCCAACATAATAACAGTCAAAAATGTGTGTGGTTAAATAGTATAGGTACCTCTAGATACCCCTTCATACAATACAGGCATCATGCTATGTAATGCAAATAATCTAAAATTCCTTTTGTTCCAATTCCAGGAATAAAAGCAGAAGAAGCTGGCGAGATCTCAGAACACGGCACTAAAGCCCACGGCTCGTACTCCTACACCGGAGACGACGGCAAGGTGTACACCGTCACCTACACAGCTGATGAGAACGGCTTCCACCCCCAGGGCGACCATCTGCCTACCCCCCCTCCGATACCCGAGGCAATCCTGAAGAGCATGGAGCAGAACGCTAAAGACGAAGCAAATGGTATTTACGACGATGGTGAGTTGAATTCTGGATATTTTGATAGGATCCTGAGACATAATCGATGTAGTCGTTTGAAGTATTGCGGGTGCAGGATCGATCCCTGCTTCGGCTTTAGATATAGCTAGAACAAATAAAATCTACCTGTAATTATGTTCGAATTATTGAAAACACTCGCGACGCGTTTAGCACAGTGTGTCGCGTTTTCGATTCCCGCACGGAACAGATATGTCCTACAGATAGTCATTTCAGTTCTAGCTT
Source organism: Shargacucullia verbasci (assembly GCA_947562105.1). NCBI lineage: Eukaryota > Metazoa > Arthropoda > Insecta > Lepidoptera > Noctuidae > Shargacucullia > Shargacucullia verbasci. The sequence goes on along the minus strand of OX387297.1, from coordinate 2,107,602 downwards.
TGTATGTATGCAGGCATACATACAAAGCTACTACATGTACGAGTATGTTTGTTAACTGTAATCCCGATACAGGAGAAAATATGCTAGAGCGGGAAAAGTTTCTTGTTTTCAAAAAAAATAAATCATCGTCATTATAAGCGTTCAAAACAATACGTTATCAAAATATAGCATTTTCGAAAAAAAAAAAAAAAATATTCCCGACGGCAAAAAGTAAACGCTTTTCATAATTAATACATATACCATTATTAGTGAGGGATTTAATATAGAGATCATTACTATTACATTATTTAAAGTACGTACCTGTCTTAAAAACTAAGACTTGTAGCGCCATCTATAAAATTGTTATTGAACTACCGACACCGTCATAGTAATCGATAGCCAATAGGTTTTTTTCTCACTATAACACATAAAGTTGTTGGTATATTGTTTATTGGTGGCGTTAGAGCGTCATTTATCTAGTAGTGGTATGCATGGCTACAGTTTGCGAAGTTATAGGATCGACTCCCAGGTCAAACAGTTTTACGGTTGTTGTTTTAGCAAATTCATAGATAAAATTTCTTCCCCTATTATACGAGAAAAAATTGTATTTACCAAGGTATAATTTACGCCTCTGTCGATCCACTCTGGGACTCTAGACGCCACATATCTTTTACATTGCAGCAAGACTTGCAGTATTAAAACATTACTTGTAAAATGTTTCAGGAAAATACAAGGAACATTCAGCCCATGGCATGTCTCATGGTGGAGACCATAGCTACCAGCATTACGATGCTTACCAGACTCTTAGCTACCAAGCACCTTCGGGTCATGGATCTGGTGATGAACTAGCGTATCATGTGCCTTCCCATCATTCGTCTGGTGCTGAATCAGCGTACCATCTGCCTTCGCATCATTCTTCTGGAGCTGAACTATCATACTATGGCTCATCGGGTCACTCTTCTGGTGCTGATCTAGCGTATCATGCTCATCCGGGTCATTCTTCTGGTGAACTAAAATATCACATGCCTTCTGGACATTCTTCGGGTGCTGAGTTATCATACCATGCTCCTACAAACCACGCTTCTGGTGTTCAATTGGAATACCACGCTCCATCAGGTCATTCTTCTGGTGCTGAATTAGCTTATCATGCTCATGCGCACCATTAGGATGGTATAAAGAGGATGTATACACAGTAAGAACAATGTGGCTAAGTGAAATGGAGTGAGTGTTAAATAATTATAAAAAAGAAGTACAAAAAAAATGAGGAGGGATAAAAAAATAGAATTCTAAGAAATGAATGAAATCCATTAATAAAAGAACCATATTTTCAAAACGGTTAAATACATGTTTTGAAATAATATAGTTGAGGAACTAGAATGTTCTTATATACGACTGGTTTTATTTCAAACATGTATGAACTAGGCCGAATTTGTAATTAAATTTGCCACGAATGTAAACAGTTTCCATAATAGTCATCTTATTAAACGGCGCGGGAAAGAGAATTTTGTGCCTTGTTAGGTGATTTGAAAAAAAAAATGGATCGAAAAGATGACTTGTAGAAACTGATTAGCAAATTGTAAACGTAACAGATAAGTTAAACTAACGATTAACACCTATATTTCAAACGTCAATCACAGTTACCAAAACGGCGATGTGACAGCTGTCAATGTCAAACTGAAAGAAATCATATTCATACATTTACCCAACAGCCTGTGTTACATAAGATTTTTGATATTCATTGAATAATAACCGATTTCTTTAATATACCTTCATTTAGAAGGCTTCATAAATTTTTATGGAATTTATAAAACTAATATTTCAAAATCGTTTCCATAAAATATCTATATAGCTAGTCAATGGAATTGCAATATGAATATTGCCTGAACTTTTTGTTTTTAATAAAATGGCGGGCGAATCGCTCCATGACAAATTGTATAGTAATTTGGATGTCTGGCAAGAACGTAGTAAATTAAGTAGGTATATACATACATGCCTAAGTTATATTGTTATGTTTCTGTTATTGAGTAATAAAATGTTTTTATATTTAAAAATTTTTTATACCTTCAGTAAAATTTCCGTCATAGATGTACAAAGTGCCCACAAGTGCAGCTACTGAGCTTAAGGTCCAGGGTTATTAGGACTCTGTGTAGATTTAAGTTTCAAATTTGCACCGTAAATAGCCTAGGCTCAATTTCATTCGTCTCTAGACCCATCCCACTCAAAAGCGGCTGAATTTCATAACCTTTCTTCGAACATCTGACACTTCCCAACAGTGGAGAAATTTTTATCTACACACCAATCATACATGTCCATTCAAATATTGCGAACATTCAAATTAACGCCTTACATACTCAAATCACATACATCCTTTGTAAGAAAACCCATGATGTAATCATTTAACCGACATGGCACAATCACTTTCTGCCTACGTATATCTGAATTTTGCTAAATTGATTCGCGCATTTTTCATCACGCCTGTATTCCCTGAATGGTTAGGCAGAGGTGTACTTACGAGGAAGCATCAGTGATGCTGCATCACCCATTGTCATTATGGTAGGCAAGCGGTGCGGTAACCACAAGTCCATCCGCCCTTTTCAAGGAACACCGCTGTCTATCACTAGCCCAGGCAGGTTATTATCACCTTCTTCAAAGTAGGTTAGCGAGGATACCGTGTTCAGGTGAAGTCAATGTTCCGAGATCATCATCATCATCATCATCATCATCAGCCAGAAGACGTCCACTGCTGAACGAAGGCCTCCCCTTAAGTGGGGGAGCTTGCCATAATCCCCACGCTTGGCAGGCGGCTTGGGGATCGCAGTGGCTCACCGATTAGTGAGAGGACGCTGCTGCCCGTCCTCCGATGTCTGGTCGCAGTTTTAAGACGTACCCGGGTCCGGTTCCGAGATCAGGGTGTTGTTAATTTCCTCTTTAACGAATTTTAAAAGTCAATTTTTCAGCACATAAAAAAATCTTAAACTACACACCACAGCTTTAAAACAATGAACCGGTGACGTAATCCATTAGGCAGAATTACAGCCTACGTGTCTCCTATTGTAACACATTCCTGTTTCATCTTCACAACAAGTGTGTTCCACTTTGACCCACTGACATTCACTCTACGGCCTCAGGCATTGACTATATCGGTAACGTTATAAAAAAAATGAGAGTCGCTAAATGTGGTTTATTTAACGTTGAGTAAGGTTGGGTAATATTCTAATGGAGTATATTAAATATGACCATGGTTATGCTGTTTAGATGACTAAATAGCTATTCATCTCAATGAGGATTAGCATGATTAAAGATTTTGACGGGAAGTGAAAAATTTAATTTTTTTGGTCACTTTTTTTTTGCCTTATTGGTATATTGGTTGCAAGCGCGACTGCTAAGCATAAGGTTGTGAGTTGGATTCCCTGGTCAGGCAAAGTGTTTTTTGGGTTTTTCTGTATGGAAATTCTCAGTAGCAGCACGGAGTTTGGTAGTGTGTCCGGTAGATGGCAATAGGATTGCTCCCTTTTATATGAGATTTAATAACGGCATCGGCGAAATGTGGGTGTAGAATAGTACACCTCTGTCTAACCCATCGAAGAATATAGGCATAACATGCTATGTTATTTTAGTATTAAACATTTACAAAAGTAAATAGAGAGAAAGTCACTTTAGTCATTTTTATTGAAGCTAGTATAATATCGATCATCCCACATGAGTCATCAGCTATCTTGAAAGGTAACGAGGCAAGAGCCTATATTATTAGTACTTCATGCAATAGTTGATAACTATGTGATATTGAACTATGATTAACGCCATTGAGCCTACTTCATTGCGCCATTTTATATAAGTAGATGGCGCAACGACGGATGGACAATCCGTCTCGTATCGGCTTGATTGACCCGACATGTGACAAAATATTTGAATGGTTTACGATTATTGCGTGTGGTATGTCTAAGTTAGTAATCTGTAATACAGGTTTTACCTACAACAGACACCAGTCTCTATGTAATTGTTCCTTTGACTGTACACTGTGTTTGTGATGAAGAGAGAATAAATACATATTATTATATTATTATAGTATATGTAATGGCACTTACAACAGAAGACTTATTTGTGAAGGACTATGAATAGATGTTTTAACAATACTTGGGAATAACTTTTTTGTTGATTCCATAATCCGTGGTAAAAAATAAATATATAAAAAATTCATTAATATCCTTTTTTGTTACGTGTAAAAATGCTCATGCATACCCGCCGCCATGGGGAAGGTGACGGGTAATGACAGACTCTTACTGACTCAAACCACACGATGTTCCACGCATTCGCCGCACCTCCGGCAGTAAAATTAATATCGCTTAAGACGAAAGCAGTGAGTCCAAAATAAAATAAAACAATAATAGGGACAATTTTACCAGTGCAAAACGGAGTAAATGCATTGATACACCCGATCAAGGACATGGATTACGTTTTTAATAGACGATCTGTGTTGGGAGTCTGCGTGGATTGTGGATTAGTCACCGGATCTATTGTTAGGAAGGAATTTATTAGTCAAGGTTTGAGAGAGCTGTGTGAGACAGGTGAAAAGGTGTGATCTTTAAGATCGATGAAGGTGACTAGAGCAAGGGAAACAGAGAATGACCTTAAGCGATGTCAGTCAATTATAAAACTTGGCAAAGAAAGCAGGCAAGTGGTTTGGATTTTACCAGTATACATAGTATACTCAAACTTAAGGTATTAAGTGTGAATTTCCTTTGCACTCGATCGTAATTTTCCACAAGCGAAAAATGTATGAAAAATTTGCGACTTTTCTTATCATTACGCACCGGTTTACCACGCGTCTTGAATTAATCTTTTTCCTTGGATCAGGACTGGGCCGACGAGACCCATCGGATCAAATGTAGATATTAGAGCACATATAAATTGGCTTAAATGCGCGCGCATGATATTTTCATACATAACTGTAACTAGCTGAACTTTACATAAGTTAGGTAAACACCGATTTTGTTGGTTATCTGAGTAATTATTATCTATTTTTTCTGGGCTTATTTTCTTTGTCGGTTTTCGGTTACATTTTACTCACTCTAGCTGAAACGGACATTTGGTATCCTAAAAATTCGCCGTGCACTATCTGGATCTTCCAGGAAATGAGTTGAGGAGATATCGCATATCAAGCTGTTTTCATTGATCATACAACGCCAGTGATAACTCGACCGATGACATTGATCTGTGTTGGATCTCGCGTTGGCAGATTACTCATCCATTCTATTGTTAGGCAGGAATTCAGTGAAGACAGGTAAAGTTAAATCGTCTTGCTTGTTCTAAAAGACTCGATCTTTTAATTGTCTGCTTAGTGCAGTCACTCCGTCTTTGGGCTAATATTAGATTCCGGCTAACAGGTGGTGTAGTAATCCCTAATACTGTGAATGTGTCCTGGGTTCGACTCCCAGGTTGGACCAAGTATTATTTGCATTATGAAATAATGACAGCTTACACCTCTGCCTCTATAGATAGTGCAGGCATGATGCTATTTAATGTGTAATTTCATATCCAGTTGTGGACTATGGCTTTTTATGAAATTCCAGACTTCTAGTCATGAGAACCATGGCTAAACGAGACTTAGCCAAGAGATAAATTGAAACCTGTTACTTTATAATTTAGTTATTTGATCATAAGAGGTAATTGTAGTGGCAAAATATCAATTTATCAATGAATATGTTCAATCATACTTAATGTTGGCATGTTTGGTATTATAAAATTATATTATCAACCGACTACACAAAGTATGCGGGCTCATAGTTTTAACATGTTTGTTTGTTTAGTCTTTTATAGCTGCTTCTCAATATATGCTCCTAATCTTAAGGATTTATGGTAGACTAGCTTCCGCTCGCGGCTTCGCCCACGTTTACGAACCCATACATTTTTTCCGAAGTATGTATAATCTATCACTGCGTCAAACTTCATCCAGATCCGTTCAGTAACAAATATCCATCCATCCATTCATCCATCCATCCATCCATCCATCCATCCATCCATCCATCCATCCATCCATCCATCCATCCATCCATCCATCCTCACAAACATTCACATTTATAATATTAGTAGGAAGTAGGATAGGATAGGATTTTTAAGACAAGAAACGCTTTCCATTGTTTTGTCAGTTCAGGCAATCTAAACGTGAATCAGTTAAACAATCACAGAACCGAAAATCAGGAGAGGTTTTGAACTATCGTTATAATAAAACTCTAAAGTTGTCCGTCTGTCTATCTGTCTATATGTCTGTTTATTTGAACATTAATAACTCAAAAAACAGTAGGCCAATTTAGATAGGACTTTCAATGCAGGCCTGTATTCTCCGAAATGTTATGCAGAGGTGTACTATGTACAGCCACATTTCGCCGATGCCGTTATTGAGTCCCATGTAACAGGGAGCGAGGGCAAATTGATATCGAGTTTGGAACTGTACCCGATTGACAACAACGTGCACAGAGTTTTTAGACAGGGTAGGCAGAACATTTTAAAAGTTTACTCTTCTTAGCTTACCAATAATTCCTACTGTATGTTGGTATTGGTTCGTCGTCTTGTCGATTAAATAATGATGAATGATTTGCCACCTCAAATATCTTATAATAAGTATTTATCTGAGTTATTTGGAGTAGGCAGTGTCTTTTTGTCTTTATGAACCGCACGCCACTGCTGATTGATGGCAATAAGCTCACCTCCTACATTGGACTTGGTGACAGCATCAGCGAAATGTGGATGCACAATAGTACAGCTCTGCCTAACCCTTCGGGGATACAGGCGTGATGCTATGTAAATGCCTATATCTACGTATCAAAAGCTTAGCAACCCTTAGCCTATCTACTAATCTAGTATAATATTAAACTTATACTATATACCTTTAGGTTCATCTTTAAACCAGCGGTGAAAATACGGTTTTTAATACAAAACTGAAAACTTAACTAAACTAAGATTTTTGGATTAAAAACTTTAACCTTAGAATAAAGTTAATTATACAAAAACTGTCTTGAAGGTTTAAACCTGGTGTTAAGATAAACCTTGTTTTGTAATAAAGCCGGTAGCTGACAAATTATGTCGGCTTGTGGTGACAAGCCAAGCCAAAGAGCAAGTAAAGCAATAACAATATCTTCAAGTAAATTGTTTAATTAAAATTGTCGGTGATTATCGATTAATATGTGTATCCTGTCTGTGTAAGGTATTTATATCGAGAACACAATACATAAACTCTAGACTTGAGACAAAACAATTGTTAAGCAAACTTGCACGTTCTAAAATTGAATCAATTAATGGTATGACGGAAAAAGAATGTATTCATTATTTTGTCTGTAATGTTTCTGTAATAAAGTAATAAATGTATTTTTTCATGCTCCACAAATTTCTGGGATACCAGTTTATGACAGTTTTAAAGGGGTTGCTTTAAACAGAGGCCCTAGTTCTTTCGACAAATTAGTTTTACTATATCGAACGCGTTCGGCGCTCCGATTGGTCCGTTTCGTGCTCTCTACCAATCAGAGCGTCGAACGCGTTCGATGTAGTAAATCAAATTTGTCGAAAGAAACTTACACTAGGGCCTCTGACCACGATAATATTCATAACTCAATGACAGTATCTGATGATCTACACAATACTATAGTCTATTACTTTTATTAAAGAATTATTTTCTTAGAAATTAGAACTTGTATCGAAAAGCAAGTTAACATACAAAAAAAAACGCGAATGAACGGCGACGGTGGCAATGTAAATTTACTCAGGTTCAAACTCTTAATAACGACACCGAAGATGCATACAAGACATCAAACAAGTTGTTACAAAATATTCAACCAACTGCGCCGATATGAAGCGAGGTAATGCCCCACAATGATCAATAATCAAAGCATGTTCAGATTGTGATCATATTCGCACGCCTCTTGCGACCTAGTAACTGAATTTTGAGAATTTTTGGATCTAAATTTTAAAGACAAAAGACTGTCTCATCTGAATATAGATAACACTGGATACTTTTTGTTAGTGGTTCTCACTGATGCGGTAGGTGCGAAATTTTTTGTACGGTAGTTCAGCGAGATTAAAAGCGACCCAGACAATGTAGGTGTTCATAAATTTCATAAATAATTCTTTTAGATTGGTTATGCATTTGGTCATCATCACAGCTGATCTTGAGAAACGATGTGGCGTTAAGATCTGGGTACTATATTTCAAGATAATATTTAGAAATTTTCGTTATTTTGACGTTTCGAAATGTCATAAATTATAAAAAATCTGCCGTCAGACATACTTCCAAGAAAATCTGGTTCTCCCAAAAGTTTTGAAGATACCGTTTCAGCTTCAAAACTAGACTTCAAACAAGACCAAATATGAAGCTCAAACGTTAACCATAATTACCAAGCACAGTCAGAAGGTTTTGAAGCTCAAATTTCGGTAGTCATATTTAGTCAGAAACTAAAATAAAGCTGTTCTTTATTTGCTGCATGGAAGGATTCTGTTTTCGCACTGAAGGTGTGAATATAGTCAATGATGAAGCATACTTGTCAAAAATATAGATACCTATTCATTCGAGTCAAGACTCGCTAACAATAACAATACAATACAATTATTTTAGTTATTAAATTTTATTACCTATAGCAATATAATAAATCCAGCCTATTAATGTCATATTGATGAGCAAGCACCTCTTCTGAGAATGAGAGAAGGGATAGGCCTTTGTACACTACGCTAGTGAAGAACAGGTTGGCACATCCCACAATTATGTTATGTACCTATCTCTGTGACGCTGTCAGGTGTCCAAATTTCCTCACAATATTTTTCTTTTACATTTATGCAAGTGTTGTCTAAATTCTGATCCACACGTGAATTCAAAATTCCCGTGTATTAGAGGTGAGCCTATTACCATTTACCGGGCACAATTCCAGACTCCGTGCTACTACTGAGAATTTCAATATAGAAAAACGCAATAACACTTTGCTCAACCCGGGTATTGAACCCACGCTCAGCAGTAGCGCTAGCGACCTCTAGACCAATGACGCATACATACATATATGTATTTCTATATATTTTATTCTGTTTATTATCATTTGATAGCCTAGCGATTGAACGCTTGATTTCCATGAAGGTCTAAGTTCAAACCTGGCCAGCACCTCTGACTTTTCGGAATCATGTGCGAATCAGAATTTGATTATCTTGCGTTTACGGTGAAGGAAAACATCGTGAGGAAACCTGGTCACCTGAAAGGGCTCCATAAATTCTTGATGATTTGTGTAATCCGCCAACCCGCACCGGGCCAGCGTAGTGGACTACGGCCTAACCCTTCTCATTATCATCTCATACAGACCATTTAAGACAACTTTAATGTAACGTAACGATGAGATACTCATCCAAGGACACACCCTGGTGTATGCAGGACTATTGCAGAATACGTGAAGTAAAACTACTTGGGCTATTGTGATGAGATTTTAGTGTACTACATTATGGGGACTTATGGAAACCTATGCTGTCCGGCAAAACAATGCAATATTCACGTAAAATGGCTGTCGGAGACTTGCCAGCTCCTTAATTGGGCCCCCCAAAAATTGTTGCTCAGGTCGCAACAAGGGGGCAAAAACATGAACGGCTTAAGTCTGAAAAGGCTTCACTTGTCAATAAACGCACATCACTTGCCTCCTGAGGGTTCCATGTTTTAAGGTCGTAGACTTCGACCATGTGTTCTGATATGACTTATGAATCCTTTTTGGCGTTAGAAATACCTGTACAGTGGGGATCCATTAGAATACCATTTTCGTAATTATATAAGGTATAATACATTATTTTTTAAAGTCTCGAAGATTCTAAGACCTGATACATTTACTTGTAACCTTTGCTGGTCCCTTCACGCCCTTGATCTTCAGCAGACCTTTAGAGTGAAGTCCAATATGTTAGATTAAGTTTTATTGCTGTACTAGGCTTTGCATGCGACCTCGCCTGTGAAACTTTTATTTTTATTTCGTGTGCTTTTAGATTGGCCTATTTTTATAGGAAACCATGAGGGAGAATTTATAGTATGAGATCTTAAAAGTAAAAGTAAGATAAAGTGTATACTGTTTTTTTTTTTAAACGTGGGCAACGTTCCCTAGGATTGCTCCTGTGTCGTGGGAAATTTTTTTTTTTTTTCTTTAAAGAAACATTGCCCTTCACTAGGATTTTTCTTGTATCGTGAGTACAGTTTACAAACATATATGTCACATTCACAAACAACCAGACCCGAAACAACTATCTGTAGATCATACAAATATTTGTTCCGTGCGGGGATCGAACCCGCGACATGTAACGCAGAAAGCTAATAATAGCTTAGCCACTGCGCCAACCGTGTCGTTTAACTCTTTTAAATTAGTTTTCTCTATGTTTTTTGCAGTAAGTTAACATAACCTAATATAGCACCACGCCTGTACTCCCCGAAGGGTTAGGCAGAGTTGTACTATTGTACACCCACAATTCACCTATGCTGTTATTGACTCCCATGAAATAGGGGGCGAGCCTATTGCCATCTTCCGGGTACAGTTCCAGACTCCGTGTTGCTACTGAGAATTTCCATACCCAAAAACCCAATAACACTTTGCCTGACCCGGGAATCGAAGCCAGGACCTCACGCTCAGCAGTCACGCTTGCGACTACTAGGTCAAAAGTCACGCTTTAGTCCGGCCCACTAGGCTACAACAAACGATTTTATTAAAGCAAAAACCCAAAAATAAAGAACATATTGCTGGCACTTACGTCTCTGGTTCCGTAGATATAGTAAAAACAAGTGACACACAGACAATCAGACACAAAACACAAGTAATTTCTGCACAGAGCTATGTCTTAACATTGTGTAGGAATGTGACCTTTCACAAGCTATTACTTGCAAACGTTATTGTTAGATGCCTCATCGCTTTTGTTTCAAGCGAAGGTTATAAAATTTTCGAGGTAAATTCATAGAAATTGTACGATTCAATTTTTAACAGTAGATATTTTTAAAATATAGGTTTTTTTATTTAGGTATGATCTATGTCGATGGAATAGCTGCTTCTTGTTTGCCCGCCTCATTGGAAGTATTGCATACGCAAGCGTAACTGAGCGGGTGTGTCCGATACCCGGATCGGGCAGTGTTATTGGATTTTTTTGTATGGAAATTCTCAGTAGCATCACGAAGTCTGGAACTATGCCCGATAAATGGCAATAGTCTCGCCCCTTATTACATGGGACTCAATTATGGCTTCGGCGAAATGTGAGTGTATAATAGTGGGTACACCTCTCCCTAACCCTTCAAGGAATACAGCGCATAATAAAGCAGCAGGCAATCGCTCAACTACTCCAAAATTTGACCTCCTCTTCTCTCTTTTAGAAGTAGTTAGAGGAACTATGTCGGATGGGAAACGACCAACAATATCCTTTCTAAACAACGTAAGTAGCCAAAATAAAAATCTATTTGACAACCCCTAAAATCTAGCTAATTCAAAGTCAACATTTCAGTTATAGAAGATAAGGTCTTTGCTAGCTGTACCGCTATCAGTACCGCTATCACGAGGTTTCTTACTATTTACTATCATAGTAAAGTAAATTTTCATGATAGCGATTTTAGTTTCTTAACTTGTTTACATTAGGGATTAAAGTCGCTTATGTGACATTATGTGTCATAGTTAAGTTTTGATTTACTATTTACTATATTATAGAGATGTCATGATAGCGACTCTAATCCCTAATGTAACGAAGTTAAGAACTCAAATCGCTTGCATGAAAATTTACATTTACTATGAAAGTAAATAGTAAAAAAGCTCATAATAGAGGTACTGGTCAATCTTTCTCCACGGGACCTCTACCAGACAACGAAGATTTTAGAATGTGTCTCTTTTATTGCTTTATCTTGTGTCGATTGAGTTGGCACAAGCTTTCATGACAGTCGCTCATGCTATACAGGAAAGATTTGCCAGTCAGCAATGGAGGTACCGAGGCTGACTGCCCAGGGTGCGCCAGACGATCTTAAGGTTCATCACTCATAGAGGCTGTTTCCCTTCACCCGTTTTACTAAATTACGCTGAATTTTTTGCACTGACGTTTATCCGTTTTTACAAATAACAAACAATAACTGTAATGCAATTCAATTTCCACCAGACTGAAACTGTAAACATAACCAAATAAGCATACATATTACCTGAAAATATACCATATTGACTGCTTCATTGGTCTAGTTGTCGCACTGCTGAGCGTGAGGTCCTGGGTTCGATTTCCGGGTCGGGCAAAGTGTTATTGGTTACTAATAAATAGCAGCACGGGATTCGGACCTGTGCTCGGTGGATGGCAATAGGCTCTGTCACCTATTACGTAAGACTTAATAACAGCATCGGCAAAATGTGTGTGTACAATAGAACACTTTCGCCTTATCCTTCGGGGATGCAAGTGATGCTATGTTATGTTATAAAAAAATAAAAATGGTAACGATAATGCCGCAAAGAATCCTGCTCCACGGAAGACCCTCAAACTCCATACTACCTTTAAAAATTCTATAAGCATATCTATTTCTATAGGCCTAATTAATAAATGGATAGCCAACATACATAACAACGAAGTACTTATCATTGTTCAAGATTACAATACCTTCCCGCTAATAGGCAACAACCCATTCATTCCAGAAAATTCTAGAAATTTTCCCGAGATAAGTACACAGGGGTATCCTTTACTCAAACTAGTAAGCATCTCAATATATAAATGTATGTAACTATGTATTATGGATTCTTAAAATAATTATTATTATTGGCCGTTTGGGGTTGAAACACTAGGGCCGTGGGGTCCGAATGCACATCGGGTTTTCCGTGAAATCAGCAAACGGTTAGTCGACTCTTTACGTGACAAGAGGGCTGGCCTCTACTTCGGTCACAGAATCAGCATTGCCATACAACGTGGCAATGCCGCCAGCGTTCTGGGCACTTTTCCCGTTGACAGCGATGTGGACGAATTTTACGATGCCCTATGATTTCTTCCCCTCCCCGTTTTTAACAGTTTGTACTTTTATTTATATATTTTTAGCTTGTATATATATTTTAATAAGTTGTAAGCATTTCCACCTGTAAATATTTTACATTATTACAAATATTGTAAGAAGTGCTTTAAACCGAAGTTTTTTGCAACTTAATAATTAATCTTATTTTTTATAATTTTTTTATTATTATGTACTAAGTATATGTAATTTTCAGGTAATTACATAGCATCACGCCTGTATCCTCAAAGGGTTCGGCAGAGGTGTATTGTTCACCCAAATTTCGCCGATACTATTTTCAAGTCCCATATAAAAGTGGCAAGCCATATTGGCAAGCACAAATTTACGAATTTTCTAAATAAAAAAATACCAATAACACTTCGGATGGATTCTTTCGGAGATTCAAGCTAAAATCTCACGCTCAACAACCGTGCTTGTCACCACGACACCAGTGAGGCGGACAAGTAAAAATTATTTCTCAACATCAAATTTGGATCAATCTAAAAATAAAAAATTGCGCAACAAATAATCACCGAACAAGTTATTAATGTAATAGAGATTATGTGAAAAGGAAATTGTGATATTAATAGGCCCAACATTCAATAAACATTATTTCATTCATTCTGGTTTTAGTGTGGGAATAAAGAAAAATAAGTAACCAATTATTCACGACCTCTGTTTTATAATGTGGGCGAACATATCTAGAGTTCTTTCTAGAAAGGTTGGGCTGTTTCATTATGCGTTGCAAAGCATTGACTATGAATACGAGGTGTACGTATGTTCTCGTGACTATCCTAACTAAAATAAGTTTGTTTGTTTGTTTGTTTGTTACCTTTTCACGCCTAAACCACTGAACCGTTCATCATGAAATTTTGCAAATACGTTGTCAGAGGTACAGTAAAGGACATAGGGTACCTTTCATCCAGAAAAAGTACTGTTCCTAAGGAAAAGAACAATAACTTTCGACGGTCACAATTGTTTTAGGACGCTAGATGGCGCTACGTGTCTTTCGAATCATGATTGAATTAATAGAAACTTTATTAGTCTGTAATTTTTGTTACTATTTGACCTTTACCGTGATACCTAAGTTAATCGTATTAACGTTAATGCTTTTTATATATATCGACCAACAACCTGAATTGATCGTCAAAATTTGAATTAACGCGAGCGAAGCTGCGGGAAAAAGCTAGTTGATCATTATAATTCTTAATATAGACCTGACAGGAGTATTAAACAAGCCGTGTTTATTGTCAAGTCAAAAATTTATGAAAATATTGTGCGCTTGTTTTTGATGGAAGTTCGCTGAAATGCGCGCGCACGTTTTTCATACATTACTGGCGTGCCTTAACTATAATAAATTTGTATATCGAGGATTACACGACTTTTTGTGTCAAAAAATGGCCAGGTGTCAGTTCTCGTGGCGCGATCCTGGCATCACATAAAATCTTATTTTAATATCTTATTATGGCATATAAAATTGCGTTACGGAGAAGAGGCCTATATGCAGCAGTGCCTGAATAAAAGTTGAAATGATTGATGATGATGAAACCAACCGGTTGAACGCCTGCCTTTCGTGCAAGAGGGTCTGCTTTCAAACCCAGCCTGCTAGTATGATTTTTTGAATTCCTGTAATAATAAAATAATAATAATAAATTCAGCCCATTACCGTCCCATTGCCAAGGAAAGGCTTATGCTCAGAAAGAGAAGAGTCAGGCCTGATTCCAGCTTGCTGGCCTGGTGCGGGTTGGCAGACTGCACACATCATCGAGAACTTTACAGCCGATATGGATGAGAAGGTTTCCTCACTGTGGTTTCCTTCACCACACACGATAAAGCAAGTGATAATCAAATTCTGCAAATGAATCCGAAAAATCATACATATGTGCGAGCCGGTTTGAACTGAAACCCTCCTCAAGGAAGGCAAGCGTTTCTATGGAGAAGGAAAAACATCGTGAGGAAATCTCACACACAGCTCCATAAACTTATCTTAAACATAACTTAACCATAGACCTTAATGGGGCCACACCAAACACGATTCAGCTGGCCACACACCTTTCCAAAACAATATAGTGTTTAACCATTGACACCATACAAAAAGGAGAAACTCCATGGAGGTCTTACTGGAGTTTGTAGTCCGCCAACCCGTACCACACCAGCGTGGTGGAAGGCCTTAACCCTTCACATTCTGAGGCCGTGTCCAGCAGTGGGACAGTAATGTAATACAGTATTCTTTGCTTGTATTGTGTGTGTCATGTTATATGTAATGCCTATTATATCATTATTACGAAATCGGTGTGGGCCGCTAGTGTAATACATGCCTACCATGTACCAAAATTAAAACAGGTTGTTTATATCGAATGCTGTTACTAAAAAATGTGTCTCATTGCCTAGTGACCGCTAGCTCGGTGTTAAGTGTGAGGTCCAAGGTTAAACCCGAATCGGGCTGAGATGTTTGATTTTCCCGTTAAAAACGGGAGTTTGGGATGCCCCATAAATGGCAATAGGCTAGGAATTTAAAAGCGGCATCGGTGAAATGTGGGTCTAACATCTATGACCTGACCTTTTAGAAAATAGGCGTGATGATGCTATGTGACAAAACAATTTCCGACAGGCATGATTTGGTCGCAGTTTTCACCAGCCATTGGTCGTAAATAAGACGTAGAAAAAAACTTCTCGAGTTGATGGCACCGCCAAAAATTACGATAGGTTATTTGTGCGGTACGACTGGCGCAGTACCTAGGCAATTGGCATTTGTACCGCCTACAGATAGATTTTTTTTCTGGTCTGGGTTTGCGTTTATGTGAAATGTACATATGTATGTTCATAAACTGTGCCGATTAAGGAAGAATCCTAGTTTGGACTATAAGTACTTCAAGACTGCCTCACTTTTGGTCCCTGGTGCGACTGCAGAGGGTGAGGTCCTGGGTTTGATTCATAAGCTGAGCAAAGTCTTATTGGGTTTTCAGTAAAGAAATTCTCAGTAGCAACATGGAGTCTGAAACTGTGCCCGGTAGATGTCAGTAGGCTCGCCCCCTATTAAATCGCTGAAATGTGGGTACAGAATAGTACACCTCTACCTAACCTTTAGGGGAATATAGGCGTGATGTTTTTTTGCTAAGTAATAAAGACAATATTAATATAGCTGACTACGAGTATCTCCAGAATCTTAATGCTTATTGATTGTGTCCTTTTAATGGTAACTACGGAGCCCAATTAATTTAACCTTTAGATATAATAGTGATAATGACAAGCTAATGCGTTTTTGATACAATCACAGATTACCATGGCATACATGATAAACTCATAAATATTCAATGTATCTGCTAACATTGTAAATATGATTACAATAAATCGTAAAACAAATAATGAAATGGCCAAGATAAGCATTGCCATTCAACGTGGTAACGCTACCAGTCTTCTGGGCACGCTACCAGTTGACAGCGATGTGGAGGAGTACTTTGACGCCTAAGTATTCGTTTAGGATAGGTTTTTATATTTGTTTTTTATAAGGTATTATATACAATAAATAATAAAATTGTAAATTCAGCCTATTACTGTCCCTGTCCCTGTCCTGCTGGGCAAGGGTCTCTTCAGAATGAGATGAGTTAGGCCTCAGTCCACCATGCTGATCTAGTGCGGGTTGGCGGACTACACACACCATCGAGAATTTTATGGAGCCTTCTCAGATATAGGATTCCTCACGATATTTTTACCTTCACCGTTAATATCATATCAGTAATTTAATAAACTAATAATTTAAATGGCTTCGGAATGTAAATTATAATGTGTTCCTTGGTTTCAAAATGGCCACCTATAAATTTTTATTAAGTAACTAATTCATCATAAGATACCTTCTGATTATTATTATTTTCTTCTTCTATCGTGTCGGCATGAGCTATTACATGGAATTCGCTCGCCATAGTGAAAAGATCAGCCAGTCAGCAATGGTGGTATCGAGGCTGACTGCCCAGGGTGCGCCAAACCTGATTATTATTACATGATTTAACCTGTTGAATGCAGCAGTTCTCGACACAATAGTATTCCGATTGTGTCTCGTATGGATCTGCGTTCCGGCAGTCGAGAGGTTTAAGAGACACTAGGAACTCATGCAGTAAAAAATCATCGTAAAAATCATCAATTTTATATATATATATATATGGTAATTTGGTAAATACAAAAATAACGAACATAAAATATAGCAGTCTCCATTTTATAATTTATAATGTAGCTATATGTGAAAGATTTTTTGAAATCGGTTCAGTTTTGGAGATTACCCCCTACATACAAACAAATTTTACCTCTATAATATTAGTATAGATGGGCATTTTTCGCATCGTAGATATACAAAAAATCATTGGGATTATTTTCTTCCCTAACCATACTGACATACATCCAGGTGTCACCAACCTACAATATTCTATTCGACATACAAATTAAAAAATATAAATATCTAAGTTGTAAGATGTATGAATACTGAATAAAACTAATTGTGTGAATAAAAACGACACAGGACACCTACATTTACGTGAAACAGTATCTTAAGAAGTATATTTGCATTAATTAACCTTGTGTTAATAGTATTTTAGAATTAATTAATCTGTCAAGGCTCTTAGGTGTGGTTTTATGAGCATGCGTAAAAGAAAGCTCGGCGTTATGCTTGCATAATGTTTCTCTTACTTTTTATAGAATACAAGTTACATGCCATACATTCATACAAACACAATAGCACTAAATGTGGTAACAGTTTAATTAGGAATTCTTGATATGTTTGAGACGAAAAACCTTAGGAATTAATTTTATTCCACACGTTAGTCCAACGCACTGTATTTAAAATGAACTTAATTTCAATTTAGACAAGATTCGTTAAACCTTTCGTGTGTACTATAAAGGTTTATTCGATTTTCATAATAATGTATTTTCTTTTTGGTTCTTAGAATGATTTCAGCACTGCACTTATTTACAATACCCAGAATATTAAATAAAATGGACCAAAGGTTTTTTAAACCTATGTAGGACAAATGGGACACAAGATTAGGTTTTTTTTTTTATCATTTTCCTTTTAAGACTTGAACTAATCATCATAATAAACTCAGTTATTTAATCTGGCAAACAATGAATGCAAATATGTTGCGCAATTATTTTTTGTGACCCCCAATAAGGTCATAGAAGGACTCCTGATCTGTAAGCTTTATTTTCAGCCTCTTTTGGCCTTGGTCCAATCATCTGAATGCATTTCATTTATCTCTCTAATAAATCACACACAAATGAAAATTCATACAATACCAAAAATGAGAAGAAAATATGGGACAAAGTTATATTGCCTCTAAAATGGTCACCAAATTAAGGCCCATTTTATCACCTTCCATATAACCTTGAACCAATGATCCAAATACACTCATATTTCATCTTCCAATCATTTCACCCAAATGTCATTACTTACGCAAAAAATATCCGTATAGTAATGTTTGTTAAAAGTGGCATCATTATGAACTAGAATGAATTTTGTAATGTTCCTATCATCGGATGTGTATATATATGCGGGTTGGGCCGTCAGTTGTTACATTCAAGTGTTCACCTCCGACCTGACAATATGAAGCTGGTGAGTTGCGATAGTCGATTCGATTGGTTAGACGATTTTAATCGAGTGGGCTGGAATCGATATAGGGTGTTCTCGTGTTGTGTATATTGGATTCGGGATTAATTTAATTTAAGTGCATCGGAATTTATATTATTGCTTTTTTAGTGATATAAAAATATATGCGGTTGATTAAGATTTTTGAGTGCTTCAATAATATTCTCTATACTTTTATGTGGCTTTAAAGTGACAAATTTATTTAATTTAAATTTTAAAATAATTTTATTCACTTCCCAGTTGGGCTAAACTTATTATTAATATGAAATAATAGTAATGTTAGAATTAATATAATGTTAATAATCCTTCTTCTCATTCATCATTTATGATATTATTGATTAAGTTCAATTTTCCTATAAATTTAATCAAGTATTATAATTTGCTTATTATAAAAAAGGTCATCATAATCAAATTATCATCAGCAATAAAATACTAGAACCATAAATTTCTATACAGTGCAACCGACATGTACGAGTTATGCAAATCATTGAGCCGAAATTTCACACGGGCGAAACCGCAAAATTAACTAGTATTACATACGCGAAATACTTTTATCGAACTCTATAAAAAATACCTTTTTTACTTACCTACCTTTTTATATACGTACTGTAGTGTTACAAAAATCTTAACTTACTTAACTTAAACAAATAAAACTGAACTTAATTCGTGACAGTTCGTCAAACACAAACAAAAAAAAATGTGTTAATATTTACAGAAAATCACCTGTTTTGAATAATTGGCGTATTTGAAGCGAGTACAGAATGCGAGACAATAGGTGTGATAGCGATAATATCTGATCCGTTGCGCGCTTGTGCAATTTTTTGTTACTTGTGCAATGTTTAAGGCAGTATCAAAGTTCAAAGTAAACTGTGTGACAAAAATGTGGTACCATTTAAAAAGATTATTTTGTTGTTTGAAGTTAAATATAAAATTAAGTGATTATGTGCAATTACATCGGAACTTAATTACCTACATAAAATTATTTTTAACGAAAAAAAATCCTTTATAATAATTTTTATGCATCTTCTATACATATAAAAAACTCGAAAATGGCTCGACTGATGCAAATAATTTGTTTTTGTTTTATCGCCTCAATGGTTTAGAAAAAAAATTAGGAAAAACCCAAAGGAACAGGCGAAAAATCGAAAAATCCGAATTGGTAATTTTGTATGGGAATTTCCACTTCAGATTACTTTTTTCATTGATGAAGAGTTACAAAAGAATCAATTTTAGGTGGTACAAACTTCACCGGGTCATCTAGTATTAAATAAAAATCAAAACACTATGCCAAATAAAATAATGCTACATACACCTTGGTTTCTGAACTTTCGAAACCCCAAAGGCCGTAAAGCTAATTGATGGCCTAAGGGAAGTAGATACTAATTAAAATTATATAACATGACCATTGTTTTGCATGTTATCATGTATATAGACATATATATGTACATTGTTATGTATTGTATTACATGCTCATTTTATGATATAATAGTATTTGTGAGAGTGAGTAAGGGTTATAGCCGTATTCTCTTGTCTAATGAAAAAGCTTAGGGCCATATTCACTAACACTATAATAGATGTTTAATGAAAACGGTCGGTTACTCATACAAAAAACCCTGTCA
This sequence comes from Shargacucullia verbasci, assembly GCA_947562105.1. Lineage (NCBI taxonomy): Eukaryota > Metazoa > Arthropoda > Insecta > Lepidoptera > Noctuidae > Shargacucullia > Shargacucullia verbasci. The sequence continues at coordinate 2,087,387 of OX387297.1, read as the reverse complement.
AACGGCTGATGTGTCTTATCTGTTATATCATCGGTGAAATTCGGCCTGAGTAAATGTTGCAGAATGACAATCGTTTTAATATATTTGACAAAGCGTCTTACTTGTTGAATTGTATGTATTAATTAATTTAATCTTTTTTTATAAGCGTTATCCTCTAGGCAATAAAGAATAGACTTATCGAACGCCAATACGAAAACATCTCGTTATGTATCCTGCGATAACTTATATCTTTAGATGTCACATTATTGTTACTCTATCTAACTCCTCCTTTCTCCCTCAGTTCCTGATCTCCGCTCTCTTCGGCATCGCCGCCGCGGGCTTCGCCCCTACTGGCTACTCTGAGCAGTCCAACCGCCCCCAGGCTTCCTTCGAGAAGACCGCCAGGATCATCGCCCTGGACTCTGATGTCAAAGAAGACTCCTTCAGATACAACTACGAAACTGAGAACGGAATCAAGGCTGAGGAACAGGGTCGTGAGGTAAGTCCATCATCAAATGAAATCGTCAAACAATTATAAAAAGAAGTTTGAAGTGCTTAAAGACTTGAAGTGGATGGAGAGTTCCTTTTAGTATCATAAAGAACAGATGTATTATATTTTATTCCAATACAAATCACTCCTGAAAATATAATATTAATTTAAGTGACATGATTCAAAGCAACAACCAATTATATTGCATCCTGTTTCATAAATTATAAAACCTTCAACCCAAGGTTCTGACGGTTATTCCAGACAATTGGCCAAAATTATAACCATACCATGACAATATTGGGCAATTCAATTATTCGTGTTGCAAAGGAAATGTCCTATTGTGTGAGATAAGAAAAACAATGTGACATGTCTCACTTCTAAAAAATATACATAATTATGACCAGTAAACGTAAAAGATAACTTGTAGAGATAAGTTCATTAGTGCCATCGCTATTAATAATCAAAGAGCTAATAAACTTAAAGCTGTTTGATTGGAACATAATATTATTAGCACATTTGAGAATGTTGCTGCCCATCCTTTCGATATAATCACTTGGTAATTTCTTGCAACACTTGCAAAGCAAGGAGGAAGCCCTATTACATCCGAGACTGAGTTGAATTCTGCTAATTCTAAATTTAACGTGATTTCTAATAAGGTTGGGAATTAATCGCCTATCCACGAAGGGAACCCATAATATGGAAAATTACTATCAATATAAGCCTGTACAGTCCCACTGAAAAGTAAAGGCCATTTTTCCTGGTCTATTGCAATTTGGAAAGAATCCATTACAAAACAATCCAGCTCATCACGCCGTCAAGGTCAAAACTTGGCGGTCTAAAATTTGTCAGAAAATGTAACTTGAAACATAATTTATAACGGAGATTCTGCCATTGACCAATCAGAAGGAGGTCATCAGAATCTCCGTTCAGAGAAAAGAATGGGGACTCGGATACTAACAGAAGTATATCGTCGTCATTAAAACTATCGGGTGCACGAAAAGGCTGAGGGTCTTTCCGAGTGATAATAGCTACGTACATTAGGTGCATCCTAGGCCTTGATATAAACCTTACCTAATGATTGGCAAATATCACCAAACATCGAGTAATTCCCGTAAGGAAACAACGAAACGAAAAAAAAAATCTCTTACCTCTTAGTCTAAAACAAGAAAGTCGTAACGTTCCCGTCTCTTGTAAAATACATTGCATATTGGCTGATGACCTACTAATCTTTTTCTCGATGACCCGCCCATATGAGGTTAGTCTGCAAAGGGCACTGACCAGTTAGAAAGGTCAGGATTGTGCAAAATTCTTGCGGTTTCTAAGTTATTAGATCCGTTTGATATATTATTGTCCATACATATAAATATAAATTAAAAAGTTTGGTACACAATAAAATAAATTATGTAAATCTTGAAACGTTTGCCAAAGGTTTCAGTTATATAAAACAACAATAGTTGGCATCTCGAAAGGCAAAAAAAAACCTATCAAATGATGCAAATTAGAAAAATAATAATTAAAAACTAATGTGTTTGAGCGAACTATGTTTCTATGAATTAAATAAAAATAATGTTAATGTTTCGGGTCTGGTTGTGTGTGCATGTGACATGTATGTTTGTAAACTGTACCCACGATACAGGAGAAATATTAGTGGGGGCAAAGTTAATAAAGAATGATAATTTACCGTACATTTTTAACACACACCCACTGGGTTTTTTTTTTTCATTGCGATGAAAGTGAATCTATAGGCCGTGTTTACATAAAATCGAAAGCGAATCCTTCAAATTTCTAGCATCAGTCCATCAGTCTTTATGATTAATCAACCTTGTCAAGTTTATTTTATAAAGACATGAGCTGTTTATCTTTATTTTTTTGCAATCTGTATAATATAATCGGAAAGGTTAAACAATAATTTTAATCCTCGGACCTAGTTTTACTAATCACTTGTCAAAAAATCTACGAATAAACAAAAACTTGGTATATTATTTTGACAAACACATGTTTATTTTTCTTTTGTTTTGTTGTGATTAACAACTAGCTCGAGCGCATTTCAACTGCTTGAATTTAAATAGTCAGCTGTCAAAGAGTCAGAGCTGTCAAAATCTTGACATTATCTTGACATATTTGATATAGACTAAACTATTGACATTTTGAGCTGTAAATATATAATAGATCCTATCATTACATTATTCAAATATAAATTCACAACTCTTGAAGCGCCTGATTTTATTGTTGAACATAAATGCCATTAGCAGATGATTAGTTAAGACATAAAATTATAATAATGATACCTAACCCGACAAAATATGCCCATACGATTATATTATTATCGTTTTATTATTTTATGGTAGGTATTTAATGTTAATAGTGACATATAAATTCATACAATATGTTCTCTGCTTTAGACAATACTTTTCATTGATTATTTTCTTATAGCGTGAACTGTCACAGGTGGATTTTAAAAAATCCTTAGTAATTAACAATATTGCCCTACTGCTATGGGCTAGTTTCTTTACAGCTTCAGACTTAGGACCATATTCACTGACAAATTAATAAACGTTCAAAATAAAAACAACCATTTACTAAATCAACGTTTCGTTCAAAGCGTTTCTGTCTTAAACATATTTCGTTATTTTATCCAATTTACTTCGTAAATTTCAAAACCTATTATGAATTTCTCCACACAATATATTTTTGAGTTTCTGACCATCTTGTGCTGATATTATGTCCGTGCAATAATATTGATGAGCTTAGGTAACAACCGGTAAATGCCACGGTATGTTTATTAGCCTTATATTATTTATTAGCTAAGGCAGATAATGTAACACCTAGAGAATGGCGGGTGGTCGATGAAATAGTTCAACCAATTTTAGAAAGAGACAAACTGACAGCTTGATGAACATTTAAGGTTAAAGTAACATTATTATCAGCGCTTAGAACTATGTCATTGTCAGTATTAACTTTAAAAACCTTCTTCTTATGTTCAAGGGTGTTGTTATTGTTAGTGGAGCAATCATGACTGCTGATTCTCTGCCCTCTTTTTGACCTCTCGATATGACTCATCTCCTATTTTCTCACTTCTAATCCAAAGCATCGTTTTTATCATCCCCTTCTCTCAGAAATATATTAATTACACTTCTTTCCGAAATTTATGCAAAACTTTATTCATTGTCATAGGCAGATAAGGCAACAATGTAATAACATAGAGAGATCAAGTACATTAGCATAATCCAAACATAATTTAATAAAAAAAGATCATTATATGACCTTCCTGAAAACCACTAAAAGTCAAGGACCAACGTAATAAACAATTGCAATTCATTCAATTAACCTCATTCCTGAGTGAACGGAATAAATAATAAATTACTCAGCATTCATTATTACATTGACATTTAGATAATCACTATTTAGACCATCCGTCTTCTTAGACAAATGTGAAATATAAACATAGGTTATGGTCGTGTCTATGTTATGTAGTCATAGCCTAGGTGTTAGCTTGACTTTCATTCTGTTCTGAGTTCAATCCTACCCCATGACTCTGACTTTTAGAACTCTTGAAGAAAAATATCGTGAAGAATTCTATACACCTAGGGGCCTCATTAAGTTCTCCATGGAGTGTATAGTCCACCGACTCTAGACATAGCGGTTCTGGACAACATTAAGGTCTAATACCTTCTCAATATAAAAAGAGTTTCATGACCAACAGTGGGACAAATATGGACTGAATTATATATCATCCCATACAAGATTAAATCGTTGTCACAAAAATGTTGTTTCACCATATCCTGCGTGTAAATGAAAACAAAAAACGGCGTTGTCTACTTTTGTTTCGTGGGTAAAATAACAAACACAAATCTCACGTGCTCAGACACCCAGAAATTAGATTAAATCAGACAATTGAAACACCAGTTGTGAATTTGGCAACGAAACTAAGCCTTTCTCAGAGCTCATATATGTATAAACGTTTTTACTCATATCAGTACGCGTGTAAAAAGCAATGTTGCACACAAACTAGAGACCAACCGTTGGATTGCTAATGAGCATAGATAATTAAAGGCGTGCGCACATTAACTCAACAACTCATTACTAATGCCCCATGATAATGTTTAACTTTTTATTCTTCTATTTATTTTGTATATGCATCTAACCATAGTCATGGATTTTCTTGTTCTATAAATGTCGGGAATAAAATATTCTCGTTCACATCTGATATTATCAGGTCATAACATCCTGTACTGCAAATGTTAACTAGATGAGTTATGGAAGACATAGGTCAACTTTTATGGGCTTGAGTGTTCTTAGAATCAACTATCGCTGTAAGCATCGCATAACTCGATTATTACAGGTTTAACATGTACAAGATTTTTTACCAGTGATTCATTTATCATTCTACGAACGTTGTTTTAATCGAAACACATTCCAGTTTTTTGGCTGAAATAAGTTTTTTGGAATATATTCTTATTCATATGTTAATAATAATTTTACACATTTTAGTCTCACCGAGTTTTGGAAACTAAACTTTTTTTGTAATTTGTTGTGTTCCGTTCTATCTACATTATTAACCTACGATAATGTAATTAACTTCTCTCAATTACCATAAACATTTTAACTACCGAAGTCATTTGCATACGCTTAACTGTTTAGGCAACAGTAACAAACATTACTTATCCTCCTTCTCCGATTTTTCCAGGCTGATGGTATCGAAGCTCAGGGTGGCTTCCAATACACCGGTGACGATGGTCAGCTCTACTCTATCAGCTACGCAGCCGGCCAGGGTGGTTTCCAGCCCCAGGGTGCCCACATCCCGACCGCTCCTCCGATTCCTGAGGAGATCCTGAAGGCTTTGGAACAGAATGCTCGTGATGAGGCTGCTGGCATCGTTGATGATGGTGAGAAAAATTTCTTGCGTATTTATTTAAGATGAAAATTAATGTTAGTTTCCAATTGCTCAAATGATATAGTAGTCGCAAGAGCGACTGCTAAGCGTGAGATCTGGGGTTTGATAGCCGGGTCGGGAAACGTGTTCTTGGGGTTGTATGTATGGAATAATATGTACTCAACAGAACCCTGGGATTTGGAATTGTGCACGTTAGATGGCAATAAACTTAACCCTAATTACATAGGACTCAATAACGGCATAGTTGTAATTTGGGGTTACAACAGTACATCTAACCCTTTGGGGAATACAGGCGTTATTTTATGATACCAAATCTTGATTAGGCTTAAAATAGAAATAAAATACACATGCAATTTCAAAATTAATAGTTAAAGCTAATAACACACTACAAATTCAATTAGTAATTAAATCATAATTACAAATTACAACGAGTTACTTCACAGCTATTAGTAATACTATAATGCCTGTTACGATGTTAGATGATATTAAAGATGTCTCAATTTACATTAGCTGTTTCACACCTTGCATCGTAAAGACTAGCAGATGTTGTGAAACTGGTGATCAATCACAGCCTACTCAATCTAGATATCTGTGAAACTTAGTTGATGTGTCAAGATATATCGGTAGAATCGCCCTGGGAGTGAGAGAATATAGTTTTTAAAAAGTAACGGAATTTTCAAGAGTTATTGCTATTTGTGAGCCTATTATCCAGTAGAAGAGAAAATAAGACAGACTGACTTGATAAAATCTATTTAAAAAATGTATTTTGGTGTTTGACATTGTGAAGTTAAATTTAATAATAGACTGTACAAAAAATAGGAGAGAAGCAATGAAGGAGGTTTCCTGATTTGATTAAAATGCAGTTAGATGTGTTATGTAATGTAGATTAATCCCATTTCAGCCTTCTGTTTTTAGAATCATCTTTTAAGAAGTAATAGGTAACCAACAGCGACTTGGAAAGTTTTAGAAGTCGCTCAACTATGATTTGCCATTTTTGTGGTTAAACTCTATTTGAGGCATGTACAACTCTAAGGTTGTACCCAACTAACGCAACTCTAGAGTTATGTTGCCTATTTCTTGTTTTATTTAGTTAAACAAACAACAATGACATTATAACTTGCCATGTAAACACCTGATTATAATCCTTTTAAAGACTTCGTTTTCTGTTGCGTAAATTTATGGTTTAACACCATTCTTAAATAGCACACTAACAAGCAAATTGCTTTGGAATGGCACTAAAGGACTTAGACTAATGGCGACGATTAGCAATCGGATAGGGCGGCACGGTAATCTGTGGGAAATGTCACTGATTACAGATTGTGTGGCGCGTCTAAATGTCTTTGTTGGTCTATAGTTTAGTCTAGAGGGCTATTCTGTTATATGAGGAGCAATATTCTTTGTATACTGGGTTTTATATGCACAATAAGTTAGGGGTCTTGAGGTGTACTATAAGTAACAATGTTTTTATTCTTTCGATACACTTAGAAATTAGAATGTTCTAGGAATATTGTAAAATATTTCATTATAGGCTTATCCAAAAATAACAAGTGATAAACAATAGCCTGAGGATATATTTATTAAACTTTTTACTAAGTCTCCAGACTCCAGAAGCAAACAGTTATTTCGACTCCAGTGTATAACTTTGTAATCTCTGTTTATCACATAAAAATAAATAATGCAATGGTACTCAATGTAAAACAAAACGACGCGGACGACATAAATAACTTAAGAGAATCACCTGTACCACATGCACTAGTACACTGACCTTTATAATATTACTCAATGACCCCTCACTATGACCGGTGAGAATCATCTGACATTTGCACCTTATTTGTCAAACAATAAAGTTCAATTTTCTGTGTCAAAAAGTTTAAAACGCTTCTTGAAGATTTGAGAGATTCCATTCTGAAATGCAGTTGTCTTAGACTCTATAGCTTCGGTCATTAAGTTAGGTTTTGCTTGTTTTTGTGTAGATTTAAGGTTATAAATAATAATGTACGGGAACTAAAGTTTGTATTGGATAATAGCTACTGTCTTACTGAACAATAGGTCAGTGTAGTGAAGGGAATGTCCCACGGAGATTCTAAGGTCATGTGGAGATTTTGCGGCGATTGGGGCTTTGAAATCTGCGAGCAATGTTTGTTTTTTTGGCCTACGTAGAAATCAAAGCAGATCTGCTTCAAATTTTGTTTTCATAATGCGGGCTGGTTAAGTAAGGCAATTCAAACTGCTTGCTGGATAAAAGCATCAGTATCTTCATTAGTAGAGTAACATCAGATGGCTTGATTATCCTTCTGTGCTACAGGTCGCGGGTTCAATTCCCCTCTACACAAAAATATATCTGTATGCACTATACATAGTTATTACGACATTATTTCAGATTTCCATTTGTTTTTTTATTGTTGGCTCCATAGCTCAGAAGCTTCTCAAAGTGGTGCTCTTTGATAACAAACTTATTAGTCCAACTTCTGTTAAGGCAAGATATTCAATCTGTTACAATGTTCACATTAAGACAATCTGACATTAGAGCTTACGTTTGACTCGTAAATTTAAGTGTTTTAACATAAAACTTAAATGTCAACTAATTACAGGAGAATGTTGCCGGTAATTTTGAAGTTGTCCGTTAATGTTATTACTGTGTCCGTCTTGTTGCAATCTTTAACATTTACGATGCAAGTGATTGATCATACAACAATCATTTTGATCACTAATTTACTTTTGTAAAATGTTCATACAACTTGTGTTTGAAGTAAACATTATCTGCTTTAGAAAGAACAGGTGGATTATAGGAAAAATGAACTCAAAATATAGTATTGCGATAATTTTCTTTTTTTGGCACTTATTCTCTTACTTATGTCTTCCCTGGAGTTCTTTTCGACGTTTAGAAAAAATGCCTTCTTCCATAATTGTTTAAGTTTTTTGTTTGATATCCCATTTATTTAATCATATTATTTTATTTATTTACAGGTCAATACAACCCTGCCAAATACGGAGACGCTGGCGCCGGCGCCGCTGCCTTCGTACAACAGCCCCAATACGCGAGAGCGCAAGCTTCCGCTGGCTTCAGACAACCCTACAAATACTAAACAACTGATTAACATACCAGTATCTAGATATAGTACTTTTCATTTTGTAACACATAAATTTAAGTAGAGTATATTTCAGATCATCTGCATTACACGCAAACATACAACGCGATGTACTAATTGGTCACTGCATAATATTATGCGTTTTGGACACTAGCATACCAATGTTGCAATTTGAAGATAGAACACGTGCATAATGTGATGATTTGTAATATGCTTCACTTTATATTTTTATGAGGCTTTTCTGTAAGTTTATTTTGGCAAAAATGAATTGTGATATTTGAATATAAGACAACATATTCTAAAATGGGTGTTACACCAATGTCTCTCGATAGTATTTTTTGGTCAAAATATACTTACAGACAGTTAAAAAATAATAAGGCTATCAATTAAAATGGAGTATGAATACATTAAGAAGTGTTGAGTGGTCGTAATCTGTAATAGTCATGATGGTTACCAGTGAAGCATGTCGAGAGATGCAGTTTATTTATTCTATGAATAAAAGATTATACTTTTTCTACAATTTACCTTACATTTTTTTTTTACTCAATCCTATTATAATTTTAAGTCAATAGTAACGTTCGCTTTACCATGAATTAGATCAATCTAACATCGTAAGAAATCCAAGGTGCTATTAATCATTTTTTTTCGATCTGAAATCTTTAAACTTTGGTTCAAACATTTCATTTACATAAACAAATCGAGGAGGACTGATGGCGGAGCAATGAGAATAGATCGGCCGTACAAAAAGTTTGTAGCAGATTTTTGTTGATTAATTATTGCTGGCTGGAATACGAGAAAGAATTCAGATACATAGTGGACTTATTAAAAACAATCAAAGATATAGTTTTACTACAAATAAATGTCAATGATTCGTGTGAATGGTTTCCTATATCACTGTGACTGATTCATACGCCCCGGCTGTAAGGACTCGTCAACTCATTTCTGTCACGGGAACTTTCTTCCAGAAGGAATGACTTCATGAAAGAGCCTTACGATTTGTAAGCGACTTTTTATATTTACACGAATAAAAAGTTTTGATTGTACATTTGAAGTGTTGTATCAAAAAAAGAGCAAAATTGAAACTGTCAGACATGGCCTACATCTTTCAAATTACAGGGATGCACAGCACAAGTCTGTCGTTCTCAGCGCCGATTTTTGGCTAGCAGGAGTATGGTGTAGCATACAATATTAAAAAGAAGTTTGACCTAACCTCGCAATTTCAAATTACAAAATTTAGTTATAGTACATATTATTGATTTATTATGTGTATTATAAACTATAATCCTACTATATCCTACTAATATTATAAATGTGAAAGTTTGTGAGGATGGTGTATGGATGGATGGATCTTTGTTACTCTTTCACGCCAGCACGGCTGAACGGATCTGGATGAAATTTGGCACAGAGGTAAATTATAGTCTGGAATAGCACATAGGCTACTTTTTATCCCGGAAAATGGACGGGTTCGTAAACCACGCGGACGAAGCCGCGAGCGGAAGCTAGTTAAGAATAAATTGAATGCCTCTTGTATGGCGATCCCTACATATAAGAGGTATAGTAATAACCAATATATGTATATTAAATTATAAAATTAAGGACAATGCACGTTCAGGAGCAAAAATAGTTCGAATCACAGTTCAAAAAATTGGAGTATGTTATGATGATATATGTTACAATCACACAATGTTATAAATGAAGTACCTATTGGTAAATATCGTCCAACCTTGATGTGAGGATGTGGTCAGCCTCGTTAGAAAATATATCTCACTATAACAAATGTGACTTATTTAACAAATTATATGATTACTAGCTTCCGCCCGCGGCGTCGCCCGCGTGGTTTATGAACCCGTACATGTTTTCGGGATAAAAATTAGCCTATGTGCTATTCCAGAGTATAATCTATCTCTGTGCCAAATTTCGTCCAGATCCGTTCAGCCGTTCTGGCGTGATTGAATAACAAATATCCATCCATTCACTCATGCATCCAACTTCACAAACTTTCACATTTGATAATATTAGTAGGAATATCTTACCTAGTAGGATTTTACCATTTTGATAATATGTATAGTATATATTTTGAGAAAATATATTAATGCTGAGTAGAGGCGTGTCTAGTGTATCGGCACTATAGTGAGGCTTTACTAATTACACTCAAGAATCGTATGGACCCTCTCAGGTTTGCAGATTTTCTCAACGTTAATGCGAGTGATAGTAAAATTTTGATTCGCTCATGAATTGGATTAGTCAGAGATGCGGGCCTGGTTCGAATTCAAACCACAATAGATAGAAGGCAGGCGTTCAACCAGTAGTTTCAGCTTTTGAAGAAAGCGTGGCGAACAATAGCTTGTATAGCTATGACAGTTCCTGAACGTTTTAAACATATCTTCTTCCTTTTAGACTCCATTTAATATGCCTAACCCAAACAAGGCAAAAAATCTTTTGAACGAATTTTCCAAGTATCGTTGCAGATAATTTCTATTGGCTTTAAGGTTCCGAAGCATAGTATTTTGAATCCATTTATCTCTATACATATATACCTTTCGTCGCTAATATGGACCTTATTATTTTTCTACATTCTTTTATATAACAGAGTAGGTGCTTATAGGTAGGCAATTAAGCCCGTGAAAATGCTCGTGTGACAACAAGTGTCTACATCAATTTTCAAATTAGACATGGGGCAATGGATTCTCTGAGTAACGGACGCGGCTGCGCGCGTCACACTTATCAGTTCGATATCAAAGTTTGGTAAAGTTTTATTAGGTGTTTCTGTTAGGAACGTCTCAGTAGCTGCAGTTCGGAATAATGCCCGGAGTTCGAAGTTTTGCCCAGTAATTATAAACCTATTGGCAAGTCTTCTGTTTCAAAAGTCTGAGGTCACGAAACGTTAGGTACATATGTATAGGTTAAGACCTTTTTTTAACTCAACGGGATTTTTTATTCAGTCAGCTCCGGCAACTGCATCCTGCTTTATTGGCAAAATTCCCTTCAGCATTCCGTTTTCAGAATCCTATATTAATCCCGGAACCAACATTTGTACCGCAAAAGGGAAGAGAATGAATATGCCATCCAGTTATGGCGGTTCTACAAAACTGGAGCTAGAAAATCGAAAATGCAATGTCGTAATTAAAATCTAATATGTATTGTATCACCTTTTGCTGGCCTCCTTTTATTCATAAAAGTTTTGACAGCTTTTAGGTTATTTATCATCTAAGGCATTTCGTTGATATTGTTATTCAGAATCATCTCAATCGTTTATAACGCGTGGTTTCAACTTGAAGTATTTCGTTAGCTAGGTGACTATCACTTGTATTAGTACCGTGTCTATTACACAGATGGCGTTAGTTCACTTTGCTCGTGAGTAATACTAGTTACTTCCATTGAGACTCGTCTTTGTCTCGCGTCGCCATCGGCTGAACTTTTTTATGCTTAGTATTTGAATGTTTGCCTTTAATGCAGAAGGTCCTAAGTTTGAAATAGGCTCGCACCTCTGAATTTTGAAACGAGTAGGTATTACATTAAATATCACTTGAGGAAAATTCAATCGTGAGGGAACCTGATAATCTGTTAGGCCTCCAAAAACTTTTCAATAGTGTGTAAAATTTGCGAGCTACCTTAGCAGCAAGGGGGATGAAAGGCCTCATTATGAAAAGAGGCCCAGCTATGGAACAGTATTAGTGTATTATTAATATAAACTTCACCAGATTCTTGGACGTAAATAAATGTAACTTAAAATGGTTTTATAGCTGTGATCCTCTTTATTCATATTTATTTTCTAACATTTGTATTAACATTTTAAGTAATAACATTTAATAAACAACTTACTTCTAAAACTTATACTAATATCCAGTCACTGTTTAGTTTTATTAAAGTTATAATATCTGTCAACATTAGAACATCAAATATTATCATTTATTCTCATCATAATCATTTCATACTTATCATCGTTCATATCTTAGTCATGTTTTACGAATCTACACACTTTTTAATAATAATCCCTAGTACACACGACGATTATTTTCCAGTTTACGGCACACGAGATTTTCTCGACATCTTAATCATCTTAATCAATGGCAGCGAAGTTTTATGAAGGAGTTCAAGACAGCCTTGGTGTAAAATCTAGTATACGAGAAGAAAATATCTGTCCATGTCCGTAATATAAGTTTTTATATGGAGTCCTTATAAGCCTCTAATATTGACAGATATTTTACTGGAGCCTATCAAATCAGTACTGATAACCACTGTTAGAGTTGAAGCCGCTCTGGTGTTGTGAAGATCCAAAAGCACCTGAAGTACCGCCTCCATGCTTTTCGGGGTGGTATTTACCTAAAAAAAAAAGAGAGGCATCATCATATTAAATCGAATTATGGAACATATCCGCTTTACCACATTTTACAAACCGAGTAAAAATACGACCACATTACGTAAATGAAAAAAAATATATAGAATTTCCCTCAATAAAACAGTTTGAGTATGGGAATTGCGAATGCATTGGGACAACAGCGTGACAAACAAAAAGGAAACAACAATTATAATATTCTAAAATACTAATGGATCTAAAGGATTATTTTTCTATTGTATGTCTGATAAAATCGGACTTTAAAACGGACCTTAACCTTTGAATTTGTTTCGGCTTTTCTTCTCAGATATAGTTATAGGAAAAGAAGATTGATTAATTTCAATAAAACGATAATGAAACGAATAATTTACTTGGCTATCGTAGGGATGATTGTTGATTACTTACCATCATCAAAGATACCAGCAGCCTCATCCTGCTCGTTCTTTCTCAACGCTTCCAGGATAGCTTCAGGAGTAGGAGGCGGTACTGGCAGGTGTTCACCTTGAGGTCTAAAGCCTCCTTCTCCCGAGGTGTACGTCACGGTATATGTGATACCATCGTCACCTTTGTAGGAAAAGCCACCTTGAGCTTGCACTGTGTTGCCAGCTTCCTCAGCTCGGATGCCATTTGAAGTTTCATACCCGAAATGGTATGCTAGAAAAAGAAAGATTATACGCATTGCAACATGATGATAATTCCAGTTTATTTTTATTGCCTAAACCTCACTTGAACCTTAATAAACAAATTATGTAAAATAGAAATACTTACTACATTAATTCGTAAGTTATTTGTATCTAGTATTTTGCTCTGCGATCTTGAATGGGTATGTTTTTTGCAATATTAACGACATTGCAAAGCTTTATGTTATATTGAGGGAACCGATCTGATACTCTAAAATCGAGATGGAATCATAACATACCATCACGCTTGTAATTTCTGAAGGGTAAAGCAGAGGTCTAACATATTTCATCGATGCCATTTTTAAATTTCATATGAGCTGTACCACTATCACGAGTTTTCTTACTATTTATATTTATATTATCAAAGTAAAGTAAATTTTCATGATAGCGATTTTAGTAATTATTTAAGAATGAAAATCGCTTGCATGAAAATTTACATTTACTATGAAAGTAAATAATAAAAAACTCATAATAGAGGTGACAATTATCGAACCTAGGTTCTCACGATTCGTAATTACACCTGCGACTACTTGGTCTAGTGAGGCAGTCGAAAGTAACTTCATATTGTGTTGTTTACTCACTTCCATCTTCACTAGCTTCTTGCTCCTGTTTTAAAGTAACAGCGTTCTTCTCAATTTCTTGCTGTGGTCTTCGGTTACCTTCTCCTCCACCAATTGAAGATTGAGAGCCTTGGAAAGTCTGGTAGCCTCCCTGGCCACCTTGGCCCCCTTGACTTTGGGGAATGTAGTTCCTAGATGGAAGTTGAGCTGAGCACAGCGTGAAGAGACAGCTGATGATTAACTGGAACAGATTGAAAAGAAGCTTTTAAAAATGAAGAAATATACAAATTTATACAAATATGAGTGCCACAAGTTGACAAACAAACCATACTTAAATTCCATCATCCTCTACCAAATATCAGGTATCCAAATATTTTTTTAGGTAACTTTATAATATACACAAACCTTAACTTGAACGAAAGAATTATAATGATGATATTATATTTATAGAACATGTAAACAACAGTTAAAACAAACGTCAGCCCTATACTAAAATTTGGTAGAAGAGTAGCAATAAAGATCTCCAACGTATGTTTGACTGATTGATAGTTACAGACGATGTTTTTTTCTTTTGCGTTAATTGTAACTATAATTATGAACTTTGACTTTGACTTCTATGCAATGGAACGGTTTCATATGCATGGATATAATAATGATATTGTCTGTCATTAAGAAGAGAACAGTGCCGTTAAAAAAATACTAAAATATAGTATTTAGTTTAAATTACAATAATTAAATAATTTTGTAACTATTCTTCTATTTTACCTACCTAAATACATTTTAGTTCAGTAAATTATAAAGAAAAATTTGACTTAATAAATTATCGTTTCAATTTTTTAAAAAATATTTTAGATTTTATCTTCTTGACAAGTACTTACCAGATTCATTGTAGGTATATTTGTCCTTAGCGTTGCACTACAAAATAGTAACTGTACCTTATTCTATATTTCCAATCTCTTTTATATGTGCACAAAAATCGTTAAATTTTCATTATAATCTGATATTATTGGATGACACCGAATATCAGGAGCCTTGAATGCTTAATTGTTAAGTTGTACTTGACATAACAAGTCAAATACTTGTGTACTTTCTATTTCGATAAGAATAAGATGAACGAATTTGAGTAGATATTCACTTGGTCCTTTTGAAATACATAGCTGCCGATACGTTGCTATGTCCACTACTTTATGTAAAGTAGTTTAAACTTCGACTATCTTATAACCTTCTATAGGTTTTGAATTTGTAATAATTCATATTAATTTATTTGCAATAATCAATGGGTAAAATACATAGATGTTTGGAAAAACAATTTGGTATCACCATTATTTTATCATGCCTTAACTTAAATGGTATAATTAATATAATGATACCTATAGTGATTTTGCATTATATACATAACATAAGCAGTGACAGCTTAATTTTTGAACGCATGCCTTCTATTCAGGAGGGTGTGAGTTCAAACCCGGCCCACACCTCTGACTTTTTGGAATCATGGGTGGATCAGAATTTGGTTATCACTTGTGTTAACTGTGAAGGAAAACATCCATCCAAACCTGCACACCTGAGTGGGCTCTATAAGTTCTTGATGTGTGTGTAGTTCGCCAACCCGCACCGGGCCAGCGTAGCGGACTAAGGGCTAACCCTTCTCATTCTGAGAAAAGACCCTTGCCCAGTAGTGGGACAGTAATGGTCTGAATTTATTATTTATTATCACATAACATGCAAAATACATTAAAATCTAGCTACAGAAATCTAGTAATCTAATTAAATGATCTATTATTTTTATAAACACTATTTATTTAACCAGAGTAACTAATAGTCATAAATACGATCTATTTTACATAATAGGTAATTGCGATGCCGCGTTCAATGTTTACGCTGGCATATTTTTTAAGGCTCTCATAAATTTTTGAATAAAATTGTATGATTTTTATTTCAAAAAATCATTTCAATCATTTGGAAATTTTGAAAAAAATATTAATATGTTTCTAATTGCAATATTCCAAAAAGTGGGTCCTAATGGACAAACTTCATAATTTCGAATGATACAAGCTTATATTAAACTGCTGAACATAAAAACAAATTAGATAGCTATGAGAACATAATAACAGCGTTCATAATATCTAAATTATAGTTGTATAGTATAACACACCTCCCGGGGCTGCTGAGACGATTATAACTGAAGACAAGCAATATATCACTATCAAACTAATTACTAATGATAATCTACATAGCGTAGATGAAAGTGCCCTTGTCGAAGAAGTGTGTCAAGGTCAGGTTAATATCAATCGTGATGATGATCATGAGAGTGATTATGAAGTTGGATTATTATTTTGTGTGTAGTTAGATTAGGTATTTCTGGTATTGGAAATGCGACATTGAGATTTTTTTATTTATTTAAAGAATTAGTTATAACATAATATAGCATTATGCCTGTATCCTCAAAGGTTCAGGCAGAGATGTACTATTGTGCACCCTATCTTCGTCAATCCTGTTAATAAGTCCCATGTAATAGGGAGCGAGCCTATTGCCATTAATCGAGCACAGTTCCAAACTACTGCGCGCTGCTACTGTGAATGCGAATGTATGTACAAAAAACTCTAATAACACTACCCGATTCGGCAACTGAACCCTCGGCAATAGAACCTCACGCTCAGTTGTTGCGCTTGCGACCACTAGACCGATGAGGCAGTCAAACAGAATAAGTTATAAGATTTCACTATAAAAAATTTGCAACAGTAATATTTTTTTTTATCGTAGGTACAATTTACTGTAAGTACACACTCAAACTCTCATCAAAACAACTATGTGTAGAGTCTACACTGTTTTACAAATATTAATTCCGTTCCGTATATTAATATTAGCCAGGCACCATGTTTTGTTATGATGAGGTCTGATCAATTCATTAACAAAATAATCGAGAATTTTCCCTCTCTCCTCGAAGACTTTGTCATATTTTCAAAATTTAAATAATGCCGATTTATTAATCTAATAAATATTAACAGTCTCCTGAAAACGTTTTCCTAAAGCCGCAAAGATATTTTATAAATTGGTTAATATAGCTGCCCTTACTGCCCCGGCCTTAAACTTCCATCTTTTATCGTCATTATGTATTTGTATGCAGAAAATGAAAGTGCCCTTGATAGAGCACGTGAAGGTCAATTCTACGACATACGTGAAGATCACCATGAGATAACCAACGACCTTGGGAAGGAAGATCTCTACGTCGTACGGTACTGAACGGTGCAGATCGCAAAGATGAGACCTTAATTAAAATAAATCAGTACAAACGTTCCCCTACTAATTAGATAGCTGATGATCTAGGCCAAGCAAACGTAGTCGTTACGGATAATGATTCTATTTATACAAGGTGCACGCGTCGTAGATATAGAACGAGCTTGAAAGAATTCTTTAGACTTTCAAAGTCAAAGTCAAATATTTTTATATCAACTGGGCCTTTACGGGCGCTTTTAAAATGTTATGATTCTAGTTGCGTGGTTCAAAAGTGGATTGTTCTCATGAAGAAGAGACCGGCAAGAATCTGCATGGATACTCTTTAAAAAAAAAAACATTTTAACAATAATCTTCAATTTATAAATTATACAAAATAAAAACACTAAACACAAAAGAAAGTAGCACTTAAAAAATGCAGTTATACAATAAAAGTAGGCATCTAAAATACAGACTAATACCAAAAAATGCGAAATCACGGTAACCAAGTCGTACGGTTTTGACACGATGTGACAGAAACCAGGGAAGCCACATGTGCAG
Organism: Shargacucullia verbasci; assembly: GCA_947562105.1. Lineage (NCBI taxonomy): Eukaryota > Metazoa > Arthropoda > Insecta > Lepidoptera > Noctuidae > Shargacucullia > Shargacucullia verbasci. Next base: position 2,069,588 of record OX387297.1, on the reverse strand, counting down.
AAAATTAACGCCACACGCCTTTATCGTCTACATAGTCTATAATATTATAATATGCTTTTTTTATAAGTACTGATTTAACATGTTTTTTAAACTTGCCATCTGTAGATCCGTTATTGATATGGGCAGTTTATTGTAAAGTTATATAACAACAACACATTTGTTTTTTTTTAGTATTTCTGTTGTAAAATTCAAACCAATCAGATTCATCTAGATTGTCTGATCGTACTATCTACCCTTTTATAAATTTGAAAGTAAGTCTGTCTGTTTGTTACCTCATCACGACTAAACCACTGTACCGATCGTTATAAGATGTTACAAAGAGATAGCTTGGGTCCTAAAGATGGACATAGGCTTATTTTCATTATTGCAGTTAAACACTCATTACATATTTATAAAATATACAAAATACAAGCAAGTGAAGTCTCGGGCAACAGCTAAAAATAAACAACGAAATCTCCATCGTCAACGTGTTACAAAAATCGTGTTTATTTAAAAGAACCTAAAAAATTATAGATTTTTTGTGCATCATACAAACTTTTCATCAACATCACTTTTCTTATATTTCTCCAAAATTATATACATGGCAAGAATATAAAGAGATTTGAGATTTTAAGGAGTAGGTATCCATATAGTTTCGTGTCGGTTCTTCTCCATAGGACCAACTTTTTGGAAACGTCCAACAAGAGTCTTATTATCGTTTCAAAACTGCCTATAATTGATTTATTTGCCTGCTACTAATTACAATGTTGAGCTTGAAAAGACACTGCGGTCAAGTCTTTGTCAGTGTCAAAGTTATAGTCCAAACATCCTGTACGTCAGCATAACGACAGAAACTCGTGCTTTTCGTGACGGTGATCTATAGTCATCGTTCTAGTTTAAATAACCATCGTAAAATTCATTAAGTGTCCCTTCACCGTTAAATTAAGTACTTGGTAATAAATTGATAATTATATTACGATAGAATGTAATTTACATATAATATTTTTTGGCAAATATACCACCCGTTTCACGGCCAGCGATAACCTATGGACGCTTGCAACACCAGGGGTTCGCATCACGCATTGTCAATCTTGATAAAACACTTTTTAAACGGCGCAAATATGATAACCTTATAGGCAATTATTTTTTTGAACCTTTTGGCGTCGAAACGGGTCATGGGGTCCGAATGCACGTCTTTTTTTAGAGACCTTGCTAAACGCTTGGTCGACAGTACACATGACTAGAGGACTGGCCCGTTCTTTGGTCAAAGAATAAGCATTGCCATTCAACGTGGTAATGCTGCCAGCCTTCTGGGCACGCTACCAGTTGACAGCGATGTGGAGGAATACTTTGACGCCTAAGTATCCGTTTAGGATTTCATTTTTGTTTTTTATAAGGTTTTAATTAATACATTAGCATAAGTAGCTAGTATTAAGTTTCATTAATTAGTTTTTTTTTATGTATGTAAATTATAATTCCTTTTCACGCCTTTTTAACAAGAATTTTTATGTTATTTTATCTTTTTATTTCAAAACATTGCCCTACACTTGGAATAATTTCTGTATCGTGGGTGCGTTCACAAACACAAACATTCACATGGACATACCTAGACCTGCAGCCTAATTACCGATGTAGCAATCAGTTTGCGATAGCGGTAATTAGCTACTGTAAAAACGTAATTTTTGTGTCATATAATTATGTATTGGCTGACAGTGAGACTGCTGACGCGTGGCAGTCGCGTGGCCGTCGCGTAGCTGTCGCTTTACTTGGCTGTCGTTTTACTGTAACTATCTGTAGATTATACTAATATTTGTTCTGTGTGGAAACTGAACCCGCGACACGTAGTTCTGTCTTTCATCACCTCAAATAATCGATCTGATTACTCTCATAGGACTTAAAATATTAATACCTTAGGTTCTTGTATAATAAAGAGCTAGTCAATATCTATACTTACATAAATAACATCATGCTTTATACCACGGGGGTAGGCAGAAACAACAGAACGCCGTGTGCAGCGATCCTTACATATTCTTTTACCTTTACATAGCCTTCCATATTATTTTTACTTTTATTATACAATTCAGTTAACAATTCGTAATGAAATGGTTACTTTGATTATTGAAAGACGCATTACCAATCGATCAAATTAACTAAAATAATTAATATTTGGTTACGGTTCGTATAAATAGAATTTTCGTTCGTAAAAATATAAATTTTGTTCGTGTTATTGTATTTTTTCTGCAAACATCTGTCTTTTATTAATGCTCGCAGTTTTATCTAATGCTTTAATGTTTTTTTTTTTACAAATAAGAACTTGTTTACTCTATGATTCGGCAATTGTGTGAATGACTGTCTTATTTTTACTTGACGTCTGCTACTAACACCTTTTTAATTGGTGGTATGATAAGTAACTACTCTTTACTTGCTCTATCAAAGTATATAATCGCGTGTATCAAAATTATTTTGATTGTTAACGAAATTTATTCTGGCATGAGTCTTTAAAATCTAAAGATGTTAGGCTTTATTTTATTATTTGCAGAGCTTTGAAGTAGGCTTTGGTAATATCGTCTTTACCTATATATCGTATCGTATCTATATATCGGTTTTGAATATCAGATATTGAATCTATATATTTCAATATCTATATATTGGTCGGAATCTATGGTACTCGGAAACTAAAGTAGTACCACATGCTACTGGCGTATTTGCGTATTGGTTGAATCTATGATATTCTGCAGCGAAAGTGGTGCAGCGGTTCGGTCGAATCTATGTATTCAGAGTATCATAGATATTTTACGTTATTATTATTGTGTGGTTCTGTGCAGTGCCACTCGAGCGATATTGTACATAGTTTGTACGCCGTCCAATATATAGATATTGGATATTGTGCCGATATATGTATAGAGATTGTATCTATATACGATTTGTATCGCCCACCCCTACTTTGAAGAATCCCTATAAAAAGTCTTTTCAAAATTGTTATTAACAGTTTCTATTAACTGTTATATGCAAAATAAATGGCAGATTTTATAAAAAAAATGTAAATTCAAATTACCCTGAGAATTAAGATCACGTTTGTAGTTTAGGGCCACTTGCTATTAAAATCATTTGATTCGCTATGCCATAATATTCTGATTCTTCTGATTCTGATTAAGTTCACGTATAACATCGGTGATATCAATTTAAAATCTTCTATTTCTGTATGGGGAAGTAACGATACCAATAAAATGCTCGAACACTTTGCACAAAATGTTTGATAACCATTTTTTTTTTTTTTAATTTATCTTTGTAATATTTTTGTTAAACTGCAGCAATTAACTATTGATTTTGAACACGCAGGCCTCTAGTATATCAAATACAGTAGCAAATTTGATTCGTATAATGGAGGCTTAGCTTGCTCTAAAATCTATTTTCATGTCAGTCCAATTACGTAGAATTTTTAAACGTTCTAACACCTTACCAGCACGGGATTGCCAGTGATACTAGCACCAGCCACTATATATATCTAAATCTGCCATTACATTATGTTATATAGACTCACCATCTAATTAAGGGTCACGATTGCGCCCCCCACTACAGCGAGATTTGACACTCGAGGTCAATCACGTTTGGTAGCTCCAAAAGCTTCAAACTAATTATATGATACATCATTAGTAGTTTGGTTTATTATCCTAGCCATAAGATGACGTCAGACGAGCATTCAGGATCTAGAGCAGATGGTATATAATGGGTCAGTCGACTTGCAGCATCACAGTCAAACTTCAGCTTCATTCACATTCAGTTTGGAGTGTTCCTACAAAAATTAATTCAACATGAAACTGGTAATTGCTTTTTTTGTGTTGAATTATATAATTCTGGCGATCATCGGCTGATTAATTGAGATTTAAAGATGTGATAACTTGTAATTATATGTAATTAATACAACATTAATTTGAAAATAGTTTGAGAAAATCTGTTAGTTTGAATCGAATTGAATCAATCGCTAATTTCCAAGTGAAGATAGCAATTAATCGTTTTGTACCCTTTTTTAAGTTATTTCAGAAATAGTAGTTCTCATACTGAAAACCTAACAAAATATATTTATCTCAACAGTTTGTGATCGCCGCCCTCGTCGCCGTAGCCGCCGCAGGTCGTCTGGAACACCTGGAACGCTCCTACCTCCCCCCCGACAGCAACTCCATCGGCTCCGCAAGGTCCACCTTTGGATCTAACGGAGGCTTTGGTTCTGCCCACGGTGGCTTCGGATCTCCCAGCTCCCATGGCAGTTTTGGTTCTACTAGCTCTCACGGATCCGGATCTTTCGGTAGTAGCTCTGGTTCCTTCGGCGCTGCTGGAGCTGGTCTGGCCAGGCACAACGCTGGCGGTTCCTTCGCTGGTGCCACCTCCAACCAGTACCTGCCTCCTAACCACGGACCTTCTGCTTCCAACGGTGCGCATCAGTTTGGTGGTTCCCAGGGTGAGAATTATACATTTAAAATCGTGACATAAAAAAGTTATTGGATACACAGTGGCAATTTAATGATCGATTTCGAAGATCATTGATTTGAATAATATTTTAGAGATAGATTTGGTAACAGATTCAATATTATAACTGTTTTATGGCTACTATTAGTGTAGTCATAATAAGTATTATAAATTAATAAGATGTAAATTAAAGCAATCGGTGAATCAAAGCAAAAGTTAAATAATGCCAATAAAAAACTTCATTTATTAACAAATTTATTAATGTTGCTACAAAATTTTAGTTCAGTTTCCAAAATGATTTGTAATATTGACTCGGGATTTACAAAAAAAACGAATGAAACTCTCTAATGTGAATTATTTTCCTAATGCTTTATTCAACCTTCCAACTCTCCACAGGTTTCAGCGCCCAGAATTTCCGTAGCCAGCAGTACAGTGGTCACCAGGCTGTCCCCAGCACCCAGTATGGAACCCCTCAGGCTGCCAGCTCGTTTGGTTCCCCTAGCCACCAAGGCCAGTACTCTCAGCAGTCCTCAGCTGCCAGCCGTCAGTACCTGGCTCCCAAGACCAGCTTCCAGAACACTCCTCAGCAGCCTTTCGATGAGGAAACTGGCTACCATTACTAAGTGTGCTTAAAAATGTATTAGTATACAATTATTTTGTATTGTTTTTATCTATAAATAAATAGCTGTGTATAATATTATTCTTGTATTTTATTTTGAATGGCTATCGACAATATTCGTAATGTTTGGCAAAGCAGAGATTATAGAAAGTAAAAACTCTGCTCCTGGATTGTTATCTCGGTATAAATTCAACAGTGAACAAATATCGGTTGTAAATTAAATGAATAAATGAACATGTCAAATGAAGCTGATTTTCACAATGATCTTAAAATGAAAGAAAAAACCTTAAATCTGTTAATTAGTTTTTCATAAAGTGGTCAACAATTTGTATATACTTATACATTATATATTTGAATCTAATACCTGGAATCAGAACTTATGAAAAAAAGTTTTCCAATTACGAAATAAACTGAAAGTTTTCTCTTAATGTTAACCGGTGGTCTATTTGTTTTGGCTATCTCATATTTGCAATTCCACAATTTAAATCAGGTAATAAACTTGAAAGTGGGTATCATTATGGATACTGGGCACAACAAAGCTATTTAAGTACATATTAACTAATTTCTTACAGGCTAATATTTCATTTGACAAGTTTCATAACAGTGCATCTCAAATTACTTTCGGTATTTCATGTTATCTTTATAATGAAATAGTTTATTTAGCAATCAGGATTTTTCAATTACTTTTATTATAATATATTATTCAAGTTTTTTTGTTACCTCAAGATCTATTTTAAAATCCAGACAAATTCTCATAAAGCTTTATGTGTTTGATTTTAGGTACTTATTATTGTCGACTTTTAAATTTAATAAATACTTCGGAATGTTCATATTAATACGTACTTTTTCACTGTCTTCTTTTCTTTGCCCTACCCTTACCCCTTTCTTTGCATCATCATCATTCATCGTTATTTCGTCCCTCATTTCAAAAAGTCTCAAAAAGTATTATCCATCTTCGTAATTTTACCTTTCTTGTGCAATATCAATATTAATTATATCTCCATATTAATTATTAAATATATTTTTCTATTCGGTATCGTACAGTAATAATGACGTGTATTCATTCACCGCAATTAAAACGTTCAAGATCACGACCCAGACACTGAACCCGTATATCTATGCTTTCCATTGAAATTTAATCGATTCTATAGATTGCCGATATTGTGTAATCGCATAGGCGTTTTGTATTGATGTTTTTTTTTTAATTTTTTTCGCTATAATTGACCTGTTGTTAGGCTTGCTTAATTGATTGATATTGGCTACTTACAAATGGATTACCACGCATCATCTGTGGATGTTTTCGAACATGAGTTAAAAACTATAGTAATACCTCGATCGCAAAAATGTATGATAACAATGTGCGCGCGCATTAGCGCACTTCTATTAAAACGAGTGCACACTTTATATAAATACAGTGTTGACTTCGACCGCCGAAGTCAATGAAAACTCGTACTTGGGGTATAACATTAACAATCTAAATATTTTTTAAACACCTAACACTAACATTTTTCTGTACAGTCAGCATCAAAAATATGTATATACGTAGCGAAATTCAAACGTTAATTTTTGGAAAACTATTGGTTTAAATTATAAAATTCAAATGAATATTTATTTTTATGTATCCGAAGATACTATGTGTACAACTGGTCAAGATTTCAATTACTATTTCCTCTGAAAATCGCTTTTGAATTTCATTAAGTATATACATCTTTTTGATGTTGACTGTACCTGTATCTTTAGATCCTACAAATTTTATTCCGTGCAAGATTCGAACACATGACACTGTTAATTGGATAGCAACTTTCTTTTTTTTAAACGTTGCCCGACCTTAGCTTTTCTCCTGTATCGCGGGTACAGTTTATAGAAATACATGTCACATGCACACACAAAAAACTATCTGTAGATCATACATATCCGGGAATCGAACCCACGATATGTAGCGCAGCAGCCAATCTTTTAACCACTGCGCCAACCGTGCCGCCTTATCTGCGCCAACTGAGTTGTTAAACCAGAAAAGATTTGAAAAGCCGTAGATAAACAACAAGTATCAAATTCACCGCAATATGCACCAAAATATGCAGTGATAGCCTAGCGGTTAAACGCTTGCCTTCCATGCAAGAGGGTCTGAGTTCGAAACCGGCCCGCACTCTGATTTTTCGGAACCATGTGCGGATCAGAATTTGATTATCACTTGCTTTTACAGTGAAGGAAAACATCGTGAGGAAACCTGCACACCTGAGAGGGATCCATAAAGTTCTTGACGGTGTGTGTAGTCCACCAACCCGCACCGGGCCAGCGCAGCGTGGTGGACTAAGGCCTAACCCTTCTCATTCTGAGAAGAGACCCTTGCCCAGCAGTGGGACAGTAATGGGTTGAATTTACTATCAAATTCACCAGTGAATTTATCATCAATCCGAAATTAAAATTAAATCAACTTCATAGATTATACAATTATTTCATTTTATTGTTTGTTTTGAATATTTCCTGATAGTTTCAATTTTAACACGGAGCTTTTTTATATTTAACGGACTTTTAATTATCTTGCGTTATTTTTATTTTTATAGGCGTATTATTTTGTTTAATATGATCTATCCTTTGTGTTTAGTAACTGGGTTTGTCCCACAAGGGAACGTCTTCGTTTTAAAAGGCACCGGCTTAGTTTTTTATTGTTTTGTCTCAAGAGAAATTTTAATGTAGTAACTAATTATTTTTTATTTTTTTTACTTTTTTTACAGTCATTGTTATCTTCTACAATTTAAAGGATTAAAATAGTTAACTAGAAAATCCTCCAGTTATAATAAGTCTTCGAACGTCCTAGCATTCTACTTTGTCTATAATCCTGGCTATGAGTATACGGCCATTGTGGTTGAAAGTTAAATTAGACGTATTAGGAATAAGTTTTTCAACATACAATTTTTTTACAATGTTCTTAGTAATATCATACCATCGCGTCTGTATTCCCTGAAGGGTTAGGCAAAGGTGTACTATTCCAACCCCACATTTCGCAGATGCCATTATTGAGTCCCATGTAATAGGAGGCGAGGCTATTGCCACTTACCGGGCACAGTTTCTGACTCCGTGCTGCTACCGAAAACTTCCATACAAGAAAAACCCAATACATTTTTTTTATATTTATCTTTGTGATATTTTTGTTAAACTGCAGCAATTAACTACTGATTTTGGACACGCAGGTCTCTAGAATATCAAATACAGTAGCAAATTTGATTCGTATTGTGGAGGCTTAGCTTGTTCGCTTATATTTTATTTATTATTTCTTTTTATGTTTCTTTACTAGTAATTTAATGTAATTTATCTTACTTTTTGTTATTGTCAATATTCTTTAAGAATGTTGGTTAGCCCGTATTTGGCTAGTGTGTAAGACCGAGATTATTAATTAAACCATAGTAATAAGTAACCTGTACACACAAGCTGAAGGAAAACCTTTTTTAAATAAATAAATTATGACGAATGACGAATTTCACGGATTGCACGAATCAAACAAATAAAATAAAAATAAAACGTGGTTATAATAAATTTCAACTTTTTATACCATAATTTGTATTAATAATGTAACTGCCTCATTGACGCCTCCTAGGTTTAATCCTCACGTTACACAAAAATATTTTTAGTAAATTCTTTTAGTAAACAAATATTACATAATATATTATAATAAACATAACAAAACTTAAGTGTACTATAGCAAAATCTTTGCATAACCCTTCGGGATGCTAAATTATATCAATAATGTTTTTGTTACCGGGACAGCTTGACGGACAGGCTAATTCTTCCCAATCTAATAACACTGACCGTATAGGCAGGTTAGCAGGGATAGATACAGTAACGTATCGCTTGCGTACCAACACTAACATGATGTCAGAATCATCAAAATCTATTTTCATGTCAGTCCAATTACGTAGAATTTTTAAATGTTCCAGTGATACTAGCACCAGCTACTATATCTATCTAAATCTGCCATTACATTATGTTATATAGACTTACCATCTAATTAAGGGTCACGATTGCACCCCCCACTACAGCGAGATTTGACACTCGAGGTCAATCACGTTTGGTAGCTCCAAAAGCTTCAAACGAATTATATGATACATCATTAGTAGTTTGGTTTATTATCCTAGCCATAAAATGACGTCAGACGAGCATTCAGGATCTAGAGCAGATGGTATATAATGGGTCAGTCAACTTGCAGTATCACAGTCAAACTTCAGCTTCATTCACATTCAGTTTGGAGTGTTCCTACAAAAATTAATTCGACATGAAACTGGTAATTGCTTTTTTTGTGTTGCATTATATAATTCTAGTGATCATCGGCTGATTAATTAAGATTTAAAGATCTGATAACTTTTAATTATGTGTAATTAATACAACATTAATTTGAAAATAGTTTGTAGAAATCTGTTAGTTCCAATCATATTTCCAAGTGAAGATAGCAATTAATCGTTTTGTTCCCTTTTTAAATTACTTCAGAAATAGTATTTCTCATACTGAAAACCTAACAAAGGATATTTATCTCAATAGTTCGTGATAGCCGCCCTCGTCGCCGTAGCCGCCGCAGGTCGTCTGGAACACCTGGAACGCTCCTACCTCCCCCCCGACAGCAACTCCATCGGCTCCGCAAGGTCCACCTTTGGATCTAACGGAGGCTTTGGTTCTGCCCACGGTGGCTTCGGATCTCCCAGCTCCCATGGCAGTTTTGGTTCTGCTAGCTCTCACGGATCTTTCGGTAGTAGCTCTAGTTCCTTCGGCGCTGCTGGAGCTGGTCTGGCCAGGCACAACGCTGGCGGTTCCTTCGCTGGTGCCACCTCCAACCAGTACCTGCCTCCTAACCACGGACCTTCTGCTTCCAACGGTGCGCATCAGTTTGGTGGTTCCCAGGGTGAGAATTATACATTTAAAAATCGTGACATAAAAAAGTTTTTGGATACACAGTGGCAATTTAATGATCGATTTCGAAGATCATTGACACTAAGAATATTTTAGAGATAGATTTGGTAACACATTCAATATTATAACTGTTTTATGGCTACTATTAGTGTAGTCACAATAAGTATCATAAATTAATAAGATGTAAATTAAAGCGATCGGGAATCAAAGCAAAAGTTAGATAATGCCCATAAAAAACTTCATTCACTTATTAACAACTTCATTAATGTTGTTACAAAGTTTAAATTCAGTTTTCAAAATGATTTTTAATATTGACTCGGGCTTTACAAAAGAGGCGATGAAAATCTCAAATGTTTATTATTTTCCTAATGCTTTATTTAACCTTACAACTCTCCACAGGTTTCGGCGCTCACAACTTCCGTAGCCAGCAGTACAGCGGTCACCAGGCTGTCCCCAGCACTCAGTACGGAACCCCTCAGGCTGCCGGCTCATTTGGCTCCCCTAGCGACCAAGGCCAGTACTCCCAGCAGTCCTCAGCTGCCAGCCGTCAGTACCTGGCTCCCAAGACCAGCTTCCAGAACACTCCTCAGCAGCCCTTCGATGAGGAAACTGGCTACCATTACTAAGTGTGCTTAAAAATGTATTAGTATACAATTGTATTGTTTGTATCTATAAATAAATAGCTGTGTATAATATTATTCTTGTATTTTATTTTGAATGGCGATCGACAATATTGGTGATGTTTGGCAAAGCAGAGATTATAGGAAGTAAAAACTCTGCTCCTGGATTGTCATCTCGGTATAAATCCAACAGTGAACAATTATCGGTTATGAATTAAATGAATGAATGAACATTTCAAATGAAGCTGATTTTCACAATGATCTTAAAATGAAAGAAAAACCTTAAATCTGTTAATTAGTTTTTCATAAAGTGGTCAACAATTTGTATATACTTATAGGTCATATACAATATATTTGAATCTAATAGCATTGAATCAGAACTTATGAAAAAAAGTTTTCCAATTACGAAATAAACTGAAAGTTTTCTCTTAATGTTAACCGGTGGTCTATTTGTTTTGGCTATCTCATATTTGCAATTCCACAATTTAAATTAGGTAATAAACTTGAAATGAAGTGGGTATCATTATGGATACTGGGCACAACAAAGCTATTTAAGTACATATTAACTAATTTCTTACAGGCTAATATTTCATTTGACAGGTTTCATAACAGTGCATCTCAAATTACTTTAAGTATTTCACGTTGTCTGAGTGAAATAATTTATTATGCAATCAGGATTTTTCAATTACTTTTATTATATTATATTATTCAAGTTTTTTTTTTTACCTCAATGTCATTTTAAAATCCAGACAAATTCTCATAAAGCTTTATGTGTTTGATTTAAGGTACTTATTATTGTCAACTTTTAAATTTAATAAATACTTCGGAATGTTCATATTAATACGTACTTTTTCACTGTCTTCTTTTCTTTGCCCTACACTAACCCCTTTCTTTGCCGCATCATCATTCATCGTTATTTCGTCCCTCATTTCGATAAGTCTCAAAAAGTATTTTCTAACTTACGAATTTTGCCTTTCTTGTGCAATATCAATATTAATGATATCCCCATCTTAATAATTAAATATATATTTTTCTATGTAGTATCGTACAGTAATAATGACGTGTATTCACGCACCGCAATTAAAACGTTCAAGATCACGACCCAGACACTGAACCCATATATCGATGCTTTCCATTGAAATTTAATCGATTCTATAGATTGCCGATATTTTGTAATCGCATAGGCTTTTTGTATTGATGTTTTTTTTTAAATTTTTTTCGCTATAATTGTCCTGTTGTTAGGCTTGCTTAATTGATTGATATTGGCTACTTAAAAATGGATTACCAACTATCATCTGTGGATGTTTTTGAACATGAGTTAAAAACTATAGTAATACCTCGATCGCAAAAATTTATGATAACAATGTGCGCGCGCATTAGCGCACTTCTATTAAAACGAGTGCACACTTTATATATAGTTATGGCTTGACAGTAATTACCGCCGAAGTCGATAAAAACTCGCAATTGGGATATTACTAATATTTTTTCTGTACCGTGGGAAGAGTATACAAAATATCCCCCAAATCCTACAAATATTTCGCGCAAGATTCGAACACATGACACGTAGCGCCAGAATGCTAATCGGATAGCCACTGCACAAAAGATGATGATGATAAACAGCAAGTATCAAATTCACCAGTGACTATGATCAAACCGAAAAGCTCGTGCGTTAAAATTAAATCAACTTCTTAGATTATACGATTATTTCATTTTATTGTTTGTTTTGAATATTTCCTTGAAGTTTCAATTTTAACACGGAGCTTTTTTATATTTAACGGTAATTATCTTGCATTATTTTTTTATTTTTATAAGCGTATTACTTTGTTTAATATGATCTATCCTTTGTGTTTGATAACTGGGTTTGTCCCACAAGGGAACGTCTTCGTTTTAAAAGGTACCGGCTTAGTTTTTTATTGTTTTGTCTCAAGAGAAATTTTAATGTAGTAACTAAATTTAATTGTTTTTTTTTTACTTATATTACAGTCACTGTTATCTTCTACAATTTAAAGGATTAAAATAGTTAACTAGGAAATCCTCCAGTTATAATAAGTCTTCGAATTAAACTTCCTAGCATTCTGCTTTGTCTCTAATCTTGGCTATGAATATACGGCCGTTTTGGTTAAAAGTTAAACGTATTACATATGAAATAGAAATAGGTATACCAACTTTTTTTTTTGCAAGGTCTTATTAATGACTTAGCATCACGTCTGTATTCCCTGAAGGTTTTGGCAGAAGTGTACTATTCTACACCCACATTTCACCGATGCCGTTATTGAGTCTGATGTAATAGGGGGCGAGTTTATTGCCATCTACCAGGCACAGTTCCAGACTCCGTACTACTACTGAGAATTTTCATACAGAAAATCCTAAAATCACTTTGCCCGACCTGGGAATCGAATCCAGGACCTCACACTCAGCACTAGCACTTTCGACCACTAGACCAACGAGGCAGTCAGAGATAGCCTATTTAGTAATAACAATACAAATGTATATTACTCAATATGAGCCTATTGACCAAATAGTATAATCGGAATCAAATTTTTGGTTACAATAAATCTGGAAAGAATGACGAAACATTAGAGCCTCGTAATAATATACCATTATAAGTTATCATATAACAGGCGCAAATATTCAGACTAAAAGTTCTAGGACACACGATATTTTGTGACCACGCAACAATCGAACCCGCGACTCTTATCACAAAAATCGTAAAGACCACTTTCATCATCGACAAAAATATCATAGATGATGTTACAATATTTTTCATAACAGTTGTTGTTTATTAATGAAACCTAGACAATAGAATATCTATTATATATAATTAACAAGATATAATATATAATTAACAAGAACTTCTTAAAGTCAAGCGTTAGCACAGAGAGCAAAGACCGCATTAGTGTAAGAACTATTATAGTGACCATTTGTTACAGTGGCCTAATGGCACAGATCATTTGTGTTTCATAGGTGTTAGAGTTACGTTGAACTTCGACCTTGTCATGTCATTGGTTCTGTTGTGAGCTTTGCTTTATGAATGCTTCATCTGATTTGAATTGTTTTTCAGTACGCGAGTCTTTTGCGCGCTATCCCTTTTTTATGTTTACTGGAGTATCTGCTCCTGGTTATAGAACGTCAATAAAAAAAAACATAGGCCCGTTATCACCAACAAACTTATCAAAACAAATAATATTTAATACGTTTTTCAAACTTTATTTTGTCTATCAGAACGCAAATCGACGAGAGATTTTTTAACACCAATAGGAGTATTTAATAGCGTTATGAACATGTTAGTGAATTAAAGCATCAGTCTGTCCATCATGTAGTAAATAGTATTTAAATGACACAAATTGAGACATAGATGTATTCAAGCACACAACCTTTTTAAAAGTAAAAGGGTGCTTAAGAAAAGTTTAAAACAATCAGCTTTCCCGAAAGTAATTTTAAATTTTATGCAAGTTGCATCGTGTGTGGCAAAACCTATGACACAATACAAGGTGAATAGGAATAAAATACAGAAATAATATATAAAACTATTTATTATACATACAAACAATCCAATTGACTAAAACAACTACATTTTGTACACAAACTTAGTAATGGTAGCCGGTTTCCTCATCGAAGGGCTGCTGAGGAGTGTTCTGGGAAGAACCGATGTTGGGGGCCAGGTATTGACGGCTGGCAGCAGCGGACTGCTGAGAGTACTGGCTGTGGGCGCCGAATGAGCTGGGGCCTTGGGGAGTTCCGTACTGGGTGCTGGGGAAAGCGTACTGCTGAGCAGGGGCAGCCTGGTGGCCACTGTACTGCTGGCTCTGGTAGTCCTGGGCATCGAAACCTGTAAAAAATTCAAAGTGTAAGTTTCAGTACAATAAGGCCTCCATAATTACATTTTGGGAGTACCTAAACCCTTCATTAAGTAAGGTTATGTGTGTGAAAGGGAATGTTGGTCTGATAGGCGCACTAAAATATTAAATAAATAAAAATTTAGGTATTGAATGGTTTCCAGCGTAATGTTGCTTTTACAAAAATTTTGATTTTTTACCTTGGAGGGAACCAGCGAATTGGGGAGCGCCGTTGGAAGCAGAAGGTCCGTGGTCAGGGGGCAGGTATTGGTTGGAGGTGGCACCAGCGAAGGAACCGCCAGCGTTGTGCCTGGCCAGACCAGCTCCAGCAGCGCCGAAGGAACCAGAGCTTCCACCGAAAGAACCGTGGGCGCCGTGAGAACCGAAGCCTCCGTTAGATCCGAAGGAGGACCTTGCGGAGCCGATGGAGTTGCTGTCGGGGGGGAGGTAGGAGCGTTCTAGGTGTTCCAGACGACCTGCGGCGGCTACGGCGACGAGAGCAGCGATAACGAACTGTGGGGATAATATTAGGTGTGAATGCGTTGATTAAGAAAAAATGGTAGCAGATACTTTTGTAAATTCTAACATATAATAAAAAGGTTGACAGTTAAAAAGAATTTTGAAATTTTCAAGTAGTTATCGATCGTTTAAATACAATAATTAGGTAAATTCAATGATATCGAATATTTTGGTTCAATTGAAAATTCTGTCTTTAAAATAATTTACAACGTTCATGAAATATTTTTTTTCTAAGATGCGAAATTAACAATAAAATTGAACATTGATTGATCAGTAAAGAAAACTTAAAACAAGCAAAAACAATAAATTCTTCCAAATATTTACAACAAACAAATTTTAATTACCAGTTTCATTTTGTATAGTTGTTTCTGTCGGAACACTCCAAACCTAATGTAGATGAAGCTCAAGTTGAACTGTGATGCTGTGAGCCAACTGACCCATTATATACCATACTGCTCTCGATCCTGAACATTCGTGTTTGACGTCATTTTATTACTATGATAATAAACCAAAGCTATGATACGCCATGTAATTAGTTTGTGGCTTTTTTGAGCTACCGAACGTGATTGACCTCGTGTGTCAAATCTTACTGTAATTTTTCAAGGATTTCATTGACTTTGCATGGGAAAAAGGACCAGTGGTCCTTTGATCCTCAATTTTGCGTGTGAAATTCTTGTACGGAATCTAGTAACTATGGTATATTGTTTGATGAATATAAGTAATTAACTATTCAACGATCTACATACATAGGTTTTCAATGTTATTCATTATCATGCCAGCTGATTGGAGTAATACTTTGGAGATTATACGCGTTATGCTAAGCTATGTAATAATTCGAATAGGAGCTGTGTTCTTGTTGAAATTTCAAACGAAAGCATCGATATATCGATAAGTATCAGTTCACTGTCTGAGTCGTGATCTTGAATCTTTAATTGCATTGCGTGCGAACATCAGTGATTATTTCAAATCTTTCGTAATAAAATGATTTTAGTGTCTTTTGTCCAGATGAGGCGTTTTCTGAGCAAAACGGTTTGTGAATCTAACAAATTCATTAGTTTTAGATGAAGT
Source organism: Shargacucullia verbasci (assembly GCA_947562105.1). Taxonomy (NCBI): domain Eukaryota; kingdom Metazoa; phylum Arthropoda; class Insecta; order Lepidoptera; family Noctuidae; genus Shargacucullia; species Shargacucullia verbasci. Next base: position 2,053,584 of record OX387297.1, on the reverse strand, counting down.
TTTCTAAATAAATGATAATAAATTATTTTAATTAGGGTTTTAAATAAATGGGGCTCAACTCTCTTAATTATATTAAATATTACTCAAATTATACTTACTGTTTACTAACTGCCTTATTGGTATATTAGTTATTAGCGCGACTGCTGAGCGTGAGGTCCTAGGTTCGGCATCGGTGAAATATGAGTGTACAATAGTAGACCTCTGCCGAACCGTTCTATCCCCGAAGGATTAGGCAGAGATGTACTATTACTATTATTATGTACACGCATGATGCTATAATATGTTATAATTACAGATTTAATCATAATTTCCTGAGAAAACTTCAACAACTCTGTAAACGTATGTCTTTGCTCGAAGATATAAGTTTACTTAATATAAGGACACTTAGTTAATTGCATTCTATCAGTTTCTATTGCTGGATATAGGCTTTTCTCAGAAGAATGGCGAGTCCCGTTTACAACCAGTTTTGCAGGCGGATTGGTGTCCATAGTGGCTCTGCTGTATCAGCTGGCTAAGCCATTACCGGTCCTTGGTGTAGCATTAAAAGCTTCTAGCACATTAGTACTGTTACTGGTTACTGTTCTATTCGTTAGTTATTATTTTCATCTTTCAATGGTAGCGCCATAAAAGTACACTTTCCCTTTATATTTTTACATGCAAAGTTCAAACTTACGTTTTGAGAATAAAATTCGTTCAATACCTCGTCTGAACAAGCTATTTAACTTTCGAATATTGCTCCCATCAGTTATCTCTGAATCTAGATTCAAAATATATGATCTAGATTACGTGATTGATTGCATTGTTTTTAAAGTGCATTGGAACATTAATTTAAGTGATACATTTTGCATTGCAGCTACAATTAAGTATTAAATGATTGTAAGTAGTTAATACTAGGTACTAAAGTGCATTTTTCTTCACTAGTATTGCATTTAGTTTCATCCTTGGGTTTTATTAACGCTAATTGCTAGAATCCACTCTAGTTATATGAACGAGTTATATGTTACTGTACATTTCACTACTTGTACGTTCTCTCATTTATGACCTTTATTGTGGGATTTTTGGAGCAATTGTAAACTGTGCAAATGGAAAACTGAACGTCTTTTTGTATATCGTCTAGATGAACAATATCAGCCGTTGGTTCATCTTTAATTTGAATAACATAAAAAGTAAGATTTTATTTGTCAGATGCACACAGCCAGCAACAAAAGTAGATTACATTCAATGATATATAAATAAATATCTTATACTCTGTTAGATAAAAATAATAAATTTGTTCAGTGATTGCTATTGCCGTGCATCAAGGTAATGTAAATATTAGAATTAATTAGGCCGAGTTTTTTTAAGTATTCGTATTAAAATCAAGATGTGTTGGCTACTGTGATAGTACCTATTTCCATAGGCGTTAGACCTAGAAAACTTGAAAGTGAAGAACTTTCTTAATGAGCTTACTTACTATGTAACACTTACGCAATAGGTACTATGCGGTGGATATTGTGTTGTTTCTCCTGATTAGGCACGTTTTTCTTGGTCCTTAGAGTCATTGTTGGCTATTACTGATTGCCGGAGATTTACAGACATTAAAAAGTTAGAAATCTACTTCGAAAACTTGGAATTTTTCAAATTGTATCTTTTGACTTATATGATCATAGGTAAAAATTTCAGATGATGTTATTTATAAAGGGCATTCCACGGCTAAAGGATACGGAGGGAAAGTACTTTAAATATTGTAGGTCTGATATTTTGCTTTTCTTTTTCAATGGGATGTGTGCTGTAGTCTGCCAACCTGCACTAGGCCAGCGTGGTGAATTAAATATTAACCCTTCTCATTTTGAAAACAGGAACAGGTCCAATAGGGGTAAAGGGCTGAATAAACAATAATACTGTCGAACACAGCTACAATATGGTATAATGAAATCCCAACCAAAATATACAAAAAACCGGAACCTATTAATTTCAACCATATTTTGTCTCGTGACTTAAATAGAATAGCTAATAGACTCCAAAGCAGAAGGCACCTTGGCGGTAAAAAATCATTAGTGCTTATAACATAGTGGTTAATTACAAAAACACTGATTGATTAACTAGACACGATTTTAACACTCGTTTTTCAGTCTGTTAATTCAATACATGATAACTTAATTTTTTCAGTAGCAACATCAAATAATGATTATATTTTAACTATTTGGAATATAAGAACGTTATTGATGATCTTAAGGGTAATTTTCATGTCAGTCTAGAAAAGAAGTGGTTTTATTATAGACTCAGACGCATGTTTGAAGTGCCTCCTTGTATTATTAAACGTTTAGATTTTCAGTGATTATAGAGGCCAGTTTTGTCTGATCATTTTTGTAGACCTATGATACGCAACGATTGCCATAAATATATAGGTAAACTTTTAAGGTACATGTTCGCGATCATCGAGATAGCAACATCGCCTGCGCGATCAATGGTTCCAAGCTTATGTCATTGACGTTGGCCAATCACGAACGTGAAATTATCCGCGTTTCTGTCAATGAGCGATCCTGCTCCCATTTTTGGTTGCTTGATTTTTATGGATCAGCCATTATAATTTACGTAAAACGTAATGATATTTATGTCAATGTTCCACAAGACTTGAAACCGAAATGTATAGTCCAAGGTCCAAAAAAATACCAGTAGCGCTTAACGGTAGCACACGCATCGTATAATATAGAATACAAGAAGAATCATGCCAAGTCGACTTACTACAAGTCAGTATTGAAACTTCTGAAGGCAGTCACAAATTATCTTTCTTTGTTTTGATAAAATTAGATCGTGCTGACTCCCTGATAATCAATTGCGAGCCATTTAATATTTTAATGTGAAAAGAGCGTCAATTTCTAGGTCCTTTTCCTTAGACAGGCAAAGTGTTATTAGGTGTTTTGGTTAGAAAAATTCACAGTACCAGTCCGAAGTTTCGAATTCTGCTCGATAAATCGCAATAAGCTTGCCCCCTTTTACATGGGACTTAAAAACAGCATAGGCGAAACGTCGTCGTTCGTCTTCTTAACGCATCAGGGTATACAGGCGTGATGCTATATTATGTTATAATAGTGCTTAAGGTGGTTATGATCTTGTCTGTCGGTCCTCGTGCCCCGACAACCAAAGGTTAATGAACATTTTTTACGGATGTACCTACTAATGTGCGCGTCAAATAGATTTATTAGGAATGTACTTGATACAAGTAGACTGTGTCCGGTCACGACTTTGAGGAGTTACTTCGTTGATGTTTCCTACTTATCATGGAATCCCTAAGTAGGTAAATTCGAACTGAATTTGACTATTATTTAATAAAAAAAAAACATTACCCCACACCGGGACTAATCCCTGCGTCTTGGGTGCATTTACTAACACAAATATAATTATGGCCCCAGAAATACCTGGAACAACTACCTGTAAGTACCTGTAAGAAGAAACCGTGCCCTGAAGTCGTATAACAACTGGCTGAAAATAAGCCTATGCAGTAAAGTCCTAGCTCCCTTTCCTCTACTTTTCGCGATCTTCCAGAGAACTTTCATATTGAGGCAATTTTTTTTTTAAACTTTGCTACATTCTAGCATTTCTCCTGTATCGTGGGTTCAGTTAACAAACATACATGTCGCTTGCACACACAATCGGACCCGAAACAACTATCTGTAGACTATACAAATATTTATTCTGTGTGGGGATCGAAACCGCGACACGAAGCGCAGAAAGCTAATCGCTTAGCCACTGCGCCAACCGTGTCTTCAATTCGTAAAATCGTCGTATTGTAACAAGTATTCTAGGTTTATATTTAGTTACAACATATTTTATGCTTAGGGAGTTGAATTATAAAAAAAAAGTAGTTTGGGTATTACTATACAGGAATAATAAGATTCATCATCATCATCATCAGCCAGAAGACGTCCACTGTTGAACGAATGCTTCCCTTAAGGGGGGGTTTGCCATAATCCCCACGCTTGGCAGGCGGCTTGGGGATCGCAGTGGCTCACCGATTAGTGAGAGGACGCTGCTGCCCGTCCTCTGGTGTCTGGCCGCAGTTTTAAGACATACCCGGGTCAAAATAATAAGATTAGCACAATTTTATGATGAAAAAACAAATGCACAATATGCTCACGCGTATGAACAAAAATGTGTTATTGTGTGTGATTATAATACATTTATTTTTGGTTAATTTGTGACTATTTTTATTTATTTAAACAAATATGAAAAACCCGATTTTGTTGTAATGTTTCAACGATTAATGCACTGTAAAATACATAATATCTTCCTTGCATTATTTATTTTAGTTTTTATACATCAATTAACTGATTTTGCTACGGTGTATTTTTATAATAACAATATTGTTACTTTACATAACATAGCATCACGCCTGCATTCCCCAAAGGGTTAGGCATAGGTGTGCTATTGTACATCCACATTTCGCCGATGCCGTTATTGAGTCCTATGTAATAGGGGGCGAGCTTATTGCCATCTACCGGGCACAGTTTCAGACTCCGTGCTGCTACTGAGAATTTCCATACAGAAAACCCCAATAACACATTGTCCGACTCAGGTCTCGAACCCAGGGCCTCATGCTTAGCTGTCGCGATTATAACTAGACCAATTAGGTAATCTATAAACAATAAATATTTAAACTATTCTAATGCATAAACCTTATCATAGTATTTGAGTTATTGGGAAACCTGCACACCTGGGAGGGGTCTAGAAAGTTCTTGATGGTGGGTTTAGTCATCATCAAGCGCGGTATATTTCCGGTACATACATGGTACGACAGTAATGGGCTGAAATTACTTTTAATGATAAATTTAAATGTCGTAAAAATAGTGTCTGACGTATGTGTTCTGAAAATAAAAATAGCGCTATACATTTTGATTCTCAAGTCTATTTTTAAATATTACGACCACTGATGATTGATACTTTGCAAAAAAAAACTATATTGAGAAAAATTACCCAATTCATTAGCTATAATCATAATCATGTTCAATATAATATTAGTATTTTTTTAGATAATTATTGATCCATCATCAATTTTATTACTCTTCTGTCAACAGTGCCGATTTTTTTATCTAATCTTCATCAAATATTGTAAAACGAATTGATTTCCGCGTAGGTACGTAATGGTCCCACGGTTTAATTAACAGCTCTTGATGGGATCAATTAATGATTTTTTATCGATCAATCGGTTCATGATCGGTTCTTTATGATGATGTCGTGAACATCTGAAGGCCCCGAAGGATAGACGGAACTGGTTGGTATATAAATGATGGGTCGTTGATTTTTCGAATCATTTTGATTGTGGTATTAATTGGCGAATATTGCTATTCTTTTTTTGTCTTACACTTCTTTTTTGCGAAAGAAAGTACGTATAAAATTTAAAGACTTTATAAATTTTGCCTACTATTGGGCATGGGCCTCTTTTTGATCATATGTACAGGCTTTTGCAACACTCGCCTCGCTCGTCCTTAAGGGATAAGGGATGTCCACGCAGGCGTCGTTATTAGAGACGCACTAAAAAGTTAACCGTATTAGACTTTTGCGAAGCAACAAAGCGAAAGAGAATTACTTACGTGCCTATACTCAAAACCATTTTTAAATTAAAATTCCAGAAATAATTGTTATTGGCAGCAGTGAAAAATATAGTAAAAAAAAATATGGGGCCCATAAAAAGACCTTGCCTGATTCCATAACAGATGATGAAGAAGATAAAGCCAATTAACTTAACGATGTTAAGTTTTTTTTAGATTATGAACGTCGTTAAACGGATTTCTGTTACGTCGGATCCTTTAGTTTTTTGGTCTTATTTTTATAAATGCCTAGGGTCCGCGTTAATGTAAAATGTTTCCATGAAAGTATCAAGTGTGATCACAATACTATACTTTTGAAAAAGATGACGTAACTCCTTTCAAATCTTTCACTGAAGAGATTCATTGAAAATACTTTGAAAAATTATCAAAAAAACTGACTCATTGTCAATGACAATCAGTGGTCATAAGCACGACTGCTGATTGTGAGGTCTTTGGTCTATTTCCCGAGTCGGGCAAAATGATATTGGGTTTTCTGTTTTGTTAGAATATCTCAGTAGCAGCACGGAGTTTGGAACTATGCCCGAGTGATGGCAATAGACTCGCCCCCTATTACATGGGACTTAATAACAGAATCGGCGAAATGTGGGTGCACAACAGCATACCTCTGCCTAACCCTTCGGGGATACAGGTGTTGTGCTATGTTATGTTCTGTGTTTACATGATCAACAGGCAAGCTACCGTACGTATACCGCTACGTATAAGTTTTTTACTTGCGACAAACGAACATGTGGACACTTGTCTGTGTCTATTCACCGTAGTCTATGCACACCCGAAACACTAGAGGAGTTACCAATGAGTGCTATGAGACCTTGAAGCGGCCCCCACTACTACTGGTTTTTAGGGGGCTCAGCGACCAAAGAGGAGGATTTGGGCCTTTGACACAAAAGTTTTCACATTTCATCTTTCAGCTCTCCGTTGAGCTGTCGACACTGACTTTTTCTGGACTTCACCAGTGAAATCCGTTGGAATCTCTGATCTACCACATGTATGATCCTCCAAAAGTTTGAGGGTCCCATGTAAAAAGACCATTGTTATGGAAACGAAACAAACCACATGCAAATTCAGACTGCCGTCTCAAATGCTTTGCAATAAAATGTAATAGTTAAAATAACCTTAAACCTTGAGCATACGTGACACGATAGAAGGATTAATTTAATAAGCAATAATAGTACAGTCTACATTAACCCTTATCTGATTCAGAATAATTATAATTGATGATACGATTGTGGTCGTGAAATTGAAGTGAGCTTTGAGCGTTTTACAGGGTTAATCATTTTGGTTTTTTTGGTTTTATTATGTATCAAGGATATTTATGTATAGATAGGAAAATAAACAGCTATACGAAGTGAACAGATACTACTACTGCTACTGTTAGTCTGTCACATCCCACTGCTGGGCAAAGGTCTCCCCTTTGATTTCCAGACCGTTCTGTTCTGTGCCAAAGATGATCAGTCTTTTCCAAATGTTTCCAGTTCGTTGCGCCATCTCCTTCGCGGTCTACCGCGTCTCCGTTTTGCTGTGTCAGGGCTCCATTGCGTGGTTATTTTGGCTCAGACGGCATACGGCAGTCGTAACCAGTCCAGTCCCACTTTGTAAATAGATAAAAAGCATAAATTATAATATTAAGCCAATTACAGGTTTCCAAGGATCCATTACCCGTCCCTAAAAAAAATTACAGAGAAATAACGATCGAATTGACAGAAATATATTATTATATTTATATAATAATAATATAAACAATATTAATGAATTCAAGGTTCATCATATAACTTACCTATGGTTCTTGACCACTTGAATCATGAAACAGATTTTAACTTTCATTCTGTTATCTTTCGGCAAACCCCGATACAAATCCGTATAATATATACCTTATGCCATAAAAGGAGACATCAAAGTGTCAATTTTCGGTTGCTTCAAAAATATATTTTAATAATTCGTGTGAATTGTTTCGAAATAAGTAACATGATAAGTATAAAAATTGTCTAAATGTAATAGGATATTGTAAGAATTGAATGACGTTTGGTGCAAGAGGCTCAACAATTAAAATGAGGTTAAGTATATTTTGACCCGGGTATGTCTTAAAACTGCGGCCAGACACCAGAGGACGGGCAGCAGCGTCCTCTCACTAATCGGTGAGCCACTGCGATCCCCAAGCCGCCTGCCAAGCGTGGGGATTAGGGCAAACACCCCCCCTTGAGGGAGGCCTTCGTTCAGCAGTGGACGTCTTCTGGCTGATGATGATGAAGTATATTTTTAATTGGAGGTCATCCACCCACTGCTGATAAGCTACAAAAACTTAAAAACGTAATGTATACATCCAGATAAAGGTTTTTAATCTTTCTATTTTTATTTTATACAATTTGAGTGTAGATTAAATAATAATACTTATCTGTGCGACCGAGCGTATGCTCGTGACAAAATATTTTATTTTTACTGTTAATGATTTTTTTCAAAGAACTAGATCGATTTTTCGCCCCTCCACAACACTGTAAATTTTATAGAAATCGTTAGATCCATTTTCGAGGACGCTACTCTATTACTTTTACTAACAAATTTATATATAAACGGCATATATTTGACGGCACGGTTTGCGCAGTGGTTGAGAGATCGACTGCTGCGCTACGTGTCGCGGGTTCGATTCCCGCACGAAACAAATATTTGTATGATCTAGGGATAGTTGTTTCTGGTCTGGGTCTTTGTGTACGTGAATATATGTGTTTGTAAACGCACCCACGATACAGGAATTATTCCTAGTGTGGGGCAATGTTTCAAAACAAAACACAAATAAACTCGTACTCGTACAGTATAGAATTATTTTCATTTAATTTTCTAATGACAAGACTATAATTTTGTTATTACTTATGAATGAAATTCCAGTGGTTCTTGTAGAGATGATTGAGAAAACAGATAAAGCATATGAAAAAAAAAAAAAAACATTAATTTTCATTTAATAATTCATCTAATAAATTGCAACCCTGCTTTCTGAAAGGCAAAGCGTGATCCGTAACATTAATAGAATCGTATCTAATTGGTTCTCTCAAATGGAATCACAAAACATAAAACAGATTACTAAATCGTGAACGCGATATCTGATAAAAACTAATGAAGTAGTATATATTTGTTCGTTTGCTAAATTGATATGGTAGAGACCTTCACTCGTGTGACCTACTTAGGAACAAAGATGTCGAGCAATTTGAGCAATGCTCTCGAAAATGACTTACGCGTATCAATTGCAACATAATATCAAATTTCCCTGAATTTATTTGATTTTTACGTAACATAGCATCACGCCTGTACTCTCGAAGAGTAAGGTAGACGGTGTATAATTTCGCAGATGTCTTTCTGGAGTCCAATGTAGTAGGGGGCGAGCCTATTGCCAGCTACCGGGCACTGTTCCAAACTCCGTGCTGCTACTGAGAATTTCCAAACAAAAAACCCAATAACACTTTGCTTAACGCGGGAATTGAACTCAGGACCTCACGCTTAACAATCACGTTAAATACCACGGTAGATGGCAACAGGCACGTCCTCTATTACATACCAAATAACGGCATCGGAGAAATATGGGTGTACCATAGTACACATCTGCCTATCCTTCGGGACTACGGGCGTGATGATTTGGACAATAGCCTAGCAAAGGAGTAACTGTAACTATTTTAAGGTCTGGTAGTTATAACGCTGTTATTTTTACCACCTTCAAGTAGGCTTACTTATTAACTCGTCTTCCAGACCTGGGAAGCCGATGCAGGAGCCCACGCGTGTCAGGCGCATTTGCAGATGCAAACAAGTCGATTAGTTTATTCCCTAATTACTTACTTTTCAATAATAGCCCAGAAGCATTCACGTTTTCAAAAAATTCAGAACTGGGTTTTTTTCCGGACCCAGGAATCATAGTTGAGAATCGAATCCTCTAAACATTACGTTGCGCAGACGCGCCGCCACTGACCCATTTGGATGGCGATCGTCGTAACTACTTGTAACTATCAAAGAGAATGGTTCATTCTAAGTGCTTAGAAGTTTACTTAGAGTGCTACGAGCTTACTAAGCACGTTTGTAGTTCAGGATCAATACAATAGATGGCGCTATTCTCAATAACTTCATCAGTGTCAGAAGTGCGAAAGTACTTCAAGCCTGCTTCCTTTTGTAGGACACATCGTGAAATAAATCTATTAGGAGAGAAAAATGAAAAAGTGAGCTATTGCGATACCAGAAATCTTTTTGCTGAAATGTCACATCTATAGCTATACTTTTAATATTAAAAAGAGGTGGAGGGTGTATGTAGAAGGTAATCTCCGGAACTAATGATCCGAATCTGAAAATTCTTTCACCGATAGATAGCTACATTACCCCGGGTGCTATAGGCTATAAATTATATATGTAGATCACGCGGACGAAGTCGCGGACGGAAGCTTGTATATCATAATTCTTTTGTACGTGTGTATGTCACTTAGGTTAGGTGTAGGTAACTCCTCCTAAACAGCTGGACCGATTTTGATGAAATTTTCGTGTGTGTCTGAGTCTGAGTGGGTCTCTGAATGGTTTAAATTCACAATTAGACCCGGTAAGTGGCGCTGCGGTCGAGTTCTAGGACTGGTTCGGGCAGTATAACGTGAGGAAAACTCTACACTTTGACTGAGACGGGATTCAAACACAAAACCTCATGCTCACCAGCCGCGCTTATGAATACTAAACAGATAGAAAGGTATTTATTCCTTTATAATAATGTTTATATATAATTATAAAGTAATAAATGCATAATCGTAAACACTATATGTATATTATGTCACCGTAAAATTGTGTATATCTTTAGATTATAATCTCGCGAGATTGTAAACTGTCAAAGACTGTGAACCGTAACATACGGCTTACAAATTTACCGCATATTTTTTCGATAGATTATAATCAATCGAAGTAAAACTGTTAAATCACAATCTGTCACGCGTTAAATTGTCAACTGTACGAAGGCTGTCCCTGATTGGTCGGTTTAACGGTATGTCGTTCTGTGTCCATAGAGTTAGGTTAGGTAAATGTTCAACCAATCGGTGCGCGAGATGCGTTCCGTCGCATGCCATTTCACAATTTGACGGTTTCACTTCCATACCGAAAAATAATCCGATACATTGTTACGGTTCACGATCTTTCGATAGTTTACAATCTCGCGGGATAGATTATAATCTAACGGTGTTTACAATTTTACGGTGACATAATAATATATAAAGTGGGAAAAAGTTCTAGGATTCTTTCCTTTAAAGCCTAGTGCGGCAGTGTTGGCGATCCGGATCGTTTGCCACGAGCTACGGCCATGGCCCAAATAAGCTTAATACGGGACAAGACATTTCAAAGAGCTCCAATGTACTATATTGTGTGTAAACTTATTTAAGTCTATGGAATCCAGCAATAAGCCATCCCTTCGCTTGGGGTTGTTAGAAAATTTTTAGCGACTTATTACGTGAAGATAATTAACAGAAACAGCCCTCTATACACTCATAACAGTTGTCTAAAATACTTTTATTTTCTCTTTTTATAAATGTTGCCCCACACTAGGATTTCTCCTGTATCGTGGGTACAGTTTACAAACATACATGTCACATACACACAACTAGACTCGAAACAACTATCTGTAGACCAAATATTTGTTCTGCGCGGGAATTGTACTCGCGACACCTAGCGTAGAAAGTTAATGCCGCCAAATTGTCGGATATTTCAGAAATGATAGCTTTGAACACACTCTAATCACATTGCAATATCTCATGTGTATAAACATCTTACAAATATATCATCCTACAATTACCCATATTACACTCGTGTCTAGAAACTTCAGTGGAAGAACATCCCATACATAGCCATGATGCGTTGACAACTTGCTCACGTAGGACCAGTTTTTATTAAAGCGTTTCATCTAAACGCACTATATACCTTTAAAGTGAGCTAAACTTGTCTAATTTGTTGAACCCGATGCATCCGATATTTAAAAAAATGAGGCTGAACATAGCATAGTATTACGCCTGTATTCCCGGAGGGCTAGGCAGATTTGTAGGTACTATTGTGCACCCACATTTCACCGATGCCGTTATGAAGTTCCGTAGTAACAGGGCGCGAGCCTACTGCCGTCTACCGGCCACAATTTCGAACTCCGTGCTGCTACTGAGAATTTCCTTACAGAAAAACGGTGTGTGTCGGTGTGGTCAAAGCTCGACTGCTGAGCGTCAGGTACGGTTCGATACCGGCAAAGTGTTATTAGTTTTTCTGTATATAAATTCTCAGTAGCAGCACGGAGTCTGGAACTGCCCGGTTGATGGGAATAGGCTCGTGCCCCACATGAGACTTCGTAACGGAATGCTACATGAGACTCAATAACAGCATCAGTGAAGTGTTTGCGTACAATAGTTCACCTCTGGCTAACTCTTCAAGAAACAGGCGTGATGCTATGTTAAATCATAATATGGTTCGATTACTGCCAGGAGGTCGTAGGTTAGATTTCCGTTCGAAACTATGATTCAAAACATTCAAATGTATTTGTTCACATCTCGATGATTGTGCAATGCGCAATGCATGTCATGTCGTTTGTGTAAACAAAAGCACTTATTTTATGGAATTCTAGTCATCTCATTGGTCTAGTGGTCGTAACCGCGATTGCTGAGCGTGAGGTCCTGGGCTCGATTCTCGGGCTGCGCAAAGTGTTATTGGGTTTTCCTGTATGGAAATTCTCAGTAGCAGCACAGAGTCCGGAACCGTGCCCGGTAAATGGCAATGGGCTCGCCCCCTATTACATAGGACTCAATAATAGTATCGGCGAAATGTGGGTGTTTAATCCACCTCCAGCCTAACCCTTTGGGGAATACAGGCGTGATGCTATGTTATGTAATGTTCTAGTCTTCATTGGTATCGGTACCAACTACCATACCGGTCATGGTGTAGTGCAGGGTTTCTTAAAGTGGGATCCACGGGCCCCTTAGGGGTCCGAAAAATGTGTGGTAGGGGTCCGCAGCAGCTCAATTAACCCTTAACATTAATTAGAAAATTGTGTAGCAAACTAACGTTTAAAACCGCTCTCGCTGGCTACTGTTGAGCGGCCCGAGGTGCGGGGGGACTGTGCCTACACGAATCCACGTTTTTTCCCCTTTAATATTCTTTGACAGGGGTCCGTGGAATTTTAGAAATTCTAATTATAGGTCCGTGACTGCAAAAAGTTTAAGAAACACTGGTGTAGTGGAAAGACCTATCAACAATGACGGTATCGAGGCTGACACCTAACTTCTCCTGATGGCTGTTGCACCTTTGGCAGCAAGAAAGAAGTCAGGTGTCGTCACTCTTGTAGGCTTGAGAAGCAATAAGAGTATTGGTGTATTATAAAAATTATAAGAAAATATTGGCAAAATATATTTTTAATGTGTTTTCAAGCGTTTTATTTAATTTTAAGAGTAAGAATATAAAAGTCGTACTCATGCCTAATAATGGAGAGTGAATTAGTACGTACAGAGTATTTTTTTAAATTGTTGTATTAAGTCGTTTTATTCCTTGTTATTTCAATTATTATTGTTGCAGCTCTTGATGATATTCAAATATTCGGAAACCGTGTTGTTATCTTGTTTACGACACAGTTCATACAATTAAATATCATAAAGAGACTAATTATGATTAAAATAAAAAATAAAAAATTGCATTATGTCGTATATTCGTTGATTCATTTCCTATTTACAGTTCTTAACCCTAAGCGTAACTTTTTTTTATACATTTTCCATCTTACTTCTATACTGTCCTTGCATTGCCGTATAAAAACTTAATCACTATCATTTTTAACAGGAAGAATTTAATTTCATAACAGAAAAAATAAGAGTTTTATACAAAGATTTGAGATCACATTACAAAGAGGAAAGGAGACAGTATTATTCTATATAAACAAAACATTATAACAATAATATTTAAACGTAATCATCACATGTATCGGTTCTCAGCAATATATTCGTTATTAACATCACATACCAGTGAATGATGGCGGAGGGTAGTTCGATAAAAGAGTGCGAAAAAAAATATGAAAATAATAAATACGATGTTCGATAACAAAGATAAACGAAAATTGTTTCAGCAACTGTGCAAATCAAAACAATAGTTATTTATTATACATAAAAAAAACTATATCGATTTTTATAAAAAATCAACGTAATCATTCATATATTTTTGCCAAAGCATTAAAAAAACACTTAGTTATTTGAATTTTGTTAATTAATTTCTGTTCTACATTTGCACAGCCATCTCCTCCAAACATCACCACGAGAATATCCATCTTAATACCGGTAGCCAGTCTGGGCATTGAAGTTTCCAGATCCAGAGCCCCTGCCTCCAGCGCTGGGAGCGAGATACTGACGGGAAGCTGCTCCTCCGAAGCCACCAGCTCCGGCACCACCACGGCCGCCAGCGCCGGCTCCGAAACCGGCTCCACCAGCTCCGCCAAATCCGGCACCAGCTCCGCCAAATCCAGCACCGCCCGCAGCGCCACCGCGACCGGCACCGCCAGCGCCGGAGTAGCCGCCTGCTCCTCCAGCACCACCAGCGCTAGGGTATCCACCAGCTCCGGAGTATCCACCAGCTCCAGCACCTGCACCCTCACCGCGGTAAATACCTGGAATGAGGAGAATTTTTGGCTATTTAAAGTCATAACATTTACGGAGACAGGAACGAGGAGCCGAAAGCCTCCAGACTGTCACAAAAGATGAGTCGTAAGACTGAAGATTTTCAGGGAAACCAGATATTGGATGTATCTAAATTTATGTATAACGCAACTATCAATCTGCGAAGCTGCTCTTTACAACATCAATGAATATGACAAGGATGTCAAATGTTTACATGACATAGTTAAATATTGTTGCAATATTCAGATATTAAATCAGGTGTTGATCATTATAGTGAATGCACACAATTTATCAACGTCGGTTTGACGTAATTTATGCGTAAGCGCACATTATCTGACGTTCTCAGGGCATTTCACGCATCGGGTTCACAAGTCTAGCGTGGTAATGTTAAATCATATTGAGCAAACAAGATAAATTGTTGAGGTCTGAACATCAACATAGCTACACAATAGACATCAGATAGAACGTATGAGAAATAAAGGTGCACCTAAAAAGCCTCCCTGAGTGTTCCTCCCCATATTAATTCTCATAGAGCTCATTCCAACACAACAGGAGAAGATTCCAGTAGGTTTTCAAAAATCCCATAGACGATCACCGACAGTGACTAACACTAAAATGTTTTACTCTCATTAAAGAAATCTAAAGACTCAATTTCATACATAGCAAAGTGGCTTATTAACTCATCTCGCAACTTGAAATGTAAAATTAAGATTAAAATGTGTTTAAAATGACCTTTTGTAATAACAAGTGGGGCGTATAATTTGTGTAGTTTTCATTACAACATCGTTTTGTAATAAGAATCACGCACATATTTCTGTATTGTTCACTTTGGAGGCCGCAAAGGAAGCGTTTACGTGCAAAATTATAATAATTGTTATGAGGCTATTTATTTTAAATTATATTGTTTAGTGTTTTCCATTGTCATAGCAGTATGTTGCAACCGCTTTGAGGCATCTATCATAATTATTATCATAATCTGTCTTATTAACTCGAGGTTTCTACAAGGATGTCATTATTATATCGTCACATTCTTTGATGTTGCTTTCAAACAATTTGAAAAATAAATTATTTTGATAACATGTTTTATTTATCCAGTCACTCACTGACCAATCATGAAATCTCAGAAACTATAAGCCTACAAGCTTGAAATTTGGTTTTAAAAGTGTAGGCTTTTCAATATTTAGCCAAATTTGAACCAGTTCAAAGCCTTTGTAAAAATATTTCTACGCGGTCAGAATTACGGGCACTACTAATTATATTATGTACCGAACTGTATTATGTAATGTCAAAGTCTCTCCCACTGCCACTAAAAGCGAACTAGAAAAATCCCTAACAAGAAAAGTACCTTCGAAACATTGATATCCAGAACGATTATATCTTGTAGAAACAAAATAGCAAGAGCTATCAAAACCCTCCCAATTTACCTAACCACAAAATATCTTAAGGTCGGGTTGGCTATGTCGCTGACTTCATGGCTCCACACGACTCATCGAAAGCTCCAAGGCTAGCGATGCAGGCTCTCGTTAACGTTCGCTCGAAATATTTAAATTGTATCGAGCTATTTAGAATGCAAAGATGACCGTGCTCTATGGGTATGCAGAACGCAGTTCTAGGTTATACGAGCATACTTGATGACTGATTGGAGACACCTGAGGTTTATGACAGGTGTACTTGAATGGAATGTTATGCTGAGGATTTTTCACGAATCATAAGAATAGATAGCATTTGATGTAGGATAGGAAGTAGGATATTAGAAAGTATTTCTTCAGAGTTAAAGAATGAACCATGATGGCAACGAGAACAGTATTCAGCTGATGATGAGAAAAGCTCTTGGCAAATATTTTGATTTTAAAATTATTGTAGACAAAATAAACAAATTTAAAGAACGAATGAGTTTCTTACCCAAAAGCTATAATTAAAATAACATTCCTAAAGCATTATTGCACCAAACCATCTTCTAAATTGCAAATACATTAGTTACCTATCAAAAACTATCTCTTATTAACTGCTCGTTGACCTGTTACGTAGCTACGCCATTCAAAGGTGATCTGTCCGTCAGTTTGTTTATTACGAAAATTATATAGTCAACAGTTTTTTTATTAAAGTGTTTTTTGATTAATGTAATGTCGATTTGAAAATCATTAGGCGGTCAAAGGTAATTCCGATTAAGATTGTGAAAGAAAGAAAGAAAACTCAATTCCTAAGCATGATGACTATTGACATTGGGAACAATAGAACACAAGCAAGAGGTTCAATCGGCAAATTCCGTCACAACCGAATTTTGTTGATTAAATTGCGAGCAATTTAACTTAGTGTCAAATTGTTCTTCGATTTCAGTCGGCACATTTCGATTATGACGGAATTAGCTGATGGAAACTCTCCGCTATGTTTCGAGAAGCTAACAGTAATTTTCCGAGATAAAGACAAAGCTTCTGATAAAAATCAAACGCAGTAACAAAATCTTCACGCCCGTTTAACTAACAAACTGTTTTATAAATCTAACTTCATTCTCATTTCTCAACACGTTGTAAATTTTAAGGTAATTAATATAGAACAAAATATCTTTCAATCTAAAGTTCCCACATTTCGTAACTATGAGAATGGCAAACAAAGCACCACCGCTCAACAACTATAACGTGACATATGAAGTTAAAATACTTTATTCTGTTTGGTTATGTTGGTGATATTTTATTTATCTTTAAAACTCCTTTGTTGTCGAACGGGAGTTGGTTTGTATTGATAACTTACCAAGAGAACATACGGAAGAGAACAATAACATTAAACTTGTAACTTTGTAGGCTTCTATTATGCATATTATTCTAAAAATATTATTCACAGCAAAGAGAGATGAAATGCAACATACTAAAGCTTGCTTTATTCCATGGAATCTAACTTGAGGATCCACACTTTCGCTAAACCTAACAGAAGTTACAAAATGTAAAGCTTGGTGCACATCGATGGTGCAACGCGTCATTATCTAGATGAAGCCTTTATTACTGTAGCAGTCATTAATATTCGCGATTACCGCCCATCTCTGGTAAATGCGCTTATTATGGAACGTTGCTTTGAGGAATTCGGTAATGCAATCCTAGAACATGACATGTTTCGTGTCAATGTTTTGTGGCATTTGTGAGAAAATGAGCCTCATTCAAGTGATCGATTGATTGAGAAAGATATTTGTTATTTTTTTACATTTTGACTGATATAATTAGAATAATGAAGTCTTTTATTTTAATAATTATTCGCTGTTGTACATGATAATAATGTCTTCTTTTCAATCTAAACATTTTTTTTATTTTTTTAAATTGGAACCGAAAGAGAATCCTAAATATTTTTAGGGAATAATTGTTAGAATTACAAAACTGTGCCTTGATTGAATGAAATTCTAAAATAGCAAAATTCGGATAGTAGATGTCATTTTCACAGTTAAAAAGACAGAAGCCACACGTCTGACCTTTCCGTTTATCCGTCTGGATCGTGTGCACCACGCCTAACTGGTGAGTGGTGCGGTCGCGTCGTGACCGAGTGGGACCGGGGCAAAGCATTAGAACTTGTATCGTCCTATATTGTTGAGAAATTGGTCATTCCGCGAACACTGTGTGAACCGCAATAATAGAATAGTAACGAAAAGGTAGATTTTTTTATAAAAAAATGGATTTCTTGGAACGATAGTGTGAAAGCTTTCATTGCAATACTCTTTCAACGTCAGTTTTAAATGACCAATGTTTTAATATTTTTTCAATAAGCTCAGTGACAAATTCTTAAGTTACTGAAATTGTAAATCCCAAAATCATTGGTAAAAGAATATTTATATATATTATGCTGTCAAAATCACACCACACCATTATGTACCTTCATCCTAATCGCATTGTTGAGAAACCGGTATTCCTCGAACCACCTCAGTGTGAACCGGGTTAATTGTAGCAAGATTGTCGTACCTGCCTATAACCTTTTAGGTTTATGTGAGCTAGGGCAAGACATTAATATTGTCCTGCTATTGAGAAATTGGTCATTAGCGAACGAGCTCGGTGTGAATTACAATGATTTGATGGTTATGCCATTTCGATACGTTTCAAATCAGTGCAGTTATGTTCCAATTTGAGATAATGCAATACACAATAGTAATGTGATATGTTTTGTGTGCACACACACGAGACACAAATGGACAAAACAATTTCATAATTCAAGGCAAGTTAAAATTGAACAAGTTTTTTGAAAAGAGTATCTATGCAATTTCTTGCCGGTCTCTTCTCCATAGGATCTTTTACAACCGCGCAACTAGAATCATAACGTTTTAAAAGCGCCCGTAAAGGCCCAGTTGAAATAAAAATATTTGACTTTGACTTGACTTTCGCTATAAAGCAAGTAAAAAGACTGAAAATTACAATTCACGAAATTAACCTATTATTTTCATTTCAAAAATGCATGCGTTACTTGCAGTCATAAGAAATCGGAATCCTAAAATTCTAAAAGGTGTTAGCGTATTCATAAACACATTAATCTATTGGTCAACGCAATCATCTCGTCTAGATACAACAGATTAATAATGTGGTGGACATTATCATATTCATCCGTGCGTTCGGTAATCGATCTCCAAACTCGTCGCCTGAGATAAATCGACAGATAGGTATCTTGATTTTAGAATCGGGAATTAGTTTTGTATTCAATTGTATTTACGGCATGTTACTTCCTCCGGGTTGCAAAAGTGACAGTTAACATTTTATAGGACTTAATCTTTAACGATTATTTCGGTGGAATAAGCGTAAGCTACCCTTTTCATAAAACAAAGGTATTTTTTTGGGCTGACCCCAAGATACTTCCTTGTGGAAAACCATGAAGTTACTCAAACTTCATGTTTTTTCAGTTTAGCAGTGAAAAATATGTAGTTTGCATCAAATAAATTCTTTTTATAATCACTGTAACTTCAGCAGCCAGTAAAGTTTGAAACAGAATCAAGTAAGAAGAGATAAGAAAATTAAAACTGACAGCTTGTATGCCTAGGAACAATTCAATGGCCTACTTCTCACAGGAGAAGTACAACTAATGTGGGATGATATTTAAAACGATAATTAGGTATTATCTCAATTAATAAGTTATTAATCTTTTATAGGCTTCAATTATGATCTAGCAATTTCCGTCTTAGAACGTTACACACTGTAAATTTATGAATGGTTACTCAAGATGGATGATGATGGCTGGATGAGCAGATTAAGTATCGACACTAGCAATATGATCATTTTATGGTCAAACGACTGATTACAGGTTATACATGGATAAGTTTCGTTGGGACACACACGATGGATTTAACAAAGTGAAGGTAACGAATGTCTAGTGTTGTTCTGTTGTTGCAATAAATCACTCTGAAACGTCGTCTGTACGAGCCCTTACTATCTCTGTAAGTCACGTAAAACAATAGCACGTTCGATTTAAAGATCGAATGAGCTCACCTGTGGCTGTACTAGGTGAAACATGCCTGAGACTACCAATTACTGCAAGAATTCACACGCCGTAATAAACCATACATCTTCTAACAAACAATATTTATCTCAAATTCCAAAAGCGTGGAAATAATAAATGATTGAATACCAAATATAAATGACGATTCCATCAATATTTATTAAACTGACCATTTCAATAAAGTATGCTATGTGGGATAGCCAAGAATTCTCATTTCGCAAGGCAATGAAGATCTACCTTCAAATATGGATGTACATTTTATGACTGCGTTCTAACCCAATCGTTTACATTTTAGAGCCTATTTATAGGCTATCAAAGGCAAATAGTTTGATTTAATTAGTGCATCTGCTTCTAATTTGTAGGATCTTGACTCCGTAAGACCGACAAGGTTCTTACTTAAGGTAATGGTGATAGTGATAGTAGTAGATTGTGTGAATGACTGTTTAAAAAAAAATTCTTACGTTTTACATTTTTCGCTCTAGTTTAAACATAAGACAAGACTTGATAAGGATTTTAATTTTTGTATTTGCTTCAAGCAAGTGAAAAGCTCACACAAGTCAGAATGAAACATCAGTTTTAAATCGTTAATCTTAATAAAAATACGCTCGAGTTCTATAAAATTCTACAAGCCATTTTGTATTCCAGCCTTATCTGTTCATCTGCAATGTTCACCCAGAATAGCTGTGAAATCAATTAAAATCCGACCTATGCAGTGCCTTACTTTGCGTCTACCGAGATCACGATGCATGATGCAACGATCCCACGTCATTTTGTAACTCATCAGTACTAGAGACCTGAGTAGTCAGGCACAGATTAAAAGCTACACAGACACTAAGACTTGAATCAATACAATCGTCTGGCACACAAACATACCACGCAACAACTTTTTTGCAGCGAATTCAAAAAAGGAAGAAAGAAGGCACATTTGAGTTGTTTATAAAGGATATCGTGATATTGAAAGATTCGAATGTGTGCGTGAGATGAGCGATGAATGTAGGCAGTCAAGTGTTTGTATAGTAAGTAATCTGTGACTCAAGTTACTGAGGTAATGTTAAGACCTGACAAGATTAAGTACACGTCTAGTGTTGCTCAGTGTTTTGTTAGTAAATTGTAATGTATTTGTAAATGGAAGGCTTTCTAATGGCAGGGCTTGGATTATTACGGTTGCTTTAATTCCACGTAATGGTTTTTTGGGTTATTATATATGAAGATGTTTTGTTGTGTATATTGCTGTAAGAAACCGACTCGGTAAGTTTGAGAGATGAAAAGTGTTTAAGTAAAATATAGGAGAATTAAATCAGGTATCTGATTTTCATTAAAGCTCCGATAATAAATCAACATTATCGTCTAAGCTAGTCAATATAATTTTATATTGACATTTTATAGAACACCTGTCGCTTATTACTGTTAGCCATTCCTCAGTTTTATACATCGTATAATTTCATAAGGGTTCCTCTTCCTATCCTAGACTACCTAAATGATGTCCATTCAAGTACCATTAGCAACAAGGTCAATCAGTGGCTGCCCGCACACTTAGGTCCACGATCACCTTAGCGATTTGCGGTTCATATTTTTTAAGCGAATCATTATAAATTATTTGTACAGTCATTATAACTTTTCGTAATATTTTATATATAACTTTTTTGGCCACGATTCAAACGTTTTGTACCAATGGTTTTATAAACGCGATTAGGATGAGTTTTTGCGGTATTCGACTTTTTTCTGGTTAATAAAATTAGGTTCGTGGTTCACGCGATTAAATTAGTGTAAAAAATGTACATCAGTTTGTAAATTAAAATATTATCTATCAGTTAGTTATGTCATCATTTTTTAACTGCATTAGAGTGTTTTATATTATGATCAAAATATTTGAACATTAAAGTCATTCGTTTTTATGTGCTTTAAATTATTCGGTTTTTAATCAGCGTGTATACAAACGAAGACGAAGGTTTTGAACTGAATAGAGATCGTTAAAATATAATAACTCACCATCATCAACGATGCCAGCGGCTTCATCACGGGCGTTCTGTTCCAGAGACTTCAGGATCTCCTCAGGAATCGGGGGAGGAGTGGGCAGATGAGCACCCTGGGGCACGAATCCGTTCTCGTCAGCGGTGTATGTAATGCTGTAGTCCTGGCCATCATCACCCTTGTATGCAAAGCTGCCCTGAGACTGGACGCCGTTGGTGGCAACGCCTTGAGCGTCAGCGCGGATGCCGTTGGAGGTTTCGAAGTCGTAAGCGAATCCTTCAGCAGTAACTTCGTTGTTTAGCCTAAGGATCTGGGCGCTGGCGTCAGCCGAGGGAACACCACGGATGGGACCGAATCCAGCGCCAGCTGCAGGAGCGGCGTTGTATGCATTTCCAGAGAGCTGGGCTCCAAAACCACCAGCACCGCCACCAAATCCTGAGCCAGCACCGCCAAACCCTCCAGCTCCGCCACGACCACCGGCACCGCCGCCAAATCCACCTGCACCACCAGCACCGCCGGCTCCTCGGAAGCCTCCACCGGCACTGCCAAAGCCAGGTGCGCCGGCTGCGCCGAAACCAGGGCCGGAGCCACCAGCACCAGCGTTGCCTCTAGGCGGGAGGTATTTGTTGTCAAGGCGGTCTGCTAAGCAGACACCGAGGACAGCGGCTACCACGAGCTGTGAAGAGGAAAATTTCATTAATAAAACACCTTTAATCTAATATTTTGAAGATGAGAAAACTTTTAAATAACCCTATCACATTAAGTTCTTGATCTGGGAGTGTACTGTGAAGATTCATTGCATGTACAAGTCAAGTGAGTTAGAAAAAAAATATTTATTATACAACCCTGCCCCAATTCTGTTTAACCCAGATATATTTTGCCTCAAATGGCGTTTGCCTCATTGAAATTCATGAGCAGCATTGATGAGTATGTTTTAATTATAGACATTTTGTTTAATTGCACTCCTAAGTTAATGTGTATCTATGTAATTATACTTCGAAATGTCGATTTCAAGTTGCGAATGATAGACGGACTCATAAATTTCAAATGACGAGGATTTCAAGTAGCGTTAAGTTTTTCTAGGTAATTTGATCTTTGTAACACTGTGCAATTGGACCAATTTCTTTGAAATCTCGATGTTGGTATATCGTTATTTTTTTTTAAGTGATACTCTGTTGGAGAGTCACCCTAGAAGACCTAAGAGCATGATAATACTCGTCAGTTATCCAGACTTCAGTTAATGCCTAGTCATAAGTTACGTGAAGCGCTTTCGAAATGAATAACAGAGTGGTTATAAATTTATGAGGCAACCTCTATGGGTTATCATGCGAAAGAAGATAAGTGACATATTAATTGGTGGTCACCAAATACACTTTAGGAGTAGAAATTGTTGTTTTAGCAATAAAGAAAAACTTATATAAATTTTATAAAGCACAAACTTTGAGTTTATGTTCCTCAGATTAATTAAAACACTTATCAGTTTAACCGGTCGGTCAACTACACTGATAACTTTAACCGACAACTGACGAATCAGACTGACTTTTCAGCTATGAAATCCGTCAGGAGCCCTACAAAGAGACGCTCAAACACGCCTCAACCCAAAACTGCACTCGTTTCCAGACAAACGAAATCGACTTACCAATTTCATTATTAATAAAATATAATTTGTAAGGAAGACGACTTGAGTCTTGAACGATGCCGCGATGACTGTGATGTGGTCTAGCGTTCCGACCAATATATACCTCTCTAGCTGAGCGAGAATGATTCTGAAAATGATATCAGGGCCGCTGTATCGTCGTAAGAAGGTTGATCTTCCTTTATTTAGAGAATGTGGATCGAGATGTGATATACATTTTTTTGTGTCGACATCCGTGTTTGAAGGGTTGGATTTTTGACAAGCAGCTTAAAATTTCGAGGTGAGAACGTAAATATTTGAATTTCGTTTCTTTTTGTATGTGATCGGCAGCCTAATTACCGATGTCGCGACAGGCGTAGATCGCGCGATAACTTCTGTCAAACGTCATTTTTGTGACATATAATGTATTGGCTGACAGTGAGATTGTTGTCGGGTGGCTGTCAAATTGCTATCGCTTTTTTACGTAATTAGGCTGCGGAATGTCATCTGTCTTTGGTTGTTTGTGTGTAAGTCTTATCATTTTGTTTATCGACGAATAATCTTATGTTCTATTGCCGAGAATGATTTTTCTGTTAGAAAAATCTCAGTAGTAACGTGGAATTTTGACTGGTAATGGCAATAAGCTAGCTTCTATGGGACTTAAAAATGGCATTGGGGAAACGTGAATACACAACAGTACATATCTGCTTAACCCTTTAGGATATAAAAACCTGTTGCTATGTATGTTATTATGTTAGATAATGAGCTTGATCAAATAATTATGTTGATACAATTCATGTTTTTGTATAATTTGTGGCGTTTTTCTGCATTTTACTTGTTGATTGCATACTATGTGCAAGAAACGTTAAACTTATTTAAACATTATGTCTTAGATGAGTTGGTCAGCTACTTAATTCTCTTATAACAGGAATATTTTAAACAAGCAGGTCTGGTGGACTTCTCGGCTTAAGCCTTGAGGAAATTTGGTGCATTGTTGGAGCGATCGAATGCTGCCCTACGTGCAGCGGGTTCGATTTCCACACAGAACAAATATTTGTATGACCTACAGTTTGTTGTTCCGGGTTTTTGTACGTGTGGGTACTGTTTAAAAACATACATCTCGCATGAACATGGTGTGGGTACACCCGAAACAACTATCTAAAGGTTATACAAATATTTTATTCTTTGCGGGAATCGAACTCGCGACATATAGCGTAGAAAGCCAATCGCTTAGGTACTGTGCCAGCCTACTTTGCATTCAATCTGGCAAGTCTTGTGATTATGGCAATATTAACGAACTTACGAATTAACGAGCGAATAATTATAGACTGCCTCATTGGCCCAGTATTTGCCAGCGCTACCGCTGATCGTGAAGTCCTAGGTTTGATTCCCGGGTCGGGCAAAGTGCTACCGTGTTCTTCTATATGGATATTCTCAATAGCAGCTCGGAATCTGGAACTGTGCCCGGTAGATGGCAATAGGCTCGTCCTCTATTACATGAGACTCACTAACGGCATAGACGAAATGTGGGTTTTACAATACCTCTGCCTAATCCTTCGGGGAATACAGACGTGATGCTATGTTACCTACAAATATTTATTGAAACCATTTGCCGAGCGTGAGATCACGGATTCAATTTACAAGTAGGAAGAAGATTAACTTAGGAAAAAGGATTTAAAAACTGCATTTACAGTTATGGTGTCAAATTGTATCCAGTTTGTTCACTATAATGACGACGTGGCTAAGAGCTAAGTTTATGCGGTCGCAGGTTCGAATTCCGCTTTTTTTACCTGCAGTTTATTGTTCCGGAGGCCCTAGTGTAAGTTTATTTCGACAAACTCGATTTAACGCATCGAACGCGTTCGGCGCTTCGATTGGTCCGTTTTGCTCTCCACCAATTTTAGCGCCGAACGCGTTCGATGCGTTAAATCGAGTTTGTCAAAAGAAACTTACATTAGGGCCTCTGATCTGTGAGAGATTGGTGCTTATACAGCATAATACACGAGGTAATTCTTTATGAGAAACTTGTTTATTTATTTAAATACATTCGCGGCCTATCCTGCAATGCAGTGATTAATGAAACAAGATCCCAAACTGAACAATAGCCAGTCGTAAAGTAGGGAATCATAAAATATTACAACTATTTAAGTAAACTGAGATGAATCACGTTTTAGTACCTTAAAGTGTAATATTTAACTAAATGTGGTAATATTGCCTCAGACATTGTTAAAAGTTGATTAGGTTTGTGTTTAATGTGGGGAATACAGGCGTGATTCTACATATGTATGTGTGTAAGCTGATTTTGGTCCCGCAAGAAAAGGTCAACCTATATCCTATATAAATGTTGCAGTCATAAAACTCTTAACCAGTCAAAAGAACTTTTAGCTGAAAAAAAACAGGTAAAAGTAGTTTTGACCGAACAGGTTGATCAAAATTAGTTTTGTCTGAATATCATCGGTTAATAGTGCTTTTAACAGCAAATTTACGCTCGCTCTTAGTCAGCTCCATTAGTTTTGACTGTTATTTCAGTCAAAAGTGCTACTGTCGAAAGCCTGCAGTCATAAGTACTTATGACTGCTTTTGTTAGTTAAAAGTACTTTTGACCTGTTAAGAATTTTGACTGTAACATATACAACAAGATTGTCAAGGATCAAAGAAGAAAAGATTGGCAACAAATTCCGGCTGTCTATTCTATAAAAACGTCACTTGATCCGTTGACTGAATCCGAGGTGAAATCTTAACTGAAAAATGTAAAACAATAGCGAGTTCTGCAGTCTAATTACGTAAAAATAGCTACAGCAACGCGACAGCCACATGACAGCCTCACTGTAAGCCAATACATATATGACACTAAAATGACGTTTGACAGTCGCTATCGCGCGAACTACGCTTATCGCAAACTGATTGCTATATCTTTAATAAGTCTGACCGTAAGCGAAATTCTAAGTCTATGGTCTGACGGGATATTATTGAGGATTGGGGTGCAAAAAAGAGCCTCCTTGAGAGACGAAACATGAGAAGTACACCCTGAGCAGTCAGCCTCGATACTGACTAGCTAATCTTTCCACCACGGCATGAGCGACTCCCATGAGTAGCTCGTGCCAGTTCAAAGAACGAAGGACTTTCTACCAAAAAATAAGTTTTCGGTAAACCAGTGATTCAAACCCAGGACCTCGCGATCAGCAATCACGCTTGTGGCTACTAGACCAATATGAAAAGCTTCGTATTCTTCAGTAAGGTCAAAATCAATCACGTAGGTACCAAGAATACTTTAGTACCAATAAGCTGATTTTTGTTGTGATAAGCTTAACTTTTAACATTGTAGCCTTGTTTAATAATCTATACATATAATAAAATTATAACAGGCCGATGTCTGTACATTATAGATATTGGAGAAAATCTAATATGAGGGTTTTATTATTAGAGCATCAGAAGCCAAAACAACAGCTTTTAGAATTTTTGTCTGTCTATCTGTCTGTATGTTTGTACACGCATCACGAAAAAATACTGCATGGAATTGAATGCAATTTTCACCGATGTATAGCTAGAGGTCTAACTTAAAATATAGGTTCCATTTTACCGCAGGAAAATATCAGATTCTAAATTCCACGCGTACGAAGTCGCGGGCAAAAGCTAGTATTGATATATAAAGGTTTTGACTGCCTCATTGGTCTAGCGGTCGTAAGCGCGGCTGCTAAGCATGAGGTCCTGAGTTCGATTCCCAAGTCGCCTGTATTTCCCAAAGGGTTGGGCAGAGGTGAACTATTGTACACCCACATATCTCCGATGCTTTTATTGAGTGCCATGTAATAGGAGGCGAGCCTATTGCTATCTACTGGGCATAATTCCAGACTCCGTGCTGCTACTGAGAATTTCCATATATAAAAACCCAATAACACTTTGCTTGACCCGGACATCGAACCCAGGACTTCACACTCAGCAGTCGCGCTTGCAACCACTAAACCAATGAGGAAATCAAAACAAAAATATCTTTCTTATTACAGGCAACAGTAATAATTTTGCCATAATGATTACCGATTCCTTTTTTTTTACTCCTTGTATGGCGAAACGCGGATCCATTACTGCTCATATAAACACGGATCCACACGAGACAAAGGAAATTTTACTGTCTATATTACAAGAGGTATAAAAACGAACCATAACATCACGCTTCTTTCCCTAAAGATAGGCACGGTCGCAGCCAACGACTTTGGAGGGATCATATTATAATTATTATCATATTGAGCAAATTAGAATTTACTTCACAAAAAAATTTATATAATATTCTAAATTGTTGCATTGCTTCGACATTTTAAGCAGAAATTTAATAAATTAATTAAATCTAAAACACACGCCGCACCGGTAGACCTAATTATCTATAGAAATTGCCAAAAACTTAAAAAAAGAAATTGTTGTTCAAAGTCAAAGTCATTTCATTCAAATCTCTCCAGACGTTTTGGAGTCCATAGGGAACATATATACACTCATTTATTTTTATATATTGATGGATAGATTTTCGTAAATTCATCAATTTGTAAGTACGGGTGGGGATCATGACCCCTTTGACCGCTCCCTCGGACCGCCACTGTCAAGAGGACTATTTGTACACCTACTTTTCGCTGATGCCCTTAGGACCTCATTTATAAAGGGGCAAGCAAATTGCCATCTGCCGGCACTATTTCAAACGTTGGGCTGATCCGAAGAATTTCCATACACAACAACCCAAAAATAGCCCCGACCCCGAAATCCAACCCACAACTTCACGCGCGAACACTACACCAAGGAGCAGTGGCGTGCGGTTCATAAAGACAAAAAGACACTGCCTACCCTACATATGTCAGGGAAATATTAATTATAAGAAAGACCCACGGCTTCGTCCGCGTTGATTACGAATCCGTGCATTTTCCCGGTATAAAAAGTAGCCTATGTGCTATTCCAGACTATAATTTATCTCTGTGCCAAATTTTATCCAGATCCGTTCAGTAGTTTTTGTGTGAAAGAGTAACAAAGATCCATCCATCCATCTTCACAAACTTTCACATTTATAATATTAAAATAAAATATTAAATATAATATTAGCAGGATTTGAGGTGGCAAATCACATACATCATTATTTAATAGACAAGGCGACGAACCAATACCAACATGCAGCAGATATTTTTGGTAAGTAAGCTTCTAAAATTTTCTGTCTACCCTGTCTAAAAACTCTGTGCACACCGCCGCCAATGAGGGACTTCTCCAGAATTCTGTTTATAGATAATTGTACCTCTATTATGAGTTTTTTACTATTTACTTTCATAGTAAATGTAAATTTTCATGAAAGCGATATTAGTTATTAACTTGGTTACATTAGGGATTAGAGTCGCTAACATGACATCTCTATAATATAGTAAATAGTGAATCAAAACTTAACTATGACACATATGTCACATAAGCGACTCTAATCCCTAATGTAACCAAGTTAAGAACTAAAATCGCTATCATGAAAATTTACTTTACTTTGAGTAAGAAAACTCGACATAGCGGTACTGCTTACCACTTTAACACTTAACGTTTTTATAAATCCTTATAATTTCCATTAATACCTTTATTTGCACAGATATACAAAACAAGTCGTTAAACAACGCTTATAAAGGATGATCAGTTAAGAATTAAACCGTTGTTCATTATTCAAAAATGTACATACAAGCTACGGAAGCGGTTAATATATTAACGGCAGTTTTATTGACTGTTGTTATTCAATAAAACTGTCGTTTTACATACAAATGATAGTAAATCAGTCGGGCAATTAACACAATTAAACAATTAAAGTCAAATATGTCTACTTATTAATTTATTCGATCATAAACATTTACACAACTGTAAACAAGATATCATAAAACAGCATCACGCCTGTATTCCCCGAAGAGTTAGGCAAAGGTGTCGTATGTACCCCCACATTTCGCCGACGCCGTTATGAGTCCCATGTAATAGGGGGCGAGCCTATTGCCATCTACCGGGCACAGATCCAGACTCCGTGCTGCTACTGAGAATTTCCATACAGAACAACCCAATAACACTTTCCCGACCCAGATATCGAACTTTGCCGCGCTTGCCACTAGAAAAATGAGGCAGTCATCAGTTAAGCAGATATGGACATAGCTTTTTCTACTTAAATTACGCTGATGCTCTTATTAAGTCCCATATGCTAGGTCCCTATTGCCAGTCACAGATAGCAACTTCAAACACGACTTACTACCAACAATCTTAACAAAAAAAGCAACAACTCATTTCCGACCTAGGAATCGAACCTAACTCCTCACACTCAGCAGTCGCCTTTATGTTCAAAAGACACCAACTAATTAATTTGTGATAATTAATTCGTATATAAACATATAACATTATTTTTATAACATTCAACTCTAAGATATATTGATAAATCAATCTTGACTATGAAGAATGCTGTCAAAACTATTTAGTGTTGCCATTAATCATAGCCGTTATTAAAAAACAAATACATGGATATTAAATAACAATAACGGCTATTAACGGTTTATTAATCATCCATCTGCTATTTTTGTGAATGATGTGAATGATGTGTTCTACCGGACTGCTTCACTGGTCTAGTGGTTGCAAGCATAACTGCTGAGTGTGTGGTCCTGTGTTAGATTCCGGGGTCCGGCAAAGTGTTATTGGGTTTTTCTGTAAGGAAATTCTCAGTTGCAATTCGGTAGTTTAGAATTGTGCCCTGTAATAGCAATAGACTCGCCACCGCATCGGCGAAATATGGTTATAGAACATCATCATCATCATCATCAGCCAGAAGACGTCCACTGCTGAACGAAGGCCTGCCCCAATTGGGTTGGCATAATCCCCACGCTCGGCAGACGGCTCGGAGATCGCAGTGGCACACTGATTAGTGAGAGGACGCTGCTGCCCGTCCTCCGGTGTCTGGCCCCAGTTTTAAGACGTACCCGGATCTGGTTATAGAACACCTCCGCCTAATCCTTAAGCAAACAAAGGCGTGATGCTTTGTAACATAAATGTGTGGTCAATTCATTAATAACTTCTTTCTTTTATTATACCTGGCAACACTATCAGTCGACAGTTGAGAAATGTTAGAGCGCGTCAGTGAGTTACCGAAATTGGCCGATTTGTGACACGTTAATGTTCTCATTCAAAAAAGTATTAATGTATGTAGTATCGGCTCCTCTCCAACCTCTAAACCTATATATTGACTCAACGACTACATAATTATGTTATAGTATAAATATGAACCGGGTAAACCGTCTTTAAACTGCGGCCAGACACCGGAGGACGGCAGCAGCGTCCTCTCACTAATCGGTGAGCCACTGCGATCCCCAAGCCGCCTGCCAAGCGTGGGGATTATGGCAAACCCCCCTTGGGGGAGGCCTTCGTTCAGCAGTGGACGTCTTCTGGCTGATGATGATAAATAAATATATACTCCATTGAAGCAACTCTCCATATATTCAATATTCACATTGTCTCGACGCGGGAATCTGACCCCATGACCCCAAACATAAAAGCCGGACATAGCGCCACTCTGCCCTGTGAATTGAATAACGAGTATGTTAACACATTATTCAATTCAAAGTGCAGTGGCGCTGCAGTCTTTGCGATATAATCTTGAAATTATTTAGCTGTGTAAAGATTTAATCGCGAGGCCCGAGAGTTGGCAAGTCCATTGTCTTAGATAGCTGCAATAAACTTTATATGCAGTTATTTTTTTATGTGAATTGTAACTCAGACTGCTGCTAAATTAAAATGGAGCTGGGCTGGTCATGTTTGTCGGATAACCTATGGGCCAAACTACTCACAGAATGGTCTCCAACAAGTGCAAAACGACACCGAGGTAGGCCGTGCAGAAGATGGCGAGACGAAATTGATGAAGCGACTAACAGTAGAGATCAGTGGAAGAGGAGGCCTTTGCCCAACAATGGGACACTCAGGGCTAAGTATAATATAATACAAAATAATAAATTATTAGCAGTGTTAGCCAGTTGAACGCTTGCCTTGCAGGGAGATCAAAGTTAGAAACCGCCTAGCATCTTGGATATTTTGATTAATGTGCGGGTCTGAATTTATTTAGGAATTTTATTATGACAGGTTTACGGTGAAGGGAAATGGACTGTTTTTTTTTTTTTTCATTTTCATTAATTAATATTAAATGATGCCAGGTCTCCAACGTACGAGGAGGTGGCCTCTTTACAGTCAATCTTTAAAGGCTTTCTAGCTATAAGTTTTCCAAAAAATAATTAAATGTTAAAGTAAAAAATAAATATCATATTTTTCCTCCATTGTCTCCACTCCGCTGCGTTTGGTGTGTTCAGTAGAACGGCAGACCCTCGCCATTGCCTCTGTATTGCCTCACAATACACCCACGGTAAAATTAACAATTTCAAAACACTGACACATGCTCTAAATCACTAGGTCAGTAGCATTACCGTTCTGACCTGTAGCTTAATATCAACCATTTTTTGCCATGTGTCCATCATTCTAGTAACTGCTTATTACGTCGAATTAAAGAAGTGGTATGTTTTATTCTCTGTAGACGGTTCCGTATACTGGAGTTTGATTATAAAGGCCTTTTTTTACTTGACTGCTTCATTGGTTGACGACACGGTTGGCGCAGTGGCTAAGCGATTAGCTTTCTGCGCTAAATGTCGCGGGTTCGATCCTCGCACGGAACAAATATTTGTATGATCTATAGATAATTATTTCGGGTCTGGGTGTTTGTGTATGTGATATATGCGATTGGAAACGCACCTACGATACAGGAATTATTCCTAGAGTGGGGCAAAGATTAATTTAAAAAAAAAAGGTCTATTGGTCTCAAGCGCGACTGCGGAGCGTGAGGTCCTGGGTTCTGTTCCCAGATCGGGCAAAGTGTTATTGGGTTTTTCTGTATCAAAATTCTCAGTAGCAGCTCGGAGTAGCAATAGGCCCGGCCCGAACGGTTAGGGAATTGAATTCTCTGCCGGCATCTACGTTCCCCGATTCGTAGAACTTGGAATCTTCAAGGCGAGAGCGAATAGGCATTATTTGAGCTTGCATGATCCATTCTCGGCAGCATTGTCGCGTACCATCAGGTGAAGTGCTGCCAAAAGTACTCAAATTTTTAAATAAAAATATCTCGTAGTTAATTGGTTCGCCACCGTGTCAATCACACAGAGACAATTACTTCTTTCTTTATCCTAAAAAAACCCACCAAATAAAAGTAATTTTGAAACCAATCTTCACTTCTTACAAAGTAAACATACATTTAAAGTAAGATTGGCATCACTCAGGTACAACACTCGGAATGTTATGTAATGTAACTCACGAGGATTTGTACTTGTGACCTTTCGATAGCCAGTCAAGCATAGCCGGTGCCCTATTGTCGATTCGAATCAATATTTGACAAAAGCTAATAGCTACATCTATTCGCTACTGCATACAATTTACAGGTTTAATAGCCACGACTAGTATAGTTGTAAAAGTCAACAGAGGCAAAAGACAACATAAATATTATTTAATACTAGCTGTGCCCGCGACTTCGTTCGCGTGGATGTCGGAACTTAACAATGTATTTTTTAGTGAGACCAAATGCACTTAACCCTATTTTTTTTAATAAAAGAATTTTTCTAAAATAAAAGTAGCCGAAGTTACTCCTTATTATATCAGCTACCTGCCAATAAAAGTCCCGTCAAAATCCGTCCAGCCATTTCAGAGATTAGCCTATACAAACAGACAGACAGACAGACAAAAATTGTAAAAAATGTTATTTTGGTGTATGTACCGTATATATATTCATATGCATGTAGTAAAAAACGGTTATTTCAATATTACAAACAGACACTCCAATTTTATTTATATGTATAGATTAATATAAAACATACTATTATTTGACTGTCTCATTGGTCTAGTGGTCGCAGTCGCGACTGCTGAACGCAAGGTCCTGAGTTCGATTCCCGGGTCGGGTAATATATTATTGGGTCTTTCTGTATGGAAATTCTCAGTAGCAGCACGGAGTTTGGATTCCGTGTCCGGTTGATGGCAATAGGCTCGCCGTTATTACATGGGACTTAATAACAGGATCGGTGAAATTTAGATGAACAATAGTACACCTCTGCTAACCCTTCTGGAAATACAGGCGTGATGCTATGTTAAAAAAATAATCTTCCTATTTTATATTAGCGTTAGAAGTTTTTTATACTAGCTTCTGCTCGCGGCTCCACCCGCGTTTTCCCGGGATAAAATATAGCCTATATGCTATTCCAGACTATAATCTATCTCCGTGCCAAATTTCATCCAGATCCTTTCAGTAGTTTTTACGTGAAAGAGTAACAAACATCCATTTATCCATCCATCCTCACAAACTTTCACATTTATAATATTAGTACGATTATTAAATAATAACCTGTAGGCAGACCTTACTTTCGTCTAAGATTTCATAGTTACTGAATAAAACAGACAGAGTTATCTCTGACGAGATTTTACTTTGATTTGTGTAGCGTTTTAACTGTTAACATAAGGAACTCTATAAATAAACACTTATTACACCACATTAAGTAACAGCGGAGATGAGAATGTGTGTTATCAATTATTGTATTGTGAGGACAAACAATTATTATAATACTAGCTTCCGCTCGCGGCTTTGCCCGCGTGGATTACGAATCCGTGCATTTTCCCGGGATAAAAAGTAGCCTATGTGCTATTCCAGACTATAATCTATCTCTGTGCCGAATTGCATCCAGATCCGTTCAGCTGTTCTGGCGTGAAAGATTAACAAAGATCCATCTATCCATCCTCACAAACTTTCGCATTTATAATATTAGTAGCATAGGATAGGATAATATAGCAATAAATCATTTATTTCGGGTAGCATAGACCCATAGATAAATACCTTAACCTAAGTATACCTACATATTATAAAATAAAATCTCTGTTAGTAAATAAAAATTAAAACTAATTTTAATTATTATAGTTATTAATGCTAGTTATTATAGTCGCTTATAAAAAAACATACATAATAATGTAAAATGTGCACACCGAAATTAATGGCAGAATAAGAAATCAATTTACTTATCTTTAAGAACCTTCTGTACCTTGTTTAAGCAAATAAATGTTTTTTTTTTTTTTTGGTACAGTCCATTTGTTTGGGTCAATATTTTTCAATCCTACTAATATTATCCTACTAATCCTACTAATATTATAAATGTGAAAGTTTGTGAGGATGGATGGATGGATCTTTGTTACTCTTTCACGTCAGAACTGCAGAACAGATCTGGATGAAATTTGGCACAGAGATAGATTATAGTCTGGAATAGCACATAGGCTACTTTTTATCCTGGGAAAATGCACGGATTCGTAAACCATGCGGGCGAAGCCGCGGGTGGAAGCTAGTATAACATAACATAGCATTACGCCTGTATTCCCCGAAGGGCTAGGCAGAGGAGTATGTATGATACTATTGTATACCCACATTTCGCTGATGCCGTTATCGAGTCCCATGTAATAGGGGGCGAGCCTATTGTTATCTACCGGGCACAGTTCCAGACTTCGTGCTGCTACTGAGAATTTCCATACAGAAAAACTCAATAACATTTGGTCGACCCGGGAATAAAGAAAAGTAAATAAATGAGTAAAGAAGAAAGGTAGCTAATAGGTAATAGTACACCTCTGCCTAACCTTTCGGGAAATACAGGCATATTGCTATGTTATGTTATATTCAAAAAGATTGACTCAAAAAAAGGACTGTTCCGAAAAAAAAAGAAATAATTTTTTTTTTGTTTGATGTAATAATTATCGCGATATAAGTATAAGGAAGATTTTTAGTTAAAAATGACTGAATTAAATATAAACGTTACAGACTTAAGTGTCTTTCAGAGTATTATTTCTAAACTGTACTGTGATGCTATTAAAATTTATGAATTCATGGGAAATTTAAATATAACGTAGTATTTCCCTCTAGATCTCAATATTAGGGTATGACGAGGCTTCCATAGTATTGCAAGAGAGAGAGAGAAAAAAATCATTTTTATTTAATTTTTTTTTTTTAGAATACGTTGCCCCACACTATGATTTCTCCTGTCGTGGATACAGTTTACAAACACACATGTCACACGCAAACACAACCAGACCCGAAACAACTATCTGTAGATCATACAAATATTTGTTCCGTGCGGGGATCGAACGCGCGACACGTAGCGCAGAAAGCTAATCGCTTAACCACTGCGCGAACCAATATTTATGTTACTACACACAGCATTTGTAATTTTTCTAGATATGCATCTATTGACCTCGGCGCCGGAGTGAGATCATGGTTGGATTACAGACCAATGATCTCACATATCTCACTAATATGTGCCTATTATTCATCACAGGATATCCACTATTGATCATAACCCTTCACTGCTTATTTTGATATGTAATTAAATAAGTATGGGGGTATGTCACAGGGAAATGTGGAAAATAGGGATTTTGTGGTATTCTTAGGGATATTATGGAATATGTATGTTGGATGTCTGGAAATGGAATACAGACTTCAAATAAAAATATCTTTACCTATTGAATTTACGGTAGGATGTTTTTTTTTAACTGCCTCACTGGTATAGTGATCGCAAGCGCAACTGCAGAGTTTGAGGTCCTGAGTTCGACTCCCGGGTCTTGCAAAATGTTATTGGGTTTTTCTTGTATGGAAATTCTCAGTAGCAGCACGGAGTCTGGAACTGTGCCTGGTAGATGGCAATAGGCTCGCCCCCTATTACATGAGACTCAATAACAGCATCGGCGAAATGTGTTATGTTATGTTATGTTATAGCAATTTATAGAATACGACGCAGCAAACATTATGCTATTAAATAATTTGAGCACATTTCATTACTGTCGAAATTATCGACATCTTCCGTGATTTCATAATATCCCCAGGAATTTCATGAAATCCCTGATTTAACATTTCACTGAGACATCTATATCATTAAGCAGATTTTCATAAAGGGGTAAGGCAGCTGGGTAACTGCGTAATAATCGATGAGATGTTTATCTTAGTAACACAAAGATACTGCAATAATTAAAAGGGCTTTCCATATTGGGTATTGTGGTATGTTAATTGTTTTTATAACGCTTTTAAGACGCTAATTACATTATTACGTAGGATTTATCACGTCGCTGTCATTCTTTTAATTTTTTATTTCCTTTATTTCAGGCAACTTGGCCCATACAAAAAATAAACAAATATAAAACAATGACTATAAATAAACTAATACATATTAAATAAAACTTATAAACTACTGCACTTAATGTAAAAAGGCAATGTGATATTGTGGGTAGTTAAACATTTTATGACTAAGGCCATACAAAAGACTTAAACGCGCTTTATGATTAAAGTTTAGAGTAGTAACCAAGAATTTGGAATGTATTTATTTATTTTACTGCTTCTTTGGTCCAGTGGTCGCAAGCGCAAATGCTGAGCATGAGGTCCTGTGTTCGGTTTCCGGGTCGGGCAAAGTGTTATTGGGTTTTTCTGTATGGAAATTCTCAGTAGCAACACGGAGTCTGGAACTGTGCCCGGTAGATAGAAATAGGATCACCCCCTATTACATGAGACTCAATACCGGCATCGGTGAAATTTGGGTAACCTTTTGGGGAAATATAGGGGTGATGATGCTATTGTACTTCAAATGATTAATGTACAACTATGTATCTACAAATTGTACCCCAAAGATGGCACTAGCTCACACACATATAGCTGATGACGTTTTTAAGTCTCTTGTAATAGGAGGTAATCCTCATGACCATCTACCGGGCGTAATATAAAACTCAGGGCTTCTACTGAATATACTAACAAAAAAAAAAAAACAATCACAATATTTTCGACCTGGGATTCGAAACTACTTACATTCAGCAAAAGGGCTTACAAACCAATGAAAATCTATATAATTATATAAAAATCAATTATATATAAATAAAATATTTGGCAAAAACTCGAAAATTGCTCCACCGATTTAATTTGTTTTTTTGTTTTGATCACCTTAATGCCCGTGGTTTTGGAAAAAAGAAAATTAAAAATTCCAAAGGAACAACCGAAAAATCGAAAAAACCGATATCGATAGTTTTGTATGGGAATTGCTGGAATTGTTGATGAAGAGTTGCAATCAAATCAATTTTAGGTGGTTCGAAGTCAAGATATACAACTAGAATATTTAGTTTTAATTCCGCCAAACTAGTTCAAGCTTGGGTGCATGCAAATATATACACATGCACGAATATATACTACTAGTAATAAAAAAGAACATAACTATCCATTAATTAAGCAGTGATAGCCTAGCGGTTCAACGCTTGCCTTCCATGTAGGAAGGTCTGAGTTCAAACCCGGCCCGCACCTCTGACTTTTCGGAATCATGTGCGGATCAGAATTTGATTATCTCTTGCGTTTACGGTGAAGGAAAACATCGTGAGGAAACCTGCATACCTGAGAGGGCTCCATAAAGTTCTTAACGGTGTGTGTAGTCCACCAACCCGCACCGGGCTAGCGTGGTGGACTAAGGCCTAACCCTTTTCATTCTGAGAAGAGACCCTTGGCCAGCAGTGGGCCAGTAATGGATTGAATTAATATATTATAACTATCCGACCTTCAGCCCGATGCAACACTTCCCCGTGTTTTGACATTTATCGTGAGAACGCGAAAGATTTTGAAACATTCTTTTAATACTCATCTTCTCAGTTATTACTTACTTCTATTTAGACATACGTTGTAAAACGAATAGCCTTTTTATTGACACAAGTCATAATATGTTTGAAATGATTATTTGGAGACATTAATTATTGCTTATTATGAAAACTGGCATTTTATTAATTGGCATTCATATAGACATTACTAAAAGACGGGGCAAAGGCTATCCATTATGGCAAATAATATAACATAGCATCACGCCTGTATTCCCCGAAGGGTTAGGCGGAGATGTACTGTTGTAGACCCAAATTTCGCCGACACCGTTATTGAGTCCCATGTAATAGGGAGCGAGCCTATTGCTATCCACCGGGCATAGCTCAAGACTCTGCTGCTACTGAGAATTTCTATACAGAAAAACTTAATAACCCTTTTGCCCGACCCGGATATCGAAACCAGGACCTCACGCTCAGCAGTCGCTTGCGACCACGAGACCAATGAGATCAGATATTTATTTATGATAAAGGTACTAACTTGGCTTCTTGATTTTCACTTGTTTCTATTTGTCGCTTCTGATGAGACAATTTTATGACGTCATGTGTCTTTTAAATGGGTTAGTTAGTTAGTTTACTAGGGTTGCCATACCTGACCCGGGTACGTCTTAAAACTGCGGCCAGACACCGGAGGACGGGCAGCAGCACCCTCTCACTAATCGGTGAGCCACTGCGATCCCCAAGCCGCCTGCCAAGCGTGGGGATTATGGCAAACCCTCCTTGAGGGAGGCCTTCGTTCAGTAGTGGACGTCTTCTGGCTGATGATGATGATGATGATGAGGGTTGCCATGCTCCAAATTCTGAAAACCAGGATTTGAAAGTGGAAATGCCAGGACATTTCGGTTCAAAAATAGGACACAGTATAAAAAAAACAGTGTCAATGAAACTCAATGAATAGCAATTGTAATTTTTTATGAAATTATCATCAATTAAATTACCTTTATAATATAAGAAATGAAATAAAGGATTAAATTATAAAGTAACGCCGACGATTAAACGTAACCTTCGAGGTCGTAGTGGACCGCGAATAATAAAACATGACCTTACGAGGATTCTTTAAAAAGCCCAGGACGTTACTTAATAACTATCCAGGACAACCAAGGTCACTCCAAAAAGCAGGACATGTCCTGGGAAAACAGGACGATTGGCAACCCTAGAATGTACTGATGACTTAATCATGAGCTCAGCAATACGTAAATTAAATTAGTTCCGTATAATTTATTTATCACTACATAGTATAAAACAAAGTCGCTTTCTCTGTCCCTATGTCCCTTTGTATGCTTAAATCTTTGAAACTACGCAACGGATTTTGATGCGGTTTTTTTTAATAGATAGAGTGATTCAAGAGGAAGGTTTATATGTATAATAAATTACGCGGGCGAAGCCGCGGGCGGAAGCTAGTTACAGATATAATGACTTGTTGATTGCCATTTGGTATACCTAATAACATGTTGATTTCATCGCTTCTCATGTTAACGCCTTGTGCAATCAAACTTAAACATCTGATGTGTTATATAATTCAGACGAAAGTCTATTGTACAGATAGTCCCTTTGTCTATAGGTAGATTTTTGACCACCAACCCCTATTGCATTACAATCGTTTAGAGCAGAGGTTCCCAGATTTTTTTTTCTCAGAGACCACTTTCAAAATTTAGCTGGTTCCGGTGGACCCCCTGCAGCTGCATTTCTACCTTATTGTAAATTGAATTGTAAACCCCCATTTTTTTGTCACGCCAACGTAGACCCCCGTCGAGTCTCCCGTGGACCCCTGGGGTCCACCTGGACCACTTTGGGAACTAATGGTTTAGAGATATGTCTTTTGTATTTAAAATAGACCTTGACCCCTGAGTTTGTTTCGGCGTTTCTTCTCAGGGATAGTCATAGGAAATGCCGACGCCATCTAGTTTAAAAAAGACGTGTAAAAGTGATTGAAAAACCCTAATTGCTAAATAAATAATTTCATTTCATTTCATTTCATTGTGATTTTATAAGAATTCAGAATAAAGCGAGATGTAAGGTCATGTTTTTATTTTTTTCAATTTTGTGCGAGTTTTGCCCCTGGCGGCTTCAGGGTTCTAGTCAAATATTCGGCTCCAGTAATTAGTATTTTCATTATTTGTAAAGATAGCTTTGACCAAGATTCTAAAGCTGAATAGGTAAGTAATCGAGTATTTTTTTTATTTTAAACGTTGCCTGGCACTAGGAATAATTCCTGTATCGTGGGTGCGTTTACAAACACATATATTCACATGCACAAAGATCCAGACCCGAAACAACTATCAGAATCTGTAGATCTTACAAATATATTCCGTGCGGGAATCAAACCCGCAATACGTAGCGCAGCAGTCGATCTCTCAATCACTGCGCCAACCATGCCGTCATTCGGAGCCAGGGCTAATAATATACAAATAAAAATCATTAATTAAATTAAATTACATACTCTAAATTCAACGCTTTAAGCTAAACAGGTGCAATAAAAAAATTTGATTACAAATCAAGCGCGACGGAATTGCACAGTTTAATTCTGCCAAGCCCGTTCCATCATCGGACCACAAGACGTACGACGATGAGCCACCGGTACATGGTGGACATCCCACCCACACGCACAAAACGTTTTGGGAACACATTCAGTATGCGTTCAGCTGAGGAGTGGAATTCCCTGCCAGAGTCTGTGTTTCCTGATAGCTACAACCTGGGAGACTTTAAGTCAAGAGTGAATAGGTTACTTCTAGGCAAGCGTGCTACATCTTCGACCACATAATCGCTTACCATCAGGTGAGGTAATGGTCAAACGCCTGTCTATGAAGAGTAAAAAAATAAGTGGCGTCATAAATATTCGTTTTTCTAAGGAGACAAATACTACACTTTAATATTAATAATATTCTGAGCTAGACCGTGTTAATATAATAATATGAAATTGTGGTAATAGAGTATGTAATCTACTTACTAATGTGTAACATATTATGTAGTAACATAATTATCTTTAAAGATCGCGATCTGTGTAAATTGTGTGATTGTTTTAACACAACACAACATAGCATCACGCCTCCGAAGAATATCCGAAGGGTTAGGTAGAGGTATTATTGGGCATCCACATTTCGCCGATGTTATTAAATCTCATGTCATAGGGGGTGAGCCTGTTGCCATGGCACGGCCACAGTTCCAAACTCCGTACTGCTACTTTGAATTTGCATACCAAATTTTTCCCCTTAATCACGCTTTGCTCAACCAGGGAAACGAACCCACGCACAGAAGTTGCACTTGCGACTACTTGGCCAATGAGGCATTTATATTAGCGATTGTTTTAGAGATCTTTTAAAATAATGCAGAACCAATTTCAAGTCGGTTAAGAGTTAACACGCACAAAATAAACAGACGGCCGATAGTGAACCTGATTTTATTTGATCGATTGAGTCGCGTTAATGTGCACACTGCCATAATATTTCCTCGTACTCTTTAAATCTATCTGCCGACTAAAAGTATGTATTGCGCGCTGGCGTTAAAAGTGTAAATAAGATTTTTTTTTTAACAACACAATCCTATACAAACATAGTACTATTATTAGGTAGGTATGTAACTGAAACGATTCTGAACTGTAACTGATTCGGTTGGCGCAGTGGTTGAGAGATCGACTGCTGCGTTGGGTGTCGCGGGTACGATTGTCGCACGGAATATAGTTATATAATATTGTTGTTTTGGGTTGGGTCTTTGTGTATGTGAATATACACCGTGCCTCGGAAAGCACGTAAAGCCGTTGGTCCTGCACCTGATCTCTCTCCGGTCGTGTCGGATTGCCGTCCCATCGGACTATGAGAGTGAAGGAATAGAGATAGCAGCTGTGTTTGCGCACACACTTGTGCTCTATAATATCTCCTGCGTAGTTGGCTAATCTCCGGTGAGATTGGCCGCCGTGACCGAAATCGGTCAGGAGGACATTATTATACTGAAACGATCATGTTTAATTAACTAGTGGTTTAAAATTGTGCGTACATGTTTTACAAGCGGCCTAGAACTGCTCATTGTGGATGTCTTCAGAGGAGTCTTAGTCCTACATTCTTGCGTATGATGAGAAATCTTTTACTTTTAGGCATAGTTGGTGATTACATTTCCGATTTTTCAGAATTTTGGAGGTGACTAGTCGGCTTGGTGAAATAAATAGTTTGTTAGATAGGCTGCAGATTAAGATAAAGAAAAAACATACTGGACTATCTGTTCTATCCTGTTTTTGATAAGCGTAGAACCATAACATCGCACACATGTCTTTCCCCGTAGGTATCTTTCTCTAGTGCCGTTATTGAGTCCTATTGCAATCTACCGAGCACAGTTCCAACTCCGTGCTACTGCTGATTTTTTTATCACAGGGAAACCCAGTAACACTTTGCACTAACCAGGAATCGAACTCAGGACCCTACGCTCAGCAGTCGCGCTTACATCCACTGAGCCAATGAGACAATCAGTTAAGCGTAGTGATTATTCTAATAATCCATTTCCTTTTCACTTTCTTCTTGTTATTCAAGAGCCTTACTCTTGTCGGTGTAGCTGATGAAGTCCATTCCATTTCTCTCTCTCCAGTGCAGTCTCCTTTACCTCTTTATACAACATGACCGCCACCTTTTCCTTCATTTGGCTCATGTGACTTATCCTTGGTCTTCCTCTCCTTCTCCTTTATTCTTTCTTTCAGTTATGTTTTCAATGAAACTGTCATGTCGTGTAAAATAGCCTATCATCTATCCCAGAGGATCCCAGACTTTTTTTCTCATTACTTTCAAAATTTTGCTGGTTCTGGTGGACCCA
Source organism: Shargacucullia verbasci (assembly GCA_947562105.1). Lineage (NCBI taxonomy): Eukaryota > Metazoa > Arthropoda > Insecta > Lepidoptera > Noctuidae > Shargacucullia > Shargacucullia verbasci. The sequence continues at coordinate 2,010,826 of OX387297.1, read as the reverse complement.
CTGCAGCTACATTTCTAACATATTGTAAATTGAATTGTAAACCCCCATTTTTTGTCACGGCAACGTAGACCCCCGTCGAGCCTCCCGTGAACCCCTAGGGGATCCACCTGGATCACTTTGGGAACTAATGATCTATCCTCTTCTATTTCCTTTTCACCCATGGACGCTTATGGCCTGCTATGAAAAATTCATCAGTTTTGGTGTCCCACTATTACCGTTTCTGAAGACACCAATTCTTATCTACAGTTTACGAGTAACACAATACCTAAGTGTCCTATTTAGTGCTAATTAAGGCATAAAATTTATCGGTGTGTGTGAAATTGTAGTTAGCAGTATTATATTTAAGTGTTGATGAACAGTGAAGATTGCATCATTTATGAGCACTTAAAATATCGAATGGTAGTGAAATGTGTGCTCACCTATTGAACTCTGCTAATTGAACTAGCACTTGCCGGGGTTTCGCTCGAGATAAAACGAGCGGGAATGCGAAAGAGCGCCGGCTTGCACATCTAGATTTTATGACATTATTGAACCTGTATTTTTACATACATACATAAAGTCACGCCTTTTTCCCATGGGGGTAGATAGAAACTACGGAACGCCACGTGCTACGATCCTTATATAACCCTTTTGCTTCATCCACATTCATGCATCATTTCATACATGAACGCCGGCTGTGGGTACTGCGCACCTGAACTTTTTGAAGGACATCACCAATAAGGTTCGTATATGTCCGTCGTGTCACCCTCCAAAATTCAACCCCTATTATTAATAACCCGGGTACGTCTTAAAACTGCGGCCAGACACCGGAGGACGGGCAGCAGCGTCCTCTCACTAATCGGTGAGCCACTGCGATCCCCAAGCCGCCTGCCAAGCGTGGGGATTATGGCAAACCCCCCCTTGAGGGAGGCCTTCGTTCAGCAGTGGACGTCTTCTGGCTGATGATGATGATTATTAATAAAATAAAATAAAACTTTCTACGCGAACAGAGCTGCGGGCAAAGCTAGTATTAGATATTATACAAACCAACCGACTGACAAGCAATCACTTCGGAATTTCTATAATTAATCAGGATAATAACATATCTAGCTACTGATTTAATGGCTACATACCTCGCAATTATTTCATTTATATTTCGACAGTACCTACCATATTGCTGTGTCGACATGCCCCTAATATGAGCAGAAATTCTTGATAGACGGATGAGCAATTTCAATTGCCTCATTGGATTACTCGTGAACTGAAAATATTGAGGTTTGAAACTCCGCCTTCTGTCAAAATTTTTGTACTACAAGTTTGTTTACTGATGTCTTATAATTTTGTAAATGAAACTAAACAGATATTAGGTAAAAAAAGTCTGATTATTGGACGACCGTTTTATATTTTATGTTAATCAAGGATTAAATCTAGGTATTAGATAATTACCAATAGCCAAAGAATTCCTATTAGTACAAAAGGCAACTGCATAGAATATGTGGACAAATACATATACCTAGGGAAACAGGTATCATTCAGTGCATCGAACAACGAAGAAGAAATAGAGAGGAGATGCAAAATAACTTGGAGCAAATTTTGGTCCCTAAAGGAAATATTGAAAGGAGACTACACATTAAATATGAAAAAAATTGTAATAGAATCATGTCTCCTGCCTTGTTTACTGTATGGTTGTCAGACGTGGACTTACACGCAGAAAACGAAACAGAAAATAAGAACAATGCAGAGATCAATAGAGAGAAGTATATTAAAAATTAGGAAAATACACAAAATAAGGTCCGAAATAATCCGTGAAAGAACAAAAATGACAGATGCTTTAACACAAGCCTTAAAACTAAAATGGCAATGGACCGGCCATATCTCGAGGATCACAGACGACAGATGGACCATAAAAACGACTTGTTGGAGAGGACCGGTAGAGAAAAGAAATGTCGGCAGACCAGCTAGACGGTGGGCTGATGATATCGTTGCAAAAGCAGGGCAAGACTGGATGGCTCTAGGTAAAGATAGAATATTATGGAAGCAGAAGGAGGAGGCCTTTACCCAAGCAGGGATCCACATCCCAGAAAGTAGCTAACCATACTAACACTCGATTAATAAGTCATTATTTGATAAGCTACTAACACGACTAACAAACATTTAGAATGTAAAAATTACTTTGATGTGGAAACAAATAAAAAAGGCTTATTATTATATTGTTTCGTAAAATGTTTTCAAAGTCAATTTTTTTATTTAATTCTAGTACATTAAATGATTTGACCCGGGTACGTCCTAAAACTGCGGCAAGACACCGGAGGATGGGCAGCAGCGTCCTCTCACTAATCGGTGAGCCACTGCGATCCCCAAGCCGCCTGCCAATCGTGGGAATTATGGCAAACCCCCCTTGGGGGAGGCCTTCGTTCAGCAGTGGACGTCTTCTGGCTGATGATGATGATGTTGACATTAAATGATGTTATTTATTAAAAAAAATATATATATATATCACAACATAGCATTACCCCTGTATCCCTGAAGGGTTAGGCAGAGGTGTACTATTGTACACCCACATTTCGCAGATGCTGTTATTGAGTTCCATGTAATAGGGGGCGAGCATATTTCCATCTTCCGGGCACAGCTCCAAATTCCGTGCTGCTACTGAGAATTTCCATACAGAAAACCCCAATAACACTTTGCCCGACCCGGGAATAGAACCCAGGACCTCATGCGTAGCAGTCGCGCTTGCGACCACTAAACCAATGAGGTAATCAATTTTTTTTAATATATTTTATTATTATGAGTAAATATACTACTTTCCCAGTTTTACATTCTAAATAGCACCCTTCCTTGTAAAATCGGCTTATTTGTTTTGAAGGCAAAAAAGCAAACAAATTCCCCGATTTCGGTGTCCGTTGAAAATTTAAACCATCATCGCTTGCCAGTGAGTGGATGGCCTTTATCTGTCTCTTAATGTGCCGTAGTGATTATCTAATCTGACTTTTTAATTAGCTATTGACTAAACTAGACGAACTAGCAGTTGCGCCTTTGAAAGGCAAATCGAAAGTCTAATAAAAAAATGGAATTAAGTACCGGGTCACGGGTGTTTGAACATGGGCGAGTTGTATTTGTACATGCATCTAGAAGAAAGAAACCTTTCTGTCCATAAAAAAAGTTTACTCCACAAATAAAGATAAAAAAACTTTTGATTATACATTAAATAAATGAATAAATTCAACCCGTTACTGTCCCTCTGCTGGGCAAGGATCTCTTGTCAGAATGAGAAGGGTTAGGCCTTAGTTCACCACGCTAGCCCGGTGCGGGTTGGCGGACTACACACTTCATCAAGAACTTTATGGAGCCCTCTCAGGTGTGCAGGTTTCCTCACGATGTTTTCCTTCACCGTAAACGCAAGAGATAATCAAATTCTGATCTGCACATGATTCTGAAAAGTCAGAGGTGCGGGCCGGTTTTGAAATCAGACCTTCCGGCATGGAAGGTATGCGTTCAACCGCTAAGCTATATATATATAGATTGTACATAGAACAACCTAAACTAAATAATTACACAATAATATATACATACATATCATCACGTCTGTTTTCCCCAAAGGGTTAAGCAGATATGAAGGTACCTACTATTGTATACTAACATTAAGTCGATTGTGATCAAATATGTCTTCACCCAGACTCCGGGCTACTACTGAGAATGCTCTAACAGAAAACACTGCCCGACGCGGATTCGAACCCAGGACGTGACGCTCACCGTCCGCGTTTTGCGACTACTAGACCAATTAGGCAGACGATTACATAATAATGCAATTTTATAGAGATTTTATCTGCGATAGGTCAAATCGTTCATTACACAATGTGACGGTTGGCGCAGTGGTTGAGAGATCGACTGCTGAGCTACGTGTCGCGGTTTCGAATACCGCACGGAACAAATATTTGTATGATCTACAGATATTTTTTTCGGGTCTGGGTCTTCGCGTATGTGAATACACACCGTGCATCGGAAAGCACGTAAAGCCGTTGGTCCTGCGCCTGATCTCTCTCCGGTCGTGTCGGATTGCCGTCCCATCGGACTATGAGAGTGAAGGAACAGAGAGAGCACCTGTGTTTGTGCACACACTTGTGCTCTATAATATCTCCTGCGTAATTGGCTAATCTCCGGTGAGATTGGCCGCCGTGACCGAAATCGGTCAGGAGGACATTATTATTAGGACACCAATGTGCTTGTATAAAATAGTAGATATTCTTGCAGTTGTCGGATTGGTCTCAGTGTAAAAGCTTTTTACAAGTATGAGTACAATACCCCCTTTCGGATTAACACCCTCTTCTTAATAAATCTTTTAGAACTTAATCGATGAAACAAGACTATTAAATTGTTCATTGATATAGCCATTGACAGTAATAGAACACGAACTGAGACATTATAATGTGTACTGATGTCATTCAATAATAGAGTCTGCGTTTTCTTACGCATTCTCATTAGGCTTGTTGTGTATTAGGCCGGTTGTGTATATTTATTTAATTATATTTTTTTTTCTTATACTTATGAACTTATTTTTTAAATCATATGGATGGATATGGTATCTAAATATAGGATTTCGGCAGTATCCAGTGTTCGTTTCCAGACCTGGAACATTTTTTTTTTTCTGTGGGTGTTTAATCCGAGATTTTTAGCATAAAAGGCCAAACGCTTAGGCAATGCGCCAATCAAAATATAATGTAGTATTTACATGGTAGCAAACGCAGCTGTTTTTCGTGAGGTTTTGGATTCCATCCCGGCAAGATCGGGTGTTATGAGGATTTCTCTTAGAAAATTCTAAATGTCGAAACCTTCGGCAAAAACAAGCGTGATGTTATATTTATTTTTTAAATTCCTATTAATACTCAATTATAATTTATTAGTTAACTTTCGCACTGTAAGTTTAAAATGTAATGCACCCATCAGTTACTTAACATTCACGCGAGTGTGGAAAACTGGTTGGTTAACGACATCCACAGGTTAGTCTAGTGACCTGTAATAAACAGCTTCTGTGTTACATAAATAACTAATATTTATAGTCATGTGATCATAATTCTAAAATTCAGATACTGCCGTTGTGGCAATATTAACTAGTCAGCGTAGTTTCTGCCCAGGGTGCGGCGTACCGACAATCGTCACTTAGAGAAGATTTTTTCATGCAACCAATTTAAATTGATTAATGGGCCCAGTCGGTTCCTTTTAGTATGTAAAAAGACCTGTAAAAGTTATTGAAAATACAACTTCAACAAATACAATTTAAAGAAAGCCTATTAAAGGTCAATGACTACGTTGATGATAGAAACGTATGGCGTTAGTTATCTTCTGCACATGTGGCTTCCCTGGTGACTAGTTGTTTCTAATCCCCACAATCTAGTTGTTGGTGTTTTCTGCATGACTAGAGATTTCTTTCTTATGTGTATTTTATTTTATTTTATTATATTACATCTTTTTTCTTTTACATAACATTGTTATACATTTTTGTTTAACAAAGACTTAACATTTTATTATGAAAATGTTAATTGATTTTATTTTATTATCTTATATAGTAGTCCTTGTATGTCATGTAATGTAATATTGCATTGTAAGAGTATTTTTTTATTTTATTTTGTAATTATGAATTGTTTCAACTCAACTCGTTGTAAACCAATATTTTGAAAAGAGTATCCATGGAATTTCTTGCCGGTCTCTTCTCCGTAGGACGAACCCACTTTGGAACCGTGCGCCTAGATTCATAACGTTTTAAAAGTGCCTGCAAAGGCCCATTTGAAATAAAAAACTTTAACTTTGAAAACAATTTTTAACTGATGGAAACAGGCGTTACTTTGTGAAAATGCATAAAAATCAAGATATACATTTAGAATATTTAGTTTAAACTAGCGACCCGCCTCGGCTTCTCACGGGTATTTTTTCTGTCGTAGTTTCGTACCAGCCTGTTACGTCGAGCATTTACACGGCGCACGCCAGTAAAGCTCCCAGTCGGCATAATTTTTTCCGACATCTTCAATCGTCATAATTTCAGCCAATTTATACAAACTTTAACGAATTATTCACTTAAACCTTCCTCATGAATCACTCTGTCTATTGGTGAAAACCGCATAAAAATCCGTTCAGTAGTTTTTGAGTTTATCGTGAATAGATAGACGCGATGGGGGACTTTGTTTTATAATATGTAGTGATTGTTAAAGTTAATTACGCTTGGCTGCTATATACAATACCGACCGCAAATATATGTACAGTCAGCATCAAAAAGATGTACACACGTAGCGAAATTCAAACGCTTATTCTTGGAAAGGTATTGCTTACAATCAAAAAATTTAAATGACCATGTATGTTTATGTATCCGCAGATGCTATGTATGAAATTGATCAAGATTTCAATCATTATTTCCGCTAAAACTCGCTTTTGAATTTCGCTACGTGTCGATCGACGATCTTTTTGATGCTGACTATACCTGCAGAATGTAACTTACAACCTATCCTCGACATGTGTTTGGCCCCTCTGGCACATATCTTGTAAAACATTTTTTGTCTCCATAAATCACAGCATCTCACCCGCTCCATACATTCCAGCTTATAACAAAGGTCTTTGTCCATCCACATCACCTTCACTCGAGATCGTTATTGTAAATGTCAAACCTTCATCATCCTGTGCATACTGATGCATACCTTTATTACCATATTTGAGTCAGGTTTTATCTTAAACACTTCTTCAGATCACCACTTATGGCTACCAGACTAGATTTCTTATGGGCATGTACTAGAAAGATTATCTTGAGTTGCGAAGTTGGTTAAAATAAAGCTTTTTGTATGAGTTCTGTTGAAAGAGGTTGATGTGACGGATCTTTATTTATCTACACCCTATATCATCTATGATTTGTTGATTTCTGCACCCTCGATTGTCGTTGGTCTATTGCCTTACTGGTCTAGTGGTCGTAAGCGCGACTGCTGAGCGTGAGGTCCTGGGTTCGATTCCCGGGTCGGAAAAAGTGTTATTGGGGTTTTTTGTATGGAAATTCTCAGTAGCAGCGCGGAATCTGGAACTGTGCCCGGTAGATGGCAATAGGCTCGCCCCCTATTATATGGGACTCAATAACAGCATCGGTGAAATGTGGGTGCACAATAGTACACTCCTGCCTAACCCTTTGGGGAATGTAGGCGTGATGCTATGTTATGTTATGTCGATTGTCGTTACCGCCAAAAATGTATGAAAAAATCATCTGGACTTTAAAGTAGATCTTGACCCCTGATTATGTTTCGGCGTTTCTTCTCAGAGATAGTCATAGGAAATGCCGACGCGATCTAGTTTAAATGAGACGTATAAAAGTGATTTAAAATTGCGAATTGCATTCATTCTATTATTTCTTCTTGTCGATGGAATAACCTGATCAGTGAACAGAAAGCAATTTTTATTGCCTTTATCTGCTTCGCGCGTTTCTTTGTCACATTATTTGACGCATTAAGCAAATTACTCATATAATGACTTATAGGTACGGTAAACATCGTGTAGGTGTTACCATAGCGGTATAATTTATAGGTTTACAGTATATGTAAAACATTTAAGCAATTAGATACGGATCTGTAGCTATTTTGCATCGATGATTTGGAGCAGTGGCATTCAGCATTTAGTTTGCAAAATTGCTACGCTTAGGGTGACTGGTTTGATCGGTCGGAGAAATATTTGAGATGGCGTGTAGATATTGATAATCTTGAGTAGGTGTATGTCTTTATCAGCATGCACTTATGGCATTTAAATCGCATAAAAAAGGTGCAAGTCATAACCGCGTACCGGAATCTGAGGGTTCTATTTTGGGTTAGGTAAAGTAACATTAATAAGGATAAGTTACATGAGCCAAATAAAGGAAAAGGTTGCCGTCATGTCGTATAAAGAGGTAAAGGAGACCGCACTGGAGTGAGAAAAGTGGAAAGAACTTCATCAGCTACACCGACAAGAGCCGGGCTCTTAAATAAGAAGAAGAAGCAAGTTACATTAACTCGTAAGGGTAAATACATAACATAACATCACGCCTGTATTCCCCGAAAGGTTAAGCAGAAGAATAATATTATACATGTACATCCACATTTCGCCAATGCCATTATTAAGTCCCGTGTAAAAGGGGGTGAGCCTATCTATCGGGTACAGTTCCAGAGTCCATGCTGCAACTGAAAATTCCCATTTTTCTCTGGTCGAGAATCGAACCTAGGTCCACACGCTTGCGATTACTAGACTACTCAAATATTTACTCATGTCATTTTCACTAAACACAACTGCCATTCATCTTAACAAAAGCTATTTACTTCGTGCTCAAGAAGGTCCGGAACACACCAGGATCTAACCAATCCTCCATCCTTGAACCCGCCATAACAAGATCACTTCCTAACTATCAAATGTCAAAGGGACATACAGAGCAACCGGCAAAAAGCCAAAGGTCGAGCAAACGTAACTTAGACCAATTAAGTAAACGGAGATTAATTAATGGTGATTTAACTTTAAGTTTATGTTTTATTTATTTATTGATTTATATTGATTAGGATGGGAATTTACGATGCTGTGACCGGAGCAGTAATTATTGCAAAAAGGATTCCCCATCACTATGATGACAGAAGAGACATTTCGCAGTGGTTGAAAAGAAATGAAATGAAATGAAATGAAATGAAATGAAATGAAATTATTTATTTTGCAATTAGGATTTTTCAATCACTTTTACACGTCTTTTTTAAACTAACGATGGCGTCGGCATTTCCTATGACTATCCCTGAGAAGAAACGCCGAAACAAACTCAGAAACTTGAGCGATCGACTGCTGCGCTACGTGTCGAGTGTTCGATTCACGCACGAAACAAATATTTGTATGATCTACAGATATTTCTTTCGGGTCTGGGTGTATGCCCATGTGAATATTTGTGTTTGTAAATGCACCCACGATACAGGAATAATTCCTAGTGTGGGGCAACGATTTTTAAAAAGAAGAAAGAAGACTATTTCGGAATAATTAAGATAAAATCTCAGACGGTCTGTGGATACGGTTTAACGGCCATTTTCTGTTTAATTTGGTAAGGACAAACGAAGTTTTATTATTTTTGCGTTATTGGTCTATTGGTCGCAAGTATTGTTACTGAACGTGACGTCTTAGATTCGATATCTGGGATGAGCAGTGTTATTCTAAAATTCTTATTAATATTTGGAATTGTGTCCAGTGCACGGCAGTAGGCTTTCCCCTTATTACATGGAACTTAATAACGGCATGGCCAAAATATGTGTGTACAATGTGTGTGTACAAAATATGTGTGTGTCTTCTGCATAAGCCTTACCGGAATACTGTCGTGATGCTACCTAACTACTATAATACAGACAGATTCAATAATCAATTATTTCATAGTTTGATTACCGCTGAACGCATAAAGATACCTACTCCACCATAAGTCAATAATAATGATATGAAATATGTATATCCATATATAATTAAGGATCTATTAATTAAGGATCAATAAATCAAATTATTAACCTAAAAAGCTCAATAAAAGCAAATAAAGTTATGAACTAAGGAGAATTTATAGCTCGCACTGATCTGATGCGATGGACATTAAGATGCCTTCACATAACTGCTTGACCGACTGCAACGAACTTAGACATAAGGCTTAGTATAGATGTATGTCTGCCTACCTTTTATATGTTTACTCAATCATTGGTTTTGAGAAGCTCGTAGCTACAAAGCTACCGAGCAGATTGATCAATCTGTGAGGTTAAGCAGCGTTTGCCGCGGTCAGTCCTTGGATAGGTGACCGTGCCTCGGAAAGCACGTTAAGCAGTTGGTCTCAGGTGTCATACGAAGACGTATGACAGTCGTTGCGGTGTCAGCAGCCCAAAAATGTAACAACCAGTCTAGCGTTATAGTATCAGTGTCTCCCAGTAATGGAGCGGAGGTCAGATGGCAGTCGCTCTGTGTAAAATACTGATATTAACCGGTTAGATTAGAAGCCGACCCCAATGTAATTGATAAAAGGCGAGGTTGATGATGACTCAATCATTGATTTTGAGAAGTCAGTCGCGTCCATGTCGGGTACTAGTAGACATACTTAGTTACCAAAGTACATCTTATACCAAGCTATCGCAGAGAAGACGGTGATTAGTTGTGGTCACATCTCGCCATGTAGAACGTGATGGTAGGGAATGGCAACCTTGTCACAGTATCTCCAGGGACGTGCCTTTTTTATTGGACGTAGCACCGTGGCTTCAGCATAGTCTCCTTAGATTTCCCGAGACCCACCATCAGATGTTGAAGTGGACCAACACAGTGGTCCTAATTACCGATGTAGCAGTCAGTTAGCGACAGGCGCAGATCGCGCGATATCTACTGTCAAATGTAATTTTTGTGTCATATACATATGTATTACCAAACAGTGAGTCTGCTATCGCGTGGCTATCACATTGCTGTCGCTATTTTAACGTAATTAGGCTATTGATTCCTCTACCCCGAGTGAAGGAGTCCAAGAAGATTCTCCCCACGAAAAACGAAAACATCATCTACGCATACCATTGCGAGTGTCAGCTAAGAAAGAAAACATTATTCTTCCCAAGCTTACCCTATAGATATCAGATATCAGAATCAAATTAATTAAAACACGAACATTGAACATCATATTGCAAAATCTTGATCCTAACGGCCAGAAAGATAAGGAGTAATTGGCTTCAACAAACTAAAAATTCGTCAAATCATCCTTACTATCAGTTTTAAGCTGACCGGACTTTAGCAATACATAATACGTTTAGGCTTAAACATTACTCAATATTCCACTACTCGAGCAACCTTTAACCCAGCAATGAAATTTTTAGTCTAAAGAGCAAATTGCTTGATTCAATTGTTTCCATACAAGGAAACAAATATGGTAATGATGACTTGCGGATCCATAAAACGAGAATTGTTATAATTTTTTCATGTTAAAATGGTTTTGTGTTGTACCGAAATTGAGTTAATTGTCGTATAGGCTTTTTGATTTGCAAAGAAATAAAGCTTATTGCCATAGAACATGCAGTACATGGAATATAGGACCAGTAATTAGGACCAACAACATTTGATGTCCTGCGATACGATGGGTCGAAGGCAGGAGAAAATGGGTAGGTCTAGCAATAGGACTGCTCCTAAGTGGCAAGTTACTTTACTCTACACTTTTACAGTACCTATATAAATTCAGGTCGTAGATGATGATGATCATTCTTCTGCCGAGGCGGCAAACTATCAAATGGGTTCTGCTAATGCCGTAGTGGAAATAGTGGTATCGAGGCTGCCTGTCCAGACGTTCTCAGGGCTAAAGTACACAATAGGTGCGATTATATGCTAATGCTAATGCTAATGCTATTGACTACCCTCCATTGTTACCATGCGATGTGTTCCAGAATAAAGTTTAATCTATGTTGTTCTCTTGGTCAGAAGTCCGAAAAAAAAGTACGTCAGATTTCCAAGGAAACAATTGAAGCGCTTTTTAAAGAGCTTAAGAATCTGAAACTAAGTGAAACAGAGCTTTCGAATTGCAAAATTTTTGAGTAACATCATGATTTTGCGAGTAGAATGGCTGCTCAAAAATAGTGCCATTTTCCGACTGTAATTTCAAAAGTAAAGATTGCACATGATCAGTTTTTCTATTCACTAAATTAATTTCTTATCCTAAAGATAAGTTTATTAGATTAATACTACGATCTCACGCTACCGTTGTCTGTTAAATATGAACAAAGCTCTATTAGTTCATCTCATAGTCACGCGAAGTTACGTCAAGAAACACGAAACATGGTGTATGGTATGGAATTATTAACTAATGATTAATTATAACATAACATAACATAGCATCACGCCTGTATTCCCCGAAGGGTTAGGCAGAGGTGTACTATTGTACACCCACATTTCGCCGATGCTGTTATTGAGTCCCATGTAATAGGGGGCGAACCTATTGCCATCTTCCGGGCACAATTCCAGACTCCGTGCTGCTACTAAGAATTTCAATACAGAAAAACCCAATAACACTTTGCCCGACCCGGGAATCGAACCCAGGACCTCACGCTCAGCAGTCGCGTTTATGACCACTAGACCAATGAAGCAGTCGTAATTATAACATACTTTTATGTATATATTAATATACTATCTAATAAAGCGCGTATCACCTTTGGTCATATTATAACAAATACTGAAATTCCTGATCAAATATTAATTCATCAAGAATTTTTTTGACTGTCTCATTGTTATATTTGCAAGTGCATTAAAAAACCATGTACTCTAGTATGATTTACTCATATATTATAAAATGAATAAAATATCTTTATCACGCTTCGATCTTCAAAATGAAGTTAAATTCCCACACAGAACAAATATTTTTATGATCTAGAGATAGCTGTTCCGGGTTCGGGTACGGTTTGTTTGTAAACGCCCCCCTATACAGGAATTACTCCTAAAGTGAGGCAATATAAAAAAATACAACATCCATATTACCAATACCTATTGCTCTGAAATTTTGAAAACCATCACTTATACTTAATTTATCATCATTACTACACACATATCGATCACCGTAATGTTTAGCTGTTGCATAAGATGTATTTATGTAAACTAGTCAACGTTATGATTTGCATTCTCTTGTGGCGAGTCATCTGTGAGATGTTCGATGTGTCAGTATGGCCAAGGCTTTTCTGGTGTGGGATGATCACGATTTGATGTTATTGCGATGTAAGGTAATCTCTGTTGAAAATAAGCCGCCCATCTCTGACTGAATGTCGGTAATAATTTACCTTATATATTGAGTTTTTCTGTATGGAAATTCTCAGTAGCAGCACGGAGTCTGGAACTGTAACAGGAAGATGGCAATAAGCGCGTCCCCTATTAAATGGGACTCAATAACAGCATCGGCGAAATATGGGTGTAGAGTAGTACACCTCTGCCTCGGTATACATGCCCTTCGGGGAATACAGGCGTGATGCTATGTTATGTGATGTGTATATTTTACCTTCTTTTATTTTATGTGGGTGAGATTCACATGGAGGTCCTTCGCTTGAGGTTGACGGAGGGTTGTGCCGGCTAAACATACCATGGTGTTTTACTTCGACACCTGATAAAAGCTGTCGGGATCTCTTAAGAGACCACACCGAAATCCACTACGGTGGAGACTACAAAGAGATCCCCTTCGTCACACTGGCTGTGCAGGGAAACAAGAAAGCTTAAATTTAATACAACAGAACTTACTATGATATTTTGAGTGCCTGGTAATCTCTAGAAAGATGAAATTCGATATAATTAAGAATAAGAATAAATTTATTTACCATCATTTCAGTTCCTTAAAATTAGTCTTATTGTTAGAATAAAAAAATACTGGTATTTTTATGTATTCCAGGAATAAAAAGAGTTACCTGTGGCTTCCATACTGGATCGAGCCTGTCTCGTGGAAGTTATGTTATTCTTATGAACTGGACTATGTCATTGGTTTAGTAGTAGCAAACGCAGCTTCTGACCGTGAGATTCTATGTTCGATTCCAGGGACGAGAAAGTGTTTTTAGATTTTTCTGTTACGAAAATAATAGCCTGAGTTTTGAATTTTGCCTGTTAGATGACAATATGCTTCCCTGCTATTACATGGTCAACAATAAAAACATCAGCGAAATGTGTTTAAGCACATCTCTGACTAACCCTATAAATAATAAAGTCGTGCTGCTATGATATATTCCACTCGGATAATTGCTTATTACCAAATTTGAATCATATACACTAACCTTTAGCCCCAAGAAGAAGGGAGCCTCAAGGATATTGACTACTGCACAGAATTTCAATTTGCACTAATTATAATCGAACGCAAACTAATGCTTGTATAACATAGAGCAATAATTAATGTTATACATCTATTTATGTATAACTAAATGTATGTCCGGTTGTATCGCGAAGTGTACCGGTTTTGATGTTGCTGGGCATTTTCTTCCTACATGCCTGTACATGTTTTTGTAGTGTGTAAGGACTTATATACAGTAAACATCAGTCAAAGATTTCTAGGACAGACATAAACCAGAATTCACATTTCTTATTCTGCATTTTTTAATAGAGAGTATGAGTGTATTTTAACTAAACGGGGAAGGTAACTTTGAGAGTGAGAAGTCGTAAGTCCAAAACCCACCCATTGCCAATAAAGCATTGCTATAAATCAAATATTGATTATCACTTACTTGCTTATAGCTGGTGTCAACAGCCCAAATATTCTGACATCCAGGATAACCTTAGTTGTAGCAGTTGGTTCCGGGTGTCATACGAATACCTATGACAGTTGTTGCGAGTGTCAGCAGCCCAAAAAGTCTGACAACCAGTCTAACCATAGAATATCAGTTTCTCTCAGTAATTGACTGGAGATGGTTAGATGGCAGTCACTCCACGGTTAGATTGGAATCCAACCCCAGCATAGGAAATGACTAGGCGGATGATGATTAACTTTCTCACAATACAATGATAAAATATTTTCACACAGACAAAACCACAAGTAAAAGTTAGTTCTATAAATTACTTACAATTGACCTCTTAAATAAATCATCGCGTATTTTACGATCTCATTTCGCAAAATATTTATTTTAAATACTTGTAACCAAATAAATAAAATTAATGTTATTTGAAAGCCTGTTCAAGTGGTCAATGTTCATGATCTTTAGATGATCATGAATTATAACCGTGGGTGAGAAACCGATATTTAGAGCATCTATTTATTATTATAATTACGATCACTTACAAACGAATCCTTGAAAAAGTAAATTTATCTGTTTACATTCAAAATAAGATGGTTTAATGTCAGTATGAACAGCTGTTGGGTAATTGGTTTCAACCGCGGGCGAAATTCTAGTTGATTGAAAAATTCTTTGTTTTAGCTGGCAGGAAAATAATAATTAAAATAAATTGTTTAAAACAAAAGGAAACAATATAGTGTGAGGATTTAGAATTGTGACCGGTGTCACAGTTTTATATTAACTCGATAAATAATATTGCATTGTGTTTATGAATCCGGCTCGAAGGACCAAAATATTAAAACGTCACACTTGTATTACCGAAAGGGCTAGGCAGACGTGTAGTTGTACACCCATATTTCATCAGTGCTACTATGAAGTCCCTTGTAATAGGGGGCGGGCCTACTGCCATCTACCGAGCACAATTGGTTGTGTATGCATGTGTCGTGTATATTTGTAAACTGTACCCACGACACAGGAGAAATAGTAGTATGGGGCAAAAAAAAAAAACAACCTCCGGGCTCCTACTGAGATTTTTCTAAACCAAAAAACTTAATAATATTTTGCATGACACGGGAATCAAACTCGGCACCTGACGCGCATCAGCCGTGCTTGCGAATACTAGACCAACGAAGCAATTGACCGCAGAGTATCATATTATGATACTCTACGGTTCATGAAATTATCTACCTACAATAGGTAGGTATGAGAATCAGTCAGGAATTTCGTGTATTATAATTTTAATATTGACTGCTGATACGGAAATTATACAAAATTTCAATGTTTTGTCACCATAAAGAATGTCTATTACTTATGTTATCAAGCGATGTATCTCTTTGTAACTTCTTAAATCTGAACATAAGCGCCACCCAAATAGCATGAAAATATAAAGCACCACAAAAACAGTTCCATAATTTCACCCATACGAATCATCACCATCATCATCAGCCTACATTCGTCCACTGTTGGACATACAGCATTAACGAATGTCTCGTCCTCTCCCATACAAATGTCATACATACGTATAAAATCAGGTCAAAGTTATCTAGGTAAAATATAAAACCAGATTCTCAATAAACCCAATAAGGAAGATAAAATAATTATATATCGCAAATAGCTCGCTAATTGTAACAATTTTAAATTAATATCAGCTTAACCTTTAGTTTGTAAATTCTGCAATTACCGACAGGATGTTTGTTTAATTATAAATATTTTAATTATTTAATGGTAATGAGGAGTAAAAGATAATCTACTTTAAGATTCCATATTAAAGGACGGAAAACTAGTGGATAGGTTTATCTTACTTCCTACTGGATGGATATTTGTTACTCAATCACGCCAGAACGGCTGAACGGATCTGGATGAAATTTGGCACAGAGATAGAATATAGTCTGGAATAGTACATAGGCTACTTTTTATACCGGAAAAATGTACGGGTTCGTAAACCATACGGGCGAAGCCGCGGGCGGACGCTAGTCCTAACTAATGCGAAAGTATTTGTTTGTTTGTTACCTTTTCACGCCTAAACCACCAAACTGATCATCATGAAATTTTGCATATACGTTGTTAGAGGTACAGAAAAGGACATAGGTTACCTTTCATCCAGAAAAAAGTACTATTCTCGAGGGAAAGAACAATAACTTTCGACGGTCACAGTTGCTTTAGGACGCTAGATGGCGTTACGTGTGACCCGAAAAAATGTACAGGTTCCTAATCAATGCGGGCGTAAGCTAGTCTTCAGGCTTTTTCTAAGGTCCGAAGGTGGACAAGGAGGACCACATCATCAGCCTGTTCGGAAAACAAATACACAGGCTGTTTGTCTTCATGTTATAATAACACGAGGAACTTGGAATATCCTTAAAGAGTTCTTAAAGCCTAAATCTATAGCTACTGTGTCTGTTCTTCTGTTTACTGCTAGGAAAAGGACTGTCAACTGGTTTTCCAAGCTGTTTTATTGTGTACTTTATTTCATGTGTCAACGTTGCCCCATACTAGGATTTCTCCTGTGTCGTGGGTACAGTTTACAAACATACATGTCACATACACGTGCATACCACCAGATCCGAAGCAACTATCTGTAGATCATAGAAATATTTGTTCTCTGCGGGTTTTGAATCTACGACGCGAATCGTAGAAAGCTAATAGCTTAGTCACTGCGCCAACAATGCCGTCTAATTATAACAGTGACATCAATGTATAATTATATTAGGAGCATAATAAAGAGTTTCCTTAGAAGCAGTATTTTAAAAAATAACCTTAATCTCCTGACCTATTTTAAATGGAAATTTACACAGTGTAGAGCTTTGCATTCATTAAGTCTTCATGTCACAATTAATTAGGTACCTATCACCTAGACAAACACCTTCATCAACTACATCGTCACAATCTGGAATAAAAATTACTTATATCCTTTTGTATGACAGGTAGATATATAATATGCCTGTCATACACAAGGATCTAAGTCTTAGAACATCCTAGTGGATCATACAATAGAATAATATAATATTTTAATAGTATTCGCATTGGATCAAGAGCGAACAGTTAATAGCTTATAATGTAACCGCTTCTAACTTCTGAAGCGTGTAGCGCAGTGAAAGCTAAGCGAGGGATGAGCGACGCAGTGTCTTGAAAGTTGCACAGAAAGTTTTTTTTACTTTTTTCATTCAACCTAGACAATATTAGATATTTTGAGAGTCCAATTAATTTGTAATATTATAATTATTTGACTTTTGACTATTTGACAGACTATAGTTTTCTCTCAACACATCATCATCATCATTCTCATCAGCCAGAAGACGTCCACTGCTGAACGAAGGCCATCCCCTTGGACCGCCACATCGAACGACATTCCGCCACTTGCATCCATCTCTCAACACACTCACACTTTAATATCTCGTTCTTGGGATTTCTATGAGAGGATAGGTCTGAATCTGATTTTTAAGTTTTGTTGACCTTTATTAAAATAATGTACCGTCCTGACATTATTCCATTTTATTTGGCGTCAGTGCAGTCTTTATTGATTAGGTCATCTCAGTTCACTTTCTGTTCATGTAATATTTTTTTTATAAACGATTCATTTTAGCTTTAAAAAGCAGCTCCGTATATTTAATCGCTTTTAGTGCACTTACAGCTTTAAATGACCGTAACAAGTGATCGTCTTAGCCTTGTACGGTATTGCCGGAACACATCACTAAGTGTGATCATTCTCATAATAATATTAATACTAAGCGGATATTCTGGTATGCTTCATTTATTTTAAATGCTTTGCGGCCTTTGCGGCCGACGATTTTTTTTAATACAGAACCTTTTTATCGAGGGCGTAACTTTTGGATTATGAGATTGTATTACGTACTGGAAAAGATTGAAAATGGGGTTGGAGAGATTGATAGATATGGTAGATCATGGGGAGTGGTTTGTTGGTAGATTTTTTTTACTTCTATATTGTCTGTAGGTCCTAATATCAGACGAGTCATTAAGGTTCGGTTATCCTCTTAGGTATTAACAGAGACAGACAAAATGAAGTCTCTGAAGCTACTAAGAGGTGAAGGGGACGACTGGATGAGCAGCAACATCTTTCAATGCGTTATAGTTGCGTCTTCAAATTTATCTGCCAAGTCTTGGAATACCAAAATTATGATTAATCCTTAACGACTGCTGGCTGTAGCCATATAGCTATTGAGAGGCCTATTTCCAGCAGTGGATGTTTACAGCTTTTGATATAAGCGGTGCTTCACACTAAAATTTCTACTGTATAATGGATGCAATTTACAAGTATGCGTCATACATGTACATACACCCCGATCCGGAACAACCATATTTAGGTCATACAAATATGGTTCGTGCGATAATCGAACCCGCAGCACATAGCGCAGCAATCGCTTAACCATAGCGCCAACCGTGCTGCTTTACAAATCAAAGAGCATTGAAATTGTAACCATCATTTTAACGTCTAAGGCTTTATGTTTTAGTGACATAAGTTATTTGCCTCAAAAGGTGGTAATTACCATTAAAATTGCTGAACTCAATGTAGATGGACTTAGAAGTGTGAATAAGAGAACATTGTGATGGTAAATCTGAAGATATGATCTGTTTTATGTTAAATAGAGTTACCATATAAATATGTGTCAATAATAAACATTCGTTTATGTTAAAACTAGCTTCCGCCCCCGATTTCGCCCGCGTGGTTTACGAACCCATACATTTTTCCGCGATGAAAAGTAGCTTATGTGCTATTTCAGACTATAATCTATCTCTGTGCCAAATTTAATCCAGATCCGTTTAGCCGTTCTGGCGTGATTGAGTAACAAATATCCATCCATCCAACCATCCATCCATCCTCACAAACTTTCATATTTATAATATTATATAGTAGGATAATATAGGATATAGGATAGGATAGAATAGGATAGGATAGGATAGGATAAGATAGGATAGGATAGGATAGGATAGAATAGTAGGATAATTAGAATAAATAAAGTGGAAAGAGAGAAAGGAGGCGTTTGCCCTGCAGTGGGACTGTACAGGGTTATAATAATAATCATCATCATCCCACATTCGTCCATTGCTGGTCATAGGCATCTCCCAATAAATTTGCCCGACCTGGGTATCGGATCCAGGACCTCACGCTCAGCAGTCGCGCTTTCGACCATTAGACCATTGAGGCAGTCTTCAAACATAACTTCAATATTACGCTAAGGATAAACTAACAAGCCTCTAGCAACTATTTCATTAAACCATACTTGCTTTTACCAAACTAAAATCTTACATAACTAATATATGACGAATTATAGGTACACAGGTCGTGGGATGGTCGACTTTTGAACGCATTGAGAAATATTAAATTGCATAAAATTTCATCACATTTACTTAACAGTATGGATTGAAAAAAAATGTAGTACATCGTGATGGTATGATTAGGTGGCTTGATCCCGACGCGATGCGATGTAATCTGCTTAGCCTTTCAACATCCATTGCATCTGTTTGGTACAGAAATCCCCGAGAAAGGTGATAGGCACTTCAGTGGGTGAGTTGGTAATTGCAGAGTCATCGAGACAACTAAACTTGTGACAGTCCATCATCCACATGGAGTATTGTGTAATTGGTGCAAGGGAAATAGCCTCGTGGCCGTAAGTGGTAGGTCTCTCACTCTCTCTCTGTCACAAGCAATTGTGTTTTGGAATAGGCTCGCTCGATATTTTACATAACATAGCATCACGCGTATATTCCCAGAAGGGCTAGGTAGAGGTGTACTATTGTACACCCACATTTCGCCGTTGCTGTTATTGAGTCCCATGTAATAGGGGGCGAACCTATTGACATCTAACAGACACAGTTCCAGACTCCGTGCTGCTACTGAGAATTTCCACACAGAAAAACCCAATAACACTTTGCCCGACCCGAGAATCGAACCCAGGACCTCACGCTCAGCAGTCGCGCTTACGCCCACTAGACCTATGAGTCAGTCAGGCATATTTTACATATAGAACTTAATAACATCCGTGACATTTCAGTATGCAGTACACCTCTGTCTAACCCTTTGTGGAATATTGGCGTGATGCTAATTATTTTATATTAATTATGGAAATCAAACCCACGACTCTAAGTACAGTAGCATATTCGCCACAACTCCAACGAATTACATCACATTACTTACCACTTATATAGATAAAAAATAATAATGTAATATTTCGTGATTAAATAATTAGATGGTGAGAAACTAATGATTAACATGTTCTTAAGATCCTGACCGATGACGTAATAAAATTATGATATCGGACTTCACGAAATCTAATATATAAAATTCAATGTTTGTTTGTTTGTTCGTATTTTGTGCGCTGCCATATCGTGCATCTGATTGCGATAAAACTTTGTCAACTTAATGCTTGCACATGCGCGAAGGTTATTTGTAAGTAAGTTTGTTTGTTACCTTTTCACGCCTAAACCACTGAACCAATCATCGTGAAAATTTGCACATACATTGTCAGGGATGCAGAAAAAGACATAGGGCACCTTTAATCCAGAAAAAAGTACTGTTCCCAAAGGAAAACAACTTTCAACGGTCACAATTGCTTTAGGAGGCTAGATGCCGCTACGTGTGACCCGAAAAAATACACGGGTTCGTAATCAATGCGAGCGAAGCCGCGGGTGGAAGCTAGCAATATTATAAACGCGAAAGTTTGTGAGAATGGATTTACATATGTTTGTTACTGTTTCACGCAAAATGTTTCCGATCAGTAGAACGGATTTGGTTGTGGAAAGGAGATAGCTCATACCCTGGATACACATACATAAGCTACCTTTTATCCCGAAAAAACACTGTTACCGTGGGATATTCAGCGTCACTTTAAACCGCGGGTAACACCGCAGCTATCTATACTAGAATTATAAAGCTGAAAAGACCAATTGTTTGCCTTTCGTTTGAACGCGCCAATATAAATCTGGAATGGATTTTTAGTAAAAAAAAAAAACATTTTGGGGGTTATTTATTACTCAATCTAGTTATAAATAATATAAAAATGTGACGACCTAGTTTTTACTTGTGTCTATAACATATAAAAAATCAGCTTATGTTTGTGGGGTAAAAACGTTAACGCATTTTGTATGAAAACTTTTAGCCAAACTATAGTCTTAAGAGGAAAATGATTCCTTACGATGTTTTCCTTCACCCTTAATTGCAATTGATAGGGAATCAAAGTCAGATCCGCAAGATTTTTAAAAGTTAAAGGTGCGATTTGATTTCAAACGTGGGTTAAAACCGTTAGGTCATCACCGCCTCGGTATATATCTACGTAATAGTTATTTTATTGAATTCCTTGGACTAAAATATACAACCAAATTAGCCACTTAACTACTCTATCAATAGAAACCAGATACTAAATCGAAATTGATCTAAATACAAGTGATCAGGCCTTATGTGTGTGCGCCGATGAGTCGTCTGACAGAATAGATATGTTATAATTAATCAGGTGGCTCATTGATCAGGTTTACATGAAATAGAAGTTACTTTAGTCGTGTAGGTAAGATGACGGCAAGGTTGGCGCAGTAGTTGAGAGTTCGACAGCTGCGCTACGTATCGCTGGTTCTATTCCCGAACGCAATAAATATTTGTATGATCTACATATATTTGTATGAGAGTTGTTTCGGGTCTGGGTGTTTGTGTATATAAATGTGTTTGTAAACGCAACCACGATACAGGAATTATTCCTAGTGTGGGGCAACGTTTTTACACTCACGAGACAGAGAGTTCTGAGAGAGGAAATTTTTCAAATCTCTTGTTCTTTTCCAGTTCTGACCATGGGCTTCCAAATAACCTCATACAATGTACGGTCATAAAAGAGAGAATATCGCCAAAATCACGGTTAGATTGGCTGTCCAAGTATTTTATTTGGACAGCAAGTATGAGAGGTCTCCATAATCGTTTGTTACGATTTTCATACAGGCGTAGGCAAGACCACTTTTATTTTAAACCAATATTTTGAAAAGATTATTCATGGAGTTTCTTGCCGGTCTCCATAGGACCAACCCACATTGGAACCGTGCACCTAGATTAATAATATTTTAAAAGTGCCTGCAAAGGCCCATTTGAAATAAAAAACCTTTGTTTTTTGACTTGGCTTTTAATTCCCCAACACGCGGCACTTACATTTCACCTACGCATTTGCGAATGTGTGTCCTCTACATTGTGTCGTGCTATAAATATATTGAAACAGAACAGACACAAGGCTGTCTAGGAGATCGCACCTGTGACCTCAGGTGGCAGATGTGACAGTACATCATTTGGAATAGCAAGCATTTGGAAAGTACACCTTATTTGTTTAAAGGTAAAATTGTTTTTCTAATTGGCGCAGTGGTTGGCTTTCTGCGCTACAAGTCACAGGTTCTGTTGGGCACGAAACAAATATTTGTATTACCTGCAGCGAGTTGAGAGAGTTGAGATTTGTGTTTGTGAATGCACCCACGATAATATAAATAAAATATTGAAGTGTGGGGCAAGGATAATAAAAAGATATTACTTAGTTACTAGTAGTAGTTACTTAGTTACTAGGACCCGGGTCCATCTTAAAACTGCAGCCAGACACCGGAGGACGGGCAGCAGCGTCCTCTCACTAATCGGTGAGCCACTGCGATCCCCAAGCCGCCTGCCAAGCGTGGGGATTATGGCACCCCCCCACCTTGGGGGAGGCCTTCGATCAGCAGTGGACGTCTTCTGGCTGATGATGATGATTGTTTAGTTACTAGTTTCGCAAACGACGACACGGTTGGCGCAGTGGCTAAGCGATTAGCTTTCTGCGCTATGTGTCGCGGGTTCGATTCCCGCACGGAACAAACATTTGTATGATCTACAGATAGTTGTTTCGGGTCTGGTTGTGTGTGCATGTGACATGTATGTTTGTAAACTGTACCCACGACACAGGAGAAATCCTAGTGTGGGGCAACGTTTTTAAAAAAAAAAAAAAAAAAAAAAAAAAAAAAAAAAAAAAAAAAAACCTTTGGCGGAGCTAGGATCGTACGTTTTAGTATCTAAAAATTTCTGTATAATTGTTCCTAAACAATAAAATACTGATATATTATTAGTACCGACCCACCCCGGCTTCGCACGGGTAGCACACAAAATTAGCAAAAAGCCCATAAAAAAAAGTTTGTTTGCCCAATCGCTACCTAACTGCACAGAATCACTCGCTGGGCTAATCTGAAGATTACCTAAATATTTTATTAAAAACGCTCCAGCCGTTTTGGAGTCCCTATGGAACATACATACACACATTCATTTTTATATATATAGATAGAAGATGACTGCCTTACTGGTCTAGTGGTCGCAAGCGCAACTACTGAGCGTGAGGTCCTGGGTTCGATTCCCGGGTCAGGCAAAGTATTAATGGGTTTTTCTATATAGAAATTCTTAATAGCAGCACGGAGTCAGGAAGTGTGCCAGGGAGATGGCAATAGGCTCGCCCCCTATTACATGGGACTCAATAGCGGCATCGGCGAAATGAGGTTGTACAATTATAGTATCCACACCTCTGCCTAACCCTTCGGGGAATACAGGCGTGATGCTATGTTATGTGTTATTTATTTTTATCCAGTCTAATATCACATCAACACATACTTATCCACGTTACTATAATCTAAGCTAAACTACATGTGGACCAGATTCGTAACATGGTATCAAGGAAATTTATTACCTTTCTGCACTTGTTGATTAAGGCCAATTCACTTAGAATAGCCACAAAGTAGTCAGATGCAGAAGATCCATTAGACACACGAATCTACTACATACATAAATAAAAATCAATTGCCACATGTATGACGGAGCGTCACTTGAAAACGGATCTCACAATTCAATCGCTTATTTTTTTTGACGACACGGTTGGCGCAGTGGTTAAGCGATTAGCTTTCTGCGCTATGTGTCGCGGGTTCGATCCCCGCACGGAACAAATATTTGTATGATCTACATATAGTTGTTTCGGGTCTGGTTGTGTGTGTATGTGACATGTATGTTTGTAATCTGTACCCACGACACAGGAGAAATTCTAGTATGGGGCAACGTTTTTTAAAATAATAATAATAAAAAAAAAACTTGGAATGTTATTGGTTAAAATCATAAAATTTAAATGACCATTCATTTTTATCCGTAGTAGTGGTATCCGTATATATTATGTATGAAATTGGTCAAGAATTCAATGAATATTTCCTCTAAAATTCGCTTTTGAATTTCGCTACGTGTATACATCTTTTTGATGCTGACTGTACATACATATTGTACACGTACATTTATATATTGTACACCCACATTACGCTGATGCTGGAATTGAGTTCCATGTAAGAGGGGGCGAGCCTACTGCCATTTACCGGGCACAGTTCCAGACTCCGTGCTGCTATTGAGAATTTTCATACAGAAAAACCCAGTATCACTTTGCCCAACCCGAGAAACGAACCTTTATTCTTAAATTATACTTCTGTACCTCTTGTTTTTATGGTGTTATAATCATATAAGTACATTACTTAATAAATGATTAGAATACTCAATATGAGTTTATGATGAACTTTGTAATGTATTGAAATGTAATTGAAGAGTATCCGTGATTTATGTTCCGATGGATTGACGAGGTCGGTTTCTAAATAAAATCATCTATTCATATTATGTTAAGACTGGTCCGAATTAGCGCTTGATAGAGAGAAGTGGAAGGAGAGTAGGCCTTTGCCCTGTAGTGGGACATTATGGGCTATAAATCAACATCTCAAGAGGCTCTCGTTGGGCGGCTGGGTCAGAAGGCGGTACACCTTGTTTCTGTCTCTGGAGCCCTAACCACTAGTAGCTTGGACCCTGTTCCCGATGCCGGTTGGTCCCTATTTTTTTATATTTATAAATTTATTTTTTATTATTATAAATTATATTTAAAAGATTTAAAAAAAATATATTAGTATAAATAAAGGAAATAATAATAATCATTCATATTATGTCGTTCGATGTGGTGGTCTAAGGGGGAGGCCTTCGTTCAGCAGTGGACGTCTTCTGGCTGATGATGATGATGATGATGATTATGTTATTTATATGTATTAGCCTGTATTTACATTTCTTCTTCTTTAATTTAAAAGCTTAGCTCTTGTCAGCGGAGCAATCGCCACTGCTCTCTATTTTCTGCCTTCGTTTTGACCTCTTGATACGACTCTACCGCTACTTTTTCCTTTACTTGTTGTGCCAAGCTTCATCTAGGTCTTCCACTTCCTCTCTTTCCTTCAATTTTTCCTTATACAATTGTCTTGAAGAAGTAATCGTGTCGTATCAATGGGCCAATCATTTTTCCTCTCCTTTTCGTCTTTATAAATATTCTAGATATTGCAACGTTTCTCGGGAAATATTCCTCTTAATACTTTTAACGGATACACCAACACATTTCTCGACGCAGTAATGTTCTACAATCCAAACAATCCGCCATTTTGAAATGTTAGTGATAATTCGTACAGAGACGAGACGAGGGCCGGATGATTGACAACACTAGCAACGCAATACTGGTTCGTGTTCCGATTATTGAGTGCGTAATAATAGTGATGTGACTTGAGTGCAACTTGGGAAATTTAGTATGATTTAATTATATACTTAAGTATAAGTATTGCTTACGGTGTAAAAGAGTTACATACGTTCAAGATTTTAACTCAAACTTATTCATCGATTTTTCGAACTTGTATTCGTGTGACGTTTTGTTTCGATGGAAATTTGTATAAATCAATAATTGATTTTGATGATGAGATGGGCAGATCAGTCGAATCTGGAGGGACTTGCACAGGAGGGTGGAGACTGACACATACAAGGAGAATCCTACGTACAACGGTGGGTGAAGTCGGGCTGTGGATGAAGATGATGATGATAAAATAAATAATCCGTGCCTATTTTTTATATTAGAATTTACCGTATAGGGCTTCGAGAATATTTGATGTGTAGTGTGCTACTTTGTGTTTTCCTCACTCTTAAAGGCACAAAAGCTTGGTGAATTCGATATTCAGATGTTTGTTACTCCACCACGCATGGATTAAGATGAAATTTCTACCAAAATTAAACCATGGGGCCTCAAAAGTCCACATTTATCAAACTGTTAAACAGATGATTGCTGAATATAAACCATCAATAGCCAATCATAGTAAGAGTCGTCAATGAAAAAAGAAAGAAATCTTTCTCTCTTTATCAACAAATTAATATAATTATTTGAATCATAATTTTGATGCTGATGATGATGATTCGAACTTCTAAAGCAACCTTGATCGCGGATTACCATATAGGATACTTTTTATCTGATTATTTGAAGTAATTCCTAAGTAAACTCACGAGCAACAGCTAGTAAAGTATAAAAATATCGATGCACAGTCTGCAATCGAAGTTAACAATAAGACTGTGGAAGTTCTACTATCGCCTTTGGCACAAAATACCGAAACAATTGTTCTGTTATTGTTCAATTTCGAATTTGAATGTGAAATATTAGCTGTTCATTGTTCAGCCAAAGGCACTTTTGTAATGTGTGTACAAATTTTTGTATATAATATACAGTATTAGCTAGACTATGATTTAATTTAACATAATTCGCAATGTTGCAAGTTATGTTACTATTCAGCTTCAAATTTCTAGATGCTCCGAGCGATCAATCTTGTGTGGTGGTTTAAATTATTAGTTATGAAATATGGTCTCGATAGCATGTATATTTCTACTGTATATACTTACGGCATATTAAATTCTATTACACTATGATATATGACTGGTTGTTACATACTCAATTTTAAATATTCGATTAATTTGTGTTATTGGCTTTAAAGCCATTTAAAAAATAAAAACCTTAACTACATTATAAGTGACAGCAACATCTAAAAATTGATAGATTGCTACGAATTGCGCAGTGGCTAAGCGATTAGCTTTTTACGCTTCGTGTCGCGGGTTTGATCCCCGCACGGAGCAAATATTTGTATGATCTACAGATAGTTGTTTCAGCTCTGGTTGTGTGTGTATGTGACATGTATGTTTATAAACTGTACCCACGATACAGGAGAAATCCTAGTGAAGGGCAACGATTTTTTAAATTTATTTTTTGTTTTCAGAAATGATGGAAATATGGCTAAATGGCTACACTTTCTTGTACTTTCTTCCTAATGTTGTGTGTTTTTATAAAAGTATAAGATAAATCTTATTATTTTTCCCTTTTTCATGTGTTTCGAAAAATGTTTTTTTTTATTGTAATCATATTTTACTGAGACATATATACATAAAACTTTAAACTTCAGGGCTGTCAATGCAAATATATTTTATCTTTGAAATAATTATTTCACTTACAAGTCCAATTTATTCCAATACGAATAAACTAATCCCATCCCTACACATTCTATGAAACATCGCGATTCACTAACCGCTCCTACACGTTTGAACTGCACGTTTTAACCAAAACTATATTTTGTCTACAATTATAATAGTTGAACTATTTGAAGCCATTTAGTCTGGACACTAAGTTATGGCACACGCTTCTAGATTTACGATGATGTTCTTGTATTATAATTGGACATTATTAATAATGCCAATTCCTAAATATGATGCGGCATTAAAATCTGTTAAATATATATTTATTATTTACTATAACAGCGTTTGCTTGCGACTCCGTACGCGTGGAATTTAGAATCTGATATTTTCCTGCGGTAAAATGGAGCCTATGTTTTAAGTTAGACCTCTAGCAATACATCGGTGAAAACTGCATTCAATTCCATGCAGTTGTTTTTGCAGGATGCGTGTACAAACATACAGACAGATAAAAACTGTTGTTTTGGCTTCTGTTGCACTATTAAAGACCCCCATATTAGTTTTTCTCCAATATCTTTATTTAATGTACAGACATCAGCCTGTTATAATTTTATTATATGTATAGATTTTCCATACATACCAATATCTTTACAGGATATATCCAATGTGATATGATAGAACTAACATTACATAACATCACGCCTGTATCACTGAAGGGTTGGGCAGAGGTGTACTATCGTGCACCGACATTTCGCCGATGCTGTTATTAAGTCCCATATAATAGGGGGCGAGCCTATTGCCATCAACTGGGAAACATTTTACTTATTTTATTTAAAATAATAAATTTTGTTGTAATTACAATTTAGTGCAGTTTATCAAACGGCAGCCTTATTACGTCAAAAAGCGACAGCAACGCGACAGCTACGCGACAGCAATCTCACTGTCAGCCAATACATAATATGACACAAAAATGACGTTTGACAGAAGCTATCGCGCGGTCTACGCCTGTCGCAAACTGATTGCTACATCGATAATTAGGCTGCAGGCCAGCTTGGTGAACTAAGGCCTTACCCTTCTCATCCGGAGAAGATCCCAGCAGTGGGACAGTAAGAATTGAATATTGTTATATTTTAGGTACATGAAATAGCATAATGCTTGTACTCCCTTATGAATGAGGCAGAAATGTATATACTATTGAAATTAAAATTCTTTGGAAAAAATGTTAATGTTAATATTAATGTTATACTAAAAATATATAAATAAAAGTGCAAACTGTTAGAAACGGGGAGGGGAAGAAATCATAGGGCATCGTAAAATTCGTCCACATCGCTGTCAACGGGAAAAGTGCCCAGAACGCTGGCGGCATTGCCACGTTGTATGGCAATGCTGATTCTGTGACCGAAGTAGAGGCCAGCCCTCTTGCCACGTGAAGTGAAGTAAGTACTATTGTACACCTACATATGATCATGTATGTAAAACCTTGTAAAAAATAATGGTTCTTCTAATTATAGTGACCCTGTATCTTTGGTCGACTGTACACAGGTATTGTCACTTTGGGAGGTTCATTTCATGCAGCTGCAACATGTAAAAGATTCCGTTTATGATTTTACTACCGGACTACCAGACGCACTGCAGGGTATCATCCGCACTTAGTTGATATCCCGACCAGTCGTACTCAGCGCTTCTCCTCCACATTTATTATGCGCACAGCCAAGGTGTGGAACTCTCTGCCTACGTCTGTGTTCCCTTCACATTCGACTCATCTATCTTCAAAAACAGAGTTAACAGGCATTTTCTGGGCACGCTCGATCCATCATAGACCTCACCAATCGCTTTTCATCAGGCGTGATCGAGGTCAAGAGCAGGCCCATTTAGTAATAAAAAAATGATGATAATGAAACTCCAATATCATATTAACGCGAATTATTTTATAAGTCATAGGAATATCAAATTTCTGAAGGTCATCGAGAGCCGAATGCAGTCTTTCCGTGTCTGAATTTTGACACCTTTAGATATCATATTCAAATTAAATGGACTGTAAACAGAGCTTTATTAATGTCTTTTTTTTAAATACTTATCTTATTACGTCTTGGTATCACTTACATACATCCGATATATCTTACTTCTATATATTTTAAATAACATAACAACACACCTATTTTTCCGAAGGGTTAAGCAGAGATGTACTATTGTTCACCCACATTATGCCATTGCTGTTATTGAGTCCCATCCCACAAGCCTATTGCCTTCTGCCGAGTACAGTTCTGCAGCCTAATTACGTAAAAAAGCGACAGCAACGCAACAGCCACGCGACAGCAATCTCACTGTCAGCCAATACATTATATGATACAAAAATTACGTTTGACAGAAGTTATCGCGCGATCTACGCCTGTCGCTATATCGGTAATTAGGCTGCCGGACTCCGTGCTGCTACTGAGAAATTTTATACAGAAAAACCCAGAGTCGAATCGAACTCATCCCCTAACGCTCGGCAGTCGCGTTTGCGACTACTAGACTAATGAGGCATTTATATTTTAGCCTTTACGAATCTAGACAAAGAATGACCTTCTTTAGACCAAGGACTCATACGCTCTAGTTACATTTAAACCTTCAATTCCTGCCTAGATATCAGCGAATTTATACTAGGCAATAAAATGAATTCAGAGTGACATGATGGACTATTAAATACTTATAAATGATTCACCCAGCAAACAAACAACAGTAATGATGATATGAAACAAAATAGCCTTCATGATTTTACTATTAGTATATTATTATTAAATTGATTAAGACATACATAGCGCCCGGCATCGAGGTACAATAGATTATCTGCTGTGTGTCATTTACATCACTTGAAGGGATCATCTCTATTCATTTAATTACATTGCCCCACACTAGGATTTCTCCTGTATCGTGGGTACAGTTTACAAACATACATGTCACATGCACACACAACCAGACCCGAAACAACTATCCTTAGATCATACAGACATTTGTTCAATGCGGGGATCGAACCCGCGACACTTAGCGCAGAAAGCTATTCACTTAACCACTACGCCAGCCGTGTCGAATAATTACTAATAATTACCCTAACGAAAGCCATATGAACATAATGATTTACACCAGCACGTTTTTCTTTTACCTTTGCCGTTAACGCAAGTGATAACAAAATTTTGATTGCACATGATTTGGGAAAAGAGATTCAGGCCGGGTATGAACTGCAACCTTCCTGCATGAAATGCTATTTGGTGTATACCAACTTTAGCTGTCAGGTAACCCGTCGTATTCTGCCTATCTTCAAACGACTGGCATCTGAGCCTTTAAACACAACAACCCTACCATAGTCATAATCAACAAGATGACCATTTGTTTGACCTTACTTGACCATCTTATACGGTGTGAATGTCTGAATTGTTGACCCTTATCGTGTTAATCATATACAACAGGGCCAGATCCACAACATGTCTGTAATGCCAACATTTTAATGGAGACATCTCCATCCACGGGAATTATAAAAACTTTATTGACTAAGTTGAAAGGTCGAGCTTAGTTCCAAATTCAGACAAATACATGTACGAAAACCTAGATTCGGAATAATTGGTTTCTTTAAGCCATTAAAAGGTAATTTAATCTTGATTCGTACTCGCGATCATTAGCACAGAAGTGGACACACGGCCATTGCTCTTTATTAAACGTAGAAAAATCGAACATTATTGTATTTCACAAAACTTGAGGACCAAACCGCAAATAATTTTTGACAGTGTTAATCTGTAGGCAGATCCATTCAAATCCATCCAAATCTTCACTGCAACAAAGCTCCTCATGACATGTTAAATCTATTCCAAAAAGGATCAATAACCAGAGACTTACCAAATTTTTTTCAAATCAAATCACACAAAGAAAATCCACCTTATTCAAATAAGGCCAAATAGGCCTAATTAAGCTCACCTTTCAATGACCATGGAACTGACATGATATTATGTCGGCTGATGGGATGGATGGGTATTTAAGCACAATAATTGCTACGACCCCCGGGCTATGAATTCTGCCCTTCACCTTACGAAGGCAGATCTGAGATAAATAAATAAATGGCACCATGCGTGGATCAGAGTTTATGGAAGTGAGAAGATATACAGAGAAACCTTCACACCTGAGAAACTCCATAAAGTTCCTGATGGTGTGTGTGGTCCGGCCAACCAAGCCAGCGTGATAGTAGACGCCTAACCTTTCTCATTCTGTAAAGAGGGCCGTCCCCAGTGGGGCAGCCATGGCTCGAATTTATTATTATTAGAGGGTAGAAGACGCGATTATGAGTCACCTGTTGGTAAGTGATCACTGCCCTTTAACTTATGTTATTCATAAGTTTTATGATGTTTTCGCCCGCGGCTTCGCCTTCGTGGATTACGAACCCGTGCATTTTTGCATGAAAGAGTAAAAAACATACATCCATCCTCATAAACTTTCGCGTTAATAATATTATGACCCCTAGACTACCACTATGCAAAAAACCATGTCGATCCCTTGCTCCGTTAAAAACAAAAACAAATCTATCCAACGGGAACCGTACATTTTTCCGGGGTAAAAAGGCTATGCTATGTGCTATTCCAGACTATAAACTATATCTGTGCCAAATTTCATCCAGATCTATTCAGCGGTTCTGGCGTGAATGAGTAACAAACATCCATCTATCCAAATTTATGCATTTATAATAGTAAGACTGTTTTATTGTATTGATGTGGTCCCGGATGCCTAAATTAAATAAATTAATAAATAACCATCCAACAACCTAGTTGTTACAGATGCACTGCCAAATAGAACGCCATAGGTCTTTGTTCTGGTAATTTCACAAGATGTTCCTACCTTTCATCCAGAACATAACAACGCTTAAACAGAGTAGTTGTTAAGGCGGGTGAAATTTGTAGGACTGTAGTACCTCCACAGTCTAGTCTAACAATACACTGCAAACTTCAATTATAGGTTCTTTGAGGAAATCGGAATGCATTTAATGATTTGTGGGGTGGATTTTTTTTCACTATAACGAAGAAAGAGGACAGGCTATTTTTTGGGTATTAGGTGGAACTTTTGCTTATGTCATAATAACTTATAATAGGCAAAAATTAAGGCAGCAATCTAATATTTTTCGAGCCAAAGGTCAAAGCACTAAAGTACAACAATCGGCCAGTTGCCGCAACTCATAATTGTGTGTGTATCGTTCAACGTAATAGTCGTGCAGCCGCGTTTAGCCTGCGGTTGTGCGCATGCGTCGGACTGTGCAGACGGGAGATTTTTTAATCGCCATAATCATTTGCTAGCTGCGCCTATTGATTTCAAATGTTCTCTCGAAGGTATTCGAATTCCATGACTGATAATTTGGTTTTAACAGACAGAATATTTTAGAGTTTAAAAGAAAAAGATAAAACAAGGGCAAAATTACGTTGTAAATAACTTTCCCAAATTATTATTATTAATTCATAAAACACTGATTTAATCAGAAACACGTTTTATTTGTACCAATTTTATATATTCAACCTCTGAATAGGATACACTTAAGATATTAAACACATCAATTTAAGAAGACACAACAAAAAAATTATTGTATTGGGGCACCGGCGTTCGTCTGTGTATTTATGTATTAATTACAATCTGTCTGGACTTTAAAATAGACTTTGACCCCTGAGTTTGTTTCGGCGTTTCTTCTCAGGGATAGTCATAGGAAATGCCGACGCCATCTAGTTTAAAAAAGACGTGTAAAAGTGATTGAAAAATCCTAATTGCAAAATAAATAATTTCATTTCATTTCATTTCATTTCATAATCACCAAAGTCAGCCAGTAGCGGCCATTTTTTTTTATTGTGTATTATGCAACTCTAGGCTTTACATATTGAAGACTTATGGAAGTAATAAAACGTGAAATAGATTAAAGAGGAAAGGAATATCTCAATGAATATTTAACACAAACACACAGCTGCATCTATAATTTGCAATGGTTAAATTAACTGAGTCTTAAGTTAAGGAGCGCCCATTTGAATAATTATGCGCTTGGGCATTCAAATGGTACAAATAAATCGGATTTGATATCGCTACGACAAATTGATGAGTGAGCCCGTAAAGATATTGCACCAATAGTATTGGTATTTTAATTTGTTTTAACTTAAGAGCCTCTTCATCGTTTTCCTTTCCCATTCACACAAGATGTCCCAACTGTGATATTTTACATTCTATTTAGGCTCATTCAGTTCACTGCTTGTCATCTATGATAATGCTCGCGGACACCCAGCGTGTGCCACTACGCTAAAAAAATAATGCATTGTTTTAGTGGTCTAAAACCATCTTTGCATTATTGTCTTTATAATGAAACCGATTTGGGGCACATCGATTGGATGGTTTCAAAGTCTGTAACATTTAATAGATTATAAAGAGCTAATCTCCGGAATAAATAATTCGATGCAAAAAAATTCGCTGGTAGAAAGCTACATTATTCCTGAGTGCTGTAGCATACTGCCTCATTGGTCGCGGTTCGATTCCCGGGTCGGACAAAGTATTATTGGGTTTTTGGGAAAAATGTCAGTTGGAGCGCGGAGTCTGGAACTGTGCCCGGTGGATGGCAATAGGCCCGCCCCCTATTATATGGAACTTAATAACAGCATCGACGAAATGTGCGTGTACCATGGTACACCTCCGCCTAACTCTTCGGGGAATAGAAATGTGATGCTATGTTATGTTATATTGACGACACAGTTGGCGCAGTGGCTAAGCGATTAGCTTTCTGTGCTACGTGTCACGGCTGCGATCCCCGCACAGAACAAACATTTATATGATCCACACATAGTTGTTTCGGGTCTGGTTGTGTGTCCATGTGACATGTATGTTTGTAAACTGTACCTACGATACATGAGAAACTCTACCTGTCGAATTCAAATTCAAAATTCATGTACCTATTCAAAATAGACTACTACTAGTGCTTTTTGAACGTCAAACATATGAACAGAACTAATACGCCCACCCCTGAAGAATTAAAGGCCATTGGAGCAGAATCCGATGAATACAGCCTACTACAAATTTTCCTCGATCTCATTTCTCTATATCATAGTAAATGTACTCGTACTATAAAAAAGCAGGAGAAGAAAGGAGGTGGCTGGAGTAGAATCAATGCGGATAGACGAGGATCGTGTGTTATAGCAAGTTCAGAAACGCCTGAAACAGTGGGATGTGATACGCTGCTTTGAGTGAACGCACAATATATAACATTAAATAAGCAGCCCTAATAACGTCATTTTGGTCCCTACCCGTAACCAATCCAATCGTAGACGAAGGTGGAAGGAAAGAGCCTCGACAAGTAATGAAACATGAGATCGTATGGCGTACCCTGGGCAGTCAAGCTTCATACTACTCTTGGTCACTGGCTGATCTTTCCACTCCGGCATGAGCAATTCCAGTACATGACGCCACGTTTGGTACAATGCTTGAGCGATCGACTCCTGCGCTAGTGTCTCGAGTTCGATTCCCGTACGGCTCTAAGTTTGTAAATGTTTGTGTTTGTAAATGAACCTACAATGCAGAATCTTCTTATTCTTAGTGGAGCAACGATTATTTCTTAAAACGAAAAAAATATTGTGTTAATTTCTATGGACACGAGTTTTAAAAAAAGAAATCGCAAGATCACTAAAAAGTCGCCCGTCTGCAATGATATCGAACCGATTACTGGATCGAGGAATCTTTAGTGGTGTTGCGACATGCTATGTAGATCATCGTTGTTTTGTGCATCATTATAAGTCGGCAAGCGCCTTGATAGGCGCTGCTATGTTTTTAGGACTGGTTCTGATGAGAGGATATTACTGATATACCGTATAGGCAATATTATAATATCAAAAATAACGCCTCAAAGTTCCAAGTATCCAACATTAGGAGTATTTGCAAGAATCAAATTCATCGTAGCGCATCGTCGATTTGAAGGATTTATATGGTTATTGACTATTAAATGATAAATTGAATTTAGAGAGCCTAAATTCTCGTATTTATTACAATAGTATAATAGCAGAATAATCGCCAGCAAACCACAGATAAGGAGTGTCGCGGGTTCGATCCCCGCACGGAACAAATATTTGCATGATCTACAGATAATTGTTTCGGGTCTGGGTGTATGTGTATGTGAAATATATGTGTTTGTAAACGCACCCACGACACAGGTACCCATACCTAGTGAGGGGCAATATTAAAAAAAAAAAAGACTAATTTATAAATATAGATTAAAAATTGTAAATGCTATGTTCTCAATTGCATCCAACACGATTGAAGCGTTTCAGGGCTGACACCTTTTCGATGACATCAACCTGTTGATCAAATTTAGATCACGATGTTCAGGGTCAAACTATCTTTATTTTATTCGTACAAGACTTGGTAGTATGCGACTTGGATCATGAACGAAAACTGAACAAGAACTTTTGCAACTTTCAAAGTTGTCTTCAAAGGATTTTTTATGGCTTCTCCTATCGTTCTTTGTCTTTATGTATCATAATTCTATACACATCTCTTAGTACAGTTAGGTAATCCATAGGGGATTGCATTGCTAGAAACAAACTCAGGAATAGTAAATAATATGGCAAACAACAAGGTATAAGATTTTACACCGAGTGCCTTGGCTGAATGGAACTAGCCTTAATGTAGGTATTCCAAATCCTACTATCCTACTTCCTATCCTATTTCTTACTAATATTATAAACGTGAAAATTTGTGAGGATGGATAGATGGATGGACAGATGGATCTTTGTTACTCTTTCACGCCAGAACGGCTGAACGGATCTGGATGAAATGTGACACAGAGATAGATTATAGTCTGGAATAGCACTTTTTATTCCGGGAAAATGTACGGGTTCGTAAATCACGCGGGCAAAGCTGCGGGCGGAAGATAGTACAAAATAAATAAATATTGAGTTAACGCCAGGTTGAGGACCATTTTTTTTGTAGTGTGGGTACAGTTTACAAAACATACATGTCAAATCCACCCACAACTAGATCTGAAACAACTGTTTGTAGGAACAAATGCATGGAGAAGCCAAAGATAATTATATTCAAAGGTCATGTGATTACTGATAGACCTATTATCTATATCTTGCTACTGATAAAAGATAAATTGAGACATTACACACGCAATCACTGCAATAAATCCCCATTACAACATTTCTACGAACAACACACCAAACAATAAAGATAGAAAAATAAAGTTACTCCTATTGTTCCAAGAAAAATAATCGCTCAAAATCGTGATTCGTTACAAATACAGCCATCGCATCACCAGAGGAACATTCGATCCAAATTCATTCAGATGTAAAGGTTGCCCCTCGGGGGTCAAGTCCCAACGAATGAACTCGACCACAATGAGAGCTGATTACGAAATTGTTTCGTTGCAACCTTGATATTTTCATAGTATGTATTGAAGGTTTGATAGATATTGGCAGGTATTTATTTTTTGTTTGCTCTGGATGGTTTTAGGTGAATCATTGATGACTGATTTTTGGAGGAAATGCTGATTGAAATCAGGACCAATTTTACACATAGTATCTGCGGATACATAAAAATACATGGTCATTTAAATTTTATGATTTTACCAATAGTTTCCAAGAATAAGCGATTGAATTTCGCTACGTGTGTACATTTTGCGCATTCTACGGTAGATAGCGATACGGTAGATACGCGGCAGATAGCGATAAGCTAGCCCCCTATTAATCTACTGCAAGTAAAGTATAACCAGCACACCTCTGCCTAACTCTCCGGGAATCAAGCGTGATGCTATGTTATTTTTCACGCCTTAGTTTAGAGTTCGAATGTTTCATAAATCTGTTACAAAATAACATTAACACATAATATAGGTACCTAAACAATAAATATATTTATTTATTTATTTATCATCCTTAACAGCTATCCTTACAGGTCATAAACTTAAATACATGACTAGTATTAGACCACTCTACAAGTACATAATTATGCATCTATTTTAGGAACTACCCTCACCTTGGCGGCCCTTTCATCTAAACTGCGCGCGATGCGCATGCGCATCACGTCTCGCCTAAATAAACATCTCGCGCAGAACTAGATTCCGTCATCATGTTGCTGCACCCACACGCTTAATATGGACGCAATATGTACGAGATAGGTTTATTTGAGTCTATCAAATATTGATCTAAGGTCATACGCAGGACAACACAGAATCGATTGCTGATATGTAACTCCATAATTTATTTACGCAAATGAACTAGAAAAGGTCCTTTGTGGTTTTTCAGTTGACAGATTCTATCTAAAAAAAAGGATGTCGCCTTTGATAATTATTAAGAGATCTATATCATCCTTCTTCCTACTCCCTGCTAATCCTACTATCCTACTAATATTATAAATGTGAAAGTTTGTGAGGATTGATGGATGGATATTTGTTACTCAATCACGCCAGAAAGGCTGAAAGGATCTGGATTAAATTTGGCACAGAGATAGATTACAGTCTGGAACAGCACATAGGCTATTTATCGTGGGAAAATGAACGGGTTTGTGAACCACTCTGGCGAAGCCGCGGGCTGAAGCTAGACTGTCATATATGTAAGTTAAACTTATGAACTTAAACTTCGAAATACATTCCTAAATGATTCCTGCATATCCCCGTTGTCACCTGCGCAGGAGATTGCACAGACGATGACTTCTTTCGTTAAAATAAAGATTTTTTGATTATAATTGAAACAATTCACTGACATACATCTCACATACACAAACACTTGGACCTGAAAAAAAATCTGTAAACTATACAAATAAAGTCTCTATCTGTATGACTTCCATTCATGACCAACAGAGTACCTAAATTATCATAGCATAACATAGCATCACCCCTGTATCCCCGAAGGATTAGGCAGAGGTGTACTATTGTACACCCACATTTCACCGATACTGTTATTAAATCCCATGTAATAGGGGCAACCCTATTGCCATCATTCGGGCACAGTTCCAAACTCCGTGCTGTTACAGAGAATTTCTATACAGAAAAATCCAATAACACTTTGCCCGACCCCGGAATCGAACCCAGGATCTCACGCTCAGCTGTCGCGCTTGCGTCTACTAGACCAATGGGGTTTCTAGATTATCTTATGATAATGTAGGAATTCTTGGAATTACAAACTGAACCATCTCGACCATGTAAGTGGTTTTTAATTGGTTTACAAAAAAACGGCTAAACCATTGACTATTCGACGTGTACTGTTCTAGAAGCTGTACCTACTGAATGTACATCCAGATAAATGGAAGGTCATACAGAAAGCTCTAAATACTTTGCACTATTTAGGAGATATCAGAAGCAGCACGGGGTCTGGAACTGTGCCCGGTAAATGGCAATACGCTCGCCCCCTATTACATGAGACTCAGTTACGACATCGGTGAAATGTGGGTGCACAAATACTACACCTCTGCCTAACCGAACCTTTCGGGTAATACAGGCGTGATGCTATGATTTATCTTATGTTATTTTATAGATCTGCCCTCACCTTGGCCGTCCTTTCATATTGACTGATGATCATGTTCAACGATCGATTCCGTGTCGTGTCGCCGCGCCTAAGTTCGGCACTTCTCACTTTGACTTGTGTATCATTTTAATCAGAACGGCTGAACGGATCTGGATGAAATTTGGCACAGAGCTAGATTATAGTCTGGAATGGCACACAGGCTATTTATCCCGGAAAAATGTGACGGGTTCGTCAACTACGCGAGCGAAGCCGCGGGTGGAAGCTAGTCTGTCATATATGTAAGTTAAATTTATGAGCTTAAACTTCGAAATACATTCCTAAATGATTCCTGCATATCCCCGTTGTCACCTGCGCAGGAGATTACACTGACGATGACTTCTTTCGTTAAAACTAAGATTTTTTGATTATCATTGAAACAATTTACTGACATACATCTCACATACACACACAACTAGATCTGAAAAAATATCTGTACATTATATAAATAAAGTCTCTATCTGCATGACTTCCATTCATAGCCAACAGAGTACCTAAATTATCATAGCATAGCATCGCATCACACCTGTATCCCCGAAGGGTTAGGCAGAGGTGTACTATTGTACACCCACATTTCGCCGATACTGTTATTAAATCCTATGTAATAGGGTCAACCCTATTGCCATCATTCGGGCACAGTTCCAAACTCGGTGCTGTTACAGAGAATTTCTATACAGAAAAATCCAATAACACTTTGCTCGACCCGGGAATCGAACCCAGGACCTCGCGCTCAGCAGTCGCGCTTGACCAATGGGGTTTCTAGATTATCTTATGATAATGTAGGAATTCTTGGAATTACAAATTGAACCATCTCGACCATGTAAGTGGTTTTTAATTGGTTTACAAAAAAACGGCTAAACCATTGACTATTCGACGTGTAGTGTTCTAGAAGCTGTACCTACTGAATGTACATTCAGATAAATGGAAGGTCATACACAAAGCTCTAAATACTTTGCACTATTTAGGAGATATCAGTAGCAGCACGGAGTCTGGAACTGTGCCCGGTAAATGGCAATAGGCTCGCCCCCTATTACATGAGACTCAGTTACTACATCGGCGAAATGTGGGTGCACAAATACTACACCTCTGCCTAACCTAACCTTTCGGGGAATACAGGCGTGATGCTATGATTTATCTTATGTTATTTTAGAGATCTGCCCTCACCTTGGCCGTCCTTTCATATTGACTGATGATCATGTTCAACGATCGATTCCGTGTCGTGTCGCCGCGCCTAAGTTCGGCACCTCTCACTTCAACTTGTGTATCATTTTACTGATATAAATATACAGGATGGTATATTTAAAGATTGATGCATCGTGATGCAGTTTTTAAGGCCTAATTTATACACTCGATGTATGGAGAATACCATGTTCAGTCTTTGGGTGAGATATTTCTCGCTTAAAGAGCAATTCTAATTAGTCGCCATTTTCACGCTAAGTGGATTGTTAAGCTTCCGTGTATTGTTTTCGATGAATATCAATCAACAAGAAAGGAACGCCGCGTCTATGCCTAGGCGCATCCATTTGTATTTATAACCGACTAACGACCCGACCCGGCTTCGCACGGGTAGCACTAATATCTATAGCCACATAATTTGTAGGAAGATATGACACAAAATTGCAAAAAGCCAAAA
Organism: Shargacucullia verbasci; assembly: GCA_947562105.1. Taxonomy (NCBI): domain Eukaryota; kingdom Metazoa; phylum Arthropoda; class Insecta; order Lepidoptera; family Noctuidae; genus Shargacucullia; species Shargacucullia verbasci. The sequence goes on along the minus strand of OX387297.1, from coordinate 1,970,161 downwards.
ATGTTTGTTGATCCGATCGCGACCAAATTTCCAGTATCACCCTCTGGGCTAATCTGAAGATTACCTACTTAAACATTTCATTAAAATAGCTTCAGCCGTGTATGTGCCTATAGACTGGAGTCCATAGGGCACATACACAGAACATACTTACACACATTTATCCTATCGCATCGCATGGATGGATCTTTGTTACTCTTTCACGCCAGAACGGCTGAACGGATCTGGATGAAATTTGGCACAAAGGTAGATTAGTCTGGAATAGCACATAGGCTACTTTTTATCCCGGGAAAATGCACGGATTCGTATTCCACGCGGGCGAAGCCGGGCGGAAGCTAGTTTTTATATATATGGATAAGAAAATCATGATTACAGGTTACGCAGTGGCGGTAGCGTTGTTAGATATTAGTGAAAATACATTCATGTAGCTAACATTGATTATACGATACTTGTAGTCAAATATACCCATCACTGGACCCATTAAAAACGAGTACGAGTACGCCTATACGAGTGACGAAACTCGAGATGGATGGCGCACCCTGGGCAGTCAGGGCCAACTTCACCATTGCTGACTGCCTATGGCTCGGCCTGGCTCGCCGAAAGACAAATCCGGATCATAGTCCCTCTTTGTCATCTTTAGATTATACTAGCTTTGGTGATGCGACTTCGTACGAGTGGAATTTAGAATCTGATATTTTCCTGTGGTAAAATGGAGCCTATTTATTTATTTATTTTAAGTTAGAACTCTAGCAATACATCGGTGAAAACTGCATCCAATTCCATGCAGTAGTTTTTGCGTGATGCGTATACAAACATACAAACAGACAGACAGACAGTCAAAAATTCTAAAAACTATTGTTTTGGCTTCGGTTTCTCTAAAACAGACCCCCACATTAGCCTTTAATAATTTTAATATATGTGTATAGATATTGTAGATTTCCATATAAATATATCTATAGTACATATGTACCCATTACTAACATTCTAAAACTGTCATAATAAAGTCTTCAACATTTATTATGGCTGTACAAATGACGAGTACAAATATAACGCAAGATAATAATTCAACATCCTATTATTTATTTGTACTAAAACTATTAAATCCTCTGCTTAACCCACGCAATGCCACCGAGGGAATTGTGCACTAATTGACTCCGTAGGCGTAGACTTAACCTGTCACTGCTATATTCCTACAATGACCTTTAGACTCGTCTGTGCTTTATAGTCAAAATTGGTCTAGAAATTATTATTTTGATGTCAGATTATCGTTCATGCAGAACTGATCTTTATTCGTACTTGAGTTCAGGTTTAATATGGAAAATCGAATATGGTTTAATTAAACCAGAGGAAGCAGAATTTTTTAAATAAACCTTTTTATAAGCAAATTCTCTTCGTGTAAGAAGTTGTAAGGAAAGAACTTCCATGATGGACATAATCTGATATCGTCTGGAGCACCCTGATCTTCCTCGATACCGCCATCGCTGACTGACTAATCTTTCCACTGTAGTGTGAGCGATTCCCGCGTGGTAACTGGTCCCGAATCAACAGGAGATCTACAAATACATACTATCTAAACTTATATATTCTTCATAATTTATCGGGCTTGTAGCTACATAGTTACCGCGCAGATCGGTCAATCTGCGCCTAACGCGGCCAGTCCTTGGATGGGTGACCATTTTTCACATATCGAGACTCCTCCGTGTCTCGAAAAGTACGTTAAGCAATTGGTCCCGGGTGTCACGAAGACCTATGACAGTCGTTCCGGTCGTCAGTAGCTCAAAAAGTCTGACAACCAGACAACCAGTCTAACCTTGGAATATCAGTGTCTTCCAGTAATTGGGTGGTGAAGGTCAGAAGCCAGTCGCTCCGTGTAAAATACTGATATTCAGTCGCAACCAGTTAGGTTGGAAGCTGACCCCAATGTAGTTTGCGATGAATTATATCAGGGTTGAGTCTCAGATTTACATAGGTTTGACTTTATTATCTATACATATAAATAAAATTGTAGTGTCTGTTTGTAATATTGAAATAACCATTTTTTACTACATGCATATGAATATATATACGGTACATACACTAAAATAACATTTTTTACAAATTTTGTCTGTCTGTCTGTCTGTTTGTATAGGCTAATCTCTGAAATGGCTGGACCGATTTTTACGGGACTTTTATTGGCAGGTAGCTGATGTAATAAGGAGTAACTAAGGCTACTTTTATTTTAGAAAAATTATTTTATTTTAGAAAAAAATAGGGTTAATCCTAACTAATACTGTAAATGCGAAAGTAAGTTTGTTTGTAACCTTTTCACGCCTAAACCACTGAACCGATCATTACGAAATTTTGCATATACGTTGTTAGAGGTACAGAAAAGAACATAGGGTACCTTTCATCCAGAAAAAAGTACTGTTCCCGACGGAAAGAACAATAACTTTCGACGTTCACGATTGCTTTAGGACACTAGATGGCGCTACCCGTGTGACCCGAAAAAATGCACGGGTTCGTAATTAATGCTGGTGTAGCCGCCGCGGCGGCTACAGTTGCCGAAATTTGCCGAAGGTCTATAAATGGTGTTATTTGATAGGAAATTTAATATTATTTTACAGGAAGAAAAAAAAAGTTGCGGCTTTAATGCACTACATATGTTAATTTATTCAAACGTGAAATTATGAAAAAATTTCTAGTCTGGCAAAAACAAAGAAAAATTCTTCAGACTAAATAGCGTGTGGTTGGATGGCATATTCACTGTAAATCTGGAAGTTCCTACTTGTGAATCTGAACCTGGAACATCAACGGGAAAGCGAGGACTTCCTTCTAAAACTTAGGAAGACAGTTCGGAGAGAACAAAAAAACTAAAAAACAAGGAGTTACTTGAAACTTGTAGCCTTGACTTTATACTAAATTCATACCTTCATGGTCTAAGATCTCATGAAGAAGCAGAAGAAGCATTTTCGCCTCCCTATTTTAATACAATTTTTAAAGGACACACACGCGAAGACTGCTTGTGTAGTTAATGAAATCAGTGCTCAAATAGCCGCTCTTACGCCAAGCTTAATCAACAAATATGGTAGTGTTGAAATCAAACATACATTATTTTTAACAATGATTGACGGAAAAGTGGTTCAAGTTTTGTCAGAAACTTCATCAGTGCTGTATGCACTATTTGTGGTGCAAGACCTACAGAGATGAATAATATAGAAAAAGTACGAAATAAACTTGTTGATCTTGCTTTCGACTCTGCATTGCTTGATTAGATTTATGGAACTAATTTTACATATATCTTACTATCTAGGCTTTGAAAAGTGGGCTGCCAAAACAACAGAAAATAAAGATTTGAAAACACAAATGAAGACTTATGTACAAAGGAGGTTCAGAGAAGTTGGTCTAAATATACATAAACCCAAGCAAGGCACGGGCAACACTAATAACGGCAATATAGCTAGACGTTTTTTTCAAAATTATCATTGCGCATCAGAAATCACTGGTATAAATGAGGAATTGATAAGACGATTCTATGTTATACTCCTAGTTATTTCAAGCGGAAAAGTATTAACGCTACGAAATTTAGACAGTACGCATTCGATACAGCACAACTATATGTTAATAAATATAAGTGGTATCATATGCCATCTTCTGTTCATAAAGTCTTAACTCATGGGGAAAGTGTAATTCGAAATTTTTCTGTGTTACCTCTTGGGCAACTCTGCGGAGATGCCCAGGAGTCAAGGAATAAAGACTATAAACGATTCAGGCTTCATCATACTAGAAAATGCTCTCGAAAAGCCACTAATGAAGACGTTCTACATACACTTTTGTACACCTCGGACCCTTACATAACAAGTCTAAGATTACCTTAAAGTAAAAAGTCTATGGAACTTCTAGATGAAGCTTTGGAGCTAGTAGGTTAATTTTAAGTTATTTTAAACTTTCTAATAATTATTATACTTAATTACAGTTAAGTTAAAGAATTTAATTTTATCATTTTTGGTATTTTATTTGTAATATTCTTTTATGATAGTTGTAAGTTTTTGTTTATTTTTTAAAAAATTTATTCTCAATTTTTTTAAACTCTTAAAATTACACGTATACCTATAAAGTCTATGTTATTTTAAAGTATATTTATTCAAGATTACTAGAAAAAATAATCACCTAAATATATATAAAAACATGGAAGTTATAGATTTATGACATGAAAACGACTCAATTTCCCCATAGTGCGCCGGCGGAAGCTAGTATATTATAAGATGCAGTTTTTGCTATAATCTTGAAAGGTGATAATCAACAACACCATAGCAATAATCTTTAACGCCATAAAAAGCCCGTAACACCACAAAAAGGCCCTTTAACACATAAAAATTGCTCATCCTTGGCCTCTTGATACAAAAACTAAAAAGGAACCGGATCTCCGACCCGAAATCATTAGCGACCGATAAAAAACTCAGACGCACAAAAAAAATGCAATTGTATATGATGAGTTCAAATTAATAGAATTGCGTGCTCGTTATAATAGAAATAATATAATTTGAACGTTAGTAGTTATTAGGTTATAATTATATTAATAGGCTTCTATTTTTTATCATTGTTATAAGAAATAAATTGTACATTATCATTCTCTTTTTTTTTTATATGAACGTTTATTTTCAATTTAGTAGTCGCAAGCGTAACTGTTGTGCATGAGGTCCCAGGTTGTTAGGGCAGAATTTAGGCTTAGAAATTCGCTTACGCTAATAAATCTATGGTTATTATGGCAACACGGTTGGCCCAGTGGTTGTGCGATCGCCGTCGCTACGTGTCGTGGGTACGATTCCCGCACGAGACAAATAAATTTGTATGATCTACAAATAGTTGTTTCGGGTCTGGGTGTATGTCCATGTGAATATTATGTTTGTAAAACGCACCCACGATACAGGAATTATTCGAAGAGAGTCAGTTTTATTTAAAAAAAAAAGCGGTGGCAATCAGCTCGCCCTTATTACATTATATGGGACTGAATAACGCCATCAGTAATGTGACAGTACAATAGTACACCTCTGCCTAACCCTTCGGGGAATACAAGCGTGATGCTATGTTATATTATTTTTAGCCAAGTCACTTAATATTACTTAAATATGCAATAACCACGCAATCAATGGACCGATAGCAGTGAAAGGCTACCCGACGTGGGACAGTGACTTCGTGAATGGACTCATTGCGCCTGCGCCAGTAAGTCACGCCCAGCCAGACAGGTGGCGCTGTCGTCATTCTCACACACGATTGCCATTTATTAAAACGTGTAGGTTTTCTCACGACTGGAAATTATGATCAATTTATAGTGTGTTATATAGAACAATACATGGGTTGCTAAACTATACTATAAACCTTATTTCAATATCGCTTTTGTGCTACCTTTTTAGTTTTCAAACGTTTTTTTTAGAATCTGTGTGTTTTCAATCCTTGCAGAGAATACTCTTTATCTCTCTACACTCAGGCAGCACTAGGACACACCTAAGAGCCGCCTGGCAGATCCTAGTGCAATGGTACTGGTGTCGGTATGACGAAACCTGAATTTATCCGGCGCACCCTGGGCAATCAGTCTCGATACCATCGTTGCTGATTGCTTAATCTTTTTTCTATGAGATGAGTAATATGTCATTGTCTTTCTTCCTAGGAATTATTCATGTCTGCATTTACATTTAAAACAGAAATTCACATACACAAACAGTCAGACGGAACATGGGACACGATGCGCAGTCGAACGCTCAACCAATGCGCAAACCGTACCATTATATTCACTACCAATAGTATTTGTAAGCACGCCATCTGTTTGTGCAATGACTACATCACAAGGCTGATTTGCATGTGTGCGTTCGATGCGTAAGCTCAGCGATTTTTACCGTAGATCATTGGCTAGGTTTCGTCGCCTTTTGTTAGATGGAGCTTTACATCCTAGTGTATTATCACGCTTTAGATGTTTTGGAGTCAGCTGATGTTTTAGGTAAATTTAAATTAATTAAAGTTATTTGAGAGAAAACAATATCTTTTGAGAATAAGAGACTGTACTTAAAAATCTAATCTAAGAGGGATTCCTGGACTCGGGCATATAGTGTAAGAAAGTATATTATCAAGGAAAGGTTATGTTTTAGGTTTAAGACTTAGACCACCATTTAATAAACCAAACGTGACTTGATAGTGTTCAAGATTAATTATTTATTATGCAGTATTAATTCGAAATTTATGTAAATTAGTTTCGCTCTTAATGTTTGCAGTTCAAATATTATACATAATTTACTGTGTTAATGAAATAAATGTGTACAAGCATCAAAAAGCTATTAAGACTAAGAATTAATTTGTATTTGATCTTGACATTAAAAGAAAAATTAATATTATAAACATGAAACTGAATAAAGATTTTCTATTAGTGATTTTTGCGTGCGTTATTGCAATTACCAAAATTACTGAATTAGAAACGATATTATTATAATTATCAATCGTAAATGTTGATTAAACTATCCAATATTTGGAACAAACTGATATATATTATTAAAAAAATGTATTAAGAACGTATGTTTAAATTTATGTGCAATAAAAATATATACAGATATCCCATTAGTTTAGTGAACCAATCAATCTTTTTTTATTTATAATCTTCTAAATTTCAAGTTACTGAAATAAATCAAAAATCTTCAGATTAAAATCATTTTTTATTCATTTTCAACATTGCTCACAGTAATAACAAAAATAAATATCTTCTGAAAACTTCACTCATTTATAATGATAACCGGTCTTGGGATCGAACCTTTGGGGTTGTTTTGGTCCACTGAAATCTTCACCGACAACCCTGGTCTGATCGTAGGAACCAGGGTACGAAGATTCTGTACTACCGTAGCCAGGACTGGAATTATCTACTGGTCTATTTCCTGAGGGTAAAACAGTAGACGGTCCAGTAACTCCTGATCCTTGGTAAAATGATGAATCTTGTACTGGGCGTATGAATCCAGGATATGAACCACCCTGTTCAGAAGGGATTGGTCTTCCAAAACCATCAACTAGAGGTCCACTTACATTTGTGTCTTGAGTGGACTGAAAACCAGGACGATAAGTTGTGGAGTAACCTTGAGATGGTGAACCGGGAGCCGCACTAGAAACAAATGAACCGGGAGAAGTTCCTACTGTAGAAGGCGAACCAGTAGTTGAGTAAGCGGGTCTTGAAGTTCCAGAAGATCCAGGATATCCAGAACTTGGACTAGGTCCTGGTGTTGAAGACACTATCGTGGTAGCATAATCAGGAGTAGAAGGTCCGTTTTCGTAATTTGTTTGAAACTCAGGACTACTTGTTCCAGGTTGGGATAGAATAAAAGTTCCTGGTCTTCCAGAGGTTGAAGGAGCTGGTGATGTACCGGGGAAACCACTGTCACTTTGTTGGTAATAACCAGGTGAAAAGAAACCATTACCAGACCTATCTGTAGCTGGCGATGTACTTGTCGAATAGCCAGATTTTGGAGGTCCATAATGATAACCAGTGTGAAACCTTTCAGTAGACGATGGTTGAAATGCTCCCAATGACTTAGATGGATCTTGAGAATCTAGATCATATCCAGAAGTTGGAGGTACTGCTGTACTTGAATAGCCCTGAGAAGGTCTGTTAGTAGACGATCCAGGAGTGGAAGCCACTGAGTTAAAGCCGGGAGCAGCACCATTAGAGGTATATCCAGGAATTACACTAGTACCAGAATATTCAGATACAGGTCCTATGGTCTGATAATTGTAATCGGATGGTCTTGATCCTGATGGTGTTTGAGCAGTAACAGGTCTACCTACAGCCATGGAAGTACCAGAATTAGTAGTTGACGGTCGACGTTGCTGAGGTTTCTCTCTTCGTGGTATTTCAGTACTTCCAAATCGTGAAGTATGGGACGGCATCGGAGTAGTCGATCCTAACGTATATCCTGGAAATATGGTACCAGAATGTTCGTTCCCACGTCCAGGAGTTTCAGTTCCTTTTTGCATTACACTTTTTCTCTGATCAGCTGGAGTGTACTGAGGTATTGACGTAGTTTGTGTCGATTGATAAGGTCGAGACGTAATGCCAACTTTTCCAGCAGGGTCTATTGTATTCTCGTCATCAATATCATCATCACTTCCATAGTCATCACCATCATCATAATCAGTATAAGAATTGTCTGTGGGCGAGGTTACACCGACAGTAGTAAATGGTCTTCTGGTAGTCGATTGACGAGTTCCACCATTTTGATAATATACGTTAGGAGTTATAAACGGCCTTCGTGTTGTGCCTTGTTCAAATCCAGTTCTACGCTGATCAGGTTTCATGGTGGAAGATATTTCCTGAGGACTGAATCTTGTAGGGAATTTATCCTGTTTAAATTCAGTCTTTGGTGGTTGGTAATAGTATCCACTTTCACCTTGTTGAGTTCCATATTGATTTGAATTTGGTTGCTTGACAGCATTTTTTATATAATCTGAAATTAAAGGTGTATCGGTGCTTTCTTGAGTGAAAAATTGATCTTGAGGGTGGCCTTTCTTAATTAGACTATTGTTTGGACCTTTTGAACTTTGGTTTGAAGTTTCTTTTCTTTTGCTAACTAAAGGGGCGCCGGTTACGCTATCGTATTTAGCGACTATATTTTTACCTGAACCATTTGTTACATTAGGGTTACCAATATCAATTTCTTGATCTTTTCTATCATCAAATTCTCCAGTATATTCAACTATTTTTGATCCGGGATATTTGTTTTGCAAACCCTTTAGACCATCTGAAGTAGGACGAAGATCGATAAATCCTCGATTATTTGGTTCGAACTGAGACTGTAGATTCGTATCTTCAATGCCAGTGAAAGGCTCATTATCTCCTCCTGACATGGGAAGACCAGCCACACTTTCTTGTTGTTTTATACCAAAATCAAACTGGTTATTCACTCCTGCAAGTGGTGTGTCATCATCATTTACATTACCAAAAGGTGTATTGTCTTCACCTGTTTCTAAAACTCTTCTGTTTTCTCCAGTAACATTTCGGTACTTATTTTCATCATTTATTTGATTTGAGGGCTGTCTTAATGGTAATTTACCACTTGGTCTTCTTCTAGTACTAGTAATTGGAAGATTATTAGTATACTGATCTTCCAATGTACCTTCGTCGTATTCAACGTCATTTAATCCTACGATAGGTTTAATTTGGCCCTTTTGCGGGCGACGGCGGTTTGCGGTTCCTTGGTATTTCTTATCACCGTATTTAGCTTCGTCGTAAGACCCTGCAATAAACACAATATTGTATTAAATGTGATATAATTAAATAAACGGTAAATGTAATTACCTCTCTCACAAGATAAGATAATAATCTAAAGTAACTTCAGGTATAATCATACCACTAGAAATAATGCTTAAGTATGACTGATTAATTGAATAATTTACATGAACAGCAATTATGCAAGTTTCATAATTAGAGATCAGTGGTTCTATTTCTATTATTGCGCTTCTTATTTCTCATGAGAAGAACAATACGTATTTGTAATTTTTTAAGTCTAAATAACTTAGATGGCTATATAAGTAATTGAATAACTTACCATCATCAAAAATTCCAGCTGCCTTATCTCTAGCAGCTTGCTCAATAACTCTCTTGATAGCTTCAGGTATCGGTGGAGGAGTAGGCAGATGGTCGCCTCGAGGTTGAAAGCCGTTTTCATCAGCAGTATAAATGACACTGTAGACTTTTCCATCATCACCCGTATAAGAATATGACCCTTGAGCTTTGGTTCCATTATCTACTATACCATTTTCATCAGCATGGATACCATTTGAAGTATCAAAACTGTATGAGTATCCGTTTGGAGTACGGACGTTCTCATAGTTGAGAATCACAGCGTTTCTATCAGCTACAGCTTGTGGTCTTTCGGGTCGATAGATAGGTCCAACAGACGAATATGTTGAGGTCGACGATGGAATGTCAGGGAGAGGAGTTGTGCTGGAGACACCGTTGTAGTATGATGAAGGAACTGTAGGTGTAGACCCGGACTGGTATACATTATCAGAACCTCCTGACCCAATTGGTACTAGGTTTTGGTTGCCAGATTGATACTGCTGCAATTGTACGCCTCCAACATTCAAAGGTTCCTGGTTTTGGTAAGATGCTTGAGTTGCTTGAAGTTCACCCAAGTTCTGGACGTTAATCGGCTGACCTGAGTAAGTTCCTTGAGGAGCTTGTCGTTGAGAGCCGTCATAGTTCAATCCGTATTGGTTGCTTACTGGTTGGGCGTTTAACAGCATTCCTTGAGGAGAAGCAGTTGTTGGTAAAAATCTTTGCTGTTCTGGATTCGCCTGGCCATCTGAATATTGCGTGAAACCTTGGTTACCTCCAGGTATTTGAGCAATATTTCCAGGACTTATTACATTTTGCCCCTGATATTGGTTCAAAGCTTGATTAATAGGCACGCCAGTTGGCATTGATCCTTGCTGTTCAGTAACATAACTCTGTCCACTAGGATATTTATTTGAACCCTGATTTTGACCCGGTTTCTGGTACACTGATCCCGGAATTTGCACAGTTCCGTCAGATGTAATATAATTTTGTCCCGGGTATTGATTCAAAGGTTGGCTACCAAATTGACTATAACTGGGATTATTAAAAGCCGGTCCAGATGTTGGCTGAGAAGTAAAATCTGGTTGAATATTCGTTCCAGAGTTTGGTGCTCCTAGAATTTTCGTAGAACTTGGTAAGTTTTGAATGTCCCGCTGTCCTTGAGTAGGTCCGTATTGGTAGTTAGCCTGATCCAATTGCACTGGAAGTCCTGTTACAGGATTTATTGGAAAAGCTGTAGTCTCATAACCTTCGGGCGGATAAGTCGTTGTTTGCGAGAAAGCGTAAGAAATAGTCGTTGTTGGGACTTTAGGTATTTTATCCCCAAAGTTAACAGGTTTTCCATTAATTCCGTAGTTGATTTGAGATTCTTGTCCTCTTTGTCCAACTCCAGGTCCTGTGTGTGATGGATGAGGCAGTTCTAAAGGGACATCAATGTCTCCAAGATTACCCCCAGCAAATTGGGCACCTGGTGGTGGAAGGTAGGTGCGGTCCAATTTATCGGAAGCTGCTAGGCCTATGGCCAAGAGAATCTGAAACACAAAAACAAAGATATAAGTTTTTTTACGGAAAGCTTGAAGAGAATAAATTTGATCTCCATTGTTTGTCATAAAACAATGAGTACATATAGAAAACTATGCAAAAATCTAACTGGTAATAATTAGGTACGACTAACTCATTTCTAGATGTCATCATACAAGTCGATCCGGAAATCGATTGTCCCCAATCCCAAATAAGCCAATAGCCTGAATAGACACCATTCTATACTAATAAAGTGTATCTTATTGTGTTAGCTGAGCACACAAAGGAGGTACATTACAGTATCAATCTTTAATGAGACCTCATTGTCAGTATTGTCACCAGCAAAGTTTAAGCGCTTTCGTTTACATCTAATTACGATGTACAGTGCGGGACATGGAAAAGTATACAGTAGATAAATATTTCTTTGAATGGCAAATGAGTTAAGTTAAGAAGAGAAAATTTTGTCAAATATTATAAAATATTGAAGATAGATTCTTTTTAGTTAAAGAGTTTTTATTGGAAACTTAGTCATTCAAATACCGGAACCAAAAAAAAAATAGAATGCACATGATCAAACTCAAAATCTGTGATTTTACATGAATTGTTTACAGCTGAAATTAAATTTAAAATGAATGTATAATTGAATACCAACCGAAAACCACTTCATCTCTTTCGATGTATCCTCACCAGGACTCACTTGAGATGTGTGATATCCCAAAAAATCTAATGTTATTTATACCACCCACAAACCCATAATGACCATTTAGATGTTCGTGGGCACGTGACAGACGAACAGCGTGACAATAACCTAATTGTTGCTGTCACTATACGCGAAATATTAAACGTATTTATTTTATTATTTCATCACTTGATAAAATTATAGGCCTTGGCATTTTTATGGCCAGCACTGTAATTTGTTGGTGACAAACGTTTGCCCACGTTTTGAAAGTGACATAATGAGGCTTTCGAATTGCAAGCCTTTTTGTTGGCCTAGGAAGGAAATAGGTGTCACAGAATATCGACCTTCTAAAATGAAACTGAAAATCTGTAATGTTACTCATCAATAACTTCCTTTTTCACAAAGTACATAGCAGCACGCCTATATAACCAAAAGGTTTAAGCAGAGGTGTACTATTGTACCACATTTCGCCGATGCCGCTATGAGAACCTATTGCCATCTAACGGGCTCTCAAACTACAGGCTGCTACTCCGAATTTCCTAATAGATAACCCAATAACACTTTTGCCGGACCCAACGATCCCAGGTCCTCATGGTCAACAGCCACTTACGACCACTAGACCGATGAGGCGGCAGTTCCAGCTTATAGTTTACCTATGGGCATAATACACTATACCTATGCATCAGCACCTAATGCCCATTACTGTGTGTATGGTGATAATTGCGTCTTTTTGTCTTACGATTGATTTTATTACAATTCTCATTTTTGAAAAGCATTTTTTACAACTCACGTACATTCATTTATCGTATGATAAAGACTTCAATGAAACATTGATACACATACACATCGCATAATTACGACAAAACAAATAAATCATTAATACTAACTGTTATATGCCTCATTATGTAGCATGTATCGGTTTAATTAGCTATTGTTTAAAAGGTTACTGCAGTAAACACTCATAAATCATTACTCAATATCTAGTTAGACCTCGGACTGGTCTAGATCTTGACTCTTCCATATCATTAATCATCAACTCAAGCTTTCGAAGACGAATGCTGGACATTTGCTTGGCCTTTACCGTTTTCCGCCATGACACCCAATTTTCCACCGTCCGCGTTCATTCTGTCTTTCTGGATTCTTCAAAGGGTTAAGCAGAGACATTAATAGACGATAGACATTTCACTGATGCCGTAATTGTCGTATGTAATAGGGAGCGTGCCTATTGCCATCTAACAGACATAGTTCCAAACTCTCTGCTGCTACTGGGAATTTTGTAAGAAAAAAACTTTGCGGGGATCAAACCTGATTAATCAGCACGACCGCTGAGCGTGAGGTCCTAGGTTTAATTCCCGGGTCGGACATTGTATGTAGTAAAGCGGTACTTAATAAAGGCATCCGCAAAATATTAGTGTACCTACAGGAATACACCTCTTGTCATCATCATCTGTCTAGCCTTTTCCCAAATAATAGTCGGCATTCAGTCTAACCGGTCGCGACTGAATATCAGTATTTTACACAGAGCGACTGCCATCTCATCTCCACCACCCAATTACTGGGAGACACTAAAACTTTAAGGTTAGGCTGGTTGTCAGTCGTACTTTTTGGGTTTCCGACACCTCGAATGTCCTAGGAGTTTACTTGACATCCGGAACTAACAGCTTAACGTGCTTCCCAAAGCACGTATATTTTCCGGGATAAAAAGTAGTCTATGTGCTATTCCAGACTATAATCTATCTCTGTGCCAAATTTCATCCAGATCCGTTCAGCCGTAAGCACGTATATTTTTAGATTTATTAAAAGTAGCCTATGTGCTATTCTATACTATAATCTATCTCTGTGCCAAATTTCATCCAGATCTGTTCAGCCGTTCTGGCGTGAAAGAGTAACAAAGATATTTTTTTTTTTTAAATCGTTGCCCCTCACTAGGATTTCTCCTGTGTCGTGGGTACAGTTTACAAACATACAATATCACATGCGCACATAACCAGACCCGAAACAACTATCTGTAGATCATACAAATATTTGTTCCGTGCGGGGATCGAACCCGCGGCGCATAGCGCAGAAAGCTAATCGCTTAACCACTGCGCCAACCGTGTCGTCAAAGATCCATCCATCCTCACAAACTTTCACATTTATAATATTAGTAGGATAGGATACAAGACAATATCCATTTTGAAACTATACATACTTTTACCTTGTCCCTAAAACAATGAACAAATTCTCAAATTCCTCTTCAGCATAGTGGCATCTGACATTCACTCGCGACCCATCAGGCCTACAACACTAAGTGAAAGGTCGTCGAACACACGATTGTACTTCATTTGTGAGATAATCGTTATTGTCTATGTAATTACTCTGTGACGTCCGTGAACTGTGAACTTGCTGTTAAGGCATATTTTTTAATAAAGATTTACTGGCCCATAGAGAAATGTTGTGATTAACTTATTTAATTATATTGAAATTATGACGCAATAACGAAACGAATATTAAAGTTGTAATTTCTGGTGAAAAAAATACGGCCGCGATCAGAGATCGAACCTGCAACCTTTTTGTTAATTACACCTAAACATAATTAAACTATTATATCGATTATTTCTTTAGTCACTTATCCATACAGAAAAACCCCAATAACACTTTACCCGACCCGAGAATCAAACGCAAGACGTCGCGCCCAGCAGTTGCGCTTATAACCACTAGACCAATGAGAAAGTCATAATAAAAATCAAACAGAATATTACCACCAAAATCTTAAATCTTCTTTCTAATCCGATCTAATTGAAATGGTATACTATAAAAATATTCTATTCTTTTTCCTTAATTCTTCTTGACCTTTGACTCTATGAATGAACTGTACCTCTATTATGAGTTTTTCACTATTTACTTTCATAGTAAATGTAAATTTTTATGCAAGCGATTTTAGTTCTTAACTTGGTTACATTAGGGATTAGAGTCGCTAACATGACGTCTCTATAATATCGTAAATAGTAAATCAAAACTTAACTATGACACATATTTCACATAAGCGACTCTAATCCCTAATGTAACCAAGTTAAGAACTAAAATCACTATCATGAAAATTTACTTTACTATGATAGTAAATAGAAAACTCGTGATAGAGGTACTCTGGCTGTCATAAAGCGTCTGTAATGAACAATAGAGTCATTCGGTTCTAAAACTGACCAATGTCATAATGCATCGTGAGATATTGACTTAAGAACTCAACATATATAAAGACAAAAAAAAAACTAAAAAATGTTGTTTTGGCTTCTGTTGCTCTAATAAAGACTTCCATATAAGTTTCTCTTCAATATCTATATTGTACAGACATCGGCCTGTTATAATTTTATTATATGTATAGATATCAATGTATTAAATTATTGTATGAGAGATTTTTTTTTTGTTGTCTTCATAATTGTCAGAACAAGGTTTGAATGAAAGAAAATTTTTGGGAAATCCACTGGAAATATCGGAAATTTGGACGGTATTTTTGTATGAATTGGTCTAGTGGTCGAAAGGGCGACTAGTGAGCGCGAGTTTCTGGGTTCTATTCCCGAGTCGGAAAAAGTGTTATTACGGTTTTTTGTATGGAAATTCTCAGTAGCAGCACGGAGTCTGGAACTGTGCCCGGTAGATGGCAATAGGGTTGCCCTCTATTACATGGGACTACATGAGTGTACAATACATCTGCTTAGTCCATCGGGAATACAGGCGTGATGCTATGTTATTATGTAAACTTTACGTTCAAATGTAGATTGTCCCTTTTTGCAATACGAACCTCTTCAATTGTTTCACTATAAGTTTGAATTCCAAGTATAAAGGATGTTGCAAAGATGGATGGATGGCGGCATTCATATTGTTTGATAATAATCTATTTTATTTTTGACTAACTTTTGCCGGCGACTTCTAATAATAATAAATCTTTTTTCAAATTAAAATGTTACAATAAATACCAAGGTAATAAAACCTGAATACATAGAGCCTACGTTACATTTGCGTCTGAACTAGGTAATCTTGTGTTTCAGGCGTTCAGTTCTAGCTAAATCTAAAATAAACAGAAACTTATTTATTACAATATAATTATTAGGTATATAGTATGAATGAATCCTATTTATAATATTATAAATCCTACTTTAATATTATAAATGTGAAAGTTTGTGAGGATGGATGGATGGATGGATCTTTGTTACTCTTTCACGCCAGAACGGCTGAACGCTTCTGGATGAAATTTGGCACAGAGATAGATTATAGTCTGGAATAGCATATAGGCTACTTTTTATCCCGGAAAGATGTACGGGTTTGTAAACTACGCAGGCGAAGCCACAGGCGGAAGCTAGTTATACGTAAACCTAATTACGCTTTGCCCGACCCAGAAGTCTAACCCAAGACCTCACATTCAACAGTCACGCTTAGAACCACTCGACAGGGGCAAGTTAAAAGTTCCTACAAAAGTCTGAATACTCTTATGTGACAATCTCTTTTAAAGAGAAAAAAGCTGATTGTACTAGCAAACAGTATAACGCTATCGTGGATTGGATTCCTGCGCGATACATAATATTTGTATAAACTTCAGGCCTGAGTATTTGTAAACTATAACAATGATACAAAAAGAAACTGTGAACAAGAAACAAAAACTTCGATAACCAGCGCCATCTATCTCACCATTCATGAAAAAAATTTAAACGACCTTCACCTCTCTGCTCGCCCCAGCAAATGCGTGATGATACCGCAATATTATAAATTACCTACGATTGCTCTCAAAGAGTGTGGCAATCCTTCAATAGTTTATTTCAGTTAATAAAAGTAATGTTCTAATAATGATCGTGTATTAAGTTAGAATGATATTAGGCGTAGAACTAGGACTATTTGTAATACTATTGCTTAATTGCAATAAGCAATGATAGCCTAGTGGTTGAACGCTTACCTTCCATGTGAGAGGGTACGAGTTCAAACCCGAACCGCACCTCTGACTTTTCGGAATCATGTGCGGATCAGAATTTGATTATCATTTGCGTTAAAGGTGAAGGAAAACGTCGTGAGGAAAGCTGCACACCTGAGAGGGCTCCATAAAGTTCTTAATGGTATGTGTAGTTCGCCAACCCGCACTAGGCCAGCGTGGTGGACTAAGGCCTTACCCTTCTCAATCTGAGAAGAGGCCCTTGCCCAGCAGTGGGACAGTAATGGGCTGAATTTAATTTAATTGCTAAATTATGTACGAACTTTTTGACGGCACGGTTGGTGCAGTCGTTGAGAGATCGACTGCTGAGCTACGTGTCGCGGGTTCGATTCCCGCACGAAACAAATATTTGTATGATCTACAGATATTTGTTTCGGGTCTGGGTCTTCGTGTATGTGAATACACACCGTGCCTCGGAAAGCACGTACTTCCGTTGGTCCTGCGCCTGATCTCTCTCCGGTCGTGTCGGATTGCCGTCCCATCGGACTATGAGAGTGAAGGAATAGAGAGAGCACCTGTGTTTGTGCACACATGTGTGCTCTATAATGTCTCCTGCGTATTTGGCTAATCTCCGTTGAGATTGGCCGCCGTGACCGAAATCGGTCAGGAGGACATTATTATTACTAACTTTTTAAGCACTACAAAATAGTACTACAGTGGTTTTATGTTTAACTAATATTGAGTCCATTATTTTAAATAATAATAAGATACTATAGCTCAAAAGACTATCATATTGGTCTAGTGGTCGCCAGCACGATTGCTTAGCGTGAGGTTCTAGGTTCGATTCCTGGGTCGGGCACAGCGTTATTGGTTTTTTTCTATATGGAAATCCTCGGTAGCAGCCTGGAGTTTGGAATTATGCCCGGTTAATGGGTATATCATCATCATCATCATCAGCCAGAAGACGTCCACTGCTGAACGAATGCCTCCCCCTTAGATCACCACATCGAACGACATTCCGCCACTTACGTCTATAGCTTCGTCGAAATGTGGGTATACACTAGTACGCATCTGCTTAACCTTTCGAGAATACAGGCGTGATGCTATGCTATATTACTATGTAGAAACTTTTTAAGCTCTTCAAAATAATACTTTAATGGTAATATTATCAGATGGTATTCAGTTGTTTTTTTTTTTTTAATTAATAATAAGTTATTAGGTCCCTAAATTGGCCTACATTTTATTCAAGAAGGCCTTAGGTGAAATCTCTGTCTTCTGTTGCGACAGTTCAGCTCAAATAATTACGACACTTTCTTCAAAAGGCTATTCCACCCTAAATTGGTCTCACATAAATCCTTACATCATTACAATCTGTCTGGACTTTAAAATAGACTTTGACCCCTGAGTTTGTTTCGGCGTCTCTTCTCAGGGATAGTCATAGGAAATGCCAACGCCATCTAGTTTAAAAAAGACGTGTAAAAGTGATTGAAAAATCCTAATTGCAAAATAAATAATTTCATATCATTTAATTTCTCTAATTTTGTTAATTTCTGTGTAGAAAAGAAACAAAAGCAAGTATTATATTTGCAGAGATTACATATTTGCTTCTCTTTGTCCTCATCCTAAGCGGTTTTGAAGAAAAATACTACCAAACTTCTTTGTTAATAAAATTGCGCGTTGATGTCTTTTCTATTGTATAGTATTCTTATAGGAAAGACATCAACGCACTATTCTCAGTGTAAAAGAGATTTGGAACATATTCTGTGCATAGTGTAAATAATAACTAGGATTTTAAACACTTGTATTGTGTACTACTTGTAATGATAAACTAATAATGGTATTTAAAATGTTTTTTTGCTGTTATGCCAGAAGAGTGACACAGTTACTTTTTACAATTTTTTTATGAACAAAATTATATATGTTCTTGCATTTTTCGGATATTATGAAAATATGTTTTTTTTTTTTTTTTTTTTTAAAACGTTGCTCCGCACTAGGATTTTCTCCTGTATCGTGGGTACAGTTTACAAACATACATGTCACATGCACACACAACCAGACCCGAAACAACTATCTGTAGATCATACAAATATTTGTTCCGTGCGGGGATCGAACCCGCGACACGTAGCACAGAAAGCTAATCGCTTAGCCACTGCGCCAACCGTGCCGCCAACGGTTTGTTTGTTTGTTGGTTTTATTAAATCAATTCCTTTAACTTAGGTACGGTACCCTAAAAGCTTGCATTTATTATTATTTTCCGGGTCTATTACAGCCTACCTAACCGAACCAGTAAATGTGTTCTTCATTAAAAAACTTCGGTAACCTTTAAAAAATACAGGTTTTACAGTCCGAGTTATCGATACTCCTTACCAATACCTTTCTTAACTGGCATCATTTAAGGTCATCCACAAATAGACAAGTTCATCTTCGAACATAATATGATATTGAGATGACGAAATTTAGCCGAGACTTGGAAGTAGATCGATCTGCACCCAAGTATATAAAAAGTTATGTACTTGTATCAATATTATCAGTTGCATCCACAGCTTCTGTGTAACAAGTTCAATTTGAAACAACAAAAAAATGAAATTGGTAAGCGCAAAAAAGTTTTGTGGAACTGTAAAAAGGTTGATTGAAAAAAAGACTGCTTAATTGGTGTAGAGGTTGCAAGCGCTGCTGGGCGTGAGAACTTGGGTTCGATCCTGGTTCGGAAAAAGTGTTTTGTATGGCATTTGAATTGCTTATTACCTATATGGGACTCAATAAGGGTCTCACGTGTGGGTGTACAATAGTAGTACACCTCTGCCTAACCCTTTAACGAAATCAAACATTATGTTATATAAAAATTTACTTTGTTTACTAAAGCGTTTGTTTACTAATTTGCTTTGCTTATTAAAGCGTTTTGTTCTTTTCTTTAGATACTTTTAGCCCATAATCGAAAAAGCATGACGCTCTTTTATTAAAATGAGGCCAAATATATCTTAACATGAGAATCCAGCATAACAAATAAATGTTAACCAATTAATTTTCCAGTTCATTATCTTAGCCGCTGTCGGTTTGGCTCAGGCCGCCAAACTGGAGAGGACCTACCTCCCACCCAACGCTCAAGCCTCATCAGGATCCGCCTTCCTCCAGACTCCTCGCCAGTCTACCGGATTCCAAGCCACCAATGTCTTTTCCTCCAAAGGGTTCTCCAGCCCCAACGCTTTTGCCCAAACCGGAGCATACTCGGGCTTCGAATCTCGTCCTGAGCGTGCTCAGGCTGCCCGTGAAAGGAACGCTGCTATCCTCCGTCTGGACAACTCCAATGATGGAGAGACTTACGCGTATGCTTATGAGACCGAGAATGGCATCTACGCTGAAGAGAACGGAGTGGCGACCAATGGAGTCCAGGCTCAGGGCGGTTACTCTTACACTGGTGATGATGGCAAGGTTTACTCTGTGAGGTGAGATTTTTCTATCATTATTTTTATCATTTAAAGTATTATAAAACATGACTATACGAAAATCTTTTTATATTATTGGTTTCAGCTTAATATTTTAATACTGTCTCATTTTCAGGTATACTGCTGACGAGAATGGCTTCCAGCCCCAGGGTGACCACCTCCCCACTCCTCCTCCCATCCCAGAAGAGATCCTGAAGTCTCTGGAGCAGAACGCCCGCGATGAAGCCGCAGGCATCTTCAATGAGGGTAAGAATTTATTAACACTATATTATCTATCACTCCTGAGGATAACCGAGTATTGTGACGCTTCTTAGAAGAGCCCTATATCCAGCAGTTGATTAATAGCCCAATAGTTAGTTTAAATTTTCTGTATAAATTTGTTTTACTATAACACATAACATAGCATCACGCCTATATTCCTCGAAGGGTTAAGGAGAGGTGTATTATGTACACCCATGTAATAGGGGGCGAGTCTATTGCCATCTACCGGTTACAGTACCAGACTCCGTACTGCTACTGAGAATTCCCATATAGAAAAACCCAATAACACTTTGTCTGACCCGGTAATTGATCCCAGGATCTCATGAAGCAGAATCCAATGAGGCAGTCAGTTTTAAAATATTGGCCCAATTATAATGATTTCATACTCACATTGACTATGCTTTAGCATACCAAAGTACTTAAAATTATGAGTTCCATCTATCTATAACTGGCTTCTGCCCGCGGCTTTGCCCGCGTGGTTTACGAACCCGTACATTTTCCCGGGATAAAACGTAGCCTATGTACTATTCCAGACTATAATCTATCTCTGTGCCAAATTTCATCCAGATCCGTTTGGTCGTTCTGTTGTGAAAGAATAACAAAGATCCATCCATCCATCCATGCTCACAAACTTTCGTATTTATAATATTAGTAGGATAGGATACTCATTTGATACATATTTTCGTTTCCAGGAAGCTACAACGAAGGAAAATATAACAGCCAACAGCAGTACCCTCGTAGCGGCAGCTCCATCGCTGGAGTCCAGAAAGCGTACCTCCCTCCCTTCGCTCAGAGCAACATCCAAAGGAGCGGAGCGAGACAACCCTCCTTCAACGCTAGAGACGGCTACCGTTATTAGAGACTGATGATTATAACTGTTAAACGATTTATCGCCTAATGTATTATTTTATAACAAAAGAATTGGTTTTATTTTTAAATATTTGTCTAAATCCACTTCGAAATATTTGTATCAATGGTTTAATTAATTACACATTACATAACATAGAATCACGCCTGTAAATCCCCAAAGGGTCAGGCAGAGGGGTACTATTGTACACACAGATTCAACAGACATTGTTATTCAACCCCATTGTGGGCGAGCTTATTCCCATATAGGAATTGGCTGGTATAGATAATTTACACATAAAGAAGCCCATGAATACTTTGTTCGACGAAATCCAACTTAGGACCTCGCTCTTACCAGTCGCGCTTGCGCAAGACCAATGCGGCAGTTTACAACAAATAATTCTTATTTCTTTTTTTTTATTCTTTTTAGAAACGTTGCCCCACACTGGGATTTCTCCTGTGTCGTGGGTACAGTTTACAAACATACATGTCACATACACATACAACCAGACCCGAAACAACTATCTGTAGATCATACAAATATTTGTTCCGTGCGGGGATCGAACCCGCGACACATAGCGCAGAAAGCTAATCGCTTAACCACTGCGCCAACCGTGTCGTCAAAATATAAATAATGTTAGTGACAGGTAACTTTAATGTTACAGATTTGAGAGTGCATTTGATAAAGTTATTAACTATAACAATTCCCATCCCACGTTCATCGTGGGATGAATGAACAAATAGATGGTAATTGTTTCTTAAAATATTGAGTAATTTGAAAGAAATCAGTGATAAGATCTCTTAGAAGAAATGTTACTAGGTACTTGTCGTAATAGCTGGTAAAAGTAGATAGATCATCCAGTAACAGCCTGCCATAGTCAGAATGAATAGTGAGGCTTTTAATACGACGACACGGTTGGCGCAGTGGTTAAGCGATTAGCTCTCTGCGCTATGTGTCGCGGGTTCGATCCCCGCACGGAACAAATATTTGTATGATCTACAGATAGTTGTTTCGGGTCTGGTTGTGTGTGTATGTGACATGTATGTTGGTAAACTGTACCCACGACACAGGAGAAATCCTAGTGTGGGGCATAGTTTTTTAAAAGAAAAAAGAAAATATATATATATGTAAAGATCAAGATGCGTGTAATGTTTTACAACTTGTACATAACTTGCACAAGTAAACTGATAAAAAGAGGTCTAGACGATAGGTTAGCTGCATATCACAACTTTTGCAACAGCGATGCTTAAATTCAATTTAAATTTCATACGTAACTTAAATTGCTTAACTAGCATCAGTCTATCTAATCTTAAAATAATTAAGGACTTAACTTGAAAGTAATCTAAAGTTTAATTTTTTTACAATAACTATTGCTTATGGTCTAGTGGTCGCAAGCGAGATTGCTGAACGTGAGGTCCTGGTGTCAATTTCCGGGTCAGATAAGTAGTGCTATCGGGTCTACATTTTTATGGAAATTCTCAGTAACAGCATGGAGTCTAGAACTGTGCCCAGTAGATGACAATAGGCCCGTTTTAGATGGGTCTCGGTAACGGAGTCAACGAAATATAATAAATAATAAATTTAGGTGTACTAGTACACCTAGTAATAGTGTAATAGTACACCTCTACCTAACCTTTCGGGGAATACAATGCTATGTTATGGTATGTTGTTGCTTATGGTTGGTTCTTCAATTATAAACGTATAAGCATTGTTACGATTTTCAGTCTTGTTGCATCATCTAAATACCTATTAACTTCTTTTTTGTAACACTTAATAATATTTGGTTTATAAGAGCACATGTTAATATCTTCGAATGATTGGGTTTCTTAAGGATTTTTATGTTTATTATTTTTTATTGTTTTTAATGTTTATTAATTTTTAATTTGTATTGTTTTTCACACTCCATAATGTAATATTATTCCTGATGCCCCACACTAGGATTTCTCCTGTATCGTGGGTACAGTCTACAAACATACATGTCACATGCACACACAACCAGAAACAACTATCCACCGAAACAACTATCTGTAGATCAAACAAATATTTGTTCCGTGTAATTATCGAACTCGCGACACGTAGCGCAGAAAGCTTATCGTTTAGCCACTGCGCCAGCCGTGTCGTCTGTCTGAATGAAACGCTCTGTTAAACGGCAATCTGCAACGCAATAACTGCCGTTAGTCACGCCCGCCAAAGCTCGTATATCAAATTAAATTTAACGCCGCGTTATCTTTGACGTGTAAATAGATTTGAGCGTTTGTTTATAAACAATGAGGAATCTGTGTTAGCTTTGGCGTTAATCAGAACGCCCGTGTAAATAAGTTCTTAGTTCTAAAAGAAGGTTTACCATAATTCAGTATATAGTAAAATAATAGTAAATCGTTATCAAACATAACATCACGCCTGTATTCCCCGAAGGGTTAAACAGAGGTGTACTATTGTACACCCACATTTCGCTGATGCCATTATTTTATCCCATGTAATAGGGGGCGAGCCTATTGCCATCTACCGAGCATGTTTCCAGACTCCGTGCTGCTACTGAGAATTTTCATACAGAAAATCCCATAACACTTTGCCCGACCCGGGAATCGAACCCAGGACCTCACGCTCAGCGGTCGCGCTTGCGACTACGAGACCAATGAGACAGTCAAAGTCAATAAAAATAGTCTTGTATTCATTTAAATAATTTATTCAATAAGTCCTTTAACAAATTAACAGTCTCTAATAACGGTAGCCGTCTCTAGCGTTGAAGGAAGGTTGTCTCGCTCCGCTCCTCTGGTTGTTGCTCTGAGCGAAGGGAGGGAGGTACGCTTTCTGGACTCCAGCGACGGAGCTGCTGCTCTGAGCAGCATCGTTGCGGAAAAGAGCGTTGGTGGTGACAGCGGATTCAGCTTTGTTGTAGTTGTTGGCTTGAGCGTTGTTGTAATACTGTTGTTGGTTGTCGTCGGTGTATTTGGCTTCAGTGTAGGATCCTGGGAATAGAAAAGTGTAAAAATGTTATCTTTTTCCATTATCTTGGAAGTAAAGTTTAGTAATTATACTTTTATGTAAGTCGGATAAGCAGGCTATCAGTAATAGTAATAAATTTGGTATCAACAATATTTATTTGAGGGCACTTGGCGCATTGGTTGAGCGATCGACTACTGTGCTACCTGTCGCAGGTTCCAATCCCGCACGGAACAAATATTTGTTTGGTCTACGATAGTCGTTCCGGCAGCCTAATTACGTAAAAAAGCGACAGCAACGCGACAGCCACGCGACAGCAATCTCACTGTCAGCCAGTACATTATATGTCACAAAAATGACGTTTGACAGAAGTTATCGCGCGATCTACGCCTGTCGCTACATCGGTAATTAGGCTGCGGGTCTGGGTATTTGTGCATGTGAATATTTGTGTTTGTAAACGCACCCACAATACAGTAATTATTTGCAGAGGGGGGCAACGTTTTTAAAAAAAAAAAAATTACAAAATATGTTGCCCGCCCTTGTATTTCTCCTGTATCGTGAATACAGTTTACAAATATACAGCTTATATTTACAGACCTGAAACAATTATTAGTAGAAATATTTGTTTCGTGCGGAAATCAATCCCGCCACACGTAGCGCAGAAAGCTAATCGCTTAGACGCTGCACATATGACACTACTAATTAAAAATCATATAAGTTAGTTGCCTGTATTGCGAATTTCACAAAATTGGCACACACGATCTACTCCACTAATTACCTACATTTGTAAACTGTCTGTAAAATTCTTGAACGAGTTACCATCAAACCTATTATGCTTAATTGGGCACATTTGATTGATTAGTTAACTTCAATTTTTTTCATCAATTCAGTGGCCCAGAAATTTCGGATTGCAAATAGCAGAGTAATTTAAAGATTTCGATCTTCACGTCACGATAACTTTGCTAGTCATCTTCCTAAGGTCTAAGGTCATTCTAGACTGTGGGATCATTGGTTTCCAACACTTGGATCGTAGTTTCATTATAGAAATCAGACTGTGTTAATCAAATTCTAAATGCTCACCATCGTCATAGATGCCAGCAGCCTCATCGCGGGCGTTCTGCTCCAGAGCCTTCAGGATCTCTTCTGGGATGGGGGGAGAAGTGGGGAGGTGGTCACCCTGAGGCTGGAAGCCGTTCTCGTCAGCTGTGTACCTGAAGATAAGATACGAGGATCATTTTAATATTAGTATACATACTTGGCGTCTATCTCATAGGAACTTCATCAACCTGGACCTCATTTTTAATAAAAAGAAAGGTAAAATAATAAAAAAAAATATAATGGATCAGGTATGAATCTTCGGTGATTAAGTAATAACAAATATTTTTTCAAGAAAGTAATCCAAACTATAAAACAGTAAAAATAATATCTATGTCAGGTGTTCAATCTTTTATAGTTTATAAAAAGTAATGAGGAAACACTTACCTCACAGAGTAAACCTTGCCATCATCACCAGTGTAGGAGTAACCGCCCTGAGCCTGGACTCCATTGGTCGCCACTCCGTTTTCCTCAGCAAAGATGCCGTTCTCAGTCTCATAAGCATACGCGTAAGTCTCTCCATCATTGGAGTTGTCCAGACGGAGGATAGCAGCGTTCCTTTCGAGGGCAGCCTGAGGACGCTCAGGACGAGATTCGAAGCCTGAGTAAGCTTCATTTTTAGAATAAGCGTTGGGAGCTGAGAATCCATTGTTGGAGTAAGCGCCGGTTTGATCTCTGAATCCGTTGGACTGGCGAGGAGTCTGGAGGAAGGCGGATCCTTCTGAGGACTGAGCGTTGGGTGGGAGGTAAGTCTTGTCTAGTTTGGCGGCCTGGGCCAAAGTGACGGCGGCTAAGACGATGAACTGCAAAATAATATTGACGATGAAAGTCAAAATTCCATGCCTAACTTTCTGGTTTCCGTTCATGTTTTAAACTACCCCATATCCATGCATTAACAAAAAAACGAATTTTTATGACCAAAATTAATGAATATAAAAGATGTTTTATACATTTTTTAAGCTTTCCAACTTGCTTAAAGCTTCCATTTCAATACAAGTAGCTTCTTTACACTTACCAATTTCATTTTATTTATATTTTTTGTAAGATTGAACTTGCTGCACAGAAGCTGTGGATGTAACTGATAATATTAATACTGTACACTAGAGTATATATAGTTAGGCAGACGATCTACTTCAACATACGTCGTGGTCAATGTTTCATAATGGCGATATTATGTTATGTTCTATGATGAACTTGTCTAATTGTTGATGACCTTAGATGAGGCTCGTTATGAAAGTTGGTGTATGATTAAAGTTTAATGATAAAATGATACTGAAAAATGTGGCTTTCTATAGGTTGTGGAGGTCAAACTGTATAAAATGATTGTTTTGCTTTACATACAGCGAAAAATACTGAGATAAATTATTATTAAATTTATAATAATATCATTTGTTGATTGAGTTATGTAGTATATCGTATTTATTTAATTTATTTAATACTTGCAAAGTTTTTTAAATCATTTTTTTTTAATTATGGATATACTTTACTGAACTCTCCATAGCTTCACTAGATGCCATAAAAATACCAGGGCTACAACTAAAATATTTTGCAGTATAATGCTGAGGTGGCGTTTCTTTTTTGTTTTTTGTATATATTTTTTGTTATCTTTGCGAGATCCTATTTTCTTTTAATTGGAGAAACAGCGGCTCTGTAGGATCACATTGTTTATTTTCATTTTAATAGGGTATTATTAATTGGGGTTACAACAGTTCCTCCAGGATAAGTAAGCCGACGGAACACTGCCGTGTCTTCTTTCGTCACTACAGCGTATATACACTTATTACTTTTTCATGATGAGAATAATGAAGTATTATTTTATCTTATAGCGGAACATGTCATAAAATTATTCGACAAATGCCCATTGTAATATATGTAAGATAAAAGAATTCAACCAGGGCTAGCCATATTTCTTTCTTCGTCCATCATGTAGCTTCACTTGCTTAGAGTTAGGACCCAGGACCAGTGAAACCAGGCTTTTTATAGCCTACTTTACAAGAATCTTATAATATCATTCAGAGCTACATAGCTACCGCATAGATCAATCGATCTGCGAGGTTAAGCAGCGCTTGACTTGGTCAGTCCTTGGACGGGTGACCATTTTTCACATGCCGAGACCCCTCCGTGCCTCGGAAAACACGTTAAGCAGTTGGTTCCGGGTGTCATACGAAGACCTATGACAGTCGTTATGGGTGTCAGTAGCCCAAAAAGTCTGACAACCAGTCTAACCTTAGAGTATCAGTGTCTCCCCGTAATTGGGTGTTGGAGGTCAGAAGGCAGTCGCTCCATGTAAAATACTGATGTTCAGCCGCAACCGGTTAGATTGAAAGCCCACCCTAATGTAGTTGGGAAAAGGCTAGGCAGATAATGAGCGGTCTCATTCGTAAAGTGGTTGCAAACGCGGCTACTGAGCGAGCTGTCCTAAGTTCGGAATTTTTGTGTAGTATTCCGGAGTTTGTTTATCGTACTTACCTACGACTTCAGTTACTAAGTCCCATGTAAAAATATATATGTTATGCATGTCTTTTAATATCTATCAGAATAATCATGGGTGCATTTTAATAGTGCACCTACGATCATTCCGTAGTTTGTCCATCATCATCTGCCTAGCCTTTTCCCAACTACATTAGGGTACTCCCAGTATAATCGGTTGCGGCTGCATATCAGTATTTTACACGGAACGACTGCTGTCTGACCTCATCCGCCCAATATTACGACTCATTATTACTTTAAATTTAGACTGGTTGTCAGACTTTTTGAGCTGCTGACATCAGTAACGACTCTCATATTTATTCATATGTCACCCGGGATCAAATGCTTTACTTGCTTTCCGAGGCACAGAGAGTTCAAATTCAATTTATCAAGGTTCAAGAACGGTTACCTGTCCAAATCTGCTAAAATAGATAGATAAAATCAAATAAACTTACTACAGGCACTTTTAAAAGGTTACAGGACTCTAGTTGTACGATTTGAACTCTAGTTAGCCTCTCATATCGACTCATCTGTGCAGTAGTTGCGCGGCAACGAGCTGTTTATGTCCTATTCTAATTTAAATAAATAAATAATTGAAATTCTTATAAACTGATGATGACCCGTTCCGTTACGGTTTCTCATTATAAACCTTACAATTATATAAAAAACGGAGCGGTTGGCCCAGTGGATTAACAATTAGCTTTCTGCACAACGTGTTGCGGGTTCGATTTCTGCACGGAATAAATATTTATATGGTCTACAGATAGTTGTTTCGAGTCTGGGTGTATTTGCATGTGTTAAGTATGTTTATGAACTCTATCCACGGTACAAGAGAATCCTAGGGCAACTCAAAATAATCCTAGAGCACTAACGTTTACTTATTGAATGATAAAAAAATGGACATAAACTAAATAAGGTTTTCAACATAGGCAAACGAGTTGTGCTATTTTATTAATTTTTATAGTACCTTTCAACGCTACATTGAAGTATAAAATCAAAATCAATTTAGTAACACTAATGTAGCTAAGATGGTTATAATTTGTGGCACTAATTCCGCAATAAACTGTGGATTTTGTTGCAAATGATTTGCTGCAACTTAATTTTTTCTTCTATGTAAAAAGCTTTAGAGAAAAAACAGGTACAGATAAATCTGATATTAAAATTATATATAATAACTATGAATGTTTGAAATCATTGTTTCTCAGTTTTTGAATATTTTAAGAATATTTCTATGTTTTTTTTTTTCTTCTTATACTATGTAGGTTGTGCTAAAAAATTAAAAGAATTGAAGATTTATTTATTTCTATATTTACGAAATGTGGGTGTACACCTGCCTAACTTTTCGATATAAGCGTGATGCTATGTATTTATCAATATATACTATCGCAAACAACTCAAAACAATAGAGGCTTCTTTTAAATTACTTAGCGACTCTAATCCCTAATGTAAGCAAGTTAAGAACTAAAATCGCTTGCATGAAATTTTACATTTACCATGAGAGTAAATAGTAAAAAACTCATAATAGAGGTACAGATCGGCTGCAAGGACAATCTTTATACATTTAGTTCTTTTAATACTTAACGCACTTAAAATTAATTGAAATCTTAAATTGGGTTTAGTACCCTTAATTTGACAATGATAAAATTGTTTCCACCTAATTTGAGCCTTGTGCGCATTGATATATACTTCAAAACTATCAAAAATGCATGGCGGATGTTATACATTTTTTACTAGCTTGTACCATATTATAAAAAGCTCACAAGGTTCAAATTAGGTAGAAACAATTTTCGCATTGCCAAATTAAGGGTCGAAAAATTAAAAGAATATATTTTGTCTTAAATACTTTCTTTAATAAATCTTTTATCGTTCATCAGTCTCTAATAACGGTAGCCGTCTTTAGCGTTGAAGGAGGGTTGTCTCGCTCCGCTCCTCTGGTTGTTGCTCTGAGTAAAGGGAGGGAGGTATGCTTTCTGGACTCCAGAAACGGAGCTGCCACTCTGAGTAGCATCGTTGCGGAAGAATGCGTTGTTGGTGTCAACGGAACCAGCGTTGTTGTAGTTGTTGGCTGGAGCGTTGTTGTTGTAATACTGTTGTTGGTTGTCACCGGAGTATTTAGCGTCGTTGTAGGATCCTGGGGATGATGAAAATTGTTAGATTTTATAAAACTGCTGAAAACTGTATTTGAAATCATTATTTTGTTTGAATCAGATCAGATCAGACTAAAAGCACATTAGAATCGTGAAAGGAACAAAAATCGAAATTGCTATATTATATGTAGACAGATTACCATCATCATAGATGCCAGCAGCCTCATCACGGGCGTTCTGCTCCAGAGCCTTCAGGATCTCTTCTGGGATGGGGGGAGGAGTGGGGAGGTGGTCACCCTGGGGCTGGAATCCGTTCTCGTCAGCAGTGTACCTGAAGATAAAACAAGATAAAAATATTGGGTCAAAATCAAATGAAATCTAGATTTCAGTCTTGAGTCGTCCATTTCATGAATATTACTTTATGAATTCTTTTGAAAATAGATAAAGACATAGTTAATAATATTTCTACTTTTATAAAGACTCACCTCACAGAATAAACCTTGCCATCATCACCAGTGTAAGAGTAACCGCCCTGAGCCTGGACTCCATTGGTTGCCACGCCGTTTTCTTCAGCGTAGATGCCGTTCTCAGTCTCATAAGTATACGCGTAAGTCTCTCCATCATTGGAGTTGTCCTGACGAAGGATAGCAGCGTTCCTTTCGATGGCAGCCTGAGCGCGCTCGGGACGAGATTCGAATCCTGAGTAAGCTCCATTTTGAGCGTAAGCGTTAGGAGCTGAGAATCCATTGTTGGAGTAAGCGCCAGTTTGATCTCTGAATCCGTTGGATTGACGAGGAGTCTGGAGGAAGGCAGATCCTGCTGAAGCTTGAGCGTTAGGTGGGAGGTAGGTCCTTTCTAATTTTGCGGCCTGGGCCAAGGAGACGGCGGCTAAGACGATGAACTGGAAAAATAAATGAAAAATTAAGCTGAATGTTGAAATTTCAAGATTAGGTCAGCTCTTTTTGTTTCTGATGATGATTTCTACTCCAGATTAAGCTCTAATCGAATGGCAATCAACAACCCCTTTTGGACAGTAAAACTAACTCCCGTTTTATCTTCTTTAAGTTTAAATAAATCTTCAGATATTTTTATGTGACTTAAGCTTCTTAGCTACCTACTGAAGCTGTTTCAATATAATTAGCTGCTTTATGCTTACCAATTTCATTTTTATTTTTTTGTATGATTGAACTTGCTGCACAGAAGCTGTGAACACAACTGATAATATTGATACTGTACACTACAGTATATATACTTGATTGATCGATCGATCTACTTCACGACGTAACTCGCAGTTAATGTTTCATAATTGCGATATTATGTGTTCGAAGATGAACTTGTCTAATTATCGATGACCTTAAGTAAGGCTCTTTAGGAAAGTTTAGGTGAGGTGTAATGATAGCACAACATTGAACAACAATATTTCTTACATTTGGGAGGTCAGATAGTATTAGAATTTGATTTTCATTAAATACATATCGACTGTGAACTGGCAACTGGTACTATCTTATTTTTGACAACATTACAGAATTAAGAAGAACCTATCGACCGCGTTGAGCATACAACGCGGTCGATGTTAGTACAAATTGAATGAAGTCGATTTTGGCGTCTAATTTTGATTCAAGTAAAATATGCTTGTTGCAGCCCTGCTGGGTATGAAATAATTTTGAATAATATAACCAAGTAAAATCCTCATTAAATCGAGATAAGACGTGTTGCCAGTTCACAGTCGATATATACCATTAATAATTATAGCCGACACAAACTCAAATTCATTTCTTATTAGGAGAGTATAGATGTCTAGTACATCTATACTCGCCTATTCCATATCCTATTCAAGTTATTAATTATTATTTTTTTGAGGAATAATTACATATCGTGAAAATCACAGTAAATGTGTTAGATATTCAGACCTGTACCTCTATTATGAGTTTTTTACTATTTACTTTCATAGTAAATGTACATTTTCATGCAAGCGATTTTAGTTCTTAACTTGGTTACATTAGAGATAAGAGTCGCTAACATGACATCTCTATAATATAGTAAATAGTAAATCAAAACTTTATTGTGACAAGATGTCACATAAGTTAAGAACTAAAATCGCTATCATGAAAATTTACTTTACTATGATAGTAAATAGTAAGAAGACTCGTGATAGCGGTACTGTAATCCGGTTTGGATTACAGTACCGCTATCACGAGTCTTCAAAGGCAATCATAAAGTTTAATTTTACATTGGTGAATACGTCTACGATACGAATACGTAAGGGACTTATTTATGTTGTGGGGTTTATAATTTGAGGATCATCATCATCATCATCAGCCAGAAGACGTCCACTGCTGAACGAAGGCCTCCCCCAAAGGGGGGGGGGTTTGCCATAATCCCCACGCATGGCAGGCGGCTTGGGGATCGCAGTGGCTCACCGATTAGTAAGAGGACGCTGCTGCCCGTCCTCCGGTGTCTCAATTTGAGGATGAATGCTTTAAATTACATAAATATTGCGTCAAAAATTTTCAGTAGATAATGCAGTACAATGTTTTTTTTTTTTAATAAATCCTGATATTTAATAAAACCCATAGGAAGAGGTCAAATGTGGGCGAATGAGTTATGTCTTTAATATTATATTTATGACGTTCAAAAAGCATTATATAACTATAGTCTAATTTGAGACTGCCTCGTTCGTCTAGTGGTCGCAAGTGCGACTGCTAAGCGTTAGGCCCTGAGTTCGATGCCCGGGTCGAGGAAAGTATTATTGAATGTTTCTGTATAGAAATTCTCAGTAGCAGCACGGAGTCTAGAACTGTACCCGACAGATGGCAACAGGCTCGCCCCTTATTACATGGGACTAAATAGCGCCATCGGTGAAATGTGGGTGTACAATAGTACATCTCTGCCTAACCCTTCGGGAAATACGAGCGTGATGCTATGATGCTATGCTACTTCTAACTAGAACATAAAAATAACATTGACGACACTTTGGCGCAGTGGCTAAGTGATAAGCTTTCTGCGCTAGGTGCCGCGGGTTCGATTCCCACACGGAACAAATATTTGTATGATCTACAGACAGTTGTTTCGGGTGTGTGTTTGTAACATGTATGTTTGTAAACCGTACCCACGACACAGGAGAAATAAAAGTGAGGGGCAATGTTTTTTTATACCATCACGCCAGTATTATTTTAATACTTAGCAGCGTCATCTACCTAACCTTATCCTTACTAAAATGGGGTCGGATTCCAGTCTTACCGGTTGCGGCTGAATATCAGTATTTTACATGAACGTCTGCTATATGACCTCCGCCACCCAATTACTGGGAAATACTGATACTCTAAGGTTAGACTGGTTGTTAGACTTTTTGGGCTGCAGGCACCCGGAACCAACTGTTTAACGAGTTTTCAGAGGTACGGACGGGTCTCGATGTGTGAAAAACGGTCATCCATCCTACGACTGACTTCAGTGCTACTTTAAAACCTAAAGGCAGAGTTACTTTTACTTCTACAGAGCAACGAGCAAACCTGCGGGCTATCATATTCGCCCTTATAGACAAAGCCCTTCGCTCCCTTTCAATGTTAGCATTGCCATTGACGTTAGTAGTAACCAAATGACCGAGGTATTCAAATTGTTCCACTCATTCAAGAAGAACGCCATTCAGTCGTATAGGAGGCACATCGCGACGGTATGGTCCCGCCTCAGAAACAATGTACTGAGTTTTCTTTACATTGTATACTAGCCCATGTTCCAATAATTTAATCAAATACTCTATAATGAGCTTAACTTAGAATTTTTTTACATAAAAATAATTATATGTATTTACAAATGTGATACGGCTTATCATTAAAAATTATAAAATTAAATATTTATATCCATGTACTGAATGAGCAATAAGTTCAGCAGTATGATTGCTTCCACTATCAACATCAGTTTGGAAGGTTTCCTTCGCCTCCGACACCGTCGGTTCTTCGACAGACATGGCATGGCAAGCAACATTTAACTTGTTGATTGCCAAGATATCAGTGTCTCCAGTTTTTTTATACAAACAAGCTCTCCTTTAGACATCTTATCCACCAAAGAAATTGCTTTATGAGCTTAACTATCGATTTTACAAAACTTAATACGAACGACTTATTCTTAATCATCATCATCATCAGCCAGAAGACGTCCACTGCTGATCGAAGGCCTCCCTCAAGGGGGGGTTTGCCATAATCCCCACGCTTGGCAGGCGGGTTGGGGATCGCAGTGGCTCACCGATTAGTGAGAGGACGCTGCTGCCCGTCCTCCGGTGTCTGGCCGCAGTTTTAAGACCTACCCGGGTCAATTTACCCGGGTTATTCTTAATACGAATAAAATATTAAAATCACAAAACTAATATTTAAACCTGCACCCATAAATTCACCAGTGGGCTATTTTAATAAGGTGAACCCAATTTCTGATCACACGTCAACGCTTCAGACATGTGTTATATTTGCATAATTTCCTTTTGGTTCTAACCGGTTTAATAGTATTTCATAGCAAACTAGATCGGCTTCGACCAAACTAATAAAAATAAGTACGTAAACTCTGTACGTAGATTCTATTTGATGCTGTTGTGAGCCACTGTCATGCCGTAATATGCTCGTCACAGTTGTCAGTATAATGTTACTTACATTACTGTTTAATTTTCTAAAACAGTATAAATTTGACAATCCCAAACCAATTGCACCAAACTCCTGTTAAATCCCATTTTACTTTAAATTAACAATTTATTAATTTTCTTTTTTTAAAATCTAAAACTGGATTTTCACGTATATTAAAACAAATATATATTGTCATAAATACATTATTTAATAAGTCCTTTTACAAGCATAATCAGCAGTCTTAATAACGGTAGCCGTCTTTAGCGTTGAAGGAGGGTTGTCTCGCTCCATTCCTCTGGTTGTTGCTCTGAGCGAAGGGAGGGAGGTACGCTTTCTGGACTCCAGCAACTGAGGTGCCGCTTTGAGTAGCATCGTTGCGGAAAAGAGCGTTGTTGGTGACAACAGTATCAGCGTTGTTGTAGTTGTTGGCTGGAGCGTTGTTGTAGTTGTTGGATTGAGCGTTGTTGTTGTAGTACTGTTGTTGGCTGTCGACAGCGTATTTGGCGTCGTTGTAGGATCCTAAGAAAGAAAATTGTATGATTAAGTAATAATGTAAAAGCTGAAGTAATTAATGACTACAGCAGGCAATTTATAGTCTTATCGGATACGAGACAAGATCAGTCTGTCCTATCAGATGAAAAAAGCATCGATAGTGTGAAAAGTTACAACACTTTGGAATGTTATATCATATTTCCACAGACTATTCCTCACCATCATCATATATGCCAGCAGCCTCATCACGGGCATTCTGCTCCAGAGCCTTCAGGATTTCTTCTGGGATCGGAGGAGGAGTGGGGAGGTGGTCACCCTGGGGCTGGAAGCCATTCTCATCAGCCGTGTACCTGAAAATAAAACGGATATAAATAATGTCTTAAAATCAAACACTAATAATATAATGTGTATGCTATTATGTACAATGTCAAAGTTGGTAATATTTCTACGTTTATAATTATAATGACAGAAGAAAACTCACCTAATGGAGTAAACCTTGCCATCATCACCAGTGTAAGAGTAACCACCCTGGGCCTGGACTCCATTGGTCGCCACTCCGTTCTCTTCAGCGTAGATGCCGTTCTCAGTCTCATAAGCATACGCGTATGTCTCTCCATCATTGGAGTTGTCCTGACGAAGAATAGCAGCGTTCCTTTCGAGAGCAGCCTGAGCACGCTCGGGACGAGATTCGAAGCCTGAGTAAGCTCCATTTTGGGCGTAAGCGTTGGGAGCTGAGAATCCATTGTTAGAGTAGGCACCGGTTTGGTCTCCAAATCCATTAGACTGGCGAGGAGTCTGGAGGAAGGCAGATCCTGCTGAAGCTTGAGCGTTGGGCGGGAGGTACGTCTTGTCTAGTTTGGCTGCCTGAGCCAAAGTGACGGCGGCTAAGACGATGAACTGCAAAATGAAAGTGATATAATTAAATTAGCTGTTAAGATTTAAAATAGGTTTCCTCTATATCTATGAATTAGTTAATACCAATAATCAGCTTAGTATGGTAATAAAAGTAGTCGGTATTTTTTCAAGACTCATTAAAAATATGTTTTGTTTTTCTATTTCAAATGTTTTTGAAATAATACTTGTTCTAAAACTTTTTTGTAAATTAAAGTAACTCCAAAGCTTACCAGTTTCATTTTTATTTGTTGTATTGTTGTTAGATTGAACTTGCTACTGAGAAGCTGTGGGTGCAACTGATAACCTTAAAACATTATCACAGTATATATAGTTGGGTTCAGATCGATCTACTTCATCGGCAGTCGTGGCCAATGTTTCATAATCTCGATATTATAATGCTCGAGGATGGACTTGTCTAATTGTCGTGGATGGCTTTATGTGAGGCGGCTCGTTAGGTCAGTTAAGGTATAATTAATAGTTTAGGTGAAAATCGTAAACGTTTGGTAATATAATTGCCGCTAGATAGTGAAAATTGTAGGAAACCGATTTTCAATGATAAGCAATTAAATATAAAAAAGTTATCACTCTGCATCATTGGCACGTAGAAGCGGAGATAATGAAATTAAATGAATGGCACTTTTCATAAACACGTGACTTTTATAGTCTTCATTATAATTGATTTAATTTCTTAATATTTGAGCCTGTCTAAAACTAATACTGATTTTAATTGATATACCTACATACAGTCTTCACCATTGTCTTTTAAATAAAAATTTTCCTGCAGCCCATGTATATTTATTTTTCCTTTAGTCTTTTTTCGATGAACACCGAATGTTTTCGCTAATATATTTAAAGTTACTTTCAAACAATAACCATTATTAACAGAACTATTTTTAGAAGGGTTTTTACTAAATGGATTATACCTATAGTGAATCCTCACCAACAGCGGCAACAGCTACCGATTAAATAAATTCAATCCATTACTCTGCCACTGCTGGGCAAGGGTCTCTTCTCAGAACAAGAAGGGTTAGGCTTTAGTCCACCACGCTGACCCAGTGTGGGTTGGCGAACTACACACACCGTCAAGAACTTTATGGAGCCCTCTCAGGTGTGCAGATTTCCTCACGATGTTTTCCTTCACCGTAGACGCAAGTGATAATCAAATTCTGATCCTATCGCTATCAAGCTATCGATTAATCCAAAACCTATTCATAAAAAGTTTTCTAACACATCAATTTAAAACAAAAATCTTGGTTCTCTCTCACATACCGCGCTTGACATACAAATCCTATTTGAATGGTCGTATTACCGTACATACAGATACTTAGTCTCGATCGCGCATCAATTTTTGACCTTGCGCGCTTACACATTCCAATATGATCTTCTCTTGTAGGGTGACCATGCTTCAAGATATATCTTCATAAATGTCAATGTGTCAAATTGACATGAGTTGTCAATTGACATGACAGGCTTTATGTAATGTATGGCTGCGTTTATTTGATGATTGGAGTTGATTATGCAACATTGAGTCATTATAGTATTATGTATTAATAATAGTTTTGTAAAAATTTCATTGTCAAAATTTAATTGTTATATTCAAGTGTATAATAATATTATGTAATGAATGCCGTGTAAATTATTTCTTTTGGAGGCCACAATTGCAGGGACAAGTTCAAATACTATAGTAATTTGAGTTGTTAATTTAATTTAATATTAGTTTTGTTTAGTTTATACCTATATACATACAATAAAGAGTATTTATGTTAATATATTTCTATTCATTCAAATTAACACCAAAT
Source organism: Shargacucullia verbasci (assembly GCA_947562105.1). Classification (NCBI taxonomy): domain Eukaryota; kingdom Metazoa; phylum Arthropoda; class Insecta; order Lepidoptera; family Noctuidae; genus Shargacucullia; species Shargacucullia verbasci. Next base: position 1,932,565 of record OX387297.1, on the reverse strand, counting down.
TTCTGTGTAATTAAATATAATTTATAAAATCGTTTAAACATCAGTTTATAATTTAATGAATGTATTTGTATAATGAAGCTTTTAAAGGTTTAGCATTGAAGCTCAGTTAATTAGAGAAGGTATTTACAATACTTATTTAGAATTCACTGTCATGGAACAACTTTAGCTATGAAGTCAATCTTCCATTATTATAAAACGATAAGGATCAAAATGAAATTAATTAGTTAAGATTTAGATACTCTAAGAAAAGTTAACATCTCTTTTGCTCGAATTTCAAGACAATTTTGTCAGAAGCCGGCCGCTAAACGATACTCTTAAGGCTAAAATTTTAGCTACTTGGGCAATATATGTGATACTTAAACACACTCGACGGAAGAACAAGATGAAGAAAATTGAGAATCTTTAGGCACGTATTCCGCACTTGAGTCGGCAAAGTGGCATGGTCACCCTACACTGATCTGACCTTACAATATAGATCGGCTTCCGATGATCATGTGATAGTTTAAGTCGTGATTAATTAAGTTTTGCCAAATATTATGACTAAATAATATCGATGTAAAGCAATACAAATATAGGACATGACGTGAGAGTGCTAAGCTGTTAGGTTAAAAATATTTTATATCATGTTCTGACAAAATTAATTTGATGTTATTTTTCTGACAGTTCAATTTAAACTACGTATCTGTATACATAGAAATACAGCATCACCGCCTTTATTCCTGGAAGGGTTAGGCAGAGGTGTACTACTGTACACCTACATTGCGCCGATGCCGTTATTTAGTCCCATGCAATAAGGGGCGAGCCTATTGCCATGTACCGGGCATAGTACCAGACTCCGTGCTGCTACATACATACAGTAAAAACATAATAACACTTTGCCCGACCCGGGAATCGAACCCAGAACCTCATGCTCAGTACTCACAGCCACTAAGCAAATGAAGCAGTCTTTTTTAAATACCTAAGATTTTTTTTTTGTAAAATTACATTACATCACACTTGTATTCCATTTGTATTCCATGAAAGTTTAGACAGTATTGGTGTACATCCATGTTGCACCAATATTATTATTGGGTCCAATTAACGTAATAGAGGGCGAACCTATTGCCATCTACCAGGCACAAGTCCAGACTCCACGCAGCAACAACCACCCGGAAATCGAAACTCGTTCCTCACGCTCAACAATTGCGCTTGAGACCACTAGACCAATGAGGCATTTCTTTCTTTCTTTTTTTTCTTTTTTTTTTTGCCCCACACTAGTACTTCTCCTGTATCGTTTACAAACATACATGTCACATGCACAAACAACCAGACCCGAAACAACTATCTGTAGATCATACAAATATTTGTTCCGTGCGGGGATCGAACCCGCGACACGTAGCGCAGAAAGCTAATCGCTTAGCCACTGCGCCAACCGGGTCGTCGTATTTATTTTCATAAACTGTTTTTTTTTTTCTATTGTCGATTACCAACTTTTTTGTACATTTCTAACTTGTTCACAATGTCTAATTGATCGTACAAATGATATGAATTATGTTAAGTAAAAAGAGGTTAAGTAATTTTTACTTAAAAGTGCTTACTTCAGTATCTCTCAAACATATCTGCAGATAGCATAAATAGTTACAATTTTTTTACAATCGTAGCTTTACATAACTTATCAACTTGTGTCAAGATTTGCAATCGTTGTGGATACCTGGGATAGCGTTTTTTGTATTGAATTAAAGTTATCTCTTTAACACTACAATCCTAGCTAAGAGCATATGGGCGACATCAATCATCAATAAGAAGTATGCGCACGCAGCTTTAAATAGAATGACCATTTTCAATAGATGAAACGCAAACCGTTGAAGTAACATTGCCGATGTTGAAAGATATTATTTCCATTTGAAGTAGGTACAATCGAGCTTATGGGAACAGATAGAGTATATCTAATAGACTTATATCACGCATGGTGTCTAAAAAATAATATTTTACATCGCGAGGTTTCCCTTCTCAGGTAACAAAACGATTATTTCAATACAATAGATAGCAGCATGCTTGAATTTTATCACTAAATCCATACTGCCATCATAGATCGGCAGCCTAATTACATAAAAAAATCGACAGCAACGCGACAGCATTCTCAGTGTCAGCCAATACATTATATGACACAAAAATGACGTTTGACAGAAGCTATCGCGCGATCTACGCCTGTCGCAGACTGATTGCTGCATCGGTAATTAGGCTGCCGATCCGTAGAGATACAAGCTATCTTAAGAGAGTCGCTCATACCATAGAAGAAAGATTAGCCAATCAGCAATAGAAAGATTAGGGAATCAGCAATATCGAGGCTGCACAGGGAGCATCAGACAATCTCAGGTTTCGTCAGTCGTAGAGAATCTTTCCTTGTTCATCATTGACGATATAATAATGATGACTATTTATTCTAGGGTACATAAATTAGGACTCTGTTCGGCAGTGAACAGAGCCAGAGATATAATACATCTTCCATTATTTCAGGAATGAGCACAGCCTTAATCAAGACAATCAAACGAAGCGCGACGACCTAAATGGCAGCGCACCATCCGCTTTCATAGATCACGGTCGCAAGTTCAATTCCCATCGCGGCATACATCTGTATAACCCAGAAATATCCTTGTGCGTTTGATTTTGTGTAAATAATGGAAATCACAATGCAAGAAACGAATGTGATTATTTGAAATAATTCTTTCATATCAATACTAGTGACTTGCCCCGGCTTCGCAAGGGTAGCAGAGCACGCCTTTATTTTTTTTTCTGTCGTAGTATCGTATCAGCCCGTTACGTCGAGCATTTACTCGGCGCACGCCAGTAAAGCTCCCAGTCGGTATGATTTTTTTCGACATCTTCAACTATTATCATCATATTTCAGCCAATTTACACAAAAACCTAACGAATTATACACCTTAACCTTCCTCATGAATCACTCTGTCTATTGCTAAAAACCGCATGAAAATCCGTTCAGTAGTTTTTGAGTTTATCGTGAACAGACAGACAGACGGACTGACAGACGTGGCGGGGAATTTTGTTTTATAATATGTAGTGATATGCTCGTTAAATAACAAGAATAACCATAGCAATTAGTTCGTTATTACATAACTTAATAGTACCAGCATTCACATACTATAATCATATAATTAAAACACTTCTACCTAACCCCTCGGGGAATACAGGTGTGATGGAAGCATTATAGTCTAACACGATAAACTGAAAACGTGCCTTTTTTGACCTTATTTCAAATTATAATGAATAAGGCAGCTCAAACATCTACTCTACATTGTTCTCGAACTCAAAGGAATCTTAATAGAGCTTCACGAAAGTTTGTCTGAATTTTATAATAGGTCTTAATTAACTCTTGAGCTTTTTTCGACGTTTACAAGGCGAGTTAAAGAAAACGGTGACGCTATTTACTTAATAAAAAAAAAATCAATATAGAAAAGATTTCTTTGCCAATACTACATTTTTTAAAAAAAACACTGTCTCACTCTAAGAAAAATTCCTGTATCGTGGGTGCGTTTACAAACATATATTCACATACACAAACACACCCGGTACAACTATCTGTAGATCATACAAATATTTCTTCCGTGCGGAAATCGAGACCGCAACACGTAGCGCAGCAGTCCATCTCTCAACCACTGCGCCGACCATGCCGTAACGTATCTTATAAAAGTAAGGCAGAGATGTGGGTACTGGTATACACCCAGATTTCGCCAATAGCATTATTAATCCTCATTTAATAGGGGGCGAGCTTATTGGCATCAAGCTTATAGGCACAATATTCCAAACTCCGGCTACTACTGAGAATTTTCCAACAGAAAACCTCAATAACTTTATCCGACCTAACTACGTGTAGCGACTACTACTCGCAACATGGCAAAAAGTAAAAGCGCCATCTATCTGAGTGACGCTACAACAACAAACCCTGAATCGCACTATGACAGTTTACAACGATTCTAACACATATACGAATGTCCGACATCAAACGTAGGGCTTCGGCCCGCCTGGCTAACCACCTTGCCTGGTCGGAGGATCCTCTCTTTTCAATGGAGGAACACCATACCTCGTTCCCCCATATACGTAAAAATAGCAATGCGACAGCCACACGACAGCAGCCTCACTGTTGGCCAATATACATATATGACACAAAAATGACGTTAGACAGTAGCTATCGCGCGATCTACGCTTATCGCAAACTGATTGCACCCAAGAAGATTGAACCAAAACCTCACGCTCAACACCCGCACTTAAAACTACTACACCACTAAAGCAATTACAAAATAAACAATTTTCATTTCAATGGCAAGAGTAGAATAATAAATTTCATTTTCATTCAATTCATTCCTCCTTGCCTTCAAAGCAGAAGCCATCCCAACCCAAAACACCCACAGCTAAACGTGATAGGTCTGTGTTGCATGAGTGACGGATGGGTTACCGCCGGCGGGCTAACGTTTCTAAATAGACATTATGACTTCATCGCCGTGAATATTAGAGCCATATCTTTGATGTACGCTTTAAGTGATAAAGCATTTTCGTATGATATAATTGCCGTTCATTTTATATTGGCTATCATCTTCTTCATTTGCCTTCTTAAGTTAATTGAGAGCAGTGATAGCCTAGCGGTTGAAGGCTCTTCTTTCATGAAGGTGGGTCGGTGTTCAGACCCGACCCATACCCCTAACTTTTTAGAATCATATGCGGATCAGAATTTGATTGTGACTTGCATTAACGGTGAGGGAAAAAGGAATCCATAAAGTTGCGGATGGTGACAGTATTTTTTTTCGCGATTTTGGTGTTGTTCCCATTTCAAAAGTCGCATTCTTCTTCTTCTTAGTCGACCCCAGAAGTTAGCTACTAGGACTGCGCTCTCAATGCCATTAATTTATTCAACGTGCAGGTGGGGAGACCGTACCTCAGTCACACATTAAGTTTGTAGTAATTTATCTACAAATCCCCACCTAAACAGGTTTTCCTTGCTTCGGCCAAGTCCGAAGTCTGTTTAGTAATTTCCAGATCAGCCATGGGCATTCATGGCCAGGAGGGATTTTTCAGTAGGCGGGACGAGAGGAGTCGGAAGGGTAACGCTGTTCCGCCATAGTTCGCATTGATGAGTACTATATATAACCCCTTATAGAAAGGGCCTAGAAAGGTAAGACTGTGTATTTGCAAATGCTTTTAGAATTTCTATGAACACTCAAGCCTCAAAAACCTAAAAACTTGACATTGCCCGATCTAGGAGTCAAACCTGGGACCCCAAGATTGTTCGACAAGCCATTAGACATTATCAAGTCATTTTCATAGCTTTGACGGCACGGTTGGCATCGGTGTAGATTCACGGGTTCGATTCCCGCACATAACAAATTCTCGTATGGCATACAAATACTTGAACCGGGTCTGAATGTTTGTGCATGTAAAAATTTATGTTTATAAATGCAATACAATACAGAAATGATCTAGAATGGGGCATTTTGTTTCTTGATAGATTTATAAGCTCTCCACAGAGTTGTACATAAATTAAACAACTCATGTGTATTTTAAAATTCATAAATAGGTACAGACCCATATTCTTATGACAACAATGTAACATGTAACCATATTGTAACATGTTCTCTTCATAAAGCACAGGTTTAACATGCGCATGATTGTATTACTATCATTATCATCATTTGAACAACGTGTGATGTACGGGTTAAATGTTAGAGCCATCATACACGAACCTGCATAGCTGTAGACTAAAATTGTGACGGCGTGGAATTTAAGTGTAAAACATTTTTTTCTTTTTTCTTTAAGGTTTTATTTTTAAACATTCGTTTCATTCATCGATTTTGAAGCTTATTCCCTCAAAATTTAATTACCATATGTTACATAGAATCTTTATTATTCGAACTTGAACAGTCTTTGTATGTGATCTTCCTTGCACTTTTAAGAATGAATGTCCATCCAAATAATTAATTGCAAACAACATATAGATTGGCTTTTTTCAACTCTGAACTCAAGAATTTGGCCGACTAGTTTTGATGGATTACTTAATCAGAGAGACGGTAAAAAATCTATGGTATCTCGTTGCCGTGTGATGTTACCCGTCACCACACATATCTTAATAAATTAAGGACTTATAGCTCATCTGAAGTTCTGAGTTCAATTTAGCAATTCCTTTCATGAGCATGCATTAATTACAAAAATAAAAACGCCATTATAAATGATACAGTCTGAAATCCCAGGACTGCCTTACAATAATCAATCATTTTCACGGTATAGTTTTAATTCCTTTAATTACAATCGATAATTCTTGACTACAACAGTGAAGAATGTTGGATCGTGTGTGTGGGCACTAAGCTCATATCTGTGCAATCAACGTCACAGGCGATAGCGTGATCACTGTTATTAGTCCGCCTTTGCACAATTATCTTTTAACTGTATAGTCTTAACATAATAAAGTGGCCAGCTTTATGTGTTTATTATTTGTATTTGATATATTTTCTCAGGTGTTAGTTGTTAAATAATGTAGTTAATTGTAATTTTTTCAGGATGATCTATTTTATGGAGTTACCAGCAAATAGCTTGGAGGATATTAATTTAAGGTGATTTTGTGATTTAGATTTTAGCAATAAAATAATGCGACTGAAGAAATCTCATAGCATTTTACAAGTGTTAGTTACATGATGATAAAGTAGCTTGTTCGAACATTTGATTATTTTTTTATGATGACTTTAATATTTTCAATTTGTTCTAACGGCGAAAAACATACGAGAAGTAACTAATAACGCATAATAATAACAATAATAGCCCACTGTCACATAGAAAGTCCTTTTTTCTATACCTTTATGTGAGATTACTAGAATTTCATTTGTCTGGAAAGCTTGAAACAAGAGCTTTCAATAAATTTCCCTACTAATTCCTTGATATACCAATATTGCGAAACGTTTGCTGTTTAAGCTCTTTAAAATATCAGTCATAAATATCGATCCAATTACCCAGTAATTAAATATTAAACACCAACTATAAATCATAGTATAATAAATAAAATATACGGCCATGCGTCACGCCTCGCTATCATCACTGCAGAGCAGCATCATCGCACGAACCGCTCGTAATCCAGATATGACGAAACGAAACGGTTTCTAAGCGCCAATGGTTCACACATTATTTTGTTTAATTTATTTTACAACCCAATTATAATTGCTTGTTAACGTTTTTCTAACGTTTTTATAAATAATATAGAAATAATATTGATGTTAAAATGTTTCCAAATGTATGGCTCACTAGCTTCCACCCGCGGCTTCGCCCACGTGGTTTACGAACCCGTACATTTTTCCAGGATAACAAGTAGCCTATGTGCTATTCCAAACTATAATCTATCTCTGTACCAAATTTCATCCAGATCCGTTCAGCCGTTCTGGCGTGACTGAGTTATAAATATCCATCCATCCATCCTCACAAACTTTCACATTTATAATATTAGTAGGATAACTTGGTGTAAGAAAGAGGTGAGCCTGTCAGTAAGAGATGGAAGCCCAAAGTTCGGCATGAAGTTATCATTTTACATATATCTCGAAACCATCTTCATAAAACCTGCCTTATTGGTCTAATGATCGTAACCCCAACTGCTGGGCGTGAGGTGTTAGGTTTGATCTTTGGGTTAAGTAATTTTTTTTTGTGTTCTTTCGTTTGAATATCCCTACCTACTCAGTAGCAGAGATGAGAATTGTGCCCAATGGAAGGCAATAAGGCCCGCTCCCCATTATCAGCGAAATGTGAATGTACAATAATGCACCTGTGCTTAACCCTTCGGGGATAACACGCATGATGTTATGTTTATGTGGAAGAAATTCTCAGAAAATGATTTCCTAAAGAAATACGAATAAGCATTTAATTAAACAAAAGCATTTACTGTTCATATGTAGGATTATTTTTATAACACATTGTTGTGATATTCTCTATAAGTTATTTTAGGTATTATTATACAAAATAATTACATTCACATATTCTCGTTTATTTCAGACACGCTTCCCTGCCGCGGCTTCGCCCGCGTGGATAACGAATCCGTACATTTTTTTTTCCGAGATAAAAAGTAGCCTATGTGCTATTCCAGACTATAATCTATCTCTGTGCCAAATTTAATCCAGATCCATTCAGCCGTTCTGGCGTGAAAGAGTAACAAAGATCCATCCATCCATCCTCACAAACTTTCACATTTATAATATTAGTAGGATAAGATAAGTAGGAAGTACGATAGGATAGGATATTAGTAGGAATTCGAAATTTTATTCTAAGGCTTTGTCATGGAGTTTCATTCCCATTGTTTTCCATGGGAAAATAACAGCTTTTAACTGCTCCAAAGATTTTTTTTTTTTGCCCAAGATACAGGTCTAGCCAAGTTTGGGACCAAAAGAGTCTTCTAAAGAAAACATTGATAGGAAATACAGCTCGATCTCTGAAGGGGTAGTATATCAGCTGGCCAAATAGGGTAAAAAAAAACTTACATATATTAAAAGCTATTGTAGCTTTGCATCATTTATTTAATTTACATCATCACATAGTGACTCCATTATATTCTATACATTTCGTATAAATACGTACAAAACATAATATTAAGCGTATTGCGTAGGTTACCTTTTTTTTTACTTTTTATCTATTGCTTGAATTACTTAATTATAAATTAATTAATCTATCCTTGGTCTATTTAGTATTTGTATCCTTCCTCGTCGCTAAAGCTTGGGGGCTGGCGAGGTCCATTAAAGGTCTCTTGTTGTCCTGATGGTCCGAAGGCAGACTGAGGACCAGTTTGACCAGGCCTGTTTTGTCCTGAGGGACCAAAACCTTGGGGACCAGCTTGACTTGGCTTGTTTTGTCCTGAGGGACCGAAACCTTGGGGACCAGCTTGGCCTGGCTTGTTCTGTCCTGAGGGGCCGAAGCCTTGGGGACCATTTTGTCCAGGTCTGTTCTGTCCTGAAGGACCGAAGCCAGATTGAGGGCCCTGAGATCCAGGGCGGTTGTATTCATATCCTGACTCAGGCATTCCTGAGGGCTGAGAACCGAAAGGACCCGGAGCATTCAGGCCAGCGTTTGAAGAGGGTCTAGGGAATCCTGCAGAGGTTGCAGGACCAGATGAACCTGATGATCTATATTGCCCAACTGAACCGCTTGGCTTGGAGAAAGGAGAACCTTGGCCAACGGCGCCTGGTGCTGGGCCAGTCGGACCATTTCCAGAGAGGGATCCAGCGGGGCCTCGGATGAATCCTTGATTTGTAGATCCTGTGGGCTTGGGGAATCCAGATCCAGACACAGGGCCTGCGGGACCGGAAGCAGGTCCAAACCCTGTAGCGGGTCCACTACCAAAAGCGGGACCTTGGCTTGTTGGGGTGGATCCAGCAGATCCAAAACCAGTGGGTCTGGGGAAAGCGGGTCCTTGAGCATTCGGCTGCTGACCAAACTGAGCCTGAGGCCTCTTGTACTGATATCCGTTATCGTGACCTTGAGTTTCCTGTCCAGAAATTCCAGAAGGGGCAAACGGAGCGCCTTGGTTACTTCCGCCAGATTGAGATGGGAAACCCTGGGGTCCAGAAGGTTTAGAAGGACCGGATGGAGAGGCAGCTGGGGCACCATATTGAGTAGCAGGGGACTGATTTCCCTGTGATGGGAATCCTTGAGATCCAGAAGGTCTGCTAGAAGGCGCACCGTATTGGGTAGACGGAGCCATGCTACCTTGAGATGAGAATCCTTGAGGTCCAGAATTTCCAGTGGAACCGGAGTCGGTAGCAGGAGCACCGTATTGAGAAGCAGGGGATTGACTTCCCTGCGATGGGAATCCTTGGGACCCAGAAGTTCGGCCAGAAGGAGCGCCGTACTGGGTAGAAGGGGCTTGATTACCTGAAGGTCTGAAACCTTGAGGACCAGATTGGCCAGTAGGTGATCCATATTGAGAAGAAGGAGATTGATTTCCTTGGGACGGGAATCCTTGAAGTCCAGATGGACGGGCAGATAATGTAGGAGCTGACGCTTGGTTACCTTGAGCACTAGAAGGAATGCCAGAAGGAGCATTGTACTCATAACCCGAGTCACGACCACCCTGCGATCCAGGAATTCTAGATGATCCTGAAGGAGACGATGTAGGGGCGCCAAACTGAGAAGAAGGTCCTTGGGATGGGAAACCCTGAGAAGCAGGTCCTTGGCCACGTTGGGCCGGGAAGCCTTGGAGACCGGAAGAACCAGCAGGTCCAGAAGCAGCAGGAGCACCATACTGAGTTCCAGGAGACTGACCACGCTGAGAGGGGACACTAGCTGGTCCAGAGGCAGCCTGGGCACCGTATTTAGGAGCAGGAGATTGACCACGCTGGGACTGGAAGGCTTGAAGTCCCGAAGATCCAGTTGGCCCAGATTCAGGAGCGCCATATTGAGAAGCAGGTCCTTGCCCACGCTGGGCAGGGAAGCCTTGGGGTTCCGAAGATCCCGCCGGTCCTGAAGCAGCAGGAGCACCGTATTGAGAAGTAGGGCCCTGGCCTGCCTGGTAAGAGCTGGCGGGAGATTGTCCTGGCTGACCTTGGGCCTGATAAGATGGGGCAGTTGCACCGTAGTACTGCTGAGGCTCAGATCCGGAGTCTTCATCAGGATTGTAGGCACCTGAAAAGTTATTTAATGATGGTGAATATATAGACATACTTACGTAGCATCATGCCTGTATTCCCCGAAGAGTAAGACAGATGTGTACCATTGTACACTTACATTTCCTTTAATTAATGCTTATAATAAAACCCATGTAATAGGGAGCATAACATTTTTATTGTTTTTTTTAATAAACACGTTTCCCACTCTATGATTTAGTGGGTACAGTTTACAAACATATATGTCACATGCACACACAACCAGACCCGAAACAAGTATCTGTAGATTACACAAATATTTGTTCCGTGCGGGGATCGAACCCGCGACGCATAGCGCATAAAGCTAATCGCTTAACCACTGCGCCAACCGTGCCGTCAATGCTATCGTCATGTTATCACAAGGCCTAATTATACTTTATCCGAACCGGGGATCGAAACAAAGACCCCACACTCAGCAGCCGCGCTTGCAACCACGAGACCGATGAGGCAGTCGGTGAGTATAAAGTTGATGAAATATTTTAGTTAATTATTATAATCTTCAAGAACATTAAAATCCCGTCAGTAATCACGTCAATCAATGTCTTGTGCTTTTATGAGTTAATATTTTAAACATTACATACATAGTATCACGCTCATTCTCCGAAAGGTTAGGTAGAGACCCTCACTTCACCGATTTTATATACCTATATAATTTCTATGCATTTCTATATTATGGGACGCTTCAGAGTAATTACTAGTTTAAAAAAACAATAATACAAGCTCATTTGAATTCGAACCCGAACCCGCAGCCGCGCTTGCGACCTCTAAACCAATGGGGACATCTCATTATCTATTAAGTCTTATAACATGATAGAAATATCACATCGAACGAGCGGGACTCAAACAGATGACCTCGAGTGAACCATAAAAAGATGATAAAATAAAGAAAGCTTGAATTTGATTGGCACGATAGCTCAGTTGGGAGAGCGATGATAAGGGTCACCAAAGATCGTGAGTTCGAATCCTGCGCGTGTAAATTTTGTTTGTATGACTAACGGAATCAGGCATTTCTAATTCAAAGGCATAAAATATGGTACATGTTTTAAAAATAAGTTAACAAAAATGTATAGTTATCTTCGACTTACCTTCTTGTGTTCCAGCTGCAGCAGCCCTGGCGTTATCCTCAATGGACTTCAAGATCTCTTCCGGGATCGGAGGAGGAGTCGGCAGATGATCACCCTGGGGCTGGTAACCATTCTCGTCTGCGGTGTACGTTACTCTGTATTCCTGGCCGTCGTCACCAGTGTAAGAATAACCACCCTGGGCTTGGACACCATTCGTAGCCACACCAGATTCTTCAGCGGAAATACCGTTGGAAGTCTCGAAACTATACGCGAAGCTGTCACCATCGTTCTGGTTCTCGTATCTCAGAATTTCAGCATTCTTGTCGATGGAAGCACGGGCGCGTTCAGGCTGAGATTGTCCGGAGTAAGCAAGTGTGTCTTGAGGTCCTTGTCCGAAGGCGGGTGCTTGACCAAAACCAGCAGGGCCCTGACCTAGAGCTGGGCTGCCAGCACCTCCAGGGGCACCGTATTGAGGGGCAGGCTGACCAAATCCAGACTGTCCGGAAGTTGATGGCTGACGAAATCCAGCCGAGCCTTGGGCAGGAGCGGGTCCAGCACCACCACTGGGAACACCGTATTGAGGGGCAGGTTGACCAAATCCAGACTGACCAGAGGTTGAAGGCTGACCAAACCCAGCTGGGCTTAGACCAGGGGCAGCTGGAGCACTACCGCTAGGAGCACCGTATTGAGGACCAGGCTGACCGAATCCAGACTGTGCAGGCGATGAGGGGGCGAATCCAGAAGGACCAGCCTGACCAGTAGGGCCTGGACCAAACCCAGAGGGACCTGAAGGCTGGCCAAACGAAGACGGGCCGGAGGCCTGGCTGAATGACGAAGGGCCTTTAGGCAGAGCAAGCCCAGACTCCGATCCTGGTGCCGTCAAAGCTCCAGGGCTGCCACCAGCGGACCCAGCACTTGCAGGAGGCAAGTACGTTCTGTCTAACTTGTCAGCATAGCTGCACGCTATAACTGATAGGATGATGAGCTGGAAAGACAAAATTAAAATAATTACTTAATAGAAATAATAGGAGGTTACAAAATTCAGTACGTACGTCAATTTAATGTAAATCCGAATACAGAGTTGTCATAAATTTACATTGAGTCACTGTTAGAAAGGGAGGCCCTAGATTGGGAAACAGGTCATCTAGTTTACAAAGCCGAAGTTACAGAAATAATCTGAAGTCAATACATCCAGTTTTTTTTTATAAATAAAACTTTTTAACTTTCACTGCAATCCATTGTCGAATTAAAAAAAAACTTTTGAATTCCGATTGTTAAACACGAAAAACTGAACCGCTATTTTTTATTTTAAATTTTCAGTTTTACTAAAAATTTAAATACTATTTTTAGTTGATTATTTATTTTTAATTAAGATTTAAAAAATAAACTATTACCAGCTTCATATCTAAAGCTGTTGTGCTAACGAGGGATGATCACCGAATGTGCATATCAGAGTAACTGCATCCTATTTATATGAATTAAATTCGTTCACCACACAAGTTACTCAAAATTGTGCTCACGGACCTAACCTTTGACAGTACTATTAGTGAAGATTCCACAATGTTTGTATGTGTGTATGAGACGGTATTCCACAAAGTTTGAATGTGTGGGTTATTACTCAATAACTCGATCGATATTACTGATACTCTAATTACTGTGAGCGTGAGGTGTGCATGTATGTGTGGGCCCATATATGGTGGGATTTACTTTGTTTAATTTATATTGGAGATCCGTGGAGATTTTATAGGAATTGATAGTTGTTGAACAAATTGGGGTTCCATGGAAAAAATAAGAAATATAATTGATACATAAAAGTTTTAACTAATAGATTTAGGATACTATCTATTTTTTTTTTAATTTTCTATAGTAATGAGAGCAATTAGGACACTTTCCTTTATTCGTATTATTATTAGTACAAATTCCTTTATTAATAATAATTTTAATTATTGTAAATTATTATAAGGGGAATTCTATTGCTACTCATTTAAAATCCCGTGATTAACATGTCGAACTCTACGACATTTTTTACGCAACAGAAAGCATGTTCTGTTTAATATAGATATTATCATTTGTGTTCCAATGTTTTGTAATCGAAAACAAAATATTACGCATTTATTATTTTTAAGGCTATTTTCAATAACAAACAATATATCCATAATAATAACACGTAACATACTTATTTTTATAATTGCTGTATTTACTTTACTCATCGGCATTTCCAGTAAATTCTTTTATTTTTGTAATTATTTTTATAATTAAGTACTTGTATAGTAATATTTGTTTATGTTTTGCGTCCGGGTTTAATATACGTATACTTGGTATCACGACAACCCTTGTATAGCATGATAATTTGATTGGACCCGGGTACGTCCTAAAACTGCGGCGAGACACCGAAGGACCTCTCACTAATCGGTGAGCCACTGCGATCCCCAAGCCGCCTGCCAAGCGTGGCGATTATGGCAACCATAGGGGGCAGGCCTTCGTTCAGCAGTGGACGTCTTCTGGCTGATGATGATGATGATGATGATGACAATTTTGTAAACATGATCACGTGATGTGAGGACATAGTTGATGCAGCGGCTAGGCTTGCGATCTACATGTCGCGGGTTTAAATGCCGTACGGAATAAATATTTGGATGTCCTAATTCTGGCGCGTTTGGGTGTTCTACTAACTATGCCCACGACAGGAGGAATTTTATATATAGAAACTTGTTCAAAGAAAATTATGCTACGATACAAATTAAATAAGAATAATTTTGTTTAGTGCTCGATTAGCTATGTACGTACCTACCTACTGTCAGTTGTTGTAGAATACACAGCGATATTATTTATCAAAAACCATAACGCATCAGTCTAGTCCCTCTCTTAGGGTGAAGGCCCAAGTCCCTGGTAATGGGATCATTAAAAATCTACATAATCTCCAAATATGATAATTTGAAAGCAGAAAATGATTATGCTTTTTTAAGACCTAATTATCCGAAGAAATATGGCATTTGACTCACAAAATCACATTCTTTTGGCTCTAAAATCAAAAGCACTTAAAAAATGTTTGATTTGAACTCATGAAATCTGCATCCATCCAATCTCTGCGTCGAAATAACCCATCAAATTACAGATAATACTTAGAAAACACATGTGTAGGTATATCGAAACGCAGATTGTAGTACAACTTATTATTGCTTAAATCATATCCAATTTGCGATGTTGGGACATTTCCGCAAATTATTAACTTTTTATATGGTATTTGTAATCGAGTAGGATCATGAGAAACTGAGCTTCCATTATTGATGAGTCATTTCTCAGAATGGCAGTTCCTTTCTGAGTTCCTTCAAGTCCACTGACAGCTGTCACAGCTTATGGAGCCAGTAAGGACCAATTTTTTATATTGTAACATCTAAACATCTATACATATAAATAAAATTGGAGTGTCTGTTTGTAATATTGAAATAACCGTTTTTTACTACATGCATATGAATATATATACGGTACATACACCAAAATAACATATTTTACAATTTTTGTCTGTCTGTCTGTCTGTCTGTCTGTTTGTATAGGCTAATCTCTGAAATGGCTGGACCGATTTTGACGGGACTTTTATTGGCAGGTAGCTGATGTAGTAAGGAGTAACTTAGGCAACTTTTATTTTAGAAAAAAATAGGGTTAAGTGCATTTGGTCTCACTAAAAAATACATTGTTAAGTTCCGACATCCACGCGAACGAAGTCGCGGGCACAGCTAGTTACTTAATATATTCGCATTTTACAATGTATACCTACTTAGGTAGGCTTAAAACTATGTATACTATGTTTAAAATACATAGGAAAAAAGAAAAGAGGTATGATAAAAATATGGAATTCAAATATATTTTTAATGTTCATGTTTCTTCCAAATCAATCAGCGTCCCAATTATACACAATATCTCTAACCAATAAAATTAAGCAGATTGGCACTGACGGCATTCCAGAAGAAAATTAAGTTCATCGTTTTACTTTTAATCAGTACAAAATAAATTGCCGCTGCCAATCGTAGGAAAGTAGACTGTACTTTTATATCAAAATAAAATATGTTCATAACGAAATATACTTCAAAGATAGATAATTTATGTAAACGATGAATGTTGGTAGAGATTAGGAAATTGCAACAAATGGATGTTTGATCATAATTTTATCGACGGCGCAACGAAAGTGAAAGATTGCTTCCTTCACTTTTCTTTCTTTTTTCTAGTACAAGGTAGGCTAGAAAATAGAAAGGTATCTTGCTTTCTGTTGCGACTCAGAACATCAGAATATCAAACACTTCTATAGCTTCGAATCTCAAAATTTGACGACACGGTTGGCGCAGTGGTTAAGCGATTAGCTTTCTGCGCTATGTGTCGCGAGTTCGATCCCCGCACGGAACAAATATTTGTATGATCTACAGATAGTTGTTTCGGGTCTGGTTGTGTGTGTATGTGACATGTATGTTTGTAAACTGTACCCACGACACAGGAGAAATCCGAGTGTGGGGCAAAGTTTAAAAAAAATAATATATATATATGTTTGGCTGGATACAATTATTTATGCTCAGACTACTTCTTTTATTACTTTTCTCATTCAATGGTTTCCGCTTTTTTTCTCCTAATAAAACACATGGCTATACACTATCTTTTACCTTCGTTAATAACTAATTATATTAATCAAAACAATTCTCAGAAACGTACGGAACTTTGTCTCTGTTGCTCCGACGCGTGACGAATACATCTTGGTCAAAATCAATAAGTTTGATCGGCTCGGCGTATCAGGCCATTTGCGACACGAGATCGTGAGGTTACACATTTTTCCTTCGGTTATCATAAAGCCGATTATCTTTATAGCGCCCTGTCGTCTGATTAGGGAACTTCGTGCTTAATTACATGTGTTTGAAGGTTGAAAATGTATTGTTTTTCAGGGTCGTATAGGGATACGTTTATTTGTAGTGTATTTTAACTCGGACTGTCTCATTGGTATAGTGATCGCAAGCGCAACTGCTGAGCGTGAGGTCCTGATTTCGATTCCCGGGTCAGGCAGTGTTATTGGGTTTGCAGTGTTATTGTATAGAAATCGTAAGTACCTAATAGCACAAAATTTGAAATTGTGCCTGGTTTGTGGCAATAGACTCGCCCTCTATTACATGAGGCTTAATAATAGCATCGCCGAAATCTGGGTGCATGGGGTAGGATGCTATGTTATGTGTGCATAAAGATGAACTAGAGACTGTGTAAAAAGAAGGGTCATTCTTGTATCTGGGGTGCATTTACAAACTCAAATATTCACATGAACAGACATCCAACCCCGGAACAACTATCTGTCAGTCATATAAATATATTTCCCTTTCATGAATCGAAGCCGCTATACGTAGCATAGCCGTCGATAGTTCAACCGTTGCGCCAACTGTGCAGCCCACCAATATGAATATTCAAAAATCTGCAGTATTCCCTTTAAACCTATCATATAAGTGCTAATAGAGGCACATTTTGGCGTTTATATATTTACATGTTTACTAGTTTCTTTATATACTATAGATATATAATGATTGAAGAAGCTCTCGGTACCCTTATTTGCCTCCACAACCAGTTTGAATACTTGCCTAATTAGGCTCTTAAATTCTGTTACAAGTAAAGAGATGGTAATTATTCATGGCCTTGAAGACTGGCCCATGACCATAATGAACATTTGATATCACTATAATTAATTATAGGACTGT
Organism: Shargacucullia verbasci; assembly: GCA_947562105.1. NCBI lineage: Eukaryota > Metazoa > Arthropoda > Insecta > Lepidoptera > Noctuidae > Shargacucullia > Shargacucullia verbasci. The sequence goes on along the minus strand of OX387297.1, from coordinate 1,915,126 downwards.
AGAACAGACTAGAAATGAGACAAACATTTTTTTTTTCTTTAAAAGAAACTTTACCCCTGTCTAGGATTTCTCCTGTATCGTGGGTACAGTTTACAAACATTTATTTATTTATTTAGGTTTACCAACAATTATTTACACTAAAAAAAAATTTGGTTATACATGCACAATAATAAAATAACAGTGTAATAATTACTTAAAGGTAAACACCAATTATGCTATAAAAGTAACTAAGCGAGTAAACTCACGCATGTTACAATTAAATTACTCCAGTATAAGTAAACAGTTGATAAGATATTTGTATAAAAAAAATTAAGACGATAATAGAGAATTTGTGTCGGGAAACTATTATAGCTCTAATCTTCTAAGTATGGATTTCAGTTTAGTGAGGGAATCAAAGTGAGGATCGATTTTATGGCTGCAGCTATTAATTAATTATCTTGCATAGCCTGCAATACGGGGAGTTCGCGCCCAAAACCGTCCTTCTTAGCGGTGGATAGAGTGGTGTGATGGAGCTGCGAGGGATCCTATAAGGAACACGCAAAGATAGTTGTTTCGGGGCTGGTCGTGTCTGCGTGTGACGTGTATGTTTGTAAAAATGTACCCACGACACTGGAGAAAAACTAGGGTTTAAAAAAAAAAAACTAGTTCCGACGACTGAGTCAGGCAAACGGGATTACGGCAACAAAATATAATTATTAGTCAGTCTCTATGACGTCATCATATCTATCAGTAGCATCAGTTACTCTGCCATTAGTCAATATCCCAAAACTATTAAAGAGACGTGGACAAATGGAATGCCAAGTATCAATCATATAGACGGACAACCGATTACATTGTTCTGATTATTTCGTTATGTAATTCTGTATGTTTATTATTCTGTTACCGTTTAATTGTGGTGTAGTCTTTGAAATATCCCGTTGTAAATGTCTTGACTTCGGGTCAAGTATTGATGGCACAGTTGGCGCAGTGGTTGAATAATCGACTGCTGCGCTACGTGTCGCGGGTTCGAGTCCCGCACAGAACAAATATTTGTATGACCTACAGACAGTGAGTCCGGCAGCCTAATTACCGATGTAGCGACAGGCGTCGATCGCGCGATATCTTCTGTCAAACGTCATTTAATGTCATATAATGTATTGGCTGACAGTGAGATTGCTGTCGCGTGGCTGTCGCGTTGCTGTCGCTTTTTTACGTAATAACGCTGCCGGTCTGGATATGTATTTGTGTTTGTAAACGAACCTACGATACTGGGAATATACATAGAGAGTAATGTTTAAAAAAAATCCGATTGAGCGTTCCTTTCCGTCTTTATTTCTGGACTATTTAAATTAACTGAGCTTTAACTAGCTATTGAATAATGAGCCCAAAATCATGTTAAATCGTTATAACTTAACAACCACATAAAGATATACTGATCGTTGTTCCGGGTCTGGGTATTTGTGTTTATTTAAATAGATTATATATGTATAAAGCTTACTAGTAGTTGCCCGCGGCTTCACCCGCATCCTAGGGGAACTACTTCATGAAGGTATTCGAATAAATAGTTTTAGAATTAATCCTATGTGTTAATTCAGGACATAGTCTGTCTGTGTGCCAAGTTTCATCCAAATCCGTTCAGTAGTTTTTGTGTGAAAGATTAACAAACATCCATCCATCCATCCTTACAAACTTTCGCATTTATAATAGTAAGATATAATACACGTTAATTTAAAATTTATAATTGTAAATAAACTTTTTATTTTTTGAAAAGAGTTTCTCTGGGGTTTCTTGCCGGTCTCTTCTCTATAGGACCTACCCCCTTTGCAACCAGCCTAGAGTCTCGACTTTTACAAGTGCCTCAAAAGGCCTAGTTGAAATTAAAAACTTTGACTTTGACACTACCCGGGAATCAAACCCAGGACCTCACGGTCAGCAGTCGCGCTTGCGAAGACTAAACCGATGAGGCAGTCTAAATAAATAAAAAAAAATGACAGTAAACAAATGTTGAAATACGAAGGCCGTTATAAAATAGCGTATCTAGATCATCTAATCCTAGTATTTGGTTTGATTGCATTTGCAATAGAAAGAAAGAAGATCACGATTTCTACTGTTACAAATTTGAAGAAAGGTTATCGTCACAGATGATGCAACTTGTTTGACTCTAACCGAAGCAGGAATTATTGGGCGTTACTCTTAATTCCTCCGGTACTAGCACGAAATGGGAAAATAACTTAAAAAAAATCTTCTGCTATTTATTTTTTCTGGCACTATTATTTTCTCTTTTAGCGTGGACCTACACAAATCCTACAAGTACACGTAAACAACTTATTTCACAAGTACTCGTATTGACTATTTATAGGTCATACAAATATTTGTTCCGTGAGGGAATGGAATCCGCAGCCCAATTACGTAAAAAAGCGACAGCAACGCGACAGCCACGCGACAGCAATATCACTGTCAGCATTATATGACACAAAAATGACGTTCGACAGAAGCTATCGCGCGATCTACGCCTGTCGCTACATCGGTATAGGCTGCCGAACACTTCGCATCCACAGAAAGCCAATCGCTAAGTATGGAGAATACTCAGGTATTACCTATTCTTAACATCCAGCCATGAGAATTCTTATAAAAAAAATCCAATCACGCTTCCTGTCTGGGATTGAACCTGGACCTTTTGCTCAGCAGCAGTTCTGGTACCCTTGACTGAATGAAAATTAACAGCCTCTCACAGCCTTTCTAGATGTAGGACACTCAAGTTACCCTATTCTATTTTCTTAGGTAATTTATGGATTTGATCCAAAACAGGAACTACCTAATTATACAATACTAGATTACACCCACGGCTTCGCCGGCATTGATGACGATCCCGTGCACATTTTCGGGTCACACGTAGCACCATCTAGCGTCCTAAACCAATTGTGACCGTCTAAAGTTATTGTTCTTTCCCTCAGGAACAGTTCTTTTTTCGCCGGACAACGTGTATGCAAAATTTCATGATGATCGGTTCAGTGGTTTTGGCGTGAAAAGGTAACAAACAAACAAACTTAATTTCGTATTTATAATATTAGGATGATATAATATAAAATAATGGCTTGAGATTCAGATCAAACTGCGAAAAATTAATTAAAACATTAAATCGATCATGATAAATTATTTCAATCAATACTATCAATAATCGATTTTGTATATGTTCTATGAAATACGCATAAACGTATCAAATTCAGTCAATAATTAACCAGGATCAAAGAAATCATAAAAGTCATAAATATTTAATGTATTAGGTCGTGTGTATGTAATAAATGTACAGTAATTAACATTTAAAACACTCGTAAATTATCAATGATGTGTATGAAATAAGTTATTTAAAGCGTTGATGGTTAAAAAATATATAGATATATCACATTTGTATTTTCTTCCTTCCTTAAATTGCAAGTCTAAAGCTCACCGCGAAGTTAGCTGAAAATTGATTTCAATATTTGTACCGAACAGACAAACAGACAGACAAGAAAGCGTGTTCATAAAAACGTGGTAAAGATGTAAATTTTGATTCTGCATTCTAATAAAAACTGGCAACCCTAATAAAACGGTCCCTAGGATTGCCAGTATTTGATAAGACTGGTTTAAAAAGTAAAAGCTTTTTCTTTATACGTGTCGCAGGATCAATTCAAATCTTGCACGGAGCAAATATTTTTATGTCCTACAAATAGTTATTCCGGGTCGGGGTGTTTGTGCATGTGAATATTTGTGTTTGTGTACGCACCTATAATAGTGGAATTATTTCTAGTATGTTTAAAAAAAAGAAGATAATGCTTTACATAGTAAGCACTGTTACTTACTGCCCCCACTGTTCCCACGGCTGGGCAAGGGTTCCCTGTACCAATTAACATTCATCACGATGGTTTCTATCGCTATTGTTATGTTATATTAGGTTTCACAAGAATATAAAAATAAATATTTACAGTTGTGTCATTTGTGTGTTATTTCTTGACTAATTATGTAATTTATAATAATGATTATTAGTTTAATTTCATAGTATGCAAGTTAAGGAAGTATCTTGCTAGTTGCCTTGACCTAATCGTGCCTGAGGTAAGAAAGTTGAAACCCAAAGATGAAGAACGAATGAAGAACTTGATGCTCATATTTTAGGCAGTGCCCGATTAAGCAAGCGCGGGGCCCGTAGCAAATTCTATCAAGGGGCCCTTGATCTGCTATCGGCACTTAAGTATAAAGTAGCTTCTTGTAGAACTTGTGCGTTTACCGTATGAAATTCTGTGTTTTATTTTCGCCAACAAAATAATCGGATACCGATTGTCTGGCGTGGATTGTCTTAGTCGGAAAACAGGTGCGACAGTAAATTTAATATACCACGTTTTAATAAGTTTCACTCAAAAAATTACGCTATTATTATACATTTTTTCGTGCATATACCTAAATATTTGTGTTTTTAAAATGTTACCACGATATTAAAAGACTGGCTCATTGGTTTAGTGGTTGCAAGCGCGACTGCTAAGCGTGAGGTCGTCGATTCCCGGTTCGAGCAGTGTTGTTGGGTTTTTCTGCATGAAAAATCTCAGTAGCAGCACGAAGTCTGGAACTGTGTCCGGATGGCAATAGGCTCGCCCCCTATTACATGGGACTCAAACACAATAGTACACCTTTGCCGAAGTCTTCGGGGAATACAGGCGTGATACTAAGTTAATATGTTATATTAAAAGTAGAGTGGGGTAATTAAAAATAATACTTCTTACTCATTAACTTACTAACTCACTAAATAATCTAAAACTAATAAACCTCAAAGCCAAAGATAAAAAGTTGAACGTTAGTAATTTGCAGACTTAATAAGTTGGCGAAACGTGGGTGTACAATAGTACACCACACCACACTTCGGGTAATGCAAGCTTGATCAATCAAAAATAAAATTGAAATTGAACCGATTCCGCGGTAAAAGGTAGTCAAACTTAATCATTTTTATACGTTAGTTAAATATTTAATGCAAATATTAATTCTACCTTCAATCAGGCGTCAATTACATGTAAATAAACTGTCATGTAAATCCTTGAATAAATATATAATGTGTATACATATAATAAAATTATAACAGGCCGATATCTGTACATTATAGACATTGGAGAAAAACTAATATGGGGGTATTTATTAGAGCAACAGAAGCCAAAACAACAGTTTTTAGAATTTTTGTCTGTCTGTCTGTCTGTATGTTTGCACACGAATCACGCAAAAAATACTGCAAGGAATTGAATGAAGTTCTCACCGATGTATTGCTAGAGCTCTAACTTAAAATATAGGCTGCATTTTACCGCTGGAAAATATCAGATTCTAAATTCCACCGAAGTCGCGGGCAAAAGCTAGTATATAATATATATGTGAAATAAGTTACATAGCTTTCATCGAACATCAAAAGAGTTGCTAAACTAATTAAAATTAAATACATAATAATTAAAGTGGCGTCATAATATTTGTTTAACTAATATATTGCATTAAAAAACCTCATTGAGTTCGTGATAGCGAACGTGACTGTGGGTCAAAAGTCACTAGGTTCTATTCCCGATGTATTGATGATTCAATTGATCCTTTTTTGTTACATATTTTTTTGAAGAATCTTTACAGATCGTGTTCATTACACTATACTGAGTTTCAAACACACAATTTCGTGATATAGCTTAAAGGCCACAAAGCTCAAATAACATTGGCTGTATGATGATGTCTACGAAAGCCGTGAGTACCTACCTACCTATGAGGTACCTACTGTGTAGCGAGGGTAACAGGGCGACCACTATACAGTCTCCCCCGGGACGTGCACGAGGGGGTGGCCTCTTTACAGTCATCCCCTCCGGGAAGTGCTCTTCGGTATGACACCGTGGTGGGCTTCGGTGCGGTCTTCTAAGTTCCCGAGGCCCACCATATGGTGTCGAGGCGGATCACCGTGGTGAGTTTAGCCGGTAGGAGTCTGGCACACCCCTTCGACACCGACACACCCCCAGGCGGAGGATATACCATGATGGGTTCTGAACAAGCTAATAAAAAATAAAAAAGGTACCTACTAAATATGTGCCTGTATAGCAAAATTAGAACCCTGATACAGTTAAGCGATATCACGGTAGGCAAAGACGGAGATTTTTTTTTTGCTTTTATTAGGCGTCATGAAATAAGGGGGGAGCCTATTGCCATCCACCAACACAGTCCCAGACTACGTACTGGTACTGAAAATTTTCATATGGAAAAACTCAATGACACTTTGCCCGACCTGTGAGTCGAACCCAGAACTTTACGTTCAGAAGTCGACCATTAGACCAATGAGGCGCTTGTTATACTAGTGAAATAGATAATAAAAATAATAATACAGAACATAACATAGCATCACACAATTTAAAGCCCCATATCTTGTCCAGTTCACTTCTGTCCATCCTATGGTTGCCTGGAAGAGATCGCTGATTGCGATAAGGCCGCTCATTGTACATGCTAATTGTAATTTTTTTATGTATGTTTTTGAACTGTGTCGTAAAATCCATACCTGGTACATTTTTTTTTTTTAATAAAATCATAAATCCTATATCTATCTATCTATCTATCACGCCTGTATCCCCGAAGGGTAAGACAGAAGTGTACTATTGTGCACCCACATTTCATCAATGACTACACACCATTTCATAAAAAATACTTCACTCAAAAACCACTCAACTCATCACAAAGCGTCACAAAGCGTCACTACTAAACCGTGAGTATGTGTTAACAAGTCTTTGTTACATATTTCTCAATGCAAACAAATGACTTTATAGGAGAAAGGATTGTCAAAATTAACATCATGCTAAGCTTACTAAATTCACGAGACAATAATCATTAGTATAACTATTTTTATACAGTAATGTATAACTTAATAAAATTCTTAACCTAGTTTATGATAGTGAAATATTACCATTACAAATTGCAGACGCAGACGTTATATGAATTACAAAATGCTTGATTACAGTATTGTTTATATGTGGTTATACATCTTGTGATTATTTAAGTATGCTTGGAAATATATCAAGTAGTCTTATAAACATACGAAATGAGACGAGTGCAAGAGATGAGCTCTACGAGTCATGAAACCTGAGATCGTCTGGCGCAAAAGGGCAATCAGCCTCGATACATTGCTGACTGGCTAATCTTTTCACTACGGCATGAGCGATTCTCGAGGTTAACTTTTATATGTAATACTATGTGAACTTGTTAACTTAATTCTTACATCATCATCAGCCAGAAGACGTCCACTGCTGAACGAAGACCTCCCCCAAGGGGGGTTTGCCATAATCCCCACGCTTGGCAGGCGGCTTGGGGATCGCAGTGGCTCACCGATTAGTGAAAGGACGCTGCTGCCCGTCCTCCGGTGTCTGGCCGTAGTTTTAAGACATACCCGGGTCGTAATTCTTACATAGTAAGTTTTAACAGAAAATTCCAGTATCACTTTGTATGACCCTGGAGTTGAACCTGATCTTGCAGCCACTAGATTAATAAGGCAATGGTTAATAATTACACTCTATGATCTTTTTAAATTCCTTTTTAATATGATTGTATGAGGTAACAAAATAATAAACAAATATATCATATATTTATCGACTGCCTCCTTGTTTTAGTAGGATTGCCTCATTGGTCTAGTGGTCCACGCGCGACTGTTGAGCGTGAGGTTCTGGGTTCGATTCCCTGGTCGGGCAAAGTGTTATTGGGTTTTTCTGTGTGGAAATTCTCAGTAGCAGCACAGACTCTAGAACTGTACCCGGCAGACGGCATTAGGCTCGCGCTCCTATTACATGGGACTCCATAACGGCATCAGCGAAACATATATAGTATACCTGTGCCTAACCCTTGGAGGAATACAGGCATGATGCTTTGTTATATTTTATAAATATTTGAATCTTACCTCACAAAAAACGAAATTCAATATCAAACCTGACACTAACGAACATTATTAAATCTTCATTCAAATCCGTGAATGAGGATGACTAAAAAACACGATTCTAGCCATAATTAGGCACTCTAAAAGTTCAACTAAATATATATATTTCTCCTATAAATCTTTATCAAAATAAAAATATATTTGAAAACCAAAATATCAACAGAATTGTTAGTTAAGTTCAAATGAGTTCATGGTCAACATAAAGGTACGTGCTGATCTTAGATTTTATTTTAACAAACATATAAACAGTACCTCTATCACGAGTTTTCTTACTATTTACTATCGTAGTAAAGTAAATTTTCATGATAGCGATTTTAGTTCTTAACTTGGTTACATTAGGAATGTTTTTATTTACTATTTACTATATTATAGAGATGTCATGTCAGCGACTCTAATCCCTAATGTAACCAAGATCCAAGTTAAGAACTAAAATCGCTTGCATGAAAATTTACATTTACTATGAGAGTAAATAGTAAAAAACTCAGAGGTACAGGACCCGCGCACTATTTCAGCCAATGAAAGTACAAAGCTGATTATATTTCATTTATTTCTTGATTTCCTTTTTAAACACATCATTGGAATTACTTCCAGTGTGAGGTATTACTTACACTGGGAGTTATTCTTATATCATGGGTGTATTTAGAAGCACAAATTAAACATTTGTTCCGTACGGGGAATCGAACCCGTGATCAGCAGTTGATCGTTCAACCAACCGGTGTCGTCAACATAGGTGTTGGTAAACATTATGCAGTAAGTATTCACTATCTTATTAACACCCGTGGCAAACGTTTGTGAGTGCAGTATTTGGTTCATGCTTAATGCTGTCTAGCAAGATTAATACTTAGGATTAAGAGTATCGTTTAGTGCCGGCTTCTGACAAAAATGTCTTAAAATACGCACAAAATAGGAGTTTGGGCGTTAACGCTTCTTACATCTAAATCTTAATGAACTAATTTGATTTTGTCAGAATCTGTATCGTTTTGTCAGATTATAAACTAGGTCGATAAGTTTTGTTATTTCAAAATTTTGACAAATATAATAATTACCACGAGATAAATATAAGGAAGATTTTTAAGTTAAAAATACGCATTTTGAGGATTAATTATTTCTCAATCTATAAACAATATCAAAAATCGAAAACGTGAGGACCTAATTTTTACCTATGTCTACAACATATAAAAAATCAACAAAATCAACTCATGGTGGGGTGAAAACTAGGGTTTGGGAATTCCCGACAATTTCAAAGTCTCGTGTGATAAGAAAAAAAATATTGTTTTTTTTTTAATGGCGTTAAGCCTTTTTTTAAGAATTTCAATTGAGTTAATTTCTGGTGAAACGTATTAAAAAAAAAGATTATTTTATAAAAATCAACATTTATTAAACAGAAAATTAATTCTTAATAACTTTAATATTTTTCTTAATAACTTTATAGTTATAATACGAACTTAGTTAAAAATCATACTAATTCTTAATAACTTTACTATTATCTAGTAATTCTAGTATCTAATCATTGGTCATAATCACAACATTATTAATTCTCATAATCACAGATTTGTTTCATAATTAAATAATCTAAATATTAACAATTTCGACAATCTTGTCTCGTTTCGAGTCTCGAACCGAAAGTCCCGGGACTCGAGACAACTAAAATTACGAAAAGTCCCGGGACTTCGAGACACGAGACGTCCCGGGACCCAAACCCTAGTAAAAACGTTAAGGCATTTTGTATGAAAACTTTTAGCTAAACTATAGATAGCAGATTTATGTCTGCATACGAAAATGATATGTATATTTGGATGAATAATTAAGGTACTTAATTGACTTATGAGAATCAATTACAAAAGAACGCTTTCTTCCGGACAGTAATTAAGTGAATAAACTCGCTTTCTTCCCTCCATGTCGTGGGTTCAATTCCAACATCGTGCAATTATTTATGTGGCTTAAAGATAGTTTTCGATACAGATAAATAAAGTGTTGTCATCGTCCAAAAAAATACAAATCGGCCAAACACAGTACCTTCTCTAACTATGCATCAGTCGGTAAAAAACAAATCAGTGAGAACCTTTACGCTTGTAAAATTCAAGTTCAAGGCTATATCTAGAAACGTCGAAAAACGTTTCTCTAATATTAATTTATTCTGATAGCCTTTCGCGACTAATTTGTATACTGACGCTAAATACTTTTATATAATGGTATATTGACATACCTAAAAATGAATGACTCTTAAAATCATAAATTATATTGCGTAACTAATACGAAAGGGACATAATTTGCGTAAAACAGTGCGTTGAACTCATTGTCGTTTATTTTATATACATATATATATAAATAGCTTCCGCCCGCGGCTTCATCCGCGTGGTTTACGAACCCGTATCTTTTTCCGGGATAAAAAGTAGCCTATGTACTATTCCTGACTATAATCTATCTCGGTGCCAAATTTCATCCAGATCCATTCAGCCGTTTTGGCGTGAAAGAGTAACAAAGCTCCATCCATCCATCCATCCTCACAAACTTTCACATTTATAATAATATAATAAAAATAAAATAATAAAAGTAGGATAGGATAATTTTATACATATATTGAAGCTTGTTATTAGCAAATATGTTTTTAAGCATATCATATAATTTAAGTTTGTTTTTAGTGTGCAAGGTTTCTGTTAAGTGAAAAAATAAATAAATATTAATTACACAATGTACTCTATTTTAATGTTTCTTATTAGTCTGTTAGCTTCCTCATAAGTCTAGTGGCCGCAGGCGCGACAGCTGAGCGTGAGGTCGTTGGTTAGATTCCCAGATCGTGCAAAGTATTATTGGGTTTTTCTATAAGGAATTCCTCAGAAGCAGCTCGAAGTTTTGATATGTATCCGGTAGATGGCATGGGAATCAAGAAATTTTGGTGCAAACCGAAGGGTTAGGCAGAGTTAACCCTTCGCGGAATACATGTTTATATTGTTTATGTTGTGTTCAATAAATAAATATGTTAGTCAGTCCCTGTTTGAAGTACTATTCTGGTGGTGCCGCCGCGCGCCGGTTAGATTCATATTATTATTATGCTTATACTGAGTTCATTCCCGAACCAGTTTTGTAATGAACTAATCAATTCTGAACGCCTATTATACCCCGCCCTGGTGACGCCCAAGAAAAGACATAAACTTTGATTCAAACATGAATTTTAGTTTTTATAAACAACTAGCGACCCGCCCCGGCTTCACACGGGTAGCAGAGCATATACGTATTCATTTTTTTCTGTCGTAGTGTCGTACCAGCCTGTTACGTCGAGCATTTACTCGGCGCACGCCAGTAATGCTCCCAGTAGACGTGATTTTTTCCGACATCTTCAACTATCATCGTTATATTTCAGCCAATTTACACAAAACCTTAACGAATTATACACCTAAACCTTCATCATGAATCACTCTGTCTATTGGTGAAAACCGTATGAAAATCCGTTCAGTATTTTTTGAGTTTATCGCGAACAGACAGAGAGACAAACGCGGCGGGGGACTTTGTTTTATAATATGTAGTGATAATAAATGAGAGCTTTTATTTTTTTGTCCATTAATAAAATAAATTAAGTAGAGTCTTGAGAAATGCTAGTTTTAATTTGCCCCAAAATTAAAAAAGAATTCTCTTGGTCAACAAAGTCTCGTGGTCATCGTCAGTCATCTGTCATCATCAAGATGGACTGCGTGCTGATGAGAATGATAAAAAATTACATAAAATTTGTTAAACTGGTTCAGTTAGTCATTCCATGGAGAAGAACCAGCAAGAAACTCCTTAAAATATTATTTGTGCTATAAATTATTAAAGGTTTAAGAACAATGCAGGTCAACGTCTGGAGTGGCATTTGGAAGAAAGTTCCAGTGCCAAATTTGAGCTGATCTGTCATCACAGACGGAGCGCATTAATTGGATATCATATAGCTTAACCTCAGCTCAACGAACCAATTTGATATAAGTATCTTCAATAATACGTTTCCTCTCACTAAGAATAATTTCTGTGTCGTGGGTCCATTTACAAACACAAAAATTCACGTGTGCAAACACTCAGACCAGGAACAACTATCTGTAGACCATACAAATATATTATATTTTCCGTGCGGGAATCGAACCCGCGACACGTAGGCACCAGTTGACTACTGGGCCAAGTGTCAACAAGTTTTACATACGTATTTACTTATCTTGTATCTCTATACCTATCTACAATATCTTTGATACGGATATAAAATGAAAATGTTGCATTTTTTTATATTATTACTAAATTAGATCATTATTTAATCTTGTTTCGCAGAAAAACGTCTCTTCTATATCTTAAAAAAATTCTGTGTTATTATTACACACAATCTGCATTAATTATTGCAGATTTCTAGTAATAATAATAAGCGAGCTATATGGTTTTTATGACAAAAACAGGGTCTGGTGCGAGTTAGTAGCACGGTTGGCGCAGTGGCTAAGCGATTAGCTTTCTGCGCTTCGTTTCGCCGTTTCTATTGCATGATTTACAGAGAGTTATTTCCGATCTGGTTGTGTATGCAAGTGACTATGAATACTTTAAAACTGTACCCACGATACAGGAGAAATCCTAGAGTAGGGCAATTAAAAAAAAAAAAGTTTTCCTCGATTTCGTAACGTAAGCCAAAAATATATTAAAATAAAGAGCTCCCATTTATTATTATAATATCACTCAAATTCGCTTGCACAGTATTACCCGAGTTGTTCGGGATCTATAGAAGAAAGCTGTTAATTTTGAGTGAAAATCCAACCTGCTGTACTGTATTAGTTATCAACTACATTTTTTTAACTTATCATTTTATTATCTTTAGCACTTAACTCAGGTATTTTTCATGCCTTGCTCATCTCTATTAATATCAACAGCATTTATCAGTTTCGTTAAAATTCATCACATTCTCAAAAGAGTGGCTACAAACTTAGTAATAAGGGCTTCTATAAAGTATCAGATTATATGGATGATAAAAACGCTTGGGATTGAGCCGCTCCACATTGGTATTAGCTATATTTTTGTATTTTCATTTTTTATTTTTTTATTATTGTAAATGTGAGTATCATGTAGGCCAGTTTATTATATATTTTCTTATATCTGTCTGGCGGTTTTGAGTATTTTTAAATGGCCTACGCAAATGTCCCGATGAGGGTGACGTCGTGTGTCGGGTCGAGGAGCTCCCTAAAATAGGGTTGAGCTCCACGATGGCTGATGCATGTGTCCCGTCAGTAGGGACAGGTCAACTCAAAACGGTATGGCTTTATCCTCAAAAGGCTATTACAGACCCCTACATGTTCTCACATAATCTAAAATAAATATCTGGACTTTAAAAAAGAAACCTTTGAGTTTGTTTCGGTGTTTCTTCTCAGAGGCAGTCAGTAGGAAACGCCGGCACCACCTAGATCTAAAAAAGACTTGTGAAAGCTTCCTATACGGAATTATTTACAGAAAATAAATCATTATTTCATTATTTCATTTCATTATTTACAATACAATACAAATCCACTTCACTGGATTGTTTGGTCCTTCGAGCCGGATTTTCATTTCAAGGTTCCACATAAAGCATTACTGCACCCAAGTCCAATTCTATTTAAATCTATTAGCATTCAGCCCATATAAATCTGGACTGTGCTAGCCCCAAGTATAATCCGATAATATACATTAAAAAACAACTACACCATTTTAGTAATTTACGATCCCAAAGAGGTCATACAAATAGACAAGTACACACAATTTTATTACATACACACACGATAGATGATCGTTTGACCTCGGAGAGATCACGCCTGTGTTATAATACCTAATTCTTAATTTAGTAACTGTTATTTATGGACAATCGATTCCACTCAACTGATTTTATTTGATTGTATTTATTTTTTTTGTAAATTCATTCGTTATGAATATTAAAAAGTTTTAGATGTTATATGTGTTGCTGCATTTATTATTATAAATTCTAAAAAAAATGATGATGTAATTATAAGATTCAATGCAATTGTAATTGTTTGAAATAACTTGACTTATATATAAAATTCCGGCGTGCGTGTTCGTAATTCTTCTCCTAAACGGCTCGATCGATTTTGATGATTTTTTTGTATTTGCACCTGGTTGGTTCTTAGCTATAGTTGGACTCGATAGATGGCGCTGTTGTTGAGATCTAGAAAATGGCCCGCTAGTAAATTAACCACTATTTTTTTGAGCTCATGCCTATAACAACTTTTCATAGGACCATTAGGAATTGCCATACCAGTTTCATATATGGCGTTTACGCTTGATTGAAATTGATTTTGATTCATAAGGCCGTGTTTTATTACATTTTGCAATTTCTACATAACGCTTAAAAGCTGGGATATATGTACTTATTAAAAATGGCCGAATACACACAAGAAGCGTTAATTCTTGTGTAAAAAGATTGTTAGGGAAATTATTATAAGCGTTTTATATTATGGTAAATACTCTTAAATTTATATTATAATGATATTATGCGTATGAAATTTAATATCGTTCAACTTTTTAACGAGCTTGGAGCAAGGAAAGAGCCTCATGCCGATATATGAGTTTGCCTGGCGTTCCTTGGAGCGTCAACTTCGTTACCACTATTGCTGACAAATCTATTAGGCGAAGGCAAAAGACGACAAAGAAAGAGAAAAGTTAGGTAAGTACCTAAACATCTGCGGAACCACCTACAATATTAAACAAAATATTTCAACCTCAAACAATCAAGTTAAAACTGCTTGTAAATATTTAAATTAAAATAATACGTATCATGAATATTTACGAAACAAAGTAAGATAAAGTTGAGTTAATTAAGGGCCATGCGCGTGCGACGTGAACGGAGCATCGTTGAGCAATCGGTTGTACGAGCGCTATTATTGTCATAGTGTTTTAGTTGTTGATATTTTGTTAAATTTTGCTTTATGGAAGATAATAAATATATTTACTACTAACTTCTGTCCGCGCCTTCGCCCGCGTGGTTTACGAACCCTTACAATTTTCCGGGATAAAAAGTAGCCTATGTCCTATTCCAGACTATAATCTATCTCTGACCCAAATTTCATCCAGATCCGTTCAGCCGTTCCGTGTGAAAGAGTAACAAAGATCCATCCATCCATGCATCCATCCTCACAAACTTTCACATTTATAATATTAAGTAAGAAGTAGGATTTCTAACGTAACAAACAAAAATAAGACGAAGGATAATTACTGACATGATTAATTTAAACGGTCTCGCACCTTACCGTTCCATGTAATAGAGGACGAGCCTATTGCCATTTGCCGGGCATAGTTCCAAACTTCGTGCTGCTATCGAGAATTTCCATACATAAAAACCCCATAACACTGCCCGGGAATCGAACCCAGGGCCTCCCACTCAGAAGTACCGCTTGCGACCACTATACCAATAAAGCAATCAGTTATAATATTATATAATATATTTATTACTATTTTTAAAGATGTTTGAATCAGAATCAGAATTTTGAATGTGATAAATTAAAATCTAGATTTTATTTTAAATAGATAATGTCAATAGATACCAATCTAATAATAAAATCAGTTAATATATATAAAACAATATGTTCAAAACACTGACATATTAATTTATTTACTTAATTTTAACAATTCCTATTATTTATAATCCGAATAAAATAAAGCCACTAATTAAAGCCAAAGTTAGATAATTTAATTTTTTTTCCTATTTATAGTTAGATTAATACAATTTGAATCCAAAACTCATTTATATTAACTTATGATTGTATCGCAAAGGTAATAATTTGTAAGAATTAAACATTTCTGATCGATCACCCACTGATTATTATCTACAGATCTTAATGTAAAGACTTGATGGAGTTATTAACCTCGGAAAACGTATTAATATTGTCTATGCCCTGGCAGTGATCCTCATTATTTTATATATATAATTCTTTTGTACGTGTGTATATCACTGAACTCCTCCAAAACGGCTAGACCGATATTGATGAAATTTTTTGGGAGTTTTTGAGTGGGTCCTTGAATGATTTAAATTCACAATTGGACCCGGTAGGTGGTGTTGCGATCGAGTTCTAGGACAGGTTCGGACAGGAACGAAGACGAACGTCTGTCGGGTCCGCTGATTTTATAGCCGCATATATTCCTCTCAGTAGCAGCCTGGATTTTGTAATTGTGCCCGGTAGATGGCAATAGGCTCGGCCGCTATTACATTGGACTTAATAACGGTATCGGCGAAATGTGGGTGTACAAAAAGCACACCTCTGCCTAACCCTTCTAGGAATTCAAGCATGATGATATGTTATCTTTATTTATAAAATTCCTGTGTGCGTGTGTTCGTAATTCTTGTCCTCCTAAAAGGCTTGATCGATTTTGATATTTTTTTTTATATCATAGCATCACGCCTGGATTCTCGGAAAGGTTAGGCAGAGGAGTACTGTTCACGCACATTTTGCCTATAAAATCAAATAAGTATTAAGTCCAGTGTAATACTGGGCGAGCCTATTGCAATGTTCAAGGCCCAATTCTAAACACAATGTCCTCGCCAACATCACGCTCAGCAACCGCGATGCAACAACTAGAGCAATGAAAAAGTTTAATTATAAAAAACTTAATAAATTTTCTTAGTTTCTAGTTCCAAATTTCTGGCCAAAATATCGCTGACCATTGCAATAAAGATAGCATATCAACAGATTGTGTCTAGTATATTCTAAGATATAGGTAATAAAAAGTTCAGATGACACCCAAAACCAACTTAATGACAATAATTCTTAATTTATGTATCCGGGAATATAATAAAAACCAGATAGGCAAGTTGCTAACATCAGTTCAGTTGTTGACCTACCAAACTCAAAGATATAAATAATGTAGATACCTAATCATTGGTTTGATTTTCGATGTTTGATTGTCTAGTGGTCATAAGCGCGGCTGCAAGCGTGACGGCTACGCGTGAGGTCCTGAGATCAATTCCCGGGTCGGGCAAGTGATATTGGATTTTTCTATATAAAAATTCTCAATAGCAGCACGGAGTTTGGAATTGTCCCCGGTAGATGGCAATAGGCTCGCCCCCTATTACATGGGAGTCAATAACGGCATCGGCGAGAGTATGAGTGTATAATAGTACCCTTCTGCCTGACCGTTCGGGGAGTACAGGCGTGATGCTATGACTTTCGATGTTATTTTTAAAGACCAGTTTGTAGGGTAGGTACTGATTTGTCTCATAATCTCAATTAGGGTTTTTATATAGGTACGATAGTGAAGCAATAATTACTTTAAATATTTTCTGATCCTACGATACTATTAGATTATCTAATTGCGTTAACACCTTCCTTGCGAGCAGTAATTTTGAGGACTTACAAATAGGTGCGTTACGAGGTACCGTAGAATGCAGTAATTTTGCCTGCACTCCTAACTTTGCCTAGGAATAATTCATAATGATTTACTTTATCAAATTGCATTTGCAATGCTAAATAATTTAGGAGCTAAGATAAATATTTTATTAGTAGTTTAGTTAAGAATACAGGTTTGTACTACTTTACAGAATTAGTACAGGCAACGTTAGGAGTGTAGGCAAAGTTACAGCATTTTACGGTAATTATCATGTCGTGTAAACATTAACTATTCGGTCGTTACAACGCAAATACAATCTCCTACGGTTTAATTTATTAATTAAATACTACTGAAGAAGATCTTTAAAAGTTATTCTAGTCATTTCACTCATACAATAAAATTGATAAGAGAAATTGAAGACACACGAGCGAGAGGAATAAATAGCTTTTTCGGCCGCGCACTGAGTGCGGACGTCGTATGAGGTTTAGGTCGCTACGTAACGCAGTGAACGTGTTAATGTAGTGCTGGCTAAATGTTCTTATATTTTTTAAAGACTTTTGTATTTCAGTTGTATCATAATTACAGTTTACAAACTAGATCTCATATGCACGCAAGTACTTTGGTAACAACCATACAAAGTTGTATGCCATATACATATTTGTTTCAAGCAGGAATCGTACCCGCGCCAAGTACCTTATGTTAACACAAATAAAACAACAGAGTTATTATTATTTACAATTTAATAATTTATTAAAACATTTATTTCACATTAGAAATGTTTTATCTTAATTCATTTTTTCAGATGTTCTACAATATTTTACAAAAATGCTTCTTTTTATTATAACTAAACTATGAACAGCTAGAAATTGCTAAATTATTGGTGTAAATATATTACATACATATTATGCGTAAATAAATCTTCGTATGACAAGATTTTTTAGCAAAGGTATAATTAATCAACAAACACGGAATCCGAGCACCAATATTCCGACTGTGCGAACTTATCTTTTTAGGTTCAAAAATTGTCGCTTACATAATCACGTGACATCAATAAACACTGGGGAAAAAACTATAATACTTTTGCAGCAGTCAGGATTTTTAACAGTTTCTAGTTTATCATTTACAAACATATTTCTCCGTTATCTTACACATCCAGTCTATATGGCACTGTTCAATAATGATATCCAGTTTTGTCATCGAACTTAGGAGGATCCCTAGGACCTCCGAAATGCTCGCCTTGTCCTATAAAACTGCTCTGAGCAGAGTTATCCAATTCGTAACCTGGGACCGGCTCGATTGTGGCGATTGGACTTTGAACAGTAGATACGATAGGTCCCACAGGGTTAACACTAACATTAGATCCTAATCTAGAAGGAATACTAGGGGCCTGTGTGCTGCTAAAACCACTAGGCTTGAATGATTCTCCACTAAACTGAGTTTGAAAAGTTTGACTAGGTTTTTGAGAGGTAATGATAGCGCTCTGTGTGGGTTGAGCACCAAATTGAGGTGTAGAACCAACCAGAGTTTGGGATTCAAAACCGGAACTAGATGTCGAAGCGGGTTTGAAGGATTGTCCACTAAATTGCGTCAGAGTCGGTTTCGTCGGCTGGACTCCAAACTGAGAGGTAGAGACTGCAGAATTCTGACTCAAAAAGCTAGAGGAACCCTGTGTAGCTATAGTAGTAGCGGGTTTGAAGGGCTGACCACTGAATTGAGAGTTGTATTCAGACGGTTTGGTTGGTTGTGAACCGAACTGAGTAGAGCCTGCAGAAGACTGGGCCTGTTGGTAAGTACCTTGAGTTGATGAGCTACCGGAATGTTTAATTGGTTGACCGAACTGTGTTTGAGAAGTGGATACTGGGCTAAAATTTGTTTGAGTTGATTGTATGTTTTGGTCCTCTGGAAGATTAGCTTGACCTCCAAATTGGAAAGCAGTTTGTGGTTTCTGATAGTTGTAGCCGTTTGAAGACTGTGCACTTCCAAAGCTTTGGGCAGACTGGCTAGAGACACTTGTAGTTTGAATACTGCTTTGCGTAGGCTGTGTCTTTTGGTCTTGCTGACCAACGGATTGACCAAACTGGAAGGCAGAACCTTGGGAGCTACTTAGAGGTTTTTGACCCTGATTGAATTGCGACTGTTGGAAAGTGTTCTGAGTTGATTGAGAACCGAAAGGTTTCTGCGATTGAGCACCAAATGAGGTTTGGCCAGCCAATTGCCCACTACCTACATTAGATTGCGAAGTCTGACCGAATCGATTACCTAGCTGGCTAGCTGTTTGCGTATATTGAGACTGCTGGTAGTTAGTCTGTGTAAGTGAACTTCCAGATGGTTTCTGGGCTTGAGAACCCGTGGAGATAGCACCCTGATTTTGGGCACTTATTTGTGAAGTTTGCTGGTATTTAGATACCTGACCAGTTTGAGTACTTCCAAAAGGCTTCTGGGTTTGGCTGCCAAACTGGGCTACATTAGAGCCTGAGCTTGAAGCAAATGCACTTGCCTCAGCCTGTGGCTTTTGGCCTATTAGTCCAAATTGAGTTTGAAAGGGTTTTTGAGTGCTACTGAAAGGTTTCTTTGCCTGGGTACCGAACTGAGAGGAGGGACTATATGAACCAAAAGTTGTCTGTTGGTTGGTAGAACCAATTTGTGAACTTCCAAAAGGTTTTTGACCGAACTGTGTAGGTTGTGCAGTTTGGGAAACTGTGCTTAAACTACTTCCTTGAGACGCTTGTGGTTTCTGGGCAAACTGTGATCCAGAAGAACTATGTTGGTGAGAGTAACTGGTTTGAGAGACACCAGAAGTGGTTTGACCAAATGATGTTTGGCTTGCAGAGGAAGTTGTGCCAGTGCCTTGAGTAGACTGTGGTTTTTGATTGAATTGTGTCTGTTGGTAGGCGGTACCAGTTTGCGAGGTACCAGTGGGTATCTTGCCAAACTGGGAAGTTTGGCTTTGTGTGTAGGTATTTGAAGCAAAACTAGAACCTTGCGTCGATTGTGGTTTCTGGCCAAACTGTGAACCAGTTAATCCTAACTGTGGCTGTTGGAAAGTGGAGCCAGTCTGAGTGTTACCAGAAGAGTATTTACCGGACGACGTTTGGCTAGTAGTAGAAGGTAAGCCTGTGCTTTGACTCAGGTGCGGTTTTTGACCGAATTGTGTTTGTCCGAAGTTGGAACCAGATGGGGCGGTGCCGATAGGCTTCTTGCCAAGCTGTGACGTTTGGCTTTGTGTGTATGCGTTTGAAGCAAAACTAGAACCTTGGGTTGACTGTGGCTTCTGAGCAAACTGTGAACCAGTTCCTAATTGTGGCTGTTGGTAAGTGGAACCAGTCTGGGTAATACCAGAAGAGTATTGCCCATACGAAGTTTGGCTAGTAGTGGAAGATGAGCCAGTGCCTTGAGCCAGGTGTGGTTTTTGACTGAATTGTGTCTGTCCAAAGTTAGAACTGGTTGGGGCGGTGCCGGTTGGTTTGTTGCCAAGCTGTGACGTTTGGCTTTGTGTGTATGTATTTGAGGTGAAACTAGAACCTTGGGTTGACTGTGGCTTCTGGCCGAACCGTGAACCAGTTGTTCCTAATTGTGGCTGTTGGAAAGTGGAACCAGTCTGGCTGTTACTAGAAGAGTATTGACCAAACGATGTTTGGCTAGTGGTGGAAGTTAAGCCAGTGCCTTGATTCAGGTGTGGTTTTTGAGCGATTTGTGTTTGCCCGAAGTTAGAACCAGTCTGTGTGGTACCAGAAGGATTTTTACCATATGACGTTTGGCTCGTGGTGGAAGTTGATCCAGTACCAAGACTCAACTGTGGTTTTTGACTGAATTGTGTCTGTCCAAAGGTGGAACCAGTTGGGGTGGTGCCGGTTGGTTTCTTGCCAAACTGAGATGTTTGGCTTTGTGTGTAAGTGTTTGAGGCAAAACTAGAACCTTGCGTTGATTGTGGCTTCTGACCAAACTGAGAACCAGGCGTTCCTAACTGTGGCTTTTGAAAAGTGGAACCAGTCTGAGTGTTACCAGAAGAGTATTGACCAAACGACGTTTGACTTGTAGTAGAAGTTAAGCCTGTGCCTTGCGCCAGTTGTGGTTTTTGACCGAACTGTGTCTGCCCAAAGTTAGAACTAGTTGGGGCGGTGCCGGTTGGTTTGTTGCCAAGCTGCGTTGTTTGGCTTTGTGTGTATGTGTTTGACGCAAAACTAGAACCTTGAGTTGATTGTGGCTTCTGACCAAACTGTGAACCAGATGCTCCCAAGTGTGGCTGTTGGAAAGCGGAGCCAGTCTGGGTGTTACCAGAAGAGTATTGACCAAACGACGTTTGGCTAGTGGTGGAAGTTAAACCAGTGCTTTGAGTCAGATGCGGTTTTTGACCGAATTGTGTTTGTCCGAAGTTGGATCCAGTTGGTGCGGTGCCAGTAGGTTTGTTGCCAAGCTGTGACGTTTGGCTTTGTGTGTATGCGTTTGCAGCAAAACCAGAACCTTGGGTAGATTGTGGCTTCTGACCGAACTGTGAACCAGATGCCCCTAATTGTGGCTGTTGGAAAGTGGAACCAGTCTGGGTGTTCCCAGAAGAGTATTGACCAAACGACGTTTGGCTAGTGGTGGAAGTTAAGCCTGTGCCTTGAGTCAGGTGTGGTTTTTGACCAATTTGTACCTGTCCGAAGTTGGAACCAGTCTGTGTGGTACCAGAAGGGTTTTTACCATATGAAGTTTGGCTAGTGGTGGAAGTTGAACCAGTTCCAAGACTCGACTGTGGTTTTTGACTTAATAGTGTCTGTCCAAAGGTGGAACCAGTTGAGATGGTGCCGGTGGGTTTCTTGCCATACTGAGATGTTTGGCTTTGTGTGTAAGTGTTTGAGGCAAAACTAGAACCTTGCGTTGATTGTGGCTTCTGACCAAACTGTGAACCAGTTGTTCCTAATTGTGGTTGTTGGAAAGTGGAACCAGACTGGGTGTTACCAGAAGAGTATTGTCCAAACGACGTTTGGCTAGTAGCAGAAGTTAAGCCAGTGCCTTGAGTCACGTGCGGTTTTTGACCTATCTGTGTTTGTCCGGAACCAGTCAGAGTGGTGCCAGCGGGTTTCTTGCCAAACTGAGATGTCTGGCTTTGTGTGTATGTGTTTGAGGGAAAACTAGAACTTTGGGTTGATTGCGACTGGCTGAATTGAGATGCACCAGTTTGTGTCTGTTGATAGTTTGAACCAGACGTCAGTGTGTTACCGAAAGGTTTTTGACCAAACTGCGCAGATTGGCCTTGACTGATGGTTGAAATAGGTGCCTGGGTGATCTGTGGCTTCTGACTAAACTGATTATTAGGCAGAGAACTTTGAGCTTGCTGGAAAGTCGAACCTTGATTTATGGCACTTCCAGAATACTTAGAGGGACTACCAAATTGAGTAGTTCCTTGCTGAGATCCAAATCTGGAGTCAGTTGAAATCTGACTTGGTTTACCTTGTGAGTCAATTTGAGATGGCGTCAATTGTCCAGAGCTGGAAGAAGTACCTTTGTGTTCCACTGGCAGTGTTGCACTTGGCTTGTTGTACTCATAAACGGTCCCTTGATATTCCTGAGTAGGGGCTAGAGAACTATCAGAGACCGAGGAGGTAGATGACTGACTAAACTGTGACTGACTTTGAACAATAGGTTTCTGACTAAATTGATTCTGAGAGAAGGCCTGTTGGTTTCCGGTAATCCCAAATTGCGTTGAAGAAGTGGGTTTCGAACCAAATTGGTTGGACGTAGTAGGTGACCCAGTGGGGAAAGAAGATACTGCAGCCTGGGTAATACCGTTGTATGATGAAGAGATGGGGCCTTGATTCTGACCGGTTGTCGACGTAGGTGTGTTAGTGTATTTTGATCCTTGCTGAGACAGATAACTAACAGGAACGTTGGGTTGACGATTGTTCGAGAACTGGCTGCTGCCTGAAGCTGCAGGACTAACAGATGGAGAAATAAAAGGCTTCGATGGTTGTTTATAGTTGTAAGCATTTTCATTGCCTTGCTGACTGAAAGCGGGTTTTTGAGTGCTAGACCCAAAATTTGCATCAGAGTGTGTATGAGTAATAGAGCTCTGCAAAGATTGTGGCTTATACTGACCAGATGCTACTTGAGTGGGAAACGCGGGTTGTTGCTGGAAGGAGGAACCAGATTGAGAGGTATGCTGGGAGGATGATGAGAAAGATGAAGCTGAAGTCGGTGATGGGGCAGGAACATTAGTGGATCCGAAGGAATGCGCAGCTTGATTTGAGGTCTGATAGTTGAAAACTGTAGGTTGAGTCGGCTGAACACCTGAGAATTGAGTGTTACTGTTGCTGAACTGTGTCTGACCTGATGACGTAGGACCATTATTCTGCATAAATTGGCCAGGTTTTGAATTGATCGATTGAGATTGGAAGGTTTGTTGAGAAGTTCCAAAGCTAGAAAATCCAGATGTGGAAGGCTTGTTAGATTCACTAGATTGAATTCCTGAATTATGTTGACTAAAAGGTTGGAAACCAAGACTGGATGCAGCAGAGGAAGAATCGGAACTTTGAGGTTTCGAATGATAACTTGGTTTACCGGTCGATTCAACGATATTCACTGGAGGTAAGTACTCACTGCTAGTTGCTGAGTTTTCTGACTGCGTTTGAGATTGAGTATAACCACCGCCGCTTGAGTATGACCCCAAGGGTTTTACTGAAGAGCTTCCAGAAGAAATAGTTTGAGAACTGTGTGACTGAGTTTCTCCTAGTCTTGAGGGGAAGCTGTTGGTATTTTGACCAAATTCAGTAGGCTGGCTAGATGATGAGATGGCGTTGAAGCCAAAATTGTTAGATTGGCTATTGTCAGGTTGGACGGAAGGATAACTAGCAGCGTGCTGTGGGGCAGTTGAAGGCAAGGTATGCTGCGAACCACTATACTGCTGAGAATGGGTACCAAAAGTAGGTCTTCCTGATGCGGATGCTGATGCTGATGCAGATTGAGCGTTAGGATTGACTGCTTCAAAACCAGGGAATGATGCACCAGCCGAAGAGTCAGATCCAGATTTAGAGGCTTGAGTGTTCAGGCTGGCTGATCCGAAAGAGTTCAAGGGAGTAAGATAATCATTCTTAAGTCCAGAACCTGCAGGACCAGTTGAAGCAAATGCACTTGCACTACCAGAACCAGTAGTTACCGCGGAACTGTAGGCAGAGTTCACATTTGAACCAGGTAAGCTCTGAAAGCTTGGTGTTCGAATCGGTGAGCTGGATGCCGAACCATGGGTATGGGTTTGAGAGTGAACACCTGAAGATCCACTGCCAACAAAACTTTCAGGTTTCGTTGTCTGGATACCAAATCTATTCTGAGTTGATTGCGAAAAGAAATTTCCTTGAGCTCCTTGAGAACCTTCTTGGGGTTTTGCACCAAACTGGTCATGACTTCCAAAATGATTGGCCTGTCCCAATTGACCACCAACAGAAGAAGCACCTGCTTCTCCAAATCCTTGAGATCCACTTTGGACATAATTTAAACCAAATCCGGATTGTTTATCTCCGGAAATCTGACCAAATCCTTTAGTATCGTGAACTTGTGAACTCACAACAGAGCTGGGTTTGTAAGATCCAATAAGAACTCCTGAAGTAGGTCTACTAGCTTGGTTGCTCTGACTCACGAACGAACCACTAGCCGTTGCATCTCCGCCGCCTATTATCGGTCTATCATTGTTACTGCCCGCGCCATTGCTCGAGTAATCGCCTTCGTCATTGTATTTCTGCGCGTTGTATGAGCCTGTAAATAAAAATGAAAGTTGTGGGTAATTTGTCAACCGCTAATACCTGTGTCAAAGGTACATTTATCAAGTTATACAAAAGCCTTTAACGTGTGACGATACCGATTTCGTGAATGAGAGTTTTTTGGTGAGCAACTGCATTGACAGTATGATTGATCGTGACTTTAATATTTCAAGTGATCTTTTTAAGAGGTTATTTTGACACGCGTCACTGTCAAATGTTTGTATACACATAATAAATAATTCCAGACAGGCAACTTAGAAAATGTTGCGTATTTCAGTGATTTACGAAAAAGCAGATAATCCTGATATAAAACAATAGCCCGGGGTTCATACAAAATTAATCAAAATGAATTGTAGCCGTGAATGATTAAAATAAGAAGATTCTTAATTAGTTTGAACATGTGTACACATACAAAAGCATGCGAGGGAAAAAAAACATTGTGAAGAGTCCAAACATGATTATCCTCATATACTGCTTATCAAGATTGCGTAAGTTGGTACGGCTTAGAAAATAACATTTCACCGAGTCCACAAAAAAATCGTTCAGTGACCTACACTTGAGATTTCTTTGTCGGATAACATGCATGACATTGTTTATAGCAGGAACAAGATTATCCGGAAAAAATCTTATGTTATCAATATAGCTGTCAGAATTAGCAAGTTGGTAAGTAAGTAGGTCATATTAACACTTCTTAGTTTTTTTTTTCAATATAACTTAATCTATATCAATAGCACAGCAAAAATACATTACATTACCCATGCTCTAAAGTGATTTATACAGGAAAAATACGGCAACGCAAATTGCAATGATCGTAAACCTCGATTTTGATGAGAATTTAATATAAAATGATTATGCGGTGAGGCAAAAATACGCAGTATGTAATCTCGTGAAGCAAATTGGAATAAAATAACAGTTTATGTATCAAATAACATGCCAATATACTTCCGTTTTAAAGCTCTTCCGTTCTTTGAGGAAATAGTCTTACATTATTTTAGATTCTGACACTGCTGCGATTTTAAGGTCTAGCTGATTTTGGGAGAATGTTGTCTGATATCGACATTTGAAAAATTCTTAAATAAATAAATATTAGTATTTATATCGGATTTGATATGCATATGATTTAACCAAATCATCTCAGATGTTTTACACGAAGAAAATAATGGTAGATTTGCTTACACGAAATTGACATTAATATTAGACGTGAACTGATGAGAAATATGGCACTTAAAATTTTTCTATTAGTACTAGAATAAATCATTGACAATACTGAGTTTTCATTGTACCTATGTATGTCTATCATTCGTTACTTCCTTCCGAAAAAACCATCAGCCATCTGTTTATCCTCTGTATAAAATACAATACACGCATATAAAACCGATCTGTTATGCAACCTTCGCGTTACATCAAATGTAATAGTCTAGACCGGATTGTTATTGATCACGACTTTTATGAATAAAAATTTAGATTCCGATTTTATATTAACACAAATTTTAGGTTAACTTTTATTGTCAGTGATAAATATGTCAATAATTGTTCTTGTGTTGGTAGCTATATAATTAGAATGGTTACTTATGAAGCAGACAAATTAACTGATGGATTTAAAAAAAAGACTAAGTTCGAGCCTTACCAACCCTTTGGAGCAACTGTAATAACTGCCAAAAGTAACAGAACACGACAAGATGAAGATATTAATTCGTAAAATCAATGCAAACGCAGACCGCACGCCCGTAGATATTGGAATATTTTGTATGCAATATAATTGCTTGTGGTTAGATGCTATCAAAATAATAACAAATTCATGAAAACTGCCACAAACAGCTTCGATTTTAAATCAAATCTACTATCTGTGATATACTATAAGCGAAATACAAATGATTTATCACGTAATCACAGAAAATATAAAGCCTATCAACTTGAACAGGCATGTTTTATACGTAAGCATTGGCTAAGAAGGTATATTCCAAAATACTTCAAAAAAAGGCGTGAATAAGGTTTTAAACATTTTATGAAGAATCTTTTCACGCGGATGTTATCGCACACACTATTATTACTTGATATGTGTATGTCACCTAACTTAGTAGTTGCCAATAAATTAACCACGCGTATTAAACGGGACACACAACGTCACGATGGCCAGTTAATAACATTGATTGCTCGTATTGATAATAGGTACATTAACGATTTACAATGACAGTTATTTAACCACGCAATTAAATATAAATTGTTTATAAAGCGCTGAAATATTTGCTTGAAGTTGTATAGCAGAGGAGTACAATTGTACACCCACATTTCGCCGATACCGTTATTGAGTCCCATGTAATAGGAGGTGACCCTATTGCCATCTACTGGGCACTGTTTCAGACTCCGTGCTGCTACTAAGAATTTCCGTACAGAAAAAACTGAATAACAGTTTGCCCGACCTGAGAAACGAACCCAGGACCTCACGCTCAGCAGTCACACTTGCAACCACTAAAACAACGAGGCGTTCAAAAGCTTGAAGTCAAATAAAAGCATGCTATGAAAAACGAAGGACTTGCAAACATGATATCTTTGGTACTATTGCAATTTTTATAGTACACTAGAAAAGTAATGCTTTAAATATAGATACAGATTTACAGGTACACTTAGTTGTCATAGACTAGATGCTATAATGCATACACTTAATTATGAAATTATCACTTACCATCATCAACAAGGCCCGCAGCTTCTTCCTTAGCGTTCTGCTCCAAAGACTTCAAGATCTCATCAGGAATCGGAGGCGGGGTCGGCAGATGGTGCCCTTGCGGCCTATATCCGCCTTCATCAGCGGTGTACGTCACACTGTACGTCTTGCCATCATCACCTTTGTAAGAATAACCGCCCTGAGCTTGTACACCATTGGCGGCAGCACCATTTTCACCAACAGATATACCATTGTCTGTCTGGTATTCGTAACTGTAGTTATCTATTCCAACATCATTGGCGAACTTCAGGGTGCTGGCGCGTGTTTTATCAGCTTCATATTCGTCTGGTTTAATTAAAGATTTGAATCCTGGCGTTGTGATACTACTAGATCCTCCTGAGTTTTCAGAACCAAAGAAAGCTGCTTCTCCAACCTTGGAGTCAGTTGAGCCGTAAGAGATCCTTGGTCCACCTAGACCGGTTGATTCAGCTCCAGACGTCCTAGTTCCGGGATTAACTGCATCTACAACAACTCCTTGGACATCATTCGTGTAGCTACCAGTGGGAACTCCACTCAGGCCTTGGTTGGATCCATCGAAAGGAGCTTCCAAAGCACCAGGGCTACCTCCAGAAGTTCTGGCTGTTATTGGCGGCAGGTAGTTACTGTCGAGCTTTGCTGCCCCGCATACCGCCGTTAAAGCGGTAAATATAACCTGTTAAAAAAATACTTTAAATTATACGAACAAGCAGTCATAATATGTTTAAAAAACTAAAGGTTAAAAATGTCTAGGTGTTAAGGGAAAATTATTATTATTAGATTTGTTCCTATGACAATTAAAATAAATAAAAATTATTGATGCCCGTTAACACCTCGCATGAGCTTATATTTCGAAGCAAAAAAAAATATCAAAATTTTAAAATAGCAGTATTGTGAAAAAATCTTGGTCATAAAAAAGGTATCAAGTCAACCTCGAGATGTCCAGTTTTCGGAGATCTATTATCTCATAGAGGATGTGCATACACACATCAAGTATATATTCACATGTAGAGGTCATAAGTTCACATGTTATCATCATGTAATAACATGTAAATGAGGTAATACTCAGTCCTGTTTTGCCACTTTTTTACAACTTTTGACTTATGTCAAAATGACAAAAAGCGGTATACGGCTTTTTATCCTTAATTAGCGTGTCAAGTCATGTCTCTACCACATGTATCAAATAATAAAATAATGTTTCCTTGATAAATAAATCTTAAACGACATCAAGTATAGTAAAAAAATCTCTACATTAGAATTTAATTCATATGTCATCATAATGCCATTAAAATTTGAATTAATACGCAAACGATGTTCTTATATATTTTTAAGAAAATATAGATTAGTAAAGAATCTATAAGAGAAGATAGTACCCAAAATGTGGGAGAAAACTGAGTTATCCAAACCTGTCCTGTCTTTTTATCTATTCATTCGAGTATTTTGCAAATCTCCAAAACTATTAAGAAGCTTTTAATTTTTGTAGTTCAAAGAAGTTATTGCACAGTATACTGTAGAATAATGAAAATAAATATATTTACGAAAACAAAGATACCATAAAAACTCGGTTAATACAGATAAAGTAAAGTTTTAACATTCTGATGTATATTCATGTATGATGGAAACTCTATATTTTAATAAATGGAAATGGATTAAAAAATATTAGTTATCATAATGCAAATGACAACATACCTATAATAAATGTCAATATGTATGATATAATTAATAAGAAGAAAAGTAAAGACCGGTCCTAAATCTAATAATATAAAAGCTTTGATTCATAGAATCTTAACAGGCTAGTATCTGACTGAATTCTAACGCACTAGCAAAGAAGAAGGAAGAGGAAAAAGATACTCTTTTTAGAATAAATGTATAAGCTTTCTAGAATACACCAGGGATACAATTTTAACCCAAGTATAATATTTAATATCGGTAATGTAAAAATAAAATAATGATTTAAGCTCTATGAACATTTTTACGTACGATTTAAACGTAACGGCCAAGATTGGAACTATGCAGATTCAAAGAGCATATAGTTTCCTTGGATTAGGTAAGACAGCTAGTCTAGTAATATATTCACGGAACTTTAAAACAAGAGGCTTTCAATTTTACCCTTTAGAACTATTGCAATAAAACTTCTGGGATAACAGCACAAGAACTATCATCTAAAGTGATATTGACCATAATGTAGAAACGTAAACCTGCAGGTATTATATTGGATTTGCATAATTTACCATATTTGTTTTGAAGAAATAAAAAAGTTTGAAAATTTGAATATATTTTGGAATTAATTTTTAGTTCAGGATTATCAAATTATTAAATTTCTACTAACAGTCATAAGACAGTCTAGGTATCTTATTTTATGGGTATCTTACACGGGTAAGAGAAACATAAAAAAAAATCAACAAAAATAAACATACATTTCAAAACTAAACTTTAATGAATTACCACGCGTCTGAATGATATTGACCAAAAAGGGATAAAAAATGTCACAATCAAAAAAACTCTTGCCAAAAATTTCGCAATTTTAAATCCTATTTCTAATTACTCTTAGGCAACTGAGATAGAAGACACTTATTCACATCACAATGACACAAAAGAAAGTATTACCAAAAACATCGTCCTTATCCCTCACAGGGATGTGTATCCGCAGCTGATCCCACTTAAACTGGTGGCACAATGAGGCAACTTTTGCTTTTTATAGCGTTTGAAAAGTCTTCTAAAAAACGTGCTTATATGATTCTGCCATTATATCTTTGCCTCTATCTAACACTTACTTAGAATCTAACACTCATATGTGATGTGAGATAAGGTTGAAATTCTGTACGCCTGTAAGTCTAACAAAGGTCAAGTTATAGTGGTAAAGATGCGCGTTAGGTTCCAAGTTCAAGTGGCAAAGAAAATGTGGTTTACGCGTTTAAATGATTGTTTTTATTTCTGATATGTAATAAACAATAAATATTGCGGCCGTTTGCAATTTTATTAATCACTTCATACTATTAATAGGGATTTAGATGGGACTATAGACTTGAAATATAGCCTCTAATTTCTTGCTTACAAGGACAATACTGTTTTTATTTTTATGGCAGGTTTTAAAAGTTTTTGATTTTTCATAAGCTTTTGATACTAATTTGAATATAAAATACAAATGACTTGGGTTCTTATTTCCTTTTTGAGTCGATTACGTAACGCGGATATACGCAAGGGAACGAATTTATAAGATTTGTACCAATATTTTTATTCTTCATAATATCGAATGAATATGTTTTTTTTTGTTTTTTTGTAGTATGTATGTTAACCTTCTTTTATAAACATGATGCTAGAAGTTTATTTGTTTCTGCGTTAGTAACAATACCATTGATAGAAAACTCGAAGAATATTATACTTAAGTTATAAATGACACTTATTATTTTTTTTATCTTACCTCAACCCGGTGAAACCTTTCAACTTATAAAAGTATTTCGCTTTTTCATTTATAATCTGCTGAGATGACCAGGCTAGGCTTTTGTTAATAAGGACACGTTAAAATATCAGAAACCTGAGTTTGACTTGTTACCGAATTAATTGTGGTATTATTGTAAACCAATATTTTGAAAAGAGTATCCATTGAGTTTCTTGCCGGTGTTTTCTAAATAGGACCAACCCACTTTGGAACCGTGCGCCTAGATTCATAACGTTTTAAAAGTGCTTGCAAAAGCCCATTTGATATAAAAAGCTTTGACTTTGACTTTGACAAAATGTTTAAAATCTATATTTTCCACTGTATCTCTAACTGCAAATTGTAGATGAAGAAAATCATTAGTAAAACTTATATCGACTAAACTATTAGTGAACTTAATATTATTTGTCGAAATATTGTCGAGAATTTTGAGCTTTTTAATTATTGAACACATCCGTAGGTCTTCATTTGACTTCCTTGTTCATTTCAACTGTTATTACTTTTTATGATTTCTGTAAATAATAAATTAATCAAGCCAACCAAACCCTCTCCAATTCTCCTCTCTCATATGAAGATTTCACTTTAATATTTATCCATCTAAAGAATACCTTCCTACTTGCACTTACTGCGGCGACACTCAAACTCAATACCAGAAATATGTCGGGTTTAAATAACAAGAATATGCATAAATAAAAAGCGACAGACGTTATTTCCAAGGACTGCAGGAACTTATCTCTTAGTTTTAAAATTATAAATAACAAGACCACAAGATAGAGACTTTCGTTGTTTTGGCGTTCCGTTAAAATTTAATAGTTTTCTTGGGGTCCCGCGTTTTGATTCAATCGAAACTTTTCATTTTTGACATATCATTTAGAATTGTGAAAAGCATGCCAAAAACAACAAACTGTAATCACTAATGCACTCACCAAACATGGTAATTATGGCAATAGTACCCAGATTTATGGTAATAAGGCCCATCGTCACCTGCGGTCGTTCATGGACTGGTGATTAGTATTTGTTTCTTTTTTTTTTTTAATAAAACTTTGCCCCACACTAGGATTTCTCCTGTATCGTGGGTACAGTTTACAAACATACATGTCACATGCACAAACAACCAGACCCGAAACAACTATCTGTAGATCATACAAATATTTGTTCCGTGCGGGGATCGAACCCGCGACACGTAGCGCAGAAAGCTAATCGCTTAGCCACTGCGTCAATCGTGTCATCGTTTAAGATAGTTTATTTTATGAAAACGACGTGATTTTTTTAGGAATGCCAGTATTGTTATACCTTGAACGCTACACGACCCTACCTTGTCAATGCAATCCTTTCGACGGTGTCTAAAATTGCATTCTGTAATATTTATTTCAAATTGCATAAAAGATATAAAATATAAATTCAAATAAGCAATAATAATAATAAGTATTATTACAGTACCTTTAATACGAGTTTTTTACTATTTACTTTCATAGTAAATGTAAATTTTCATGCAAGCGGTTTTAGTTCTTAACTTAGTTACATTAGGGATTAGAGTCGCCAACATGACATCTCTATAATATAGTAAATCGTAAATCAAAACTTTACGATGACACATATGTCACATAAGCGACTCTAATCCCTAATGTAACCAAGTTAAGAACTAAAATGGCTATCATGAAAATTAACTTTACTATGATAGTAAATAGTAAGAAAACTTGTGATAGCGGTACAGCCTATCTAAAGAGTATATGTGTATTGTCTATAAATAGATATTGCAAATCCAGCTTCAATAATAAACTTCACACTTTATTAAAATATTTAAATGATGATAATTTTACATATAATAGTCGTATCATATTACGAACATTACATCATTTTGTATTGTGGATTAGTTAACATAACTGAACAGAACCTGATCCTTAGTGAACCTATCAATTATGTACCTACATCAAAATATTCGAATCATGGGCTAGGGATTATCATTAAGGTTGGTGCATATGAGATTACAGTATAATGTTATGCCGTAGATGATATTTTTTATATAGAACAGTTGTAGTTTCAATAGTAGTTGAAGACGTCAGTTTGTTAAACAGTGAACGCACTAATAAACAAATAGATTTACTCTTTTTCTTTTTTTAAGTTGCAAAATCATCAGTGCAAAAGAAAAATAATAAAACCTCAATGCTTTTATTTGATGATTATGCTGTACCATAATATCTACAGCCAGAATGATTGTAGTTCATGGAATACGATATTTTATAGCATTTATTAAATTAAAATATGTTCCACTATCAATTGTAGTCGACATTTCGTGAAACCATAAAGTCTTGTGAGAAGAATGCATGGGTGTGAATTGATTTATATTTAATGTCAATAAATAAACATAAAATAATCATCACATATACTAGTGCGCCTCTTGACAAGCTACCAATGTCTTTATTTTACCGAAGGTAGACAGTAGACCCTAAATCACTTGAAACCTTAATAATAAGAAATCGAGTGAATTGTAAAGAGGTTGCAATACTATTGCTCTATTGATAATTTTATTTCTATCTCCAGCCATAATTGCAATTTTAGAAATATTCTACACGACCAAACCGAATAAAAAATCTTTACACGAACTGGAAATTTAATCCAGAACCTCATGCTTGAGACCAGCGACAAAGAAGAGAAGCATATTATAAGGAAAAGAAAACAGTGTAGTCTCAGTTTAACAACAATATCGAGCAAATTACGATGTCAGTGAGCGTTAAGCGCCGATCAATGTCAACGTTTATTTTTTCTTTTGACCATCGAATTTATATACTTAATTGTATTAAAATTATTATAATTATGTCATACAACGACTTTAGGATTCGATAATGTGTCTGTGTTATGTTTTTTCTATCAATCTTCATTTGAGAATGATTAGAGCATAATAGGATCAAGAACTTTTGTATGGATCAGAAGTCATTATCTATTCGTAAATTGTTGCAAATTTGAATTCTATTAGAGCATGAATTGAAAACTGATCTTTACGTTGTTGCGAATTCACCTCATCTGGGAATTAACTTTTATTTGTAAGTAGATTAATTAAC
This sequence comes from Shargacucullia verbasci, assembly GCA_947562105.1. Classification (NCBI taxonomy): domain Eukaryota; kingdom Metazoa; phylum Arthropoda; class Insecta; order Lepidoptera; family Noctuidae; genus Shargacucullia; species Shargacucullia verbasci. Next base: position 1,880,958 of record OX387297.1, on the reverse strand, counting down.
GACACATTGTAATTGGTACGTTGCACGATGTATAATACATGTTTTGTACTTTACTATCACAAGGCAAGCACTACCCCAAAGGAGAGATTTGCTAATTAAAATTTAAAAAATTAAAAGTTGAGTTGTAATTAATATTTTCATTGACAACCAATATGAATCTAATATTCAGTAAGCCAGTAAACATATACAAATACATATTGCTATAGATAATAATGCAGCGTAACACGCGTCGAGCAATGCAATTACCAAATTCCAAAGCGCGCACGCGCATTTACCGGAAGGTATGTAATAAGCTTTTCACGATATCAATAATAGTGTAGTGAATTTGGCTTTGATCCGGAAAACAATATTGCACCTCTGTATAAATTTGATCTTTATATTACAAAAGATAACTTGACACTTAGACTAAGTCCATCATAGACGACGGCTAGATAGAGATAAAAGTTGGGAATTTTATCGATTAGACATCGTATTTTTAGACTAATTTATTACCGTCGACTGTCGTATTGTTATGTCAATAAAACGAACGTAGGCAGATAATATGCGTTTTTTACATGTACGAAATATACGAGTAACACTGCATTAAACATTGGATACTATCCACAATTTATTACGATATCATATTTCTATTTTAAATCACCTTCAGACAATTTTTTCACTAGCAATCAAAAGCTTTTGGAAAATCCAAAAAAATAGCTATGGAAACTAAACCGATCTTAGTAACGATACTATAAATAGTTATTATTTTATACGACATATTTCACGAAACACGATTGACAATTTTGCTCGGACTAATCATTTAGCGGTTAATAACCTGGGTGACAAAACCGGTCTTCTGCATAAATATTCATAGAAATTATAATCATCTGTTATGTTTGTGACGAGTTACTTAATTGGAGATCATTCAATTAGTTACTTTTACACTTCAATTTGAATTAAGAATACAAACATATTTACTTGTTCGCAATCTATCATGCGAGTTTGTCATCAAGATAAGAAAAAAAAGAGTAATGAGACGAAAGAATTATGGATATCTAAAAAATTGCAGCTTAATAAAAATTCGTTGGTATTTTGGCAACAAAAAATCACTGCCATAAATTATTAGATCCCACAAAACGATAGTAAAAACGATGATAAAATATATAAGTGGAATATTATGTCATTTTAATCTCCTCTTATTTAACAAGTTATATCTCTAGGCACTCTGGTATCAAGGCTCATAAGAAGGTGTCATACTCTGCCTGAGTTCATGAATTGGTCCTTATAAAGGTTTTCAAAGAACTAAGGTGTACTAATTAACCTCATTTTTTGGCATTACGTTTAATTTCCATTTCTTTTCTTTAGGACCTTTATCAATCGTCGTTTTAATCTTTTTTGATGTTTTTTTTTTATGAATTAACAAAGTCTGTACTGTACCGGTTAGATTCAGTAGGTTCTTTGCTGAAGAAACAAATATTTTATTATACTATACCTACTAAATGGTTTCTTGGAACTGGAAAAGAAGCTGCAAAGGCTAAAACTTGAATTAAAAATAATCCTAGGCCTGTTTTGGAAGAAAACAAATATAAAAGATTGATTCCATTAATTTAAATTCTAATTTATTTAGAAGCGATTATCACGTCATCATCATTATGCTTCTATAATCACTAAACGATCGTTCAACACGTCCAAACAAGTTTCTAAATAATGGTAGACATAATTTCGTTAAATAGCTATCCTTTGCAGGACGCTAAAAATGAAAATAATGTGTTCATTGCTGCATTAAAATTACCTTTCAGGGACATCTAGCATATATAACCAGTCATGGATGTAATACTCGAGATATTTTATCGAGTAATAATCGATAGAAAGAGGGACGATAACCATCTTGATTATTCTTATGTTACCAATTAATTATTCGGATTCCATCGATTTCGCGACAAAGTTATTGACCCAGTAGTACATAGTTATGATGCAAATTATTAAAGAAAGAACAAGCAGCATTAATTTATAACTAGCTGTTGCCCCCGACTTCATCTGCGTGTCCAATTTTTCGGGCAACACTTCCAATTTTTCTTCAGCCTATTCTTGTCCCACTGCTGTGGACGGAATGTTTCTCGGAATGAGAAGAGCGTTAGTCGACCACGCTGACCTTTTGCAGGTTCGGAAAATCGTTTCGCAGCCTCTCTGGTGCACGTTTCCTCACGATGTACGTATGTATACTCTTCAACTTATCCTACTAATATTATAAATGTGAAAGTTTGTGAGGATGGATGGATGGATGGATATTTGTTACACAATCACGCCCTGGCCTTGAACGACTGAAAGGATCTGGATTAAATTTGGCACTGAGATAGATTATAGTCTGGAATAGCACATAGGCTACTTTTTATCCCGGAAAAATGTACGGGTTCGTAAACCAAGCGGGCGAAGCCGCGGGCGGAAGCTTATTATTAATAGTTTTAATATCTAACCCTGAATACCTACTTAACACATTTGAAAGAAATATCGTGATTGTATTGACAAGTAAGGCTACATTGCCCACAGACTAAATTGACACTTCGTTATAATCTTTCCAAATTAAAATAGACCGTATTTCCGATGCATTAAGGTTCATGACGGTTCTGTAATCAATTTTGTATGATACCGATATTGAATCTCTCGTTTCAATAAAATTAGTAATGACAGAAGTATCGGCTTGTCTAGTTAGGAAATGACTAGTATAAGTAGATCTATTGATTGGTTTTGAATGTGGATTGATAGGGCTCAACGTTATCTGGGTGTGTAAATTGCATTCATACCTATGCAGATGAGTTGATCTACATTATAATACTCACTTGCGTTTTTTTTTTCTTATTTACTTTTTTTGCAGCGATTTAAAATCACTTAGCAAACGGGTGTATTTGTAATGGCGAAATTTCAGTCGGTTCGATTTTCAGATTTAGTACCTTACGATTAATGTTATCTAAAAATAAAAGAGACTGCCTCATTGGTCTAGTGGTCGTAAGCGTGACTGCTGAGCGTGAGGTCCTGGGTTCGATTCCCGGGTCGGGCAAAGTGTTATTGGGTTTTTCTGTATTGAAATTCTCAGTAGCAGCACGGAGTCTGGAACTGTGCCCAGAAGATGGCAATAGGCTCGCCCCCTATTACATGGGACTCAATAACAGCATCGGCGAAATGTGGGTGTACAATAGTATACCTCTGCCTAACCCTTCGGGGAATACAGGCGTGATGCTATGTTAAAAATAAAAGATAATCGTCTAAATCAGGGGTTCCCAATCTTTTTCAGTTCACGGCGCACTAAGAAGTTTAGTATTTTGTCTCGGCGCCCCGCCCTAGCTAGTCGAAATAGGGTACAATGATACTAAGTATATAGGCACAAACATTTAAACATCCACAATATGAAGTTGAGCTTTTATGTTTAGATTGACATATTGAAACATTTATTATTAAAGAAAAATTTGTAATAAATTACAATGGCAAATTAGTCAATATGATGTGTGTTCACGGTCTTTACTCGCTACGGCGCACCAGGGCGTCGCGGCGCACACTTTGGGAACTTCTGGTCTAAATAATACATCACGCCTGCATTCCAGAAGGATTAGGCAGAGGTGTACTGTTTGACACCCACGTATCACCGTCCCATGTTATGGATGGCGAGGCTTTGCTATATACCTGGCCCAATTCCAAACTCCGGCCTAATATTGAGAATTTTCATGCTTAAAAAAAAATTACCCGACCCGAGTATCGAACACAGGACACCCAAATTCAGGAGTCGTATTTGCCATTCGATCAATGAAATAAAAATAATCCGCAGGACAATGTTATCACCTCTATAATAATAAATCGTAGTTTTAGTAATAAAACGAGTCGAAGATATTAGACAAGCATTTCCACCAATATCAATAATATTAACCGCAACATTGAGAATAATTAAATGATTTGAACTAATATAATTGAAAATTAATCAATTTAGATATACTTCCTTGACATAATATGTATATCATGCAATTAAATTGTAATTGTATGCAAAAATAAATAATTCACGAACTGTCTGCTGCGGTTTTACTTGTACCACATAACATAACATACCAGGGTTCAAGGGCGGATCCGGGAGGGGGGGGGGGGGTCATTGGGGTCATGACACCCCCTGGGCTGGGTCTAGGTCGACCACTGATAATTTTTCTAATATATACTTGGTATGAAAAATAATATTTTATTTTAATTAGATCTATTATGGTAATCGAATGTTTGTCCTGACTAAACTTCAACTATGTGACCCCCACTCACTTGAAAGCTGGATCCGCCCTTGCCAGGGTTAATCAGAGGTTTAGGTACTATTGGTACACTCACATTTCGACAATGTCGTTATTCAGTCCGATGGAAGAAACGAGCCTATGAGAGCTCCTCAGATTTATCCGGACTGGGATAGTACTAGAGTTTATTGCCATCTAATGGGCACAGTTCCATAATCCGTGCTGCTAATGAGAATTTCCGTACAGAAAAACCTAATAAAACTACCCGACCCGGTAATCAAATTTCACGACCTCTCACCACCTTCTCCATTGCACCATCGTTCCACCTGTATGTCTTTGATATTCCTTTTATACGCACTAAGCATTTTGTTTCATCGTTCCTCGTACGAACGGCTAGGGAATGGAATTCTCTGCCGGTGTCTATATTCCCCGATTCGTATAACCTACAAATCTTCAAGACGAGAGTGAATAGGCGTTATTTGAGCTTGCGTGATCCGTCCTTGGCAGCATTGTCACTTACCATCAGGTGAAGTAATGGCAAAGGCACTCAAATTTGTCAGAAAAAAAAAAAAAACAAACCAAGGACCTCAAGCTCAGCAGTCACATTTTTCAACAGGCAGGCTGTAACTAAAACACTGTATCACAGTAATGCACGACTTGAACAATGAACATCCTTTACCATTAATCAATTTAAATCAAACACACATTAATCAGTTGGATTCTCCAATTTATCACAATACGAAACACGATGTTAACATGTGAAAAATTTGTTCTCATCATCGCAATGGTTCTTAGCTGATTTTCATTGATATAAAGTGTCAAGATGTACCATTTCCTACATTATATAAAAGTATTGTTGCTGATCCATAATTTTAAAATTAATAAATATTATTTATAGGGAACATGGGCACCTTTGTATAAGTTCAGTCCTCAAGTTATGATATATGGCATTTCAAAGGTCATTGGTTTTATCAAAGATATCGGAAGGAATCTTTTCAATTTCTGTGGGTTTTATTTTATTGTGCATTTACCACATTTGCAGGCAATAATGTATATAAGGATAGCAAGATTAGAGATGAGGTTAACATATCTTTGTATGGAAAAAGCCTCAAATTGGGAGCGAGAGAGAGAGTGAAAATTAAAAAAAAAGTGTCATCAATTGCTCCCAAAGTAGTTATGCTGCCTGGCACATTTACAAAGGTAATTTTTAACGTTTTTCTCTATTGTCATGATATTTAACGGTATGCTTAAACGAACATTGTTCTTAAACGAAGGTTGTTTGCTGCTGTAAACCGATGCAAAACTAAATGCACAAATTCGATTATTGCGCTTATTTTTCTCAGACGGTTATGAGTAAAAATGTATGCAACATTTTTTATATCAATGCTAATTTGAAAATAAATTTTGTACCAATTGATTAATGAATTTGTACAATGATTTAAACATTGTCTGCATTGTTTTTGCTACTGTTGTTTGGAAATTAATGTGCACGCAGACCTTGGGTGGTCACGCGTCTCTCTTGAAGCAGCAGATCGAGGGTTGATTAGGTGCATTCAGAACTTTTTAGTCATTAAGACATGATCTACACTGTAATGACTAGGTATCATCAACATATTTATATTTGAGCTAGTTTCTACAAGGTAATTGTTGATGTGCATTCTTCTACATATTTATGTATATTTATTTGTTCGATTCCTGCTCTCGGTTAAATTTTTCTTATCACAGGTATATCTTTAGAATTCACATCGTAAGAGATATGACGTCATATAATCAATAGAACTGTTTAAGTGCAATTACATAGGTTTATCAAAATGGATCAAAACAAACTACCTACCTAATTATTATAACATTCACTATATTCCTGACAACATTGGAAAAGCTTTTAAAACTATTCAGAATCAGTAATGAAATAAATGATTCACACTAAAACCCAAATAAATAGATCATAGATCAATGTTTAATAACTAAAAATCGAAAATCACCTGTAAAAACAACAAAAGAGGTTACGAATGAACCTCTTTTATAGAGCAAAACTGCAGCTCTAATTCGGCCAGCCTTTGCACTTCAATAAAATCAAATATGGTAATTAAAAAATACTAGAAAGATGAACACATTCACCTATTTTATTTGTAGGTTATTGACACCCGTAGATTATGCAACGTCGTTTACTATACCAAGAGAGCAACCAATAAAATGGTACAGATTTCAAACATTTTGCCTTACTATGAATCATGTCTAACTAAAGCCATATTCTGGTATGTGTTACTACTATTTTCGAAATAAGCACGGAAATTAAAAAGCACCTTGAAAAGTCACAGGGATGCGGAAAAATGAACAATGACATAAGACTTCAAACTTTGACGTTGAATGACAGGCAACGCTATGTAGTTACGTCATCTGGAAATCTTTTTTTATGATTCCCCCACACATACACAAACCCTTACCCGAAACCACTACCTGTAGGTCTGGCACAAAATATTTGTTACTTTGGAAAGCCTCCTAATTAGTTACTCTGGAAAGCCTGAGTTCAAACTTGGCCCATATCTCTGACTTTTCGGAACGATGTGCGGATCAGAATTTGATAATCACTTGCGTTTACGGTGAAGCAAAAAAATCGTGAGGAAACCTGCACACCTGAGAGGACTCCATAAAGTTCTCGATGGTGTGTATAGTCCGCCAACCCGCACCTGGCCAGCGTGATGGACTAAGGCCTAACCCTTCTCAATTTGATGATTCTCAGTACTGTGTAGAATTTATTATAATTATCATTCGTTTAGGTCCTAAAATAATGTCATAAATACAATATATCCCATGAAGTGACCAAAAGAAAACATTACTATTGTTTTGGCCTCGTGTCCGTGCGCAGGTAAATGAATTCATAAAAACTTGTTATATCTTTGTCGGATACACACCGCTCACACCTATAATTAAACACAAAGGAGGCTTGACTTAATAAACGAAATAATAATGACGTTAATCGTTTGTCAGGTATCAGTTTTCACGTAGCTTTATAATTAATGTGGAGTGGGCAGACTAGTGCGTATTAGATAACGGGACTAATCAGATACTGTCATTTTGACAAATATATAGTTATTAAACGTGGAGTTATTTTGTATAGTATGTTTAGGAGTCAATGGCCTTGTGTTAAGTATAAAGTGCTAGAGTTCAGTGGTCGTAAGCCCGGGTGCGATGAGGAATTGGGATCGATTCTCTAGATGAGCAATTAGAATTTAATTATTATTCAAAAGAACCACGGGCAGATCTAATTAGGCTTTCCCCTCTCTCAAATGGTTACCACTTCAGGGATGTTATGTCGTTTAAAATGTATCTTCAGTGAACCATTCATGTGCCTTACTTCCACAATGAGATTTTAATTAGTTGCCTAAGCGCAGTGCATTCTTCTCTGTCAAAAGGAGCTTTGAATTGTAATCGGAACTATGAGAACTAAGGTCTATACCTGTCTATACCTATACCCTGTTGGCAATATAAAGCGTGAATCTATAAAATGTTAATGGCTGTTTCGGGGATTTCCGATGATACGAATATGAAAGGGTGTTATAAAACTTTGATTACGATTAAATATTGTAAATCTAGTCGAAACGTGGGACGAATAAATGTTTCTTCTTTAAATTAAAATAAATTTATGATAGTAATAAAGTAGGGGCCTGTATATTGTGCACTGCTTAACTCTCATTGGGTGCTACAATAATTGTAATAGGGGATTTCCATTATCACCAAACTTAACAGACAAATGAGGTGATCGCAGTACGCATTAGAATAGAATAAAATAAAATCAAGTCTCATACTCTTATAGGATTAGTAATAATTAAATTCAACGACACAGATGGCGTAACGGCTAAGTGATTGGCTTTCTGCGCTAAGTGTCGAGGGTTTAATTCCCGTAAGGGGCAAATATTTGTTTGATCTACAAATAGTTGTTTCGTGGCTGGTTGTGTGTGCATGTAACATGTATGTTCGTAAAAATGTACCCACGACACAGGAGGAATTCTATTGTGGAACAACGGTGTTAAGGAAGAAAAAAGAAAAAAAAAACATTGTAAATAAAATTGCACTGTGATTCATGCAATTGGCAACAGTGAACTAAATATGAGCAATTCAACTGTCAGCGATCATATTCAGAAGCTAGCTTAGCGATTGAACGCTTGCCTTGCAGGACAGTTCAAACCGGCTGCCTAATTATGTAAAAAAGCGACAGTAACGCGACAGTCACGCGGCAACAATCTCACTGTCAGCCAATACATTATATGACACAAAAATGACGTTTGACAGAAGATATCGCGCGATCTACGCCTGTCACTACATCGGTAATTAGGCTGCCGGTCCACACCTCTGACTTTTCGTTTGATTTGAGTATCACTTGCGTTTTGCGTTAACGGTGAAGCAAAATATCGTGATAAAACCTGCACACCTGAGAGGGCTCCATAAAGTTCTTGATGGTGATTATATTCTGCCAACCCGCAATTGGCCAGCGTGGTGGTCTAAGGTGGTGGTGGTACCCTTCTCATTCTGAAAAGAGGCCCTTGCCCAGTGAGACAAAAATGGGCTGAATTTATTATTTATTTATTTTTAGTAGCCACATGAAACTGGAGACCTCAAAATAACTACGCAATGGAGCCCTGACACAGCAAAACGGCGACGCGGTAGACCGCTAAAGAGATGCCGGAACGAACTGGACACATTTGGAAAAGACTGGTTATCTTTGGCACAGAACAGAACGGTCTGGAAATCAAGGGGGAGGCCTTTGCCGTGCAGTGGGATGTGACAGGCTAACAGTAACAGTAACATGAAACTGTGGATATACAAATTTTTAGAAGAATGGAATGGAGTACCTTAGAAACAACTTATAATAAACTCTAAAGGGTCTAGCCGGTGAAGCATATGAAAACTGCACTCGCGTCTGATGAAGGGATCTTACCTTGTTTTTATTGTAATCCATCTAAAATAGCTATACAATTAATTTTATATCCCTAACCCCTCCAGTAAGAGAATAATGGGGGTGACAACCCTTAACGTAAAAAATGTTTTTTCAATACCTATTGAAGATATCTTTATGACAAAGTAATTAAGCAGTTTACAGAATAGTCGCTTGCACTTTGTGCCCTAAGTAAACCTCTACACGTTGCTAATAAATTCCAACAAACAACCCACTTCTACCAATACTAGTACATTATTTTAACAGCTTTATTAACGACACCGCCTTGTCTTACGTGTTCGGCGCTTGCGCCTGACAGTATGATGTCACCGCCATTACTGAAATTAGTACATAAAGTATCATCTCTTATGTAGAACAGATATTTTGTAACCTCTACACTTGTGTAACCAGCTTCGTAAAGCGATGGGAACATCCAGCAATCGCGATTTATAGGCTGATCCTCAAATGTCCTGCACATCTGGTGGATGCATCATGCTCCCTAATAATGGGTTGAGCTACACAATGACTGATTCATGCGCTCCGTCTGTGAGGATCGGTCAATTCCATGGTACTCTTTTAATATGTCAAAGTATTGTAATTAATAAAAATAGTGTATTACACTAGCATAGTAACGCAATGTAATACCGCAATATCCTGGGGTTTTGACAGGCCCGTGTAAACCGTTTAGATAGATAGATAGAATTGTTTTTATTTCAAATAAACCTAATACAGGCACTTATGAAACGTTATAGGACTCTAGTTGCACGGTTCCAAAAAGTTGGTCCTATGGAGAAGAACCGGCAAGAAACTCCATGGATACTCTTTTAAAGTCTCTTTTAACAATTATAATTTAATATGTATAAGTCCTGTCTGCTACACCATTCAACCACAGAAGACGAAATAAAGCCTAAGAACAGTAGCACAGAATATAATTATAATATACCTACTAGCTGTTGCCCCCCGACTAAAACGAAGTAGTCCGAAATGGTAATTCCCATAAAAAATTACCAATTTAGATGTTTTTGATTTTACGGCTGTTTCGCTGTTCGCTTTTTTCAAAATTTTATAACGATCGGTACATTAATTTAGCCGTGATAAGGTAACGAACAGACAGAGTTACTTTCGCATTTATAATAGTTTAGATGGATCGCTAGATTATAGGTTAAACATCTCGAGCGAGGGTAACGGCCTCTTTACAGTCATTCCCTCCGGGAAGTACCTTTGATGGCGTGGCACAGTGGTGCACCATACGGTGTCGAGGCGGACCACCGCGGTGAGTTAACCCGTCCCCCCCAGGAGGACAGGCCATGATAGGTTCTCAGCAAACTAATCAAAACAAAAGTTTAAACAACTCTAAGAAAGACTTCGGTACGAGGTAGAAAAACCAAAAGAAGATCTTTGTCCAATACCAGACAATATGGTCTGAAAAAATAACAATAAAAGTCAAAAGAAAGAAGTATAACATTCATTCACGCCAATTAATATGAAAATGAAAGTAAACGTGGTATACAGATCGGTTACAAGTAAGTAATCCACTCAAGAGCAATGGTTAATAGTTAATAGTTACACTTGGGTCAGAGGTCATTGACATCACCTTGACAGCGTAAACTTCCGTAATATATGGTAAACGCTTAATACTTTGAGTAAATTGAGTTGATATAAACGTTTAATATAATTATTGCAATTTGTTAATATAATTATCATATAAGTACCTATTTGTATAATCTCTAGTTACCTAATTAATTTTTAAGGATTTTTTTATAAGTTACCCTACGCTTGTGATTCCTAAATGCGGTGCGTTTACAAACACAAATATTCACATACGTAAAACTCAGACTTTGTTGGTCATATAAATATATGTTCCGTACTGGAAACAAACCCGCGATACCTTAGTGCAGGCTCGCCCCCTATTTCACGCGATTAAATAACTGCATCGGCGAAATTTGGGTGTACAAAAGTACACCCAGTGGCGGACTAAGCCCGTCAGAGGCCCGGGGCGGCAAAGCTGAATGAGGCCCCCTATTTTAAGAAGTTGATGTAATTTTACAAGCTTTTTATTCAGTTCACATTTATACGTATATTTGTTTATGTTTATTTATGTCAAAACTTGCAAGTGAAATTTAAATTCGATTTAAATAAACATAGAATATGGATGAGGAAAATTAAATCTCTCAACTCGAAACAACCTCACAGATAGGTACTAAGCATAGCCTTGTGTAGGATTTGATCAAGGGATCGCGGGGGCGTTTGGAGGCCCCCCAGGACCAGAGGCCCGGGGCAGGCCGCCCCTTCCACCCCCCCGGTTAGTCCGCCACTAAGTACAACTCTGCCTAACCCTTCGGGGAATACGAGCGTGAAGCTATGTATGTTATCTACACATCACCTTAATTGCGTAAGAGAAATCCGACAGCCGCAGCAACCAACAAACAGTGCATCCCTTTTTAGCTTATATTTGTATTTATAAGGGCCGAAGTATATGTGTTAGAATCGTTGTAAACTTTCATAGTGCGATTCAGGACTTTCTGTTGCCGATTCACTCCGATAGATGGCGCTTTTACTTTCTGCCATGTTGCAAGCAGTCAAATAATCTTTCCCAAAAATGATAAAACAAAGCAAAATCAAAAATACACTTTCAAAACATTTGCCGACCTTCAATGTTAGCATGTACATGAGTTCAAGTTAATAGTGGGTACATAATTCAGTACATAGCTATGACACAATCATCTCAGTTTGCAATAAAATTGGAATCACGTCCTTACTTCGCTCATTAAAACTATAAATCAAGATTGTTTATATATATATATGCAAATTTTAGTCGTGGGAAGATTTTTGCCCTTGTTTATTTAGGTTGATTGTATGTTTGGCGCAGTGGCTGAGCGATTAGCTTACTGCGTGGCGTGTTGCGAGTTCGATTTTATTGTACGGAATATCATATATTTATGTGTTCTACAGATAGTTGTTTCGGGTTTAACATGTGTGTTTAAACTGTAATCAAGATCGGAAGAAATTCTAAAGATAGGCATTAAGATTTTTTTTTTATAACTCTCTTATTCTCATTTTGTACCGAAACCAAACCTAGATATTAAGATTTTGCTATGTAGTTCTTTCTTGTTCATGCTATGATGGTGGAATGACAACTATGCCCACTGCCTGCCCAAATTTTGGCAAAGTATTTTGTTTTTGTATAGTGAGTGCGTTTAAAAACACAAAATATTCACATCCACAAATACCCAGACCCGAAACAACTATCTGTAGGTCATACAAATATTATGTTACATGCGGGACTCGAACCCGCGACACGATGCGCAGCAGTCGATCGCTCAACCACTGTGCCAAAAGTGCCGTCAAAATTTTATAGTAAACTCTGAATCTAGAAAGTTTTTTCACCTGTATTAAAGTGTTTACTTGAATGTCATCCTCCATAATAAAGTGTTAAATATTATCCCTTTTTATTATTATTTTAATTATATTTATACCAGAGGCGGTACTTATAACACGTAGAAACGTTTATTTTTTGCGATATTACTCATAATAATAATTATAATATCGGAATGATAACTGCCAATTAGATGATCAGGATATAAATGTTTGGAGTTCCTTTGGAGATCTTCTAAATCTCAGAGATTAAAAGGTCATGTAGCCTTCTTTTTCATACTTGCTTATCTTATATGTTTTGTTACTGATACATGGCAATCGTTGAGGTGGGCCAGTACACCAATAAAATGTATTTTTTTTATTTTTTTTGTTATTTGTCTTGTGGTCTTGGGTTCTGAGCGCGAATTCCTGTGTTTGACTTAGTCGAGCAAAGTGTTATTAGGTTTTTCTATATGGAAATTCTCAGAAGCAGTTCGGAGAAATGTGAGTGTATCGTACTACATCTCTACCTAACCATTCAGGCACGCACCATTAAGAAAATACTGCCTATGGCCTGTGCATACAGTAACCCTAGTGTAAGTTTCTTTTGACAAATTCGATTCACTACATCGAACGCGTTCGTGCTCTCCACCAATCGGAGCGCCGAACGCGTTCGATGTAGTAAATCGAATTTGTCAAAAGAAACTTACAGTAGGGGTACAGGTAATAGCTACAAGTATTTACTTTTTGATATTTTCAACGAATATTGCTCGAGAATACTCTAGACACGCGAATAGGTTTCGGTCTAGACTTAGACTGATTAATGATGCAGACTTTACGAGATTATATTTAGAAAAGTTCAAGAACAAAATTACCTTTTTAAAATGCAATCACTAATTAAACAAGGCAATAACGTAATTGAACAGTATTTAGAATATACATATGTAGTACAACTAAAAATAAATTTATTTAGAACAGCAATAAGGTTGTGAAATTTTAATGTCTAAAAAAAAAGCTACATGTTTACGCTTCGAGTATTTAGCGGTCACGTTTTAGCGCAGTATTGCACAGAAACATGCAATTTATTTAAGTTTTTAAGTAACAAATCAATTGAGATTTAATAAAATCGTGACGAGCTCATTTCAATTTGAAAGCAGATGGGCTTAACTAAAACAGTAGGAACCCAATATTTGATTAAATAAATATTCTCAGGGTCGACCTCGTGTTTTATCATTTTCTTCATTCTCTGGTGCTTTGCGGCTCACTGAAAAACTGCGTTTTGACATAACATCAAACACAATATGTTAATACTTATATTTATTTTGCAATCTTCTTCTTCTGTTGATTTCGCAAGAGCATTCACACGGGAATCGCTTGATATCATGTTTCGCCACTCATAGGCTCATTCCTTGCATCCCAAAATATATGTAAAGAGATCTTCGCTTGCAGACTCAGCGACCTAAATCGACACTCCGCAAGTTATCACTTTTAATTGTCAAAAGGCCTATAGCTGTTGGACCTAACGACTCTTTGAGTGGAGACTGAATTGGCAAACGCGACGCGGACGAGGAACCGAATGTTCTGGCGTAACATGGAAAAGACTTTTAAATTAGGGATGAATTTATTTAATACAGAATACATAATTTTATAGTTTTGAAAACATCACAAGTGTGAATTTTAGGATGATTGTATTGTCCTACTAATCCTACTAATATTATAAATGTGAAACTTTGTAAGAATGGATGGATGGATGGATATTTGTTAATGAATCACCCGCAACCCGCCCCGGCATCGCACAAAATTGCCAAAAAGCCAAAAAAAAAAACATTTTTTGTAGATCCGATCGCTACTAAACTTCACAGGATCACCCGCTCGGCTAATCTGAAGATTACCTAAAAAAATTATTAAAATCGCTGCAACCGTTTTGGAGTCCATAGGGAACATACATACACACATTTATTTTTATGTATAATAGAAGATAACATTTAGGTAATATTCTATGGAACAAAATATCTAGATCTATGTCTACCAGAAAGGAAATAAAAGGGTTTTTTTTAGTTTTTAGATATTTATATTATAGCCATGTTTTTGTCAAACATTATTTATATACAGAACCCTTTTGTATTTCCGTGCTATATCGGCTGGAACTGCTTTTTATTAATTACGTTTATGATTGGCTTGTTAGCAAGAATGCGTTTTTATTTGAAATATAATATTGTATTCTTATATAGTTTTTATAAGCTGTCCAAAAACAACTTTATATCTTTCAGATAACTATTATTAACTGTCAAAACATCCGGTTTATTGATTAGGATTAAAAAAAATGTCTGTTTAAATGAGTGGTTAACGTTTTTAGCGTATTTTATCACCACCAATTCTTTTGATTCACCGCCCGTTCGTCTACGTCACGAAACACTTAAGACTAAGGTCTATAATAGGAATTTGGAAAACACTAACACCACAAGAAAGAACTATTAACGATGGATGGATGGATGGATGGATGGATGGATGGATGGATTGATCTTTGTTATTCTTTCACGCCAAAACGGCTGAACGGATCTGGATGAAATTTGGCACAGAGATAGATTATAGTCTGGAATAGCAGATAGGCTACATTTTATCCCGGGAAAACGCGGGCGGAGCCGCGGGCATAAGCTAGTAACATCATATAACTATCAATTTCTGACTTATAGTCGATGTTCCTCTCCCAAGTTGTCCAAATTACATTAAGAATTTTAATTTCCTTTTTTTTTGTATCTTGTTCTCTTTCATAAACACACATTCACATTCTCAAATACGAAAACCTGAAACAACTCTCTGTAAGTCTTACAAATATTTGTTATGTTCGGGAATCGAACCCACGACACGTAATGCAGCAGTCGATCGCACAACCACTGCGCCAACCGCCAACCATGCCGTCACACTGTTATTCAGATAATCCAGCACTTACGCTATGAACCAATTGGCGATAGGTACGCTCTCTACATCAGTAGGTACTCCAAACTGTCATAAGCATACATTTGATTGCTTAAGAACCTGTCAATATCCTTTCTTAACTGATAGTTTGCAGCGGCCGTTGCGCAGCGTGTGAGAATTTCCTTATGGCGCTATCACTAGGCATTATTGCCACATGTACTCGTATATGGCATCCGTATTGATTCCATGACAGTTTGCTTAAAGTGAACACGCATTTATGCAATGAAGTTTACGAATTTTGTTATGTCAAATTTTTCTTCCTTTAGTGTTGTTCTATGAGTTTTGATGACTAATATTATTTGGTACTTTTGAATAAAGAGTTAGGTTTGCAGGGCTATCAATGTGTGTGTGCGTTTAAAAATAAAAAACGCAACACGTAGCGAAGCAGTGGATCCCTAAACTAGTGCGCATACCGTGCCGTCAAATATGTGCTCTTTGTTCCGACTTGTCTGAAACCAAAAACATAATAACTGATATTTTTTCTGTATAGGACCTTTCGACATATTGCCCAAGTCAAACATGATTAGCCATATCATGAGAAAACTGTATGTAATAGGTATATATCACAGAATTTCGTTATAAACCTTGACACTAAAGTATAAAGTGAATTAAGTCATTTATCGAAAGCACGCATTCGTTATAAAACGATTATTTTACCGCGTTACTTAGTGATGGGTTTTGAATTAATTAATTATTATTGAAAATAATATAATTAAGTTATTGCAATTGTATCTGCGTACGCGTATCGTTTTGTATGGTTGGGAAAATAATTTGATCATCATCATGATATCAGCTCGTTATTATCCACTGATGAATATAGGGATCCATTATATGGGTACCGCTATAAGTAGTGATCGAATGGAAATATTCCAAGTTCTGGAATTTGTGATCAAATATGACACAAAGAAGAAAATTACTAAATAACCACCCTTAGCCAACTACTAGGTACCGAGTTTAGCGTTTGCCTACAAAGAGGATCCTAGTTGCTCTTCAGAAAGCGCGAAACATTTTCATTTTGTTACCTGGAGTATATAATTATGTATAAATTTGTCCACAATGTTCCAGAATATTCCACAACATTCGAGAGTGTTCTGGAATATTCCTCAACGATCTGGGATGTTCCCGAACATTCCACAACATTCCAGAATGTTGTCGAATGCTCTCGAATACTCTCAAATGTTCTAGACTGTTCTATAAATTTCTAGAGTGCGAAACTTCCAGCCCTTATATCTTCAAAAGCAAATCCTTAACAACGGGAACCTTCTTCATGGACAGGAGATAGAAGGCTACCACACCATATAACTCCCTTAATCGTACCGATCTCATTTCTGAGTTTCTTTTATAACACTGTACACTTTCTTTTATAATATATACATTGATTACATATTACATAAGTAGCATAGGTACCAACATCAAGCCTGTATTCGCCAAAGGGTTAAGCAGAGTTATGGCACAGCGACTTCTACAATCATATTTCGCCGAGATTTATGCAACCACATTGCGGCTGTTAAGTCCCATGTAATAGGCTCGCATATTGCAAACTCCCTCCATTCCAAATTCGGAAAGCTCCTGAGAATTTTAGACAGTCGCAATAGAACCTAGAACCTCAATCATCAACCGCGGATGTTACCATTAAACCAATGAGGCAGTTAATTCATCATCAGCCAGAAGACGTCCACTGCTGAACGAAGGCCTCCCCCAAGAGGAGGGTTTGCCATAATCCCCACGCTTGGCAGGCAGCTTGGGGATCGCAGTGGCTCACCGATTAGTGAGAGGACGTTTTAAAACGTACCCGGGTCGATGAAGCAGTTACTTCAGGTAATATTAATTATTGATTTCCCTTGATTGTTATTACCATTGATCTATTTAGTTATTGTTTGCGTGGGATGGTAAAGCAATTTATTTTTTATGTTTCCTTCTTAATCAGCACGGATGAAAAAAATATAATTAATGATAGTAGGTAGATTTATAGCCCCAGAATGAAAAATAGTTTTTATCTCAAACAAAATTGATTAAGGCACTTTTTCGATAGGTACGAATTTAAATTCCTTAACTGAAATTTCAACATGGTATATTTCGATATAATTTAAATTAAACGATTAATATAATACCAAGGTATGTTGAATAACCAAAAGAGCAAATTATTCAATTCGTATAAATATTACCTATAACAATCCGTCATGAAATAGTTTCAAAATATTATAATTTTCCCCCTAAAATATACAATATCATCATTATAACAATAAGGACGAGAAAATAAGTACTTAAATTACTAGCTCATGTATAAACTAAAAAGTTTACTAGCTAATAACACTGAAAAAGCAGACTGATTTAGCAGAAAAATAAAAATAAAAACCATTTATCAAAATAAAAAATTAAAAAGTAAACTTTAATGGCATTTCTAAATACCCATACTACGTCTACTACACATACTAATATTTTTTACGAAAAGCCAATCATCTGTTGCATTATCAACATTTTAAAAGCTCTGAAAGACATTGGTAGCCAAAAAAAAAAACTACGACCGTAGGCATACAGATCAAAGGTAGGCAAACCGGAGAGCATAGGCTGGCATAGTGCCTGTTACTAGCTCCAGCCTTGAAGTACTCTCTTAGAGCCTTTTAGAGCTAACACCAATGCAGGATCAAAAGTTGGCTATTAGCACTTTAAAAAGTAGATACCTAGTCGTTTTTGTGTAAGAGTATCCATAGAGTTTCTTGCCGGTTCTTCTCCATAGGACCAACTTTTTGGAACCGTGCAACTAGAGTCCTATAACGTTTCATAAGTGCCTGTATTAAGTTTTTTTGAAATAAAAACAATTCTATCTGTCTATCTATCTGTGTTTCTCTTCTCAATATTCAATATAGATTTTTAGTAATTACAATTTATAAGGATTATTATTATTTTTTAATTAATCTCTAATCCATGAACGATTGAAATCTAGATAGTGTTATTAAACACTCACAGTACCCACGATATTTAACGCCATAATTTCATCACTCTCACTTCGTGCGCGAGCGCTTCGGTCGCGACAGTGATTGACACCAATATTAGGTACAAATGGCGGGTTAATAATTATGATACTACAAGGCCATTTTTAATTGCTACCTACCTATTGCTACTTAATTTTACTAAGTTGTAATCATTACGAATTGCATAGCTACTTACTGTAAAGTGGGCAGATTATTAATACTTTATAAATGTCTTCGTGTCACTTCTTCAGAAGTAATAGACGACATTTGGAATTTAAAAAGATTAATTATTCATATCTATATAAATAAAAATCAAGTGCCGCATGTATGAAAGATCATCACTTGAGAACGCTCTTTTATTGTTATGTTCGTAATTTATGGTCAGTTTAACAAAGATTGTATAAAAGAGATTTTTTTTTTGGAAAATCCACCTGCATCCTCATTTTCTTCATTAATAAAATTGCACCTGTTCGAAAACGGGGCGGGTCGCTAGTTAAGAAAAAAAAAACCTGTAAAGGTATACCTACACCTAATTAGTATTCACGATAGCCGGACTAACAATGAATATAGGTACATTACCTACCTATTTATAGAAATGCCTACCCTTTGAATCGAGTGGCGCTGCCTTCTTTTTGAAGCTCTTGTCGAATCTTTGCTTTGTGTATTATTGGGTGAACTTGAGTGTTTTTGATTTTATAGTACCTAATTTTCTTCTAGTAAAAATATGTAATAACAAGCTAACTGATTTATTAGTAAATAAGAATATTTTTAATTTGTGAAATAAGAACAACCTCTAACTTAATTTTTCTATCTTTTTCTAGTAAGTACTAGAAAGTTTTAACTTCGAATATTTCCGAACGAACGTCGCGCTGCTTGCCCGCCATACTGAATTGCCATGACAATCAAAAATTGTTTGACAAGAGTTTACGTTGATAGTGCAACTGAAAATATAATTATTGATCAAACAGGTAAAGATTTAATGTCCTAAACCCGTATTGAGTCATGGAATGGGAACAAGCTTTTGAAATACAGAAACAAGCCCGTGACAATGCTAAAGCGTTTCATACTTACATGACCGACTTGCAGAATTGGGAAGCCGAGATGAAAAGAAAAGAGGCCGCTTTGAACGGTGAATTCGAACAGGTTTAGACCTATTACCGTTATTATGTTGTACTTAGAACGTAACTTTACTTGTAAACTACGGATTTTTTTATGTATCTCTGTTGTTTATTAGTATTTTATGTTTAAAGTTGCCATGTATATTGTTAGGTTATGTTCGTAATTCTGTTGACAAAAACGTAATAATTGTCGATTCTCATTCAGTAGTCCTATTCAGCGTCGTGTATGTTGGCTCAAATGTCATGTTTGCTTAAAATTATCTATTGAAATGTGTAGATTCGAGTTATGTATAATTTGCTTTTGTTTATTTTCGAGGTTAGGAATTGCCCCCAGTCCGCAGTAAGGTGAAGAAAGAAAGGCCAGTCATAGTGAAGAAGAAACCAGAGAAGAAGATCAGAGGGTCTGATTATTCAGCATGGGACAAGTATGATGTTGTGAGTATGATTTTTTCAGTATAAAATGTGATTGTAACATTTTCTGCAGTTACCTACAATTTAATTATTATTCTATTACAAAACTTTCCTGTAATTGTATGCTGTCTGACTACAACACAACACAACATTCAACCAAGTATATTAACATAAGTTGAAAATGTTTTAACTTGGGTGAAGTTTGAAATCTTACTTGTAATAACCAAATGATGAGAGATTATAGTACATAACAATATTTTATGATCAAGAATATTAGCTAATTTAATAGTTAATTAGCAGTTGTTCATATTTCATCATCTTGTGCATTAGTGAGTGAATGATAGTTACCTATCCCCTTTCATATTATTCTGAATCAAGCCATTAGCCTTGTGCCAATACGTTGCATTTGTGTCATCTTTCCACAGGACAAGGCAATTGAGGACGTAGACATGGAAGACATAGGCCCTGTCTCTTTGGACGCTAAGAAGAGTCAGCAAGCTAAGTTGGAGAAGCTTCGTGAAGAGGCCCAGTATGAAAAAGAAAGGGTAAGATGTAATATTGATTATCAGTTTTATACATGCTATGATAACACCTAGAATATTGGATACATAGAATCATCAGTGGTATGGAACATAGCTTGGTACGTTGTACAGAAGAGCTTCAACATTGGACTCAAATAGATTAGTTGATTAATTGGTTGAAGCATTAACTATTAGTACTAGCTATTTGCCCACAGTTTTCACTTAACTCTTAGAGAACTCATAATAAGTAGCCTATGTGTTAATCCAGGACATGGACAATTTGTGTGCCTTATTCCATGCAATCAAGGATTTCATAAACTTTCACTTCTCATTTGAAATACTGGTAAGTTAAGATTAGGTACCATTGATTAATTATTATGATAGGGATGATATTTTACTTTCAAATGTTCTAGAAGTCTAGAACATTAAAGTTATGTGATAAATGATTTGTAAGTGCCTTTTTATGGCCTATATGAATAAAAATTTTTGAATTTGAGTAGGAAAAAGACTTCAAACAGGTTTAATATTGATACACAATTTCAAAACTTGGTAGTAAGTAGTTCTTTTGCTTTATTTTTAAATGCATAAATATCACCCCTAAGTGTATACAATAGTACACCTCTGACTCAGGGGTGACACACATTTCATTGATGCCATTGTACATTAGGGGCAGATTCATCATCAATACTAGGCAGTAGGCTCAATTCCAAACTGAGTGCTACTTAAAATTTTCTAACAGAAAACCTCTACTTCTAACAGTTTACCTGACCTTTGAATCAAATGCAGCACCTCATGCATTTTATTGTTCCGTCTATTTACATAAAATCTATGACAACCCTCAAACTGCTTGTTATTGATCATACATTCCGTTCCCAGGGCAACACATTTGTGAAGCAGGAGAAATGGGACGAGGCAATATCATGTTACAACAGGGCCATTGAACTGGTGAAGGATGATGCCATCTACTTTGCTAATAGAGGACTATGTTATCTCAAGAAAGACAGGTTTGAAATGAACAGTTTATATTTTTAGCCTATAAGCGCCACAGGCTTAAGATTCTTTGTCTTAAAGACCCTATTACATACTGAAAAACAGGTAGCATATTTTGACAGCACTTCTAGATCAGTAGCAAAATATTGTCTTCAAAAAGATGGGTACTACAATGGGCCTAAGGTTTTTCAACAGACAACTAGTATATTACATATTTATCTAAATCAATACAACAACTATGAAGACAAGATTCTAATACATACTTCATTACATACTCTTTGTGGTTTCCTTCAACTACTTGATAATATTATGAAGTAAATTATACATATAATGTATTAAATAATGATTTTGTTCTTGGCGTATCTACTTTACTTAAATTAAGATAAGATATAAATGTATTTGATACATTTACACATGATAAATTTTAATTTAGAGAAAAAAATCGTTGTGGTCTAAACCATGCTGTTAGAACTGAAGAAATGTAATATTCTCAGAAGATACTCGTTACCTAGATTTATAGAGCTCCTAATAACATAACACTGTTCTACTTCCAGTCTCCACCAAGCTGAATCGGACTGTACAGAAGCTCTCCGCCTAGACCCCACATACGTCAAAGCATTACAACGCAGGGCCACAGCGAGGGAACGTCTCGGTTCCCTCAGGTCTGCCTCACATGATCTCAATGAAGTGCTTAAGTTAGAACCTCACAACAATGCGGCTAGAAAACAGCTGGAAGCTATTAAAGCTAGGATGGGGACTAAGGGGGTAAGTAGACCTTACTTTACTCCAATACTGTCCACCCAACACATGGAGTGAAAAAATTCTTAACAATTGCCCTAAACACAGTGACCATGTTGTATTATGTGGGTCCATATGCTGTGCGAACATTATTGCTAACGTGGTAAGCCCACCCGGGACTATCATTGGTATAAATATTGGCACAAGTGCGCCTTCTAAGCGATAGGTCCTGAGTTCGAAGCCCAGGTAGGGCAAAGAATAAGTGCTCTTACTGGGTTTTATGTTGGGACCACACCTCTTATGTAACATCTAATTACATATTAATACAATACAAATTTTGAGTTTGACATACAATATTTAAATTATCTAATGCAGTAAAATCTCTTTTCTCTCTCTTTCTTTCTAATGAAATCCTTCATTTTTACTTTTTCAGTCTAAATCAAAATCATCGCCTTCTACAACACCAACTGTGGAAAGCAAACCGATAGCCAAACCCAAAGTGCAGCCAAAGATAGTGGAACTCCCACCAGAGCCTAAGGTCGTTGAACCTGCTATAGACAACTGGAGGAATGGTGTGGGGGAGGATATCATGGTTATCAAACCGGTGAAGAAACCACCGCATTTGAGGTCCAAGGTAAATTGTTTTATTTCTGTTACGTGTGGAATATTGAATCTGATATTTTCCTGCGGTAAAATGGAGCCTATATTTTAAGTTAGACCTAACAATACATTGGTGAAAACTGCATTCAATTCCATGCAGTAGTTTTTCCGTGATGCGTGTACACACATGCAGACAGACAGACGGACAGATAAAAATTCTAAAATCTATTGTTTATGCTTCTGTTGCTCTAATAAAGACCCCCTATATTAATTTTTCTCCAATATCTATAATGTAATGGCTCGTTACTGAAGGACGAGCCGACTGCCATACTAGGCATAATTATTAACTGTAGGCATAAAACCAATGAGGCAGTGTATACAATACTTCAACACTTTTACTAAACTTATATTTCTTATTTACAGAGACCACTGAAACCCATACTCATCCAAGAAGTCGAGCTAGGCAAGACGTCCCCAGAAAAACCTCCAACTCGTCTCAAAATTATCGAAATTGAAGACAACATGGCCCATGGGGACACAAACAACAATGACTCGAACAAAATAGATGAGAAATCTGAAAGTATGGATGTCAAAGGCGAAGGGGATAAAATAGCTACCAGTCCTGAGTCGGTGAAGTTGATCACTGATGCTGTACTCACGGAGAAAGATATCAAGAGCTTGGTGCCACCAGTCAATAGTGTTCAGTTCATGTCGGAGTGGAAGTATTTGAAGGGGCAATGGGACGCAAGATGTGAATATTTGAGAGTAAGTAACACTTTCATGTAAGAATTATGTCTAGGCTAACAACTAACCTATGTACTTACATTTGTGTCTCTGAATAATTGTTAGACACATTTTAGACTAAGACCCAACCCAACATACTTGGTAAAAGGATAGACGGATAATTTTTCCTGTAAATATAGCTACTTTGCTCTTGATTTTCCTCTGAGCAAAGATCGAGATGTCGAGAGTATAAAATGTGGCATTAGATAGCGTAAGATGGAAATTGCTACCCCAACTAGTGCCTCGCACTAACACCTAACATATCATTGTCCACCTCTGAAAACTTAAGGGCTGTGCCAAAATATGGGAAACAAAACATTGTAGATATCTGATTTCTAGACATCTTTGAGTCATATTTAACAACTACCCATGAGAAGAGGTTAGTACCTCTGTTCTTGGAAACCACACCGTCCATCTATATTACAATAAATTGTTTACAGATAATAGCGCCATCAAAAATCCCGTCAATATTCGAGAACGCGTTAGAAAGCGATGTCTTGTCTGACGTGCTGCGTATCTTACACGACAACATTGACAAGTTCTCTGGTAACATCACGGCGTATCTAACGGGACTCAGCAGGGTGAAGAGATTCGGTGCGCTCGCTATGTTCCTCTCCGATAGTGATAAACAAAGTGAGTACAAAATGAATGAACATTAATTTGTGAATTAGTATTAATTAAATTGTATTAAAAATGGGATGATCAACTACAGCAATTATAATTGGTGGGCATTTCATTCTCTTTCTCACTCTCTTCTTTTAGAAAGAGCCTGGGTCATAACCCACCACCAGTGTAGTGCAAGTTGCAAGTCTTAGATTATGTTAAGTCTAGACCAAAGCAATGACCTGTGAGTCCCTAACAAATATTAGAGCCAGATGAATTATGCACATAACTTTTTAATAAATTTAAGCTAATTCGAGAAGGCCCACCCGGTGCTAAAACATTTCAAAACGTACTGTAAATAACATAACATAGCATCTCACCTGTATTCCCCGAAGAGTTAGGCAGAGGTGACTTGAACATACATTTCCCTGATTCGGTTATTACTATATAGGTATACTGGGCGAGTCAATGGAGGAACGCAATACCTCGTTCCTTCATAATGCGATTTAAGATTTTCTGTTATATTCTTTACTCCGATAGATGGCGCTTTACTAAATACTAGAAATATTCAATGAAATGTGCCTAAATTAAATACTGTTGCTAAAGATGTTGTGTCTCATTTCCAGTGTTAACAAAGCTGCTGACTCATTGCAAAATGGCGGAGAACTGCGGCGACAACGTCATAGCCGATCTGAAGAACAAATACGAGCTATAATACAACACTATATCATCTAATTATAAAGACGTTTTAAAGACAGCACTTGCGAAATTTCTTATTTTTCTTTAATCACCCTGTATAAAGTAACCTTGGAGCTTATTTTGTTGACTGTGTGTGTAAGAGAACCATATATTGTCGTTTACTCGCGAAATATACCTACATAGTTTCTGACAGGAGTTTGAATAGCCTGATAAATAAAAATATCCACTGAACTAACTTTTAATATCATTAGCATAAGGTACATATTTCTTAATCATCCGTTTGACAGTTATTATGGAGATCCGTAAATGAATTGCTCGGTACGACATTTTTAGGCCCCAAAATCTTAGATCAATAAAAATATGGAATTTCGCAAGCGTATTGATGGTACAACGTAGTCTCGGTGCTAGAAACAAGTGGAATAGTCAATAACGT
This sequence comes from Shargacucullia verbasci, assembly GCA_947562105.1. Lineage (NCBI taxonomy): Eukaryota > Metazoa > Arthropoda > Insecta > Lepidoptera > Noctuidae > Shargacucullia > Shargacucullia verbasci. The sequence continues at coordinate 1,855,592 of OX387297.1, read as the reverse complement.
TACATACAAACAGTTATTTAACAATGGAACTAAAAAAAATGCCCGTAGACATACTAGAGACGATCCTTCACTTCCTACCTTGATCTTTGTACACCAACATTTACACTTACAACACATTCCGGCTCCCCGTATTACGTAATTGAAATGTGTCAGTTGCAGTCGCTAATAAACATGCTATTCTGTATGCTCTTATGAAAAAATATATGAGCGAGAAAGGGATAGACTGTTTGTTGGTCGCTGTGGCCGCCAGATTTTTCTTACATAATCAAGGTGGTCATTTACGCCTATAAACGTAATAAGAAAACTTCTCATCTTGTCTCGTCTCACAGTTTTAAAATATCTGTGAAGCCACGTACAATTCTACAGACATGACCATGTTCTTATAAAAATATTTGAATTTGTGATCGAGGTCGTAGGAGAATGATGTTTGGTCTCTTTTTAGCCCGTTGTCTCGCTCTGCCATTCCGAATACATAGCTTTAGAGAACGATCGTCAAATAATCATTTTTTCATTATTAAATAATATGATTATTTTAAGTATCTAAGCTGTGTCGTTAATTTAGAGAAGATTCATAATTATAGGTGTATTTCCACTTCTGTCACTCATTCGTTTTAGAAAGAAAAGGATGGAGCACCATGTCACTTTAAGTCACATTATTATTATTAAGACGGCTATGGGCTTATATATATATATATATATATATATATTATATGGGGCAAGCACATGTGTCACTATTATTTACTTATTTCACATAATAAACGGCCACTTAACTAAAAAGACTCTTAAAATGATTTACATAAGGGTCATATTCTAAAATCATGTTTGACAGTTGCTATGGAGGGCTTTTAGCCCCCCCAAGTTTAGCTTTCTCTACCTTAATAGCTTTAATAGAACTAGTTAACCCTTAATTAATCGCGCGGGGTCCGCTTGGAACCCCAATGCAAATTTAAACGTTTGCTATTTTTCGGAATTTGAAGGTATACTGACGTCGAAAAACAGTTACGGACGTGATCCGGTATTGTTTGCCTATGTCTGTAGTACATCAGGGGTCCATATGTACCCCACGCGAGTGTTTGCGTAAGAAATTGAGCGCGAGTAATTAAGGGTTAAATGAATTAATGTGCAATTAGGTCGCGCAAGTTTAGTATAATTAATGAATTATGTTTGTTTACAAAGTTTATTTGAACAGATTATTTTCTCCACTTATTTCTAGTATCAATATTATTACCATGTAATTTTAATAGTGATCAGAATTTAGTTGAAACTGAAGAGGTCAAAGGAAAATAATTTTATTGCATTTTGATAAGGGTAGCTTTTGTCTAAACTGAAAATTACTTGTAAATCTTGGGAAAAACGATTTGTTTATAAGTATCAGAATTTTTTATGATATGCCGTTGGTAATGTTACTGTTACTCTTAGCCTACATCATCCCACTGCTGGGCAAAGGCCTCCCCCATTATTTCCAGACCTCCAGTCTAAAGCCAATGTGGACAATTCTTTTTTTTTATAAACTTTGCCCACACTTGGTCTTCTGTATCGTGGGTACATTTTTACAAACATACATGTCACATGCATAAGCTTGATAACTTTAATACTTTATTCAAGTTCCCAAGCTCGTCCCGCCATCTCCTTCGTGGTCTGCCGCGACGTCTTCTCGCCGTATCAGGGGTCCATTTTGTGGTTAACTTGGCCCACAGCTCATCAGGCATTCGGCAGACATGGCCAGCCCAATCCCACTTTAATTTTGCGGCTTTATAAGCTACGTCAGTGATTTGCGTTTTGGAGCGCAGTGTATTACGAACACGGTCTGTTAATTTTACACCTAGAACACTACACTACGTTGGTAATGATTCGATTATTATTTTTGAATTTCATTTGAAAGTTATTTTTTCTATTTGTATGAAAAATTCCCTATCCTATCTTTCCCTACCTTCTAATTTTTTTCTGGTTTCTATTGAAGTTATGTGATATTATATATCAACTATTTGTTTAAGTCATTATTGTGACGAAATTATGTTTTCTTTTTATAATTATTGTGCGAAGGAGCGTTTTAAGTTCTGTGATTGATTTTAAGCCCCAATAAAGATTATGAATTTTATACAGTTGTTTCTTTAAACTTTGGCTTTAAATTGCTATCAATAATTTTAAAGAGAGGACTCATTGTACAGCCTCAATGGTTTAGTGGCCGCAAGCGCTGATTGTAAGGTCCTAGATTCGATTTCCAAGGCGAGCAGTCTTATTAAGCTTGTCGGTATGGAAATTTTCAGTAGTCCTGAGTTTAGACACACTCAGTAAATGGCAAATAAAAAAGTACTTGAAAAAAAGGGGTTAAAGGGGGCGAGTCTATCGAGCCTTTTTATTACCTGGGGCTCTGATAACTGTATAGCGAAATATGGGTATACAACTGTACATCTGCCTAAGCCTTCGAAGAATTGAGCCGTGATACCACCATAATTTTTGTAGGACTGATAAATCATACGGATTTATCAGTCCTACAAAAATTATGACGTGTGATTTAGCCAATCGATAAGGTAATCGAGCCGTCGACGCCGGCAGTGAAAATAATAAGACTAGGTGTATCTATTTTATATAATTTTGTATAAAATTGAATTCATATCATAACGGATTGGATTTTAAACGTGATGGTATTTAAATTACCTACTTACAATCATAGCTGGGCACCGTCAATTTAACGATTAACGAGTTATGCCCAGCTATACTTACAATACAATACAGCCCATAAGTCTGTTTATACGATTGTATTTTATGCGTTGAAGTACAGGATATAATTATTCTCGAAACCTCTTATTTATTTGAATTTACACACTTGTTTTTTTTTTTTTTGCATATACAACATTAAAATTAATCCTTATTTCAGGCGAGACGATAATAGCCAAATTTTAATGAATTTTAAAGCGATGCATTATTATATTTTTTTTGAATCCAATCATATTTCGTAGATTCATAAAAAGTGTTTGTTTTTATATTTTCCACCGGATATAAAATTTACCTTCAACGTTGGGTATATGTATTTAGTTCTTTTTCCGAATTCGACCAATAGCAGAGCTCATACGTGCTGTCTGGCCAATCACCGTTCAGCATTGCAGATGCATTTGGCGCCAACTGTCATGGCGACAGAAAATTTTCACCGGCGCCGCGACGGCGCATGATTGTTTACAATCTACCAAATAATAATTACGGGACAGTTTTCGTGTCTAATTCTGTAAACCAGACTTTTTGAATAACAATCGTCATGGTGTTTTTGTATAATTTTTTTTGTGTTTGGTGTGTGCGTTTTTTGTTTTGTGTGTTTAACTTGGATTATGAACGGTGGAATCTTACACGGCTTATCGGAAGTATGATGGCGAAAGGTAAGTCCTGCTCTAGGGCAGTATTCTTATATGACACAGCCACAAATTTTTGTGCTTTTGTGGCTCCAATGTGCAGCAGCGTATTGCTATTGAAAATTTTCTATTAAAACCAGGCTATGCTGTATCTATCATATGCTACTGAAAAATTTCTCTATAGAAATTAGGTATGTGCTAACGTGCCACAAAATTACTCGTCATGGGTAAGTGATCAAGAGTCTAGACACTTGAACTCACGACACTAGCTCAACAGGTCTTATTAATTGATTCCAAGCGTCTTGTTGAGATGAACGTCAATCTCGATAGGGTATCCTCTTAAATGTAGGATGCTATGGCAAATTGGTGTTTTATCTACTTGAGTAGGCACCTAAGATTTTCTTAGTAATGATTATGACGACGACGGCTCCGTGTATCTGAAGCCAAATGTTTAGGCTATGAGTAATATTTTGTATTTTTTTTTAGACCAAGCTTGATGCTCTCCGCATTTTAGGTGGGTAGATAAATATTGTAAATCCTTTTACAGCGAGTAGCCTTTATGGCTTGTGCAACTGGATTCAAACGGACTGGCGCTTTGTGATTCTTTACAATAAGTAGGTAGTTACTTAACTACTGATTCTCACAAGCATTCACGCGCGTGGTCCCTGATTGCCATTAACTGCAGTGATTTTTCTGTGCAGTATGTACTGCTAACTTTAATATAGGTATTCTGTCTCCCTTTTTAATTTAGTATATAACCTAATACTCCACATATATAAATTAGTTCAAAAACCTTTCAGTATGTTCACCGTCATAACCTAAGCATCATAACAAAGATACCTAAATAATCAAATACAAATATTTGTACATGATCATAAATCGAGACAACTTATTCGACAGCTCTCATTAATTGATTCCAAGCCTCTTCATTAAAACGAATGTTTTATAAGGGTCTTCTCATAATATGGAGGAAAATTGTTCCGTTATTGATATGAATTAAGTAAGTATTCATACCTAGTATGGCTGCAGTTGAAGGAAATAATGTACTTATTAATATTCCCGTTGGTGTTTTTAGAATCCATGCGATAGATCAAATTTTCTTGTACGTAATCCTTCTCTTTGCAATTACTTAGGTATAATATTAGCTGTTTGTCATGAACGAGCGTCGTGTGTCCTTTATGGGGATTTATATAAGCTTTAAATTCAAATGATTCGTGCACGCTTGTGGATTTAAAGAGCCATACGGTACCTACCTACGTTTCCAAGAAGGTTATCTAAAAACATCGTTACTATTTACCGTGCTTCCACAATCGATGAAAACTGAAATATGAATATATGAAATATGAATAAAAACTGTCAAAAATCAAGAGGCAGCGGCTACCATCATTGCTGACTGGCTAATGTTTCCACTGGGGCATGGTTATTCTTACGCAATAGCTCGTGCCGTCACGAAAGCAGAAGTTAGATTTTCTAAGTTCGCTGCAGCCTAAGCTTTTTTATCTTGGGCAACTTTCAAATTTTATCTGTGGCCACTACATAAATCACAACATCTGTTAATGTAAAAACTTATGTTTAATTGTTTATTTAAATTTTAGTGAGAATGATGATCACGCGTCGTGTCAAGTGTGCAATCAGTGCCCTGTGCCTATTGTTTCCGTGGAATTTTAAATAGGCGAAGTAACTTCGTTAACAGAATTTGAAGCTATAACGGCTACTTTCGAAAGCCTAGCGGGCCGTATGCGACCCGTGGGCCGCACTTTTAGTATAGCTGCTCTAGGCAGTAAGCAGCCAGACTTATGGACCTATCTGACTGGCTAAGTCTGGCTAATCTTTCTACTACGTCATTATACGATGCGATAGAAGATAATTACATACACGATGATGAATGCCATTCAGTAGTCTTCTAATAGTCACATTAGAATAAATTAGACCTGAAGGTCTTCACGTCTATGAACACAACAGTCTTACGTCCCAAAACGATGGTAAAATGTGTTAGGCGATTATATTTTGGTCTAATATTACGAGACAAGCTCGCTTTGTGGATGATGAGTGTTGTAATTAGATGAGGATTTCCATAATGACGTTTGTCGAATTGGACAAGTTGGAGTTGTTGCTTTTCTTATTAGATTGCGTCCAACGTCTTATATCCTATATAGGCAGAGGCAGAGGTGTACGCAGGTAGGGGAAGGTTGCGATCATTGGACTAGCTCTTTCATTGGACCACCAAGGTATTTCCAAAACTGTGCAAATTAGCAACACCCAAACTAGTTGAAACAAGTCCGTGGCGACTTAGTTATACCCCCTTCTTACATCAGTGATGTTGCGGCACGTGGCGAGGAGTGATGCGTGAGGTTGTGTTTGCGGCGGTCAAAATCTAATAATTTCACTCAGTACAATTTGACGTAAGTATCATTGTATTCATATTTGTCTGCGTGCACTGTTATGGAATATTAGACAATTTAATTGTGATTCCATGGGTGTTATTCTATTTTGTCTAATCATGACCATTTATATTTTAGCTTTCTTTTTCTTACCGAGTACCTTGTTGCCATCAATGGACCTCAAGAGAGTTCCACCGTTGGACCGGTCCAATCATAGCAACTTTTTACTGTATTTTTTTTTGGTCATAATTATGGGAATAGGTCCCAAGTATTTCACTAATTACTACTACTACTACTACTATTAAAAAATCATTATAAATTTAAAATTTCAGAATGTCACAGAAAAAAAGAAAATACTTTGGATGGAATGAAACAAGTATGAAACTTAAAAGAGTTGGTTTAAATGAAACAAGCAGAATATATGGAGTCCCGAAAGCAACACAAAAGAAGCCAAAACTGTCCACAAAATAACCTCAACCGTCAACCAGTAAACTTGTTAATAGAAGACATGATTCAATGCATGATCTGTAAAGCCTGGGTACACCTTGATTGTGTTTATGTCAAAAAACATGACAATAAGTACCTGTGCCCTCATTTCACAACAGAGACATCACTTGCATTAATATAATAATTGGAATCTTTGAAATATCTGATATATATATTATGCCTTTTTAATATGTTATTTTAATAACTTGTTGATCTTGTTCTGAGTGACTGAAGTACTTTATAGAGTTAGCAGTTGCTGCAAATTTAAGACTATCTTGATTTTTATAAAAGTATTGATGATCTCATTACGATTGCCATTTCTTATAAGATTTAATTTTTAATACATGTCATCTTTGCAGTTACTGCAAGTGACTTTAGCTTCTGTTATTTTGATTTTTATGTTTGTTATAGGCAATATTAGTAATATTGATAATTATAATTAGTTGCCTCGATTGGACCTCTAGAACAAATTTCTTGAAGTCCATTGATGGCAACCTGGTGGTTCAATGAAGGTGCCCATGGTCCAAAGAAGGCAACACCCCAAGATTTAGTTTTCTTCGTTTATATCAAAAAGTGTAAGCCCGAATTGTTTGTGCGTTTGATTATTATAAATAAAGGTCATACGAAATAAAAATAAGAAACTGCTTTCATTTTATCACTTATACTTTTTGAGATATAAGGTCGTAAAGTTAAGTGGTCCATTCATAGCAACCTTCCCCTAAGTACTCTGTCACCGAATAGCAAAATAAGTCTATTGCCGTTAATATAATCGACAAACTTTTATTAAACACCTTGCATTCCTATATGTATACTCATGTTAACCTAACTAACCTAATAGAACTCTACCCGAAATTGAAGCCAGGAGTTCATGCTCTGCAGCCGCGCTTGCGATCGAAGCGGCGACTGTATTTTGGGGTGCTATTTCTGCTGTTGACGTGAAAAAGCACTATTTTAACAATTCTATTTTCTATAAACAATATTTAATAGACCAACGAATTTCACTAAGAAATTAGATAAAATGAAATCTCTGAACAAAAATAAATTCCTAAACGATACCTTTCCATCAGCTCAATTTCCTCTAATATCATGACGTTAACATATGACGGGTAGGCAGTGGAATACGAACAGGGCTTGACCTGTCGAGACAACACAATTTGTTATAAGATGTATTACGTAGGGCTGACTGGAATCAATTAGAGATGCCTCTATGAGATGAGATAGCGATAGGCCGGGAGTTCGGATCTGGTTCGGATTTTCAGTAAAATATTTTTACTCGTTGATTTATAAAACAAGTTTAACTGTAACATAGCATTATTCGTGTATTTTCTGAAGGATGTTTTGTATACTCACAATTTATCAGTGCTGTTATTAAGTCGAACCTAGTCTATTTTTGAATTAGTGGACCGTTTGATAACCAAGCTCATTAAATTTACTCTGAAGTTATAGGATTGAACCTATTTTTTTTTTAATACTGCCTTATTAATTTTTTTTGTCTATCTCGTAATCGGATTAGCTTTAGTAGACTTATCGACACCACCTATCGACAGGGAGTCTAGTACCAATTCTCCTCGTTCTTCATCATCATTACCTTCATACAAAAATGTATGTGGGAATGTATGTTTAGTTAGGTGGCAAGACATGGGAATGTAAGAAGAATGGAATGACAACTTTGAGTGAGTGAGAGAACAGGATAAAAGAGAGAGTCAGACGACGAATGAAGACTAGACTAGAAATTTTTACGACCCCACATGTATGAGAAAATCGTGCGCGCGCCTTTGAGTAAAGTCCTATTTTAAACACGCAGACATTGTATTCATACTTTTTTTAGCTTATATTAACCATGGTTGAGATTCAAGAAAGCTCGCCTTAGTGCCTAGTGCCTAGCGAGGGTAACGGGGGACGTCTTTACAGTCTCCCCCTTCGGGAAGTGCCCTTGCTGGCGTGGCACCGTGGTGGGCTTCGATGGGTCCTCTAAGAGTTCCCGAAGCCCACGGTATGGTGTCAAGGCCGACCACCGTGGTGAGTTTAGCCGGTAGAAGTCCGGCACACCCCTCCGCCCTTTAGGCGGAGGATAGCTCATGAAGGGATCTCACCACGCTAATAAAAAAAATTACCGTACCGAATTCAAAAGAGCTTCCAACATAGTATGCCAATAAGTACTTGCCTTAGACACGTTTACGTCCGGAAAAACAGATTGATCTCTTTGGACACTGCAAGGAAGTAAAACACACATAACCATGGGGGCCTCCATGTTTATGTGTCCCCTCTTGTTTTAATATAGCAATAAATATTTATTAGTTACATTGTGTGTCCAACTCCTGGTGTACAAGGAAATCGAGCGGAAGGAAAGTCTGAAATAATAAGAAAAAACTTGTGTTCGTAAGAAAAAGGATAACGAGTACGACGTAGTGATGTAGCGTGCAACGTTTAGTTTTTCGTACAAATGTTTAAAAAAATATTATCAATGAACCGTTCATCTGCGTATCCAATTTTCCGTGCAACTTTTCCAATTTTACTTTGCCTATAAATAAACCTTATTCGGATAATAACGAAAAAAAAATTTAATAGATATTTGCCAGACTGACTGCCTCACGACTGCTGAGCGTGAGGTCTTGGGTTCGATTCCCGGGTCGGGTAAAGTGCTATTGGGTTTTTCTGTATAGAAATTCTCAGTAGCAGCACGGAATCCGGAACTATGCCAGCAGGTAATAGGCGGCAGATGGCAATAGGCTCGCCCCCTATTACATGGAACTGAATAACGCCATAGGCGAAATGTGGGTGTATATGTAGTACACACCTCTGCCTAACCCTTCGGGGAATACAGCCGTGTTGCTATGTTATGCTATAATATGTTAAATTTGCAAAATCCAGCCTTTTTCAAGCGCTAGCCAACGAACAACATTTATTTTTATTTATATGAATAATTCGCATTATTATTTTGAATGTTATAGATATAAGTACACTATTTATTTTTGGATTAGCATTTCCTGTGTAATAAACGCTTATAAGACTTGTTTCGCGTAGTGGCCAAGCGATTGGCTTTCTACGCTACATGTAACGGGTTCATCCCCGCGTAACTAATATTTGCATGGCCTACATATTTGTTTTGGGTACGGGTCTGTTCTCTTGTGAGAAGTCCTAGGGAGAAGAAGGGTTTTATTAAAAAAAAAAAAAAAAACTGGCGAGATCCAAAATCCAATGGATTAGTGACTAATTTAGGTTGATTTTGACGCACTTAGATTTCGAATGGACAAAGGTATGTAAATTCTCGTAAAGCTTCTCATCGTATTACTGCTTTTAGCGAGATCTGACTGAACGGCTACCTGATATCCACCTCCAGATTACTGTTATCTCCCATTATTAGGGTAACCTAGCCGAAAGTTAGACTGGCCGTCAGTATTTTCGGCCTTTCCTTACCGTAACGACGTACAGTCAAATCATAAATATTGTAGCTAGGTTTTTTTTGTTAGTTCATAAGTGCTCCCCATCGTAGTTTTTCCGTAGCATGTATCTTTCCACATAAGTTGTTCTAGTCATTACGCAGAAGGTTAATTGTTCAGAGGGTAAACGCTTGTATATTTATGTCGATTCGCTCCACGGATAATCAACAGTACAGTCGACAATAAAAGTATTTGTAGGAATGCTGCTTTGTAAGTTTAGTTATTTTTTTTTTTACTTCATTACTGATTTTATTGATAAGTTTATTGGTTAGTTACCAAAGACAAATATCTTCGTTGATAAATTAATTTCAAAGTTACGAAACTTTCATTAAGTCACTGACTGAAAACTTGTATTATTTTACTCCTAATCGCATACTTTTTTTTAATAAAACTTTGCCCCACACTAGTATTTCTCCTGTGTTGTGGGTACAGTTTATAAACATACATGTCACATACACACACAACCAGACCCGAAACAGCTATCTGTAGATCATACAAATATTTATTCCGTGCGAGGATCTAACCCGCGACACATACGCAGAAAGCTAATCGCGTAACCACTGCGCCAACCGTGTCGTCCGGGTGTGTCGTTGTCGTTATTCATTCACTTAAACCTATTAATGTCTACGGCTGAATTTAATTGTTATTGTAATTTACCGTTGCACTATTTTGTTAATGGCATACAGGAAGACGCAGCAAGATACTCTTGTTGCGTCTTGGGCGATGGTATTGAAAAGATTCCTTATAGTAACCTTTTACCATACATATAGGCAAATGCGAGCCTTTTAATTGTTTAACACGGTTCCAGAATCTTTTTTATTTATTTATAAGCTCGTATTGCCCCACTGTAGGGAAAAGACCTTACCCTCATTCCACTTCTCTGTTTCTACGAACTTTAATAACAATATACCTAAGGATTTATTTAGTTATTTTCGCACAATTCAAAAGTCCATTCAAAATTGGAATCTTCCCGAGGCAAAACAAACTTAATTTATCAAAAGTCCGCCGTCTCTTAAAAACCGCACAAATGAATTCTCAAATCAGATAGCGTTGTTGGAGCGTGTAATTTTTCACGGTCCCACCACGGTGGATAGCTGGTACTTTGGTACTAATTAAAGTGCCATTAGCAACCCCATAAAATATAATTAATTAGGGAAGTTCGTCCCGTGGCGGTGAGCGCTCAATAGAATTATTTTATGAATGAATAAACAGGTATTATTTGTAGGGTGTTTATAGGTTTTGTGAAGGAACATTAAATCGTTTTAAAATTTAAATCATGGTTTTGCTTTAACGACATTCTCGGGTAATTATTGTGAGTATCGATTTGTTTAAGGAAGCTGAAGCGATATGATTTTTGTATGTTAAATAATTTGCAGACTAATGAGAGGCGATCAACGAAAGTGATTTTTAGCGCGAATGTAAGTGGATATACCGGGACGTTTTAAAAGTAACCTCAGTGGGGGTTCCTTCAAAAATGTCAGGTGCGTACTCACAATCGGCGTGCATGTATGAAACGATGTATGTATGAATCGTAGCACCGCTAAATAAGGTTTATTTTACCAACATGAACAATTTAATTGACAGTCCTGTAAAGTCAAATAACATGGCATCACGCCTGTATTCCCCGAAGGGTTGTGCAGAGGTGTACTTTTTGTACATCCACATTTCGCCGATGCTGTTATTAAGTCCCATGTAATAGGGGGCGAGCCTATTGCTATCTACCGAATTTCCCAATAACACTGCCCGACCTGGGAATCGAACATTCGAAAACAACTCAAGATCTACACGGACTAGTTACAAGTTAAATACGGCGCGACTTTTACTTTTTCACGGAATTCAACCTAACCCTTTCTTGGCCCATTGCCAGAGTCAATCGGTTATAGGGTAAAAATGTTATCCCAACAAAATACTCAACGACAGTCATCCTATTTATATCAGCGTCCTAATTTTGGTAAGACAAACAACGGAATTAATTATAGTACAATTGTTTTGATCTCTCCATTGTTCTTAGCTAGGACGTAACTTTACTTGTACTAAAGATATTGGTTCTTATTTATGAACTAAAATTCCAGCAACTTCAGTTGCTCAAATAAAATTTTATTATATTTTATACTCAGTTCTTTAAACTTTAAAGATATGATATGTTTGTATGTATGTAGATTATATTTACAAGTAATAAGAACAGTTAGACTTCAGGGTAATGTAAAGACCAAGTAAATCCACGTGGTCAATCTGTAGCGACTGATCACTATGAGATTTTTTGTTATAATCACCTGGCCTGGTCGAAGGATCATTCCCCATCCTTTTTCAATGGAGAAACATCGTAAATCGTTCTATCATAAATCATCATTTTTTTTAAATTAATTTTCGCTTAATAAAATTTTAACATTTTCAAAAAAAAAAAAATTTCGCCTGTAACTAACTTTTTTTCTTTTCTTTTTTTAAAAAACATTGCCCCACAATAGGATTTCTCCTGTATCGTGGGTACAGTTTAGAAACATACATGTCACATGCACAAACAACCAGACCCGAAACAACTATTTGTAGATCATACAAATATTTGTTCCGTGCGGGGATCGAAACCGCGACACGTAGCGCAGAAAGTTAATCGCTTAGCCACTGCGCCAACCGTGTCGTCAAAAATCTAAACTCTAAACTAAACCAGCCTGATTACTTAAGTCTAGCACCACATGAGATGATTATTAGGGGTCTGGAATAGCTTTTTGAAGAGAGAGCTCCTTCGTTGGGATTTAGAACACCAACTGCACATGCATGAGTCATCGTAGAGGCTTGACCCTATTTTAGGAAGCTCCTCAATGCTACTTAATAAGCGCTCGTACCTCTTTACAATATCAATTTTAAATCATTCTTGATCTCAATGACTGCGGGGTTCACATAGTGGTTGAGTGATTGACAGCTGCGCTACGATGTCGCGGTTTCGAGTTCGAGTCCCGGATCAAGGATTTACGGAACGGAAACGGAACTAATGTTTATATAACCTACTATTATATAGATTGGTAGTTAACAAGACACTCGACTGCTGTAGTACACATTGTACTAGATAATAGCGAAGAGGCTTTACGTAATTACGCCGCCCGCCCAAACAATATGGAAGCTCTGAAAGATTACGGGCGATGCATGTGAGGATTACGGCCGGAGTATTTTGTGGTATGTTATAATTTGTTTGGAATTTTTCGGCATACTTTAAATACAACAGTACGATTGGCAGTGGCCAATAATGAGTGGATACTAGTTAATTGTGTTTAAGTATGTATGTCAAAAAAATTAATGTTATCGTTTTTTCCATTTTATTCTCAATCTAATTTGCATCGTTGTACCTGTATGTAATGTCCTCCTGACCGATTTCGGCCACGGCGGCCGATCTCACCGGAGATAAGCCAACTACGCAGGAGATATTATAGAGCACAAGTGTGTGCACAAACACAGGTGCTCTCTCTTTTCCTTCACTCTCATAGTCCGATGGGACGGCAATCCGACACGACCGGAGAGAGATCAGGCGCAGGACCAACGGCTTTACGTGCTTTCCGAGGTACGTTGTGTATTTACATACACAAAGACCCAGACCCGAAACAAATATCTGTAGATCATACAAATATTTGTTCCGTGCGGAACCTGTATGTAATACATGAATGTATGAGAGTGTATAAACTTCAGAGATCAATTTTAAAATCGGTTTCAGCGTCCGACTCGTATTTGAAGTAGTAGGAGTAGAAAATAACGTGGTATCTGACTTTTTTTTTAAATTAAAATTACCTGCTTACCTAAGTAGGTATCTAATATCATGTAACTGTTTAAATCATTTGGAAAAGGGATTTGCTGGATCTATAGTCAAGGTCAAGGGCGGGCGTATTAGTTCTGTCCATAATATGTTTGACGTTCAAAAAGCACTAGTAGTAGTCTATTTCGAATAAATGAATTTTGAATATAACGGCAGTGTGATTGATTATAATCGTTAATATTTAAAACGTAGGCCCTTAAATAGACAAAGTGAAAGACGATCAAACGTGATCAGGTAATCTCTCGCTAATCCTTAAATTAACATATATGATTGTGTAAGTTGCAATGAGTATTTGGTATATAAATGACTAGATGTATCCGAAGGCCTTGAACCTTCTTCTTCCATGGAGTAGGCACGTGGAAAGCTTCACCAGTCAGTAATAGTATCGAGGTTTACTGCTCAGGGTGCGAAAGACGATCTCATGTCTCTTCACTCGAGGAGGCTCTTTCATTGCACCCTAAAACTGTGTGATGACCACACAGATCATTTAGTAGACGGCTATATAGCAGTTGAATACATTTATTTATGCTACCGTTTTGAGTGCCAACACGTAAAATCACTGGTTATATAGGGCAACGCCCGATTGTTTGGGTCGCTCTCTATATCAAGTTATTTGTGCAATCTGTCTCTACTAACAACATGGCGTATCACACTAGTATTCCCCGAAGGGTTAATCAGAGATGTACTATATACTCAAAAACTCTTATTAAGTCCTATGCCCTGTTACTGAGACTTAATAACAGCATTGTGAGCCGGAGAGGCTATTGCTTTGTACCCGGCACAATTCCACCGAAAAGCTACTGAGAATTTCCATTAGTAAAAAAAAAAAACAATACCATTTTGCCCGAGCTAGAAATCTAATCTAGAACCTCATGCTTAGTAGCCGCACTTCCGTACACTAGATCTATGACGTAGTCAAGTAAATAATCGTAAAGTACAGGTTCGATCTAATGGGGAAACCACAAGTTAAATATTTCCTTAGATATGTTTAATTCTGTAATTCTTCTAAGATCTGTTTAATTTTACATTGTTAGTTTATAAGGAAATGTATATTATGTACAGTTCAAGTAACATAAATGATTATTATTATAGTAGTAATGCAGTGACTGTTTTAGGTACCACGTCTTGTGCGTCAGCAAGAATCACTGGTTATATCGGACGGCGCTCGATCCCTCGGTTCATACTCGTGTTAATATCATCTATTTGTTCAACTCTCTGTTGGTATTTGAGAATATACTGTTACACGTGTTTGTTGACCAATTCCTATCATAAAATATAGGACGGTACACACATATAACGTCACTAAACATCGATGTAACAGAGGCATGGATGTATTATCATCTATTTGTTCAACTCTCTGTTGGTATTTGAGAATATACTGTTACACGTGTTTGTTGACCAATTCCTATCATAAAATATAGGACGGTACACACATATAACGTCACTAAACATCGATGTAACAGAGGCATGGATGTATTATTTTGAAAAGTTTTTTTAAACTGTCAGAATCAATCATGCACACAGTACCGTCATATCCAAGTAAAGAGTAAAGGAGGTAACAAACAAACAAACAGACTTACTTTCGGATTTATAATAGTGTGAATTTTAAAATAGGTATCGATAGTTTGTGCTAATTAATACTAATTTCATTCTTTCCCAGAAAACAAAATGCAACGAAATTACATGATAAATATAAATGGCTGAAGCGTATGTTAACTATAGTGAAATATGACAAAAAACAACCGAAACATACACAGCAGAACCCGTAAAACTATATTTTAGTGTACCGTAAAAAGATATCAAAACAACAAAGCTCTGTTTAGATGGCTTTTTTATTCCGTGTATTTTGACAGTGGCAACTTTATATTACAGTTTCATGTTAGAACTAATATTTTTATATATTTTCGTGGCAATACCTATATTCTTTTTAAGTGTATATTTTTTTACAAGTTTTTCAAAACTTCAACTCTTGAAAATTTTAAAATATAAAAAATTGCCATGAATATTACGGAAGGAATTCTGCTTGAAGAACGATCAGTTTGATTGGTGTCAATTCATCAATGAGTTTAACGGCCTAAGAAATAAAGTAGGGATCTCAAAATATACGCTTAACGAGGTTTTTTTTTGGTTCTTGCGTCTGTCGTGGAGGAGTTTTCGTTCCGTGCTTTTATCTAAAGCTAGGTACAGTTAGCTGAAAAGGCTAAAACGCTTCTTCCACGTCCTTTTAAAAATGAAATCCTACTAATATCCTACTAATATTATATCCTATCCTACTTAATAATATTATAAATGCGAAAGTTTGTGAGGATGGATGATTGTTACTCTTTCACGCCAGAACGGCTGTACGGATCTGGATGAAATTGACACAGAGATAGATTATAGTCTGGAATAGCACATAGGCTACTTTTTATCCCGGAAAAATATACGGGTTCGTAAATCACGCGGGCGAAATCTAGTATTTCAATACTTTTAAGTTGAATGGCTATTCACTACACATAATATTCAGATAAAGGATTTTTTTTGGTGTCTTTCGACTTTCTCCTGTTTTTGGCTTACCTCATAAGAAGATAGCTCGTAAACTTAGCAAACAGTAAATGGTAAGGTTCAAGGGAGACTAAATTATATCTGAAGAATATTCTCGTTTACAAGAGAAGACCAGTTAACATAGACATGAAGATATTCCCTATCGTGTAATGCAGCTGATCCTGAGAACATCGTCCTAATGTGATATTAATGAGCATTGCACTCTGATGTTGTATCGTGACACTGCACTGGCTAAACGAGGGTTAGAATGAAACAGAAACGTAATTTAGAGGTATCTGAAAAGTAGTCTTGTATCATGTTAGAATTTATTAAAGTTCATCTTATATCTTTACTACTAATTCGCAAAAAGCGTTTGTGTAGCTCATTATCATTCATTCTACTTTCACTAAACCCTATCGTTAAAAGCTACCAAACCGTACCCTCGTGATAATGCCAAAAATTGTTCGTTTGTTATAGTTATAACCCTTGTAGCGACTTCTACTCGCAACATGGCAAAAAGTAAAGCGCCATCTATCGGAACAGAAAATTCTGAATCGCATTATGAGAGTTTACAACGATTCCCACACATACAAATGGGCAATATCAACCATTTGGGCTTCGGTCCGTCACGCTAACCACCTTCCCTGGTCGGAGGATCATACATTTTCAATTAAGGTCCACCATCCCTCATTCCTCCGTACCCTAAAAGATGTACGATTAGGACCAAATTACGTCTATCTAGCCACTGCATACTTTTGAAAGTATAAAAACAGCTCCTTTGTTTAGTTCTATTTATGGTACATTACTAATCAATTCCATATTAATAACTTTAAAAGTGCAACCTCTATTCTGTCGTACATATTGCAATATGGTGTTCTGAAAGTCATTAATCACACCCCAACACGCATTGTCAGCCGATGGCTATCTCCTCATAAAATGAGCATATAAAATTAATTGTTATTTGAACAAAAGTCTCATTAATTTCCTTGTAATTACTTTATTTTATATAAAGTAATAAGGCCTTCGTCGCTTTAATCTTTTGTGAAAAAACATAACATAACATCAAGCCTGTATTCCCCGAAGGGTTAGGTAGAAATGTAGATAGTAAACCGATATATCGCTGTTGCACTTTTATAGTCTCATGTAATACCTACTCCGACTATGAAAAAAATCTAGATAAACATATCAAATGAAATATTTTTATTTTTTAAAGAATGTTTCCTCCTCCATTAATAATTTCTATGAGTGCATTTATAAACAACACAAATATTCACACGCACAAACACTCAGACCCGGAACTGTAAGTCATATAAATATACATTTCGTGCGGGAACCGAACCCGCGACACGCAGCACACCAGTCGATCGCTCAACCACTGCGCCAACTGTGCCTTATAATATTTCCCTCCTTGTGAACAATTAACGTGGCCTACACGTCTTGTAAGAGGCGACTATAGGATTTAAATCAAGACCGCTCTGAACGTCGTCAAAACGAATACCTTGCTGAAATAAGAGTAAAGTTAGAATGTCCGCTAATTTCAAGGAGTTTTCCTACCTTTCAACAGGTATATGTCCAAACGGGCCATGATTGTTTTGACGAGTGAAATACGTAGAATGCGGTAGATGAGTTACTTTTTATGAATTGTCAAAAACTACATTATGTTCTAAAAATGTTTGGAATAGTATGGACATAGTTTTTCATGGCCGTTGATATACGTATTGTATGATTTTGATAAATAAAAAATTGATAATACCAAAGATAAACAAGAGATTAAGTTTTACTGAGTTTTTATAAGGAAAACTATTTAGTATTTTTTAGCAAGATTTCAGGATTTATTTTTGATGCAGTCATCTAGCCTATTGTAGTACCTCAGTGAAGACTTGCCACCTTACGATATTATATAGTATCGTACTAAATGAAATGAAGTGAAGTTTGTTTCGACATTTCTTCTCAGGGATAGTGATAGGAAATGCCGACGCCATCTAGTTTAAAAAACACGTTTAAAAGTAATTGAAAAATCCTAATTGCAAAATAAATCATTTCATTTCATTTCAAACGTATTTACGTAATTCTGTCATTGACAATGAGTCGATGAACACCGCCCGATTTATAAGGTTACATAAACGTGTTTGTAAGAAATGAAATATATGGGAAGTGATTGTTGGCCAAAGCAAAGAGAAATAACAAATACACATGGAAAAATAATTAATGATCAAAAATAATTGAATATTTTTCATCTTGAATTTCCCAAAATGGCAAATATTTTTAAATAAAAAATATACAATTTTTCTTCCAAAAAAAAAGTTTGGCCACCCTGGTCAAGCTAGTAATTTGGAACTGAACTATACAAATAATGTTTTTTACGCATGAACGCATTCCGCGAGAGCTTCATTACCATTGCAATTAAACTAGGTAAATCATTACCTTGTTTGTCAGTTCATTTGTGTTCACTAAACGGGTTAATTTCTGTTCGATCAGACGTTATGATAACACGTGTGGCGTTTCATTTTAAATTGTTTATTTATTGTTATATTAATATTGACTTACCTGTAAATAAGCATCATGATCAGTGTTCACAAACTGAAGCGAGGCACCTATCGTACCAGGGCCGTAGAATTATCGTATATGGATCAAAATTATCGTACCCATCAGGATAATGACTATGAGCATTCCAGACAATAACTGCCGACACTCGAACACAAAATATGCGAGATGTGTGAATCACATGTACGATAATTATCGTACGGTTCCGAACGCTGGTCATGATGTGATACGTAATATTACGTCTGCATTTTCCTAAGGGTAAGGCAGATATGTAGCTACTTGTTGTAGACTACATTTGCCGATATTAAGGCCTATTACCATTTACCTAGACTGATGATGATTGAGACCTTTCCCAACAGAAAAACCCCATAACTCTTAACGACCCGTGAATTGAAGTAAGGAACTTGTTCGCAGGAGCCATGCCGCGACCACTATTAGTCATTCAGGCATCAGTGATTATCGTATATTGCATAAAGATGATATCGTATAAGGTCTTCCCACCCTGAGCACTTTGAAAGATTAACCTAATCTTTCAAATACGGCCTGAGTACTTTCCATTGTGAACACATTGTACATATGTAGTTATTCATCGTTCAACCACATACACCTAAAAACGATTTTTACGAAAACTCTAACTTATGTTGCAATAATCATTTATTTTGGTCATTAAAAATGAAACAATTAAACACAGTTACATAAACCATCTATACAATATTAACAACAATTTCCATTCATCTTTCTTAG
This sequence comes from Shargacucullia verbasci, assembly GCA_947562105.1. Classification (NCBI taxonomy): domain Eukaryota; kingdom Metazoa; phylum Arthropoda; class Insecta; order Lepidoptera; family Noctuidae; genus Shargacucullia; species Shargacucullia verbasci. The sequence continues at coordinate 1,836,331 of OX387297.1, read as the reverse complement.
AGAACCACTTCGGTTTTCATCTGTTGAATATAATATAGCAGTTATCTCTTCTAACCTATTTCTTCAATCGAGTCGCAAGCTATCACTGACAGCTACGACATAAGATCCCACTGAGGTACTTCCTTGAAAAAAATTATTGCATGCTCTGAAGCATAATTACTGTATACGTCGCCACCACAGAAGTAAAAGAAACCAGGAGATTGTAGTCTATGGTGAAAAAGTGGGCAGCGTGATATTTTATAGGTCTTGATATGAGAAGGTTGCGTAGCTCCTCCAGTGTCGTCTTGAGGGTGTTAGCTAAAAAAACAATAACATAGCAAGCTATATTCTCTGAAATGTTAGGCACAGGTGTCGGCGGTCATAAATGATGTTTGATATTCATCATCAAGATAAGTTGATCTGTACACTCTGGGCAGGCAGTTTACTGCTCCGTCACAGGCTTAGAAAAGACTCAGCAGGATTCTGAACGTAGCAGTGTGAGAAGCCATTGCTGAGGATATGCAGTACCAAGGAGATAAGCATTCATTCTTGTCCCATTGGTACATGTTCCTTACTCCATTTTTCATTGCGCCCGGGTCCGCTAAACCCTTAAATATACTCACGGTTCTTTTTATTAACCAGCACTAGGTCAATGATCTCCACGATCTTCTCGCTCTGCCTATAACTTTGCTCGCAGCGGTAAACTATGAGGCCTGAAACTGTTGCCCAGTTTAGCAGCCTTGCTATACTGGAGACTGATGGTAAGCGGGAAGTTCCGAACGGTGTTACCTGGTAATTTAGAAAAGTTGTAAAAAATAGACCATGTAAGCGTGGTCTCGACGTTTTAATATGGAAGGCTCAGAATAAAATTCAAAATTTGTCCGTCCGAACATTTAGAGCCTAAAACGTATTGGACCGAATTGATGGGGGTTTCCCGGTAGCGGTAAGTTAGGGTCTAGCTCAAGTAATAAATATGTATCATCACGATTTCACTCATAGGGTTTCACGTGGATGAAGATGCGGACATAGCTAGGAGAAAATAACGTATAATAACAAAACAGTGAAGCAACAAAGGGATCCCTGGCATACACGCGGGCCTCATATACGCATACATTGACTTTATAAAGTTCCGCTATTTAGCGAGCACACATTCACTATGGTTAATGTTTATGATGTTTAAGATACCTAACCATAATAAGGTGGTTTCTCAACCAAAATAGGTTACATATGACAGCAAAACATACGTGCTCTCAAAATTAGATGCCCAATCACCGTAGCTGGCTTGGAAGAGAATTATAAGGTGGTTTACGGTTCAGTATTAATTCTTACCATAGATCTTGTAAAAATTCTAATCGCTACATTCAGCAAGGTGATCATATTGATAAGTAAATTGACACAAAACAGTAGAACCTGTAAACAAAAAAGGGCTAAAGGTGGCAAAAGAAACAGATATACAATAAATGGAAAGGTACGATGATGATGTTGAGAATTAATCTATAGATAAGGACAAGGTTATATTGTAACTCAAATTTCCTCTAGAAAACTGATATTTGTCCCCTTTATTATTATAAACTTAAATACAGAGGAAGGTTTCTATTAATTAATCTTGACGATGATGTGTATAGAACAATGCCGCCTATCAAATTCCCTCTTTCTGATATGGGAAAGTAATCACGTCAGGCTTTTGCTAACCTTAGATACGTTTTTATGTAATGAAATGAAATATAATAATGACACAATATATACGAGTAATCAGCTTAGTTATATTTGAATTAGAATTTTCAGCATTATCAATTAAATTGAAGAATGTATTCTTTAAAAATATCATTTTTTTATCGCTGAAGCAGTAAATTTGATTCCAAAGGTACAAATACTCGTAACAATCGCCAATCAGACTTACCCGGACTCCGAACATGGTGTTTAAATAACCTGCTTGCTCCAGCAATAGAAGATAACAACGGTTGAACCCAAAGACTTCAATGAAACGGCTGTGGCAGAGAGTTTTCAAAGAATCCAAACGTTCAATTTTAATCTCACTTCTAGAATTTGCTTGCAACATTTTGTTTGGTTTAGTTTTTACAAAGTTTAGAGAGCTGTAGTAGTCCTGTTAACAAAGAAGTAAGATTAAACTGCAGCTTGCATTGCACAAAATATACAATGATTTTCCAAAGTCATAAAAAGTCAAGTCAACACATCTATTTTTTGTTAGCCTACTAACCTGGCCAAATACATTATTTGTTATAAATATTATAATTGCAGAAAGATCATGTACTGTTGTTTAAAGGATATACATATATGCCAGCACAAAGATAATACCAACAAAGTACACTTACCTGAAGCAGATCTCTAATCATTTTAAGACGATATTCCAGTTGTATAACATGAGACAAACCGTCGAACACCGTGAGCATATTCAAGAAATAATAAAAATAATCCAAAGAATACAACGTGGGTGAGATCCAACCGTAGCCTTCGACCCAGCTAACATAATCAAAGATAGAACTCGCAATAAAAATAAAAACACAAAATCCAGATGTTCTCAAAATAATTTTGCGGATTTCCTTATTGTAAGACATGCCCAAGATCTGATCTATATGGTCAAAGACTTCAAAATATTTCACATAACCCTCTCTTCCATATTTGTACACAAAATATAAATCAATTATGTATTCAAAATATCCAATCAGATAACACATTTGGATGAAGTCAGCAAAAGTTAAAACTGAGCTATTACCAGTCCTATCTAGTCTTCTGATTTTATGGATCAAAAAGAAGAAATTAACAAAACCAAAAATGAAAACGTAAATAATATTTTTGGTCAATGACCAGGACACTTTTAATTGAATTCCATCGCGGTATATGCATGACAAATTGAAAAATCTCAGCAACCAATTTATAGGTACCAAGGTATGAAAAGTGTCTGTAGTAACTTTCTTCGTTAAGTCTATTTTCATGTTGGTACCGTCTGATCAAATGGCTACTGAGCTTCTAATGTATTTTAAGTTATCGTCAAATGTTCAATATTAATTTAATTGGCACCCCTTTGCACTATCAGCTTAATTACTTTAGTGCTCAAGTCCATTAATGGCTTAATTTCTTCAACGTTACATTACTCAATAATTATAGCGGGTAGAATTCTAGTAACTATTCTGCTAGCATTGTGAGTGTGAATGACTTAACTTATAATCGCAAACTAATTCATTGTATATGGAATTAAATTTAATCAGTTGTTGTCATTTGAATAATAAATTACATCAATATTAAAAATAATTCAGCCGAAATACGTTCTCAATCATCATTATCATCAAATTAGCCTAAAGTCTTGTATTAATAGGCACTTGTCGCATTCAATGCTATACTAAATTTTATAGGCCTAATATTTTGACTAAGAAAACATTCGCCTCGATGTACTACAACAAAAGTTCTGTACTTATATTTCTGAAGTATATGTAAACTTCATACGAGGATATTGCCAAATTACAACTTCGGTAGGCTAAAAATGGAGCACTGCCGAATTTTATGCTACCAATGCACAATGTAACAATTGGATTGCGACAGACGTAAATCGCGCGTTGGCTACTGTCAAACGTCATTTTTGTGTCATATATTGACCGACAGCAGTGAGACTACTGTCGCCTTGCTGTCGCTTTTTTTTACGTAAATAGGCTGCGGCAGCCTAATACCGATTAAATCTAAAGGTGATATTTACCTACTTATCTAATTTACTGCTGTTAGAGTTTAAAGAAAAAGCCTCTACGATTGACGAATCGTGAGATCGTATCGCGCACCCTGGGCGTTAGCCTCTATAGCATCACTGGCTCATCTTTCTACTATGGCATAGGCGATTCGCATGTGTTAGTTCGTGCCTACAAATTAGAAAAACAAGAAGACAGCTGTTGATCAAAGTCCGGACAAGCCTTTTTTATATTTTCGCTCAATATCGCCTAGCTACCACTGTCGTACTCTCTACATTATATTTCACTCACATAATTTTAATCAAGGTAATAGCTTCATATCATTAAGGATTTTAATTTTATTATATTATTTCATTCGATTTTAGTGTAAACAAAATTACACATCATGTTATTTTAAAAACTACTAACTTAAAGTGACTCGGCATTTCATTGGAAAAAAGTATTTTGATTAATGGATGCAAGTTAACTTAATTTAATTATTTTAATGAATAAATTAACTTTTACTCAATCTCTAGTATAACGAACAATGGATTTAATGTCATGGCTGTTCGTATATTTTATATGAAGAAAATGATTCCTCCCTCACTAAATTTCAATGCAGGTATTATGATATGATTTACATCCTGGGTTCGATTCCCAGGTCAGGCCAAGTGTTATTAGACCTGTAAAACCTGTGTTTGAAAAATTCCTGAGTTCTTAATGTAAATCTTAGCTATAACTCAGTCACAGAATTAGGCACGTTAATGATCAACCAGGAATTAGAAGCCTAATCGGGAAGCCGCGGTTTTGACTGTGAACCAATCATTGAACCATTTGTGGTAAGCCTCGTGAATTTGCTCTAGTTAGGCTCACAGGAATGTTAATGCATCACGTAGTTAATCAAACATAACATAGCATCACGCCTGTATTCCCCGAAGAGTTAGGCAGAGATGTATTTTTTTTTTTATCGCTTAGCCACTGCGTCATTCGTGTCGTCGTATTTTATTGTGTTCCGAGATTTTGCTGATGCTGTTTAGTCCCATGTAATAGGGGGCGAGCCTATTGCCAGGCACATTTCCAGACTCCATGCTGGTATTAAGAATATCCATACAGAAAAACCCAGTAACACTTTGGCCGAACCGAAGACCTCACGCTCAGCAGTCGCGTTTACGACCACTAGTTTTTTTTTTTTATGAGTTGTCTCTCGCAGTTATCTCAGGGAGCTTTTACTGCTTAACCGGGCAAATGGTGAGACCAGAAGGGCTTCCAGCCGAGATTACGACCACTAGACAAATGAGGCAGTCTTTTATAAAAATCGGTAATCACGTCGGAGTCACCACTATGGGGGACCCAGGTATGGTGTTTCTCCACTGAAGAGGGAGGCTCCTCCGACCAGAAAAGGTGGTTAGCCTGGCGGACCGAAGCCCAACGGTTGATGTCGGACATTCGTATATGTGTTAGAATCATTGTAAACTCTCATAGTGCGATTTAGGGTCTGTTTTTGTATCTTCACTCCGATAGATGGCGTTTTACTTTTTGCCATGTTGCGAGGATTAGTCGCTACACTATATATAATATAGAGGATCTAATACTATCGTAATATATTTTGTAACTATATTTTACTCAATATCTATGGATGCTATATATTTAATAAGGACACATTTTTATTCTATGTTACAAACTACTTGACTCGAGTTCTTGTCAGCGTTATACCCGGTTCGTTCGATTACCCGGTTGACTAAGAAGAAACCAATTAGTCGGTTGTATAGAGGGAACTGGGTAAATATAACAGAGGGTAACAAGAATGTTATAGTAGCTCGTATGGAGAAGTAGGGTGACAATGTATTTAGTTCTGAGACGCGTCAAAGTTTTTATATTTTAAATTATAGAATTAGGTAATTTACTGGTATTAATGTATTAGGTTAATGCTAACTAATATTATAGATGCGAAAGTAAGTTTGTTTGTTTGTTACCTTTTCACGCCTAAACCACTGAACCGATCATCCTGAAATTTTACATAAACGTTGTCAGGTGTACAGAAATAGACATACATAGGCTTTCATCCCGAAAAAAGTACTGTTTCCGAGGAAAACACCAATAACGTTCTTATGATAATAGATGGCGCAACGTGTCTTTCGCAAGCAGAGTACAACCCGAATTGATTGTCAAACTCTAAATTAACGCGAGGGAATCCGCGGGCAAAAGCTAGTATTAGATAAATTTAAGTATAGTATAAGTGTTCGATAAGTATGAATATGCTTTTAATTTGCAATGCCTGTAAAAGGCCGCTAACTTTTAAGTACATAAACTTATTATTTAAGACATACATTGTACACTTAGTATGCAAATAATTGTTTGAGTTTGAGTTTTCTAATACTGCCAGGATCGTGAAACATTTCTTTCGGACATACCGATATGTTTATAGGTAAATTGGTAATCACACAAGTCAGGTGTCAGATATCTTGACTAATTTAAGCATATCTCCTGGTTTGCTCGCCTCATTGGTTTAATGGTCGCAAGCGCGGCTGCTGAACGTGAGGTCCTGGGTTCGATTCCCGGGTCGGGCAACGTGTTATTAAATTCTTCTGTAAAAAAAATCTCGTCTTACATGGTACATAAAAACATCATAGGCGAAATGTGCGGTTTCAGAATTGTACACCTCTGCTTAACCTTTCAGGGATACAGATATGGTAATACTATGATAACCTGGAGTTAGCCATATCATTTTTTTTTAAATATCACCTGGTAACACCAGTCATAAAACTGTAGGGGTAAAATAATTAATTGTGTATGTCCCAATATTTATCTGGCAATCCATTGTCGTCGTACATACCTTTCTACCTAGCTTCCACAAAGGATTCCTTAGCCGTGTATTATGCCCGCTATTTTTTATTATTATAATAAAACCACGCGTACAATGAATCCAATATTTATTCTGTTGCGTATTTCTAAACGTGAATTCTAACATATTGTATTCGCGAATTGTGACTTGCTTTCGTTAACTTCGTTCACGTGGGTTTCATTTTGGTTTCATAATGGGTGAAACCTTGAAGCCAAGGACTCGTACCTACAGAGCTACCGCTCTGATCTGTCAATCTCCGAGGTGAAGCAGCGCTTGCCACAGTCAATCTTTGGACGGGTAACCATTTCTCACACATCGAGACCCCTCCGTGCCTCGAAAAGAACGTTAAGCTGTTGGTCCCGGGTGTCATATGAAGATCTATGACAGCCGTTACGGGTTTCAGTAGCCCAAAAAGTCTGTCAGCCATTGCAACCGAGTATCAGTGTCTCCCAGTAATTGGGTGGCGGAGCTCAGAAGGCAGTCGCTCCGTGTAAAATATAGATATTCAGCCGCAACCGGTTAGACTGGAAGCCGACCCCAATGTAGTTGGAACAAGGCTAGGTGGAAGATGATGAGCACGGACCGCGTCAAGCGCTGCTTAACTTCGCAGATCGACCGATCTGCGCGGTACGTGTAGCTACCCTTGTAAAGCCTGAAGAAAGAAAAATACTTTAGTGGTTGTTTGCTCAACCACTAAATTATATTTCTTTTCACCGCGTCCATCGTACCGTTAGAAACCGTTTAGTTATATATAGGAAGAATTTTTCAAGTGGGCGTGGATGGTCAAATCCGAAACTATAAGGAATATCGAAAAATACTCAAAGGAGTATGCCATTACTTCGCAGAATTTGATCCTTGTTAACGACACTATCGGAATGTGTAATAATACAGCGTGGTTTTTTGTTCCAAAATCAACGTATTCGATTCCTGGCTAAAGGTATTGTTTTTTCGAAAATCCAATGATGCAGTTTTACTTTTTATCAAAATCGGGCTTGAGACTCCTTTCTGTATTTTTCGCAATTCCTTATAGTTTCGGATTTCGCCATCCACGCCCACTTGAAAAAGTCACCCTGTATACTGTACTTTGTGACACTTATATAACACCGTTCCTGGATTAGTACCAACTAAAACAACATTCCTCTGTTATTAATAAGCCATGTTTCAAGTAAATTAAACAGAAGGTGTTAAACTATACGCCCACAGTATGTAGCCCACAAAGGTCAAGTACTAAAGGTCCAAGAATCCTAAACATTCACACAATTACTGGGACCCCTGTAACAGGACCCCGACTAAATTATTTACATGTTATATAAACACACATATGAATTTGGACTTTAAAATGTAGGGAGGTAGACACAAAATTCTGTGAGGTGGGAGTTGATAAAATTTTAGCAATAAAAAAAGGTATTTTGGCATTTGTTTTCCGTGTTGAAAGAAGAGGTGGTGATATTTTGTAATCTGTGCCGTTTTCCCTTTAAATGAGCCTGAAATAATTTTACCTTAAGACTATAGTTAACCTAAAAGATTTCATACAAAATGCGTTAACGTTTTTACCCCACAAAACATGAGCTGATTTTGCTGAAGTTTTTATACGTTATAAACACAAATAAAATTAGGTCGTCATGTTTTTGTTATTTTTTATATTATTTAAAGATTTAGAAATACTTAATATTGTACTTATCTCGTGATAATTATTAAATTAATCAAAGTTTATAATCTGACAAAACAATAGAGATAAAAATCAAATTAATTCGTTAAGATTTAGATTTAGGTCACATTTAACAATAGGTACTCTTAAATCAGTTGATATCATACACCCGTCTTTTTCTATCGAAATGAAATGAAATTATTTATTTTGCAATTAGGGTTTGTCAATCACTTTTACACGTCTTTTTTAAACTAGATGGCGTCGGCATTTCCTATCCACCATCCCTGAGAAGAAACGCCGAAACAAACTCAGGGGTCAAAGTCTATTTTAAAGTCCAGACAGATTGTAATGATGTAAGGGTTTATGTGAGACAAATATAGGGTGGAATAGCCTTTTGAAGAAAGTGCCATAACTATTTGAGCTAACCTGTCGCAACAGAGTGCCAGTATGCATCAGTTCGTGAAAATGAATGAAATTAAGAGCGTTCAGCCTAGATCTCACTCACATTTACAATGTATAGCGGTTATATATAAGAAATAATTTCAATTTAAACGACATGAGCATCGAGTCGGCATGAGCACCAGGAGATCGCTTATGCCGTAGTGGAAAGATTAGCCAGTCAGAAATGGTGTTATCGAGGCTGACTGCCCAGAGTGCGCCACACGATCTCATGATTCGTCATTCGTGGAGGCTCCACTTGCATCCCATAAGTCTGTCGAGGAACCTTTACTTGGTTATAATAGGTTCAAAGTTAGTAAAATGACTGCTATTCGTAGTGTAACGAGCCGTTTTCATATTCATAAACGACCACGACAAGATAGACTTTATTACCAATTTTTAGTACATTCTCAGTCATTCTCTACATAAAGATAATGCAGTGGGTGCTTAACTACCCATAAATAAATAAGTATGGAACTGCATCCCAATCATTACTGCAGTCATAAAGGCTAGCCTACACCAAATGTGTGTGCAGCGCGTGTGCGATGCAGCAAGGGTTATACAATATGATATTGTACTGAAACCAATGCGGCAATAGGACAAGGTGAAGAGACATCTTAGGGTCTGAAAAAACCACATTCATCTACGGATCTCCATAGCAGCAGAATATGAACCGTATGCCAATTACATTAAAGGAACATTTAGCATTTATAATGTGAAACCAGTTAGACCACCAGTACAATGTGACCAGAGCTTTATAGCTACATAGCTATCATAAAACCAGCCAACATCATAATACATTATTTGTTTGACCATTAAAATCTCCATAAACAATAAAAACTTGGCGTATTTCCATACTGATATGGAAACGGGGGAAAAATTATGTCTTAAAGCGAAGACATGGATATACGAATTGTCGCCACTAAGCAATAATATTATGGCAACTGGTGCCGTTGTACGGTTGACCCAAAAAGATTGGCTCTATCATTAGCTGCATCTTATTTCTTTGACCCCAACATTCTTCGATGGATAAAGGATACAATTATACGACTTGATAAAACGATTTATTCTTCTACTTATAATATTATAAACGCGAAAATTTGTGAGGATATAGATATGTTTGTTACCCTTTCACGTAAAAACTACTGAACGGATTCGGTTGAAATTTGGAATGGAGATAGCTTATACCCTGGATTAACACACAGGCTACCTTTTATCTCGGTTACCGTGAGATAGTTAGCGTCACTAAATCGCGGGTAAGAAGTCTGTAGGCTGCTTTTTATCCCGAAAAAATGCACGGGTTCGTAATCCACGCGTTCTTACCCTGAGATGGTAAGCAAGACAAAAAGCAAACGTTTTTTGTTTCTGTCTGTTCTCTTTTACATTTACAATCAAATCTGTACTCATTATAACTAGTCCTTATATATTAATGCTTAAAACTGTTGACAAAATCAACATTGATTTGATTTTACTTATGTCTGAGGAGAGTTTAGAATCTCGATGATCATTGAACCTTTGTATTTTAGAAGTATACATTCTTTGTTGGTTTACGCAGTGCGGTGGTTTCCAGTCCACATGTTCGCTCCGCACAGTTTTGAAAAACATGCAACTACAGTCGTCCTGCGCATGGTCATGGCAGTCCAGCAGCCTAATTACGTAAAAAAGCGACAGCAACGCGATAGCCACGCGACAGCAATCTCACTGTCAGCCAATACATTATATGTCACAAAAATGACGTTTGACAGAAGTTATCGCGCGATCCACGCCTGTCGCTACATCGGTAATCAGGCTGCAGATAAAACAAAACACAAAAAGAAACACTAGGTAAACAATAAACATACATAGGATACACCAAACAAATACCCCAAAAACAGAACAAACTGAACGTTTGCACATGTGATAAAATAACCACAAAAATAACAACAGCTTAAGTTTATGTTGGCGTCCATCATATCCGGTGACCTCCGCGAGGGTAGCAAGATGTAGGGAATTACATCAATCCAATTTGAGGAAAGGCTCACATTACGAACATTCCGAGATCTGGAAATTAGGGAGGGGTGTGGGGGGGAGGCGGTGGCGGGGGCGATAAGCGGAGCTATGTGAGGAATGCGACTACCAAACTTAGTCCTAATTTCACTGACGATATAATAAATGGTTAAGGCAGAAATCGGCTGTTTGACAGATTTTTGTTTGAGTAATCAGCCGCTTTCATTTTAACCATCTGTTATAGAGTCTGTGACATTGGCGTCGGCCCTTAATATCATAATTCGATTCATGAAAACGGGACCACGCGATAACTGCATTGGTGTTTATAGGGGTTAGTCCTAGTCAGTCAAATAATTAATTATTCGGATGAAAAAATACACAGCTAAGTCACCGATGTAAAATAAGGTTCTAGTATATTTAGGCCATGAACCAATTGCCCAGGGGTCCTTATGGACTAGACCCTCCTTTTAAGAGGCTAAAATTAAAAAAAAATAAACTTGAAAAAGCTGGCAACAGAGGTTGGCTTAGCAAGTAAGCGCTTCAAAAATATATCTTGGACTCCGTTAACAGAGAATGCCACTCGATTCCATCTAAGGCAGTAGTCACCACAGGCCATTAAGTACTTTAAAAAACCATTAATTGTTTGTAATCGTTGATGTAATTTCGTCCTTAATTAAATGAAATCAAATCACATTTTGGAGATCCGTCATACAGGTCGAAACAGGTACGAACGTATTTTTATTTATTGAGGAAAACAAATAGTAACACATTACACTTTACATAATACAATATAAAAAAATATGAGCTAATGTGTGACCAACAACATTTTCCACAGAATATATGACAAATGATCTTCACAAACCATGCAATTTAAGTTTAAATTGACGTACTATAATAACTTAAAACTCTTTAAGGCATGCAAATAATTGAACTTGCTAATGGCTTAGTGTTTTGTGTATAATACTCTTGAACTCACTAACAGAAAGTACAAATATGTCAACATGAACCTAGTGCGGACTCCAGCTCTCACAAAGGTTAAGTTTGAGCTGTATACTATATTATACTGTATTTATACTGTACCTTTTTGAGAGAAATAAAATCTATTATTATTACATTTACGAAATCGCTTACCACTTATAACTCACACGTTTCCTCAAAACATTGAGCCGTCGGAATAAAAATGAAATGTTACGCAGTAAAAAGTAAGATGTTGGGCTATAGTCAGCGAGCGGTGACAATGCGCGCCCCTGACATAAAATTGAGACATTCCGACTCTTTGAGTTTGAGAATATACAGAGATAAATACATAAACTTCAGGCCTGTTATCAGAAGGGGATATACTAACCCGAGCTGTGGCGTGGACCTGATGTGGTCTTCGTTAGATCTACAACTATAGAATTTACCACACGGACAGACAGCACGGTCAGTGCAGTGGCTAAGTTAACTTTCAGCGCTACGTGTCCCGGATTCGATTCTGCAGATATATGCAAATAGTTGTTCCAGGTTTGGTGTTGGTGCAAGTGAATATTTGTGTTTGTAAACGCACACACGACATAGTAATTACTCGAAAGGTAGGGTATGATTAATTTAAAAAAAGTTGAACCATTAGTTAACTTCGATGACAGATGACAAGGTGCGCTTGCGATTACTATATTGAGACATTTGAATTTGGAAAAAAATTGCTAATACATACCTACCTTTAATTACATACTAAGAGACATTGTTTCTAGTTGGCAAGTAATCGTAGAGTTTCCTGAAATAAGTTTATGCCCAGCTGTGGACTGCAATTGATTGATTGACTACATAACATATGTAGCGACTACTACTCGCAACATGGCAAAAAGAATAGCGCCATCTATCAAAGTGAAGCGACAACAACAAATCCTGAATCGCACAATGAGAATTTACATCGATTCTAACACATATACGAATGTCCAACATCAATCGTCGAGTTTCGGCCCGCCAGGCTAACCACCTTGCCTGGTCGGAGGATCCTCCCTTTTCAATGGAGGAACACCATACCTCGTTCCTCCACACATAGCCTCACGTTTGTTTTCTGCAAAGGGTTAGGCAGAGGTACACTATAATGTATAAATTTATACCCTTGGCATATAGGGCGAGCCTATACCCAATTTTTTGTCCCAATGGTTTGTCCGACCTGAGAATCGAAACCAGGACGAATATAGCCATGATTGATTGACGTGAATAACTATTCCAGTATTCACCGGCAATCAGGAGCACGGAAGCCTAGCAACTGATCTTAATTTCCTTATTCAATGGTTGCCAAGATTAGACGGTCGCCATTTAAATTAATTAACGATAAGCCAGAGCACGTGGACGTTTTGATTAGTTCTTTGGAAAGTTTTGTTTTCCTTGTGAAGGTAAGAACTATTTATGGATTAAGGAAAAGGATTCCTAGCTTAACACTACGATTTTAGATATTGATATCAACTTGTAGGCAAGTTTGGTAAAATGTCCTTCTGACCGAATTTCGGTCCCGGCGGCTAATCTCACCGGAGATTAGCCAACTACGCAGGAGATATTATAGAGCACAAGTGTGTGCGCAAACACACGTGCACTCTCTATTATTTCACTCTCATAGTCCGACGGCAATCTGACACGAGCGGAGAGAAATCAAACGCAAGAACCAACGGCTTTACGTGCTTTCCGAGGCACGGTATGTATTCATATACACAAAGACCCAGACCCGAAACAACTATCTGTAGATCATATAAATATTTGTATCGTGCGGGGATCGGACCCGCGACACGTAGCGCAGCAGTCGATCTCTCAACCACGGCGCCAACCGCGTCGTCACGTCAGTTTGGTCTAACAACAAGTGAGATAGTGAAAAATGGCAAGCTGGAAATAAAAAATTATATATCATCATTATAAAACCTTTAAGTTCCCTTTTTGGTCTAGTGGTCGTAAGCGCGACTGCTGAGCGTGAGGTACTGGGTTCCAATTCCGGATCGGGCAGCGTTATTGGGTATTCCTGTATGAAAATTCTCAGTAGTAGTACAAGTTTCATACTGAGTCCGGTCGATGGCTATAGGCTCTCTATTGCATGTAACTCAATAATGGATGGTAAAATGTGGGGGAACAATATAATAGTACCTACCTACACCTCTGCCTGACCCTTTTGGGCAATACACGCGTAATGCTATATTATATTATGAAACCCGTGATATTTACGTGAACCCGTGATGTCTATAAGACTTAATGTATCAACGGAGAATCGACACGGTTCTACGACACGTCAAGTGCAGTTGCTGAAACCCCAAGCCATTGCGCTGGCCGCGTCAAGAAATTGTGTCTTAAGCTTTGATAAATGTTTTCAGGCTCTCTCCACTACACGTTGTGAGTTCGATTCCCGTATAAAACAAAATATTTTTGTGACTTACTGATAGGTAGTTAAGAGTCTGGTTGTGTGCTGTGAGATGTAACACAAATAAAACATATTATAAAATGTAACGAGAGAAATTCAAGATCGCAACATAATTACGATGAGATAAAATCTCGTCCTATAAAACTCCAAACAAAGAATAGCCCCATTCCTACTCATGCCAGCAAAAACGAGCGCGATATAAAAGAAAATCTCGGACAATAGTCGCCAGTAAAAACGAATGGAGTCTTCTCCTTAATTCCTTGACTGTTAACAGTCTCTCGTAGACTGATGGAATTAGAAAATGAAACTGTAAATTTTAACATTCTCTTTTGTTTTAAAGGGAAAAGGCGGAGTTCTCGTAAATGCAAGATTAAGTTCGGATGATATTAGGTTTTCGGATAGAAATTGGAATGGAGTCCTTTGTGTAAGCCTAAAGCCGTCTAGAATTTATGTTGATACGAAAACGAGTAATGAAATAAATCTATGGTTCCCTCGTATTTTTTATTCGGAGATATTTTGTTTTTTAGCTGGTTATACCACAAATAAGACAAAATGGTGGCTGAAAGACATGTATAAAAGAATTCATCTAGTTATAGATCATCATCTGTCTAGCGTTTTCCCAACTACATTGGGGTCGGCTTCCAATCTAACTGGTTGCGGCTGAATATTAGTATTTTACCCGGAGCGACTGCTATCTGACCTCCACCACCCAACTACTGAGAGACTGATACTGTAAGGTTAAATTGGTTGTCAGACTTTTTGGGCTACTGACACCCGTAACGACTGTTATAGGTTTTCGTATGACACCCAGGACCAACTGCTTAACGGGCTTTCCGAGGCACGGAGGAGTCTCGGTATGTGAAAAATTGTCACCCATTCAAAGACTGACCGCGTCAAGCGCTGTTTAACCTCGCAGATAGATCAGTCTGAACGGTACCTACACTGAAAAAACTAAATAACAAAAACAGTTGAGCTATTGTGAAAATAGCTAAACTTTGATAACTCACAAGCAAACTTAGTTTAAATGCAACCCATGTGCTTCAGTTACATCTTGTAAAACCAGGTTTTGTTATTTGAGTCATGCTACTTTTTACAAAACTTTAAGTTATTGGTTATCAATTACTATTTAGGTAAGTATTAACTCAACTGGGGTAAGTTAAAATTTAACAAACTTTTGTTAATTATTTACACGACAGTTTGTTTTACGAGCAACCAATCTTTTTTACCAATATTTAAGTTATTAGCAGTCTTTTACAAGTTTAGTTATAACTTTACAGTTTTATAGTTTAGTGCTATCCTCGAAGTTATTTCATATCTAAAATAGTTTGTTGTCACAAACAAATTCTAAAATGCTGAATTTAACAAACTTTCGGACAGTCATTTATACAAAATTTTGTTGCGTGTAACGAAACGTATTTGCTAATGTTTGAATGTTTCCCTTCCGTTTTCCGTACCGCCCCGCCCGGCCTCACCCGCTAGCGCTCACGCAAGTTTTCTTTTCACCGTGTTTTCACCGCTGTCTGAAGACGCATGGCACGGAGTTTGTTAAAAATAATCCAAGTTAATCTGGTTGTACTCCTTTTATATATTGAATTATTCCCTTGGATCTTGCATGGGGCATACATTTTGTTTTGCCCCCGATTCGATTTAAATGTTTTTGTTAAATGATAATGTGAAAAAATATAAAAAACTCATGGAGCCACCCGAGGAAACAGCTGCGAAGCTGACTATCGCCGACTATCTTAAGTCATGGGGCCTTGATACTTATATTGAGAAGTTTATAGGTGAGTACGTTTTGAAATAATAATATTAACACCAACCTGAAAGAAACCTGTTATAATTACATTTGAATCCGTCAGAAGGTCCGTAGGTGTAGGTACTATATAGGTAATCTTCAAAATCCCAAATTCGGTTTTATATAGACATCAAAAATTTACCGCGCTTCGCGCCTATCGCGAAGACGATCCGCCCGACGATTCACCGCCCCGGGATTCCCCAAGCGTTTTTAAGTACCGGCCGCAGCACGTAGGCACTGGCGCAGCCGCACCCATGCCGACTATCATATAGTATTCTTTGCCGAGGCCGCAGACGGACGCTGCGCGCCAGGTAACACACGTCCATGCTTTCAAACAAAATCTTACTCACTCTATCAACTGTTTTGTTTTATACTAAAATGAAAAAAATGTATGTAGGGTATCGTGCTCTGCAGTGGCGAGTATTCTTGGGCATTCCTTCGGTTCCTAATGCTCAGAAAAGCAAAGTCAAATTGTACAGCATGGGCAATGGATCTTGGCTGGTCTGATCATAGTATCTGAATTTCAAACATGCTTTATAGTATACTCTGATTACAAAATAGTTATTAAATATATTGTGAACTGGTGAATTCAATACAGAACAGTAGGTACCTGTCTACTAAGATCTATAGTCATGTTAAAATGATTCACCTAAACTTCTATTTAAAAAAAAAATGCTATTTATTATTATTGTTTTTAGTAATAAGGTTTATATTATTGCTGCATGTTCACTTTTAGAATCTATATTTAATATTATTAAAAATGATGTAGGTATGTAATGTATCAAACACAATATAAATTGTTCCTGATAAATACAGAAATATATTTAATGTAAAAACATCTATCTGCACTGCACATGAAGTTCAGGCTGGCCAAGATCCATCAACCATACTCTACCTATGTAGAAATACATACTTATTATTGTAATTAAGAAGGTATGTACATATATTTATTATTTTCAGAACACTCCATTGATTTGGAAACACTTCAGATGTTGTCAGATGCTGACCTAAGAGATTTAGTGCCTGTAATAGGACACCGTGCAAAACTTGCCACACAAATTAAATTACTAAACCAAATAATGTCAAATGCCTTTACAAAGCAATCAAATGCAAATCAAGTAAGTATGGTTTGATTACCTACCTCTTATTATAAAGTCTATTACAGTCTAGACAGTCTCAGCCCAGAAATTTGCTACAAGGACTGCATTATTAGTAGCATTCATTGGTTCTATAGTAGCTTTAATTAATTTATTGTCTAATTAATTTTGTTTAAAAAATTTACATGCATAATAAATAGTCAAAAAATGAGTTATACATGTACTTTATCCTTATTATGATGAGCAGCAGAATTTTTCTGCTCTGAGTATGTCCATTGTTTAGTGATTAATGTTAAAATTAATCCCTCAAAGAATGAAAACCAAACAATGGAAAATCAATTGTGGCCACCCATGATTATATTTCTTAAATTAATATAATAAACAAATTACTTCACTTAAAAAGTAATTATGGATGTTTATATTATTGACATTGCCTGTTGCTTTCAGTCTACAATTTTGGATGATACTAGTGTAACTTTGTATGAATATACACTCCAAGGAGTAAATGATACTGAACCGCTGCCTGATCCAGCAGTTACAAAGACTTTGTTCCTTCCTGCTGCATCTGATGATGAGTATAAAGAACATTCTGTGAGTTTCTTACAATTACATACTATTAACTAGGTAGTAGCTTGGTAGGTAGTAGGTACAGTCAATCTAATGTCAGTGGTATCACTCACACTACATATTATATATCTATATACTGGAGGTAAACTATCCTTATCACTCACACTACATATTATATATCTATATACTGGAGGTAAACTATCCTAAGTCCATTATTTTTATAATTCACTTTGTGATGTCATTGAAATAACCATTTTACGATTTACTCTGTGGTATACCATTTTAAATCCAATAAGAAATGGACTTCGGATAGTATTCCTGCAGTATACAGATATGTGCTGTGGTTCAGTAATAAGAGTGATGTCAAGATGAAAGTATTACCACTAACACTGACATAAAGTTGACTGTACACAACAAAGACAACTTATGAAATAAGTATTAATGTTTATTTGCCATTAAATAACTCCAGTTTGGGGGTAATTACTAAACTTAAAACATCCAAAAAGTTTATGATCTACACACATAATACACTGATTAATTTGGTTATTTAATTGTAATTACAAGTGTTTCAATTACCAACCTTACCGGTTTATAAATTTAATTTATTAAGAACTTCATCAGCTACACCGACAAGAGCAAGACTCTTAAATAAGAAGAAAATATAGATTTACCTACAGCTTGTGTATACAGTATATCATAAGTATCTTAAACAGAAATGGCCTCGGTCTTATATATTCCCCAATTATGAGCTAACCAACATTGACAAAGTAAAACATAATAACACTTTAAAGTTATGGCACAATATTTCTTAGGTTTATAATTAATACCTATAATGTTTTCTTTGTAGGAATTGTATAACATTCTAAATTCTTGTAATGAAGGCAAAGGACTTTTGCTGCAATATGAAGAAAAAGGACTGTTGAATAATGCAGCTCGAAGAAGGCTGTGCCACATAATAATAGACAATGAATTAAAGAATGACCCTGAAAAAAAAATATTGAGCTCTAGGTTTTACCAATTGGCTTATGAAATCAGTAAAATATTTAAGCAAGAGAGTTCTTCAGTGTATTTTATACCATTTGCCAGCTTCAGCCCACTACAAAAAGTTTCTGCTAAAGGAAAACTTCTTGACCATTATAGACAACGCCGCAGAGACTTTATTAAGTCAGGCATTATTAAATTAAAGGAAAAAAGATGTTCTTCGACATCTTCAAATTACTCCAGTGGGCTAGTTTCTCCACTCCCTAGTACAAGTAGGGTACAAGAGGCGATCAGTTACCTGAAAGACAACACTGAAGCTGATACTGATATTGAGGATAAACTAACATGGCTTCATAATAATTGTGATCCTTGGAGCACTGTAGAATTGTACTGGCAACTGACCACAAAAAAAAGATTAAGCAATTTGGCATCTAAAGATATGACAATCGATGAATATTTTTTTAAGTATAAGCCTGTAAATCAACAGGGCGGAATATACTTGGTAGGTACCAAGAATCTGGTTTTCTCCTTATACAACACTAGATTTCACCCGCGGCTTCGCCTGCGTGGATTACGAATTCATGAATTTTTTTGCGTGGAGCCTAATTCTTTTTCTGAAATAAAAGTAGTCTACTTTACTCCTTATAACATCAGCTATCTGCCAGTGAAAATCCCGTCGAAATCGGTCTTTATGACCGCCCGCCTTGCACATCATAAATGCCCGCGTGGTACTTCATCATTATTTTGTTGCGGAGTTATTTTAAAACTATGATATCTTCTAAGATATTCATTGAAATCAAAATGTGCCAAGCGCAATTTTTGTTCAAAATTAAATACCTGTGATGAATAACGTATTTATTTGGATGAGAATTAATATCATGTTTAAAAACACCTTCGCAAATAATTCCTTTTTTTTA
Source organism: Shargacucullia verbasci (assembly GCA_947562105.1). Taxonomy (NCBI): domain Eukaryota; kingdom Metazoa; phylum Arthropoda; class Insecta; order Lepidoptera; family Noctuidae; genus Shargacucullia; species Shargacucullia verbasci. The sequence continues at coordinate 1,817,019 of OX387297.1, read as the reverse complement.
GAACAAATTTGATTTCGATAAAAAAGGTTATAGTGAGCCAACCTTAAAAGATAAACATGCTGTGCATAAAAATAATCAAAACTGTATAATGGAAACTCACAAAGTTTCAAGCTTGTTATATTGTCTCGTTGTCCTCCCATAAACATGGTCATCCCTAGTTTCCGGTCGGCGTGGGGTAGTGGGGTGAGTGCGAATGCGCATGTATCACGTGTTTAGCCATGCGCCGATAGCACGCGCGGATTACATGGTATAAAAATTATTACAATCGGTTCTGTTACTGATTCTGAACAAACTACTTTCAAGTTTAGTATATGTATACTAAAAATAATGCTGTATAGACTCGCGTGAAACACCCTTTTATCACGCGTAAATAACTTGAGGTTGGGATGAAGATTATGAGTGAATGATGTACAATTAAACCAATGTACTAAATAGATAAATATTTTAATTTGCAGATGTTAAAAGATTTTAATGCAATGTATCCACTGTCTGGGGGATTTGATGAAAATTGGCTATTAATAAGGCCCAAAATCATTGACATGATTAAGAAGAAGGAGTTTATAGACGACATTGATGGTAAGTGGACCTACTTCTCTGTATCTTCTCTCACTGAGTAAATTGAGTCCATGGATGGGTGACCGTTTTGTTAATATGACGAGACCACTTCGGTGTTTTTTTTTTTGACACTTTTAAAACGAAATTACTAGATATTTAATTCAATTTTCGTTTTCAGAATCTAATGAAGAAGGACTAGATATGATTGCTATGACCAGTCTACCATTTTTGTTGAACACATCAAATGTTACGTCAACAAAAACAACAACTAAAAAACAACAATGGCGGCCTTCAAAGCAAGAAGTTTTAGAAGGCTTTATTACACAAGTAAACAGTCCAGCTGAGATAGCAGAAACCATCACTAGAAGGAGGAATAAGCTAATGAGCATGGGTCTTCAATTGCAGCCGTTTATTATGGTAGTTGGACCATCCAAAAACTTAATTATGGCAAGATATATTATTATTAATAATATACAATATGAGATGCCATCAATAGTCAGAGCAGTAGATGCTTGTTTAAAAGTGATATTTGTCCTTAATGCCGAGTATCCCAAAGAGTCTTGTCATGTATGGCAATTTATTCAAAGAGGAATTTTTAAAATTAAAACTAAATATGACAAATCTTATACCACAGTAAATGCTCTTATGAGTGATCTCGGAATTAAGGATAACTGATAGGATAGATTAATTGTTTCATCAAAACTTCCCAAGCTGTTTTTTATGTTACAAAATTGTAAGTAATGTCGCGGATCTTTTTAAACATTTTTCTTTAAGCCATAGTGGACATAATTTTACCGTGTATCATTGTATAAATGATGGTTGTTTTCGTTCATTTCGTTTAAAAAATAGCTATCGGAAACATCTTTACAATCATCATTATGTTTCGGGACAATCTAATACTAGTACTGCAAATGCTACTTTAATAGAAAGTTCTGATATTAGTCCATGTGTTCTGGTCCCAGAAACTTCAAAACAAATGGTTGACTCTTTCCTTCAAGTGCCATTGGAAACCAATAGTTATTCTTTAGTAAGTTTTGTATCTTCTCTCTACGGAAATCCTTTGATGCCAAGGAAGGTAGTTCAAGATGTAGTTGAAGGCTTGCATAAATACATGCTTAGTAGTTTAAGTTCTAACATAGAAAATATATTCTCAGAGATTGTCAAAGCTGCCGAACAAGGTAACAATGTAAATTATTTTAAAGAAAACCTTTTATCAGTTGTAAAATCACCAATTAATAACTTTGATACTGAATTCAAAAGGTTGAAATACTTAGAGACATTGGGAACTTACATACCGCCGAAAGAAGTTGTAATTGGTCAAAGAATGTGTAATGTCAAGGAGCATGGTATTATAAAATCTAAATCAGTAAAATGTACTGAGCAATTTGTTCCGCTGCGATTGGTTTTACAAAAAATTTTCTCACTTAATGGTGTCATGAAGGAAACACTAGATTATATTAATAATTTAAATGAGACATATTTGCAAAATTTTATAGAAGGTAGTTTTTGGATTAATTCAGTCAAACAGAATATTGGTACCAAATTGGTGTTTCCGTTATTTTTGTATTTTGACGATTATGAAACAGGAAATGTCCTTGGCAGCCATTCTGGGACACATAAGTTAGGAGCCGCCTATGTTTCTGTTGCTTGTTTACCACCACATTGGACATCTTCTCTTAATAACATATTTTTGGGACTGTTGTTTCATTCATCCGACAGGCATGATTTTGGTAATAATGTGATATTTCAACCGTTAATTGAAGAACTAAATTTTTTATCAGAAACAGGAATTAACATAAATGTACCAGCTTTTCAAGGGATGCTGTATTTCAGGTTAGGCCTAATTATTGGGGATAATCTTGGGTTACACTCCATTATTGGTTTTAATGAATCATTTCAATGTAACTACCCATGTCGAATATGCAATGCTTCAAAGGAAACCTTAAAAAAACAGTTATTCGAAGATAAACATTTGCTACGAGATAATGAAAATTATAATGCTCAGTTACAACTTAACATTCCAGGTAATACAGGTGTGAAAGAAAGATGTGTTTGGCTCTCTATTAAAAATTTTAGTCTTTTTGACCAAGTAGGCGTAGATATTATGCACGATATACTCGAAGGTGTGGCTAAATACATAATGTGTTTTCTTCTCATAAAGTATACCCGAGATTTAAAATATTTTTCGTTTCAAATTTTAAATGACAGAATTGATCAATTTGATTTCGGACCAGACAGCTCAAGTAAGCCCTGTCCATTGAGTGAACAGCATGTTCTTAAGAATAATATTCGTTTATCAGCTTCTGAAATGTTAACATTTGTTAGATATTTTAATTTACTTGTTGGCGATTTTGTCCCAACGGATGACACTTACTGGACACTCTATATTACTTTGAAACAAATAGTTGATTTGTTAATGAGCACTGTGATTACTAAAGAAATGTCTAGCTTGTTGCAGTTTTTAATAGCTGAACTCAATGAACTTTATATAAAACTTTCCCATGAGAACCTCAAACCTAAATTTCATTTTCTTGTCCACTACCATTCCATTATGCTGAAATTTGGACCACTTGTACATTGCTGGAGTATGCGGTTTGAGGCTAAGCATAGACTGTCAAAAATGTCAGCTCGGGCATCGTTTAATCGACGCAATCTCACTTTAACTCTTGCTACAAAACATCAACTGCAGTTAAATGAAATATTTGTAAAAGGTTCATTGGGTCCTTCATATTCTATTGGTGTCACCAAACGAATTTCAAAAAAGGACCGCAGCAATGTTATAAGTAATTTAAATCTAGACCCTGCATTGTCTTTGGTACCCGTTTCATGGGTAAAAGTAAAAGGCACACTTTACAAACCCGGAACTATTCTTGTCCACGATGTTAGTGGAGACTGTTATGATTTTGGTGATGTTATTTTTAAAACTGTTAGTCAAGTGTTTGTGTATAACGAAAACAGAATTATTTTAGAATGTACAATGTTGTCGACTGTTGATTTTGATTATCATTTGAATTGTTTTCAAGTAGAATATCCAGAAGTCAAAGAAACTATACATATGTTTCATGATTCTTTATTATCACATGTACCTAATCACGTAAATATTGCTCGTAACGGTAAAATGTATGTAACACAGAGAGTTCAATTGTAATTCAATTAAATGAATAAAAACTATATTTTCTTCGTTAAATCCAATAGTTTTAATGATTACTCTTCTAGTTTGTAACCAAAATTATGAAATATAAACAGTTTTGTTGTAATGGTATTCATACTCGATCCAAAACATTAGTGACACAAATAAATTTTTATAAAACTGTCTATACAATTAGTATCTTTTGGATCGAGTATAAATACTATTACAACAAAACTGTTTTTATTTCATAATTTTGGTTACAAACTAGTGATCCCTGAACATCCTATAATAACATAACAGTAAAGTTATGAGTAACAAAGTTAGTTAAGTTACTAATAACAAAATACATCATGTTATAATTAACAAAATAATCACGTCACAACTAACAAAATACATCATGCTACAATTGACAAAATAATTCAAGTTATAAATAACAAAATACATCACGTTACAAATAACATCTCAGTGAGGTTGCGTTTAAACAAATAATTTGTTACTAATTACTGAATAAGTTGAGCTAATAATAAGTAAATAATGTTTAATAGCAACAAAACTGTTCAGTAAAATTAACCACAAGGTATATCGTAAAGCTACAGAAACTTCTGACTACATATAATCAAACTGTTTTACAGTTAATAACAGAAGATGTAGCCTATCAGGAACAACATTATTTTGCTGTTAACAAACATTCCATGAACTTAAATGGTAATAAATGGTTTTGTAAAATGCAACAAATATCGTTTGTTAATATATAATAAAATAGTTTTGTTATACTGTTAACATAACCGGGTTTGACTAAAAATAGCAGTAGTTATGTTGTCACTTTTTTTGGGTAACCAGTAGTCTAACTTTTTGTTATATAAGACATAACAGTTTTTTCAGTGTATGCAGCTACATAGGTATCTGGTTAGAGAAAAGACCAAAAAAAATTTGTTCAGACGAAGTAGTAGGTAATCTTTAGTGTTTTCAACTCATACGAATCATGCGATATTTCCATAAAACCAAACCACAAAAATTCACTTGAGAAGATTTTAGATTTGGTATGACATTTTAGAATGTTCTCAGGCTCGTCTTGCTTATTACAACAAAGTTTATTATTAACACTCAGTGAACCACGAATGTAATCCTTAGTGACATTTCAGTTACTTAACCCGACGTGAATGAGGTCGGTTATATCATACCCGAGGAGTTTTTAGGTGCAGATTATTATTTAATGTTATTGTTGCCATGCGAATCCCGTTGCCACAGTTGCTGGAAGGGAGGGTTTGAAGGGCGAGGTGCAGTGTTGAGTTTTGTTTCGCGCCATCGGTCGTCAGCGGGAGATACACTTGCCCAAAGGTGGCTGGGGTATGACCAGCGGCGTGCAAAGAATTTTTAGACAGGGTAAACAGAACATTTTAAAAGCTTACTTACCAAATGTACCTACTACATGTTGGTATTGGTTCGTCGTCTTGTCGATTAAATAATGATGTATGTGATTTGCCGCCTCAAATATTTTATAATAAATATTTATCTGAGTTATGTAGGGTACGCAGTGTCTTTATGAACCGCACGCCACTGGGTATGACACACCCGACCTCATAGTCGGCGTTACATTTTTGAGTTGACAGTAAGTTAATGATTTATTATTTCTTGCTTGTGTGCTTTACCCAGGGAGCATCATAACTTTTCCATTAAGAATCAAATGGTACTATAAAGAATTCACCAGAATATTCTAAGGATTAAAAAAACTTTTCTAAGCGAGTGCAAGGAAAGAACCTCCACGAGTAATGATATAAAGACGAACTAGATAATGGGGCGATCTACAAGTTCCGAAGGTTTACTGTTTATTTTTTTTTCTTTTAGAAAATTGCTTCAAATTGTCATACTCATAACCTGCAAAAGGCAAAAACAATAAGAGAACTTAAAACCAGTATCAATAGCTTAAAACAAAATCCTTTTGTTCCACGGGGTACAGTCAGCAGCGACAAAGAGTTGTATTTTCGTTAGGTCTGAATCGTTTTAGTTCATTCGTTCAGTGTCGTGTCTAATGGATTGTGAGTGGAGGCGCTCGCGTGTGCGGATCTGTCTGTATTTCTGTTTATGGTACAAGAAACGAGAATTGAGCGGGTTACGTGGATTTATTCGACTCGAAAATATGGGTTCTTATGTCTGTCTTTTTTTTATATCTTTCTATCTTTATGAACAACAGTTTTCTTGTAACACGGAGACCGTAGGTACCTATTATTTGATGGTAGTTTAATGTAAGAGAGATAGTATAGGTATAACGTAATAGAGATGATTCTATAACATAACATAGCATCACGCCAGTATTCCCCGAAGGGTTTAGCAGAGGTACCTATACATCCACACTTCGCCGATTCCGTTATTGAGTCCTATGTAATAGGGGGCGAGCCTATTGCCGTCTACCGGGCAAAGTTCCAGGCTCCAGGCTGCTATTGAGAATTTCCATTCAGAAAAACCCAATCATTCAAGATATATCTGCTATAGCGGAAATTTTAAACATTTAATCCTTACATACTTTCGCACTGGCATTTTATGAATGGATGGCTCATATGACGTAGTGTATCTGACTCGATTAAGTAGCTACGCAGTCAGTTGTCCATTGTCCAGTCAAAGTCAAAGTTTTTATTTCAAGTAGGCCTTTTCAGGCCGTTTTAAATAGTCGAGACTCTCGGCGCACGGTTCCAAAGGGAGTAGGTCCTATGGAGAAGAGACCGGCAAGAAACTCCATGCATACTCTTTTCAAAAACAAAAAGTTAATTTACAATTAAAACCTTAAATTAACATGCATTATATAAGAAAAAATACAAACTTAATATAACGCTACTTACATAATGAGGCAATACAATATGAGTTAAACAAGTGTTTCGAATATGAAATAAAAACGGCATAAACAGATCAAAGCGGATAAAACAGAAGTAAAAAAAATACAAAAAAGAATACAAAATATTGAAACATCAAGAATGTCCAGACATGTGAAGCGAATCTGTCTGTAAAATAGAATTAGTAGACACGATGCATAACCAGGGAAGCCACATGTGCAGAAGATATTTAAGTCAATGTTATTATAATGTCTTGTGTATAGTGTGCAACAAGTTTAAGGCCGTATACGGAAAGACTCTCAGCGGTGATGACAAGCACAGTGTGTCTGTCAGTTCATACAAATATTTCACTTAATTGCTGCACCTAAACACCGTTGTGTTATAGGGATCTGATCGCTTCGTACTTTTATTTTCAGTACGTTATTTTCTCTCATTTTATATCTATCCATATAAATAAAAATCAATTGCCACATGTATGACGGAGCATCACTTGAGAACGGCTCGACCGATTTGGCTGTTTTTTTTTTGTTGTAGTCTTAATTGTCTGGACCAAGGTCAGTATGAAAGAAAATTTTTGGAAAATCCTCCGGACAAGTCGGAATCTTGGATGGTATTTTGATATGAAAATCTCATGTCTTCAATAGTAAATTAAACCCGTGCGAAACCGAAGCGAGTCTGTAATAAATGATAAAATAAAATACTTACAACCTTATCCACATAATCGCGTTATTTCATCGCTTATATCCCACTACTAAAGTTTGCAATGCCCTACTAAACACTTACCAACTTTTCCGAGCACTAAACATAATCTTTATCACAGAGCAACAGATACTATTTTCGTGTATTTCACTGGCAAATGTAGTTTGTAATCGCTGCATTATCTAGTTCTTAAATACGATGAAAATGCCTTGTTGGGCAGAAAATTGTTGGAAAACTAACAAGCTGCGCTGGCATTTCTATAAATAAGGTCTGTGCTCCTTGAAGGAGGAAAAGGGAGTGTATTTAGGACATATCGAGGGTCGAGGGGTAAAACCCGCACGTATTAAAGCGTATATAATATTGACAAGTATTTTTTGTGGATAAACTACAAATACTGGTTGAAAAAATTATTAAACCGAACGGGCATTCAACCCCTGAACTCTTACGCACGCTCTTCCACAGAAGCTAACGTGTCTAAAAGGTTACGCCTTCTGTTAAATTTATGGCATGGCCACTCAAGTATAAAAATAAAACAGTTTGTTATCCAGTTAAGATTATCCATTCTACATTATCCTACTAGTAATCCTACTAATCCTATTTCCTACTAATATTATAAATTTGAAGATGGATGGATGTTTGTTACTCTTTCACGCCAGAACGGCTGAACGGATCTGGATGAAATTTGGCACAGAGATAGATTATAGTCTGGAATAGCATATAGGCTACTTTTTATCCCGGAAAAATGTATGGGTTGAGAAAAAAACGCGGGCGAAGCCGCGAGCGGAAGCTAGATACTACGAAACACATTGCATAACTCTTTTGCTTCATTTTCCATTCTGGTCTACTTTTTTGGCTTAATCTAGTGGTGTTATCAAGGAGTTGGTACCTAACCTATTTTATAAACTCAATAAATATACCTATGTCAAAATATAAGTATGTATTTATTTATGAAAAGTCCCATATTTTCGTTTTGCTGACGGAAAGATCCGAATGTCGGATCTATCAAATGTCTGTAGTTCGCAATGTTATAGGATTTGCAATCAAGCCACACACTTCCGATCAGATTATTGGATCAAACGTCTGAGTCAGATACAATATTCTTATAGTCAAAAAGGATCGAGTAAGTTTTTTTTATTGTTTTTTTTTTTAAAAAAAAACGTTGCCCCACACTAGGAATAATTCCTGTATCGTGGGTGCGTTTACAAACACATATATACACATACACAAACACCCAGACCCGAAACAATTATTTGTAGATCATACAAATATGTATTTGTTCCGTGCGGGGATCGAACCCGCGACGCGTAGCGCGGAAAGCTAATCGCTTAGCCACTGCACCAACCTTGTCGTCTATTGTCGTTTTGTAGTTGTCTATTTTGAATAAACCCTATTTGAATTTAAATTGCGTCATAGGTCTAGTGGTCGTAAGTGGGGCTGCTGAATGTGTGATCCTGAGTTTATTCTCTGGGTCGGAGAGTGTAATTGGGTTTTTCCATCAGGTGTACTATATCAGCAGGGTGAATTTTTCAATGGGTGTGGATTGCCAAATCCGAAACTATAAGGAACTGCGAAAAATAGTCAAAGGAGTCTCGAACCCACTGTATGGCTTTTTTCTCAAAAGGCTATTCCAGACTCCTACATATTCTCACATAATCACAAATACATGTCTGGACTTTAAAAAAGAAACCTTTGAGTTTGTTTCGGCGTTTCTTCTCAGAGGAAATCAGTAGGAAACGCGGCGCGATCTAGATTTAAAAAAGACTTTTGAAAGCTTCCTATACGGAATTATTTACAGAAAATAAATCATTATTATTATTACTAGCCCAATTTGGATCAAAATTAAAACTGCATCATTGGATTTTTCGAAAAACAATATGCGTAGCCAGGAATTGAAACAGATTATTTTGAAAAAAAAAAAAAAAACATAGCCTGTATTCTTACACCATCTGATAGTGTCACCAATAAGGATCAATTTCTGGTAAGTAATGACTTATCACAAACTAAAGGAAAACGTTGAATTTTGAACTTTTTGAACTTCTCAGAAATTGATCCGCGCAACAGTCGATCGTTCAACCACTGCGCCAACCGTGTCGTTATTCAGTTGTGCCCAGTAGATGTCTATACACTCGCCCCCTATTACATAGGACTTAATAACGGCATCGGAGAAATGTCATTGAAGGTAAAATAATACATCGCTACCTAACTCTTCGGAATATACAGCATGATCCTTTGTTTTGTTAAATCTTTTGCCGTTATCATTAGCAGTTCTGACCGACGTCTCTCGATTCTACTTATCGTCTAAAGCAGGATTTCTAAAAGTGGGGTCCACGGACCCCTTAGGGGTTCGTAAAATGTGTGGTAGGGGCCCGCAGCAGCTCAATTAACCCTTAAAACTAGGAAATTGTGTAGCAAACTAACGCATCGTTTGTTTAAATCCGCTCGCTGGCTACTGTTAAGCGGCCCGAGGTGCGGGGGGACTGTACCTACACGAATGAACATGTTTTTTTTTTCCTTTTAATATTCTTTGACAGGGGTCCGTGGAATTTTAGAAATTCTGAAAGTGGTCCGTGGCTGCAAAAAGTTTAAGAAACACTGCACTAAAGACTAAAAACATACGCAGTAAGTACGGTAATAGTATAATAAAATACATTTACATAGTTCTTTTTTCCATTTTAATACAAAAAGCACTCCCCATTTAGGTTTAAATTAAAGTTTATTATCATTAGTATAGCCTCAAACAGGCCCAAAATTGCCCGTAAAGTATACTTTTTATTTTTTATAACCTTCCTTTTTCGCGCCTTGAAATATAAAAATGAAAGCAAGTAATGCTTATACTTAAAATGTATTCAGTATTTTTCTTATCCAGTGTTTGTGGAGGCTGTTCCTAGCTCACTTTTCTAAAGGCGGAGGCGTTCGTTTAGCCTGCCAAATTCAAATTTTATGTGGTTTTTCGTAAATTGTAGATCAACAATGTATTATTATAGGTTTTTTGATAATAGTAGGTATTAGCGACAATAAATATACTATGTTAGCCTAACAATAACTAGACCGCCTTGGTCTAGTGATTGGTTAGCGTGAGGTCCTGGGTTGGAGTCCCGGGTCGGGCAGTGTTATTGGGTTTTTCTGTATGAAAATTCTCAGTAGCAGCACGGAGTCTGAAACTGTGTACGATAGATGGCAATAGGCTCGCATATTACACGAAACTCAATAACGCCATCGGCGAAATATGAGTGTACACTAATACACCTGTGCCTAACCCTTGGGGGATACAGGCGTGATGCTACGTTAGGTTTAACAAACGATAGAAGACCATAAATAAATTTATAACATTACGCACTGGTTTGTTTTTTGTGATTATTGTATGTGCTAATTTCAACTCAGCATGATCGCCACACTCCACTACTTCAGTTTTGACACATATCAAATGGGCTGTCTGATCTCAGGATTACTAAGCGGTGGTTGACCTTCGTACCGTGGGGTCAGAACCCTGACCTCTTATATTTCTTTTTCTAGTAATTACTGGCTAATGTTAGTAGCGTAGTTTTATGCAGAAGGTTTAGTTTGTACAGTGCTTGACTTTTCAACTTCACTTAATTGACGGCATGGGTGGCGCATTGGCTAAGCGATTAGCTTTCTGCGCTTCGTGTTGCGGGTTCGATTCCCGCACGGATCAAATATTTGTATGATCTACAGATAATTTTTTCGGGTCTCGATGTGTGCATGTGACATGTATGTTTGTAAACTGTACCCACAACACAGGAGAAATTCTTGTGTAGGACAACGTTTTAAATGTTTAAAAAAGTAAGTGCGCAAAGTGAGATAGAAAAAAGTAAAATACTTAAAGTAAATATTTAATCATTATAGATAATATACAGAGTAAACTACGGTACAGTATGTTGGTCGTACGTTCTATTGATTGATGGCCTGATGGTAATTTATCCTAATTGTATCATCTGACATCATTGAAGGGTACATAAAGTGGATACCATACATAACTATCGTACCTACGTTACATATTCAAGCCTATAGGCTGTACATACATCCTATCCTATTCTACTATCCTATACTATACTATCCTATACTATACTATCCTATACTATACTATCCTATACTATACTATCCTATCCTACTAATATTATAAATATGAAAGTTTGTGAGGACGGATGGATGGATATTTGTTACTCAATAACGCCAGAACGGCTGAACTGATCTGAATGAAATTTGGCACAGAGATAGATTATAGTCTGGAATAGCACATAGGCTAGGTTTTTATCTCAGAAAAATATACCGGTTCGTAAACCAAGCGGGCAAAGCTGCGGGCGGAAGCTATTTATGTCAGTCGAAGAAATTGGATATTGAAATGTATCTAATTACTTCAGTACAAATTATGCTTGATCTGATAGCAGATAAAAATTATAAACTTTTAAGTATAACAGTTTTAAATTTCTATAAAATAATAAATATATATTTTTTTACTTAGTTTATAAAATTACTTGAACTTCTGCATTATTTTCTATAGCACGACAGAACTGTTGCATTTTTTCTATTAGTCTCAAGCTTTAAATGTATTGGAAAAATATTTTTTTTTGTTGTAAAGAAACAATTCGTTTTTCTTTGTTATCTCGCATTGCATCCAATCTAGCTGTCTGCCCATAAATTGGACTCATATGTTTTCTAGTTTTAGTAAATATGCTCGAGCTAAATTTATCTTGAAAAAGGTTCGAGTAAAATTAAGAAAGCTAAGTTCGGGATCAACATAAAATCAATGTACCGAAGTAGGTAAATAGATTTTTCTAAGAATACCTATGCAATGGGTACTCTAGGGTTTATATTTTCTATGCGAGACTCAAACCAGTTATCGTCAAAAGTTATTAACTTTCTTCACGGAACAAATATTTGTATGATCTACAGATAGTTGTTTCGGGTCTGGTTGTGTGTGTATGTGACATGTATGTTTGTAAACTGTACTCACGACACAGGAGAAATCCTAGTGTGGGGCAATGATAAAAAAAAACTGCTCCGCTATTGCGTCATATCCGAGACTTTAGTACGTAATCCTGATAGGAATTAACACACAGTCCATCCCTTTGTCGCTTATATATTTTTCAAAACAGGATACGGCGGAGCAAATGTTTGTTAACGATAGCAACTGGTAGCCATTACGTAACAGAAGTAATGTGGAAGCCACTTTTTGTCGCATATCTTCGTGTTTCCCGTTTGACAAAGGCCTAAACAAGCTTTATGGGCTTGAAACGGACTAAAGCTCAGAAAACAATGAAGATGAAGAAGACACTATGAACGAGACGTCTTATAGACTATACATATGCGAAATAGTCTCAACTAGTCTCAAGTGTGTCGGAATATAGAACAGAATATTATATATTATTATTATTATTGTAAGCCTGTACAGTCCCACTGCAGGGCAAAGGCCTGCCTTCTTTCCATTTTTCCCGGTCTGTTGCGACTTGGAACCAATCCTTCAGGTGCAAGTCCAGTTCATCATGCCATCTTCTGAGCCTGCCGCGTTTCCCTTTCTTGCTATTTATCCATATAGAACATATAGAATATTTTTATATCCATATAAAAAGTCAACTGTAGAAACAAAAACACTGTGCACTAATTCAGGTATGCAAATGTCGTTGAACACTGGTACCCAAGGTGAGGTTTAACTTGTGTTTTGGGTAAGTTAAATCTTACCTTGGATATCAGTGTTAAACTACATCCGTACATCTGTATTAGTGCATACATATGTATATACAGGGTAAATTTTTCATGGTGGAGAAGACTTGTTTTGTAAGGCTATTTTACTAGTGAAAGTCTTGAACATAGACTTAGAATTTAGGATTTAGCTTGGTGTTGACTATGAGTACAGTTCTAGAGGGTTTTTTGTTTTCCGTGCCTCTCCAATTTTCAATATTTTATGTAACACTAGCTTCGCCCGCGTGTATTACGAACCCGTGCATGTTTTTGTACGAAACAGTGTTTTTTAAAAAATATAAGTAGCCTACCATTCTTCTTATAGCATCAGTTATCTGCCAGTGAGTCCCGTCAAAATCGGTCCAGCCGTTTTGGAGATTAGCTGGAACAAACAAACAGAAAGATGGACAAAATATTCAAAAATAGTTTTTTTTTCACGCCTTTATTGCCCGAAGGGTCAGGTACCATAGTACACCTCGTACTATGGTACACCCACATTTCGCCAATGCCGTTATTGGGTCCCACGTAATACGGGGCGAGCCTATTGCCATCTACCGGACACAGTTCCAGACTCCATGCGGCTACTGAGAATTTCCATACAGAAAAACCCGATAACACCATGCTCGACCCAGGAATCGAACCCAGGACCTCACGCTCAGCAGTCACGCTTGCGACCTCTAGACCAATGAGGCAATGAGGTACATTTTATGTAATTTTCTGACAAAACTCTAACGGCTTTTAATATTAGCATCTCATCTCATCCACCACAGAGAAATACGGCGTAAAGATAACGTTCATCTCAGTCTCAAATACCTTTTAACCTACATTTTTATTTCCAAAGGCACCCCTATTCGGTAGCTCCCGTTACTTAGTCGGCTTATCACGACTTTCCGGTACACTGGTCTTCATGTAATTAGCAGTGTAATTATTTACCGTTGGAAAAATAAGCTTTAAATGTTTAAAAAGTGTATCTTCAGTACTGAGGAAAACTTGCTTAGTTTTGAATGAAAAGGTTTTTTCTTGAATGTGATATAGAAAAATTAGTGAAGTATAGTTACTGATTGGTTGGTTTTTGGCAGATCTAGATAGAAGACACGGTTGGTGCAGTGGCTAAGTGATTACATTTCTGCGCTACGTGTCGCGAGTTCGATCCCCGCACGGAACAAGTATTTGTATGATCTACAGATAGTTGTTTCGGGTCTAGTTGTGTGTGCATGTGACATTTATGTTTGTAAACTGTACCCAAGATACAGGAAAAATCCTAGTGTGGGGCAAAGGTTTTATAATAAAAAGAAAAATAAATAAAAAGAAAAGAAGTGCTCTGTATATGTGTGCCTACCCTTTATTCAAAATCCAGCTCTTGTGTTAACAGTAAAGGAAAACCTCATGAGGAAACCTTTACACCTGAGGCCCTAGTGTAAGTTTCTTTCGACAAATTCGATTTACTACATCGAACGCGTTCGGCGCTCCGATTGGTGGAGAGCACGAAACGGACCAATCGGAGCACCAAATGCGTTCGATGTAGTAAATCGAATTTGTCAAAAGAAACTTACACTAGGGGTACTGAAAGGGTTTCATATAGTTCTCGATGGTGTAGTCCGACAACCATCAGGGGGAGGTGGACTCAGGACTCCCTTCCGATTTTGAGAATGCCCAACAGTAGCACAGTAAAGGCCTAGATTGTATTAATAAAACCATTTAGTAAAATGCCAGTATCGGTATTTACATCATTGTTAAGCACAGATCATTTCACAACCCGAAGGTGATGCAAAGCCATAAAGATAATATTATAATGGAAATCAAATCGAATTTTCATTGGCATCGAAAATCGTTCGGCGCGGCACCACTCTCTCTCGATTCATACTCGCGCGTTTCGATTGTTATTGGTTAGTTCTGATTGGGACCTTGGTTAGTTCGTGTGAGTGAACTTAGCAGGTCATTGAGTTCTACAGTTCCGGATACTTTTTAGAAATAGTTCTGGCGTTTAACCATGAAAAAAGCCGATTCGCAAAATGATCTGCTAACTTCCCGTAGCAGATCATTTTGCAGCAGATAAAAAAAAAGCTAATTCCTGTCGCATGCGGCAGAGTTCTATAGTTCCTGATAGTTTTCGGAAATAGTTCTGGCGTTTTAACCTTGAAAAATGCCGATTGAAAAAATGGTCTGCCAACTTCCCGTAGAAGTAGAAAAATACATTTTTATCGATTCAAATCATTGCTAAAGGCTAGAACTCTTTCGTTTATCATTGGCCCGTAGTAGAACTGCAAAGGAGAACTTGTTCCGAGTCCATAACTCAAGTTCCAGTACTAGCAGATCACGGTAAACCGGTTGAAAAGTCGAAAAATACATTTTTATCGATTCAAATCATTGTCAAAGGCTAGAACTCTTTCGTTTCTTATGGATTTATAACAGAACTCCAACAAAGAACAAGTTCCGAGTCCAGAACTCACGTTCCAGTGCTAGCAGAGCATCATAGAGCAGTTGAAAAGTCGAAAATCACATTTTTTATCGATTCAAAATAATGCTAGAGGCTAGAACTCTTTGGTTTCTCATGGAGCTATAACAGAACTCCAACATAGAACAAGTTCCGAGTCCAGAACTCACGTTCCAGTGCTAGCAGAGCATCATAGAGTAGTTGAAAAGTCGAAAAACACATATTTTATCGATTCAAAATAATGCTAGAGGCTAGAACTCTTTGGTTTCTCACGGAGCTGTAACAGAACTCCAACACAGAACAAGTTCCGAGTCCAGAACTCACGTTCCAGTGCTAGCAGAGCATCATAGAGCAATTGAAAAGTCGAAAAACACATTTTTTATCGCTTCAAATAATGCTACGGGCTGGAACTCTTTCGTTTCTTACTGCTCCGTAGTAGAACTGCAAAGAAGAACTTATTCCGAGTCTAGAACTCACCTACCAGTGCTAGCAGATCATGGTGGAATGGTTTTTAAGTTGAAAAAACCTTTTTTATCGATCATAAATACTGCTATAGGTTTTTAATGCGTGCAGAGTTCATGGGCCCAATGTAGACTTCATAGCGTCCGTATCTTGGCTACGCTTTGGTGATCTCTTTGGGGAAACCGAAGGGTTTGTCTGTGCAATTATGGACGAAGTTATCTTGACGAATAACTACCGGAGATATATCATGAAAGACGGGACGGTTGACATATATCGGGCATGTCTCCATCCAGGTGAGTCTATCAGACATATATCTGGCTGTTCTCGTTTGGCTAACGGCAAGTACTTGCACAGACATAACCAAGTGGTCAGGATTATTCATCAGTAACTTGCTCTAAAGTATTAACTTGTGGATTCTGAGGTACCGTACTATAGGTATGTGCCCGACCCAGTTCTCGAAAATGGTCATGGCACTTTGTACTGGGACCGATCTATTATCACTGACAGGACTATTGTTGCCAATAAGCCCGATATAGTGGTGATAGATCGGTCAGCGCGCCGCACGATGATTATTGATATCACTATTCCACATGACAAGAATCTCGTGAAAGCCGAGAAAGATAAACAAATTAATTATCTTGACCTGGCACACGAGGTTGTCGACATGTGGAATATGGATTCAGCAATCTTAGTGTCGATAGTCGTCTCGGCTAATGGGTTAATAGCAAAGAGCCTCGACGAATACCTTAAGAGTCTCTCGTTGGGGGACTGGATCAAGGGCTTGATACAAAAGGTGGTAATCCTCGATACTTCTTGGTTTCTTTCTCTGGAGCCCTAACCACCGGTAGCTTGGACCCTATTCCCAATACCGGTTGGTCTTTATTTTTTAATATTTATAAAAGTATTTTTTATTATTAATTATAGTTATAAATAAAAAAAATGTTTGTAGTATAAATAAGGGAAATAATAATGACATTATTATTGTTTATAACAATAATAAGAATAATAATGAAAATAAAAATTGGAAAAATCAGAACAATGCTTAACATTTTTTTGTTTTTATGGCATTGTTATGCAATAGTGATAGTCATGATAATAATAATAATTATGTCATTATTTATAATTATAATAACAGAAATAAAAAATCAGAACAACGGTCAATATTTTTTTTTATTTTCTGAAATATGATAAATATTTTTTATGTTTGCCGCTGTGTAGGGGTACAAAAAAAAATTGTTTAGAAAGAAAAACGAATAAAAAAGGCAATGTGTATGTGTCTGTGTGTGAGTGTATAGGTGTGAGTGTGTGTGAAGGTGTGTGTGTGTGTGTGAGGGTGGGTGTGTGTTTGTGTGTTTCAGAGTGAGTGTACACAATTTTTTAGTCTTATGGTAATCAAGTTGGTGAAGACAATCAGCAACTTTACTTGTTAAATTGTTATACAATGGTGATAATAAAATAATAATAATGGCGATATTATTATCATTCATAGTAATAATAATAAGTCTAATATAATTAAAAATTAGAAAAATCAGTAAGCATCAACAATTTTTTTCTTTCTGCATTATACATTTAAAAGCTCACACAAAATACGTAGGAATTCTTATTTCGTGTTTCAGTTTGAATTGCCTTCGATGTATTTCCTGATTCCATGTTCGCATCAACTTTAGTTTTCGCATATTGCATATATGAGTAGATGTGGTTTCATCGTGGTCTTTGGGTTTGAGCACTTCGTTTTCTTATCAAACCGTCGTATTTGTGCCAAAACTCACCTGTCAATCCGTACGCGACATAATGCTTATTTTCTACGCTGTAATCGATGACAGCAGTAATCATGTACGTCTTTCCACTTATCTTGATGGTTTTTTTTTATTGAATTTAACTTGGGTAGAACGATTTTTATTGTATCCAGGATCGGTAATAACAGTGGTATCAATTACCAGGTGTGATCCATATTCGTTCAAACATGATACTTTTTTTTGGCATTTGACGCAAGACCTTTCGAGCGCTATACAATTATCGATGGCTTCCTGAATCATGTGAAGACCGTCACAGAGTATCATGTCAATGTTCACATTCAAAAAGCCGTATTTTTTTGTACTTGTATATCCACAGGAACACTCTACGTAGCATGTGTAGCTTGGCTCTTTTTCCAATAAATACTGCGCCAAGTGGGCAGCATTGCACTCAGCATCTAAGCGCTTGATGTTCCTAGGGTAGGCTGTGACGGTTCCTTCAAAAAAGGGAATCGCTGTCAGTATTTTGGCTCGTTGAACGTAATGTTCTTTAGAAATCTTACTTTTGTCTCTGACATTCTTCGCGAGATTCACGACTGGACAATCAGATGAGTTGAACTTGTCGGAGTAGGTCCTATTTGCCAATAGTCCGCTCAGAATTCCCTGGAAAATGGAATCAAACGCACACGTCGACGTCACGTTTAAAGAAGTACCATTCAACCGTACAGGTCCTGCGATATTGCCGTTCAAGAGAATTGGGATGTTAGCCGTCGTGGAATTTTTGATAAAATCCCACTCGGGACAATCATCGAAACATGTTGGCTTTGCCCGTTTTCTTTTCGACGAATCATTTTTCAAATCTTTACGTTTGGTGTTTTTTTCCAAGCCTCCCCATTCTTCTCGAACATTCCAATCATTATCCGCTGGAATATTTTCGTCCTGTGGTGAGTGAGCGATTTCAGAAGAGGCATTGTTCAAGGATCTTGAAAAATCGGCAATATTCAATACTCCTGCAGACCGAAGCCGTAAAGTTTCTTCCGACTCGAAAGTGGGCAGTCTGTTTTTCATACTTTCGTTAGTACTACATACATTATTTTTTACTTTCACGTCAAACGAGAGTTCGTTACACTCAATCGCTGAGTACGGAGGATCGTCGACTTCCATGCTATTTTCGTGATCTTTAACCTCGGAACTAGAATGAGCTTCAGTAGATTCGCTAATGACAGTGCTTTCTGGATCTTTCAACTTTGCTTCTGGGTTTTGTGATAGACAATCCGACGCCTTACAGCGCTCCTTTATTTTGTTGTCGATTCTTTCGAGATGTTGTATCACAAATCGGTGAATTCGCATTGGAATTTCACCCCTGAACTCACGACGTTTTAGATCGGCGAATTCTGCTTCAACAGCAGCGGAGGTGGCGGTCACTGAGCCTCTTTTAAAAATTGGTACCATTATTGCGGTCCACAAAGGTGCATATGGTAGAAGGTACCTTTTCAACCTTTTGGCGAAGACAAGGTTGTAGCATGCATTAATCGTGTCACCCTTAGACGACTGATCTGCGATTTTTACAGCTGCATCATACAATTTATCACGCCAAGACTTCCATCCTGTTGTTTCCGATTCGCTTTCTACGATATTCTGTTCTACGTGAATGTCAGATTCCCCGTTGTTCGTATCACAAGCTTCTTCGTCACTTTGATCTGCAGCTTCGTTGTCGTCATCGTCATCTATATTGAGTTCGATTCCTTTGATATTGCTGTTCAAAAAATGCAATCGATCCATCGATTGCAGAAGCTTGCCACTCGGTTCTGAACCAATACACTTGCTGAGAGCAACAACGAGGACCGATTCTACGAAATTGGATAGGTCTTCTAAATTGGTAATTTGATGAGCTTTCCATATATATATATATGGAATTCCATATACATCGCTTATAAAATCGTCGTACCAAACATTTATCTGTACCTCTGAAGCTGGGCCATCGCGTAATCATGGACATCAGATGACAAGCATCCAAGCGCATAAACGTCGATGGCAATGCCGATTCTTTATTTGTAATGGCATTATAGCACTTTCGTAGATAATCGTTCAAATTTACGCAGCCGCCGAATATCTGCGCAATCGCAATCAACAAGGACCACCCAAAATCTGTAACTACGATCGGCGGAATCGGAGCGTTTGCAGCGAGAATATGACTCAAAAAGAAATTGACAATGATCGATCGTTGGTCGGCTGAAACCATTTGAAAGGTTGGTACGCTGCCTTCACGGGTCACCAGTACGCACTGGTATAAGAGAATGTGCTGATTCCGTGATTTTTGAATCGATACAAATTTGTTTTTCGACTTTTCAATTGCTCTATGATGCTCTGCTGGCACTGTAACGTGAGTTCTGGACTCGGAACTTGTTCTATGTTGGAGTTCTGTTACAGCTCCATGAGAAACCAAAGAGTTCTAGCCCCTAGCATTATTTTGAATCGATAAAAAATGTGTTTTTCGACTTTTCAACTGCTCTATGATGCTCTGCTAGCACTGGAACGTGAGTTCTGGACTCGGAACTTGTTCTTTGTTGGAGTTCTGTTATAAATCCATAAGAAACGAAAGAGTTCTAGCCTTTGACAATGATTTGAATCGATAAAAATGTATTTTTCGACTTTTCAACCGGTTTACCGTGATCTGCTAGTACTGGAACTTGAGTTCTGGACTCGGAACAAGTTCTCCTTTGCAGTTCTACTACGGGCCAATGATAAACGAAAGAGTTCTAGCCTTTAGCAATGATTTGAATCGATAAAAATGTATTTTTCGACTTCTACGGGAACTTGGCAGACCATTTTTCAATCGGCATTTTTCAAGGTTAAAACGCCAGAACTATTTCCGAAAACTATCAGGAACTATAGAACTCAGCCGCGTGCGACAGGAATTCGCTTTTTTTTTGATCTGCTGCAAAATGATCTGCTACGGGAAGTTAGCAGATCATTTTGCGAATCGGCTTTTTTCAAGGTTAAACGCCAGAACTATTTCTAAAAAGTATCAGGAACTCTAGAACTCAGCTGCATGCGAAGAGAACTCTCATTTATTTTTGATCTGCTGGACAATGATCTGCTAAGTTCACCACCATGGTTAGTTCCAGTTTGATTAAGATAATTTCACGGAATTACGGCTTGTGGGTGCAGCAATAAACTATCAAATATCGACTGAATCATTACATTCATCACCAAGGTTTGTAAGTTTAAGTCGGATGCACTTAAGCAAAGAGGGCTTGGCTTATACATCGCACCTTTAGAATGAAAGTGATCTAACTGAAAATTCTTGAACAACCAAAACTGACCTTAAAAAGTATACTTTCTTGAAGACTTTCTTGCTAATTTCCCACAAATTATATTTATGACTTAGGTCACTTTAATTCTGAGGGTGCGACATTATATGATTATCAGTTGGGTTATAGTTCTATCATTCATTCTTTATCGTACAAAGGTCTCTTCAAAGAGCCCTATTATTTTCGCAGGTTATGTTAAGTTGGTGTATCAACAATAACAAAACTTCTGTATAAACAACGTTACATATATTATTATGATAGGCTCGCCCCTTTTACATGGGACTTAATAGCAGCATCGGCGAAATGTGGTGTGTCTATGCCTCACTCACCCTTCGGGGAATACAGGCGTGATGCTATGTTATGCTATGACGCTATATACAACGTTTGACAATCGTAATCACGTCACGACATTCACTAATGACCACTAATAGACAATTATATAATTAGTAATCAAATTAACCCGTAGATTAAGTATTTGCTGCCACAATTCATGCTGACGACGGCAAAGCATAGCCACGAATATCATTTGAGTGAGTGAGTGAGTTGGAGAGACAGGTATCAATGCGCTTGGTCGTCGTTCTAACAACAAAATATAATTATCATCTTGTTGATGGCTATCAAAACAGTCCTAGCCCAGAAGTTGCCTAATGATAGCTATTGGTAGCGCAGTGCTTGTTTATGCTATCGGTAGCATACCTTAGATTTTCCAGCGAGCAGGTTTTAACCTGTTTTAAATAGATGGGACGTCCTTAGGCCCTACTTTTGCATGTGTGCAAAGTTCAAAGTAATCACTTTTGCACGGGGGAATGTCACAAAGTTGCCACTTTAATACAGGTGAAAAGTACCAAGTGGAATACATCAGCCGTCTATCAGGTTATTAATTAATTTGGCACTTCGATGTCTGAACGGCCACAATTGCTTTCAAATTACTGCGAATCATTAGTTCATGATGATTTCGCTTTTAATAATTTTTTGGGCGATGTGGTTATAATGTGATTTGTTTTGTAGTTTTATTGGGTAAAAGTAAGGATGGTTATTTGAGCTGAAATTATTTGCAGAATATAGAGAATTGTGTGCTGTATCATTAGTGAATCGGTACACAATTATGTATTATTCTAATATTTTACCGCGCACATCAGTCGGACAACGAGGTTAAAAACTTAGTGCGGTCAGTCCTTAGATGGGAGACCATTCTTTACACATTGAAATACTCCCGTGCCTCGGAAAGCATGTTAAGCAGCTGGTCCCGGGTATCATACGAATATCTATGACGTTTTCATACGTTACGCGTGTCAGTAGCCTTAAAAGTCTGACCACTCACCCTGTAATTGGGTGGCGTAGGTCAGATGGCAATCACTCCTTGTAATATACTGTTACTCGGCTGTATCCCAAAGGCTAGACAGATAATGTTTTACGTAAATATGTTAGTTTAACTATGACAATGGCCTTCACTCGAATTCCGAGGCCCAAAGCAAGACAGAGGGTGACCTATTCTAGGATATTATTTAGATTTATGTGTGTCCTAAATATTTTGGGTCAGAAGTTGATAAATTTGCTACAAGTACTGATAGATTGGCAAGTCATTGCTTATCTGGTCTGGAGGAACCCTTTCGTAAAGTGAGCCTTTACGCCGTGTCTTGAATGTTAAGTGGCTGATAAAATCGGCGTCTTTATTTTAACCTCAAATCTTGTATCAAGTAACATCGGTACAATAACATAACAATTTTATTGTAGTGGTTAAACATCCTGATTGAAAGTTGATGTTTCATATTATTTTTGGTGCTTTATTGGTTTGGTGAATGAGGTAGAATGCGTTTTGGGTTTGGGTGGAAGATCAGTTCATGTACACTCAGCGAAAATTTTAAGTTTTAATTCATACAAATTTTTAAAAAACTTTGTATTATGTAATATGGTCAGGTTTTTTATCACCGACTGTAAAGCGGTTTTTTTTAAAGAATTACTTAGCAGCATCTTGGCCTTGTGCTCGGTCGTATCCCCATTATTGTCCAAATGTAAAGGTACAAAACCAAACCTCTGCTTTAACCAGTTTGGGAATGTTTTGTTTGTATGTATTTATATGTATATAATGTATTTTTAATGCACACTTTCTGCTGACCTTCCCTGATGTAAAAGCTTCCTGCATTATTTAGCTAATTGTACCCATCTATCCAACATTGCAATGTAAATAAGACTTTGTAAACAGTGTCATTACAACCGACCGTCTGGGCGTACAAATCTTGCGATTTCTTCCTTACATTGAAATGCGTACCGGAGCCAAGAAAATAACTTTTATTTGGGACAGGACTGATTGAGACTGATTTTTCTTCGTCATGAGTGACTCTCATAGGCCAGTCAAGAAGGGTGTTTAATGGAGCTACTCGTGTATGCCCGAAGTCCAACTAATCAAAGTGATATGGACTGTACACACGGTCTCCAGATATAGGTGAAGTTTTAATTAGGGTTTTACATAAATATTTGTAGCTGACAAGACTTTAGACCAGACTTAAAGCTTTAATCCAGTTAGTCCAGTATACTGTGGTCCAAATACAGTTCTTAATCGAAAACCGTCAAGTTAGTACGGAATTAAAAATCAACCATCGTAAGGTTCATAATAAAAAAGTTGGTTGAAAGATAAACCTTGTTTTGTAATAATATTTTACGGGTTTCTTGAATTACCATATCCATGTCTAATTCATTCGTACATCGCCGGTCCTGTCCACTCCCCAGACACATAAATCCAATGCTGTTTGCATTGTGCGTTTTATTACACGAACGGCGTCTCCCCGGCTAGTTCTAACTGACCGTTATGTCGATAGACTTACTTATTTGGTGTGTTGACCAGTAGGCTTAAGTGTTTGGAGAAACTTGGTGTATAAAGAAGTTGGTTCAATCTAGTTTCATACTTATATTCTTTTCCACTTTAAGGCGTGTATGCAACTCGCTCTTTACTCCCGCTGATGCAATAGGAACCCACAATAGCAATGTCTTTCTCAAAAGGAATTGTATACAAATAATTATTACCTTTTTTAAGGTATGGACATGCTCATGCTTACCCGTCGCCCCGGGGGACAGCAACGGGTGATGTCGGAATGTTACCAACTAAAACCACAGGGTGTTCCCGCGACTATAGCCCCAGACACACCATCGCCATTTAATGACTTGGTGGGCACCGTCCTACGTATAATTATTACCTATTGAATTAAGCTGTCAATCTGTTAATGGGGACCGGAGACCGTTGAAAAGCTTTTTTTGACAAAGATGAAGATTACGCTCTCTGGTTTAAAAAAAAAACCGCTCCGTTCTTCAAATGGCGATGAATATTGTTGAACTGTAAAATGTAAAGCGATTCTGATTACGAGAATTTAACCCAATCAGGGATGATCGCAGATTCACTCCGATTAATTAGCTCTAAGAATAGGTACTGCATAGATTTCTGATAGTCTAATCGTAATAAAGCATCTACCCTCAAAACCACTCTTCCATATTGGACCACAAAAATAAACAGCAACGAATAAAATCCCCTATCAAACTATGTATGTTTTCGTTCCGTTCAAATTACTATCAAGAATATGTCCGGGATTCCATTCGTCATGCTGCAATACAACATATTAATAGGTCAGGGTCGATGGTGTTTTGCCAAATACTGGCTCCCCATAAAATATGTGTGTCAAAATTGCTATTTATTTTCTCTATATTTTCCTGTTTGCATAAACTTTTTGTGCAAAGAACTTTTGTAATGACAGCCATGATTTATTTTAGTTTTTTTCTTTGACGACGTGTTTTATGTTTTGTTGATGTTTTAGGTGGAAAAAATCAAATGGGAAATGATGGAGGAAACTTGCAGGTAATGGATGAGATGGGAACAGGGATAAATTATTGGCGTAAGATAAAAAGTGGCTTGACTTTGTCTTACAGAAATATATTGCGCGTTACACAGACTGGCATCTATGGGAACTGTACCTACATACATTGCTAATGAATATCTCAAAAATTCTGCAAAATACTTTGACTTGAGCATGGAACCTACGACGCTCAGCAGCCGCGCCTGCGATCACTGAGACTATATTTACGTCTCAATAAGACAATTACTGAAGTAATGGGAAAGTTATACATGTAGCCACCATTATTTCTTTTATAATTTCTACTTGGGTGACATTATTACTTTGTAAGGGCGTAGAAAATATAAGTTACGTTAAAAAATCAAGGACTTATAACAAGCTTTCGCACAATAAGTGAAAAGTCTTCCCAACAAAGACTTAAAATATAGCGCTGTCTAGGCGCCTTGTCATGTCTAGATTAAATGGGCCAATGTCGTTGCAATTTCATTACAACAACGCTGAAAATGAGGTCCGTATTCTTACTAAGTACGACGCTTTTGACACTGTTAAATTTTAAATATGTTACATTAGTAGCCCTTACAGAGCCAATACTGTTTACTCGTTTCCTGACCGGCAGCCTAATTACGTAAAAAAGCGACAGCAAGCATAGATCGCGCGATAGCTTCTATCAAACGTCATTTTTGTGTCATATATGTATTGGTGAGACTGCTGTCGTGTGGCTGTCGCGATGCAGTCGCTATTTTTACTTAATTAGGCTGCGGATCTCAGAAAGTATCGTGTATTGTCGCATTACTAACTATTAGTAGAGTTTGTCCTGCATTGGATATTTTAGTTAGTTTTCAGGTGACACTTAAATAAGTGCCTATTATTATTTCTTTAATTTTAATTTTACGGGGTATACTTAAAGCTTTAAGTGTTTCGAAAGAATTCAGTAGGTCAAATACGTAAAACCGATATGTTGGCTCGGGTCAGCACAAAATCTCTTAGTAGGTACTCATATAATATTAAAACTGGAAGAAGTTTGGCGCTTCTTATCAAGACAGAATTTAGCTGAGAAACGTCGCCATCTAGCATAGTACCCTTGTAAAAGACTTATAATCAACCTTTTTACTGAATAAACATACTGATTTACTTCAAATGTAGGTACTTATGTTTCGAAAATGTTCTTTGGTCATGTTCAATACATATGTATGTTGTATATATTTCTAGCAGTAGTACATAGAATTCTGTTTACCATAATGTATATTTAATGCTATGTTGACGGTGTAGGTACTTTTCTTTGAGTTTTCTGTTTTGAAGTGTCGTCATGAAGATCTTGAAACGTGTTATATCTTATACATATATGTATGTTGGCACTGCTTGAAGTAGGTTCCTAGGTGTGTAGCATTAAATAGTTGAGCAAGATATTTCAAAAGTTAACGGTATATAATACTAGCCTGTTGCTCGCGACTTTGTCTGCGTGTCCAATTATCCCAAATCTTCCAATTTTTCTTTCACTAAAAACCTTATATTTATTTAAAAAAAAAAAAAACATTATCGGTTCATCCGTTTTAAAGCGATACCCTTACTAACGGACAGCATTTTTTTAAATTATTCAGATAATTTTCTTAAAATTTTCCAAAGGCCTCGTTTAAATGGAATTCAAGGGAATGTTGATATAAATCAATGTTTTTAAAATATCTTTCCGGGTCATAACATAGCAACTCGTTTAATTAGGATATAAACATTTCATGGTTGTTAACTTTTTCGCTTTTGATTGCGAAAACTTTAAAGTTTTCTTAAGAATTTTATCTAAATTAATTGTAACTATATTCCTCAAAAACACCTTAACCAAACTGTTTGTTTCTAATTTTGAGACGATTTTGATACTTTATTATTTTACATTCCATTGTACTCAATAAAGTGAATTAAGACGCATTAAAATATATAAGTAATACCAGAAAGAACAAACTTGTAGTTTTCTACTAATTAAAAATAGTTGATACCCGAAAACCATGAATAAATAGATATTGTGTGACTTTCCAATCCCTTCTGCTGCAGCGTTAAGCGAGTTGACTACTCCTAAAGCCATAGCTGATAGCTACTGGCTTACCACGAATGCATTTAGCAGTGGACTGCGATACAATGAATACAGTCGCGACCACAACAAAAATACAAAAATGTGCACACAAAAAAATAAAAATTCAAACAGTATCTAACGCGTTATCCTAAACCAAACTAACAACGACAAAAAGAGTCAGTATCTTATCTCGACAATAAAAACAAAATTCCACAGCGGAGTCGCTCGCTGAATGCAAATCGAGGATCCAGCGTTAGAACCCGGCTTTATATAAACTTATTGCATATTTTTGCATATACGCTACAATGTATTAAATTATATTTAGGTCCTTTGAAGAAAATGGGTCAGACAAGCAAATTTGATGCTAAAACGGAGTTCAGTCTGGAGCGTTAGGATACTGTGGAACATAGGCGATAGGCATGTCTTAGTAATTAGTGGATTAGTGAATTGTATTTTTCAAAGATGACTGGTGACTGCCACATTGGTCTAGTGGTCGCAAGAGCGACTGCTGAGCGTGAGGTCCTGGATTCGATTCCCCCTAGTAGTTACACTTTGCTTAACCTTGCAGATTGTCTGACTGTGCGTTAGCTATCTAGCTACGAGCTTCGACCAACACTAACACAATAGAACTAAGAATATATAATAGTACGCGTGCACTGTAGCGATTTAAAGAAAGAGTGGGCGCGTCTTCGTGACTGGAACTTAGTACTCGCTGCTCGCGTGTTGTAAATAATCTACTATTGTCACATGACAGTGTTGCTAGGGAGTTTGTTGTGACGATTTTTATACAGAGCTATAACACAAGCGGTAAAGGATGGGCGACGCAAAAACTGTTAAAAAAAAAGTTTTGATAGGCGTAGTAGTTTTGCAATCGACTGTTGTGTTACGTGTCGTAGGTTCCTTCATGTAACAAATGTTTGTATGGCTTTTGGGAATGTCATGCAGCTGATATAATAGGTGTAGTATTCATTTGAACACGATCACTGTAATTCTTTTAAACGGGCATCAGATCGCGACGATAGCTCGTTGTGGTGAAGCAATAAATAAAACAGTGGACTGTATACATTAATCGATGTATTTGAAGTACGTTAAAAGCTGACTATGTAAAATTGTTAGTTATGAAAGGCGCGAGTGCAGCCGTATGCGGTCTCGTCCAGCTGCGCACTGGCCCGGGGGGCGCAGCGTACGCCGCGCGCGCTCCGTCGTGGCCAACCGACGCCCGCACCCCCGCTTCGTGATGACTCAACAGTAATAATAGCATATTTCGCATTCTGTTGTCGAAGTATTGTTCATCCAAATGAAATTAAATAAAGGTCAATTATATGAAAGATCATCACTTGAGAACGGTTTGACCGATTCAGCAGATATCATTTTTTGTTGTTTTTTTTTTCTTGGAAAATCCACCGTAAAAGTCGGAAATTTGTATGAAATTCCTCATTTACTTCATTAGTAAATTGTACCCATGCGAAGCCGGAGGACCTGCTTAGCGACGCGCTAATGTTTTATAAAAAAATATGCAAAATAAATGCACATTGTGCAAGACCAGCTTATTCTAATGCGCATATTTTGCACCACAATGCTTTTTCACAAAAAATATAAAACGCAATGGACACGGTCATAATGGTCTGACCATTGTAATGCTGAGAATAGCGAGGAATACTGCTATTAATCACGTTAAGTAAGGTATGCAAATCGCATCCAACGTTAGAACCGGGCTTTATATACGAATAGATATAGAAAAAGTTTGTAATTAAACTTTAAATGCATCGATAATAAGGGTAAGGACATTCGGAATATGGGTAATAATGAAAAATTTGTTTTTTCTTATATAATGTATGTTAAATTTAAGATTAGTAAATTAACATTTATTTTTTGAAAAGAGTATCCATGGATTTTCTTTTCGGTCTCTTCTCCATAGGACCTACCCACCTTTGGAATCTGAGACCTAGAGTCTCGAGTTTTTAAAAGTGTCTTCAAGGCCTAGTTGAAATAAAATCTTTGAGTTTGACTTTGTATTTTATTGTGGTTACAAGGTATTTTACTACATCTTGGAAAGTTTACATCCATTTTCAACTGCCTTTCATACTATTATGAGATAGAGAGCGGCCTCGTCTCCAGGCAAGCACTAAGAGAATTCTGATAGTGGTAATGGATAGATTGGATAGTCCATGTGACATGGCTTAAACTCCAGTGATACAACATGGACTATGGAAATTTAGTTTTATTGTTTTACCGTCATCTGTGATATATTATTAATTTAGCCAGCCTTTAATTTCCCTATGGTGATTCATGGTTCCCTATGGTGCTGTTCACCCTACGACGACGACGCAACCCGTGACCGAAGTCCATAGATCAATGAATGACATATTTTCTACGCTTTAGCAAATTCAAGTTATTTATAGTATTGTTAATAATAAATATATATATACAAAGATAGAAAAAAATGACAAATTATTACATGTGAACAAGCATTTCTAACTAATATTTACGACAATTCCTTATTTTAAAGAAAGAAACATGAAATGTCTAATTAATTATTACAATATGACAACCTAGGTAATTAACTATTTACCTACTATTTTTCGTCAGAAAATTCCTCAATACTAAGTACATATCGACGATGAAGTGACAAGAACTCTTAACTGACATTTAGGTCATTTTAAGTTTTTTACTTTTAGATAGACTTTAAATTTATCTGCCAGTCTCATACATCCCGAACAACTACACAAAAAGTGTGAGTCACCACTTCTTGTGTAATTTATTAGCAATATTTGTTATTTTCATACCCTATACATATAATGTAAAATAATTAGATGCTTTTTTCGTTTCCTGTAAAATTCTGTTTCGGCAGATACAAGTTCTTGTCACTTCATCGTCAATATATAACTCTTTCCAATGAATAAAGCCTTGAGGATACTTTAAATTAAGTTCATATTTTGAATATTCTTAAATTCTAGTTGTAACTTATTGAAGAAGTTTGAGTAATATACTCTATATTTTCAAGTTGTCCTCTAAAAGTAACGACAACTTTAAATGACTGGTTACTTTAAGTTATTGGGAGTACTCCAAGTTATTAGGTACTAAACCTAAAGGAGTAGAAACTAGAGTTACAACAAGACAGTCTGGCGTCTACGTCTTCTTCAAATTGAATTCACAACGTTGTGTGCGTTTTCAATTTCAAGAACTGACAATTTTGTAAGTGGTAGGTAGATGAAAAAGAGTCAGATTCATCCAGTAGGTAGCAGAGAAAGTGGTTCTCTGTCCTAACAGCGCTGAATGATGGCAGCTTACAAGTTAGGGTAACAAATTATAGCATCACGCCTGTATTCCCCGAAGGGTTGGACAGATGTGTACTATTGTACACCGACATTCCGCCGATGCCGTTTTTGAGTCCTATTGCCATCAACCGGGCATAGTTCCAAACTCCGTGCTGCTACTGAGAATGTCTTTACAGAAAAAAGTAATAACACTGTACCCAAGTCGGGAATCGAAACCAGGATCTCACGCTCGGCAGTCACGATTACTTCAGCTGGCCCAAGCAGTTTAGTTAAGTTTACGAAGGATAATATAGTTTTAATAAGACAGATTAAAAGAGACGTCTCATTCTATTTCAAACGAGGCGAGGCGAGTCGAGGCGACTGTTACAGAATTAAATACAATTACGCACTCGTTGCTAGGCGACCTTGTTCCGAGTAATTAAGTGGCATTTGTTACGATCCTGTTAACTTTTATTTTGCTGTTGATTGCGTTGAAAATTGAAATAAATTGTTGAGAGGGTCTGCACTTAGTTTCAAGAGGTGCAGTTATGAGGTTTGAAATGGTACAATTTTTTCAAAAAATGTCCTTTTATTACTTTTTACTCGTCCACAATGATTTGATGAAATGGCGAAGAAAATCTTAGGCTTTTGGTTCTTCTAAATAACAACTCGAGACCGAACCATTTCTTTATCTGTGGCGTCCTCTGTGACCTAACAACTCCAACACACTGTAATCACCAATCAGTCGGTCAATTTCGATAAACTCCCTTATATTGTTGACAAAATCAAGAAAACAATGTTGGGAAACAAATAGAGATTTTATATTAGGGTCATTAGTAGGTATTTAATCAAATTATGATAATATTACTGGGTATTAGTCAAATAATAATAAACTGATGCGACATGAAATTATTTATTTTACAGTTTGGATTTTTCAATTACTACATGTCTTTTTTAAAGTAGATGGAGTCGGCCTTTCCTATGACTATCTCTGAGAAGGTCAAGGTCTATTTTATAGTCCAGACAGATTAAGTAATAGGGTGTAATCGCCTTTTGAAGAAAGTGCAGTAGCTCTTTGAGCTGACCTGTCGCAACAGAGGGCAAACATGGATCAATCATCGTGAGAATTAATGAATTTAAGAGCGTTCAGCCTACTTTTCACTCCCATTTTCAATGTATAGCGATTATACGTATACATAAAAGATCATTTCAGTTTAATCGGCATTACAATAATAATATAATGAAGTAAATAATATAATAATTAATGGCAAATTTGTATATAAAAAGAAGAAAAGGCTGTAGAGCGGCTCAATCCCAAGCGTTTTTGTCATCTAAATAGTCCGATATTTTATAGTATCCTTTTTTACAAAGTTTAGATTTAATTACATTTTTGAACTTCTTTAGTGTTTAATTACGTATATCATTGGGAAGTTTATTGTAAAAGCGTATACAATGTCCGATGAACGAGTTGCTTACTCTGTGGAGGCGCGTAACATGTACAGTAAGGTTGTGTATATACCTAGTGTTTAAATAATGAGTATCAGTATATCAGTATTCAATATTCTTTACTCAATGTAATTTATTCAAATTATAGATTCTATTATTTGGAGGTGATTGACATAGGAAATTCGATAACTCCTACATTTCTATAATCAAAGGATAACTCAATACGGAATGGCAATAACGCGGCCTTAGTGGCGAATACGAATCTGATTAAAGTTCGTTTCAATTGAATTTAATATCGATTACAAACCTTGAGAGGAACTGCTAAGCGTCAGGTCTGGGGTTCGAAGTGTTATTGGATTTTCCTGTATGGAAAATCTCAGTAGCAGCACGGAGTCTGGAACTGTACCCGGAGATAGCACTAGGCTCGCCCCCTATTCCTTGCAAAAAAACGATGTACCAAAATTACTGATGTAGCAATCAGTTTGCGACAGGCGTAGATCGCGCGATAGCTTCTGTCAAACGTCATTTTTGTGTCAGATATGTATTATGGTTGACAGCAAGACTGCTGTCGCTTTTTTACGTAATTAGGTTGCCGGGAATCGAACTCAGAACCTCACGCTCAGCGGTTGCGCTTGCGACCACTAGATCGATGAGGCTATCATAATTCAGTCAATACGTGCCAATTGCCGAAACGCCAAATCCCTGGCAAAAACATCAAACATATCATCAACGTGACTACATAATACGTTCGCCACATTAAAGGGGTACCTACCCAAACAAGTTCCACACATAATCATTTTAGCCTTGCGCGTCGTTGGCGTTTAGAAGCCGCAATCGATGGTTCACGCCCCGGTGAACTCTTTACCTCGACTCTTAACGAGTCCCTGCGAGAATTATTCCTTTCCTTATATCTTTTGGCGGTAGGGTACGCTCAGACAAGAGGAGAAATACTGCGGTTTTTGTATCTGAGATCATTCTGCATCATCTAATTTTCCTATCCCTTCTAGTAATGTAGAGAGATACACAGAATTACGATGCCTATGTAACCTCTTTAGCTTCAACTGAATCCATGTACCGTTTCATACAAGCACACCAATGGTTAGTAATACGGGCTTAACCAAATAAGATTCATCGATCACCTTTTTAAACGCATGTATGAATGAATTAAGATTGAAGAATTGTAAATTATTTAAATTTTTTAAAAAGAGTGTCCATTGAGTTTCTTGCCGCTCTCTTCTCCATAGGACCTAACCTTTTGGAACCGTGCGCGACTTTTTAAAAGTGCCTGCAAAGGCCTATTAGAAATAAAAAAACTTTGACATTGACTTTCTCTGACGAGGTAGTGGACGAAACCGGTTCTCAACGAACCAACAAGTTATTTGATTCCCGGAATTAGAGAGTCATGAATAGAACCATTAAGTTTCAACCTGAAGATCTCTAGATGTACGTTACCCCTTCATCAGAAATTCCTGGAGACCGAGCGCGGTAGCATAAAAACTAACAACTACTAATCTACAAATAGGCCCATGACATAATCAGGGACTACATAAAAACGCGACTGAATTTCAGATTTCAGCCAATCTAGAGTATTATCGATTTCCCATAACCGCTGTAAAAGTCAGGCAATACCAAAGCCGAGTCATTGTGGCTTAAGATAGGATCCCTTGTTAGATAGGCACTAGGTTTTTGGTCGAAATTACTCCGGGAATTACCGCATTGAGTATCTTGTTAGAAACGCGGTAAAATTTTAGTGGTTCTGGTGGAAGGTTGAATGGTAATGACGAAATTAAGGAAATATAATCTGTTGTTTCTTATACAGTGTGAGTTTTTTAGTCAGTGGAGATAATGGGTGATCGGAAAGTGCCTCCCTAGTGGCATAGATATATAAACATAATATGTATTTACTCGACAAGGGAGGCTCGTAGCTATATAGCTACCCTGCAGATCGGTTGATTTCCGAGGTTAAGCAGCGCTTGATGTCCTTGGATGGGTGACCATTATTCACACATCAAGTCCCGTTCGCGGAAAGCACGTTAATCAGTTGGTCCCGGGTATCATACGAAGACCTATGACAGTCGTTACCGGTGTCAGTAGCCCAAGAAGTCTGAGAACCAGTCTAACCTTAGACTAGCAGTGCTTCCGAGTAATAGGGTGGCGGAGGTCAGAAGGCAGTTGCTCCATGTAAAATACTGATATTCAGCCGCAACCGGTTAGATTGGAAGCCGACCCCAATGTAATTGGGAAAAGGCTAGGCAGATGATGACGTATTTGCAAGAGCAAATCTCTTTTAATAAGAGCACGGCACTGGTCAGTGGGGCAATTGCCACTGCTCTTTATTCTTTGCCTTCGTTTTGATCAAAGCGTATGCACTGAGGAACTTATCGGATACTTAAGGTGACAGAAATAATCAAAGCAATGGCGACGTATTAAGTTTTTTGTTAGTAAAAATAAGATGTATAGTAAACTTTAACCGGTTTCAGAATTTCACTTTTATTTTTCGCCAAAAATATATACGGTCATAAAACGGGCATAAAATTCGTGTGAATTATCTCTTAGGGCGTCCTTATCAACATTCTACTTTAGGTAGCTGGAGACAATGACTGGATTTCATGAATAATTACGTTGAGAGATTTGTTGGTCCCTGGATGATTACCTGTTAATTATTCAGTTGCGTTTTATTAATGCTCATTCGACTTTATTATTAAAGTTATGGAACAATGTTTAAGGTGTCATAACTTTGTTAATTTCTTTATTTATTTATTTACACATAATACACAACATTACAGTATTGACCAAGACGTCGTGTAGATCAAAACATTTATTTTTTATTTTTATCAGTTACTGTACTTTATGTATCTTACCTACAATTAAAAAATTTAAAAAAAAACGAAACACATTCAAATAAAGACACAAAACAAACTAAAAATGAAATAACAATTTGGTTTCACAACATCTATACTTTCACAAAACTTTAAACATTTGGTACACACATTCAACCATCTCCAAGCAAACAAATCACACTCCGGTGCTAATATCAGAAGAACATTCAGCATCGCCAGAACCCGAACGATGGGAGAGTTTGCATGTGACACTGTTCGCGATGACGGCATGGCCAACAACTTGTGTCTGCGTGGTCTGAGATGGTTTTCGGGCACGATCGGTATAGAAAGCCTCATAAGCTGACCCACTAGTTCCGGACAGTGGCGGACTAAGCCCCTCAGAGGCCCAGGGCGGCAAAGCTGAATGAGGCCCCTATTTTAAGAAGTTGATATTTATTTAAAATCTTGACAGTGAAATTTAAATTCGACTTAAATTAACATACATAGAATATGGATATGGATGAAGAAAATAAAACCTAACTCCAAACCACCTCTTAGATAGGTACTAAGCATATTTTTAAAGCCTTGTTTAGGTTTTGATCAAGGGGACATGGAGGCGTTTGGAGGCCTTCCAAGACCAGAGGCTCTGGTAGCCCTGTTAGTCCGCCACTGGTTCCGGACAGTCAGATTTGTCCCGAATAATCAGACAAGCAGTTCAGTTAATAATCTTATCTGACTGTGGTAATACGTCTGGTTAGTAGGTATAGAAAGTCTCAAGACATTAATTAACTATGTATCACAAGCTACATACCCTTCTTTCTACCAACCGATGACTCGACTGTCACTTTTATTTCTTTAATATTTGCTGCCAAAGTGCCATAGCCAGCAATTACCACATGGAAATTTCAGACAGCGAGTTTTGTACCGCTAGACTTGGCATCTATCCCCGCGGCACGTGCTTTCCTTGTACCACACAAAAAGAATCAGTCTAACTGCCTCATCTCAACTGTCTCATTGGTCTAGCAGGATTGCTGAGCGTGAGTTCCTGGGTTCAATTCCCGGGTTGGGCAGGTAGTGTTAGTGCATTTTTCTGTAGGTATGGAAAGTCAGTAGCAGCACGAAGTCTGGAACTGTGCCCGGTAGATGACAATAGGCTCACCCCCTATTACATGGGACTCGATAACGACATCGGCGAAATGTGGATGCACAATACTACTTACACCTCTGCCTAACACTTCGGGGAATACAGGCGTGATGCTATGTTATGTTAAGAACCAGTGTTTGAAACCAAACGATTTAACTAATTAATTAAGATTACATTTCTATTAAGTAATCATTTCCAATACTCTATCACACCAAGATCTTGAGAAATAACTGAATAACCGAATTAAATTCAGTTTAAACAGATTGTACAAAGTGGGACGGATCCTCAGCAAACAATACGAAACACCCATTTATTAAGAGTCTGACTCTCTCATTAGATTATTTTACTGTCTGTACAAACGTTTGTTTGAAACCTTTGGCTGTTTATCTAAAGTGATTAGGGAGTTCGATTAATCTGTTAATTATTTTGCAACGTAGATATCTGTAATTAGGGAGTTAATTTTCGGCGAGTTAATTTTGTTAAGGGCTTATATCCACTTTATCAAATTTTATTCAAATAAAAAGTGACGGCACGGTTGGCGCAGTGGTTGAGAGATCAACAGCTGCGCTACGTGTCGCGGGTTCGATTCTCGCACGGAACAAATATTTGTATGATCTACACATAGTTGTTTCGGGTCTGGGTCTTTATGTCTCGGAAAGCCCGTACAGCCGTTGGTCTTGCGCCTGATCTCTCTTCGGTCGTGTCGGATTGCCGTCCCATTGGAGTATGAGAGTGAAGGAATAGAGCGAGCACCTGTGTTTGCGCACACACTTGAGCGCTATAATATCTCCTGCGTAGTTGGCTAATCTCCGGTAAGATGGGCCGCCGTGACCGAAATTCGGTTAGGAGGACATTATTATAAATTTTTATTAAAAATACTTATTTTTGTGGAGACTAAAGGTGTTTTCCATGACTAAATAGCTTATTTTACATTTATTTGCGTATATAGAAGTATTTTAAGACTCTTATTATTAAAAAAGTTAAAAAATGTGCATCTCAAATTAAGGCATTTTGAAATCTCACTCCTCATTATTAAGCTATCTTTGACTGAAAGTTATAGTATAGATTTTGAAATGTTTTATAAACCCGTATCCGTACCCGCCATAAATTTAAATTTAACAACATAGCGGTTCCTAAAATGGCTTCTTTAGACCAATCAATATCATGATCATTCTTGATTTATCTGAAACCCCTTCGTATCTTAGGGAGTATATATTATTTGCTTAACCTTTAGATAGTGGTGTTTCCAGAGAACAAATGGGAATCGTTCCGTGTAAGATTATACTGGAAGCCAAATCCATTACCTATGTAGTTAGTAACAAATAACTTAATGCAAACACAATATATCTAACTTAATATAACATCACATCTCGGCTGTATTCTTCCAAGATAGCCAGAGGTGTTTTACTTTACATCGACATTTCGTCGTACCCATTATTGAGTCCCAAGTAATAGGGGATAAGTATATCCTATCCTATCCTACTTATCCTACTAATATTATAAATCTGAAAGTTTGTTAGGATGGATGGATGGATGGATCTTTGTTACTCTTTCACGCCATAACGGTTGAACGGATCTGGATGAAATTTGGCACGGAGATAGATTATAGTCCGGAATAGTACATAGACTACTTTTTACCCCGGAAAAATATACGGCTTCGTAAACCGGGCGAAGCCGCGGGCGGAAGCTAGTTGCCATATATACCAGACTTAATTCCAAGGTTATTAATAAGCAAGTACAAAAAATACTACGAAACCATAGCTTTCCAAAAAAAAAAAAAAAAAACAAAAATACATCCACCATCCATTTGTATTTATCATTAATCATCGTTCATCTAGAGCCGTGTAGTTAAATAGATTCATGTAATTACTCAGTTCATCGAGATTACGTCTCTCCGTCATTCGTCCTTCGGCGTTGCGCGCTGGATTTTTTGTGAAATTAATATATATGTTAATAGTTTTTTTTTTTGCTTATGGAAGGATTTATATAATTATGCCTAGCGATAGGCAGATAGTCTTGATACTGTTGTAGATAAACACTTTTAAATAACTACCTTTACGGTTGCCTGGAAGAGATCGCTGATTGTGATAAGGCCGCCTATTGTACATGATAATTGTAATTTTCATGTCTATATTTTGAATAACTGTGTGGTGTGTAATCCTATCCTACTAATATTATAAATGCGATAGTTTGTGAGGATGGATGGATGGATCTTCGTTACTCTTTCACGCCAGAACGACTGAACGGATCTGGATGAAATTTGGCACAGAGATAGATTATAGTCTGGAATAGCACATTGGCTACTTTTTATCCCGGAAAATGTACGGGTTCGTAAACCACGCGGGCGAAGCCGTTGGCGGAAGCTAGTAAAGTATATATCTATCTACATATCTACTTTGTAATAAGCGAAAATCTCGAATATAAAAATTTAAAATCTGTACTCTAAGTCCAATGAAATAGGGAGCAAGCTTTTTACCGTTTAAGTTTAAGAATTTTGTAACATTAAGGTGATACAGGTCAAAGTCTGAAACTTTATAAAAACTTAAAGTATGAAATAATGAACATGGCGCTTGCAGCCATGTTGAAATGTCAGCTGCTCGAAATAAATAAAAAACATGGAAAATATCTCGTTTTAACGACAATGTTAAAGACCAAGTCTCTTACAGAATTTTACAATATAAAATAACTTTCCAGTTCTGATGAAAACGTTGAAAATGTTAAACGAAAACCTTTTTAACTTTCATTGTTTCTTTACAGCAAAATAAACTCGCTAAATAAGAACATGTTGCCATAAAATCGTATGGGCAAAGACTTACAATTGGCACGAGACATGGCAGGTACGAACAGGTATCTGGCAGATTGCCAGGCTATTGAACGCCTAACATTATTACGGAGGGTTACAAAACACTGCTGTTAGCCGGCAAACAATTTTCAAATTGTAAATGTTATTGTGTTGGTTGTGAGTGAGTTTATTTGATGATGATATTTTTTTAAACGGTTACTCCTTTTCGTAATTTTATTATGAACTGTGTACACAGCACAGTTTTAAGGTTAACAGGTGTCTATACATAAACGTAAACGTAAACATTATTATACCTTAACATAACATAGCACCACGCCTGAATTCCCCGAAGGGTTAGGCAGAGGTGTATTATTGTACACCCACAGTTATTTCAACGAGGCCATTTCATTTCAATTTTAATCTATGTAATAGGGCCGTGCCTATTGCCATCTACCGGGCGCAGTTCCAGATTCCGTGCTGGTACCGAGAATTTCCATACAGACAAACATAAACCCAATAACGCTTTGCCCGACCCGGGAATCGAACCCAAGAACTCACGCTCAGCGTTCGCGCTTGCGACCACTAGACCAACGAGGCAGTCAGTTTTTCTGAGTGAGTCAGTTTTTATACCTTCTGTATTGACGGATCCATCTTCTTATTGGCTCGAGCTGTCACATGGGAATCTCTCAAGCCGTTAATGCCAAATATTAGCAATGTTGGTATCGAGCCTGACTGCCTAGGGTGCACCAGAAGATCTCATACTTCGTCACTCGTGGAGTCTCTACTCTTGCATTTTTTTTTTGCTCTGTTACCAGGGGGCTTTTATTATTTAATGAGGTTTCCTTATTCTCCGTCATTCTAACTGGCATAATATCTTTTTCGATATTAACATTTAAAATATACAAATAAGTGTAATTAATCTCGTGCTGTTTTCAGTGTGATAAAGTAAATAAATAAATAAATAAAAATGAATGGAGTTCAAACGAACCTCATATCCGGAGTTTATTTCGACGTTGATTCACAGAATGTGTTGTGAATTCCAGGACATGTCCTGCTTTTTGGAGTGTCCTGGGTTGTCCTGGATAGTTATTAAGTAGCGTCCTGGGTTTTTTAAAGGGTCCTCGTAATGTCTTGTGTTTAATTATTCGCACGCCACTACTGCCTCAAACCTTACGTTTAATCATCGGCGTTATTTTATAATTTAACCCTTCATTTCATTTCTTATATTATATAATTTAATTGAAGATAATTTCATAAATGACTAGCTTCCGCTCGCGGCTTCGCCCGCGTGGTTTACGAACACGTACATTTTCCCGGGATAAAAAGTAGCGTATGTGCTATTCCAGACTATAATCTATCTCTGTGCCAAATTTCATCCAGATCCGTTCAGCGGTTCTGGCGTGAAAGAGTAATAAAGATCCATCCATCCATCCATCCATCCTCACAAACTTACACATTTATAATATTAGTAGGATAGGATTGTAATTGCTATTCATTGAGTTTTATTGACACTGTTTGCTTATACTTTTTTCATACTGCGTCCTGTTTTCAAACCGAAATGTCCTGGCATTTCCACTTTCAAATCCTGGTTTTCTAGCTAGCGCCATCTAGATAGTATAAATAATATGAATTGTAAAAGAGTTTTAAAAGATCTATTTACGAAACAATTGAATTTCTTTCTGCATAGGCTGGCAATATCAAAAAATGTTACAGTATCTTGTTTGATGAATCACTTATTGATCTGCCTCTGCTTGCTCCTACGAAATTCAAGACCGGTGATGTTTGTGTTGTTAACCAAATCTACTAGGCCATTCTAGATACACGTCGCACCAATGTTTGGATACCACATGTTAAGTCATGTAGATAGTAGGTATACCTACAGCTATACGGTGGTACAAGCAATATCGGCACTAAGCTATACTATATACATATACAGGGTAGAAAGTTGAAGCAGGCACTGGTGTCTATCACCTTTAAAAAGAAACATAAGTACAATAACAGTTGAAATTTCAGTGGAATATACAGGGTGCCTTGGTGTCTATCTCATAACATAACATACATAGGAACATAACATAGCATCACGCCTGTGTCCCCGAAGAATTAGGCAGAGGTGTACCATTATACATCAACATTTCGCCGATGCTGTTATTAAATTTCACGTGACAGCCTATTGCCACCAACCGGGCACGATTCCAAACTCCGTGCTACTGAGAAATTCTATACCGAAAAACACAATAACACGTCACTCGACCCGGGAATCGAACCCAGGACCTTAAGGTGAGCAATAAACTTGTCCTTTTAAAAATTAAAAATCTATCCTACTACTAACGCTCGTCAGAATTAGATTTCACGATCTTCCATAAATATGGGATACAATGTTTATTAGAGAGATTTCATCCTTATGATAGATTCCTATCGATGCTATAAAAATATAGGGTTATTTTTCGTATTTGGATCGGTTTGTTTCGCGGACAGGCAAGCGAGTACTCAAACTTCAAGGAAACTCCTCCTGTGGCAACACTACAGCTAACAGCTGATTGTAACTTGTCCCGTAATTTTTATTAAAAATAACTAAATTACTCACTAAATAAGTCCAAAAACTATTGATTCACTAAGTAATAGGGATTATAAAAGTGTTATATGCCTAATATTTGCGAATTAGGTGAAAATTGTGAATAAATATCGTGTGTGAATCGGTGACAGTTACCGGCTACCGGCATAAGTAAATATTGCATTGTCATCTCGTAACAGGTACAAAATAACTTATTATCGTATTATTCTCGAAACATAATATTATTTATGACAAGTTTTTAACAAATATACATCACATTAAGTCCATAAGACGACCTTGCGAAATATAAACATAACCTTATTCTTTGGTGACACAATTTGTAATCTATACTTATTTTAATTATTTTCTTTTTATCACTTCCCAATCAATCCTCTACTACAACTTATTACTCTCTATATTCTCCCTACCTATTCAATAATCATGATCATGACTCGTAAGGCCTCTGCTCGCCAGGAGGAGTCCAAACTCCAATTGGCTTTGAGCGAACTGAAGGCTACTAAGGAGTTGTGTGACCAACTGAATAGGGAAAGAGATGACAATGAGAGGGAGCTGTTGAATGTGTTAGAAAACAACAAAAAGTTAAAATCAGAGATGGCACAGCTGCATACACAATGCACTGATGCCACCAATGACAGGGACAGGCTCCAGCTCATTGTGGATGGATTCGACCAATGTAGCATTGAGTATGAAAAAGCTCTAAATCGCATAGATGCACTTGAACATCAGCTACAAGAGGCTAATTTTCAAATATTATCACTGGAAAATTCAAAACAAAACATCAGGGCCTCATTGAACAACAGTCTGTTCAATGAGTTGGTCGCTTGCTCCCCGAGTACTGTTTCTGCCACACTTAACATAACACCCACTGTCACAATAGATTTGACAAATGATGATACACACAAGGACAGTAATTCTGTAAGGGTTATTAAGTGCAGCAAGAACAGGCTGAAAAAATATATAAAGATTAACAAATATATTAGAAAAACTCAAAAACTTGTTAAAAAGCATAGATTTTTTATTAAAAATGTAAAATTAAACAGAGAAAGATTGCAATTAATTGATAAATTAAGTTTGTATTCATTAAGACTAGAAAAAGGAACCAAAAAATACAATATTGACACACAGAACATGCAATCTGAGTTGGATCACCTTCAGGAAAAACTCACTAATATGACAAACAAATATAACCTGTCAGAAAAACAAATGAAGGAGTATATGTTGGCGATGAATGAACTAGTAGCTTCATGTTCCAACAAAAGATGTTCCCTCTCACCCATTCATGATCTCTCATGTGATGACAACATCTCGCTGGGCCATTCATTGCCAACATGTGGGCCCACCATATTGCAGTTATGTGATAGTTTACCTACCATCAACAGTTCCCTCAAACACACAATACAAGGCATTAAGAAAAAAAATGACATTGTAATATTTAGTGATGAGATTGGTAAAGGCCTTGGCCATTTGTTGTCAGATGCTTGTACGGGACATTCAATCATTAATTATTGTATGCCTGGCTTATCATATAGTGAAATAATCAAGAAAGTTTTAACTTCTAATTTCAGCCAGAACACATGCCTAATAATTTTTATTGCGAATAGGGGTAATGTAAATAAAAAAGAATTGGTTAAGCATTACTGTGGTCTTAAAGACTTAAATGTAGGTAAAATTGTAATGTTTACATTCCCCTATAACAACAGTTTGCCACAGGTGGAAAATAATATTAGATATAATTTAAATTTGACATTGCACAAAATTACAAATTCGAATAATTATAATTGTATTGACAAATTTCACTTAATTGACACTAACACATATGTTAGTAGTAATTATTTTTTGACTGAAGATAGCTACTATCTTCCTATTTATTATAAGCGACAGATAGCTGTATCGCTATCATATTTTTTTTCTATAACAGCCAAGAACTTGGCTAAACATGTTGCTTTTATTGAGCACTATAACGATATTAACTTTTTATGTAATGATTCAGCCAAGAACTTGGCTACACACATTGACATGCAAAATAATTTAAATTATACACTGAGACAATAGAGGTAACCTCTTGCAATACTATTAATTCTTATGAAAATTATACAAATAGCCCTCTACCTACTCAATTGTATAAAAGTGGTAAAACTGATAGTTTGAATGTGTTTCACCAGAATATTCAAGGAATGAAGGGCAAAGACTTAGAAATTGAGTTGTTTATGAACTGCAGCAACATTGATATTTTTTGCATTACAGAACATTGGCTAAGAAGCCACCAGTTCATATTCAACTTCAATAATCACCAACTTGGTAGTTCGTTCAGCAGAAAAAATGCTATACATGGTGGCTCATTGATTTTAATAAGTAATCTGCTTAAATTTAAAGAACGTAGTGACATTGTGAGTCTCTCTGTTGAGCGAACCGTTGAAATAGCCTGTGTGGAATTAGAGCGGTATGTTGTACTAAGCGTA
The DNA here is from genome assembly GCA_947562105.1 of Shargacucullia verbasci. Lineage (NCBI taxonomy): Eukaryota > Metazoa > Arthropoda > Insecta > Lepidoptera > Noctuidae > Shargacucullia > Shargacucullia verbasci. Next base: position 1,773,793 of record OX387297.1, on the reverse strand, counting down.
TATAGACCACCTTCAGCATTGTATGACTACTTTGAAAGAGTCATGGATGAAGTATTGCAGAAAGTCTGTAAATCAAGTAAAAGTGTAATTGTATGTGGCGATTTTAACATAAATTTATTAGAAAATTCATGTTTATGTACAAGAATTAAAAGTCTCTTTTTGTCATATAATCTGGAAAATATATTCTTGGAGCCTACTAGGATAACTGCTACCACAGCCACATGCCTTGATAATATTTTTACAGATACTATACCCACTAATAAACAAGTTATAAGTAAAATAGATTCTGATCATTGTGGACAACTTATTACTGTTTTCAACCAAAACGAAAATGTAGCCAAAAAGGATATCACTGTTAGACTCAAAACAGCGGCTCGCTTGGAAGGATTTAAAAATAACTTAGCTAGTAAATTACCTTTCTTGTCTCTTGATCAAGAACCAAACCAATTATTTAATTCGTTTTTTGTTATTTATGATACAGAATTTAATTCCGCGTTTCCTTCCAAGACGATCCGAGTTAAGAGTAACGCGACCTTTAGTGAATGGGCGACCTTGGGTATTCATAACAGTAGAAGAAGGCTATATGAGCTGTATGATGAACGAAATTACAATAATAGTAATGAGTTTAGACTTTATGTCAAGAACTATTCTAAAATGTTTCGAAATGTATGTCGTATCGCCAAGGCTCGCCACTTGAGTTCAAAGATTAAAAATAGCCATGATAAAATTAAAATGACCTGGAACATTATTAATAGTGAGACCGGAAGAGTCAAGAGTCAGAGTAGTAATTATTGCCTTACTATTGAAAATAAAGTCATTAACTCAGATGAAGAAATAGCTTTAGCATTTGAGAACTTTTTTACTAACATTCCTGTATCCACTACGAAATCTTTGAGCTCATCTCCTGCTATTGCCGAATCTCTACTTAAAACAAATGTTAATGCTTGTACTACAGATTTTAAATTTAATTATGTTCACTGTAGAGATATTATAAAAACTTTTAACACCTTAAATGTTAAAAAAACCGCCAACCTGTGGGGCCATTCCGTAGATGTGACTAAATCTATAATTGACATTATTACTCCTGAACTTAATTTGACATTTAATAAATGTATTGACTGTGGTATATTTCCTGACCTAATGAAAAATAGTAAGATAACACCATTGTTTAAATCCGGTAGTACTTCTGACCCTACTAACTTTAGACCTATTTCAGTGCTACCAACATTTAGTAAAATATTTGAAAGGATGGTGTTAGATCAAATGCAATCTTTTTTTAATAAAAATAATCTGTTGCACAATAAACAGTTTGGTTTCACAAAGGGTCGTTCAACAACCGATGCCGGTGTTGAACTCATAGGACACATCTTTGATGCTTGGGAGGATTCGCATGATGCTCTAGGCATTTTCTGTGATTTATCCAAGGCCTTTGATTGTGTCCATCACGAAACATTGATCAGGAAATTGTATCACTACGGCATTAGGTACAATGCTCTGAATCTTCTTATTTCTTATTTGAGTAATAGGATTCAGAAAGTCGACGTCAATGGAAAACGGTCTCCGGGGTCTTTGGTTACAATGGGAGTTCCGCAGGGCTCAATTCTCGGCCCATTTTTATTCCTTATTTATATAAATGACCTACCTTATCTCGTAAGGGATAATCACGAGATAGTGTTATTTGCAGATGACACATCACTTTTATTTAAACTTAAGAGACAACAGCTAGTTATTGACGATGTCAATAACGCTCTCTCTAAGGTAGTGCACTGGTTTAATGCTAACAATTTACTTTTAAATGAGACCAAAACTAAATGTGTAAAATTTACGACACCTAATGTGAAACAGGTGAAAACCAGTGTACTAGTCAAGGACGAAGAGTTGGACCCTGTAGACACCACTATATTTTTAGGCATTACATTGGATACAAAGTTACAATGGGGTCCACATATTAATAAATTGTCGAATAGACTCAGCTCTGCGGCTTATGCAGTTTATAAAATACGTCAGCTGACTGATGAAGAAACCGCTAGATTAGTATACTATAGTTATTTTCATAGTGTAATGTCGTACGGAATTTTACTGTGGGGAAATGCCGCAGACATTCAAACTATATTCGTGCTGCAAAAGAGGGCTATTCGAGCTATTTATAATTTAAGCATGAGGCATTCGCTAAGGGTTAAGTTTAAAGAGATTGGTATAATGACGGTGGCATCACAATATATTTACGAAAACCTGATTTATGTTAAAAAGAATATTAATCTCTTCTCTAAGTACAGTGAAAGAAAGAAAGAAAGAAAGAAAAAGTGTTTATTGGCACACAACAAAAAATAATAATAATAATAATGAAAAGTAAAGAAAACACGTACAAAAATAAAAATACAATGAATAATAAAATAGCCCATAATGTGCCAAAGGGGCCGCAGCTCAGCATAATGTCAGGAGTCAGTTATAATACTGGCCACCTGACGCTGGTTTTCAGCTGTAACCCACGAGTGCCGTACGCTCGAAACTAATACATAGATAACTGGATAATGTAGATAACTAATACAATAAACTACTGATAATAAAATATATTCTACCAATCTATAACAAATTCATAAAAAGGTTTATTTAACCTTCCCATACAAACATTTATTACACACATAAATAAATACGAATAGGGACAACTAAATATAAAAGTTTATAAGACTACAAAAGTTGTTTTTACTGACACCATGCCGTCGCGTCGTAAGTATGTATATTGGTCGGAATGCAGCGTTTGCGTTTCACGTTTCATAATATAGATACTAAATAAATTATGAAATAAAATAATTAATAATGAAATAGAATATTGAATGTATATTAAATTAAATGTGTATTAAATCGCTGTAAATAAAAAATTAAATAAGACTAGACTAAGTAAGTATACCGAAAGATTAAAAACAGAAATAAAATAATTTACGCATTTATATGGCGGAAATATTAGCTTGGATATTTTCAAACTCTTTTTGATGATTTAATAAATACATTTTTAACCTTGATTTAAATGTGGAACGACTTATACAGTTTTTGATAGGTGGAGGAATGTTATTCCAACATTTAGTAGCTGCGTAGCGAAAACTGCCCCTAAAAGCCGCCGACCTATGCCGTGGTATAGAAAGTTGCTGAGAACATTGTCTTCCCTCTCGGTTATTGTGCCTACTCGTCCATGAAAGTTTATTAAATAGGTACGGAGGTGCGTGAGATGTAACAACTCCAAACAGTAGGCTCGCCAAGTGGAGTTTACGTCGAGCATTCATTTTTAATATGTTGTGCTTATTTAAGAGGGGTGTCACGTGCCCCCTAAAGGGGACATTGAAACAAAAGCGAGCACAGGCGTTCTGAAGTCTTTGTATCATTCTTTCGGTTTTTGCATGAAGTCTTTGGCCGTACACCGTGTCTCCGTAATTTAACTTTGACAACACCAATGACTCCACTAGCAGTATTCGCAACTCCTCGCTAAGATACGGACGAGCTTTATACAAAATCTTTAGCCTATAGAAGCAATTACGGAGTGACTCAGCCACGTGTTTGTGAAAACGGAGTTCCACGTCCATGATAAGTCCTAGATTGCGTGCCTCGTAAACCCGTTCAATAGATTCTCCCATAACAGTAATACGAGTGGCACAAGGTTTAATTTTATTTAACATATTTTTAGTACCAAAAAGCATATACTTTGTTTTAGTAGGGTTTAGTGCAAGCGAGTTAGTTTTTGACCATTGTACTATATTTTCAAGATCTGCATTAAGGTCATTTAGCGCTTGTTCATAGTGCTGCGGCTTAAATGAAATATATACTTGTGTATCGTCGGCATAAATATGGTATTTGCTTTTATTTATAGTCTTATCTATGTCCGCACAATACAAAATAAACAAAACTGGTCCAAGTATGGAGCCCTGTGGAACCCCCCTGCATACAGAGTGATACATAGAAGTAACTTTTGAGCCATCCTCCCGAAGTATCTCAACGAATTGCGTACGATCACTAAGATAGCTATCAAACCATTTGACTGTGTTCACGTCAAATCCATAAAATGCCATTTTTGACAATAAGAGTGCAACGTTGATACAGTCAAATGCTCGCGAGAAGTCCAATAACACCAAAAGGGTGCACATCCCTTCATCTAGAGCCGACAAAATATTGTCTGTCACGTCTAACAGAGCAGTTGTAGTACTTCGGAATTTCCTAAACCCAGACTGAACATCGGGGAGGATATTGTTAGACTCTAAATACCTAACCAGTTGAGTACATACTACTTTCTCTAAAACTTTAGAAAGTACTGGCAATATGCTAATAGGCCTTAGGTCATTCACGTTTACTGCATTAGGAGTTTTTGGCAATGGGCGAACTTTAGCAATCTTCCACAGCTTTGGGAAAGATGAGGATGTAATAGACGTATTTACTATAGAAGTCACGGCATCCAAAGTTAGTGGTAGTGATAGTAATAACATATTTATGTTGATACCGTCGTACCCTTCAGCATTAGATTTTATACTGCTAAGTATATTAGCGATTTCCGTGTGTGTTGTTGGTGCCAAATTAAATGTAGACCTAGTATTTCGTGAGAATTCGAAATATGTAAGTATCGAAATACTAACCGTTTGAGTACCCGGTAAGTTCAAAAAATGGTCACAAATGTTGTCCGGGTCGTTAAAGTGCGAGGGTAATTCTATATTTTTGGATGGAAGAAGAGTGGACTTTATGTTTTTCCAAAGTGCTCTAGAATCATTTATTTGGCTGTTGATCTGGTGCTTATAATAAGCTTGCTTTTCGTAAAATAGAGACCTGGAGACAAGAGACTTTAACTCTTTGTAGTATTTCTTTTTAGTGTCAGAATATCTATCTTTGGAAAAATCTGCATGAGCCTGATTCCTTAAACGCATCATCAGTTTGATATTGTTAGTTATCCATGGGTAACTACGCTCTTTGATGAAACACGTTCTTAAAGGTGCGTGAGTATCTATCAATGTAAGTAACTTCAAGTTGAAATCATTGACCATAGCATTCACATCTTGCAGCACGGTTACCGCTTGCCAGTTCTGTGCTTCCAGATCCTGATCAAAAATGTCTACATTTATGTCCTTTAGTGGCCGATAAGTAATGGAACGTGGAGGAACTTTTAAACGCTTAAAAAGAAATTCGCAAGTTACTAACGAGTGCGCACCTAGGTCCGGAATTGCCTCTACAGACACCGATCGCGCTTTAACGTTTGTGCAGATAATGTCTATCAGAGTGTCGCCGTATACTGTGGAGTGTGTAGGGGAACGTACCAACTGTTTAAGTCCCAGACAGTTTAGAAATGTAATTAGTTTGTCCGTTTTTGGGTCAGAGTCATTAAGCATGTTTATGTTGAAATCACCCATCACTAAAATATACTCACATTGCGTTAAAGAATTCAATGAGCATGATAAACCGTCTAGGAAAAGTTCGACATCTTGCCACGGTGGGCGGTAGGCGGTACCTATTGCTAGCTTTGCTCCACGAACACTAAGGGTTATCCACATCTGCTCAACCGAATTGTGTGATGGGCTAGTAGGGTGCGAATAACTTCGAACATTTACACCTCGCTTTATATAAAAACCGACACCGCCACCTCGACCTCCCTTGACAGACAATGGGCGAGGTATATGTCTCAACCTATATCCAGGTACAGAGGGCGCGCGCCCTTCTTCACCTGTTCGCAACCACGTCTCATTGATGGCTATAATGTCAACGTCCGCCCCCAGTAAAGCTGCAATGATCTCGTCATGCTTTGTACCCAGAGAACCCGCGTTCCAAAGTCCAACCTTAAGGAAAGTTGTGGACATTATATAGCCGTATATTTCATACTAACAAATTTACATAAAAATACTACAGGGAAATTTAAATATAATTTTACGATTCTGTATGTAGGCCGCAATATACTATTATAATTAGAGTACATATTAAATAACGTGTGGTATAAGTAAATTACTATCAGCGAGATAGCAATACATAAATATGATAATCGTCTGGCACCGTGGGCTGCAACGTTTACTGGGTAAATATGGCAACTTAAAAAACAGCTAAGTAAATCAAAATTAGTCAAACTATAAGTTTTAAATGTATGACAGTAGTCTGTAAATATATAAAAAAATAGAAAAATCCTTAAAAGTACAATAAATTCCAAGTACAATGGCATGCAACTATGACTTAATGAGCTAAGTAATGAATAAAAAAGTGGGCGATTTGGACTACTCTTAAGTGGTTCTAAAAGGTTTGTACATGACCCTAACAAACCAACTAAGTGGCAAAAAAACGCGTTATGTCCGCTTCTGTTCGGATTTGCACAACCGACTTTCCTTCTTCTTTACGCGCAAGGATATGGCCATCTTTTGTCCAGGCATACTTCCATTCCAGACGAGTAGCAGCTTGGCGCGTTTTGTAAAATAATTGCCTGTTGGTATTAGTCAGGCGCTCATTGAGAAAGATGCGGCGCGCAGCGCCCGGCACTTGGATATCAGCAGTCGTTAGATTACGGCGGACACGCGCTGCACTCAGCAGACTATCACGCGCTGCGCGCCTTGCCAGTCGGACGACGATGATTCGAGGGCGGGGCTCTTCACCTTCAGTGCGGTCACGCAAAACGTTCCCCACACGCTTAACAAAAACGACGTCTTGCTCGGCGAGCTTCATCCCCAGTTTAATAGCAAGGGTGCTAAGCAACTGGATCGGGTTTTCCCCACTAGACTCTGTAACGCCAGATAATTGAACATCATTTAGTAGCGACTCTTGCTCACGTTCATTAAGCTGATGCCGAAGCACCTCAATTGTATCCTCCAGTTGAGTCAAACGAGGGGAGTCCGTTTGCTCGCTCTTTTCTTCGAGCACTTTGACTCGGTTTTCGAGAGTGTCCATGCGGTGGCAGCATACGTTCACCTTCCCATCAAGCCCCGAGAACTCTTCTCGAAGCTGTCGTATTTCGTCCCGCAAAGCGGTTACCTCACCGCGGAGACAACGAATCTCCATCGCAAGGCTAATCTCTCGACTATCCTGTAGGCCATTATCTACTGAACTGGGGCTGGGTTCCTTATTAGTAAGGCTGGCCGCTACTGGATTCGTGGATAAGCTGGATTCCTCTGTGCCCTTTACTGGAGTCTGTGAGTTGTCTGTCCTAGGAACTTTTGCTTTACAACTCGGACACATCCACTTTGGCGAGACAATTGCAGCGGCTGTGAGGTTAAGGCAGACGCGGTGATAATATCCCGGGCATTTTGAACATTTAATGCCGTCATTCGCTGCCAAAAATTTGCCACAGCCACCACACTTGTGCATTCTTGGTAATTTAAAGTGCGTAAACAACAAAATATTACATAAAATATTACAAAAAGTGTACTCGATGCGTGACCTGGGTGTGCGTTCGCGCAGCGGAATGTTGTTGAATTTAAAGATATTAATTATGCAGATATTTAGTGTATGACGTCGTATAATTGTGTATGGTAAAAAAAAATTGTGTACGCAGCCATTGTGGAGAAATTCACCAAAAACTGATTCCGCTGGGCGAACGTTGTCCTGGCGGAACTTATTTTAATCCATAGACTTTAGAAGAAAAGAGGTGTGTCCAAAAATTAGTGTGTATTTGTGTGTAATTGTGTATGTATGAATAAAATGAGTGCATGCATAAACTTCGGAGAAATTCAAGTTTCCGCTACGCGAACGTTTGGCCATTAGCTAGTTTTCATATAAAGCGCTTACATAGAGAGCTGTAGATTTTTACATACGTTGTTTTGAATTTGTTTATATTTGTTTAAAAAACAGATTTAGAAAAAATCGTAGGGCTTAAAAGATAAAAATATAAACGTAAAATACACTTAATAGGTCTTAGTTCTTAAAGTATGCACTTTGGGGTCTAGATTTTCACGTTTATACAAACCTTGTAAGTATCTGAAACATGTTGCCAAGTATCAATGATGTTCCGTTAGTAATTAAAGAGTTAAAGGACAATTTTACCATGAATAGATCACTGTTTACAAAACAGTCAAATATCACGACGTTCTAAAGGAATTGCATGGTAAAATGTATGCCAAAAATTAGTTTATTCATTCAACTATTCACATGCAAAATTTCATGTCATTAAATTTAGTAATTAAAGAAATCAATTAAAATACTGACGAAGCATCGAAAACCTACATAACCCGACCAAGTTCGGATAGCTACAAAAAAGCGTCCATGCAATATATTTAGGTAACATCCCAAAATTTACCGTATAATACCGGTATTGAATTGGTATAGGTGATAACACAATTGTTGTTTCGATATAATTTAAAGGTCATTTATTTTTGTACACCAAATTTTTGTTCAATTGTTCTGATTTTTCAGCTCCAGAATTGACTGGAATAATTCCGGAGTTCCGATAGGTATTCACATTTTTTAAAAGTTAATATTTTGATTTAATTATATTCTTGTGAACGCACGTAATTTAACGTCTGTGGAATATTCCACAAACTGCTAGTCGAACAGGACGCGTGCGGCTTCCCGCTTGAAACGGTACTTCCATCCTTGAAGAAAAGGACATACCTCGTAATATTGAAATAAATAATAAGCTATTTTTAATATTGGCTATTATTGAATATGTTCCACCTTTACAAATGCCAGGTATTGGTCATTACAAGGCGCATTGTTCGAGACCCCCGTACACTAATAAATCATTTCAGTGTTACGACGATTTATGTAGCAAAATTCAAAATAGTTCCAAAAACATAATGCCTCATGCAATAATTTATACAACTGAATAGTCTAGTTATGTGATCTGTGATTTTATTATTGAAACTAGAAAATATGAGGTACACTTAGAAATGTTGAGGTTATTTACTGTATTTGCTACTCATTTAAGAATATTTTCTTGAAAATACCTTTTTTATACCAATGTTTTAGTTTATAAGCACTTTCTTAATGTTGATCAAATCTAAACAACTGAATAGTCTAGTTATGTGATCTGTGATTGTTAATCTGTGATTTTTTTTTAAGCTAGTGTACATTATACTTAGAAATGTTGAGGTTATTTACTGTATTTGCTACTCATTTAAGAATATTTTCTTGAAAATACCTTTTTTATACCAATGTTTTAGTTTATAAGCACTTTCTTAATGTTGATCAAATCTAAACAACTGAATAGTCTAGTTATGTGATCTGTGATTGTTAATCTGTGATTTTTTTTTAAGCTAGTGTACATTATACTTAGAAATGTTGAGGTCTTTTTCTGTATTTGCTACTCATTTAATAATTGGTATTGAGTTGTAAATACCTTTTTTATTTTATAAGTACTTTTTAAATGTTGATTTATTTTTATATTAGGCAGACTCTCAAACCTAAACAACTGAATAGTCTAGTTATGTGATCTGAGATTGTTAATCTGTGATTTTATTATTGAAGCTCTAAATATTTTACTTACCCTTATATTCATAATCGTTTATTAAACCTATGTTAGTTAAAACACATTTAAGTTTATTGCTGTCGTTGCAAGCGTTTGTTAACGTTATTATAATTACTTATTTAAGTGTGTAATGAAACATAATTAAGTATGTACTTAATAAAAAAATTTTTTGTACACGGATATTTAAATAGAAAAGTACTTGTTAATTGAAGATTTGTTTTTATCGTAGATAGTTGGGTTATTATTAAAAAAATATTTTTAATTCAAGAAATGCAATTGTTTTATTTTTTCCTAACGCTTGTGTACGGAACTGTACCATATTAGTAAATACTATATTGGAAGGTTAAGAACGTCTCTTAGATATATGGCTGGGCCGCTTTTTTGTAGCTATCCGAACTTGGTCGGGTTATGTAGGTTTTCGATGCTTCGTCAGTATTTTAATTGATTTCTTTAATTACTAAATTTAATGACATGAAATTTTGCATGTGAATAGTTGAATGAATAAACTAATTTTTGGCATACATTTTACCATGCAATTCCTTTAGAACGTCGTGATATTTGACTGTTTTGTAAACAGTGATCTATTCATGGTAAAATTGTCCTTTAACTCTTTAATTACTAACGGAACATCATTGATACTTGGCAACATGTTTCAGATACTTACAAGGTTTGTATAAACGTGAAAATCTAGACCCCAAAGTGCATACTTTAAGAACTAAGACCTATTAAGTGTATTTTACGTTTATATTTTTATCTTTTAAGCCCTACGATTTTTTCTAAATCTGTTTTTTAAACAAATATAAACAAATTCAAAACAACGTATGTAAAAATCTACAGCTCTCTATGTAAGCGCTTTATATGAAAACTAGCTAATGGCCAAACGTTCGCGTAGCGGAAACTTGAATTTCTCCGAAGTTTATGCATGCACTCATTTTATTCATACATACACAATTACACACAAATACACACTAATTTTTGGACACACCTCTTTTCTTCTAAAGTCTATGGATTAAAATAAGTTCCGCCAGGACAACGTTCGCCCAGCGGAATCAGTTTTTGGTGAATTTCTCCACAATGGCTGCGTACACAATTTTTTTTTACCATACACAATTATACGACGTCATACACTAAATATCTGCATAATTAATATCTTTAAATTCAACAACATTCCGCTGCGCGAACGCACACGTGACCTGGCTTCGATCCTACACCTTGTCGATTATAGCAGTTTGGTATTACCCCGCGCCGACTGTAGCTATTTCGCCACTAGTATATATTTACCAAATTACATGTCCATAGGAGTAGTGAAGCAATAATTGTAGAATAATGAAGGTGTAATTAGAATGTTTTTGTTCAAGTACACTACACTGCACTGTGCCAACACTTCAAACGAGTCTTTTACGATTTGTTTTTGTCGATTTACACTGTAAATACGTGGTGTATTTTTGTAGAATTTTGAGTTATTAAAATATTTGTCACAGTCACCACGGATGTGTCTTTTATTTAGTATAAATTGCACTTATTACTGCTAGAAGAATATTTGTTACGGAGCAAAAAGATACACGTCGTCACGTTTCGAGCGTAGCGCACTGTCATCATATCCATAACGACGTTATGGATATCAGTGATATCCATAACGTTAATACTAGAAACAAAGATAAACTTGTACTGCCAACAACTAGGTTACAAAAAATCAGTAATTCGTTTAGATGTCAATGCGTGCGCTTTTACAACAAGATCCCAAGCAGTATTCAAAATTTAAATTTTAATAAATACAAGACCGTTATTAAGGAAAGACTCTGTATTAAGGGTTACTATAAAGTCTCAGATTACTTGATTGACAAAACTGCTTGGGATTAAGCTGCCCTAATGAAGGTGTGTACATACATACCACGTACAGGCTATCTGGACAATTGATTAAGATGTTATCAAGCTATAGTATTTACTCTTATATTTTAATTGACATTATTATTTTATATTATTTTTTAATGAATTGATTATTGATTATTTTCTTTTAGTTCCATTTTCGTTTCGTTATTGTTTTCTTTTTTGAATGGAATATTTTTAAATCTCTCATTTTGTACACAATTACCTAATATAAAATAAAAATTTACTTGTGAATGTAAGGACATTGAAGGGTATATATGCTATAGAAAAATAATTCTTATTGTCTGACGGTTTGAGTATTCTATAGGGCCTTCTCGAATGTCCCGCGGATCTGGTGGTGTCGTGCGTCGGGTCGTTGAGCTCCCCAAAATAGGGTTGAGCTACACGGTTACTGATGCATGCGTCCCGTCTGTAGGGACAGGTCCGCTCAAATCTGTCATGGCACTGGTACTTTCTTCCAAAGGCCAGTCCAGACATTAACCTACATTGTTCTTACACGTCTTCCATGAACTATGTCATAAACCATATTTTAAAAGAGTAACCATGGAGTTTCTTACTGGTTCTTCTCCATGGAATGACAATTTGAACCAGCTAAACGATTTGTAAGTGCCTTTTACGGCCTACACGAATAAAAAAGTTTGAGTTTGAGTTTGAGTTTGAGTTTAAAAATAAATGTATGTAAATTCTTAAAAAAAAAAATCTGCTGAGTTTACAGACTTCTATATTCAAGCGTACTTCCCAGCCAGCCCCCCTTCTAATTTCCACCCTGTATATAACTGGAATCGATCTCCATCGTGGTATATAGCCTTTGATCCAGTGGTCTAGAACCGAATATTTGCCTTTAAAGCTGACACCACAATCGGTGAGCAAATAAAGTTAGGAATAGTCGCTTTCAAAGAATGCTATGTGGTACGCTATTCTCATGTTTTTATGGGATAAGCAGTTCTTTAAGCTTCGTGATAAAAGCTAGGTATTACATATTACAATGGGCGAATCTCTTGACATTCATCGAGAATACATAACATTAATACCTACACATAACCACAACTTATAATTACTTAACGTATGCATCGAAAACAGGACTTTACGATTTGTAGTCGCGCTTACAACCACTCGATGTAATTCAATCATTTAAAATGAGCGCTTGTAAGAGAAAATTAACATAACTCTCACGCCTGGCAGATTTTTTAGAAACCCTGTATAATTCTAGCTTTTTAATTACATCGGAAACATTTAGGTATATTTATATTTTATACCGATTTGTATTTTACACCGAACGTGGATTAATTTTATAAAAGCATATAAAACGTTGCCCCATATTAAGAATAATTTATGTAACATGGGTGCGTTTACAAACACAGGTATTCACATGGACATACACCCAGACCCGCAGCCTAATTACCGATGTAGCAATCAGTTTGCGATAGGCGTAGATAGCACGATAGCTTTTGTCAAACGTCATTCGTCTGCTGTCGCTTTTTTACGGAGTTAGGCTGCCGGAACAACTATCTGTAAGTCATACAAATATTTGTTCCGTGCGGGACTCGAACTCGCCACAAGTAGCGCAGCAGTCGATCGCTCAACCACTGTGCCAACCGTGCCGTCCAAGTTGGAGGTTTGGGTTGGAGTGGAGGACCGGACGAAAATAACTTAATTTGTATTTTGTAACAAAAATTAGATTTATTCCACTTCAGATATAGTATTTAAAAGCGAGTTCGTAGAAATGTTTCAGCTTTTCCTATTCGTTTCAAATTTGTTTTATTACTAACAAATGTTATAATTGCTAAAGTTTTGTTAAATGAACACTCTTTGGTGATTCTGGACGCTTTTTGGGATTTGTGTCGAACTGTGAATTATTAATGCTAGAGTGATTTATTATCATGAAATGTTAGTTAAGTAAGTAGGGGAATCAGTTATAGAAGTAATGATGCTACTGAGGCTTTCTGCCAAGATACGCCGGACGATCTTAAGTTCGTCCATCGTGGAGGCTTTCCTTACACCCTGATTCAAAGATTAATTTATTGTATTTTTTGTTTCATCTAGATTAGCCTGAAAATTACATAAATATATCTTAAATTTACCGCGTTCCTTCTCGTTTCTAGGGTCGTTTCCTATACATATATTTCCTAACATAGTTACCGCGCAGATCTCTCGATCTGCGAGGTTAAGCAGCGCTTGATGCCGTCAGTCCTTGATTGGGTGACCATTTTTCACATATCGAGACCCCTCCGTGCCTCGGAAAGCACGTTAAGCACTTGGTCCACTATGACAAACATTACGGGTATCGATAGCCCAAAAAGTCTGACAACCAGTCTAACCTTAAAGTATCAGTGTCTCCCAGTAATTGGGTGGTGGAGGTCAGACGGCAGTCGCTCCGCTTAAATACTGATATTCATTTGCAACCGGTTAGATTGGAAGCCGACCCCAATGTAGTTGGGTAAAGGCTAGGCAGATGATGATGATATAAAAGTAATACTTATATTTTAAAAAAAGGGTAACGTAACATTAAAACACGCCTATATTCCACGATGCGGCCATTCCGTCCATGCGATCATAATAATGTCCTCCTGACCGAATTTCTGTCACGGGGGCCAAACTCACCGGAGATTAGCCAATTACGCAGCAGATATTATAGAGCACAAGTGTATGCGCAAACACAGGTGCTCTTTCTATTCCTTCACTCTCATTGTCCGATGGGACGGCAATCCGACACGACCGGAGAGAAATCAGGCGGAGGACCAACGGCTTTACGTGCTTTCCGAGGCACGATGTGTATTCACATACACAAAGACCCAGACCCGAAATAACTATCTGTAGATCATACAAATATTTGTTCCGTGTGGGAATCGAATCCGCGATACGTAGCGCAGCAGTCGATCTCTCAACCACTGCGTCAACCGTGCCGTTCATTGCGTTTGCGACTAGACGATGAAGCAGTCAATAGTACCTACACATCGACCTAACCCTTCGGGAATACAGGGTAGGCACTGTAATGTTTAGATACCCCCGAGAAGACGGCGACACGGTGGGGTCCCGTGTCGCCGTGCACACAGCACCCAGCGAGGGTAACGGGGGGACCTCTCTACAGTCTCCCCCCGGACTTGCACGAGGGGGTGGCCCCTTTACAGTCACCCCCTCCGGGAAGTGCCGTTCGGCATGACACCATGGTGGGCTTCGGTGCGGTCTTCTAAGAGTTCCCGAGGCCCACCATATGGTGTCGAGGCGGATCATCATGGTGAGTTTAGCCGGTAGGAGTCCCCCAGGCGGAGGATAGCCTACGATGGGTTATCACCAAGTTATTCGAAAAAAAAAGGCACTGTAATGTTGAATCGACTTAGGTAAACAACAGAAAAAAAAGTGTTAACGAATTGAACGAAGCGAGGAATAAGATAGCTCAGTTTACAAAAACATTGCAGTTCTTTACAAAGGAGACAGTAAAGAGATAAAAGAGTTCCTGTAATTATTTGTGAAACTTGCAAATAATACCCCTTTGTAAAGCTCGTAAAGCTTTTACGGTTATTTAACAAAGTAAAGTTAGGTTCTACGGTTCGTATTTAATATTATTATATATTTAACTGTCTCATTTGTCTAGCAGTCGTAAGCGTGATTGTTGAACGTGAGGTCCTGGGTTCGGTTCCCGGGCCGGCCAGTGTTATTGGGTTGTTCTGTATGAAATTTCTCAATAGCAGCACGGAGACTGGAACTGCCCGATAGATGACAAAACGTATCCCCAGGATTCAATTACGGCATACACCACACATCTACCTAATCCTTCGAAAGAAACTGGATGGTACCTTTTAAAAGCACAAATAAGGTATCATCGAGTTTAGAGATCATAAAGAGACCCTTTTACAGATTAATATAAAATTAATGTTTATACCAGTGGGAAGAAGATAGGGCTGAATTAGCATTCTGATTACATACATAATCTACTACCCTTATATATTTACTGTAAACCTTGATAACGGTGACGTAAATGGTGGGTTCTTTAATGCACTGGTTGATAAGTCCTTTTTAGGTATGACGTCATTATTTATCATGAAAATATTTTTTGGAGTGCTGACGCATCCTCGGCAACCTGGATATCATTAATGCTGACTGACTGATCTTTTCACTGCTGTATGACCGACTCCCATGTAGTAGCTTGTGCCATACGACAGAACGAGAATACAGATTTTATTTTATGGTTATGTTGAAATAGGTGAATGGGTATCCGATGAACCCGTATAAATCCTTTCATTTCATGCGGATTTTTTTTAAATTTTTTTTATATATTTATTGAGTGGTAGACGAAGTAGAGTACAGATAATATAATAATATCAATCCACTTAACTTCAACTTTTAAAATAGTACCTATCATAATTGAGTGTACTCAGAACACACCTAAAATATTAATATTTTAGTTGGAAGTTTTGATCTGGTTATGTAACAGCTCAACTAAAGTTCATTTGCACGCGAATCCATGTAAACTAAACATCAAACAAGTATTCCCACGAATTTATCTCAACTTTTAGTATCGTGTAAACAACAAATCAAATTAAAACTACTGTGACACACGGAAACTACTCAAAATAATTACCGTTACACCCTTCATTAATGAGGGAGAAACTAATAGCGACTCCAATTATGGGAAGAGACGGGAGGGTCTATGTGGCGCTGTGTGGAAGAAATCAGATTAGCCGCGGGTCTTACCGCGGTATTTATTGATAATTGTGTTATTGCGACTTTCTAGTTTTAATAATATGGAAATTGATACCTCGGAAAGTTCTCATCTTATTGACCAGGGACCCGAGAGTCGGGCAAAAGTAGAACTGGCTGTACCTTGTTTATAAGTAGAAGAGTATCGGTCGAATTCGATAACACCTTACTGTATTTCTTAGTTTTTAATGTGTTATTGCGATATTTTATTGCGCTTGAGCGATATTTTAAAGATCCGTATGCATCCTCTAAGTTTCTATCAAAGAGAGGGGCAATTCATTGGTTGCAAGTGGTATAAATCAGGTAGTTAGTGAGTTGTATCGTCGCGAAATTTATTTGCCGTTTATACAATACAAACACTTCTGATATCTACAATGCTTTTTCATGTTACTTTTATGTAATGGCAATTAGTTTCAATTTTCAATGAATCCATTTATCTTTAATTACCATTATTCAGCACGATAAAAGTCATAATGGGTAAAAAATATTAAAAAATAAAAATACACATACTTTTTCATTATTTTCATAATTAAAACATTACCCTTTTTATGCTGAATAAAGCTTATCTTTTAACTGACTTGTTTCAAACATTATCTCAAATATACATTTCAGAAGTCGTAGGTAGGTACTAAGCCTAATCCAGCGCCATTCAGCTGTATTAAAAAGCACTTTCGTAAATCTTTAGTCAGACAATTCGCAATTTCAAAAAGCCGAGGTTACACTATTTCAGAATAATTCATACGGCTATAGATCACGAAAAATCTTTTCTAACAACGCTGAACTTAATGAAGTGCTCTCAAGGGAAGATTAAAACGCAGACTTGGATTTTCGAAATTCTGAAGAGATTGTACTGGAAAGGAATTTTGTGTTTCAAGCGCCATTTGCAAACGTTACTTTAGTTCTCATTACGTTAATTAATGGAATCAGGCGTTACTTTGCGGAAATCCATGATATATAAGATATACAACTAGAAAAAGATATACTTCTAGTTGTATATCTTATTTCTCATTACGTAGAAAATTAATTGATAACATAACATAGCATCACGACTGTATTCCCTAAAGGGTTAAGCAGATGTGTACCGTTGAATACCTACATTTCGCCGATTCAGACTCCGTGCTGCTATTGAGAATTTCTATGCAGAAAAACCCAATAACACTTTGCCCGACCCGGGAATCGAACCTAGGACCTCACGCTCAGGCAGTCGCGCTTGCAACCACTAGACCAATGAGGCATTAAAATAATTCATATTTGTTCTTTTTTGTGTAATGTGGGAAAATCCTAATGCACTGTCTGCTTGGGGTATACAGATAGTTATCTTAACTGTGTATTTACCTAATGGAGACTTAGGAGACGAGGCTAAGACCCGTCATAGTGCCACAGTGACTGCAGTGAGGTTGTCAGTGGAGAGGGGGGAGTCTGGCTTCAACTGCCGTTCGTGTCGACCAACTGAAGGCATGGTTGTCGCAGTGGTTGAGAGATCGACTACTGTGCCACATGTCGCGGGTTTGATTCCCGCACAAAACAAATATTTGTATGATCTACACATAGTTGTTCCGGTTTTGGGTGTATATCTATATCAATATATGTGTGTGTATTTATAAACGCACCCACGATACAGGAATTATACCTAGTGTGGGGCAACGTCTTTAAACAAAGAGAACACTGAGATACAGAAAATTTTACACGTACCTATATCTAGTACAAAAAAACTTTATAGACCTAATTTCGTGAGTAATATGATGCTGTTTTGGTTCTTAACGAAGATGCTACGTTATTTTGGGATGGAAGCCATTTTTATTTATTTTCGAATATCGGCTGAAGTGTTAGGTTACGAAGCGAGCTCACCCAGGGTGTGGGTTCAAAACGGATTTTGTTACTCTCAGGGTTCAATTATGAGGGTCCAATAATGATGTATGAGAAAACTTTAAAGTTCTAATGCTATTATAATATGTGCGAATTATGTTCGGAGTTAAATGTGTTATAATGACAAAATAAAATTATAATACTACTATAGGTTATAATTTATTATTTTCATTGAACCGTGTTCACAGTTTTACGAATAATAAGAGTAATTTTAACAAAAAAATATAACAGTAACGGTTTAATTTATAATTACTAATCCTAATGTTGATTTATTCTTTAATATTCTTTAATATTTCTTCTTTAATATTCTAAAAACAATTTAATCCAAAAGCTAGATTGAACACGAGAAATAACTAATCTAAAACATGTCGTCCATTTTTTTTTTTTAAATCCACTTATTTTTTTTTAATGGAATTTTTAAATTCGTCCAACATTATCTGGATAATCCAGCCCTTGTGCAGCTCCAAAAATTTTAATACTTACTTATTTCAAAGCGAGAGTTAGGTAAGTAATTCTTTGCCAAAAATACCCGCAATCGTAACTCAGCTAAAATGCTTTAAATATACCCTTTTGCAAACATATTTCATACAGACTGATAAGTATCAGATACCATCAAAATTCATTAATTTCAAACCCGTAAATTGTGGCCCATACATTTTTTAAAACTTCATAACATAGCATCACGCCTGTATTCCCCTAAGGGTTAAGCAGAGGTGTACTATTGTACACCCACATTTCGTCGATGCCGATATTGAGTCGTGTTATAGGGGGCGAGCCTATGCCATCTACCGGGCACATTTCCAGACTTCGTGCTGCTACTGAGAATTTCCATACAGAAAATCCCAATAACACTGCTTGACCCGGGAATCGAACCCAGGACCTCACGTTCAGCATTCGCGCTTGCGACCACTAATCCAATGAGGCAGTCTTTTAAAAAGTTCTTCATCAATAATTTGGTAGCGTTTTTTAACCCGACATCTTTTGATGATGTCTAGTAAGGATAATTAATTTATTCTTGGACCTTTATCTGAGGTTATAGAAGCTGTGAACGGGTTCTCTGTTTTGGTAATTAGACCCTGAATAAGATTTGGTTATGAATGGGCCCCTAGATATCGTATTTTGTTTATTCATGTTTTATACGACACGGTTGGCACAGTGATTGAGTGATTAGCTTTCTGCGCTACGTGTCGCGGGTTCGATCCCCGCACGGACCAAATATTTGTATGATCTACAAATAATTGTTTCGGGTCTGGGTTTTGTGTATGTGAATATATGTGTTTGTAAACGTATCCACGATACAGGTATTATTCATAGTGAGGGACAAAGTTAAATTAAAATCGGTTCATTTTTTATCTAAATTTTATTATATGTATATTCACTGAGATACTTTTGTACGAAGGTTAGACAATCTGATCTAAACTAATATTATAGACAAGTAAAATTTGTTTGTATGTAGCGGGGTAATTTCCGAAACTTATAATTTAATTCTAAAAGTTTTTTCACTGATAGCTACATTATCTGCGAGTGCATTATTATTACATAGCGTACTCCTTTTTAAAAGGCCGGCAACGCACTTGTGACTCCTCCGGTGTTGCGGGTGTCCATGGGTGACGTTAATCGCTTACCATCAGGCGATCCGTCTGTTCGTTTGCAGCCTATGCTATAAAAAAAAAACGAGGCCATAAATTGTTATGTAATATGTAGGTTACGCGGACGAAGTCGTGGGCAAAAGCAAGTATCTTATAAATTTAGCCCTCGTTTATGTACTGAATTTAGGCATTTCCTTTAATAAAGACCTCTTGCCTACGCCGAAACGTGGCACGATTGCAAACGTGGTTTTAAAAGTACAATGATTTTTTTTTTTGATATATCAATTAGTCCACACTAGACACCACGGTCCATTAGACGCTAAAACATCGTTGTGAATTGGGAGCCATTCCTATAAGCCACAACACATTGGCATGCCGATCAACAGATACGTGGCCACAAATAATACGATCGCCTTAATTTAGTTTTGCCCAGTCTCGGCTGCCCGGCTTCGATCGGCTTTAACACCTATATCTCAAGGGCCGGATCTCAATGCGGTGATGCGTGGCCGGAACGTATACTGGATCGTATCTATATGCCGGTTTTATATCTATACAAATAAATAAAATTGAAGTGTCTGTTTGTAATGTTAAAATAATGATATATACAAACATATGGAAGTATATACGGTACATACTTATAAAAAAGGACAGTTTTTTAAATGTTTGTCTGATAGTCCGTTTGTTCCGGCTAATCTCCGAAACGGCTAGACCGATTTTGACGGGACTTGCACTGGCAGATAGCTGATGTTATAAGGAGTAACTTAGGCTACTTTTAATTTTGAAAAAGAAATAGGGTATCGCGTAGAAAAATGCATGGGTTCTTCTACCGTGCCCATACCATCCCATGCATCCACGCGGGCGAAGCCGTGTGCGGAAGCTGGTTATTTCCTAAAGCTACAGACGGCCATTTACGTCATCTCAACCAGTAAAGTCCCGTCACTTCACCCTCACCGTCATTTATTTCGAAAGAAGACAATCATTAATCGAGAACAACTGGCAGTCTATTAAAAAAAAATACAATTAGCATACCTCCTTCGTACTGATACCATTAAAAATATTTTCTAGCAATTTCTGTTCGATTCACTGAAGCGCAACAAATAAACAAGTTACAATGTTTTTCTTTCACATCTGCATATAAATGAATGTTCGAAGGAGAGCATAAATTGCGACAATAGTCGCAAATTAACAATAACGTCGGCTGCGATATCTTTCCCTTGTTATTTACAACTAGCACGTGATAGAAATAGTTGATACAATTTAGTGCTATTCAGAAACGGAGTTTAGATATACGTTATTACACTTAAAGGACAGTGTGGACGTGATCGTCATGTATATTGATTTGATTAAAATTCATATTCAGCTGTTGAAAGAGGAGGGAGTTGCAAAGAGGTGTATCATATTGTTGGGAAAGGTTGGCGGCCCCCGCAAATAGTATATTTTCTATTGTGACTACTTTGGGTCGCGACTGGAATGTTCCGTTGACATATGTCGTTGTTTCTTGACTTGTTTAAAAATTATCATTATTTAGTTGAGTGGATGCTTGTTGAAAAAGATGCATCAAGTACTCTTTAGTGTTCTAACTACGTAGTTAGGATCATCAACTGCTTACCAAGCACAGTGATTATGTTCTTGCAGTGGTTGACAAAGAAGGATTACATTTTCTAGCTGGCATTCGCCGCGTTGCTGCCGCAGAATAAATAAATTTGCTCTTTCAAATACACACTCGCCACCTACTGTAAGTTAATTGTACTATGCCTATAATCTTCGCGCAAGTGCAAGCATCAAGTTGACCAAGTTTTATCGCAATTAAATGAACGGTATGGCACCGTATAAAATACAAACAAACAGACATTGATTTTTGTATATTAGATTATGTAACTAACAAAAAAACAGAAGAAAAACAGAAAATCAAATGAAAAAGAAAATAAAAATAAATTGGACAAAAAATGACTTGTGTCCAAACGTTATGGAGTAACAGTAATTTTTTTCAAACCTGCATTTCAACTCAATTTAGAAATGGTCATCCAAATTCAAATAATAATAAAAATATTTAGATAGTAAACACAGATGTTACGAAAACGTTTATTTTAAATAGCAACAGGTCGCCAGTTAGTTAGCTAGGCTAGGAGCACACTATTTCATTTAAAATGGCCAATTCGGTGCAAATGAGTATTTTACACAATAATGTTACGTATGTGTGCGAGTCCAGATAATTTATGACGAAATTTAAATGTAATAGAATACAGAAATAAGATAACGTGGCTACTCAAAAAGGAGTCGCATATAACAAAATACTAGCTCAAAATATTCCGCCGGCGAAGTCGCCCGCGTGGTTTACGAGCTCTTACATTTTTCTGGGATAAAACGTAGCCTATGTGTTATTAAACCCGGGTACGTCCTAAAACTGCGGCCAGTCACCGCACCGGACGGGCAGCAGCATCCTCTCACTAATCGGTGAGCCACTGCGATCCACAAGCCGCCTGCCAAGCGTGGCATTATGGCAACCCCCCCACCCCCTGGGGGAGGCCTTGATGATGATGATGATGATGATATGTGCTATTCCAAACTATAATCTATCTCTGTGCCAAATTTCATCCAGATCCGTTCAGCCGTTCTGGCGTGAATGAGTAACAAAGATCCATCCATCCATCCATCCTCACAAACTTACACATTTATAATATTAGTAGGATTAGTAGGAAGTAGCATTAGTAGAATAGGAAGTAGGATAGGATAGGATCTTATTCTTTACTTCTTTTTAAATTTCTTTTATAATAAACGTTGCCCTACACTAGGAATGATTCCTATATCGCGGGTGCGTTTACAAACACATATATTCACATACACAAACACCCAGACCCGAAACAACTATCTGTAGATCATACAAATATTTGTTCCTTGCGGGAATCGAACCCGCGAAACGTAGCGCAGCAGTCGATCCCTCAACCACCATATTACGAAAGCTGGACTGGTTATCAATGATGATGATAGAAATGTTGAAAAGACTGAACAAGCTCGCTGGCTCTACAAGCTCGGAATACTAACATGTAAAAAAAGTCATTTTTATATCGGGCTTTTATTTTAACATTTTAAAAGATTTTTATAAATTTAGATTATTTTGTACTACATTGTTTTTACATAATTTTTGTTTGAGATCAATGTGTGCAGCATCACGTCTGTATTCCCCGAAGGATTAGGTAGAGGTGTACTTATTATTGTACACCCATATTTCGCCGATGCCGTTACTGAGCTCCATGTAATAGTAAAAGGGGGCGTGAGTTTTGCCTGGACACAATTAATTCCAGTTAACTCCGTGCTGCTACTCAGAAATTCTACGCAGGAAAACCCAATAACACGGTTAATATGGGTAACCATAGAGTGTTTGCCCATTCTTCTTCTTTGGAAATCAACACGTGGTAATGAGCGTCTGATTATTCATAAGTTCTTGACAATGGTTTCCATGATTAAAAGTATATTTGTTTAAATTTAATAGGTTCCCTGGTCTTAGTCCGAATTTACAGTAAAACCAAAAAAAAAAAATTTAAGCCGAATGCGCGTGGTTTTCAATAAAAATCACTCAAAAATGCGCGCGCACATTGGGCTATTATCCAAGTTGTAACAGATGTGGCTGAACTATATATAGAGCCTGAAAAAAAATTCTAAAAGGGTCTGCTAGTCTAGTCTGTACTTTTAGTAGAAACAAAGCACAAGAATTTAATTTTCAGCCTAAATAAAGTGAGTTCAGCTTTTGAGTTTCCCCGATCCAAAGTTTTTCTGTTTGTGCATACCACCCTTTTATACTAACAAATTCCGTTTGGAATTAAAAAATTGTTTTCTTCCAGTGGGCACTAAAATGTTGGCTATAAATGACCCCTGAAAGCAAAACATAAATATAGATTTTTCCATTAATATAAAGCAATTTCCAATTGGATCCGGGTACGTCCTAAAACTGCGGCCAGACACCGGAGGACGGGCAGCAGCGTCCTCTCACTAATCG
Organism: Shargacucullia verbasci; assembly: GCA_947562105.1. Classification (NCBI taxonomy): domain Eukaryota; kingdom Metazoa; phylum Arthropoda; class Insecta; order Lepidoptera; family Noctuidae; genus Shargacucullia; species Shargacucullia verbasci. The sequence goes on along the minus strand of OX387297.1, from coordinate 1,750,350 downwards.
GTGAGCCACTGCGATCCCCAAGCCGCCTGCCAAGCGTGGGGATTATGGCAACCCTGCCCCCCCCCCCCCCTGGGGGAGGCCTTCGTTCAGCAGTGGACGGCTGATGATGAAAGCAATTTCATTACAGAAAAATGTTGTGAATTTTTGAAGAATATTAAATAATTCGTTTATACATTGATCACGTGAAATACGCTTCTTGTCAAGTTGATTAGGAAGGTTGCCACTAATATTATATACGAAGTTGGGTAATGAAGAGATCTTTGCTCCACAGTGGGTAAGAGTAACCATAGAAACTAGATAAACAAGGTTTTTTATTTGTTTATGCTAAAATAGGCTCTTGTGCTATAGCTATAAACTCTTGAATCTCGGAAATACGGACACAGTAAATTTTTCCTTTGCGTCTCGCGTCGAGTAAAGTTCACGACTTATCCGAGGGGTTAACCATAAAAGTATATAAATATATAACCTTATTTTAGTACTTACACGCGAAACCTGAAAATAGTGACGGAATCGATTATAATTAACATAACATAGCATCACGCCTGTATTCTCCAAAGGATTAGGTAGAGTCGTACTATTGTACACCCAAATTTCGCCGAGGCCGTTATTGAGTCTCATGTAATAGGCCGCGCGCCTATTGCCATCTACCGGGCACAGTTCCAGACTCCGTGCTTCTACGCAAAAATTCCATACATAAAAATACACTATCACTTTGCCCGACCAGGGAATCGAATCCAGGGCCTCATGCTTAGTAGTCGCGCTTGGGACTACTAGACCAGTGAGGCAGTTTCGCATCTAAGAATTGTTATAATTTGGAAACCATATACATATTTTGACAGCGCCAAGTCTTTTCGGTGGAATGCGGCGACGGCGCAGTACATATTTTATAATTTTATTTATGTAAATGAAAAAATATTTGTATTTTCAATTTTTGCATAACATATACAAAAAATAATGTTATATATTGTATCAATGAGTTGACCTGTTGCAGCAAAAGGCGCTCATCATTCTTCTGCCTTTATCCCATATTATTTGTTGTCGGCGCAATATGTCTTTTTCTTCCATTTATCTCTATCAAACGTCATCTCAGAGTTCATTTTCTTGTACACCATATCACATTTCACACAATCCATCCACCTCTTCTTGGGTCTGACTCTTCCCTTCTATTCATCCACATTCATACTGATAACCCTTGCAACAAAAGGCGCTAACATTAGTAATTATACTTGATATTTTCTCTTAGAATTTTACCTTGCAAATAAATATTCTCGGCGTCATATCCATTACATTATATTTGGCTTCCAATAATCCATTGTGGGCTGTGGAATTCTAACGGGTATGCCGTGAATTCGAATCCGCTGTTCCTGAATTATTTTGGTTTACGTATTAAGGTGAAAGGCTAAGAGAAATATTAGAAATATGTGAGACAGCACTTACTTTTATACCTACGTGTTTCAATAACCCGAAATAATAGTCAAGGATGTTTGAATAACAATTATTTGCCGCCGAATCAGATTATTATTATTGGTGTTAAAGGAAAAAACCTTCTCAAGTGACTGAACTTGATATCGTCTCGAACCCTGGTCAGTTGCTGGCAAACTAGTCGCGTCACAAGAATCGCTCATGCCGTGTAAAGATCGATCGACAAGACAGCGATAGTGGTATCGAGTCCAGGATGGACTACACGATCCCAGGATTATTCACTCCACGAGTGACCTAATTCTAATCTAACTTACAAATAGAGTTAACAAACTAAATTTTAGGAGGTCCAGAAATTAAAATCTTCTTCGTCTATGTAAATAAAAATCAATTGCCAAATGTATGACGGAGCATCACTTGAGAACGGCTCGACCGATTTGGGGCTTCTTTTTTTTGGTGTATGAAGTAATTCTTTAAAAAATTCACTTGTAATGTCGAAAATTTGTACAGTATTTTTAATTAATTTTAGATTCATTTATAAAAAATGTGGATTTGTTTCTGAATACTGGAACTGAGTAATTTCTCATTTATCGTTTCAGGTTTTTTAAATATTTTGTATAGTACACTTCAAGTACAATTAGTTCTCTGGAGGCTCAAATATGTATTCTTAGCCTTAATCTACGTACGAAAATTTAAATATCTCTACTTAGTACTTAAACATTAAGTAAGGCAAGTTATATACTAACATGTTTCTAGTGTTTACTTTCCTTGAAAGTATTCCACTTGTAATGTACATAGTGCAAAGATAAACAAACTCATTCCTTAAGGTTAGCAAAAACTTACAGATAAGTAAACTCAAGTGGAATTACAAGCAAGTTGTGCTGACTGTACTCAAAATGTTTGAGTTACAATGAGTTGGAGATAGATGGAGCCAGCACCTTTGGTGTTTGTTCAGAGATATAGTTATATTGCTCGAGCCTTTGGTCCAAAATTTGTTCAAATAGTTTGGTAAGTGCATATAGAGAGTACAAAAATAATTATGTGAGAGTGATTGGAGGTTGAACACTTGAATTTGTTTTCATATGCATAGATAATTTGTTATTTGAATGTAAGCATACCACATAGGGTCTATAAATCTAACTAATATTATTACAAAATCCAAAATATCTTCTTAATTGATAACTCTTAAAATGATTATCGCAAGGTTCATATTCAACAATCATTTATTTGACGGTTACCATGGGGATTCGTAGATGAATTTCTCGATGAGGTCTTTTTAGCTTCAGTCTCCACCAATGCAACTGCCCAAGTGTGGTGATTACATATGACATCTTTCCCTTAAAATCAACGAATGTTAACTAATTGTTCAACTATGGATGTTTACGAGTTGATTAACTTATCACGATTTGAGTGAAGAAAAGAATTTGGGTCATTGCTCATTGAAGTTCTTATTCTACATGGCAGCAGGCAGAATTAATTCTTGTTTTTCTAGGGTTCGCATTTTTAATGCTCCTTAAGGCTTCATTGTATCTATATGTACGAGTTTATATGAAGATCATAAACTTCTTGCCATCCTATTGACCTAGAGGTGGGAACCCTGCCAACTAATGATTTCTGTTACTCAAAGCATACATCAGAACAACAATGAATGTCAAAATAAATAGCAGCTTTAAAATCGGCTTCTCCACGCAACGCACACAAGAATTTCGAATTTATTTACCACCATCTCAAGCCAAACTTTCTTCCTAACTCCACATGCTGAATAAGAGATGGGGTTACAAATTCATAAGCTCACCTCTCATGTTTTATTCAACAATAAATAAGATAAAGTTTATTTAAACTCATCCGCCATTTTAAACGCAGGAGACGGGTCTTAAGTATGCGAAACTGAGACAAAACTATTCGTTTATCAGCTGGCAACTCGGTTGAGCTGGATTTTTAAGGTCCGAGTTATGGGCTGGTGGAGGATACTTAATGATTTTGGGTGCAAGACAGTCCACATATAGTTGATAGTATTTGTATGTCGGTTAGAATAAAGTTGTATAAGCTATTATATAAAAGATTTCTGATGCATTAGTTGATTTTCTTGAATTTCTTTTAGTATTCTAATAATTTTCTGTTACTTAGAACTTTTTTATGACTTAAATTTTTCATGATTAAACATTCCTAGAACCCTTGGAAACCCTGCGTTCTAGACTTTGTAAGGGTATCGGTCAACACGACTTAGAATCTGATTGCCGAAACCACTGCTCAATATGCTGGTACATGGCGAAGCTTCATAGGTGCTCTTGACATTCAAGAAACCTTTCTTTACCGGAAGATCCATAGTCGACACGACATGAGCATTATTCATTTATAATTCTGTTTATCCCATGTGTCCAAGAGTTTATGACTTCAGTCATATCCACAAAACATTTTAAGCAGTAACTTGGTTAGTTTACCCACTTGATGGAAGTAGAATGAAGTGCATCAGTGTTTACAAAAGAGGCTTAAAACTTTATTTCATTAAAATATTTGTGATAGTTTGAAGTTTCAGAAGTTTTTCTTGCGGGAAATGTTGAAATCGTGAGAAAAGCGTCTTAAAGAAAATTATTATGAAAATTGTGGAACTCGTTGGCGGGTTTACTTGAGTTCGTTATAATGAAGGTGGTATTTTGAAGACCTAAACTTGGTTTCTTATATCTTGCTGGCTTGTGGTTATTGTTTGGATTTTTTTAAACATTGCCCCACACTAAGAATAATTCCTGTGTTGTGGGTGCCTGTACAAACACACATATTCACTTACACAAAGACCGCAGCTGTCGATCTCTCAACCGTGTCATCGAATTATATTATTATATGAATAATACTTATTTGACGAATCTTCAACGTCTCAATATTACAAATTTTTGCTTAACAGTTTTTTCTTACTCTTCGACAGTTATTACGGGTGTCACCAGCCCAGAAATTCTGACAGTCAGTCTAACCTTAGAGGATCAGTCTCTCAGTAATTGGATAGCGGAGGACCGATGGCAGTCGCTCCGTGTAAAACAACGATATTCAGTCGCAACCGGTTAGACTGGGAGCCGACCCCAATGCAGTTGGGCTAGGCAGGTGATATAGTCCCCATGTACGATGTTGGTGCCGTTATACTTATGGAAACCAATTTTAATAGGTACCACTTCAAATCATTACATTCGCGATGAGTACGTAAGGCGTCTAAAATTTCCTTAATAGAGTTTAGAGACCCACTTTCAGCATCTTTTCATTCCCAATCAGAAAATTGAAAGAAAAATATGAAGTGCAAACTCCCGATTACAAAGTAAAACAAGTATAAAAGAGAAGCTCTTAGCTGATTATATCTTCGTGCGCAACTCTAGAATCGCGGAGACAATAATTAAGTTTGAAAACTAAAACTCGCCTACGAAAAACAAACTTTTATATGGGTTACCTGTATCTGCGGGTATATAGACTGTTGTAGATGTCAACGGTTAAGTGGTTTGCTTTCAACTTGAGGTTGAGCTACGAGCTAATTGCTGCGCTACGTGTCGCGGATTCTGTTGAGGTTCTGGGTGTTTGTGCCAGTGAATAATTGAGTTTTTAAACGTACCCATGATCGACAGAATTATTTCTAGTGAGGGATAAAGTTGAATTAAATACTGTACGTTGTTCTTGGCTTATTTTGGAACCATATAACGCTTCACCAATTAGTCTGATCCGACAATCTGAGATGTCTGAATTTTGAAGCTCTGTAAGATATTTATAATCATACTATAAGATATTCAGAATGAGCGATCAACTGCGAGTCACAGGTTCGATTTCGGCACGGAAGAAATATTTGTATGACCCACAGATAGTTACAGTAATTCGAGTCCAAAAAATCCAGATCCGTCTGTTGCTTACGATTACTATTAGCCTGGATCATCCTACTGCTAGGCAAAGGCTTCCCCCATGATTTTCAGACATCATTGTACTTAATTATAAAAAAAAAACATTCACATACTACGTGGCCTCACATTTTTTTTTTCAAATGTTTCATCCAAATATTTAGACCGCTAGCTTGGTGATACTCTAAAAGTCTAAATCATTCCACATTTATGGTAAATATGTAGCTAATTGATACCGCTCGTTGGGTCAAATCCAATGACGATTCATTTAATTGTCAATCAAACGGTTTTCGGGATAATTACGTTAAATGTTTCACACAATAATGTGTATGGAAGGTACAACATAAAAGTCTCTTATCTGATTCCGAAAGTCGAGGTTAAAAAAAGCAAAGACTTTGTTCTTTTTTTTTTCAAAAACAAAGAACAATCAACAAAAAACAAAGAAAATATGGTCCGACGGACCATAGTTCTTGACTATTTTCTAGGGATTCATGGAAGAAAAGTTTATGGAGACAGGTGCTACAGCCATTCTTGCTAAGAGGACCTTGTTGCGATTAACTACCCTTGAAGTGAGAAGAAATTATCAATCTTCCTTAACAGGGAATAAGGTCACACTTGTATCCCCCGAAGGGGTTAAGCAGTAGTGTAAGTACTACTGTATACCTGCATTACTAATAGGGGTGAGTCTATTGCCATCATGCCAGAAAAACCCAATACCAAAACCTCACCTAGAAATCTGAAATCCAGGCTCTTATGTTCAGCAAATGAGTTTCCGACCCCTAGACCAATAAGAAATACCCCTCAATGAATTCCAATTTGCCACAAGAACACCACAGCATGACATGTTCGTTCAGCCATATGATTCCCTTTGCACCTTCCAGCAAATATACAGCGGGGACCGATGGAGCCGTTCTAAAATTACTAAATAATTCATGAAAGGTGGTGCCTAATTTTCGTTCGAGTTTGTAACTAGCATGCTCCGGGGAACCCCAGTTTGGCATTTGGTACTTATAGTTTAACCTGATTTCCACATGACGTTTTCTGTTTGTTTTCTGAAGTTGACTTTCTATGTGTAGTAGTTTGTTTGTTCTGTGACGATCTATATTGGAGAATATTTTGGTGTTGATCGTGTAGATTTGATAAACTCAAACCAATTTATGGGGTCATGGTGTGAATCAACGTCGGAATCTTGAGTAAAGCCACCGAATAATTAAGCTTTTTTAAAGACAGTTTTAGTGGAAGAGGATATTTTAGGAGTATAAGATTTATTGGTTCTAGAAAAGCACTGCAGGTCAAGACATGGGATTAATATTGAATGTATACATATCATCATATGTCTAGCCTTTTCCCAACTACATTTGGGTCGGCTTCCAGTCTAAGCAATTCCGGCTTAATATCAATATTTTACATGGAGCGGCTGTCAGCTGACCTCCGCCACCCAATTTCTTGGAAATACTGATACCCAATGTAAGGTTAAACTGGTCAGACTCTAGGCTGCTGACAGCGTACTTTCCAAGGCACGGAGGGTCTCGATGTAAGAACTGTTCCCATCCAAGGAATGACTGTATTAAGCGCTAATTAACCTTGCATTTTGACAGATATGAGCGCCTCTGATTTTATGAATACGCTTTTTTTTTTTTTTAATTTAATTTCTCTTTAAAAAACTTCATCTATTACTGATTACCCTTTATATCCATATTTTTTCAACTGTAGTTACTTGGGTACTTTAGTATTAACATAAAACATCCAAGTAACCATTAACTTACCGGTTAAAAATCTGAGTCGTGAAAAAGTCGTTTTGCACCTCACATAAAACTACCCACACTATCAACGTCGATAGCGATAACGTAACCTGCAACTGTGCTGTAATACAAAAAAGTGAAAGCGTTAATGTGTTGTGCTAACGTCTTTTTTAGCGCTTCAAGCGATGTACGGTCAGCGTCGTTAACAGTACCCGCAAAAAATATATTTTTAAGCTTTATACAATTTCATTGGATCGTTCTAGGAATTGAGAATAGTTGGAAAAGCCGTGTAATTACGATGTACTGGCGATGGAAATCGTTTGGAATTTGACAGTTTATGAATGTTCATTGCGTTTTTCTAACGGTCTATACGCCTATACGTCTATATGTTGGTCGGTCATAAAAAAATCGATATTAATTACGAGCGTCCGTCGTGATCCCCTTGCTGGGCTGGTCAGTGCTGTTGGAACTATATTCTACTACTTATTTTAGCAAGATAACAAAATGAGCAACAAAGAAATATTTATGGTAACTTACTTAGCATCTAGCCTGTATAACCTTTCGGCTGAAGGCCTTTCTGGGCTCGCTATTAGCCCGGTCAAGCAGTGAAAGCTCTCTGAGCTATTGCGAGAGACGTGTGTAAAAAAAAATGCCTGTAACTCTGAAGATTAGGCATAGGTGTATTATTGTATACCCACATTTCGCTGATGCCATTATTAAATATTGACGTAAAAGTATGACGTATTGCTATCTACTACTATTCCAAATTCCATGCTGCTACTGAGAATTTGATAACACTGGCTGACCCGTGAATCGAACCCGAAACCTCGTGTTTTAGGCAACCGTAAGTATAACATGTTTAAGACAAAAATCGGGAGTTACTATGAACTTATTGTGACCGGTGTTTTTCATTTTAAACATTTTATAGTGTCGGTGAATGGCCCGTAGTTCGGCGCGCGTTCCAGACTTGCGGTGCGCTGCAACTCGAAGAGATCCGATACTTTACTAACGACAAAGTAAATATATCTAACATCAACAGGGGATTATGAAAAACCCAAACAGTGTCCTAAAAGCAAATTTTAGAAAACGCGAATAACGTAGCGCAAAGCGACCGCAACGCAGTACCTGCCAACGAAAAAATAGGTTGATAAAAGTTACAAAAACAAAAAACAAACGGTATTCAATTACAAAAACATTTTTCCGTGCCATTTACTTCGGCGGATATATGAGAGCAAAAAAAAAACGGTCAAGCGCGAGTCGGGCTCGAACGGAGCGCGATATGGTGTGCATCGGCAATACTTCCTTTTTTCTAAAACGAGCAACCAACACATCGGGTGATGTAATGTTTTTGAGCTGTGAGTTTGATTAATTTTAGATATGGTGATAGTCGTTAGTTGAAGTATGCTATGAACGATGTGATATGTGACACTTACATTTCGCCGATGCCGTTATTGAGTCCCTTGTAATAGTGGCGAGCCTATTGCTATCTACCGGGCACAGTTCCAGACTCCGTGCTGCTACTGAGAATTTCTATACAGAAAAACCCAATGACACTTGGCCCGACCCGGGAATTGAACGCAGGACCTTATGCTCAACAGTCACACTTGCGACCACGAGGTCAACCAGGCATACAGTCATCGCCTCCGGGAAGTGCCCTTCGGCATGACACCGTGGTGGGATTCGGTGCGGTCTTCTTAGAGTTCCCGAGGCCCACCATATGGTGTAGAGGCGGACCACCGTGGGGAGTTTAGCCGGTAGGAGTCCGGCACACCCCTCCGCCCCCTCAGGCGGAGGATAGCACATGATGGGTTCTCACCACGCTAATCAAAAAAAGTCAAGGAGACAGTCTTGCAGTCAGTTATTAAAATTTGTTGTCTATTAAAATGGATTTTGTGTTATTAATTCAGTAAGCGGGGCGTACGAATGTCAGTGTCTTGTTACCTGTCAGATAAAATTATTCGTATTTAGTTCCATTTAGCCGTTCATTGAAGATTAAAAAACATGATTTTATAAGAAGAAGAAGATTAAATTCTATAACAGGTAAATATTCACGCCTCTTCTATGACCCAGGCATAAAATAGGTAATTAATAATTTATGCATAAAAAAATATCCTATAAAATATCAATATAACTGCCTGATTGGTTTAGTGATCGCAAGCGCGACTTTTGAGCGTGAGGTTCTGGGTTTGATTCCCGGGTCAGGCAAAGTCTTATTGGGATTTTCAAGAAATTCTCAGTAGCAGCACGGAGTCTGGAAATGTGCCCGGTCAGGGAATAGGCTCGCCACTTACATAGGCCTCAATAACGGCATCAGCGCAATGTGGGTACATAAAAATAAAAATGATTGTTTAATCGTTTTATTTCAATCCGATATTGTTCATAATTATGCCAAATATCAACAAAGGCTTCTGTTCCCTTTTCACTGTGGAACACGAACCCCTAGGACATATTTTGAGCGCTTTTGTGACGTCATAAATCTGGCCCACGTCCGCGCTGCCCGCTCACAAATAACACACTATAAAACATTAATGCTTCAATGACTTCACAATACCTAGGTTATGTATGGGTTTCACAGAATTTCAATTTGTTTAAAAAGATTATTTTTTTATTTATGTATTATTAACCAACTTACATTAACAGATAATTACACACATTTAAGTTATATAGTAGGTTACATGCAGCGGCGTGCACAGAGTTTTTAGACAGGTTAGGCAGAAAATTTTAATAGCTTTCTTACCAATAACGCCTACTGCATGTTGGTATCGGTTCGTCGTCTTGTCGATTAAATAATGATGTATGTGATTTGCCACCTCAAATATCTTATAATAAATATTTATCTGAGTTAAGTAGGTTAGGCACTGTCTTTTTGTCTTTATGAACCGCACGCCACGGGTTACATGCTATTTGACTAGTAATTTAAATACAGATTGTGCTAGGAATGGCAACGAATTCATAGTAGCTACTAGTTGCACTCGACAATCTTGGCTCCGTGCTTGCAAAGACATCTAAAGATTCGTCTTGTTGTAAAATGTTATGTATGTGAGTTAGAGCTAAGTACAGTGGACTAGTAGTGAGGGTTACTCTACTAGTTTAAGGGACTGAGAAATGATGAAGTTCTTTAAAACTGTTGAAAAGTGTTGCAGTTAATTTATTTTTCGATGTTCATTTGTCGGTGTTTGATTTTTATGCTTAGATCATACGTAACATAATATAGCATCACGCCTGTATTCCCCTAAGGGTTAGGTAGAGGTGTCCTATTATACTACATCCACATTTCACCGAAGCCGTTGTTTAGTCCCATGTAATAGGGGGCGAGGCTATTGCGATCCAATGGTTTAGTTGTCGCAAGCGTGATTGCTGAGCGTGAAATCCTGTGTTCGAATCCCGAGTCGGGCAAAGTGCTATTATATTTTTCAGTGTGGAAATTCTCAGTAGCAGCACGGAGTGAGAGTGCTATGCTTGGGACAAATATAGGTGTTAAAATAGTACAACACTGCTTAACCCTTAGGGGAACACAGGCGTGATGCTATGTTTTTAATTTTACTGTATCAGTCAGCAAGTTACCGACGAAGTTGCGACATTAATTCAAATATTCAATAGGTACAGGACCACGTAGGAATTATTTGGAATTTCAGTGTTCGCCATAAATCGGATAATACAATAACCTAGGTTTTGTGTGAGAGATAACAGAATTTCAACTGGTATTCGATATGTTTTTATAGTACAGTGCGCAGTGGTTGGGAAATGTTTTTATTTGAGTAATAACACATAACATAGCATTACGCCTGTATTCCCCGCAGGGTTAGGCAGAGGAGGAGACAATAATAATAATTATTGTACACCCACATTTCGCCGATGGCGTTATTGAGTCCCATTTAATAGGTGGCGAGCCTATTACCATCTACCGGACACAGTTCCAGATTCCGTGCTGCTACTGAGAATTTCCATACAGAAAAACCCAATAAAACTTTGCCCTAACCGGGAATCGAACCCAGGACCGCACGCTCAGCAATCGTGCTTACGACCACGAGAACAATGAGGTAGTCCAATTATTTGAGAGGCCCTAGTGTAAGTTTCTTTTGACAAACTCGTATTAACGTAACGAACGTGTAGGCGCTCCGATTGGTGGAGAGCACGAAACCGACCAAACGGAGCGCCGAACGCGATCGATGCGTTAAATCGAGTTTGTCAAAAGAAACTTACACGTCTTAGAGCCTCTGCAACGGAAAGTTGTTGTACACGCGGTGCCCTACATTACCTAATGTAGCATATAATGTCTAGGGGGGTCAGGTAATGTAGGGCCCTGACTGTACTATGATAGCTATCACTAGATGTTGTTTTTGAAATGACTTTTACAGGTTAAATATCAGTGAGTTACACCAGAAAAAGACGAAATTTTCTAAAGAAGTGATGATATTTAATTAATTTATTATTGGTTGATTTTAATTTATTAGGTTTTTAATAAATCATCTAGGTCTTATAATAACATTATATATTTAACTTAACACGTACGATCTATAGTTTCGTGACAAAATGTCATCTATCTAATATCTGGCATTCTTGTTTATGTGGTATACATAAACAAGATATTTGATTGTAGCATCGATACTAAAAGAACATGTCATTCGATACTAGCGGTGGGCAGTAGCATCTTTTTTGGATAACGAAACGCAACTGTCTATCGGATATCAATAGCGGTTATTAAAACGCGCTATCCTGCTATTGGTCGCTATTTGTCATATCATGAGATCATGAGCAACACGTAATATGATAGTGAGGTTTTGATGAGCTTTTTTTTTTTTTTCTTACCTATTTACTTAAAGGGCTCCGTGAAAATGGATTTTGGTGGCCCCGTAAGATTTTGATGAGCGTTTTTTTTTTTTTTTACCTTCCCTATTTACCCAAAATTGTTGTTCTCTTGGCGAGGATTCGACTCCGTGAAGTTTTGATGAGCTTTTTTTTTTTACGAAACGCAACTGTCTCTCGGATTCTTTGTATGTTAGCTACTGGCTACTTAGCAGGTTAGCACGTTAGCACGTTTTTCAAATAACCTGCTAACCGTTATTATGACGATAGCTCGTTTCAATAACGTTTAAGTTGCGCAACGACCACCGCTATTAGCTACTTTAGCGTTAGCATGTTAGCAGGTTAGCAGGTTTTTCAAATAACCTGCTAACCGTTATTATGACGATAGCTCGTTTCAACAACGTTTAAGTTGCGCAACGACCACCGCTATTCGATACGCAATCTAGCCTATTCGATTACTGAAATCCAGAGACCACTTCATCTATATCTGGCGACCTTGTAAACATTTATTTATGAGACTGTACCATCCCCTAAAACAAGAAGAACAATCTAAAAATAGGCTTGCGTATTCGACAAATGAAAATCGAATTAATTTTCAGTCGCACATAATTTAAAATGTCAAAGTACCCTACAATAAAGTAGTAGAACAAGCAACACACCCTTAAGTATAAAGCCTAACAGTACGAGACAAACATTCGAGAGTTTGGTACAAATAAACGCACCGACTTTGAACAAACACACCTGAATCCTATTACTAGTTAACATTTATTCCGATATAATAGTACAACTCTGCTTTGCTTACGTTTTGTGCTTGTCGAATTTAGTTCATTAATGCGCAGTCGGACTGCCATTAGTAATGCCATCAACTGGGTACAGTTTCTAATTCCGTGTTTCTACTAAGAATTTCTATACAGAAATATTTAATAATACTGCCCGAATTCGATACCAGGACCTCACCCTCTACAGTCGTTTTTGAAATTACTGAACCAATACATATAGATAAAGGTTTTTTAGGTCTTGTACATATGTGCCAATGCATGTTTTAAAGTGGTAGGGTGTTATAATATTTTCCCGAGAAGTCGGTCGAGAAACTCCACATCGACGGTAACGGGGGGAAATATTAACAGTCTTCCCCGTGATGAGCTATTTACTGGGTGTGGTACTGTGGTGGGCTTCGGCGTGGTGCCATAAGAGTTCCCGAACCCAACCATCAGTGGTCGAAGTGGGCCACCGTGGTGAATTTAGTGAAAGAGTCATGCACACGCCTCTGTCTACCTCAAAGGAAGATGGTACTTCTCGTACATGAGGATTCACTCAAAAGAACTGACTCAACAATAGGCAGTTAAGTTGCAGTATTAGAATGTTGCTTACTGCACTGCACCTTAAGTCCCTGTTTAATTGACCACTTATATTTATACAGCCTGTATAATAATAGGTATAAACATGTTTTCTTTCTACTATTTCTACAAAGAATACGTATGTTTTATCATATCTGGAACAAAATAAAGGATACATGTTACTTGCGTATCCAATGATAGAAGGAATATGTTATAAAATTCGAAATATTCCACAAAGACAGACAAGCAGTATTCGAATTGTATACTTGTTAAAAACTATACAGAGCTATGGCATTATAAGCCGTTTACGTCACAAACAAACTTCCGCCCACAGGCTTCAGTTGACAGATTTATTATTTACAGTCACTGGAAGTATTGTAGGGAGCTTCGTGAATTTCTATTTTGATAAGAGATTTTTCTGAAAAAGCGGGTAATTTGTTTGTTTTCTGATGCTGCAGAAAAATATCTAAGAAAGCGGCGCATCTTAGGACTCGTTTGCATTTTGAGTTATTCTGTGGTTGAAACTTTTTGTTCTTTGCGAGAATCGAACACTGACATATTGTGGAGAAAGCTTATCCTCTGCGCATCATGAACCGTCGAACATTCGCAACAAGTAGAAGATATTTAACATATGACCGCCATACATATCCCTCAATGAAGACGAAATAGCTGCAAACTGACAAAATAATATATGTCCCACTGCTAAGCGAAGAAAATGAAGCCCTTCTCGAATTCAGAACGGTTAGACCTAAATCCACCATACTGGCCCGGTGCAGTTTGACGGACTTCACACACCTCTCCATGCGCAGATTTTCTTACAATTTTCCTTCCTTCCTTTTAAACTTTAACACAAATGATAATCAAAATATTCTAATCCCCAAATGATTCTGAAAAGTCAGGTGCGGGCTGAGTTTGACCGCAAGCCCTCCTGCATGAAAGGCAAGCGTACAATCGCTAGGCTATCTAAGATCAAATGTTTGGTGAAAGAACAAAAATAAAAGTGAAAAATCACAAAAAACTAAAGCAATATCTGTGCTAGTATTTTGTTAAACATAAAGCTTTTAATATCAAAGACGTTTACGTTATTACTGCTATAAATTCTGTTCATTCATCACAGTCAATTCATTTAGCTGTTTCTGTAAAGTCGTTGAGTGATAGTCCTAAGGGACAGGGGAGGTAGAACTGTCTGTCTAGGCAGAATATTTTGTGGTGAAGTGAAGAGAAATTAACAGATGGTACTTGTAAGTTTGTTGTTTAAAAAAGTATTTTTAAATCTTTTAAATTTATTTAATAGAATTTCTAGTGATTTCATACAGTGAAAGAATATTTTATCTATCGCTTATCATTATATACCCTGCCTAGTCAATGTATACAATACCTCAGTATTGTAAAATGCCACGAGAAGATTAGGTAAAGTATAAAATGGACAAATTTTTTGGTCGACGTGAAATATACATATTTTTGTGGCTGACGATTGTTTCAACTGCGTTCTAAATTAAGGGGTTATTGACACCAATATAAAACCAACCAATACAAAACAATGTAGATACAAATTTACTGACGAAACGTCCACAAATAATATCACTTTCCACCCAAAAATATTTCTATCAATTCACTTGTTACAATATTAACATAATTTCCTAATAAAATCAACACAGAAAACGCTTTGACAGAACACGTTGGTATAAATTAATTTGGTTATTTGTTAATTTATTCTTTCATTCATCTCCACTTTTCTGGGTCAGAGAAATGTAATTATATTCGGACAGAAAAAGCTTGGCATTGTTGTTTTTAGCGTTTGTTAGAACTGTATTTAGAATTGGTTTTGCTCCACTTATTAAAGCTCTGCTTCGAAAGGAATCATTTTTCGAACCTATTACGTTTCACTTTTTGGACAGTGTTACCAATGATTAGATTTTGTATTACATGTTATTATACTAGTATATTAATAATAATTCAACCCATTGCTGTCCCACTGCTGGGCAAGGATCTCTTCTCAGAATGAGAAGGGTAAGGCCTTAGTCCACCACGCTGGCCCGATGAGGGTTGGCGGATTACAAACACCGTTAAGGTGTGCAGGTTTCTTCACGATGTTTTCCTCCACCGTAAACGCAAGAGGTAATCAAGTTCTGATCCGCACATAATTCCGAAAAGTCAGAATGTTAGTATAATTTGTAATTTTTCCATGTACCTACCTATTTGAAGTAACATAACGTAACAGCCTGTATTCCCCGAAGAGTTTGGCAGAGGTGTACCATTATACACCCACATTACCCACATTACATCACCGACTACCACGAGCCTATTGCCATCTACCAGGCACAGTTCCAAACTCCGTGCTGCTACTGAGAATTTCCGTATAGAAAAACCCAATAACACTTTGACCACTATACCAATGACCCAGTCTCTTATTTGTATCACTTAGTTTAAGGAACAACTCGATGTAAAAGCGCTCTAATCTTTTTCGTTCTCAAAGACAAGACAGAGACATTAATATATAATAGTTTCACCTAGAATCAATCTTGATTTCAATAAAGCGGTTAATGCTTTGGCAATGTACGAGCACCTACATTTAGTAGGAATACAGGTGGAACCTATTTATCCAGTCGAATTAGACCTTAGTCGCCTCCAAAACTCGCACGGAGAGGGACGGTAATTATCTACAGCAGTGTTTCTCAAACTGGTGTATGCGAACCCTTATGGGTTCGCCATTTGATGGTAGGGGGGTTCGCGACAAAATTTACGTAATGGCTACTGGATAGCTGGCAAGCGCGTGCGACACAAATGATGGCGCGTGCGCGACAGATAAGATTAGATATAGAGTAAGATTAAAATTATCCAAAATTTCTCCTAAAATAGACTCAATTTGCGCTAAAATCATTAATAACTTTTTATTTTTAACACTTGTCTTTTCCTTAGTACTTACTATTTTCGTTTTTAGTAACTAAAATAAATGATTGCTATTTTCTAAACAGCTGGATTTTATTTTTTTTATATTAGAAAAGAGAGAGGGGTCATGGGTTGGCAGTAGTTTAGGAACTTTAACAGGGGTACATGGGGCCATAAGTTTGAGAAACCCTGATCTAGAGCATGTCGCACCGCAAGTTTAAGACAAAGGGCTACTTTGGTACTCCCATACAAGTTGCTCATAAACTGTCACCTATGTAGTTTGTATTATTAATCCTAATTATATTCCCACTACAATACTGTCTGTACCAGTGTTGATGGTTTAGTTTTGGTACGTAAGAAAGATGTCGCTTGTTTCGTTAGCCTATATAAAGTAAAGTAAATCTAAGTCATCGATTTTGCTGATGCGCACGATTTCCGCCACCCACGAAGGCCGCGCCATAAACGTCATTTTTTGCAATATGGTGTCTGCCAGTGTAAAGCTTATATGTATATAGGTACTAGCTTCCGCCCACAGCTTTGCCCGCGTGGATTACGAATCCGTGCATTTTCCCAGGATAAAAAGTAGCCTATGTGCTATTCCAGACTATAGTCTATCTCTGTGCTAAATTTCATCCAGATCCGTTCAGCCGTTCTGGCATGGAAGAGTAACAAATCCATTCATCCATCCATCCTCACAAACTTTCGCATTTATAATATTAAAAGTAGGATTTTTTAATTACTAAACTACGTGTTTACTTAAGAAAATATAGCAGATGACAATAATATAAATCGTACAATTATAATTTTATCGAGGAAAATCTTTATAGAATAGTAACAATTGTTTCTTTGCATGTGCTATTGCTTTGTGTATGTAATAAATAACGTCATCGGTGTCCACAGCTGAACGTGACAGCTGCAATTAACGATTATAAGGGAGTAATTGTCATAATCGCAGTTAGCAGTTATTAACATACAAATTAACAATGTAAAGTTATTTATACCAGCTGTGTTGTGTGGTTGTTTTTGCCCACAATACAGCGCTTAAACCAGCCCTATTCATATTTAATTTGATATAATAACACAACATAGCATCACGCCTGTATTCCCCGAAGAGCTAGGCAGAGGTGTACTATTGTACATCAGCGAAATGTGGGTGTGCCACACATTTCGCTGATGTCGATGATGTATTAAGTCTCATGTAATAAGAGGCGATCCTATTGCCTTCCACCGGGCACAATTCAGATTTTGTGCTGCTACTGAGAATTTCCATATAGAAAAATCCAATAATAATGCTCGACCCGGGAATCGAACCAAGGACCTCAGGCCCAGCAGTCGCGCTTGCGTCCACTAGACCATTGAAGCCGTCAATACAATGTGATGATTAACTTATCTTTGAGATAGCGCTTTAATCATCTCAGTGGACAAGTTACATTAATAAATCAAAGTTCCATTTCGTGACGAGTGACCCTAGCGTCATTATTAAGAGGTTCGAAGTCGTGTTTTTTTTTAAATCTTTATTTAATAATAAGAGGTTTGATCACAAGTGATCATGCCACACCCATTGGTACAAAATAAATCCACTTACAACCCAACTTATAGTCTACGCCTTAAACCTTAATTAACAGTTTTATACAACATTTTAGCCTCATCTGTTAAAGGACCAAGTTGTGTTTCACGAGAGAAACCAATAAAATTCGAAGTATTTTCCGTGATTCGGGTTTCATTCCGTGCCGTATCTATCAAAGCAAAATCTTCTTCGTTACGGCCGTTTGAAATCCGATCCTGTTGAATATACCCACTGGTATTCGTATAAAGACGCAGTGCAATTCAATTTGGGAGGTGAATTCACGGAAATCAAAATAGATGTAACATTCATAGCATTGTTGCTAAAATAAATAAAACTGGTACCTTACTAGCACAAAACAGAAGTGAATGGAAAGAAGACACAGACTGGAATAAATATCAATTATTATTTGTAGAGTTTTTTGAATCCTGGGTTCGATTCTCGGGTCGGGCGGTTCGATTTGGGCTCGGAAGATGGCAAATGGCTGCTATATTACGCCCCCTATTACATGGGACTCAATAACGACATCGGCGATCATATTTTCAAGTTACTCCGATGGCTCAAAATGAGTCTTTGCCTTCAATACAAGAGAACACGATTCAATCGTCATTTCAAAGTTCCCGATAAAACAATAATATAAATGCTTTATATATACAATTGCGGTGTGCTTGTGTTCGTAGTTCTTCTGCTCCTAGACTTGATCGATTTTGATGTGTTTTTTTTTGTTTTAATTTTCCCTATACCTTTCTTTAAAAAAAAAAACGTTGCCCCCCACTAGTATTTCTCCTGTCTCGTGGGTACAGTTTACAAACATACATATCACATGCACACACAACCAGACCCGAAACAACTATCTGTAGATGATACAAATATTTGTTCCGTGCGGGAATCAAACCCGCGACACCTAGCGCAGAAAGCTAATCACTTAGCCACTGCACCAACCGTGTCGTCAAATACCTGGATGATGAGGATCATTTTTAGCTATAGCTGAACTCGGAAGGTGGCACTGTTGTCGAGATCCGCGGGCAAAAAGTAGTTATAGGTACATATATAATTTTTATCTTATTTTAAAACATTGTTGTTCGGATGTGGGTCTCTGCTGAGGCAAGCTTAGTAAACGCCGTGCTGGCATAAAAACCTATGATATTGTAGTGGGATGAATAGTTGAAGAGGGCCTTTGGGGATACCCAAGGTCGGTGGAGGAGGCCAAACAAAGATGGATTATGGAAGGTTGATTCCTCAGCAATGGTTTAAAAAGATTTTTCCAGCCTGGTTCCTTAAATTTTCTTTAAAAAATTCCATAAATCTCATACTTTTTAAACATAAGCAGATAAAAAATATTTCACAGACACATTCATCCAGCATTTCTCTATCCCCCATCCCATTCCGTCGCCATTTTTATCACTGGAAGTTCACAGCTAACACCGTATTGTAATTTCCCATGGGGCCCCCTCGTTATGATGACGTCAGTAATGGACCGGGCCCATGATTTAAGTAATTTATTACCGCTGGATATTGATGTTGAGTAAATAAGGATATTATGAGAGTAATCCGGGTTTTTTTGTTCAGTGAAAATTTTCTTTGTGAGTGAAGTAAGGCCAACAAAATACGCAAACAATTCCCTTGGTATTTATGTATACTTAATTATCAAGACTAGTGGTTGCCTAGTGGCCGAAATTCGACTGTATCAATTTTTAAGTTTGAATATTATTGAGGTTCTTTTGTCAAAGAGTATATAGGTACATCTGTAGTCATTTTTTTTTTTTTTTTTATCAGCCGTTATCGTCCCACTGCAGGGCAAAGACCTCACTACCCTCTTTCCACTCCTGTCGGTTAATAGCTCTCTGTGGCCAATCTTTCGAATAGGTGTCCAGCTCGTCCCGCCATCTCCTTCTGTAGTCATTGCATATATTTTATTTTTAATTTTGTTCTATAACGTCAGTTGCGAGTGACATTGATTTGACATTTAACATTGGCAGCATGAACGTAACGTAAACAACGTGTGTGTGTGTCAAACGCATGGTAGTGTGTAATGTTTTTTTATTAATTTAATGTGCATCTAATGCATATTATATACAAATATTAGCTTTCTGCATTCCTTCTCCATATAAACTTTCACTGTGCCAAATTTCATACTCCTCCGTCTGCGTAATTTTCGTAAAAAGGGGTACAAAGTTTTTGCTTTACATATTAATATAATGATTTACTGATATTTCGGTTTGTGGATTTTTATGCTTATAAAACATAACTATTAAGTATACATAGGTAATTTTTTTTTTTAAATATTTCGAGCTTCGCGATCTCTTTGAAGACCGAACCGAAACCCACCACGGTGCCACGCTGTTAACGGCACTTCACAGAGAGGGGATGATCTACCTACATAATATTTTTTTATTTATACTTAAGGTTTAAACACTAGGTTTAAACAATATTTATGTAAGCTCTCATACACACCAAACACAACCAAAAAATATTCCATTCAAAAGTTAATCGCACTTACACCATATCCATTCTCATATCGGACAAAAAACATATTTCCCTGAAAATGTAAAGCTCTAAAAACAGTATGAATAAAATTTGCCCCAATTGTAAGTTTATACGCGAAAAATGAGACTTAAAAAGGAAAAACGATTTCGCAATGGAGATTACAATGTAAGAAAGTTATTCTCGTGGTGTCTATAAAACAAGCGGGTTACTTTATATGTTATGAATTATTTTAAGAGCGAACATTTACTAGCTGCTAGTATTCAGTTACTAAAAAAAGAAATATAACATAACACAGCATAACGCCAGTATTCCCCGAGGGATAGGCAGAAATGTACTATTGTACACCCACATTTTGCCGATGTTGTTATTGAATCTCACATAATAGGGGGCGATACCTATTGCCATCTACCGAGCACAGTTTCAGACTCCGTGCAGCTACTGAGAACTAAATAAACATAATATGTACAAATATTTCATCATGTTGCACGCTTTAGGTACATGTTCACCGACAATATAACAGATGTTTAAGACAAAATCATCCGTTTAAGAGTATCATTTAGCTGCCGGCTTCTGACAAAATTGTCTTGAAATACGCGCAAAATAGTTGTTTGGGCGTTAACGTTTCTTACATCTAAATCTTAACGAATTAATTTATTTTGATCTCTATCGAATAAACTCTAAAGAAAACAATATCAAAAAAACAAAAACATGAGGACCTAGTTTGTACTCGTAACATATAAAAAAAGAGTAAAATAGCTCATGTTTAGTGGGGTAAAAACGTTAACGCATTTTGTATGAAAACTTTTAGCTAAACTATAGGCTTAACATGGACTTTAAGTATGAGTAATCGCCCATTTTAATTTTAAACATCTGTCATTTTGTTGGTGAACACGACCCTTAGCAGAGCTCTGCTTTGAATGGTCAATCGGCCGAGAAAAATCATGCCTGCATATGCATGAGTCTACACCGCAAATACCTTACATATTTAACAGATGCTCGCTTGTTTCCTAGCCACCCCTATGCAAAACAAACATGATTTTATCTCGTATTTATATGAACTGGCAAGTCGCCCGGTGTTTGTGGGGTGCCTGCATCAGCCGGTGCCATACATTACATGTATTATGATGTATGATAAGATGTTGGGGCTATTTCGCGAGATTGAATGCGGAGAATATTTATTACTGTCTCTTGATCTAGTAGACGTATGAGAACTGATGGAATAGGATTTAATATAGACCTCTATTTTCTTGTAGATGTTACGATAAAAAAAAATTATAAGGTAACGCATATATTCCCGAAGGGTGAGGCCCAGGTGTACCTCCAGATATACCATTCAGGACCGGCGAGGACTCCTCGGTAGTCATCATCAAGACATTCGCGGAGGCTTTGGGATTTCCTGTAGAACTGTTGACCTTTTTTCGTGTCCAAGTAATATGCAACATGCTCTCTCAGCTCCCTCTCTTTGTCCACAGGCATGACCATAACGTCTTGCCGTCTTTAAGACTTTTGTAGATACTCTCCTACTAAGCTTTGTTGGAGGTGTTATCTGAGGGTATATTTGTCTTCATCCAATTTTCAATTATTTTACTATGATTTTTATATTTTTCTTTGATAGTACATGGCCATTTGTATACAATTATGGCGGCGCTAAAAACTAAAATAGTTAAGTATGCAGTTCCGGCGTTATAACACTAGCCAATCGGAACCTAAAGTAAAGAGAACCTTGATTGGAAACCAGAAAAAGTTAAAAATGGGCAGAATTTGTGAACTCAGTGAATATTTTATCAAACCTTACAGCAACCTTTTCTAATATTCAAAACACCGATGGAATACTTTGGGCAACTTACAGCACATAAGCCGTCTTGATCTCCAAGTTTTCTACGTAATTATATTATCCGGATTCCGCCGGTTCTCAGCGGTTCTCTCTGGTAATCTCCGGTTTACCGTCTCTAGAGTTTTGTGGTGATATTTGTTTTAATTTTACGACAACATTCAAGGTTGATGAGATGAGTCAGTTTTATGTGTCACGGTTAGAAGAAAATGTCGGAGAAATTATGGACTTATTTACCTCTTAACTTTTATGGGTCAGTAACAGTGCATGCCAACTATGTAGTGCTCCGGCCATGGCATCGATACTACACGTACAATATGGTATATCTGTAGCCACCAAGTAAGCCGGTTTGTTGTCTCCAAAAACAACAAAGTTTGGATTCAAAATAGTACCTACAAGAATTTTGGCAGGTGGAATTGGACTTCGTTTATGAATCAAACAGTAATGGATTTGTTCATTAGAAATATTATTTTAATCAAAACAACCCTTAGACTGCTACTTTGAAGACAAAACAACCAAATCAGTCTAGTAGGAACATCACTAGAGAATTTTGAAATCTACAATGTAGATTTCAAAAATAGAGAGTAACACGTAGGACTTATACGGACCTTATTGGTAGGATCCTACAAAAAAGCCTGATGTGCAAAACTACTCACAACCGGCATGCATGTATGAAATGATGCATGAATGTAATTAAGCCTAAGGGAAATGTAAAGATCGCACTTATTATAGTTGTACTCTGTTCTTAGCACGTGGCGTTCCGTAGTTTCTGTCTGCTCCCATGGGAAAAGTCGTGAAGTTAGTAGTTTCTGTCTGCTCCCATGGGAAAAGTCGTGAAGTTATGCATGTACTTATGTGGTGAGTAAGATCATTTTAACGATTTAGCATGCCGTAGTGGACAGATTATGCTAGCAGTCAGCGAGTGGTAATGAGACTGCCTATCCCGGGTGCGCTAGACAATCTCGGATATCGAGATTCATGAAGGCTTATTCCTTCCACCCCAAAATATAAGTATGTGCCAGCCTTTGTAATCAGAAGTGCCTCCAAAAATATAAACGGATAAATATGAATATTTGATTCCTATATTAGAAAGAATATTGAAATTTTTAATAATATAATAAAACTTGGACATATAATAGCGTGCTCGAAATCAATTTACGAAGCCCCTGGCAACAGAAACCGATCTGTTCCCATTAAACCGCGGCTCCATCACTCAATGGCGTCATGGCCGATTTTTCCTTAGGAACATTAATTCATTTTCCGTTGTTTTGATTAACGCGGGATTTAAAGCTATGGTTGCAGTGAAAGCGAAGCGCTGTTTCTGTATAAAGGCCTGTGGAAAGCATAGTTAAGACTAGGTAAATACACTACTGCTGTGTTACAACAATGAAGATGGGCGCACTTGGAACAAACAAGCTAATTTATTGTTACTTTATTTATATCTTTACCTGCAAGGTACTATAGAGTCCTACTAGACTACGGACTTTTGGAAGGCGTGCGTGGGGCCGAAGCCAACAGAGGCCCTTTAAGACAGCTTTAATGAGAATGTTGTGGTGACATACCCAGCGATTATCCCTTTATGCACTATAATCTTTATATAAACCTTGAAATTTAGCGACCAACTCGTGTTGGAAACAAGGTAATTTATTTATTTATTTACAATCAGAATGGATTTACACCAATGACAGTAATTAATTCAATCACTTAAAAAGTATTAGAATTTTATTTGTATGATAGGTATTAGTCATTAATAATAAATATTCTTATATGTAGTTTACACTAGACCAGCGGTTCTCAAACTTTTTTGGAGACGGAACACTTTTGGAAAACGAAATATTTGTCGGAGCCCTAAAATAATCAAAAACTGGTTTTATTTGTATTCTTTATCATATTACTTATTAAATATATTAACGTTTGCATCTAATGGGCTGTACAAACATGTTTTTTACTCAATGAAATTGAAATTTCATCAATGAAAAATATTGTCAAGCCTGGCATGAAACTGATGCCAGGCTTGACAGAAGAGAGTAGACTGTGAAGAGAGAGACCAGTATTTTCGCGGAGTCCCCACAGAGACTTTGCAGAGCCCTAGGGCTCCGCGGAGCATACTTTGAGTATGGCTGCACTAGACTGTCTCTGTAGTCTAGTAGTCGCTAGCGCGGCTGCCGAGCGTGAGATACAGGGTTACCAGGTAGCACACGCAGTCTTGAATTAATTGTGTTTGGTAAATGGCAATAGGCACATCCCTTTTTTGCAAGGGACTTAACTTTGGCCTTAATGTGGATGTACAATTATACCACCTTTGCCTAGCCTAGGGAATTACAGGCGTGATGCTCTGTGTATGCTATATTATTGTTATATATACATATGTAGAAGTTGCTCGTGTGTCTTGTGGCAGGTGTATTTAAAAGACAGACTCGGTTTTCTTAGACATGTCTGACTAGAGACAGTCTTCATGATGAAGAGCATTGTCTCTAAGCTAGTGTTATTTCTTATTCTTATGTTTTCCCCGCCATTCGTAACCCTCCTAAGTCCAAATAACTTTCACAAACAAGAGAATTGGAATATCTGAAAGACATACAGATTTCTGGTAGGATCTGAAAATCGTATTCCAGGTATCCTAAAGTAAACACCCGGTTCCACACTTTACGTGTTTTCAATATAATAATTTTAAACATTGGATTTAAGTGTTACTTTTATACCAAATGTGAGCCTTATATTCATAGTAATAAGATATATATTTGGTTGGCTAACAGCTGTTGAGGTTGTAAGATAGCTTTCGATATATTGAACATAACAGCTGTAACGGTTAGGGCCGCACAGGTAGGTGTGCGGACCGTTAGCGGGAGAGGTAGACTAGTAGTGGTAGTAAATTAAGCACAGGTAGTTTATAGAAGTGTTTATTTAGAACTTCCGGCTAGGTCGTGGGTTGGCGTAGGCACTAGTATTGGGTTTTCGCTCCAGGGTAGAAGTAATAGGGTAGAGAGGTACCGTCCCTTAGGGTCCACCACGTAGGGCGACGCTCCGCTACTCTTCCCTGGCTGCCGGTAGCTGGCAGCCACTACAGGGTCCGCTTGGGTATCAGCCAGCCGTAGTTCCGATGCCGTAGCCGTAGGTTGGAAGCGCAGTAGGAAGGCGTGGCTTGAACCCGTAGATTGGCAGCGCAGACTGGAACGTTCACTTGAACCGTAGACTGAAAGCGCTGACTTGAACCGTAGACTGAAAGCGCTGACTTGAACCGTAGACTGAAAGCGCTGACTTGTACCCTGGAAGCGTGCAGAAGGGTGCGCAGGTTAGCGGTGCAGATCATGCAGCCCGCATGCGATGTGGAAGCTCCCCTAGTGGACCCCGAGCGGTGCAGAGGCAGGGAAAAGGAAAGCTCACACATCGCAGCGGTTTACAAGGCAGAGAGAGTGCAATCACAGTGTAGCACAATGACAGATGAGGTTATGGTGCTAAGCCTAAATCTAGCTGAGTGCAGATCGCAATCACATCACAATGATATTGCCGGAGGGCAGTAAATAGCTGAAGGCACATAGTACATTAGGTTTAAAGCCTATTGAGAGCACATGAAGTAGCCCTTGTGCGTGGAGTAACCTAAGACCGCGTGGTCGGTCGAGGTCAACTATACATAATCTCACAATCACGGAGTATTTCGACTAAATCAGTTATCCAGCACACAGCACACACTTAGTTTAACAATTAAATGCAGAACTCACCCAAGATCGGGGTATATTTCCTCTAAACAGAATTAATTACGGAGCAGCCGTCACTCGGTAGCAGCGGTCAGGAGATAAAGGCGGAGTCCAAACGTCAAACTAGGGATGTGAACTTTTGAGTGATGTACAAAACTTACTATTTCGTCTATGATCACTTAGTAGATTGACCATAGACGGAACGCAACGTTACACAGCACCACGCCTGTATTCCCTGAAGGGTTAGGCAGAGGTGTACCATTGTACACCTACATTTCGTTGATACCGTTATTAAGTCCCATGTAATAGGGGACGAGCCTATTGCCGTCTACCAAGCAAAGTTCCAGATTCCGTGCTGCTACTGAGAATTTCCATACAAAAAAACTCTGTCACTTTGCCCGGCCTGGGAATCAAACCCAAGACCTCACGCTCAGCAGTCGTGCTTGCAACCACCAAACCAATGGAGCAGTCATGTTCAACATATTTATTTGACAGAAAGAGATAATTTTTTTTTACTGTAATTAAGATAAAGACCTCGATACAGTCGCGGTCGCAGCCAGACACTTTAGGGGGGGGGGGGTGCACTGAGGCAGTGCACTGCCTCAATATATTAACTTAATTAACACAGTAGGTTAATATCAATCTTTTAGCAAAGTGAATTTCAGTTACTTAATATAACATAAGACAACTTTCGTAAAACTTAAAAAAGTCGACAACCGAACCCGCAACTCAAAGCTATAGGTACAAATCTAAATTAAACAAACAGCTCTAATAACGCTCCCACAGTGTTGCCACCCTAAAATAAACAAAAGAGCGGGGAGTTGGCACAATCACGGATAAAGAATTGTTTTGTACGAGTATTTCTAAAGGATATTAAATGGATGGTCTGGCGTTAACAAAAAAAGGGCTGTACTCTTTGTTTCGTCCTAATTTTCTAAAGGATTCTATTTAATGCGAAATTTGTTCGTGTCAACATGATTTTGGGGTAGATTAGTTAAATTAATTTGGTACTTATGCTTGTTTCTTTAAGTATGGATTTAGGAAAATATGTTGTTTTAGATGACGGACTGGCAATGAGATGTAGTGATATATTGTATAGTTTCTGATGCCGATATCATGGGTGACAAATACCAGAAATGCACCAAAACCATATTTAGAGTCATGAAGAAAGAGAGTTAACCGGCCAGTATTATGATAATGTCATTATTACGATCTTTGCGGGTTCTTGACAAACTGGGAACTGATAGCATGATGAGACACCTCCTTTGATGAGCCGAGGAAGGTATTGGTACAGGTTGTATCTGAAAGGTAAAAAGAGGTTTTGATACAATCTAAATAAGTTCTACTCTCAAATAAAATAAGTCTTTCATACAAGTGGCATGCGGTTCATAAAGACAAAAAGACACTGCCTACCCTACATAACTTAAATAAATATTCATTATAAGATATTTGAGGTGGCAAATCACATACATCATTATTTAATCAACAAGACAACGAACCAAAACCAACATGCAGTAGGTATTTTTGGTGAATAAGCTTTTAAAAATTTCTGCCTACCCTGTCTAAAAACTCTGTGCACGCCGCTCACCGCTGTTTCATACATTATTTTATAACGAAACTAGATCACATCGAATACACTATGGATAAATAAATATATTTTAACATAAAATATACATAATATAGCATCATACCTGTACTCCCCGAAGGGTTAGGCAGAGGTGTACCTACTATTATACATCCACAATAGTCCACATTGCCGATGCTGTTATTGAGTTCGAGCAATAGTGTGCCAGCCTATTGCCATCTATCGGACACAGTTCCAGACTTCGTGCTGCTACTGAGAATTTTCAAAGGAAAAAAGGCAGTAACACTTTGCCGACCCGCGAATCGAACCCGGGACCTCATGCTCAGCAGTCGCGCAACCACTAGGGCAATAAGATAGTCCTATATATATATATCTATACATCTATACATATAAATAAAATTGGAGTGTCTGTTTGTAATATTGAAATAACCGTTTTTTACTACATGCATATGAATATATATACGGTACATACACCAAAATAATATTTTTTACAATTTTTGTCTGTCTGTCTGTCTGTCTGTCTGTCTGTTTGTATAGGCTAATCTCTGAAATGGCTGGACCGATTTTGACGGGACTTTTATTGGCAGGTAGCTGATGTAATAAGGAGTAACTTAGGCTACTTTTATTTTAGAAAAATTATTTTATTTTAGAAAAAAATAGGGTTAAGTGCATTTGGTCTCACAATAAAATACATTGTTAAGTTCCGACATCCACGCGATCGAAGTCGCGGGCACAGCTAGTCCATCATAATTTTAAAGACATAATTTGTTTCCCTCAACCTCAAATCCTTATTAAGTTTTAAGTTTTAACAGAAAATTTAGTTCGTACTCGTATCAATATCACATACCGTGCTTTTTACATACCGTCACAAACCGAGGGTAGATATTTGAATAATACTAAATCAGGCAAGCATTTATTGACAGGCTGCGCCGGTGAGCCGGTCGGGGCTGCACGACTATGGGCGCACAAAGTTTTTGGATTCCACACGCAACTGGCACGGAATTTCCGCCATTACAGTGAATACTTGGAGGATGTGTGAAGTTTTGAAGGCGGTATCTGATCTGATGTTTTGTCGTGTTACAAGCTATCACATGGGAGTCGTTTTTTATGCTATAGAGTGGCAAACAAGCCTATGGTAAGCGGTCACCGCCGCTTATGGACATCTGCATTACCAGCGGTACCACATGTGCATTGCCTACCCTTTTGTAGTCTCTGAGTTACCGCAATCTACTCTATTTTACAAAATTTACAACTTTAGATTTCGGTATTATCGCGGCATAGAATCAATATTAATGAATAATAAAAACATATCATATACTAAAGCACGGATTCTGAAAATGTTCCCGGTAGATGGCAACAGGCTCGCCCTCTGGTCCTCGGTTACATGGGACTCAAATTTTAATATACAATACTAATTACAAAAATGAAAAATATTATGATTATTTAATTTTATATTCAAATGTAATAATGCAAGGTAAGTCTTGTAGGTATATATTAAGATTTAGTAAAATAACATGCCTTGGAAAGGCCATCTAATTCACCAATGTCAATTTCACGGCCCACACATTTTCACGGCCGCAGACTGTGATATTACCCAGCCAGGCTGAAAGTTCAACCATCCTGATTTCGACCAGATAATCTTCAATAGCCTCTAGGTACCGTATCCACCCCATTACCCACATCCCACATACCATCGGCAGTATCCCAACGATTCCCGCGGTCGCGCCAATTAATCAGCTGTGAGATATTGATTAATTAACGGGCGGTTAGCCTGCGGCCGGCCTAACGCCGTCCAGTGTGCGCCTGGACTAATGTGCTGGATTACTGATGGTAATGATGTGGTAATAATGTATGTATTGATTGGGTGTTTGTTAACATTAGGTGCCGAGGTGAGGGTAATGTAGCGAATTTTCGCTGACATTGTGGGCTTATTTTCGGCGACATACATGTGCCTATTATGAATATTGATGTTGACATTGCTTGCTGGAGTCAGTCATTCCAATATACCAACAAGAACGATCCCAGTATAAACATGCTTGGTACGCGTTTAGGGTATGGCTGAGCGTGAAGTTTTGGGTTTGATTTCCGAGTCGCTCCAATTATGTCAAGTCCAAGTATGTAAAATACAATCTTGATGCTATGCTGTTTCAAGCTTAGCATATAAAAGACCACCAAGGTGGACTAATCTCAGCTGATGACGTCATTAAACCCATACATACATACATAGCATTACGGCTGTATTCCCCGAAGAGTTAGGCAGAGGTGTACTATTGTACACCCACATTTCGCCGATGCCATTATTGAGTCCCATGTAAAAGAGGGCGAGCCTATTGCCATCTACCGGGCACAGTTCCAGAGTCCATGCTGCTACTGAGAATTTCCATACGGAAAACCCCAATAACACTGCCCGGCTCGGGAATCGAACCTGGACCTCACGCTCAGTAGTCGCACTTATGACCACTAGACCAATGCGGCAGTAAAATAATATAATTTGACGACACGGCTGGCGCACTGGCTAAGCGATAAGCTTTCTGCACTACGTGTCGCGGGTTCGATCCCGACACGGAAAAAAATATTTGTATGATCTACAGATAGTTGTTTCGGGTTTGGTTGTGTGCATGTGACATGTATATTTGTAAACTGTACCCACGATACAGGAGAAATCATAGAGTGGGGCAACGATAAAAAAATGTTATGTATGAACAAAGTTTAAAGAACTATTTTTTAAATCATAATATATCATACATTCGGTTCGTTGTATGTTATATAGTTATTAAAAATATTGAATTACAAAAGCAATGTTTCATCTGTTAGTGTTTTAATTGGAAAGAGGTAATTGCAGTTAAATTATAATTATGCGGTTTCGAATGGATTTTCACTTCGTTAGTGACTAATTTATACATCACTAGCTTCCGCCCGCGGCTTCGCCCGCGTGGTTTGGAACCCGTACATTTTTCCGGTATAAAAAGTAGCCTATGTGGTATTCTAGACTTATAATCCATCTCTGTGCCAAATTTCATCCTGATCCTTTCAGTAGTTTTTGCGTGAAAGAGTAACAAAGATTCATCCACCCAACCATCCATCCATCCTGACAAACTTTCGCATTTATAATACTAGTAGGACCAGTAGGATTAAGTAGGATTATAATATTAGTAGGATTGTTTGGTGTCCAAATCCCGTTGTTAGTTAGTGATATTATTATTACTGTGTACTGTTTACATATCTCTTTGTTTGACTGTACACCGCGAGCACCTTCAATGGGTATACAAAAACTTGTAAATTTGTAAATTGTGGAAAGAAAAATAGGTCCGCGCGCAGGGAGCGATCCTGCGACCTTTTGGTTCAGTACACCAGGTCTTCTAGCCTCTGAGTTACCGTGATCTTTGCTCGTTATGCCGAATCGTTATTGCGGCGTTATTGCATCTTGAAACTTCTAGTAGAAAATTAGAACCTATGAAATCTGACTGCCTCGTGGTACTAATAGTCGCTAGCGCCACTGCTAAGCGTGTGGTCCTGTGTTAGATTCCCGGGTCAGGCAAAGTGATATTGAGTTTTGCTGTATGGAATTTCTCAGTAGCAGTATGGAGTCTGGGATTATGGCTGGTAGACGGCAATAGGTTCGCCTCCTATTACATGTTTCTCAATAATAGCATCGGCGAAATGTGGATGTACAATAGTACATCTCTGCCTAACCCTTCGAGGAATACAGGCGTGATGCTATAATATGTTATGTTATAAAATATACCAGAATTTTTGCTTACCAAATTTGCAGGTACAATAATGCCCCATGGCTCTGTCATACTGTGAGCGTACTCGTCAGAGAAGGATAGTGAATAGTATATAATATTTGTTTGTATATTTATTTGTTATATGTGATATGTTTACTAACATTACATTCTAAGCATAAGAAATGTTACTAACAAGCTTTTGGGCCCAGTTGCCATGAATAAATCTATACATCTATACATATAAATAAAATTTGAGTGTCTGTTTGTAATATTGAAATAACCGTTTTTTACTACATGCATATGAATATATATACGGTACATACACCAAAATAACATTTTTTACAATTTTTGTCTGTCTGTCTGTTTGTATAGGCTAATCTCTGAAATGGCTGGACCGATTTTGACGGGCAGTCTTCTATTGGCAGGTAGCTGATGTAATATGGAGTAACTTAGGCTACTTTTATTTTAGAAAAATTCTTTTATTTTCGAAAAAAATAGGGTTACGTGCATTTGGTCTCACTAAAAAATACATTGTTAAGTTCCGACATCCACGCGAACGAAGTCGCGGGCACAGCTAGTAAATAAATAAAAATTAAATAATAAATTTGCTAAAAACAACAGTAAAAACAGAAACATATGCTTTGAACTAGACGACAAAACAAAAGATGGCGATGTATTGTGATCCGAAAATAGTGTAGTCGTGTACCAGGAATGTACTACGGATCGCACACGATGCTACTATAGATCTGTCTGCTTGTCTGACGCTGAGAATAAATTTTGAACTACACACCGATTTCTAGTATCGCCAACATTTTTTCTGGACGTGAAGACAGGGGAACAATATTTGTTATCGTTCTTGAAATTTAATATCAATTTAAAAGCTATAGTTTGATTGATGTTATCTATACAAATAAATAAAATTGGAGTGTCTGTTTGTAATATTGAAATAACCGTTTTTTACTACATGCATATGAATATATATACAGTACATACACCGAAATAACATTTTTTACAATTTTTGTCTGTCCGTCTGTCTGTCTGTCTGTCTGTTTGTATAGGCTAATCTCTGAAATGGCTGGACCGATTTTGACGGGACCTTTATTGGCAGGTAGCTCATGTAATAAGGAGTAACTTAGGCTACTTTTATTTTAGAAAAATTCTTTTATTTTAGAAAAAAATAGGGTTAAGTGCATTTGGTCTCACTAAAAAATACATTGTTAAGTTCCGACATCCACGCGAACGAAGTCGCGGGCACAGCTAGTATTTAAAGAATATGACTGCCTCATTGGTTTAGTAGTCGTTAGGACAAACTGCTGAGCATGAGGTTCTGGGTTCGAGTTGCGGGTCAGGCAAAGTGTTATTGTGGGTTTCCTGTTTAGAAATTCTCAAAACACGTAGTCAGGAACTGTGCCCGGTTAATGGCAATAGGCTCGCCCTCTATTAAATGGGTATAACATTATCAGAATTGGCGAAATGTGGGTGCACAATAGTATGACCTCTGTTATTGTGCACCCTGCTCTGCTCTGATAGATATAATCTACCGAAAAATAATCCGATAAATTGTTACGGTTCACAATCTTTCGACAATTTACAATCTCGCGAGATATATTATAATCTAACGGTATTTACAATTTTACGGTGACATATACATATCTTCAAGTACCTAGTGCGTTAGGGATGTAAATGCTACAGGTCGCACATGGCGCTGCCATACCTACCTACATAGATCTTTCTGTTTAACGTTGAGAATATTTTATAACTACATACAAATCTCTAGTTCGGCCAACTTCCCATCAGTACAGAGTTGGGAAAATCCCATGTCAATACTCAAGCAAGAGGCATTAAGCTGAGATGACTAATTGGTTGAAATTTTGCATAATGAAGATGGAAATCTACGATTGTCCTTTTCATTTTTCAGTATCTGATAATAAAAATACTTAGAAGAATATAGTTCTGTCGCCATGCTACGTGGCTACCGCGGAGATTGGGCGGTCTGCGAGGTTAAGCAGCGCTTGCCGCGGTCAGTTCTTGGATGGGTGACCATTTTTCACACATCGAAACCCCTCCGTGCCTCGGAAAGCACGTTAAGCAGTTGGTCCCGGGTGTCATTTAAAAAACTATGACAGTCGTTACGGGTGACAGCAGCCCAAAAAGTCTGACAACCTGTCTAACCTTAGAGTATCAGTAGCTCCCAGTTACTGGGTGGTAGAGGTTAGAAGGCAGTCGCTCCGTGTAAAATACTGATATTCAGCCGCAACCGATTAGATTGGAAGCCGACACCAATGTGGTTGGGAAAAGGCAGGCAGATAATGACTTCTGTCGCCATGAACTATCACATGGAGGTCGCTCATGCCGTAGTGGAGAGATTAGCTACTCAGCAATGACTGTCGACTATCGAGGATGAATGTATTTGGTGCACCAGACGATCTCATGATTCTTGGAGAGTCGTGTAGGCTTTTTCTTGCACCCCGTAGTATGTATATTTAATGCTTTTATAATAACATATACTTACTATAAAAATATTGTGAAGAGTAAAAATAGTATTAGTTTTCATGGAATCCACTTTCGACCGCACACGATCGCGACAGTTGTTCGTCAAACATATCTGTATTGTGACACACTGGTGAGTTAAACAGCCAATCTGTAAACGAAGGATAAAAAAATGTGTTTTTGTAACTTATAAGAAAACATAAAGACCGATTATATTATTGAATGAAACGCTTACACTCAAAAAGGATCACTTCATAACGATAAAAGAAAAACATTAATTATAATTTAATTAATTCTAATCTTTTGACGGCACGGTTGGCGCAATGGTTGAGCGATTGCCTGACGCGCTACGTGTCGCGGGTTCGAATCTTGCACGGAACAAATATTTGTATGACCTGCAAATAGAAGTTTCGGGTCTGGGTATTAATGCACCGCGAGAATTATAAGTTAAAAAAAAAAAATTAATTGAACGTAATTTTTACGTTGCCTCACGCTATTATTTTATCATATATGAAGGTCTAGATATACACCCGGAACACCTTAGCCATTTGTTACAGAAATATTTCATCAATACAAAATCAAACATGCGACACAACCCGGCCAATGCACCAATCGAGCCGTCAAAAATATGTTCTATAAATATACGAGAATACCATATCCCACTGAAAAAAGTAAACAGACGCACCCAGCGTCGACTATTCACAAAAAACCCCTTTCAATTTCAAACTCCTCTACAAAATAACGTCGCACCCAAACATAAAAAAAATATTTACTCAACATTCACTCAAAAAGCGTCCACAAAAACAGCGCGTTGGGCTAACAGAAAAACAGTGTGTATAACGACAAAATTAACTTAAGCTCGTGGCGCCGCTTCTCATTTTATTTGTTCTGAAATATCAGCGAGCGTGGATCATGTCCAATTAGGTGCCGCCCGTCTGTTACCGCTTAAGTAAACTTTTGGATTTATAAAACAAATATGGGTGATTTTATTTTCATATACATGGCACTTTTGACGAGTTGCAACCTGCGGTAAAAAGTAAAAAAAGAGTATGTGTAAATGTTTTACGCGCGTACCACATCTGTCTGCAGGGTTATATTTTTGTTCCTGGACTATCTACTGATTAGAATAGCATCACGCCTGCATTTCTCAAAGGATTATGCAGAGGTGAACTATTTTATTACCATATTACGAAGACTGCTTCATTGGTCTAGTGGTCGCTAGCGCGACTGCTGAGCGTGAGGTCCTGGTTACGATTTCCGGGTCGGGCAAAGTGTAATTGGGTTTTTCTGTATGGAAATTCTCGAG
Source organism: Shargacucullia verbasci (assembly GCA_947562105.1). NCBI lineage: Eukaryota > Metazoa > Arthropoda > Insecta > Lepidoptera > Noctuidae > Shargacucullia > Shargacucullia verbasci. Next base: position 1,715,605 of record OX387297.1, on the reverse strand, counting down.
TCGGAAACTGTGCCCGGTAAATGGCAATAGGCTCGCCCCCTGTTACATGGAACTCAATAACAGTATCGGCGAAATATGGGTGTACTATAGTACACCTCTGCCTAACCCTTCGGGCAATACAGGCGTGATGCTATGTTATTAGCAAGCATATTACACATATGAAGGGGGACCGACGATCCTATTGTCATTTACCGGGGATAATTCCTAACTCCAAATTGCAAAAGAGATTTTTCTAAAAAAAAAAAAACGAATCAATCCTCTACCTGCGGATCGAACCCAAGACCTTACGCTACAAAAAGAATAATAAATTAATACAAAAAAAAGACCAGAAATATTTTTGTCTAGCACATTAGTCTTAGAGTCTAACAAATAAGTCTTAGACACGCTTTATGCTATACAAGACTTAAATATCCAAACAACTCCTAATCTGTTTTAACATAACCCATTTTGATAGTGAAATCCATACTTACCACCAGGGTACTAAACGGCTTCCGCCTCCCACATCCTGCATCAACAACAAGGATACCAAGCTTCAGAAATTTCTTAATGGCGGGTTCAGACGAGGCCAGTGTACTAGCTAGTAAAGAGCGTAGTTTGTGCCACGTTTGGAATGCAATAAAGGGTTGAGAATGGAGTGGTGGGGTCAGGCTGTGTGTTTTACGTTTTTATATTGAGTGGTTTTGTACTTGTGTGTTTAGCTAGCAGAAATTCTTAGTGGATGAGCAGTCGTTTTTCTCTTGTATTAAATATTTTGTGACTTATGTGCTCATTATCTCTGTAGCGTACTGTCTGATGTATGTATTACGTGTTTTGGGATTGCTGTGTTGTGCTCTTTGTCTTTGTGGCATACATTGTGATGTAGGTATTAAGTGTTTTGGAGCTGCTGTGTTGTGCTTATTGTCTTTCTAGCGTATTTTCCGAAATAGGTATTAATTGTAAGTGTATTGAGACTGCTGTTTTGTGTTCATTGTCTCTGTAGGCTACTTTCTAATGTAGGTATAAAGTGTCTTGATATTTTTGTGTCGTGCTCATCGGCTTTGTAGCGTACTTTCCGAAATAGGTATTAATTGTAAGTGTATTGAGACTGCTGTGTTGTGTTCATTGTCTGTGTAGGCTACTTCCCAATGTAGGTATTAAGTGTTTTGAAATTGCTGTGTCGTGCTCATCGTCTTTGTAGAGTACTTTCTGAAATAAGTATTAATTTAAGTATCTAGAGACTGCTGTGTTATGCTTATTATAACTATAGCGTACTTCCTGATATAACTCAGTATAAGTTAACTCAGTAATCTAACTTTTACGGACACCAACCTTTAAAGTATATCAGTGTTTTTTGCAGCTTATACTATAAACAATTTAGATAAATCGGCAATTACGTTTGACCTTTAGATATCGATATCCCCCAGTAATTGGGTTGCAAAGGTCAGTTGGCAGACGCTGCGTGTAAAATAATTACACAGAAAACAGAACAGTATTTTTTTTTAACGTTACATCGCAGATACTAGGATTTCTCTTTAGTGGGTACAGTTCACAACTAACATGTACACCAAAGTAATACAAATATTTGTGCTTTGCTGGAATCAAACCCGCGACACGTATTCCAGTTATTCTCTTAGCCATAGTGCCAACCAGGCTATCAGATGGAAAAGAGCTAAGTTGATGATGCCTGATTTTAGAAACCGCTTGATTTAGCTTAACCGTGATGGTTTAAAAATAATTCTATACTTATGAACTTTAATTAAATTTAAAAAAAAAAAAATTTAGTCCAATATACGAGCCATGTACAGGGGGTTTAATATGGAGGTCGAACGGTATTGTCAATTTTGTTTCAGTGACATTAGTAAACTAAGTTTTCGTAATTTTATCAAAGGCAATTAATAAACCATTAGTTACATTAGTCGTTACAAAAATTTACGAAATTCTATATAAAAATATATATATATATATATATATATGATATATTTAAAAAAAATATACTTTTGCAAAGTAAAATGAAAATCTTTCCATGTTATGGGGAGCATTGTGTGCTAACCTCAAAACATACCACGGTAACTTATCACGCGTACTCTGGAACAAGTTTAGTAAGTTTCCGGCATAGGCGGCTTTGACACCGGATGCCCATACTAAACTAATTATACCAACTACAAGCTCCGCAAGATAGCAGGGAAGGGGAAATAACTTTGTTAGTGACGAGATATTTTCGCGTATGACGTCAGGAGTCCAGTGCAAGCAACGTGTTAGGCTTGGGTCTGGTAATGTAGGGTAGGAATTACTTTCGCGATGTTTCCGACTCGTTAAAGTCTACTTTGAACAAGTTACTTTCAATATCATGGTCTATACGTAAACTAGGTTTTTACACTCGTAAAAATGTTGAGCTTCCCGACGACGCGACGTCAAGATTAGTGTTCATCGCTTTTGTACCCCTGAATTGTTTGTTAAAAAAGCGAGTTGGATTAATTTGGATATTTACAATCTTATACCAAATCATGAGTGGTATTTATCATCGATAGGTATGATGTGGTGCAAAAGAATTTAATTAAAAAAAAAAATAGCAGAGTTAACCTTCGGAATTTCTTCCTTTTTTAACAAAAGACTACTTTGAACGAGCGACTTTCAATAACGTGGTCAATATTTAAATTAAGTTTTACACTCGTAAAAATGTTGAGCTTCCCGGCGACGTTATGATTACAATATACTTCACTTTATCGCCTCTGAACTGTGTTGTTTTTTATATGCGTTAAAAGTTGATTCACTTGCAGATAATGAAATCTAGTTATTAATGGTACCTAATATAATAAAAGAATTGATATGATACAAAAAAAAAAAAATTGAAAGAAGTGACAGATTAAACAATTTATAATTAATATAAACAATTCTTTCCTAATTTTCCTAAGGTTAACTTAGGTTACTTTTACCAAAGATAGACACTGCTTTTTATTAAGAAAATGAGAAAAAACGGTGTTACAAAATAAGATCTACGAAAATACGACTGAGGTTAAAAAATAAGAATAAATAAATAGCCAGATTAAACATATGAATTTTATTGTCCTGTTTTCAAAAAATAATTGTTTTCGTAAATAGGCACTTATGGGTCCACTTTGTATGTAAACAATGACACATTTTCAGAGCTCAAGTTACAAAAATGAACCTATGAAAAAAATCTGTATACGTTTTTAATCTATGTACCTATACATAGATTTTTTAGCAGGTACGATCAACAACTTGCCCACAACTAGTTAAAAGTTATCAGCCAAGGTTAAATACAGCTTAGCAATTAGATTTAATATTATGTTCAGTTGTAACTACAAAGTTGACATAACTTTAATGATATTTTTATTACAGTTAACAAGTTTTAATCTTAGTTTCAAAACTTAATCTCTAGCGTATATTACCTAAAATTGCATCAATTAGTGCATATATGTATTATAATAATTACTTAGCAACGTGTTGGCATTGTATCTATTATTTTATACGACTTTTGTAATTGTTATTATAACACGTGCCAAAAAAGAAAAGTATCGTAAATAGCTGATATAGCTAAGGTATATTCACGAAAGAGTATTGGAGGAGTAGAATAGCACCAATATTGGAATTACCACACCACGGAGGCAAAAGCAGTGGAAAGATTAGCCAGTCAGCAATAACAACCATTGCGACCATCAAGGCTGACTGTCCAGTGTTCGCCAGACGATCTCAAGTAAGATAAGTTCAGTGGTTTAGTCGTGGTAACAAACAGAGAGAAAGATACTTTCAGATTTATAATAGTGTGGATGGATTAGAAAAACACATACTTATCTAGTGATCATTTTTCTATCTATTTATCTTCTGCTTAGCTGTGCAGATATTAATTATGTACAGTGTGAATAACAAAACGTAAAATTGTTTTTACTTTGTTTTCTATTAAATAGAATTTATTAAAACACTAATAATAATTATTATTCACAGTGAGATTAATTTGAAGTCGTTACACAAACTTTAAACATTTCATGTTGTTTATTTTTCTTTGTAATCCTATACATTTCAGACAGTAAATAACTGAATGCAATTATTCTATCTCTATAAAACAAAATATTCGTTTAAACTTTCCTTTAATTTGGCCAAAAACATTTAGTTTTACGGTTTTAAACAAGAAGGATTACTGAAATATCTGAGTGTATTTCGATCTAAAAATATGTCAATAAAATGCGGCATGCGTCTGAGAGCCCTTAGGGAATGTAGATGGTTACATTGCGGTATACAGGATGGCCCATAAATAATACTAAATTTTGGGATATTTTGTTCAAGATTTGGCCGAAGTAGCCAAATTTCAAAATTTTCAGGTTTTACAAAACGATAGAGCTATTGATAAAAAAAATGCGTTGATGTGTTGTTTTTATCGTTCACAATTTTAGTTGTTAATTAAAAATATTGTAAATAAAAAAATAAAATAGTTATATGTAGCTGAAGACATGTATTGCTATTTTTATAGGTCTTTAAAGTGATATCTAGGGCTTTATATACTAAACTATTTGCGGAACACCCTGTATAGCTAGCATATGTCTGTGTATCTGCTTTATTAGTGAGTAGTTAAGATTTATGAACATTGGGTAAACATGGAGTTATTTTCAGATCTTCAGACTGTTGTTAGAAATGGCGCTACGTTATATTGTGGTAGTGTTGTATGTTTTTGTTATTGTATAGTTTCAAAGTGGAAACAAAGATATGGCTCGTTTACTTGAGTCAACAAAACGTCTAAGATGCACTTCTGTGTTTGTTCACACTGGTACTAGAGTCAAGAGATGGTTATTTAATTACATTGACTGTTGTTATATTTAACATACCATAGCATCACGCCTGTATTCCGTGAAGGGTTAGGCAGAGGTGTACTATTGTACAGCCACATTTCGCCGATACCTTTATTGAGTCCCATGTAATAGGGGGCGAGCCTATTGCCCTCTACCGGGCACAGTTCCAGACTCCGTGCTGCTACTGAGATTTCCATACAGAAATACCCAGTATAGTACACGGTACGTCATAGACCTTTCTCAGTGTCCTACCCATCTCTTGGAGAGTGATCTGTGTACCCAAATGTTCGGCTTAAGTACGAAGTGACTGTGCCATCTCGCATACAAAATTGGTCGCTTTGTTTTGCCGCGTGAACTGAATAATATAGTTATTTTACCGGTAATTTCTCTTGATCAGTACGTTGGATGTTGCTTTGAATGTTTGAGATATATCGAGTCTTTTGTACGGTAATGAAGTCATCAATAAATAGAGGGGAACGTAATTGCGAATTTGACTGCCTCATTGGTGTGCAGTGGCGTGCGGTTCATACAGACAAAAAGATACTGCCTACCCTACCTAACTCAGATAAATATTTATTATAAGATATTTGAGGTGGCATAATCACATACAACATTATTTAATCAACAAGTCGACGAACCAATACCAACATGCAGAAGGTATTATTGATAAGTATTTTTTTAACATTTTCTTCCTACCCTGTATAAAAACTCTGTGCACGCCGCTGTTGGTGTGGTCTGAGTGACTGCTGAGCGTGAATTCTTGGCTACGATTCCCGGATGTGGCAGTGTTTTTGGAGTTTTCTATAGGTATGAAAATTCTCTGAAACTGGTACTCAATAACGACATGGGTGAAATGTGCGTGGGTAGTTACAGCTCTAGTACCTACCTACCTCTGCCCATCCCTTCGGGGTATACATTCGTGATGCTATGTTATGTGTTATTTCGGTATAATTCGGTGACACATGTCTGGAATGTGTGCCTCCCACCCACATACTAAAATTTAGGTTTATAGTCAAGCATCATTCAAATGAGGGAAATGGGTTGTGGTCGCAGGCTTTGAGCACATAATATAAATTTTATAGATGACGTAACCGACATAGCTACCGCGCAGATCAGTCCATCTGCGATTGTTGCGGTCAGTCCTTGGATGGGTGATCGAACTCCAAAATTCAAGACCCCTCTGAGCCTATGAAGCACGTTAAGCAGTTGGTCGCAGGCGTTATACGAATACCTATGACAGTTATTATGGGTGTCAGCAGTCCATAAAGCCCGTCAACTGATCATATCTTAGAGTATCAGTGTCTCCCAGTATTTGTGTGGCGGAGTTCAGATGGCAGACGCTCTATATAACATACTAGCTTCCGTCCGCGGCTTCGCCCGCGTGGTTTACGAAGCCGTACATTTTCCCGGGATAAAAAGTCTATGTGCTATTCCAGACTATAATCTATCTCTGTGTCAAATTTCATCCAGATCCGTTCTGCCGTTCTGGCGTGAAAGAGTAACAAAGATCTATCCATCCATCCATCCTCACAAACTTTCACATTTATAATATTAGTAGGACTATATTCAGTCGCATCTGGGTAGACTGGGAGCCGGCCCCAACGTAGGTAGGAAAGGGCCTTGTCTCCAGTTGCAGTTCAGGTGTTATTTATACAATACACTTTTTTACCCATCGGCAACAAAGACACAAAATAAAAAAAATATATATGAACAAAGGACGATCTTATCGCACTTGACGTTTTCTGCCATAACCATGGGAGTGGGATGGACAGATATGAAGGTCAAAGAGAAGGGTAATTTAAGGTAAAGCTTAGGGGTAATTGTGGCTTGTAAATGTATGAACAAGGTACCTAGCCTCCTTGGTCCTAAGGTCATGTTGAAATGGTCAGTGGTCATACAGGTATCGAAAAATCATGGCCGATATCGTCCTACCTTTGAGAAATTCTAGTAATATCCCATTCAGAAATATTTTTACTTTAAAAGCTCGAAAGGCAACTAGTGGTTTCACGGAGCTGGGTTTTATTGAATCAAGGCTATCTCTAATTCCTACAATTTACGTCAAAGTGCACTAAAATAGCCCCTTTTAAATTCTGAACTAGCTTCTAAAATAACACGTGTAAATTACCTTTTAAAAGTCTACAGTTTAACATGAATTAATAAAAGTAAAACAGTCAAATTCTTGTTTTTTCATTACAAAGAACTTCGAAATTCTTCACTTAAGATTTTTCACTAGACAAGCTAGAAATACCTAGCGATGAAATATCTCTGCGGGTGGAAATTTCCGAGGCTTTAATACACAATAGAATTTTGTTGAAGTGTGAGTGTAGTCAAATTGTCTGTGAATATGTAGACTACACTATACTGCAAAGTATTACTTAAAATAAACCGAACTTACAAATAACGTAACGCGCAAAACTTTTTGTTGTTTTTTGTTCATCATTTGCCTAGTAATGTTCTCACCCATGTTGGGAAGCGGCCTTGTCTTTGAGAGACTGGGCTTTACGCGAATCTAGTGCAGATTGGTCGATATTTTGCTGTAACAAACGGTCCAGAAGAAATACTGTCGTGACGTGTGAACTAACTGCGTCATCGCAATAACATAGTCTATTCTGTACGAACAACTAACAACGGCTCCAGAGGCGATATTTGTGGGTGATAGTCAGCGGCGTGCACAGAGTTTTTAGACAGGGCAGGCAGAAAATTTTAAATGCTTACTTACCAAAAATATATACTGCATGTTGGTATTGGTTCGTCGTCATGTCGATTAAATAATGATGTATATGATTTGCCACCTCAAATATCTTATAATAAATGTTTATCTGAGTTATGTAGGGTAGGCAGTGACTTTTAGTCTTTATGAATCGCACGCCACTGATGATAGTAGTACAATAACTGTCAGAGCTAAGTCTTAGATATTTAGAAGAAGTTTTCCAAAAAAATAATGAATTTTTGGATAACACACGTAGTTCAACTATGTCTACTCTATCAAAACAGCATCACGCCTGTATTCCCCGAAGGGTTAGGCAGAGGTTTACCATTGTGCACACACATTTCGTCGATGCTATTATTAATATGCCCATGCAATAGGGCGCGAGCCTATTGCCAACTACCGGGCACTGTTCCAAACTCCATGCTGCTACTGAGAATTTCCATACAAAAAAACCCGATAACACTTTGCCCGAACTGGGAATTGAAAACCAAAGACTTCATGCTCAGTAGTCGTGCTCTATAATATCCCTGTGACCCCGTATATGTTTGTTCGACATATACACATATTTATATTGTGAATTTACACTTTAACAGTAACTCCAAACAGTTATCGGGGCCAAAACTTAGACATCAAACTACAACAACTTGCCTCTTGATTAAAGTGACTGGCCATCGACTTAGCGACTGAAAACCTGAAATTCGATAAACTTTCATCCTAACTAGTCAAACTCTTGTCTAGATAGCTATAGACGTCTTAATTGCTTTATTATACTGAAACTTTCAGCCAGTAAATAAAGCTGAATTACATGACTGAAATTTAGATACCTACCTTTAATAGAATGCTAATATTTTGCGCTGCAATTAAAATAATCTCCGAGCAATTTATGTGAGTGAAGATTTACTTAATTTAGAGAGAGCAAATTTTGTTCGTGAGATCGATTTTAAATGAATTCGTTAGATAATGAATTTAAAGGTCGTTTGTTATGTCAAAGTTAAGAGCTAAGTATCACTTCTTTGTATTTTAATGCAGTTTTAATTGTAAATGGAAATAACTAGGTATTTAAGGGGAGGATAAAAAAAAAATATGCACAACGACAAATAAATCGGTCTTTTAACAAGGTTCAAATTTAACATAACATCACGCGTGTATTCCCCGAAGAGGTAGGCAGATGTGTAGGTATATTTTAAGCTCCATTTCGCCGATGCTATTAATAAGTCAAATGTAATAGGCATCGAGATTTCCATATACCGGGCGCCATTCCAACTCCAGGCCGTTATTAAGAATGTTTGTAACAGAAAAACCAATTATCATTTCCCCGGGATTACACGCTCAGCGGTTCCGCTTGCGACGACTACACCAATGAAGCAGCCGAGTATATCTTAGGCACCTTAAGTTACGTAAATCTGACGTGAACTCTTTCCTTTTTCGTTTTCAAACAAATGACAAAGACCGAGGTAAAGCTATATAGGATAATCCTTGGATCGTCAACCTTAGGATCTTTAGTTTATTAACACTGTTGAACCTTGCACCATTAAATATTAGTAACATTAATTAGTAATTAACATATAAGTCAACATGCTATTAGCAAATCTCGCAATTTGCCGTTTGTCTTTCATAAATTAACTCGCGAGTCCTTGTGTGACTTTCATTTGCAAATAATAACGGTTTGAATATTAAATCGGTTACACACCGTCAATATTGTTTGATGGAAGTTTGTGGATTGGAGTGCAAGCACAAGTATGTACTATGGTTGCCCTTTCTCTATGTTGATCAGAGATACATAGAAGAAAAGTTTCCAGTAATGGAATTGAAAGCCTTACCTTTTTTAATCATTTAAATATGAGGCCATGAGAACCATAGTGGCCTAACTAAATTTTTTTCAATATTGAGTTTGTGATTTCTTACAGTTAAAATTAATCATTTTGGTTTCCACCAAAATGGTTTCTCCAGGGTGGCCTAAAAGTGATACGATAAATATTCAGTAGATTGTTAAAATTGATCATGTTGTTAAAAATGTACTTAGGCCACTATGGTTCTCATGGCCTCATATAGGCTCAATCACTGGAATTTTATGACCTGTGTCGGATTGCTGTTATTTTGTTGAGTGGGGGCGAATATTCCTCCAGCTTTATATTTTAATTTGACACTGCGTGTTACTGGTTTTTGTATTTATTCCGTAGTGATGTCCAGTAGTCGAAATTAATTGAGAGACCTTTTAAATGATTGTTAAAATAAAAAAATCCGCTAGTTAGCGTGGTGCTCAATTAAATTTATGGCAATCTATTAAATAATATTTATAACAATTAAAATATTTTTCGGTTCATCATCATCATCATCATCAGCCAAAAGACGTCCACTACTGAAAGATGGCCTTGGATTCTGAATACCAGGACTTAATATCGTCACGCCAGCGTTCTCGTTGCGTTCACCTTTTAAGCGTATTTTTTTACAAAAGCTTGAGTAATGTGCTTTGTCAAAATTATGGAAAAAAATCATATCAGATACAAACATTGAAAGACATTCACTCTTAGACATTGAACAATAATATTGAAGTGGATGGAACCTTTTAACTAAAAAAACTTTCATATTTTCATTCTACACACTTTGCTACGCATTTTGAGACACTAGAACATCGTTCGAAAAATATATTTTTATTTTAGTAGTTTGTTAATGAAATTAAATACCAAAGTTTTTAACCTTATAATGCTCAAATAAAACCATATATTTATAAATAAATAACCGTCTATCACGTTTTCCCAAATCGCTTGCTAAAATAGGTATGTTATTACTTCGCCAAATGATGGGCGTAAAACCAAGAAACTTGGTTACAGAGAAGGTCAAATACATAGCTCTCATATTTACTGACAATTTATTTTTTGGAGTGACCAAACAATTATCTTTTCGACCTTAATCTGCTTATATCAAATAGGTTATTAAGGTTTTTGTATAATGTTTTATCTTTAGGAATAATTCCTGTATCGTGGGTGCGTTTACAAATACATATATTCACATATACAAAGACCCAGACCCGAAACAACTATTTCTTGGGTGCGGGAATCGAACCCGCGAGACGTAGCGCAGCAGTCAATTCTTCAACCACTGCGCCAACCGTGCCGTCCATAAAAGGTATATTTTTGTTATTTCTATCCAGTATGTTGATTCTTAGTTTGTAAGTTTCATATTATTTCACTGATCTCGGGTCTCGATGAAGTAATAAAATTATTATTTATGGATATTTTACCTACGCACGGCCAAAAACTTATTTTCTTTGTTGTAACACAATCACTGAATTAAAATTCAACCAAGGTTTATTCAAAGTTACTTATAGCTGTATATCAAACTATAGGTGTGTGACATGAGGAAAATCAAGGAATACCCAATAATAGCCAAACAAGGCACTTTTTTCCTGCAAAGGTTGGTAAATTCTGAGGTTCCGACTGTGACACAATGGGAATCATAACAATCTAAGTAATAATCCCCACCAAATCAAACCTGATAGTTCGCGCCGGCCATTACGTGTAACGATTCCCGCCAATTATTTCGCGCGCAGGCAGCCATATTGTCCGCCATATTGGATGCGGCTATCGACGATTATTATCTTTTACGATTACTGCGATCCCGAACGATGCCCGAATCAATTTTAATATCGGTTATATTTGCGACCAAAATCGACGATTTAAATGCATTCGTAATAAAAACTCTTGTAGAGTTTGCATGTTGTGTGTATAAAAATTGCGCCGCCATTTTGTTTAATGAAATATTTCGACATGGTTCTGTTATTGTTCGTAATTGGAATTCTGTTTCATTTACTCGTAAGTGCTTTGAAGTTATACTGTTGGGTGTGTATTATCCTTTTCGTTCATGGAGGAGTTTTAAAGTTTTCATATCGATGTCTGTCAGTTATTTTATTAATTAATTGAATGCTTTTGTTTCATGTGTCAATAATAGCTTCGTACTGTTTACAATTGTTTATCAGTTATTTTTATCTGATTTTTCAACCATCATGTTTGTATCTAAATATAACGTGAACAGTAAGGTATTTTACTATTTTTCTGCCTTTTTCCAAGATTTCAACATGAGACGGGGTGCGAAGAGAAGGGCAGGCGTGTGCCGGACTCCTACCGGCTAAACTCACCACGGTGGTCCGCCTAGACACCGTATGATGGGCTTCGGGAACTCTTAGAAGCAACACGGTGCCACGCCGTTAAGGGCACTTCCCGGAGGGGTTGACGCTGGATTCTGTGCACGGGACCACTCCGTGTCGCCGTCTTTTCGGGGGTCGCTAGACGAGAGCGCGCGGTGTCCCCACTCTGCGCGCTAGCGACCCCTAAGGCCCCCCGCCAAGATATGTACCGCGGTAGGCGGAGAACATAACCTTTTTTTTTTTTTTTTTTTTTTTTTACGGGGGGAATTCCTCATGGACTACCTTCGCCTGGGGAAAGGCGGAGGGGCGTGCCGGACTCTTACCGGCTAAAACCACCCCGGTGTCTCCTCGCACGTGCGCGCGGGACTGCGGGAATCCAAATTCTTCCGCAGCCCCACACTATTGCTGGCCCGGTCTGCCCGGGCCTCGTCTCCCGCACGGGGTAGTGAGGTGTTCAACTACCCCGTGCATCGCCTCAGAGGCGCGTGCCGACACCCGCGCGCGCCTCCACCTCGGGTCCATCGAATAGGGGGCGGGGACTTCCCCAAGTCCCTCGCCCCTGGACCCATTCATGGGGGCCGGAAAAATGCGTTGTCCGCCCTTCTCCTGCGCCCGGTGCGCCTTCTGCGGCCGGGGAAGGGAGTCGAGATCTCCCTCTCCCGTTCCGCAGTTTCCTTCTGCGACATCACGTCCTCGCAGAAGGACACCACCGCGTCCCACGACTCTGCGCTACCGACCATCCTCCGCACTACGGCCGGCAGCGACAGATCGCCTCCTACTTCATTTGTGAGGACACGGCGCTGCTCCTCCCAAGCCACACACTCGGCGAGCGTGTGTTGCGCCGTGTCCTCCCCGCAATGGACGCAGTGGTGGCACCGAGCGTCCGGCTCCCTGCCTATGCGGCACAGGTACTTGCCGAAGCAGCCGTGCCCCGACAGCACCTGCGCCACCCTAAACGACAGGGAGCCGTGCTTTCTCCCGAGCCAGTCGTCGAGTACTGGCCGGATCGCCTCGACGGTAGCGAGGCCGGCGGTAGGGCGCAGAAGCCTTTGCCGCCATTCCGCCACCAAGACCTGACGGAGCTCCTCTCGGCGCAGCGCGATCTGCCGCTGCACCGGCCTTGAGCCCCGTGCCCGCTCTTCCTCGCGCCATCGATATAATGACGCGAGTACTTTCGCCTCTAGGTCCCAGGGCGGGGATCCGGCCAGGACGCAAGCCGCCTCGTAGGAAATCGTGCGATACCCAGGCGGAGAACATAACCTAACCTAACTATTAAAGCCTAACTATTTTCATCCTAAGAAGAGGCCCTTGCCCAGCAGAGGGACGGTAATGGGCTGAATTTATTAATTTTCGAAAAACCCATGGCGATGATTTAAAACGAAATTCTGGACACTTATCTATAACAAATCGAGCACTATTCATTCGGAAACGCTTTCGTATAATAACAATATATAACATATCCCATTAATATGCTCCTATATATTTTATTCGCAAACCGTTTATATATCGGTTTAATATTTTATTTCCAAGCCATATAAAATCATTACCAGGGGCGATCTATCATCGCCGTCGCAACGATGCATCGACGCGTGTTTGAAATCGGTTCCCATGCCAGATATAAAATATGAAATATGTGAATGAAAGCATATCTTATATGTTCATGTAGAGTGAATTATACCTACTCATTCTGCTAGTAAGATAATTTATAGTATAGGTTTAAAAAATATAGTGATGGCAATAGGCTCGGTGGGTGCAAAATAATAAACTCACAACGGTGGTTCGCCTCGACACTATATGGTGAGCTTCGGGAACTCTAAGAAGACTGCACCGAAGTCCACTAGGGTGATACGCCATTAAAGGCATTTCCCAGGTGGGTGGAACCCTCGTGCACGTCCCGGGGGAGACTGTAGAGGTTATCGTTACCCTCGCTTGATGTTGTGCACGGCGACACGGGACCACACCGTGTCTAGTGACCCCCGTCTTCTCGGAGGTCGCTAGACGAGAGGTCGCAGAGTCCGCACTCTACCTAACCTACCTAATAGTACCTACACTTCTGCCTAATTCTTCCGTGATACAGGCGTAATGATATGTTAAAAAATATAATCAATATAGTGTTCAAACACTCTAAATACAATTTTTCTTTTTATATATTTTGTAAGACTAATACAAAGTGTGATGTTTCCATTGTGCCAAAACTTTATAAATATATGATTATCGTAGTCTAGTAGTAGTGGCTATTTTAAATTATTGCCTGAGACACAAAAAATCCTTCTTTAACAAAAACTTCACGCGATCCGAAACATACCCCACTACTCTTGTTCGACGAAGCGTTATTTTATTTCCGAGCCATATAAAGTCATTACCAGCTGCGATCCGTCATTGCCATTCCCGAGTCGCATCGACTCCTGCGCATGTCGCCCTGTCACAGTAAACTACACTAATTTATGGAAGCCACTCGTCATTCTACTGTTTATTTTTCTTTGTCACTCGTTTTGAATTGGAACTAATTTTTAATGGTGGTTGGAAAATACAAATAGGATAAAAGTAAATTGGATCTTGATTTAGATGTGGCATTTTAATGTCTTGAGTTCGTAATTAGACTGGAGTGAATTCTTACTCGTTTTCATCTTCTTCGATTTCTCGCTTTTTTCCGGTTCACTTTACGTAGCCAACAGACCGTACGACAGGATTCCAGAGCGCCTCGGCAGGTTGTTCTGAAAGTAAAAAAGAGAGGGTAGTCTTTCAGATTATTTATTCATATACGGAACAGTACCTACCTAATATGAATGGATAGAACAAAGTACTTTCTTCGAACAAAATATCTATTTTTTTTGTTTATTATATACATATATAACCCAAACCCGGAACAACTATCCGTAGATCATACAAATATTTGTTTCGTGCGGGCCTCGAACCCGCGTCACGAAGGGCAGGAGTCGATCGCTCAAACACAGCGGGAACCGTTTTATTGATTTCATGGAATGGTTTCAAAAGCTCATTCACTACACTTACATGATTTAATTTTTACCCTGTATATATTGTAATATGACTCGCTAGAAAAAGATAGACTCACTACAAACCAAGGATAAGCAGATTATCCGTCTCATTCTTCTAGTGGTCGCAAGCGCCTGCTGAATGTGAGGTCATTTTCAATTACCGGGTCGAGTAGTTTTATTAGGTTTTTCTGTAGGGAAATACTCACCCCCAAAATTACGTTAAGCTAAATAACGGCATCGGCATGTGTGTACGGTAGAACACCTCTGCATAACCTTTCGATTGCGGGGAATATAGGCGTGAAGCTATGTTCTGTTACGTATAAGCAGATATGTAGTTAACGACGTCATTCACGTAAACTCAATGTTGTTTCACGGTCGCCGTAACAGACGCTTCGTGAGGAAATTGCAAAAGTTTTCTGTTTACTGTTTAATGTTGTGCGCAGTAACAACGTTGCATCGGACGTGACAATGTTCCAGGAGTAGGCGACCTTTAAAGACATCATTAAGTATTTTATATTTTAGTTAAAACCCTACTTCCTACTAATCCTACTAATATTATAAATGCGAAAGTTTGTGACGATGGATGGATGAATGGATCTTTGTTACTCTTTCACGCCAGAACGGCTGAACGGATCTGGATGAAATTTGGCACAGAGATAGATTATAGTCTGGAATAGCACATAGGCTCTTTATCCCGGGAAAATGTACGGGCTCGTAAACCACACGAGCGAAGCCGCGGGCGGAAACTAGTATTAAAAATGTGAAAGTTTGTGAGGATGGATGGATGGATCTTTGTTACTCTTTCACGCCAGAACGGCTGTGCGGATCTGGATGAAATTTGGCACAGAGATAGATTATAGTCTGGAATAGCACATAGGCTACTTTTTATCTCGGAAAAATGTAAGGGTTCGTAAACCACGCAAGCGAAGCCGCGAGCGGAAGCTAGTGTGTTATAGTTATTAATTGAAGTAATTTCTTTACCAAAAATAGCACGTATTTTTTGTATCTCACATATTCGGCTTCATTTTAACTTTTGGTAAGCTTTTGATTTCTTCACGCTGCATTATGTATTTTTGTTTTTAATGAATTCTCTTTTTTGATACTTAAAAAACCCATTGATTATAATCATGTATGCATGTTGTCTGCATATAGCCCGCCCCAATAAATAAACCTGATATTTCTTCTGGAAATTTGTGGTAAAATTGGGCTCGACTGTAGGTACTTGACGTAACATGTTCTAATTTTCTCCCTTCAGCTCATTTAATAATTTATTAAATGCAAAAATGTAGTAAAGAAAGTCTCAGTTTTCAAACGAAATTCATTTTACACCTCATTTAAGATTTAAATTCAATAGCTGCGATTCTGTTTCCATATAACAAAGCTAAGATTATAAATTATGTAGGTACCTGAAACGTTAGAACAGAACAAGTTCAAACACGTTCCTCGTTTGAAATGAAGACTTTGCCGTCAATTATGTGGCAATTTAATTTTCATTTGTGAGACGCGTGGCGTCAACTGTCGCTATGATGAAATAGTAGCCAAAGATGATGTAATTAAACAGAGGAGACATGGAAATGAAAACCAAAGCTACCGTGAATTTTTTCTCTATTATATTGGATATTGGTGATTTTAAAGAAACTGCAGATTGTCGACCATTATTGGCACGTTTTTCCTTCTCTTTCCCACCCCCTATCGTTTTTCTCTTAAGATTGTTTGCCTTCCTTTTTAACAAAACAGTTGAAGGTCAGATTTTACACATAACTACCCATGTGAATTCCGTAACTTATAAAAAATCGAGGATTACTCAGTGTTTTCATGGTACATTACGGTTAACTAGTTACTTGAAAGAATTTCATGCGATACCATCGACGAGACGTTCCATCTCAGTCAGGGCCCATAAAGTTTTCACTGGCGATAAAAATATACACAAGCTAACAAGAAATTATGCCTACAAAGAAGAGAAACTTTGTGATACAAGTTAGTACATCAATTTGCCACACTCCATTGACCGAAAGTCCATCATCATACTTAATAGCCATGGAATATAAGTTCAGTAATCTATTTTTTGCCAGAACTAAAACTGGATGAGTAGAAGGTCAGTTACACAGACAAAAACGCAACTTTTTGTTCCTAGTCCAAAGTTGTAGAGGGTTATAATGTAGTAACTATTTTCCGGCAAAATGGACGGAGAGAATGGGTTATCGGGTTTCCAGAAATGTCGGTAATGTGGTCTAGTTTTTGGGCCTTAACCACCATGAATATTTGGTCTAATGGTGGACTAGGCTTGTGAGCGAGAGGCGACCAAAGACTGGAATAAGAATGTCAGATGTTCAGTGGTCAGGATTATGCCATTAGAATGAAATCAAGGGAGGTTTGCATCGAAACCGCGACGAACCAATCAACAAATACTTGATAAGTCGTGAAACACTTTTATTGTCAATCTGAAAGACATGATGACGACAGTGAAATATCTTTTTAGGGTGCATGGAAGAGTCTTAGTTGGTCCGTATAACCCGGCAGTCAGCCACTTTGCAAGTTGTCAGCAAGGTTGATCTTTCCATTACTTCACGAGAAATTTCCTTGTCTTGTGCCCCGACAGAAGATTTTTTTTATTTAATAAACAGCAAAATTCTTTTTTCGCGTGTGATGAATAATATCTTAGTAATATTTTCACATACCACAGACAAAGGTATATTGTAATATCATCGTCGCGTCTGCGACTTTACGACGCCATCTCATCAACATAAACTTGCCTTACAATCGCTGTATATGTATGTGACACATTTGTCTCCCTGACAAAGTACATTCACGGCCTAAGGTATGCCGTGGCTTAAGTGATATTGCACGTAAGACTTTCAATCTTACAAACCAAGAAATTGAGTTGAATTTTCGGTGAGGAGACAACAGAATCGTCATGTTAATAAAATCCGAACTTGTAGTAGACAAAGCGTTAATTAAGGAATGAGATTTAGAGTGTAACGCTGGGGATTTTTAGTGGGTTTTAACCTATTTCTGAATTGAGGACGTTGCTATGGCAACCAATTAAATGTGTTGATTCATATTTTGACCCTTTACTACTTAATTGAAGGGTTAAAATGCCCCGACTTCGATAGGTTATTATAGGTTAACAGATCTAAAACCTCGTTATCAATTTAAAGGCATGATATTATCTTACGATGGGCGGCAACATCGTCGTTTTTAGACAAATATTACCATTTTGCGATGATATTTGCCTGGCAACCAGTATCACGCAAACGTTCTTTGTGAGAGCTATCTGTGAGGCCGTTCATGCAAAGAAGTAAATAATTATGAACGAAAATAATTGTTTTAAAAGTGTATGCCACATTAAAACATTTTTAATGAGGGCAAAGGGCTTTCAAATCTACCTATTGTAAGCGATTACCAGTAGGCATAAAGTTTGCAACACTAGAGAATCGGTGGCGTTGCCAACCTTTTGTGCCCAATTACCATAACATAAAGTATAGACACATGTTACATCTAGGTTCTAAGGCACTGAACACGCACTCGTTGCTACATTTAGGAGCTGACACCATACGTTACTACAAATAGTGTCAATGCAGTACTTAAAACGTTTTTCAAGGAATCAAAGCGATCACAGTTGAAAAGCCTAAGCTTAGCCTTGTAATCCGAAGCAGTGCCGACGATCAAGTCACAAGTAATCAAGCTAACATAGATAAAAAACAATATAAATTTCTTTATTGGGTTAGGTACATCGCTGCGGTAAATCACCCATTTTATTGTTACCGAAAAATATTCGCCTGTGTTCAGTGAAATAACTTAATACATCACTGTCGTGGCAAGTTGGTATGTTTTGATTGATTGAGGCGACTCTTTACTCCCAAGCGGCTCGTGTTGTTGCAAGTTTTAATATACAGCTGTTTGGTAAAGTGCTAGGATGGGCTTGTTTCTATTTGTGTAATTTGTTGGTCACGTGATGAATATTGTTGGATTTCCGCCATAATATTAGTAGATAGAGAAGACCCGCGTACGTCTTAAAACTACGGCCAGACACCGAAGGACGGGCAGCAGCTCAGCAGTGGACGTCTTCTGGCTGATGATGATGATGATGATGATTAGTAGACTTAGTAGACTTGGGTTACAATCGTTTCTTCATAAATTTAGGTGTGCCGAGAGCTTCCAATGTCTTGGCAACCCATCTAGGAGAAGTGCGTTAAAATGTATTATATGATTCAAATTTATTTCGCTAAAGGTTGGCAGTATTATAAAAGGACGAGCAAATATTTCCTTCATTTGTATCATATTAACTTTTTCAAATTATACTAAATTAAAAATAATTGTATTATATTCAAAATACAAATTTTGTTATTGGTGGTAATAATTATGTGCTCGTTAGTCAAAAAATTTAACATCATGTCACGTCACTTTGTCCGAGGCGGTTGTGACGGAAGGAGATGATCAATAAAATCATAAATAATACTATTTTAGGTGCTATAAATTTTTATATTTAAAATTAATGACCAATTACTTTTCAACATGCCACTTTATTCAATATTGTTTACATCTTTTTCTATTAAAGTTTCGTTTTCAGAAAGTTCTTTAAACCCATATTTTCTGATCTCCCCGCTACATAGTCAAAATACGTTTACTTACTAGGAGTTTGCGTCGTAAGTTCGTAACGCATATTTAGGAGTTCGTACCCCAAGTTTTTTGACGACGTACAAACTTTTTGAAATAATGAAAGTTCATTTTTGCCGAGTTCGTGAAATTGTACTTTGGGAAGTTTTGAATATTATTAGGTTTTATTAGACGCTGTGGATGTGAAGTGTGTATGAGGGTAGGCGTGGAATTACAAAACTTATGGTGGGCCGGATATGGGGTGTGTTTTGTGAACGTATGTTGGCCACTCCTATTCTTTTATTCTTGGAGACTGTGTTTATCGAGTGAGTTATACTTAATGCTGTGATAAAATCACAATTATTGTGTATGTTTTAAATGATACTGCCTTATTAGTTCATGGTTGGGATGATCCTGGGACCTGGTATATATTAACATCACATTAAAGTTATATTTCTCTTTGCCTTGCTACGATCGACTGGACCAATAGCAGCGATCGACCGGTCGATCTTGATCGACTGTTTGGCCACCCCTGGTATGTATGGATACAGTGCCAGGAAAATACTAACGTGACGCTATAGGGCTGTCCAAAAAATCATTTTAAACGAAATTTAATTAAATAACTAGTTCAAAGATATCTACGAATAATTAGTTAAAACATCAAAGCGGTATTTAGTATTAAATGGAACTAAGAATTAACTTGCCATACGCACGAGATTGAATTAACACTTAGCTTTCGAGCTAATTATCATAAAGATAAAGAGATAATTACATTAACAGATTTAAAGGGACGGGATTATTAGGCAATAAGCTTATCGCTGTCTTTAACAACCGTTTCAATGATTATAACATAACATAGCATCACGCCTGTATTCTCCGAAGGGTTAGGCAGAGCCTCAAAAAGATGTATAGGTACCTACGCTTTCATTCTACGTTCTTAAATCAAAGTAACAAAGCCATACCCAGTATAAAATGCAGACATTCAAAGAAAGTATAGTAAGAAAATGCAGGCATCCACAGATAGCTGAAAAGAGATGACGTCACGGCCCGCCTACCCTCTGAAACTTGAAAGCAAAAGAGTGTGACGAAATCGCGTCGTCACCTGCAGGCGGATCGACGAGCTCGAGTGAATACGGGTAAAAATTCTAGTCTTATTTTTCAATGCATTCCATTTTCGTTGACCCAAATGGCGGCGTGGTTAAGCATATAGCTTTTGATTTAAGGGGTATTCGTTCAGTAAAAAACAAGAAGTATCAGTGTGGTTTTTAAAATTTATGATAATTTTTATATTGGTTTTAGCTCGTACTTAGCGTAAACAACCAGAAACACAAAAAAGATAATGAATAAACAATATATATAGAAGTTCTAAATTACTTGTAACATGATTAAACTACATATGTTGTATTCATCAATGCTAGAGCAACCGGCGCAATAACGGCATCGGCGAAACGTGGGTGTACAAAATAGAACCCGTTATTTTTTTTTATTAGCGTGGTGAGAACCCATCATGGGCTATCCTCCGCCTGGGAGGGGCGGAGGGGTGTGCCGGACTCCTACCAGCTAAACTCACCACGGTGGTCCGCCTCAACACCGTATGGTGGGCTTCGGGAACTCTTAGAAGACCGCACCGAAGCCCACCACGGTGTCATGCCAAATGGCACTTCCCGGAGGGGGTGACTGTAAAGAGGCCAAGTGAGGCTAAGTGAGAGCGCGCAGAGTCTCCACAAAATAGACCCCTACCTAACTTTTCGGGGAATACAGGAGTGATGCTTTGTTATTTACAGGCTAATAAAAAATCGTCCTTACAATTTCTAGATATCAAACTCAATTATTACCCCGCGTGATTAGAATTCACTGAATGCAACCCGCTTCTCTAAACAAACCAATCCCCAGAGATTCCACGTCTTTCATCACTTGTTACCGAAGCTAAATTGCTAATTGCGGTACAATGAGCTCCATTATATTATTTGCTTTCACATGTCTTGATAATGGCGTTAAACTGTAGCTTGAATTATACATCAATAATCAACAGTTTAAGTGGCAGATGACTAAAGGGCTTACATTACGCTATTACGGTATTCCCGTGACGTCACGATTATGTAGGTATGTTAATTGTAACTTGTTACATCAGTTAATGTGTTCTTAAGTGTGTGTGCTCTATATTTATGTGTAATATGCATGTAGAAGATTGTTAAGAATCGGATACTGAATTGCTTTAAGTCATCCTATCCTACTAATATCCTACTAATCCTATCCTACTTAATATAATATTATAAACGTGATTCACTCGATTCGGCTCACCTTCTATTATAGGACTTAATATCGGCTATGACGAAACGTGGGTGTACAATAATATACCTCTGCTTACCCCTTCAGAGAATACAGGCGCGATGCTAAATACGTATACCAGAGATAAATTGAAACCAATTAAATCTAGGGCTAAATTGAAATCAATTAAATGCAGGGCTCAAACTAAAACCAGTTAAATCTAGAGCTGCGACCATAGAAAGTTCCATAATCAATCTACTTTTCCTTTTTTAACTGACATTACTATTCGAGTCAGTATCAACCACCTACCCCGATGACCTACATTCGATCAAACTTATCAGCTTATCCTACATGTTACTATTATTAAACCAAACCAAATCCGATCCCCGCATAGGTCTTTAAAATAAACTGCGGGGATGATTGTGAGTTATCAAACTGGGGTTTAGTCGACGATCTGAGAAAAAGGAGAGGTGTACTGAAAAGCAGGTTACAAAACTGTTTTAGTTAAATAGTGCGAAGAACTGCGTTGGAGCACTGTTAATTTTTTATATGAACTAGGTAACTGTCGCAAAGGTCTGATATATATGTATATACATATAAATCAGACCTTATATCCTTATACCTGATATATAAAAACCTTGCCCCACACTAGGATTTCTACTGTATCGTGGGTACAGTTTACAAACATACATGTCACATGCACACACAACCAGAGCCGAAACAACTATCTGTAGATCATACACCATACCAGGCACAGTTCCAAATTTCAAGTAACCAATAGGAAAATCTTTTAACACTTTTTTTCTCGACACGGGAATCGAACCCAGCACCTTACGTTAAGTTAGATTTATAACAGATGTAATTTACTTGCGTATTTTTTTTTTATATTTTCCAAGATGTATTATTACAATCTATCTGCAGGCGGTTTCAAATATCTTCTCCACGCATAGTAGTATTTACTACATGTCCATTTTGATCATATTGAGCTCCCAAATACCGATCTCTGTCTATTATATCCTTTATAATCTCCGGGTTAAGCATAATTGTCGTAATTTAGCCAAGGAAGTCGGTTCTGGCTGAACACTTGACGGCGTATGATAAGGGTGTGTTAATGTGAGGGGATAATGTAAGGAGACTTGTACTCTTGGAATGTAGGATGTTCATGATTATTTAGTGTTATGAGGGTGGTAGATGCTGAGAATTTAGCTCCAAGTTTTGGTGGAAAGGGAGAGGAGCATAATGATGTCAAGGCGAAGATTTTTGGAGTTATTTGACGAAACTCGTCACTGATGGCTGGTGAAATTAACCTTTCATACAAGTTACACAGACTTAGAAATACAATACGGTAGATGATTACTAGTCATTTGAGTTACTTTTTATGAACTGTCAAAAACATCATTTTGTTCTAAAAATGTTTCGAATACAAAAGCGTGACGTCATAATTTTTCATTTCACATAATTAAAGTGTGATTTTGACAAATTAAAAATTGAAAACGCCAAAGGTAAGCCAGAGATTAAGTTTTACTGAGTTTTTAGAAGAAAGACTATTTATCCAAACAAGATTTGAAAATTTATTTTTGATGCATTCATCTGGCCTATTGCACTAGGTATTTGTAGTTAGGAACATAATCAGAAGATGAAAAGCAATAGTTCAGAGGCTGAGGCGTCGTACAGTAATGTCGTCAGTTCAAATTCCTGCTTTCCACTTTTATCTCAAGCACATCAAGCTAGTATGAAGGGAAGACTGCAAGAATACTAGAATACTAGTGCACAATCTAGGTACATAACTCGTAATATTTAAGTAAAAACACATTCCAATCTTCACAGTTTGAGATTGCTGTACCACTCCACTCGATTTAATCTCATAAATATTCAACAATCAAATCATGAATCAGGCTTACCCTTGAAGTTCTACATACGCTCCATTACCTGTCAAGTCAAAATAGTGACCCTTTTAGGGCGTCCGAAATGACCGAAGGTCACCTTACTAAAATTCCTAGTAATAATTATTGTAAGCCAGGCTTCATAGACCGTATCAGGTTTTTAGGCTCTTTAATACCCAATTAATAGACTCCAGACTTGAAATATATGAACCATATCCACACACAATAAAACCTTGATCCATTTGTAGAGTATTCAATTTTATAATGGGTATCAAATTGGAAATTTCGCTACGGAAAAGCTACCACAACTGTATTATTAGATGGAATGTAAACACAATCGCTTATCAGGGTTGAATGTTGGAATTGACTCGTGTATTAAGGCCACCAGCGGAATTTTCACCGAAGCGTAATCCGATTCAAAAGAAGCACACCGGCACACCATTAAAAATATTTAGATAGGTCGTATTCATTATCAGCCAGAAGACGTCCACTGCTCAACGAAGACATCCCCTAAGGGGGGGGGGGGGGTCGTCATAATCCCCAAGCTTGGCAGGCGGCTTGGGGATCGCAGTGGCTTACCGATTAGTGAGAGGACGCTGCTGCCCGTCTTCGGGTGTCTGGCCGCAGTTTTAAGACGTACCCAAGTCTAGGTCGTATTATATCGTAGTAAATTCTCTGGTTAACCGAACACTGACGATCACAAAGCTATCGTGATATAACTGTCTGTCACTGATCATTTGCGTACGCTATTTTAGAGTCGGCTTTCAGTGAAACCATTATTTTCGGAGTGACTGAAGTCAGATCTTGAAATCCTGGTTGAAAAATTAGACCAAAGGCTTAACCTACTCGTCGAGTCACAAAGGGGTAACAATTTCCAAACAGTTGTACAGGTCAAAGGCTCGACGCTTTTTGTAAAACCGAAACTCCCAAATCAAAGGTTTCATACAACCAGGTTGAAAAAGCTCAAGGATTAGAGTAATAATAAAAAAAAATCCGTTCACAACTAAAATTGTTCGAAGTAGCAAAAAAATATTTTCCAATAAAATCCTTTTCCAGCCAGATACGCTTCGGTGTAAACGAGGACTATCATAAAGTAAAAACTTTGGCATTCACGAAGTTTGAACGACTAAATCGCTGATACCTAAAAGTGTTTTAAAATTGCTTCCGCAATGCTCTGTATCCGCGATTTGCAGTTAGTTTCAATTTTATGCATTTTGAATCTCAGTAGTGTTGCAGATATTGGTTTCAGAGTTCAGTTAGAAACTCAGCAATGCAATGTTGAGTTGTTGGGTTTTTTCACGATTTACGTTTACATATCATGTTTACATTGTACAGAAATAAGTGGTGGGTAGATGCCGTAAATAAAACGGATTTACACTGGGAAGCGAGGTATGTATCGAACATCGAGTACTTATTCGATAAGGACATTTTGACGTGTTTAATCCTAGTCTAGAAAAACTCCTCTCTCTCTTCTATGATTTATAACGACATACTACTAATACATATGGTACATACATTATATGCCACATACGACTAAAGATTGAAATTAAAAATAGGGATGCTTCATTAAAAAATTATCCACATAGGTAGTGTATCTATTCTGCATATCGACTGTGAACTGGCAACATGTCCTATCTCGATTTTATGAGGATTTTACTTGGTATACCATTCTAAATTATTTCATAACCGGCAGCGCTGCAAAAACCATATTTTACTTCAATCAAAATTAGACGTCAATATATATTTTAAAAACTATAAAGTGACTTTCGACCGCATTGTATGCACGACGCGGTCGATAGTTTCTTCGTAATCCTGTAATGTTGTCAAAAATGAGATAGTACCAGTTGCCAGTTCACAGTCGATATGCGCATGGCGCGTGAACATTTACTTATAACATTCCTTTTTATTTTGTTTGAAAAACCAGTTTGTAACAAAATGTCAAGCGTCATGCTCAATGTTTGGTTCGTGAACGGAGACATTAGAGCGGGTTGATGTTCTGTTACATGCTCTAGTATGTGCTCACCTTTCGGCAATGGACGTTTGAGAACTAACGTGTATACCTATGTCATCATATGCTAAGATTAACAATAGCCAAACAAATATAGTAGATCATTCATTTTTATTGTCACACAAAGTTAACCTCTCGGCTGCCGGAACGCAGATCCACGCGAGACACAATCGGAATTCTATTGTGTCTAGAACTGCGCCATCCGAGAGGTTAAAGTCAAATTCAACACATTCTATAAAACCACCCAACATCAACTAGTTTTTAACCAGAAATTTTCACCAAAACTAAATTACTGCAAAAATATTTCAGCATCTGGCATTACTCCGGATGGATGTTTCACTTAGTTTTTTTTAGTAAAAAAACACAGTGTTAAATGTCCGTGAGAGTCCCAGAAATTTTGGCTAACTTGTTTGTAATGCGATAAAAGTACTAGGTTTATATTCACAGTAACTTTGTTTGCTTAAATTAAAATATTTTGTTAAGTATTTTACTGGGACTCATCTTTTACGACTTTTGCTTTATGAACGTGTTGTGGTAACATTTTTCTGTTCTTCTGAACATTAATATTACAGATAGCAATCATGGTTTGCTGCATGAAATTTAAGATCTCATGCTCCTCAAGCCTAGCATAAAGCATCGTATAAATGTACTCCCAACTTTTCCAGATGCCATTATAAAGTCCCATGTAATACTATCTACCACGCTAGATTCCAAATTCCAGGTTGTTATAAACAATTTTGTAACAGAAAGAACCAAAACACATCAACTGAACCAGGGTATCAGGATCAGGAGCTGCTCTTGCGTCCATAGTGTAGTATTTAAGAGCTTTTAAAATTGATTTTTGAAATCATACAGGCGACTTTCTTTCCTTAAAAAGATTATTACCTCGCACTAGAAATAATTCCTATATCGTAGATGCGTTTACAAACACAAACATTCACATGACATACACCCAGACCCAAAACAATATTATCTGTAGATCATACTTCTATTTGTTCCGCGCGGGAATCGAACTCGTGGCACGTAGCGCAGCAGTCGATCTCTCAACCACTGCGCCAACCGTGTCGTTGTATTGTTAAGCTTTTGTCGAGTTCGGGCCACAGTTCATAGTGAGAAACATTTAGAGTTTATTCTACAAATGCTCCGCAGCCTAATTATGTAAAAAGTGACAGCAACGCGACATCCACGCGATAACAATCTCACTGTCAGCCAATACATTATATGTCACAAAAATGACGTTTGACAGAAGCTATCGCGCGATCTACGCCTGTCGCTACATCGGTAATTAGGCTGACGATGCTTGTTATGCTACACACTTCATCGATAACTTTTCGGAACCCACTTATGTGAACAAGTTTATACACGATGTTGTCTTAACGCAAGTTATCAAATTTTATCAAATCAAATCCAATATTTTTTGGGTGCTAACTGTTATCGAAATATCTTCAAACATAAGCGTTAGACTGCTGCATTTTGATATTTTTTTCTGTCCTGGCCATGCAATTTTGTTTCCTTTTTTGTAACTGAGTATCAAAATTGGTAATGTGTCACTCCATACTAATCAGGCAGTGGCTAATTGCTAATAAATTACGCTAATATTAATGCATTGTTCGTCCGTCAAATTGGGCCAGCCTGTCCGAAATTATATTGATTTTATGGAAATTTCATTTTAACAGCGATAAATTATGATGGCCAACGATAATTAATGGGTTATAATTTATGAGTATAGTTAACTCATGGTTTTCGAGTAAATTAGCAAGTAGTAAATATCTTCAATTTAACATAGCATCACGCCTGTATTCCCCGAAGGGTTAGGCAGAGGCGTACTATTTCACACCCACATTTCGCTGATGCCATTATGAGTCCTATGTAATAGGGGGCGAACCCATTGCCATCTAGTGGGCACAGTTCCAGACTTCGTACTGAGAATAGCCATACAAAAAAAAACTCAATAACATTTTGCCCATTTCGGGAATCGAGCCCAGGTCCTCACGCTCAGCAATAGTGCTTGCGACCTCTAGACCAATGAGGCAGCCTATTTTGTTTGTTATATCGATCACTTATGAATTTGGGTCTCATAATAAAGTATCATAGGAAAGATGATAGGCCATCTTATACGACATGACAGTTTCATTAAAAACATAATTGAAGGAAAGATAGAAGGAACGAGAGGGACAGAAAGACCAAGGATAAGTTACATGAGCCAAATAAAGGAAAAGGTTGCCGTCATGTCCGAGATAAAAGAGATAAAAGAGACTGCACTGGAGAGAGAAAAATGGAAAAAACTTCATCAGCTAAACCGACAAGAGTAAGACTCTTAAATAGGAAGAAGAATAAAGTATCGTTCTGATGAAAACATCGTAAGTGTCTCACTCACACTGGGTACAAACTAATATGTTGGGGCCCATCTAATTGGCAACATTATTTCATCGTTGGGCCGCCGCTTACGCAGTAATAGAATAAACTCCATTAGCTGGAGCGATAATTTACAAAGACTAGTGATGTACTGCTCAAAGTGCTCAATGTTGATGATTTTTATGTCAACTGTAGGCACTACACACAGTACGAAAATGGTCATAAGGAGGATTTATTGTCTTGTTTGTTTGTACACAAGATAGACAGCTTTACATGACGTATTCTAGTTTAAGCTGGACACTGCTGTGTAGGTACGTATCATACTCATAACATCCCTTTTATTTTTTGGTGTCCAAGTATAGAACCTGTACGAGTGGTGAAACAGTTCTTCTGGTGCACCTCGGGAAGTCAGCCTAGGTACATATCACTTATCCCCTTCGGGAAATGCCCTTCAGCATGGCACCGTAGTGGGCTTCGGTGCGGTCTTCTAAGAGTTCCCGAGGTTCACGATATGGTGTCGAGGCGGACCACCGTGGTGAGTTTAGCCGATAGGAGTCCATGACGGGACGTGACGGACAGTACATATCACTATAATAGCTCGCAGGGACTCTACAGAAGATCTTTTACTACACCCTCAGTAAGATAAAGGGTAGCCTATTTGTCTGAAGCGACACAACCAAAGTCCAATAAAATATAATTATAAGTCCTTAACAACACGAGTATCAATTACCAACATCAGGCAAAACCTCTCCAAAAGCCAATAATAGGCCCTCGTCCATAATACCATCTTAAAACATTGAGTAGGCAGATCTTCGCTCAAAAGCAGCTCCACAAAGAGCGCATTGTTCTCCGGTACCTATATATTTAATCGATATATCGAATGAATGGGATGATACGAGAATCGATTCTTGTTTGAACTTAGAAGGCCAACTTTGGAAATCGATTTCGTCTTTTCAATAGGTTTTGATGCCGATTGCTGGCGTCTTTTGAATATGAAGAGATTGTTTATGTAAGTAATATTTAATTAGGTTTATTAATAACTTTGCTCCACTTTGGGAACAATTTTTGTATCGCGGGTGCGTTTATATACACAAATATTCACATGCACAAAAACCAGACCTGCATCCTAATTATCGATATCGCGACAGGCGTAGAACGCGCGATAACTTCTGTCAAACGTCATTTTTGTGACATATAATGTATTGGCTGACAGTGAGATTGTTGTCGCGTGGCTGTCAAATTGCTATCGCTTTTTTACGTAATTAGGCTGCGGAACAACTGTTGTTCATACATATTTTCACACAAAACCATCTTACAAACTTAAAAATATAAAACAATATACCTAAAACATTAAACCTACATTATCAACAGTCTCCAAAGTCCCTTGTCTTACCGCAATCCGTTGAAACATGTTTAATTACTATTAGACACAGTTAAACCTTAGTAAATAACGGCGGTTCATCAAAGGAGATTCCAGAATTAACTATGAACAAGGAGTACATGGTTGGACTAGACTCGAGCAATATTTCACGGTGATGTACACGAGAGCTTAGGGTTGCAAAGCTTCTGTTTTAAGAAGATAGGCAGATGAAGCAAGGAATTATTTTAACACCTCTTTAAAAAAAACGACTACTGCGACTACTGAGCGTGAGGTCAATTCAATTCACGGGTCGGGCAAAGTTTTATTGGTTTTTTCTTTATGGAAATTCTCAGCAACAGCACGAAGTCTGAAACTGGGCCCGGTGTATGGCAAAAGGCTCGTCCCTTATTACATGGGACTCAATAACAGCATCGGCGAAATGTGGGTGTACAATACTACACCTCTGCCTAACCCGGGGAATTCATGATGCTATGTTATAAATTTTAATTACGAATTTCTAAATTTTGTCTGCCATCTGCCATCCCAGATGTGGTTAATTCAAAGGGAAATACCATTTGACATTCAATATTAGTTATATTAATTGGCAACCGTTCA
Source organism: Shargacucullia verbasci (assembly GCA_947562105.1). Lineage (NCBI taxonomy): Eukaryota > Metazoa > Arthropoda > Insecta > Lepidoptera > Noctuidae > Shargacucullia > Shargacucullia verbasci. The sequence continues at coordinate 1,685,889 of OX387297.1, read as the reverse complement.
GTACAAAATCAGGCCGATTGATTTTGTTAATTCAATCTGGAGTAATGAATGGCGATATAAATTGGTAAACAACCTTAACGAGCGTCTAGTTAATTATTAGTGTGATCAAATGTTATTAGTAGATAAATAATAATTATTAAAGTATTTTGATAAAGATAAGTGCAGAAACTTCATAAACATCTATACAAATAAATAAAATTTAAGTGTCTGTAATGTCAAAATAACAGCTTTTTCCTAAATGCATATCTGAATCTAAATTCTGAATTTTAATAAAACGTTTCCCCGCACTATTATTTCTCCTGTATCGTAGGTACAGTTTACAAACATACATGTCACATGCACATACAACCAGACCCGAAACAACTATGTGTATATCCTCCATAAGTGACAAAACATGCGACTTTTGGTGACCTTTGGCAGTCAGCCTCGATACCACCTACACTCTGTGTGTTTACCATGTGATAGCTCGTGCCGACTCGATACCAGAAAATGATGAGACGCTTATTGTCGTCATTATTTGACGACTGTCTTTGACTATTCAAAGAACATTACAAAAGCAGGAGTCTTTCACAACAGTCTTTCCAATATCACATATCCATAAAACTGTATATAGTCACAAAACAAATGTACATCTATTTTCAATCTGTTGACACCTAAAACCACCAAATTAACACCTGACTTTATGAATAAACACAATAAACACTACGAACACAACGATCAGCATTCACTAACCCCCGTTTATCTGGCTATAATTCGGCCATTACGCGAAACAGCCTCGAGTTATGAATGCGGTGTTGCTAGTGCAGAATTAATTAAATTATTATAAATGATTATTTTTAAGTGTTATGAATATTATTAACTCAATTATCTTATCTTTCTCGTTTTAGGTACGAATGTTTCGTAGCGCGTGGCGTTTCGTATTTTTTGTATTCTATTAACCCAGATGGGTTTGTGGTATCGCTATGTAGGGTGGCAACTACGGTTCCTGGAAGTGCCGTTCGACGTGACACCGTGGTGGGTTTCGGTGCGGTCTTCTAAGAGTTCCCGAGGCCCACCATATGGTGTCGAGGCGGATCACCGTGGTGAGTTTAGGAGTCTGGCACACGCCTCCCCAGGTGGAGGATAGCCCATGCTGGGTTTTCACCACGGTAATAAAAAAAAGATACAGGTAAGAGGAGTGGTAAGGATGTGTTCAGCAATTCGATAATTAGTTAAAAGTCACTAGAAAATATTTTCAATATTAGTATAACTACATATTCTTCGTTTTATAAAAAAAACAACTTTGCCCCACTCTTGGATTTCTCCTGTATCGTAGATGCGGTTTACAAATCACATGCACACACACCCAGACTCGAAACTATTAGGTATTTATACATCATACAAACTTAAATTCCCGTACACGTAGCTCAGAAATGAAATGAAATGAAATGAAATTATTTATTTTGCAATTAGGATTTTTCAATCACTTTTACACGTCTTTTTTAAACTAGATGGCGTCGGCATTTCCTATGACTATCCCTGAGAGAAAACGCCGAAACAAACTCAGGGGTCAAAGTCTATTTTAAAGTCCAGACAGAAAGGTAATCGCTTGGACACTGCGCCAACCACTGTGCCATCTATGTATATTTACTGTAGCTATGTATATTAAACAAAACTTTTTCTAACATATATTGTTCTGTGGTTCTATCTCTATACGAGATTTTAAACTGTTATGTACCTTTTGAAATATTTGAAAACTGGGAAAGAGAACTGGGTACTTAATTGTATGGAACTAAATATATTTATTTCCATCACTAAAAAGTGGAACGATTTATATGCCTGAACAATTGTAAATGAAACTATAATTTTCTAAAAAAAAAATGAATATACTTTTAATAATATTTGTGTTTCTGAAGGCTAGCAACATCGGGCAATATCACCCGACCGCACAGTTCGACTGAGTTATAGCCAGCAATTCGACCGGCCTTAACGCCGCATACATATTTGTAGCAGACTGTACTTAGTAAACGCCTACTGACGTGTTAAAATAACTAAGATTAAGTAAACGGTTACTGAAAGTTCACTTATTTTTTCGTTTTTTTTTAAACGTTGCTCCATACTTAGAATAATTCCTGTATCGTGGGTGAGTTTAAAAACACAGATATTCAAATATACAAAGACCCAGACACGGAACAACTATCTATAGGTCATACAAGTATTTGCTCCGTGCGGGAATCGAACCCGCGACTCATAGTGCAGCAGTCGATCTCTCAATCACTGCGCCAAGCCGCCAACCGTGCCGTCATGAAATGGGTTTAAAGATTATGACAGTCCGCCATTTTGTTTTTATTATCATTTTCCATTCATCATCATCAGACAGAACACGTTCAATGCTTAACGAAAGCCTCCCCAAGGGGGGGGGGGGGGTGCCATAATCCCCACGCTTGGCAGGCGGCTTGCGGATCGCAGTTCCTCACCGATTAGTGAGAGGACGCTGCTGCCCGTCCTCCGGTGTCTGGTCGCAGTTTTAAGACGTACCCGGGTCGGTTTATTATCATTACCAACTTAAAAATACCTACAGCTTCGGTATATTTTGGAAACGAAATACTTACGAAATTTTATCAAAGAATATTTCTTCATCGTAAAATAAGACGTGGACGCCATTTTGGAAAAAAAATGGCGATCGGGCAGGGAAGGTCGACACTCCCTTTTGGGTGTTTAATGCTGTTGAAAGAAAAAGATATTCCACTTTAACCAACTTAGACAATTATTTTATCTCTAGCTATCTTAATACGACTTAAATAAGAAATAGTATAATTAATATAATTTAAACATTGTTGTGTAATTCGAAAAGATAGACATTCACTATTTACGTGAATCAACATACATTGATAACCTAACTTACGCCCTAACTTAAACTCACTTTGCTTGCCTTAGTAAAGTATGCTTTTACAATTATTTGCTTGAACCAAATACAGTTACAATAATATCCAATAGTACTGAATGATCAGCGTAGCAGCTACGCTAAAGCCTACACACTAGTCTACGTCCCGCTACGCCGTAGCATGTAGATTACTACGAGAACGCAGACGAATAGAGGTGATCATTTGTATTATATATTATAAGCTGTATATATTGCAAATACATTGCACTGCTCAGCTCCTATATGTGATAGCTTGATGATGCATAATTTATTAGCGGAGCAGGTAGCTTATGGGTATAAGTAGCGATGTACTGAAAGTTTCATAAAGCGGTCTATTGGTTTTTCAACCGACTTCAAAAAAAAAAGGAGGAGGTTCTCAATTCGGCTGTATACGTATATGTTTTACTTGGCACCGATTTCAATATTCTTCAACTACTGTATTGTTTAATAAAAGATTTATTTTTTGCTTTTTAGTTATTAGTTTTGTTTTTGAGTTTTTTGGAGTCGGTTTTATTTTTTGCTAAAAAATTTAATTAAGTATGTATGTTGTAAATGTTTAAACCGTTTTTTTTTCTTTTATGTTTTTTTTTATAACAATATAAGAAGATAATGTAGTATTTGCAAGTACAGAATGAATGTAATATAGTATTACACCTATGTACTCCGAAAGGTTAGGCAGAGTTACTTTTTATACACCCACATTTCGCCGATGTCGTTATCGAGTCCCATGTAATAGGGGGCGAGCCTATTGCCATCTACCGGGCACAGTTTCAGGCTCCGTGCTGCTATTGTGAATTTCCATACAGAAAAAGCCAATAACACTGCCCGACTCGGGAATCGAACCCCAGACTTCACGCTCAGTAAGAAAAATCTAAACAAAATCTAGCAGTGTTCAACCCTCGTCAGCACCACTGAACACAACCATAACACAACACAACTATCACAGCCATGTATTGATGGTCCTCATTGCGGTGAACAAATAGATACAAATGAAACGCCAACAGGGGTGACCACACTCAAACTAATTTCAACTTTCAGCTCCTCACAATAAAGTTTAAATTTGATTGGCGAAGGTATCACTTGAAAGGATCATTATTTTCGGTATAATGATTATGGGAAGCACAGAAATGATAACGAATCATTAGAATGTACGATAGATTGCGGATAGTTGCGGAATGCCGTGTCTGTGTTGATTTGATGGATCCGTGGAATTTGGTGAGGCACGAATTGAATGATAAATCACTATTAACGTGCAAATTGCCCGTTTAATGTCATTCATTCATTCACAATCACATTATTAGTTCATTTGCTATATAATGGTGGATTTTTTGTACACTATATGTCGTCATCATCATCATCAGCCAAAAGACGTCCACTGCTGAACGAAGGTCTGCCATAGGTTTGCCATAATCCCCACGCTTGGCAGGCGGCTTGGGGATCGCAGTGGCTCACCGATTAGTGAGAGAATGCTGCTGCCCGTTCTCCGGTGTCTGGTCGCAGTTTTAAGACGTACCCGGGTCATCGGGTCTATATGTTTATACAGCATATTACATAACATATATAAATAGTGCCATCCACGAAGACGCGCCCCACTATTTTTGGCCTAGGCTTTACAGCTGTCCGTAACGCTCTCTCGTGATAAGTCAATTCATCGTAGTGTGCGTGTGAACTCATAGGTAATTAGTGTGTATCGACAGAACTAAAATACTGGCGGAAGGTTTCACAATTGTACTGTAAGCGATTAAGAAGAACAGTGCGACGCGTCTTCGCTGATGGCATTATCTGTATACTTATATATAACACATAACTTAGCATCAAGCCTGTGTTCGCCGAAGGGTTACGCAGAGGTATACTATTTTACACCCACGTTTTGCCAACTCTGTTATAGAGTCCTATGTAATAAGGGACGATTCTATTGCCATCTACCGGCCATGATTCCAAACTCTGCTGGCTGCTACTAAGAATTTGCATACAGAACAATCCAATAACACGAATCGAAATCAAATCCAGGACCGCACGATGTGGTACATTTGGGTTTTAGAACACTAGCAACTTTTTGCAGCAGAAACGCGCGTTTTCGGGATCTTTGTTCAGTATTTCAAAGCAAAATACAGCCAAAGAACAACCGTGTTGTCTAGAAAACTAAACATATGGCTTTTCAGTCTAAACATATCCTTTCCAGCCGTTCGGCACATAAACAGGCTAAAAGCGTTGCCACAAAACTACTGGCAGACTAACTTCAACACTAAAACGCATACTAAGCGGTTTAGCAAACTCCGAAGTTGGTGTGAACACGCAAAAAATGAATTTATTTGCGTGAGGTGTTTTCGTGTGGAATGTTTTCAACACACGCATCCTGCATCACAGACAACAGGATTCGAGGAAAATAGTGTCAATAAAAATTTACTTCATGTAGATCAAAATATTATTTTAGCCCACTATGGAGAAACAAGGTATGGTGTTTCTCCATTGAAAGAAGAGGATCGTCGGACCAGGCAAGGTGGGTAGCCTGGCGGGCAGAAGCCTGACGATTGATGTTGGAAATTCGTATATATATTAGAAACGTTATAAGCTCTCATAGTGCGATTCAGTGACTTTTTGTTGTCGCTTCACTCCGATAGATGGCGCTTTTTACCGTGTTGTGGGTACCAGTCGCTACACCCTTATTGTCCTACTGCGGCGTAAAGGACTCCCTACTCTCTTTCCACTTTTCTGTATCTATATAATGCTGCTAAGGAGCAGTCTTTATCAAAAGAGTCAGGTTCCTAATGCCATCTCCGTCTGGCTCTTAACGAAGCTTAAGCTTCCGCCCGCGGCTTCACCCGCATTGAATACGAACCAGTTTTCGGGTCACACGTAGCGTCATCTAGCGTCCTAAAGCAATTGTGACCGCCGAAAGGTATTATTATTTCCCTCGGGAACAGTATTTTTTCTGGATGAAAGGTACCTTATGTCCTTTTCTGTACCCCTGACAACGTATATACAAAATTTCATGATGATCGGTTCAGTGGTTTAGGCGTGAAAAGGTCACAAACAAACAAACAAACTTACTTTTGCATTTATAATATTAGTTTGGATTAGGATAACAGACTCTAGGTGCCAGATTTCAATTTCCACGTCCCGGAACTGAACCAAAACTACTTGTGGCTGTTTTTTCCCGTGCAGGAATAGAAGCCACAGACCATAGTACAGAAAGCTAAACATTTAGTTATTGCACCAACCATGCTTTAAAATATAACCCACTCTGGTCATCAGTTATTGGCAAACCGACCGTTTAGTGGACTCCAGTGGAGTCAATTAATTTCGATGTACACTCAAATATTTGATTCGTGCGTGTAACAGTTATCACTTGCAATGCTGAATTGCCAAATTCCCGGCTAGTACCACCAAAAATCGGGCAGTTATGAATTTTAGACCGATTGCAATTTTTTATGTCTCCTGTTGCTAAGCGATTTGTTTTATGTGTGACGTATTTTGTATGACCTGTAGATAGTTTCTGGTTGTATGTCTGTGTATGTTAAATATATGTTTATGTATATTATATCGACGATAAAAAGGAAAACATAATGTGGAGCAAAGTTTAAAAAAAAATCAAAAACAATACCACAGAGGCCCTAGTGTAAGTTTCTTTCGACAAATTCGATTTACTACATCGAACGCGTTCGGCGCTCCGATAGGTCCGTTTCGTGCTCTCCTCCAATCGGAGCGCCGACCGCGTTCGATGTAGTAAATCGAATTTGTCAAAAGAAACTTACACTAAGGGTACTGGTAGGTTCAGATAGACATGCGATTGAACACTTGCCTTCCACGCAAGGGAGTCCAATCTTCACATTAGAATTTGATCATGATATGCGTTAGTGTCGAAGAAACAAAATCTGAATACACCTGCACAAGCACGCCCGAGAGAGCTCCATGAAGTTCTCGATCGTGTGTGTACTTGTGTAGTCCACACGCAGCACCAAGCCAGATGAGGCAAGATGGAGTAAACTAACCGAGAAGGATTCTTAGAAGACACTTGTGCTTAGCAGTGCGACCTTAATGGACTGAAATTATTTATTATTATTATATAGATAAAGTTTTAAAACCTTCAAAATTGTTCACAGAGTCAACTAAGCTCTGATAACCATTCCCATCATCTGATAATTTCTCCCCGATTCATAGTAATGACGTCATTCGGTGATAGTCCCGTCTCGGCGAACACCTCGTACAATTTTATGAGTCTATCGATTTTTTATTTAATCACCATAATGTTGTTTATATACACTAATACTTGTATTGTTGCGAAAATTCTTTGTTCAATTCTGTGTTTAGAGTTTTTATCTTTCTTCTTCGACAAAAACTCTGAGTTGTTTTCTTTATTATTTTCGCTTTTTGTTTATTTATGCTTTCTTAGTAGAATGTCAGGGTAATTTTGTTCTTATGTTTATTTTACCCCAATATTATTTCTACTGTATCGTAAGAACGTAACAACATATGCCTATCACATGATCAGACCAGAAGGTTATCTGGGGGCATGCAAAGATCCCTTGCAGGAATCAAAGGGAGAGGTAGCGAAGAAATTCAAGTCCTCAAGTCTCAAGTCAAATGTATCGTCAAAAATTAATAATGTCCTCCTGACCGATTTCAGTCACGGCGGTCAATCTTACCGGAGATTAGCCAACTATGCAGGAGATATTATAGAGCACAAGTGTTTTCGCAAAAACAGTTGCTCTCTCTCTATTCCTTCACTCTCATAGTCCGATGGGACGGCAATCCGACACGACCGGAGAGAGATCAGGCACAGGACCAACGGTTTTCGAGGCATGGTGTGTATTCACATACACAAAGACCTAGACCCGAAACAACTATCTGTAGATCATACATATATTTGCTGTGCGAGAATCGAACCCGCGACTCGAAGCTCAGTCGATCTCTCAACCATTGCGCCAACCGTGCCATCAAAAATTACAAGGAATACAAATAATAACTGCCCTAAATAAATCTTTATATACCTAGCCTCTTCAGCGGTCAAATGCCCGTACTAATGTGATTCAATGTCACCTTAATAAATTAAATCGATTGTAAAGACATTTCTTCCCTATTTCACCACACCACAATCTCCTTAATCCTAGCCCCAAACTTAAGAATTCAGTACACGTCAGTCGTAACCAGTTTATCTCGTAAAAAGCTTGGAAAGCAACTCTGATGTTTGGCAATGAAGTGATTCCTAAATGATTTCAAAGGGATCGCCCCGTAACCTGTTCGACAAGGGTTGTAATAAAATTGTTTATGACGCATTTTTGTATCGGTTTCCGGGTTGAAATGTTATATGTTTTGTGGTTTTTTGTTTGTGTGTAGATATTCTGATATTGTTCTCATGCTCCGTGCTGAAAAACAGAGTTATGACAATCAAAACGAATACGAATACCTACATTAATGAACAAGCACGGTTGAAAAATAGATAAACGTACTGCACACAAAGAAAGGCAAAGACAGAAGTAAAACACACATAAAACTGTTTGCTCAATGCACACAATCTTTTAGTGAAATCAGTTGGAGGGTCAGTGACCGGCAGTGGCGTGCACAGTTTTTAGACATGGTAGGCAAAACATTTTAAAAGCTTACTTACCAATAATACCTACTGCATGTTGGTATTGGTTCGTCGTCTTGTCGATTAAATAATGATGTATGTGATTTGCCACCTCAAATATCTTATAATAAATATTTATCTGAGTTATGTAGGGTAGGTAGGTAGTATCTTTTTGTCACTATGCACCGCACGCCACTGGTGACCTGCGACTTGTTTCAAGAAAGTTTTTTCCTACACCTTTTTCAACCAAAAATCGTACCCGGAGCCTCTCATTCAGGCATTACACTTCTGACGTCAACAGCAATGAAGCGGTACTTTAAACTTACAGTAAACATATCGACGTGAATATGTGACACTGGCCCAATTACGTACACATTATTAAGTGTCCGTTCTCGTAAATGGCGCGGCAATTTTTCCGGGAACACCCCCCAGGGAGCCACAGAATACACAACGTCAGGACGTCTCGCGGTTGCTGTAAATATTCACATTTAACAGCATTTAAAAAGGATAACCTTGGGAATGGACAGACAGGAGTTATGTAAGTACTGGCTAGGTTTTAAACTGGTGCAAAAAGAAGAAAGAAAAAGAAAATAAATCAAGAGAAAAGAAATTGATTATTGCTTTGGGCAGATTTCTTTTTTACTGTTCGGATAGCTTATATTTGAATAAATTATATAATATAAGTTGATAACAAGCTTCCGCATGTGCAGTTATGAATAAACATAATAAGAGCTAATATTTTTTAAAGGGCATTAGGATTTTATGTTTCTAATTTTGTTATTGTAAGTATAATGTGTAATTAGTTTAAGTTCTTAACTGTCGCATTGAGATAAACCCTGTAATGATAGTTTAAACTCTTATAAATATTTTTTTTTTGATATCGTGTAAATAAATATTAAGTACACAATTTAATAAATTAAAAATTATTTACTTTTGTGTTATATCGAAAAGATTACGGCTTAAAAAAATATTAATTTTTTTTACAAATTGAAAACATATACAAATATACATAATTTCAAAGTTACGTTAGTTAACTTGACGCGATGTCTCAACAAAATCATGCGCATCATCGATATTGCACCAATGATGACAGTTGATGTTGCGGCCGGCTGCCATTAAAAAGACTAATGTCAAACACGAAAGAGTCTCAAAAACACGATCTGTATTAATCTATTCTCAAACGTTCTGGTTGCTTGTGGTCATCAACTAAGTAATGGCTCTGCCAACAGCCAGCCACAAGGAACTATCCGGGGGAATATCTTAATCACCCTGCTAGCAGTGCATCTCCTTGATATAATCCCTTAATCTTCTGTAACGATACCCGTGGGAACTGTGAGGCAGTTCTATCTGTAAAGGCACCTATAGATTATTATCTAGCTTTTCTAAGTATCACACTAGGTGGTTACTGAGATAAGACTCCTTGGCTTCCTCCCCAAGAAAGAAGATTATCGATGAAATTTCACTTGCGAATTTCAACACTAAGTGTTAATTGGGGAACTAGCATAAATTCTAGTCACTTTGTCAAATACTCGAACATTGATTTTCTTTATTCATTGTTAGAGTTGTTTCTTTTTAAGCTTTTTCTTCAGCATCAATTCCATCGGTCTTCCGAATCATCGGTTAATCTAACTTTATATCAAATAGCTTTTGCCCGCGACTTCATCCGCGTAACCTACGTGCAATATATAAATTATAGCCTATAACACTCAGGAATAATGTAGCTTTCTACCAGTGAAAGAATTTTTAGAATTGGATGATTAGTTCTGGAGATACTACATACAAACTTATTAACAAATTTTACCTCCTTATAATATTAACTTATAGATAACTCTACATAACATAGCATCACGCCTGTATTCCCCGAATCGTTAGGCAGTGGTGTACTATTGTTCACTCACATTTCGCCGGTGCCGTTATTGAGTCCCATTTAATACAGAGCGCGCCTATTCCCGGCACAGTTTCAAGTTCCAGTTCTCCGGGCTGCTAATGAGATTTTTTTAACAGAGAAACCCAATGTCACTTTGCCCGACCCGGGAATCGATCCTAGGATGTTTCGTCTTTCGCCCTTGCTACCAATGAGGCAATAAGCCAAATAAATCAAAAGCTCTTCGTGTCTAAATGTATTCGTTAACCAATTCAGTCTTGGCAATCGTCCAGAAAACACAAAATACTAGCTCTTTACTCTGCTTATCCCTTAAGATTCAAGCCGCGATATTAACAACATGGTCACACTATTCGTTACTCGTAGTGTAGTGTCCCAAAAGTGCATTACTTTGTCCCGCGCTAAATGCTCGCACTACTTTGCACTGGAATTGAGTTTCAGGGGTGTCACCAAAAATATTGTGGTAAGATTTTTGTATTTTATCATGCTAAGTTGTGAAACTTTTCTAAATCGAATATCGTTTGTCACAAGTTCACGATTTAATTAATGATATGAGATATTAAATGCATTATCTTCTAAAGGGACAGGTAATATTTTATTAATTTTGCACCTAAAATAGAGTTTGAAATATGTACCATTGTAGAGGTATCTTACAGTCTAAAAATGCACGTATTTTTATTGCAAATGGGATGTTTCACTTTTATACGTCTTTTTTAAACTAGATGGCGTCGGCATTACGTATGACTATCCTTGAGAAGAAACGCCGAAACAAACCAACCTACCTGTACCAACCCTAGTGAAAGCAACGGAACAATTTTAGCTTAATTGTTTAGAAACATAAACGATATAAAGTGTAGTGTCATAAACGTACTGCATTTAAAGCACTGGCAACCTCAAACCACACGATATTATGCATTAAAATGTTTAATGTATGCAACAGATTGAAATAGTATGAAATCCACCAACCCGCGCCAGCCCCGCGTGGTGGGGCTAAGGGCTAAACCATCTCATTCTTCTTGACTTAGGCCGAGTTTATTATCTTTATATATATATTTCTTCTGTACGTGTGAGAGGAGATCGTAGCTACATAGCTACCACGCAGATTGGTCGATCTGTGAGGTTAAGCAGCGCTTGCCGCGGTCAATCCTTGGATAGGTGATCTTTTTTCACACATCGAGACCCCTCCGTGCCTAGGAGAGCACGTTAAGCAGTCGGTCCCGGGTGTCATATGAAGACCTATGACAGTCATTATGGGTGTCAGCAGGCCAATAAGTCTGACAACCAGTTTAACCTTAGAATATCAGTTTCTCCCAGTAATTGGATGGCGGAGGTCAGATGGCAGCTGCTCCGTGTAAAATACTGATAGTTGGAAGAGGCTAGGCAGATAGATCTTCTGTACGTGTGTATATCACTGAAATCACTAAATAGCTGGACCGATTTTGATGCATTTTTTTGTGTTTATTTGAGTGGATGGTTTAGGTCCACAATTGGACTCGGTAGATGTTATCGCTACGATTGAGGTCTAGGAAAGGTTCGGGCAGCGCAATAACAGCGCAGTAACTGCTACAGTTCGTAGAGATGTCCTCTACCCAAATTTAAAGGCATTATAAGTGCACAGCATCTTTTAGAAACATGCCTGAAGACTCCATAGTTTTTCGTATGTAAAAATTTTGAATCTACGCCAATCTCTATCCAAAATATTATGGGAACCTTGTTCTTGGAAATAATTACGAACTATAGCATAACATAAACTATTCCAAAGGTATAATTAAAGCCATTAATTAATAGGATTCAAATACAATAATAAATCGGATTATTTCCTATTAAAATTAGTAGCTAGAGGCACGATGAGGTAATAATATTCTGACTAGAAATGACTAGTTTCATGTTGGAATTGTTTAATAACTAATCAAACTATTCTGGTTGTGGCTTCAACTGACGTCTCTCGGGGCACCTCTAGGTGGAAGAAGATCAAATTGAGCATAGTAGAACTTCATATTAAAGTTGTTGTCTACGCTGTGGAATAGTCAGTGTGGTTGATTCTCGTTGAAATCGAGATATATCGGAATATGCAAACCCTTTTTTCTTTATTTTCATACTAGCGATCGGCCCCGAGCATTTAGGCGGCGCACGCCAGTGAATGTCCCAGTCGGCATTATTTTTTCCGACATCTTCAACTATCATCGTCATATTTCAGCCAATTTACCCAAAACCTTAACGAATTATGCACCTAAACCTTACTCATGAATCACTCTGTCTATTGGTGAAAACCGCATGAAAAACCGTTCAGTATTTTTTGATTTTATCACGAACAGACAAACAGACATGCGGCGGGGGCTTTATTTTATAATATGTAGTGATTTGTTTTATACGCGAATGAAAAGAAAAGCGAATTCTAAGTTGCTATTTAACATTTGTAATGTTAAGTTTTATACAGTTCATGCAAATAAACTATTACTAGTCTATTGCTACTTCGTACTAAACTAAACTGCCTCATTGTTGTCATTCATAGTGGTCTAATGGTCCTGGGTTCGATTCCCAGCTCGGGCAAAGTATTATTGAGATTTTCTGAAATTCTTAGTAGTAATAATAACAATCTCGTCCCCTATTACATGGGACTTAATAACAGCATCGGCGAAATGCGGGTGTACAAAAGTACCCCTGTATCTAACCCTTCGGAAAGTATAGGCGTGATGCTATGTTATGTTCTATCTAGTAACCCTTGGAACATTATGGTCCTTAGACCACACCACGCTGTTTACCCAACATCGAGAATATAATGGAGCCCTCGTTGATGTAAAGAGATTCTTCACAATGTTTTCGTTCACCGTTCGCAACTGATAAAATCATATTCCGAAAAAAAAAAATGTTTTCCATTAGTTCTCGTTCATTAAAAAGAAATCAATCACTTATTATTTAACAAAATAAAATATTACTCCATAAAATATAACCAAGGAAACTTTGTTGTTTCAGAAATCTTATTTATAATTGAAAACCGGAGTTGTTTTTATCATAAAGGAGTTTCACAAATACTTATAATTTCGCAATAACCTGTGTTTTATTTTAAGTTAAAGGACTTCGTAATGAGAACCTTTTGAAATAGGTCGAATGATTAAATTGGAACGTAATTATCGTTGATTAGTTTCCGAATGTGGAGCAATTAATTTTAATTTATTTGTTTTCTTAATTCTGTCGTTTTCCGAGCTTCTTGGCCATTCGTTTTTAATTGAAGTATTTCAATATCCGCCATTAGCAAGCCCATAATCAATATTTTTGAAGAGTTTTTGAGAAAGTACTGGTTCCGGTTTATTTTATTTTTATATTCAAATCTGTGACAATCATTATAGGAAGTAAATAGCCTTTTAAAGTCTGACAATCGGTCTAACCGTAGATTATCGGTATCTTATAGTAATTGGGCTACTGATTTTTCTTATATAATGCATGTTAAATTTAAGAGTAATTGTAAACTAACATTTTATTTCTTGAAAAGAATATCTATGGAGTTTCTTGCCGGTCTCTTCTCCATAGGACCCCCTTTGGAACCGTGAGCCTAGTCTCGGATTTTTAAAAGTGCCTAAGAAAGCCTAGTTGAAATAAAAAGCTTTGACTTTGTCAGTATCCAGCTAGTATTGAAATATTGGGGTATTGTATAAGATTGGAAGCCGACCCCAACATTAAAAAGAAGCAGATTATTTTATGCAAAGTTGTTAGTCTTATACGTACTTAGTTACTTTAGTTCTAATTCACCGATGCCGTTATTGAGTCCCATGTCCCCTATTACATGCGAGCCTGTTGCAGTCTACCGGGCACAGTTCTATACTCCGTGCTGCTATCGAAAAAAATCATGCAAAAAAACCAATAACACTGCCCGACCCGAGAATCGAGCTAAGGACCTCTTGCTAAGCAATCGCTTATTGGATCACTAGACCAAAGAGGCTTTCCCATTCATTGTGACAGATCAATCTTCGATTTATCGGAAATAAAATATTTTCACCTTCTATTTCGAATCGAGTTGAGTAATATAGACGGTTAATATTGATATCGGCAACTATGTATCGTCGGTCCCAACTTGCAATTCAGACGTGGCTCAGTCATGACACGGACATGACACGATCATCTGTGCGGACATGTTTGTCTGTGTCCCGTCTGCGTCCCGTCACTGTTACGTACCTATGTATCTAAACCTCACATTTATGATGAAAAAATCTCCTAAAAATTATGAAAAAAGGGGGAACTACGGTTGACATTAGGTTTACAAGTTTCAAAACTGTTTAATAAAACTAATTCTACCAAAAATAAAGCGTAACATCACGCCCGTATTCCCGGAAGAATTAGGCAGATGTATCCTATTTTACACCCACATTTCGCCGATTCCGTTATTGAGTCCCATGCAATAAGTGGCGAATCTATTGCCATCTACCGGGCACAGTTCTAGACTCCGTGCTGCTACTGAGAATTTCCTTACGTATATACCTCTACAGAAAAACCCAATAACACTTTGATCGACCCGGGAACGAACCCAGGACCTCATATTCAGCAGTTGCGCGTGCGACCACTAGACCAATTAGGCACCAAAAATAAAGACACACGAAAAAAATACAGTAAAACATTCTTCTACTCATTTAAAACACAAAATAATTACTTTGTATAAACAAAAACAAATGTAAAGCCAAACCCACAAGCGGTGAACGTTGGGCCACGTCGAAATTCATTTAAAAACAACAATAAAATACGTTGTTACTGAACAAACAAACATTATAAAGGTGGCTGCGGACCGACTCTAAATTATTAAAAACGAACATATTTAGGTTATGTTACGTGACAGGTCTGACGTCACTGTGCGTAACTCATGAGAAAATCGTCGATACGAGTAGGTATAGGCGTTAAAGTCTCTCTTGCTAGAGGTTTTGGCTGTATAAAGTTGCCTTTCGACTCGAGAAATTTAGGTATCATCACTCGGGTAGGCTTTCTAATGTCAACTAAAAACCCTTATGTTAATAACAATACGAATAATATTGTACTATCGTATCATAACGTAAGCTCAAAATGTCTTCATTGCCAGCGTCACGACACACGAAAGCGTAGACTAAACTGCGTGTTACAATACATCAGTATGTTGGTGTAAATTGTGACTGGAACCTTGCGCCATGGATCTTAGAAACTGTACATAAATAAATAAATAAATTCAACCCATTACTGTCCTGGGGTCTCTTATCAGAATGAGAAGCTGGCCAGGCGAAATTTGGCAGACTCCACACACCATCAAGAACTTTATGGAGACCTCTCTGGTGTGCAGATTTCCTCACGATGTTTTCCGTCACCGTACACGCAGGTGATAATCAAATTCTGATCCGCACAGAATTCTAAAAGGTCAAGAGGAGTGGGCCGGGTTTGAACTCACACTCTCCTGCGTGAAAGGCAAGCCTTCAAACGCAATGCTATCACTGGTGATAGACACGAATGAACGAGAAGCTATTCATATCTTACGTAAGAGAGGATTGAGCTAGAAGTACACTGGGTAAACTCACACAAAATGATTGTTGTTTTCGATTTCATTTGTAGATTGAGCTGTTTTACAAAGTTCTCTGACCTTCCACTTTGCTTCACTATTTTTTGAGACTACGTGTAACTGTCATCATCAATCAAGAATAATTTTCATTCAACTCAATTAGTGATACTCATAGAACCAGGAATCAGAGCGTGATCGAGGCGCGGGAGTACAAAAGGTGCGTCTTCTGTTATTATTTTAATAATAATATAGGTAAGCATGCTTGGAATGTAAAAATCGTGGCGGGGTCCGTGCCTTACTCGCAGGAGACGAGGTGGCCTACACATCCGTAGTCAAACTGATAATTAAACAGAGGGGATTTTATTTATTACAAAAAAAAAACTTAAAATCGCACGTCTGCCACGTTTCTTTTTTTATTTTCTAAATCTTCATTTTTTTCACTTAAACTATGTGCTTTTTTTATAGCATTATTTTGTCTTCAAAATGTGATGTTACCTACTCCTCCATATCGGTTTTGTTTCTTAGCTCCGTGGTCTGCACAGTGTGTCGTTTGTCACACAATTTTGATGAGTAACAACCAGGCGGGGGGTTGTTAGATCGTTTTAAATGTAAGCGTATTTGGGGCTTTGTGTTTCTAGAATGATTATTGTCGTACGAAATTCCATTTTAGCGTTACTTCTACCATCAAATAGTACTAGATTTCAGCCTGGATTTATTTTGGACTAAGTTTCTTTGATTTTAATTTGATTGTAATTTTTGACTGCCTCGTTTATCGCAAACGCGACTGCTGAGCGTGGGGTCCTGGGTTCGATTCCCGGGTCGCACAAACTGTTATTGGGTTTTTCTGTATGGAAATTCTCAGTAGCAGCACGGAGTCTGAAACTGTGCCCGGTAGATGGCAATAGGCTCGCCCCCTATTACATGGGACTCAATAACAGCATCGGCGAAATGTGGGTAGGTACATTATAGTACTTATACCACCGTGCCTGGTCGGAGGATCCTCCCTTTTCATTGAAGGAACACTATAACTCGTTTCCCCACAATACTTTAAGACAGTAATTAAAAATGCTAATAAAATTAAGAAAAAAACCTCAGATCGTCTGGGCGCAACGATTACCAAAATAATTATGAGAAGGTACAGTCAGCCTCAAAAACATGTATACACGTAGCGAAATACAAACGCTTATTCCTGGAAAGGTTTTGGTTAAATTCATAAAATTTAAATGACCATGTATTTTTATGTATCCGCGGATACTATGTATGAAATTGCTCAAGACTTCAATCACTATTTCCTCTAAAACTCGCTTTGAAATTTCTTGTACATATTTTTGAGGCTAACTGTACCTATCTATGTACATAAAAATCAAAGCAAACATTTACCTTAAATTAATTAAACGCAAAACTGAAACGTAATTTATTGTAATTTTAATAATAAAACACCTTTTTTTGCATCCCTTGTGAATATCAGAAGCCCCTGGGGAATGATCGGACGAAAATATTCAAATTAAAGACCGCTTGGTTTATAATTAAAATATCATTAGTTTATTTATATATCTAATTTCTTTTTAATGATTTTTTAGGTGATTATAAATTTTATTTTGTTTACGTTACGTTTTTAGAGACACGGAATCTCTAACTTTGATCCAATTTTTTAAGTGAAGCATTTTCTTTACACTGACCGAGAAAAGTGGAAAGAAGGAGGGGAGGCATTTGCCCTCAGTGCGACTGTACAGGCTAATAATAATAATAATAAATGATTTTCTTTTTTAGCATTACCCATGCGCCCGGTGCGTTTACAGCCACAAATATCCAAACCCAGAACTAGCTATCTGTAGGTCATACAAATATTTGTTTCGTGCGGGAATCGCACCCGCGGCGGTCGATGGCTCAACTACTGCGCCATCCGTGCTGCCAATAGTATGTTGAACAGACTTGTTATAATCAGGCTCAGCCTACATAACATAGACTTCGGCTGAGAACAGTAACTTAATTAAACTTGGCTGTCAAAACTACTTTCCTTTGAATCTTCTGTACCTGTATTTGAGTTCAAATAATCAGCTTTAAATTACTCGTATGTATTTGCCTTTGTAACACTGAAAACAAGAGGCATTGTGTTCTATAATCAAATCTAACTAAAATAATCAACAGAGGTTATTGACATTAATTTGTTTCCTGAAATATAACTTATATCAAACGCTGGTATTCTGACACCTAACCCAACTCTTCCATTAGTGTAACTAGACACTACCCATCCGACAAGCTTACGTCTTCACTCCCGAAAACAACATTTGAGCTCTATTTCAAAACTGTAGAACACAAACTCGCATTACAATTCCAATTTGTAACCGCAAAATTTAATTTGTTTACCGTCAACGTTTATGTGTTCCCAATTTCGAAGCAAAGTGCATTCTAAAATGGTACATTTAAGGTTGAAATTTGGGTGGATAATTGTCCTGACCACACGAGAACGTTGTCTTATCACTCGTGCCGAGGTGGAATATCTTTGAAGCCGGCGAAGTGTTTTGAAATTTAATCTGGGATTGTTTGTAACTAATAATAATATTCACAAATTTTCTTACGCAATAACCCTTAGGTGGGCTACCGTAAATATGTTTCAACCCTAATAAACAACCTTTTTGGTGTTTTGAACACAAAAATTGAGGGAAAACTGAAGTGGGGTTGACCTTCTCGAGTTAATATTTTCCTTGTTATGTTAAGGTTGTTATTTAAATACAGTTTTGTAAAATAAGCATTATATATTTTGAGGGGGCTCCAACAGGAAAATTGTGACCATCTGACATGAATTGTTTCAAAGAAGAGACTTTATGACAATTTATACTTACAAAACATATACTCTCTTTCATAAACAATCATAGGATCCATAGACAGCCTCATCTATATATTGGTCGCAAGGGCTACTGCTGAGCGTGAGGTCCTGGGTTCGATTCCTGGGTCGGGAAATGTTTTATTGGCTTTTTCTGTATGGGAATTCTCAGTAGCACGGAGTCTGGAACTATGCCCGGTAGATAGCAATAAGCTCACCCCCTATTACAATGAGCCCCAATAACGGCATTGGCGAAATGTGGGTGTACCATAGTACACCTCTGCCTAACCCTTCTGGGAATATAGGCGCGATACTATATTATGTCATAGGAACTATTCAAAAAATCACCAAACCAATCCGTATAATTGACATTTGAAACAATGCTAGAAAATGTTAATAAAAACACAAACTGTTGGGTCTACTGATGGTCGTAAATAAAAGCGGACTGTATAATCTAGCGCTGTTTATTAAAAGGAGCTTAGGCAGAACTGTCGCGTATGTATTCGGCGGTGGCCCGGTGTGAAGTAGTGGCTTCGTTGTGTGGAATGATCCACCGCGCGCCCTGCTTGGCTCCCCGCGCCTCAGCCGCGTCACCGCCGCCGATGCCCATGACGGGAAGATATTCTCGACACAAACAAACATAAAATCTTACCAACATCTAGATTTTGGCTTACACAACCACTACAAAATCTATCAAATCTTCAACAAACAAAACAAAAGAGAACTAGAACAAAACTTGGTCACAACACAACGGCTTGACAAAAGGCCAAGAACAGTTTATGAATAGAAAACTTTGCGTCGCTATCAAAAGGCTAATAAATCTAGTCAGTATACAACTGTTCCAGTTACTGGGAAGCTGCGCTCTCGTTGGACTTAACTGTATTCAACTTACTAAGAGCCTGCTCAGACTGTAGGCAAGACTGTTGTTAATCAAACTAGCCTTAATAAAAAAACGAATCAGTTCAATATACTAATGATGGTTCGATTCTTGTCCTGGCTAAATATTTGTATAAACTACGGACAGTTGTTCCGTATTTGGGTATTTGTGCATATGAATATTTGTATTCGCAAATGGTGCAAGAAAGACGAATAATGGGGAAAAGGTGAAAAATATTTAAAAAAAATTGCTCGATACATTTTAAAAATGTTTGATTTCTTCTCCTCCCCTTTTTTAACAGTTTGTACTTTTATTTATATATTTTTAGTTTGTATATTTAATAAGTCTGCATTTCCTCTCATGAATAAACTTAATGTTTCATACATACATACATAAAGTCACGCCTTTTTCCCATGGAGGTAGGCAGACACTACGGAACGCCACGTGCTACGATCCTTATATAACCCCTTTGCTTCATCTACATTCATGCATCGTTTCATACACGAACGTCGGTTGTGGGTACTGCGCACCTGACCTTTTTGAAGGAGCTCACCAATAAGGTCCGTATACTTAAAGTTTCATAAAAAAAAACTTTAAAAATTTCTAGGTACTATTTCTTATTTATCAAAAAAATGTCTTCAAGGCCTGTACAAGAAAAAACAATTAAACATTACATATCAATGTTACAACTAAAATAAAACACTACACAAACAGAAATAAACCATCACGCCGATACACACCGATGAGTGAAGCAGAGGTGTACTACAGTTCGCTGATGCCGTTATTAAGTCATGTTTTGTTCTTGCTGTTTCCAGCCAAGTCACCATTACAAGCACATATGTAGTTTAGGGACGGACCCGGGTACGTCTTAAACTGCGGCCAGACACCGGAGGACGGGCAGCAACGTCCTCTCACTCATCGGTGAGCCACTGCGATCCCCAAGCCGCCTGCCAAGCGTGGGGATTACGACAACGCCCCCCCCCCCCTTGAGGGAGGCCTTCGTTCAGCAGTGGACGTCTTTTGGCTGATGATGAATGATGAACTAGATTGCTAGCCACAAAAGCTATCCTTGAGATTGGTATTAATTCTTCACCGTCTTATAAGTGACCTGGCGAAATAGTTGAGGCAGAAAATAATGAAAATCTTCGTCTTATACGCCTAGGGAGTACTTATATCGATAATGTTTTGTTGAATCTGTATTTTTTTTGGTATTTTTGTATTCCTTGGGACTCAAAAGAAATGTGAAGTAGTTATTTTTAAAAGAGTTTCCATGGAGTTTCTTGCAGGTCTTTTCTCCATAGGACCAATCCACTTTTGAAATAAAAGGCCCAATTGAAATAAAATTATTTCATTTTGAATGAATGCTTAATTTGCGTTAAGTACCTATAAGATTTTATAACCAAACTGTTGATGGGCAACCAGCCGAGATAAATCATCAATCTTTTTGGACAGTGTAGTATTTAGTTTGTCTATGTTTGTTTTAAAAATAAAGCAGTTCCTTGTCTACAACTGACGTATTATTACAATGAAAAACCTCTGAAGCTGAATTAATACCGAAAGGCAATCTTAAAAATTGATATCTACCAAACGGAGTTCCGAAGGTGCATAAGTCAGCACTCGAGTCATCCAGCTCTACCATCCAAAATCCAGATCTGGCATCAAGCTTACTAAAGAAACGCGCACCCACTAGCTTTGTAGCTATATCTGTCAGAGTCGGTAGGGGGTAATGTGAACGACGAATAACACGATTTAGTGGTCGCGGATCAAGACACACTCGTAAGTCACCATCTTTCTTCGGTGCCAACACTATTGCGTTTACCCATGGAGTAGGATGAGTTACTCGTCTAATTACCCCCATCTCCACCATGCCGTTTAAGGTATCCAATAATTTATCCCTCACACCCATCGGTATTTTCCTAACAGGGCACACAGAAGGGCTAGCGTCTTTATCTAGGACAATTTTATATTTACCCGGCAATTTGCCAAGACCATGAAACAAATCATCATAACCGTTAAGTGATATTGACCAAATGCGTTTTATTAACCCGAGTTCCTCACATGCATATTTACCTAAAACACTTTGGCAATTCATATCTGCAATAACAAATTGAAGCGTGTATGCTCTATTCTTACATAACCACGTACTATCATGTGTTCCTAAGGTAGGAATGTAGTTACCACAATAAGATACGGCCTTGATTTTATTCATTTTTACCTCTTTCAGACTAAACCCTAAATTTTGAAATGTTTTTAAAGATATAACATTAAAATCAGCGCCCGTATCTAATTTAAAATTAATTTTTAGTCCACAGGGAACTAAAGATAATGATTCGTACCATTTACGAAGGATGTAGTATTTAGTTTGTCTATGTTTGTTTTAAAAATAAAGCAGTTCCTTGTCTACAACTGACGTATTATTACAGACAGTTCATAATATTTTCTAATCAATTTCTTAGCGTTTAAAAGCTTTCTTCAAAAACTCCAAATACTTCTCAAATGAAATAACACAACAGAGTTTCTTCAAACATTTCCACAGATAAAGTTCATAAACATTACTATTTGAATGAAAAACTTGTGGTCTACATCAAAAGGCTAATAAAGCAGCGGGTGCGCAACTTACTCTGCGGCTCCGACTGCGTCTCATTGAAACAAACTGCATTGAATTACACAACTATGAGCCACTACTACAGGAATTTCTCATTACGTTTGCAGAGAGAATTTGTCCTCATTACCAAGTACGAACTGTTTAGATAATAACCACGATATGGCACTTAATTGAGTACTTTATTGATTAAATTTTGGAAGCCAGGAGTATGTTATCAGCTTTGGTGAGTGCACAGTTATACGTAAGCCATCATATAAGCTTAAATTTAGGCCTCTAGAAAAGATTACCCCCTTAAAACAAAATATTCTAGTTGTATATCTTGTATATCATCGTTTTCCATTTTCGAAGGGTGTCTTTTTTATTTCTTTTTAAAAAAAAAAGTTTACAAACATACATGTCACATGCACAAACAACCAGACCCGAAACAACTATCTGTAGATCATACAAATATTTGTTCCGTGCGGGGATCGAACCCGCGACACGTAGCGCAGAAAGCTAATCGCTTAGCCACTGCGCGAACCGTGTCGTCAATATATATTTAAACTATGTTAAGAGTGCTTCAGTCTTAGTAAAGCACGCCACTTTGTCGGGGAAACATGAAGATGTGTCTCGGCGAAATATGACATATTATGTCTGTTTCCACCCAATATACATGGTACGTATACCGTGTTTCTGGCAAAAATAAATTTTGATTACTGTTACATTATACATAAACTGGTTCAGTGTTCTCATATAACGTTAATGAAAGTACAGGAATATTCGAAACTAAAACTAGTAAGGGCCGATTTTTTTATCGTCAGATAATGTATAACTTTTAATAGTAAATAGTGTGAATAGTAAATATGTCAGTTTGACATATTTTCTAGACAATAGTTATCAAAACCATAACATTTATCTCACGATTGAAAAATCAGCCCTAAATGAGTTCGAGACGAGTTCAAATGGTACCTCTCAAAGTAATAGGAACTATTTGTCAGGTCGTGGTTACATGGCGCAAAATGTTTTGTATTGAGCCCGCATTCAGGTGACACAAATTTGATTTCATTCATCTTTGCAAGTTAAAAGACGAACTGTACCTCTATCACGAGTTTTCTAACTATTTACTATCATAGTAAAGTAAATTTTCATGATAGCGATTTTAGTTCTTATCTTGGTTACATTAGAGATTAGAGTCGCTTATGTGACATATGTGTCATAGTTAAGTTTTGATTTACTATTTACGATATTATAGAGATGTCATGTTAGCGACTCTAATCCCTAATGTACCCAAGTTAAGAACTAAAATCGCTTGCATAAAAATTTACATTTACTACGCAAGTAAATAGTGAAAAACTCATAATAGAGGTACTGGTGTCTCAATAGTATGCTATAAATGAACTTGTGAGATAACACGAATTATTGTACTGCCTCACTGGTCTAGTGGTCGTAAGCGCGACTGCTTAGCGTGAGGTCCTGGGTTCGATTCCCGGGTCGGGCAAAGTGTTATTGGGTTTTTCTGTATGGAAATTCTCAGTAGCAGCACGGAGTCTGAAACGGTGAAGTGTGGGTGTTCAATAATACACCTCTGCTTAACCCTTCGGGGAATACAAGCGTGATGCTGTGTTATGTTATCAATTAATTTTCTACGTAATGAGAACACTTTTGCCTAACCCTACGGGGAATACAGGCGTGATGCTATGTTTCGAATTATTGTAGTTCTAGCAATTTGCCTTTTTTTTGCCTTCCAACTAGACATATTAACTTTGTGAATGAAAGTGACGTGACCTTAGGGCTTAGACGCATAAGCTTTCTTAACCTAAATACATATGAGAGAAAAACATATTCTATGTTCTCAAAATAAGAAAACTAATCGCCTTAGCTGAAACTGCTAATCGCTTTCTTTGTGTCTTTTATCCAAACGTATGGGAGAATAAAATTCAACTATATTAAATTTATTTCTTTTCATTCTGAAATGAAAAAAATATTGGTAATGTCATCCGAGACAAGTTGAGTAATCCTATAAAAGAGATTCTAAAACACAGATTTGATTTAGAACAAAACAGTCGTTTTGTTTAAAAAATGACATCTCATTCAGATTGTGCTTACATTTGAATATAGTACCTACATTCTGGTAGATATCGAGTTTCAAAAGGTGCATGCGCAGAGGTTATGAACTGGTAGCTCTGTTGAACGGTACAGCACTTACCTGCATCTTTGAAGCTCAAATGATGATAGCAAGACGTTTTGGTGTAACACAATAAGAAACTGCTTTGTGATGTGGATACTGAGCTATCTGACTAACAAGCTTGGTTTGAGGATGTTTATTATAATAACGCCTTATTCATTAGTTTGCTCGTATCATCCATAGGATTGATAAATAAAGTAGTAATAACAAAGTTTATTTCTCACTAATATCACACATTTTACAGTTAACTTGATAATAATATGCCACAAACTTATTTGATAGCGGTGTTGAAAATTGAAGATGTGATGGCAAAAATTAGATAGTGGCTCGGACTAACAGGGTGTGGAGTTGAATCATTGATAATCGTGATGATGTTTGAAAATCAGATTTTTGCACCGCGATATTTGTCTCATTTATGATCCTAACTGCTGCCAATTTACTGTATAAGAAGATAACATCAAGTGTGAAGAGAGAAACAGGTATTAAGTTGGTAATCAGAAGGTCACCAATGTCCCCTACATTGGTGACCACGACGTGATATGAACATGCTAATGATGCATGCAATTTTATACGGATTAGGGATTCTTAATGAATCTCATGTTGAACATATACATCTTTACTGGTACCAAGTTACAAATACATAGGACAAAAATAACGACCTGACTGTACGGTTGCGGGGAAACGAGTGCTGCGCCGCGCTGATACAATCGTGCGGCTGAGTATATAAAACCAATGCGTCAGCATTGTCCCTACAGCTTGCATTTTTAGTGTCTTCTCTATAGACAAAATAAGTGACACGGAAGACGACGAAATGTGTTTAAAACGTCTTCTTCTTTCGTGTTCACATTAAAATATTAATTGTATCCACAAAATCCTACTAATATTATAAATGTGAATGTTTGTGAGGATGGATGGATGGATGAATCTTTGTTACTCTTTCCCACCAGAACGGCTGAACTTTTTATCCCGGAAAATTGTACGGGTTCGTGAACCACGCGGGCGAAGCCGCGAGCGGAAGCTAGTAAAGTATATAAGACAGCCTAGACATCGTGTTAACTATTTGTATATTAACCAAGTAAAGAAATACATCAAGAATACTGTCTGTCCCTGAGTAAAAAATATTTAGTATCATCATAACTTAATTAAATTGTACATACGTGTGTGCTTCATTTCACATGTGACGGTATACACCTGCATCGAGCTGAACTTCACGATATTAGTCGTGTTTCATCAATATGGGTCAGGTGACCCATATTGTTGAAACACGGCAATGTGGTACTCCTTTGAAATGCGATCCGATTTGTCATCAGAGAGGGTCTATTATGAAAGTACGAAATGTTTTATAGTAAACTTGTATTTTTTGGTAGCCTTTGACTATTGAAAATGACCAGAACTTCAAAAGTAAAAGAAAAAACTACTTCGAATTTTGTAAACATACGTTTTCATTAAAGTGTTCATAATAAATAGTTAGTGCGTTAGTGTTTTATCTTTATGACATAAATATGAGTGAAGAACTTCATACTCACGAAATATTCCTGAAATATAGGTAAATATTACAATCCAAAAATGACTAAATAATTTAAAATATAAAACTAAGATAAAATAAAGAAACTGATTCAGTCGAAACTTGAAAAAAATATTTTATTATAACTTAAAACGAAGTGACAATGATCAATGTCAAAGTCAAAGTTTTTTCAACTTAAGTAGGCCATTTCAGGCATTTTTAAAAAGTTGAGACTAGGCGCACGGTTCCAAAGGGGGTAGGTCCTATGGAGAAGAGACCGGCAAGAAACTCCATGGATACTCTTTTCAAAAACAAAAAGTTAATTTACAATTAAAATCTTGAATTAACATGAATTATATATCAGAAAAAAACAAACTTACTAAAACGTTACTTACATAATGAGGTAATACAATATTAATATCGTCAACTAGACTAAATAAGATAATGCTTTAAATATACCGTGAGGATAGCTAAAGCAAAATTATGATTCTGTGTATAATATAAAATAATAATATAAGCCTCAGTGTTACCATAATACGGTCCCTCGCATAAGAATGCTGACACACGCCTAGTTTGCATGGACGGAACAAGTGAGATTCTCTGCAGTTCAGAATATGCCATGAAAACTGCCGGCTTTAGAAGTAGGGCGGTGAGTTATGAATATCTAGGGGCCAGAAAACTTGAAGCAGTGATTTTTAGACTCTAATATAGCACTGTTGTAAGCAGAGAAATATAGGGGTTTGTAATAGAAAACTAAACACTTTATTGAGACACAAACATATTTATTTCCTTTTCCACATATTTTCTAAACACTTAGAAATAATAATAAGTCCTATACTTATTTGCTAAAATTTAATGTAAGTTCACCAATCTGTTACATCAATACCTATTATCGACGTGTTCACACCTCGCGTGTCGAGCAAGAAGGCCATCTATCAGTTGTTTCATATCCCGGTTGTCATGATGAACGAATGATCGAATGAATGAGCAATTTGAGATAGATTCGATTCAATAATTAGGGTTACTAGATACAAGATAACATTGTGTACTGTGGTATGTCCATAGTCCTGCGATGCAATTAGAATGTTAAGTTATTATGAGTCTATTACCATCAAGGCAGATCTAGGTACTTCGAGATTCTCCTGTGAAAATTTTCTGTACTGAAAACTTCAATATACCTGAGAATTGAACCAAGGACCCTCTAGATCAGCGGTTCTCGAACTTTTTTGGCGATGGAACCCTTATGGAAAACGAAATCTTTGACGGAGCCCTAAGTAGATTTTGTGTACACTTTATTTTAATTATCATATTACTTGTCATTAACAAATTAAATCCATTTTAAAAATCTACTGAATATTTATTGTATAACTTTTAGGCCACCCTAGAGAAACCATTTTGGTAGAAACCAAAATGATCAATTTTAACTGTAAGAAATCATAGACTCAATATTGTTCAGTTGGTTCTGTTGCTCTGTCAGCATCAGTTTTTCAACGAGAAATCGCTCTAGTGATAGAAATATTAGCCAGTCAGCTTAGAGAGAGTAACATGGAATAGTCACGGCACTGTGGCAGGCTTCGTTATGGTCTCCTAAGAGTTTCCGAAGCCCGTTTTCAGATCCTGTAGTGGACTACGGTGGTGAGACAATAAAGGCCCGGCTCTCCAGTATTTTGTGGACACACCCTTTGATCACCTCGGTCTGTTAGAAGAACGTTAATAGTTTTCTTTGTTTACGTAACAACTTACCACGAATAATTCGCGTACCCAAAAAAAGGAGTTCTACCAACCATAATACCAACCTAAAATTGGAGGCTCAGTGGTCTAAAAGGGATTAAGGGTCAAAGACGAAAACCATCAAGCGTGAAAACGTCTTTAATTAAAGGAATTCTTTCAGACATTTCCCTTTTTAGGGGGTGAATTTAAACAGTACCTTTTTTCAGGGACCCCTTAAGGAAATCGGGTGAAAAGAGACTGGCACGTTTTGGTCGGTATACAGATTAGCGGGCACAATTGTCAGTAGACCTTTGCAGAGTTTTGTTATTCAGGCAAATTGAAACGTTTAGATCTTTTAGAATAATTAGAGGGAAGAAAGCAAATCGATCAAGGATGGGAGATATATTTTTGGTTCTAGGAATAATAGTTTTCGTTAAATATAATCTATTACAAGTAATAATAATTTGAATAATGTGTCACTACATGGCGGCTTCGGGTCCATGCATGCCCTCAAAACGTCCGGGACTCTGTAGTCCCGAAGAGAAATATATACCTAACCGATTTTTTACGCATTTACAGTTTTTTACGCTATGACAAGGCAAATAGCCTACTCGAGGCCTTTTAAGCATCATGATGGCCATAATCTTACTTATCTTGACAAGTTATTCCTAATATCCACTTCCCCAGAGAGGCCATCATGCCCTGACATGGGTTCAACCTCTTAACTGTCCAGATTAAAAGCAATACGATTGATAAGATCAAGGAGGTCGCGACCGTTAGGTTTGTGTCATTTTTGCTTTTATACGATTGGATGTGTTTATCAGATTATAGAGTATGGTATGGCATTTCCTTGTTGAACTGGCAGTTTCAGAAATAAAAAGCGTGTTGACCACTCTTTTGTTTTCGTTATATTTGTTTGCCTATTGTTTTGTTTTTTTTTTTACAAAATTTTCCTCGTTGACGATACGGTTGGTGCAGTGGGGATAAGCAATTAGCTTTCTGCGCTACGTGTCGCAGGTTCGGTCCCCGAACAGAACAAATATTTGTATGATCTACAGACAGTTGTTTCGGGCTGGTTGTGTGTGCATGTGACATGTATGTTTGTAAACTGTACCCACGATACAGGAGAAATAATAGAGGGGCAACGCTTTAAAAAAAAAACTAGATATAATTTCTGTATCGTGAGTGCGTTTACAAACACAAATATTCACACCCAAACCCGGAACAACTATCTGCAGATCATACGATCACATTATCATTTCTTATCTGAAAATTGTCAATGTATCCCAAAAACTTATAAAAGAACTAAAGAAAAATCTCAAAATAATACACAAAGCAACTAAAATACAGGGTGGCGTGACAAAAACTCAGTGTATTTTAAAATGTTACAGCGTACGGCTGAGCGGTGTTCAAACGTTTCAACGTGTTTACATTAAGTAAATCTATTATACATACGCTTTAAAAATATTCTCTCTGTTTTACAGTGGATTTTGTTGTACTGAAAACGGTAGGGAGATATACATAGTATGTGTTTATAACAACCTGTAAACAGCGCCTGCGACATATTTATATTATTTTTATTGGGTTTTTTTATATGGAAATTCTCAGTAGCAGCACGGAGTCAGGAACTGTGCCCGGTAGATGGCAAAAGGCTCGCCCAATATTAGGAACATGGAACTCAATAACGGCATCGGTGAAATGTGTGGCACGATAGTACGCCTCTGCCTAACCCTTCGGGGAATACAGGCGTGATGCTATGTTATTTTATGTATGTTTATAGTATGTTGTAAAAGCTGGTCAAAGGTTTGCCCATCTTTACATACAATAGTTGCCTCCAAAATTCACAGATACAGCGGATTATAGCTTTTACTAAGAAATACTAGAAAAATCTAGATAATAAAAGGGCTCGTAGCTACATAGCTACCGCGCAGATTGGTCGATATGCGAGGTTAAGCAGCTCTTCACGCGGGTATTCCTTGGATGGGTGACCATTTTTCACATATTATCGAACCGTCCGTGACTCGGAAAGCACATTAAGCAGTTGATCCCGGGTGTCACACGACCTATGACAGTCGATACGGGTGTCAGTAGGGCAAAAAGTCTGACAACCAGTCTAATCTTAGAGTATCAGTGTCTCCCAGTAAGTGGATGGCGGAGGTCTGAACGCATTCGCTCCGTGTAAAATACTGATATTAAGCCGCAACTGTTTAGATTGGAAATTGACCCCAATGTACTTGGGAAAAGGCAGGCAGATGATGACTAGATTATCACTATGGTTTTGCTCCTTCCAAAACAGTTTTAGGGCTGGCGTCTATATATTGCAAAAGAGAGAGGAAAAAAAAAATCGTTTCCTCTATAAACCTTTCCAATATTTTTTCTAGTTATCCAAAGAAAATGGTCAAATCCTTTTAAACCTCTGAGTACACAGTTAATTCTTACAAAAACACTGAGTCTTATAAACTTTAGTTTAAAGAACAATTTTTAAACGCGCTTTATTCGACAGACTGAGAAATTAAATATTAAAATATTATTTTGTTCAATAGGTTTTTTTTCGTAATACCGATTTCATTATGGACTGGTGCTTTTATGTTTTTGTGATTTACTTAGATATCTACTTAAGGTAACATAAAAAATGTAAAGATTTTTGCGAACGTAATATTTTTAATCTGTTCAAACGATCAATAATTAAGTAATGTTGAAACAACTCTCTCAAATACAGATAGGCAACGTTTGCGGTCCTAATTTTGTTCTCTATACATATAATATACTAGTTCCAGCCCGCGACTTTGTCTGCGCGATCTACTAGCACATATATAATTTATAGCATATCGCATTCGAGGATAATGTAGCTATTTATCGGTGATAGGATTTTCAAATTCGGGTCTTTAGTTCCGGAGATTATCCCTACATACAAACTTACAAACAAACAAATTTTACCTCTGTATAATATAAGTATAGTTATATCTAGCAAAAATGAAGTCAAGCAGCACATAAAGAAGGAGTACTTACTCAGGAACATCTATCACGACGGCGATATTAGTTTTGGAAAGTAAAATGTATGGCTTGATCTGAATGTGTGTATTACCTAACTTATTATAGGTATATTTTATCTTGTAAAGGCACGGTTGGCGCAGTGGTTGAGAGATCGACTGCTGAGCTACGTGTCACGGGTTCGATTCCCGCACGGAACAAATATTTGTATGATCTACAGATATTCGTTTCGGGTCTGGGTCTTCGTTTATGTGTTAAAGCCGTTGGTCCTGCGCCTGATCTCTCTCCGGTCGTGTCGAATTGTCGTCCCATCGGACTATGAGAGTGAAGGAATAGAGAGAGCACCTGTGTTTGCGCACACACTTGTGCTCTATAATATCTCCTGCGTAGTTGGCTAATCTCCGGTGAGATTGGCCGCCGTGACCGAAATTCGGTCAGGAGGACATTATTATTTATTATTATTATTTTACCTTTGGATATACATAAAAGTATCATTTTCATAGAAAAACTACATTTAAGCGTAATTTTAACAGTAAAGCATTTGAGTTCTGTTTTATAAAGGACTTGCAACGAAGGATTAAAATACAATATTGGGCAAAACTTGACGAAACTTTAAAAGAATGCACATTGCACGTTCTAGAATACCGTGTTTTGACGAAATATTCAATGTTTTCGCTTGCATAACTGAATAAACACTATTTTATTTACTTTGTTTTTGGGTTCCGTACCCAAAGGTTAAAAACGGGGGTCCCGTTTTTAACCTTTTATTACTAAGACTTCGCTGTCTGTCCGTCCGTCTGTCTGTCACCAGGCTGTATCTCAAGAACCGCGATAGCTAGACAGTTGAAATTTTCACAAATTATGTATTTCTGTTGCCGCTATAGCAACCAAAAATAAATATTTAAGGGGGCTCCCATACAACAATCGCGATTTATTTTGCCCTTTTTTGCTCGATATCAATAATGGCAACAGGTAGGCACTTGAAATATTCACAAAATACTCAATTGTATTTTTACTTTAATAATAAATACCTACTGTTGTTTACCTAGACAATGGTACGGAACCCTTCGTGCGCGAGTCCGACTCGCACTTGGCCGGTTTTTTTTTAAATTATTTATTGACACTTTGCCCCAGACTAGGATTTAGCCACTGCGCCAGCCTTGCCGCCATTTACTACGTACAATAAATAAAAGTTATTCAAATCAACACGCTGTAGATAAAAATGCACGGCCGATGAAAAACAATATTAATATAGGTTACCATTCTCGGCTACGACAGCGTAGCTGACGTAGCTATTGTGCCTGCTACGCCGTAGCAGTGCCGCGAGCCTGTGTTTTAACAGTGCGTAATAATAGTGATGTGATTGTTTACGTCTCTCGTGCTGGCACGAGCTACATTTCAAATAAGATAGCTCATCAGAACGGAGTCGTTTTAAATTAAACTTTTCGTCCACGAGCGAGTCCTCACCAAGTACAACCAAGATCTCCCCAGTAAAATACTTAACACGTAAAGTACACTTTCCATGCCGTAATTTTCTGGTCTCACAAAAAAGTGGTGTCAAAACGTCACTACCACAAAATGTCCAACTAAAAGGTCTATCTGTATACCTATAGATAATAAAATCTACTTAAACAACGTCACTCAAAGGGTAAATTTTAAAATTTCCATAATGCAGCCGGCGAGTCGCCTCGAGGCGTTCCTTGGCCGGTGACAAGGCGAGCCACGTTGAATTTTTACAAAATTATTTTCTTGCACTAGTTGTTTATATTCACTTCTAAGAGGATATACATGTTTCGTTTTGGTTAATGTATTCGTAAAACATAGGAATAAAGAGAAAATTATAAATGGAGGAAGATTGGGAATATTATGACGATGTTGAAATCCACCCATACAGGGGTCTGTAGCTATATAGCTACCCCACTGATCGGTCGATCTGCGAGGTTAAGCAGCGCTTTCCACGGTTAGTCCTTGGCTGGGTGACCATTTTTCACACATCGAGACTCCTCCATGTCCCGAAAAGCACGTTAAGCAGTTAGTCGGCATATGAAGACTTATGACCTTAGAGTATCAGTATCCCTCAGTAATTAGGTGGTGGAGGACAGATGGCAGTCGCTCCGTTTAAAATACTGATATTCAGCCGCAATCGGTTGGACTGGAAGCCGACTCCAATGTAGTTGGGAAAAGGCTAGGCAAATGATGATGATGTTGAAATCCACCCCTAGTTTTACTAAATGCAAAAATAGTTGTATTGTATGTTTCAGGAGTGGTCAGTAGTATATTTAGCACTCACTGCTTGCACAATAACCGACATGCTACCAGTAATCCTGCATACGAAATCTCACACATTACTGCTTTAAGAATACTGTTTTTTGTTTTAATGAGCCTCTCAGCAATATTTATTGCTTAACAGTTTATAGTAATATCGTAGCCAACAACGATTTACGGATGTTTTATTTTGGTTTGCTGACTATCATGTGTGCTTAGGTAAAATACAAATATTGGATTTCTTACCCCTTTACAAGTCTAGAACTTCTCACCTTCCGTCTGATAAATTGTACTCCCGCGAGTATTCGAACGGAGCGGCGGCGTTTAGAAATTGAATTAAATTGTACCTAGATAGGTAACTAAATATTTATCTTTTTATTTATTTATTTATTAATAGATAGTTTACCCACAGCTTATGTAAACAATATATCTAAAATCTAAAATTTATTTCTTTATTACGGGTTAACCAACATTCACAAAACAAAATATATGTATGATAACAATTAGGGTTAAAATTTAAAATTAATAACAAAACGGAAATTATATAATTAATTCCGTTTTATATCAAAACGGAAATTAGCACCAGAGTGAGAGCTCATCCTTACCATCCTACGGTAGAACAAATGTGGATGATTCTGACCATTAAAACAAAAAAACTACTTGTTGGGACTGCATACCGGCCACCATGGTTAGACATAGACATTTTTCTTGACGCAATCACAGACAGTACATGCGCTTTGGCTCCATATGACAATCTCATTCTATTAGGAGACTTTAATGTGAATATGCTTGATACTAATAGCTCAAAGACTAAGAAACTTATACATTTTTTGAATTACAGCAATATTGAACAGATAGTTTCCACGCCCACGCATTTTGTAGGTGATAGTGCTACGTTGATCGATGTAATATGTACAGATGCTAAGCACCGATGCGTATCAGTGGATCACATTAGTGAACTGGGACATCATGCGTTCGTAACATGCAATATTCTTTTTAAAAAACAAAAAGCTGTTAAGAAAGTCCTCACATATCGTCCAATCAACGATATCTTATTTGAACATTTTCAAAAGGATTTGGATGCGATTCCATGGGGTGAAATATGTGGTTTACAAGACTTGAATCACATGGTACACGCTTTTAATTCATACGTGACTTGGCTTTTTGACGTCCATGCTCCGATTAAAACTAAAATATTCCAAAGTCAACCAACGCCCTGGATAACTGACAACATAAAGTTAATGTTTAAACTGCGAGATGCTGCACGCTGTCGAGCTCGAGAAACAAATAATGAAGCGCACATCAAATATTATTTAGATTTGAAACATCAAGCCATTTCTGCTTTATATAATGAGAAAAAGGCATTCTTTACAAAATATATCAATGAAAAAGCAAATGACTCAAGAGTGTTGTGGTACAATCTAAAAAAACATGTGCTTCCAGTGACTCGAGACGACAGTATGCTTTTGGGACAGTTTGACGACCCAGATGCTATAAATGCTGCATTCCTCGACATTCCAGGTAATCCAAATGTTAGCATATCCCACTTAACATATTTCGAATTTAATCGACATGGCCCAGCAGAATTTTCTATGAAACCCACTGATCCCGAAACTATTTTTAAAATTATTAAAAATATATCTACAAATGCCCAAGGTATTGACGGTATATCGAAAGAAATGTTATCACTTACTCTCCCGCAGTCACTTCCAGTAATAACAGAGATTATTAATAGATCAATCAAATCAAATAAATTTCCTGATTTGTGGCGAGTCGCAATAGTACGGCCATTGCCGAAAAATAACAACCCGCAAAGTTACAAAGATCTCCGTCCTATTAGCATATTGCCGTGTGTATCCAAGGTGTTGGAGAGGGTAGTGTACATTCAGGTCACTAAATATCTGGAAACAAACTCAATTCTTCCGGAACTACAGTCGGGCTTTAGGAAGGGACGCGGGACTACTACAGCCTTAGCAGATGTCGTGGACAATATCCTCGAAGCCAGAGATACTGGGGAGGGATCGATAATGACACTACTCGATTTTTCCCGCGCATTTGACTGTATCAATAATTCACTATTACTTTCAAAACTCGCATATTACGGTTTTAATTGCGAGACCATACAATGGTTTGACAGTTATCTGTCAAACAGGTCTCAGCAGGTCGAGATATGTATGAAGGACGGTTCGACGCTATTATCCTCCCCCCGACTCGTACCCAGGGGAATTCCACAAGGATCCCTATTAGGTCCTCTTCTTTACATATTGTATAGTGCTGATATTACTTCATGCTTTCGTAACTGTAAATATCATATGTATGCAGATGATACCCAATTATATTTTTCTTTTAATGCAAAAAATACAGCGTCCGCTGTACAAACAATAAACGCGGAACTCGAGGCGGTCGCTTCTTGGTCTAGTAGAAATTCACTGATACTTAACGCTCAAAAATCTAAATTCATGGTTATGGGCAGCAAAAATCAAATACAATCAATCTTGTCTGCTAAACCCGAGGTTAAAATCCTAGGGGTTAACATAGAAAGGGTAGAAACTGGGAATAACCTTGGTCTACTAATTGATCCGCAACTTCGTTTTGAGGGTCACGTTAATAATCTGGTCAAGAACTGCTTCTACCGGTTAAAGGTTTTGTACAGGATAAGGAAGTTTCTCAGTGACACAGTTCGTAAAAGACTCGTCGAGAGCCTGATTTTATCAAAAATGAATTACTGCGACGCTGTGTATGGCCCATGTCTACTGTCCCGCACAGATCGCTTAATTCAGCGGGTACAGAATGCGTGTGCACGATACTGCTTCAGTATACCCCGGAGGACTCATGTTACACCGTACTTGAATAAACATGATATGTTAAAAATGGCAGCGAGACGAAAACTACATTTAGCTAACTTATTATTTGGAGTTATTACAACAAAAAAACCAGAGTACCTATTTAAAAAACTCAATTGGAGGCAGGACCACTACAGCTATTCAACTCGTTCCACGTCAAATCCGCTCTCGATGCCGAAATTTAGAACGACAGCCTTCAAGGGATGTTTTAAGCATGCCGCCAGTCGCTGTTGGAATACGATACCCCCTCCCATTAGATCCCTGAAAACAAATACAAGTTTTAAATACCATCTTAAAAAACATCTCCTGGTTGATCAAAAAAAAAAAGAACCTATTTACGTTTAAAATACAACAAACTTACCTAACAGTTATGATCCATCGGCGAGTACGTCGTATCCAAAGCGGCCGGAAGTGGCGTGTTTTAACACTCAATTTGAAATTCTGGGAAGCGCATCCAAACTAAACAGTTGCGTCATTACATTTGTATTCACCTTTAAGAAGAAAAACAACTAGATGATTCGATAGGTTATACAT
This sequence comes from Shargacucullia verbasci, assembly GCA_947562105.1. NCBI lineage: Eukaryota > Metazoa > Arthropoda > Insecta > Lepidoptera > Noctuidae > Shargacucullia > Shargacucullia verbasci. The sequence continues at coordinate 1,649,710 of OX387297.1, read as the reverse complement.
TAATTACGTCATGTTCTGAATGTGTCGTCTAGCTAGACGTCTCGTGCGCTCCGTCGGCATCGCGTCGTCGATGTGTATGTGATGCTTGGTCGGCTGTAAGCTGTAAGACGTGTGCGCCGGTGACTGCGGCGACATCTCGCCCCACCCGGCTGCGAGCGGCCGTACCTAGCACGAGTGAGCGGCACAACCGAATGTGAGAACGAGAAAAAAAAAATATATATAAAAAAGTAGGTCACGGGCCGGCCGGCTGAGCGTAGAACAGTATTATATCTATGAGTATGTTTATTTATTATTACGTAATGTGTGACATATCGTATTATTTATAATAGTAACTCACCGGATTGCTTTATTTGTTTATTTCTTATATTGTAGAACAATTTTTATCAATTATTTATTCATTCTGCTAGTTTCACCTTTGTCCGTCACTTAGGGTTATCACTGAAAACCAGCGTTGTGTTGAGGCTCACGTCACAACACAACATCATGCTGAGTGTTAGCCTTGTTGTCGCAGCCACGGCGTGCAATGAATTCTTTTTTGTTTATTTTATTACTCACCTAATTATTGTTTTGTACGCTAGTTCTGTTGCAATAAAATATTTTTTCTTTCTTTCTTCTTTCTTTCAAAAACTATAAAAGACAGGGTTAGAATTTTAAGAAATTTCTCTCATCGGTTAATTGATAACTCTGAAAGTCTTCTTCTATCGTGTTAATGCTTAAACACTATATTGTTTTGGAATGGTGTATGGCCAGCCGAATTGCGTTTGGTGTGGCTACGTTAAGGTCGCCCCTCGTGCAAGGGACACCCCAGGAATTGTGACGTTGTTTGTATTGAAATTAGGTAATATTAGGCATTAATGCTTGTTTGGAAATAAGAAATACAGTTAAAAAGACTAACTGTTGCCATTGTTAGCAGCACAGCACGGCTGGAACAAAGGTTGAGCTATCGAATGCTATACTACGTGTCGCGGGTTCAATTTTCCCCCGGAACAAATATTTGTATGATCTACAGATAGTAGTTTTCGGTTTGGATGTACGTCTATGTCAGTATTTGAGTTTGTAAACTCAACTACGACACTGGAATTGAATCCTATTGTGGGGCAACGTTCATTATGGAAAGATATGCCAGTCAGCAAGGTTCAGGTAGCTTACTGCCTAAAGTGCACTAGTCGTTCTTACGTATTGTTAGGCGGGAGGCCTTAGCGGGAGTCATTGGCTTGCACTGTACTCGCATACTCGTAGTCTTTACCGTTAGATAGATAGAATTGTTTTTATTTCAAATAAACCTAATACAGGCACTTATGAAACGTTATAGGACTCTAGTTGCACGGTTCCAATAAGTTGGTCCTATGGAGAAGAACCGGCAAGAAACTCCATGGATACTCTTTTAAAGTCTCTTTTAACAATCTTGCCATGAACATAATGTGGAAAAAGTATGGGAGAACAATGTAGGTTTCGTCAAATAAATACTAAATGCAACTTTAATATAAAGTCGGTTAATAAAAATAAAAGTAAAAAGAATACCCCTACACTGTGCTCACATTTACAATGGATAGCCATCTGTAACAAGCGTAAGATTATACTATACATGTATATAAAGAAATTGATTATCAAAGATTAGCTTACAATGGCAACTAGCTTACGGATACATTAAAAAAATAATAAAATAATTGAAAATACAAAAATCTAATATAATACAAAAATCTAATATTTCATTAACAAGATGTCATAGCAACCTATGAAAAAGAGAGAATAAAATAAATACAAACATGATAAGACATGTTAAAAAACTATTAAATTGTAAAAAAAAAAATAAGTGTAAATAGCTCAACACATGAATGAATTGATTGTGATTGCGGTTCGGGTGGTTGCCAGGGAAGCCACATGTGCAGTGACTATGTGCTGAGAGAATTACCGCCAGACATCTCTATCTCCGACATAATCTTTAATTTTGTAGTACGCTTTGCGTATAAGGATGGATTTAACATATGATTTGAATTTCCCGTCAGTTAGATCAGTGACAGTTTTAGGTAACTTGTTGTAGAAACGTACAGAATTCCCCAAAAACGAATTGTTCGATTTGGCTAATCTGAATTTAGGGACAACGAGTTTATATTTATTTCTAGTATTTATGTTATGTACGTTGCTTAGAGTATTAAACATTTGCAAGTTTTTACGTACGTACATAATATTTTCAAAAACGTAAAGAGAAGGCATAGTAAGTACATTAATAGTTTTAAAAAAATCTCTGAGGGACTCACGAGGACCCATATTATAGATGGCACGGATTGCTCTTTTTTGTAGTATAAAAATTGAGTCTACGTCTGCCGCTGCACCCCACAGTAAGATGCCGTAGGACATAATACTGTGGAAGTACGCAAAATAAACAAGCCTGGCCGTAGCTACGTCGGTGAGCCGTCGAATCTTCCTGACTGCATAGGCTGCAGAGCTTAACCTACTAGAAAGAGCAGTTATGTGAGCACCCCATTGCAATTTCGTGTCGATTGTTATGCCTAAAAATACAGTTTCCTTAATAAAATCAAGTTTGTTACCTTCTATAATTACGTTAGAATCGACATGGGGTACGTTTGGTAACGAAAACTTTAAACATTTGGTTTTTGTTGCATTTAATAATAGATTATTAGCTGCAAACCATTTAGAAAGAGTGGTTAAGCATTCATTAACATGTGCTAGTTCGGTATCCTTTCGACTAATCTTAAATATAAGTGAAGTGTCGTCGGCAAACAAAATTATATCGGCCAATTCTGCCATTGTGTAAGGAAGATCATTAATGTAGGCTAAAAAGAGGAAAGGGCCTAAAACCGAGCCCTGGGGTACGCCCATTTTTACTAGAGTCCCTTCAGATGTTACACCATTAATTCCCACTTTTTGCAATCTGTTTGTAAGATAGGATAATACAAGATCAAGAGCTCGACCACGAATTCCGTAGTGCTTTAGTTTACAAATTAGCGTATTGTGATCGACGCAATCAAAAGCCTTGGAAAGATCACAGAATATACCAATTGCGTCCTGTGAGCCCTCCCAGGCATCTAATATATGAGCTACTAATTTCACACTCGCGTCCGTTGTTGACCTACCCTTCGTGAAGCCAAACTGTCGCTCGTGCAAAATCCTGTTTAAATTGAAGTGTGACATCATCTGATCAAGCATAATTTTCTCAAAGATTTTACTTAGCGCCGGAAGTACAGAAATCGGTCTATAGTTTGATGGATTAACCTTGCAGCCTGATTTGAAAATTGGAATAACTTTACTGTGTTTCATCAGGTCAGGAAAAGTACCAGTATCAACACAAAGGTTAAAAATTGTAGTGAGCAAGGGGGCAATATTATCAATAATAGAAGCAAGAACTTTAACGGATATACCCCACAAGTCTTCTGTTTTTTTCAGTGTTAAGCTTTTGAATGTTTTTATAATTGTTGTCGTATTAATATAGTTGAACTCGAAATTCGGAATATCTCTACAAAAGTTCTGTTTGAGTAATGTTTCTGCGAGTGAGGGTGATAAAGCAAGCGATTTAGTTAACTCTAATGGCGTATTTATAAAAAAGTGGTCTAAAGCATCAGCGACTTCTACCTTATCTGAGATGGTTTTATTGTTGATTTTTAGTATCAGTTCAGTATCCCGGTTTTTCATTTGGCCAGTTTCTGTATTTATAATCTTCCACACTGTTTTAACTTTATTGTCAGATTTCGAAATTTTATTTGAGATTAATTTAGATTTGGCATGAGTACAAACCATTTTAAATATTTTTGAGTAGTTTTTAACATATTTGTGAAACGATGGATCTGATGTCATTGATTTTTCATTATATAAACTATACAAAATATCTCTACTTATTCTAATACCTTTAGTGGACCATTCGTTAAACTTAGGTTTATTGCTAACTTTAAATGATTTAACAGGACATGATTTATTGAATTCGTTGCATAGAGTGGAAAACAGATTATTATAGATTGTGTTAGGGTCATGTGACTTTATACGAAATTCAGACATTTTACTTGCAACATTTTCTTTTAATCTCCGTAATTTATTTTCCGTAAGTGGTCTAAATACATAGGAGCTATTCCCAGGTGATTTTTTATTTATTTTGAAACTAACAAGTTGACCTTTATGGTCCGATCTAATACCAGAAATTAAAGAATGTTGGTGGAACCCTTTATTCGTAAAAATATTATCAATACAAGAAGATGAAGTGGCAGTTACTCTGGAGGGTTCATCAAAAATATGACTAAGGTTAAATGACATAAATAATGATAAAAGTTTGCACTTCTCGGGTGATTCTATTAGTATATTTATGTTGAAATCACCATAGACAAAAATCGGATTATTACTATTAAACACTTTCCTAAGTAAGTCCTCCATAGTTGTTAAGAAGGAGTTGAAGTTCGAGGCAGGCGGTCTATACACACACACGATGACATGACTTTCTATCTCCGCACATGCCACCTCACATAGGCGTTCAACAGACAAAGAGGTGATATCTTTCCTTTCTTTAAACTTAAATTTGTTGTTACACAAGATTAAGGAACCCCCACCCTCAGCTGAAACTCTGTTGAACGCACTGGCAACCATAAAATTATTAATGTTAAATAACATCCTATCAGGCTTTAGCCAGGTTTCACAAAAACATAGAATATCTATAAAATATTTGTCTGCTAAAAGTTCGACATCTAAAATTTTGCCAGAAAAGCGGTTAATGTTTTGATGATAAAGTAGAATATCATCGTGACGCTTCTCTATTGTCGAATCGTTAAGTTTAAACAATCAATTAAAGTGTTGTTACTGCTACTAGATATAACTGACTCATTACTTAACCTACACTGTGTTATATTGGCTATAACCGCGTTAATATTATAAGCTATCAATGTAGCGATCAGGTTTTTAAACTTCCTGGGAAGAAACATACCTTCCGGGTGCAATAAAAATCCACTAACAAAATTGTTAGTATCGAAATACAATAATTTGTCACTATGACAACATGTCAATGTATACATTAAACTATTTAACCTATATATATAATTATTTTCATCATGTGAAAAAGAATCCGAATAAGGAAAGGCACATAACATTATCCTTCCTATCTTTAATTTTAACATGGTGTCAATACCATCCACAATGTCCTTTTTTTGTACATTCATACTATTTCCCAATAAAAGAATGACATTAGCATCATTCTCTAGCTTGGTAGTTGCTACTTTCTGTACAATTTGATTAAAATTTAAATTGTGGCAACAATGGTTAATTATACTATGATTTAGACAATTTTGTAGTAGTGATCCAAAACCAGAGCCTAATTTATCACTAAATATTACAGTTTTGTGTCTACTGTTGACACAGTCCGTTAAAGATTGTACCCAGTATAAAACTATTATTTTAAAAGAGTATCCATGGATGTTCTTGCCGGTCTCTTCTCCATAGGACCTACCCCCACTTTGGAACCGTGCACCTAGAATCACAAGGTTTTGAAAGAGCCTGTAAAGGCCTACTCGAAATAAAAATATTTGACTTTGACTTGACTTTGAGGCATTTTTCATACGGTTGAGTATATTTTTAGAATCATGTCAGCTCTAAGTACTACAATCATTACTATAATAACGGACTTCCTACTTTTTGTGTCAGTTTCGACTCAATTAGTTTTTGAGGGTTAGAAACGAGGGGTTTTAATGTTCTGGTATTTGTGGACACCCAGTCGAACGGGAAGAAAAACATTGTTTATAGTGTAAACTCCCATATTATTACATTTAAGACTTCACTTACTTATACCTCGCTCGTCGTTGCTCGTTGCATTCTTTTTTTTTTATGGCATAGGCGACAAACGAACAGACGGATCGCCTGATGGTAAGCGATTAACGTCACCCATGGACACCCGCAACACCGGAGGAGTCACAAGTGCGTTGCCGGCCTTTTAAAAAGGAGTACGCTCTTGCATAGGTTAATCGCTACAAATAACTAAGACAGAATCGCATGCTTTCGGGCATTGTTGTGAAGTTTTTTGTATGGAAATTCTCAGTAGCAGCACGAGGCTTTGGAACTGAGCCCGTTAGATGGCAATAGACTCGCCCCCATTTATATGGGACTCAATAAACAAGAGCGCACAATACACCTCTGGATAATCCTTCGGGCAATACAGGCGTGATGTTATTTTATATGAGACTTACGTGTAACAATGAAACTAGTACATTTTAAATGAAGTTCTTAATTGTCGAAACTTGTGTTCCAGTTAAAAACTAGGTTATGACAAGAATACCCATACAAGAGTTGTTACAAAGTTGAGTTAACTGATGTTAACTTGAACGCGATGGAGTTATTGCTAGATATAAGTTGAGCTGAAGTTAAATAACGTTTTCTTTGTTGAACTTTGAAAATTTTTCGTTAAAATGTAGGTATTTTTCTATCAGTTTATTTTCTAGAATGTATTTCGTCTGTCGTGTCAGCATGAGCCATCAAGAAGGAATCGCTCATTTGGTGGAAAGATTCGCCAGTCAGCAATAATAATATGAAGGCTTGCCCAGGGTGTGCCAGACGCAAGACTTAGGTTTCGTTACTCGTTGGGGTGGTCATTCTTGTACGAAGTTTTTTTTTTTTTTTTGTTTTCTTTCTACTTGTGATAGCGGTCAAAACGTGCCAATTGCTCATATGAATTACTAGCTTCAGCTCGCGGCTTCGCCCTTCGGCGGTTTACGAACCGGTACATTTTCCCGGGATAAAAAGTAGCCTACGTGCTCTTCCAGACTATAATCTATATCTGTGACAAATTTCATCCAAATCTGTTCAGCCGTTCTGGCGTGAAAGAGTAACAAAGATCCATCCATCCTCACAAACTTTCACATTTATAATATTATTCGGATAGTTAAAAGTGTCATGGCAATCAAGGATTTTCTTTTGCCTCCGGATTGACTTTCAATTTTTGAAAATACTGATTAATATTACTTTATAAAAACTCAAACAACTTCTTCCTGTATATATTAAATAAAAAAATAAATAATATAACACTGTCATAATAAGTAGCACTTATTGAATTATAAAAGATTTCTTAGAAAAAAGATTCCGATACGATTTCGTAAGTCGAATGTATTCAGAATAAAATATCTAGACTAACTAAATCGGTATAGTACAGACTTGAATGTAAAATAAGCCATAAAAGAAAAATACTTACTACATACATTTTTATACAATCTAAAAGCTGTAATAACGCTTTACTACAGCAAGTCCATAAACGATAACAAGCAGACTTAATACTTCCATAAACAAACTGAAGATTTTTAATAAACCCTACGCCATCTGACTTGATACAAACACAAGTATGTACCATTGGATCTCGTGGACGTGATCTGTTTACTAGAAACCATATCGTCCGGCCTATTACCCGTAACATCGTTGAATCCCCTCTCCATTGCCACTCTAGTATTGTCGCAGTTATTACAGTTGCTAACAAACTCGTCAATGGATGGTAAAAATGGTGAAGAGGGGAAAGTATCGTTGGTAAAATGTACTGAATAGTGTACTTATTGCGGGCAAGTGCGAAAAGTGTCGAGTGTAGCCAATCGTGATTGGAATGATAATAGGATTAGGTACCAATCGTTTGTTTTTTTCTGGTTAAAGACTCTTACCTGATAGAGTCTGAGTCGTTAGTCAACTTTATTGCTATTTGGGATCGGGAGTGAAATACTGAGTTTAGGGAGAAAATGGTGAAATCTTTTTGTTTAGATTTTCTTTGCCACTTGAAATAAGTATGTTTATGCCGATAAAGGTTGAAATTATCATCAATGATGCAGGGTAGGGCAGTGATTACCACTTTAAATTAGAACCTGCTTCTCTTGGTGATTCCTTTCTGAGCAAGAGGTCTATCGTGTCATTCCGAAGTAATGGATATGAAATCTGATACCTACTGAATTTCATAACCAAAATCAAGAGCCTTAAGTTCGAGCTACTGCATATTTTTTTTGCTGATCATGAGGATCACTCCGGAACGATATAATGACAGCTTCAAATTTCAGTGATCGAAAAATGCCAAAATGGCTTACAGTGGCAAAGTGACAGGATGCTTTTTCATATTAATATTATTATTATCTACGATACTGAACTTAAAGTACAATTATAGCCAAGAGCATAAACAAAACACTTCTCAATTAAACTAAGACCGTCTTTGCGACATTACTCAACTACTAGCAGACTACGAGCTATAATTTCATTACTCCACTTGAAAGAAACGCTGAAAATACGCCACTGAGTGGATTATAATAGTAACAACACTAGAACTTATTACAGTAGTTCGTTTTCTTCAATGTTTTTATACTTATTTCTAAATGTCACGTCTTTCGGAGCTTATTCAATTTTGTTTTTAGAATGCTCATTCCATTTTAAGAGCCTTTATACACGATGTCATATTCGCACGTAAAAAAGCTGTCCTTTTTACTAGATTGCAGTTGGATATTACTAGCATGTAGATGCTTAGACCCGGGTACGTCTTAAAACTGCGGCCAGACATTGGAGGACGGGCAGCAGCGTCCTCTCACTAATCGGTGAGCCACTGGATCCCCAAGCCACCTGCCAAGCGTGGGGATTATGGCAAACCCCTCCTTGAGGGAGGCCTTCGTTCAGCAGTGGAAGTCTTCTCGCTGATGATGCTGATGATGATTACTAGCATGCCACGGATTATCAGTGAATCCGACACCTACAATAGCTATTATATAATTTAGAAAATTTTGAAATTAAGATCTTTACGTACGTACGTGTGTTTGTCACCTTACTCCTCCTATATGGCTGGACTGATTTGGATGAAATTTTATGTGTATATTTCAATCGGTTCCTGAATGGTTTGAGAACACACTTGGACCGGTAGGTGGCGCTGCGATTGAGTTTTACAACAGGTTCCGGCAGGACAACGTGTGTCGGGTCCGCTAGTTTTATATAAATATTGCTATTGTTAAATATCTTTTTATGTGTTTACCGAATAAAAATATAATAGACAAAAATGGCCGCCACTCCAACCACCGACTACTGAACATAGGCAACCAAAAGAACAACGTAATGAACATAGACGAAGGTTTCAACTCGAACTTGGCAGACTTTTTTTCATCAAAAACTTAAAAATATATTTTATGAAAATAACAAACACCTGCGATATGCATTTCATTTTATTTTCTACAAAAATAAAGCTCTCATATCGGAGATTTTTATTTAAATTATGACTTCTTTAACCTCCATTTTGAACGTACCTTTGATCTGCACTTGTTATATTAAAGTTCAGTCTATTCGGAGCCACAGGTGCGACTTGAGAACTAATACATTAATATATTATTCTCCATTATTTAGCTTTTAACATTATGAATGCACGAACTTAGCTGGGGTTTCAAGAGCACGATATGATTTGTAGCTTTTTAATATATATATATTTTTTTTTATTACCAGCCTCGAGATTTTTTTTTAAATATTATTTTTTTCTCAACGCTAGTTATGGAAGGTACCAAAATTAAATTGTAATTATAACTGTTTATTGGCTTGGCTTATGCTATATATTCATAGAATGTGGATTAATGAACAATGAGCTGATTCTTCTGTCGTGTCGACTATGAGCTATTTATGCTGAGAACGACTCATCCGTGGTAGAATGATTAAAGGCGTTTCGGATGAACTCCGTCCGTCTTTCCGCGCAAACCAGTAAGATTTTTTAAATTTCACTATAGTAATTTTTCGCGTTATAGATATTCTGCGGAAATGATGATTTTTTTTTTGCAGGAAAGTCCTGCAAAAAAAACATTATTATATTGTTGTTACTTTTATTCAGTAGGTACAGTCGAGCAAAGTTTTTTTTTTTAATTTTTATACCTGAACAAATGTGATGTTTTCTCTTAAATTTATAGTTTCATCTGTGTAATATATTTATTAGAAATACTACCTATATTTATAAAAAATAACGATATAAAAAAGACCATCATGAGTTCTTTAAAAAACTTGATCATTTTTAGTAACAATTTAGTCTTTTTTTAGACTGTAGGTACCAATGCAATTTTTCACTAGGGCCAATCAAACATTCAATATTTATAATGTTATTTGTCGTACGATATTGAAATTCTATTCGTCCACGATATGAAATTCAATTTGAATAATCAATGTCCAAAAAATTGGCTATAGTGTGAAACGTGAAATTTGTTAAAAATCGCAAAATTCGATGACATATTAAATGGGATGTGATTTTATCCTTTAGGGCAATTTTTTCACTTATTTTATTTAATTCAGACGAGCAAAATAAATAAATTATGATTCTCTTGGACGATAGGTGTGTAACTCACACTTTGTTAGGTTCAAAAAAGGAACATTGGCCGACATACAGAACCCAAGTTTATGACCTATTTTGAGGTCCCTACTTCGACAATCCATACGTCATGTATCAATTTCTTTTGTTCGAGAATAGTTCCTCAAGGCTTGTTGTTAGTTGGCTTGAAGCCAACACCGAGGCAATGTCGGGGCTTTCTGTGGCCTGATCGTTGCTAGTTGATGCTGTTGTACCAATCGTTATTCCGTGACGTGCGGACTTAGCCTACAAATAGGACCTGAAACTGTTAGTTTACCCAGCATAGGTTTGAGTTATTCTTTGAGTTGTGACTATGGCATGTGACCAGTGTGGCCACAGTATCATATTTCATACAAAATTCGTTGACATGCCACACGATGCGGTGGGATGCGGCGCCGGGCCGCAGGCCGCCATATGTGGTGCAACAGTTAACAAATCTTGCTGCAGAGGGTGTAATACGATGCGGTATTATATAGACTAATATATATAACGCACCATGTGGCATCACCTTGATGCAGCATGGGATAATATATACTAATATTATAAAGAGGTAAAATTTGTCCGTAAGTTTGTATCTAGGGGATAATCTCCGGAACTAATGATCCGATTCTAAGAATTCTTTCACTGGTTGAAAGCTACATTATTCCTGAGTGCTATAGATTATAAAAAATCTTGTTACGAGAGGGAATTGAACCCGCGACACGAAGCACAGAAAGCTAATCGCTTTACCACTGCGCCAAACTTGCCATCAATAGGGTAGGCCTTTTTTTTTATTAACTTTGTGAGAACTCATGATGGGCTATCCTCCGCATGGGGGGGAGGGGGCGAAGGGGTGTGTCGGACTCCTACCGGCTAAACTTACCACGGTGATCCGCCTCGACACCATATGGTAGGCCTCGGCACTTCCCGGAGGGGGTGACTGTTAAGAGGCCACCCCCTCGTGCAAGTCCCGGGGGAGACTGTAGAGAGGTCCCTCCATTACAATAGGGTAGGCCTAGCGTTTCTTTTAACAATCTCGATTTAATGGATTAACCGCGTTCTGCATGCCGAGTGGTATGATGCGTACCTACATGACTTTGCCCTAAACACACTTTGTATTATTAATCTACAATTTGCGAAAAACGAAATGAAATTTGAGTGTGGCGGGCTAGGTGAACGACACCTCCATAAAATAAATTTACAAAATTGCTCTGTATGATGTACTGGTATGAATGGAAAATATTATGATAGAGTTTCATCTCAATCAAAGAGGCTAAATAATTTAAGAGCTAACTAATTTTCTGATAAATTAATCTGGATCTTTCGTGTAGATTAATTAATTTGAGAAAGAACCTTGAACAAAACTTACGTAGAGTTTCATCTGGCTAGCTTGTTAGACTATTACTTATTAAGAAAATTGTCTTATCATAACTAAAAAATCTATCTAAGCTCCTATTCTATAGTTTAGTTTATTACATAACATAGCATCACGCCTATATTCCCCGAAGGGTGAGACAGAGGTGTACTATTGTACACCCACATTTCACCGATGCCGTTATTGACTCCCATGTAATAGGGGGCTACCCTATTGCCATCTACCGAGCACAGTTCTAGACTTCGTGCTGCTACTGAGCCAAAGTCGCCAGAGTGCGCTAGACGATTACAAATTTCGTCACTCGTGGAGGCATCCTTGCACCCCAGCACTACTGAATGGTATTAATCTATTATAGATATGAGCAGTACAACTATTTTGTTGAACGTTACTCCACCCTAGAAATAACTCCGCACATACGATATGTGCGTTTACAAACACAAATAAATATTCACGTGTACAAAAACCCAAACCTGGAACTATCTGTGGGTCCTACATTTGTTCCGTGAGGGAATCTAACTCACGAGTCTTAGCGCAGCAGTCGATCGCTCAACCACTGAATCAACCGTGCTGTCATACCTCCATAAAGCTTGCTTGTCTACACTTGAATGCACTAAGAATATTCATGCTTCTGTAGGTATTCAAAATAGTCTGAGAGTCGTAGGTAAGTAAATAACACGGTAACACAACTGAACTTGTTTCTACCCTAAGACAGACTTTACCTACATAATACATCAAAATAAGTACTTACACGTTGCCTGAAATTTAATTTAGTTAAGAGACGAAACCGAGATTTTCCTTCAGGACTTAGTATGTTGTTTTTGTCAAAGGAATACTTTCAGAGTGATTATATTTTTTTCTTGTAACACCTTTTGATTTATATTATCAAAAATACACTCACATTTTTGTTTGGGGTTCAGTAATTTTGAAAGGGGGAATTAATGTTCGTTTCCGAAAGTTATTATAACTTAGAATCGCACCTATATTCCTCTCTTCTCCTCTCCTCTCCTCTTCTCGGGCTGGCAGAGATAACCTGTACATCAAACAGTGCTAATTCCAAACACCGCGCTGCTATTAAAACCTAATATGGTGTGACGTTTCGGTAGATGCAATGCTTAGGCGATGTTACTTTGCTATGTACCGCAACGATTTCCACGTGGTATTCCCGAAGAGATAAGCGGAGGTGTACTATTGTGCACCCACATTGCAACAATGCTGTTATTAAGTCCCATGTAATAGGGGGTGACCCGGGTACGTCTTAAAACTACGGCCAGACATCGGAGGACGGGCAGCAGCGTCCTCCCACTAATCGGTGAGCCACTACGATCCCCAAGCCGGACTGACTCCCCCCCACCTTGGGGGGGAGGCCTTCGTTCAGCAGTGGACGTCTTCAGCTGATGATGATGATGATGAATAGGGGGTGAGCCTGTTGCCATCTACCGGGCACAGTTTCAAGCTCCGTGGTGCTACTGAGAATTTACGATACGATACAGAAAAACCGAATAACACTGCCCGATGAGGGATTCGACTCCAGGACCTCAAGCTGAGTAATTCCGATAACATCCGCAAAATGGCGAAGGTTTAAGTATAAGTTCAGGCTTTTGATACATTTTTGATTATAAAATCATCCGGGGTGCAATAGTTTACACTTAATATTTTAACCGACATTGGCTAGTCTATTGTAAGTCAAGCGGTTACTTAACCGTGGATGTGTGAAAAGGTTCCCATCCGTTTATCCGTCCCCATCACGAAATCCGTGTGCGAAAATTGCGTAACAAAAAGGGCGCGGAGGCTTATTAAATTGCCCACAATTCCACATTCATTACAACAAAGGTTCTTTCATCATTCCCTCTTATTATATTCCATTTCAGCCACAATTTGTTCGTACGAGCCCTCAAGTCAGAAAGTCCACACCTCGACAAGTCAGCGCTTGATATAAAATCTCCAGATGCACACAGCAAATTAAAAGCATAATTTTATCGTCAGTGATAAAAGTTTCCAAAACAATTCTGTCAAAACCCTTAAGTTAAGTAGAGTAAAAACTTTAAAATCACCATTTTTAAACTAGTATAAGACTATTAATATGAATGTAGTATTACTTAATTCAATATGGTCGCTTGCACCATGCTAAAATTAAGAAAACGGTTTTTTTTTTTAATTATCAGAACACACCAAACATCTATTTGTGCGCGTGTATCTCTCGGAAGTTTTAATGATCACTGAATGTGCATCTGGGTATTTATATCAACGAATGCCACACAAAATTAAATTCGCTGGGGCAATATTTCATAAAGTATGGCCTAAAGTACAGGCGTAATAAGGCTTTCAATAGCCGTTAACATACTAAACTTGTATAACGAAGTGGTGAGATTATGTTTTATTCTCATAACAATAGGGAAATTGCGTTATAAATCATCCGGCCTCTCTTAGCTCCCGGTGGAAAATATTATAATTAAAATACACCGTCCGAAACTAAACGAAGTTGGCTCGTTCTCTTGCTGAGTTTGGATTGTTTTGATGTAAATATATGTATATAACAGTGAGTTTGGCAATACGTGTTGTTTACTTTTATCATTCCTATATTGAAAACGCATTAGACGTTGCCACTAGATGGCAATAAAAAGGACATCCATACGTTGGGATCAAACATTTTGATCTGCGGTTTTATTTGATTCCCGCTCAGAAACAATATGTGTAATTGTGTATGGTATTGTATCGGGTCTGTGTGTGTATTGTGCGTAGGTAGCATGTGAGATGTATGTTATTAAACTGTACCCATGATACAAGAGAAGTTCAAATGTTGGGAACAGTTTAAAAACGATTTCCAGCCCATCGCAGTACATAATTATGTGTGCTTGGGAGAATTTTGCCCATCTTCGTAACCCTTTAATCAACATAAAAGAGACGATAAAAAATCTGGTTAGTTCGACAAATACAACCTCGTGGTTGCCTTTAACATGTTGTTAAACGTGGTTGCCTTTAACATGTTGTTGACAAAAACAAACGAATGTCGCATTCTTTTCCATAAACGACTCAATGACACAAATCACACACAAATACAACGTTATTGCTTAAAATAACAGTGTAGGTATGTATATGAAACGAGTAAACCACATTTGATCCACATTTGATCCACATTTGAACCACATCAGATCCACATTAGATCCTCGCCTGAACGGGTACGTCAAACGTAGAGAAACTTAATTGCTGCCAAGCCTGATACACTGATATATAATATTCAGCGTAATTCACCAGTTTCTCACTGAATTTCATACCAGATTAGTTTGCTGTAGACAAGCTAATTTAGAACTTAGTCTCTAAACTGAAATTAGATGGCGTATGTAATTGTTTTGTTTTAGCGGTATGTGTATTTCATAAGGTTGACTTTTCAATGGACAGTTATTGGCATTGAATATGAAATTGGTCGTGTCGTTCTTGGCAAAAAATAAGCCATGTACTCCCTATGAGTGATATGCTTCAAAAGTCAAAGTTAAAAACTAAGTTATTTTTATTTTAAATATGCCTTTTCAGGCACTTTTAAAAAGTCGAGACTGGCGACTGAGAGTTAATCTTATATTTGATAAAATACTGCCTAACCCTTCGGGGAATATAGGCGTAATAATATGGTGTTATATAAATAAATGAACATTAGTCGAAACTGTTATAACGGGTTGTTATTATAACTCTCTTTTTCTGGAACAAAATACAAGTATTTGAATAAACAAGTGCCTATACACAAACTCCTCTCAACATGACATTGTTGAACAAACTTCATAAACAAGTTATAAATACCAAAAAATATTTCCATATACAGTCGCAGGTTAGGAACTTTAACGATACATCATTGTGGGAGAGGGGAAATTATATAGAGCGTGGTTCATAAAACGGGGTAGAGTTCACGGACCTATTTTTAGGAAGAGCTTAGCTCTATTTGATTTGCAGAGTTTTGTATTAATTTTATTTTTTAGTAGAGTTATCTGTGTTATCTTTATAGTGGTAGCTATCTATTTATATAGGTATTATACATATCTATTGAAGGACTCGTTTTTGGCCGAATCTTGTGCGGATTATTAATAACTAGCTTCCGTCCGCGGCTTCGCCCGCGTGGTTTACGAACCCGTACATTTTCCAGGAGAAAAAGAAAGTAGCCTATATGCTATTCCAGACTATAATCTATCTCTGTGCCAAATTTCATCCAGATCCGTTCAGCGGTTCTGGCGTGAAAGAGTAACAAAGATCCATCCATCCTCACAAACTTTCACATTTATAATATTAGTAGGATAGTAGGAAGGATTAGTAGGATAGTAGTATAGGATAGGATAGTAGGATAGGATAGGATAGTAGGATAGGATAGGATAGTAGGATAGGATAGGATTTAATTTTATCAGTTGTCTTGTTGATTTAGTGGTCGCAAACGCAGGTTACATGCTATACAACTTCTTAAAAGTAAGAAGTGACGATATAGAGCCTCAGTTTGGCACACGACGTAACATTGTGTCGCTCGCCATGTATGGCCCCTGTCCAAATTATAACTGTTTCCTATCAACAAACCAACATGCATTCGATTTTATTAAATACATAAACTGTATTATGTACCTACTACGGTATCGTTTCTTGTCTGCAGACACATACCATTGTTATATTAACTGGTTCCCTGTCCTCTAAGACAATACTTAAACCATAGCGAGAAATTCCATGGAAAGGGTTACAAAACTCTTCCTTTTAATTTATTTATTTAGAGGATGGAAAACTTACAGCTAAATTAATCTAAATAAAAACAATTTAACCGTTGGAATGACCCGGGTACGTCTTAAAACTGCGGCCAGACACCGGAGGACGGGCAGCAGCGTCCTCTCACTAATCGGTGAGCCACTGCGATCCCCAAGCCGCCTGCCAAGCGTGGGGATTATGGCAAACCCCTCCTTGGGGGAGACCGTCGTTCAGCAGTGGACGTCTTCTGGCTGATGATGATGATGAACCGTTGGAAAGCCAATAACAAGTTTTCACGTATAGATTTGGTTAACATTTTTAAATGTGAGCAAACAAAGTACGCGTTACAAAATATAATTAATTATTTAGAACAGAAAATGCAATCTTTTTATTTGAAAAAGTTGAAGCTCAACGACCTTCTTTCTGAGGGTACACTAGTTGTAAAATTATCAATATTGTACTTTACACAGTTTATTAAAGTTTCTGTTTGCACGCACCATATAACTATTTTGCCTATAATTCGTTGACGGATTAATTAAACTTATTGGTCTGAAGCCCGGCTCCTGAGCGTGAGGTCTTAGGTTCGATGACCGCATAAAGCGCTTTTCACTGTATTTTTTTTTTCATAAAGTTATTAAAATGCCATATATTAAAGGATTTTTCGGTAATAGATCATACAAATTAATCTTATTTTTTAAGCTATTATGATACTGTACACCTAATCTTGCCTGAACCTGCATTAACCAAATTCTAACCTATTCCCTCAAACTTACTACCATACCTACCATAGCAAAAAATTACATAATAATATTATCTCCATAAAATATACTAAGCGTAAATAATAAAATGCAGAACATTATCTATATGTCATCAAATCAAAATTACCTCGACCTTACAGTCATTATGTCATAGGCCTTAACAAATATCTATTGTATTTATCACCGACCGAGCCTGATTACCAATGTACCGACAGGCGTAGATCGCGCGATAACTTCTGTCAAACGTCATTTTTGTGACATATAATGTATTGGATGACAGTGAGATTGCTGTCGCGTGTCTTTCGCTTTTTTACGTAATTAGGTCGCCGCAGTTACTATGCACGGATGCGCATGTCTATGTGCATGTCTTGTAAACGTGCTTGTATTCTTCTGCACATACCCGACCTTTTTCTTTTTTTTTAACAGACACCAAATTCTAACCTTTATTTATAGTATCGTTTACGCTAATCGGTCATGTTACTTATTCTAATATTGTATTTTCTCTATAAATGATTTATGTAAAGTCTTTTGAGAAAATAAATGTCTATAACCGTAACCGTAATTTTTTTTCAGTAGGAGTTAAGATTTTCGAACATTTTCCACGTACATTGAAAATGTGGGTGGTTATTTCCAATGAAACATTACAACATTAAATATAAGCGTGCTATATTATATTATAAGTTGTGAGCTTACAAGCATAATGTGGTTATGTAGTCGGCACCACACCTGGTGATGTGGGTACGGACCGTGCTCTGTTCATATTGACTCGTCGGATTGTCACTTCTATTAGCCACTACTACGAGTGTCTGTGGAAGTTCTGATGAAGCAGATGAAGATAATACCATTGACAGTCATGATAAATCAGAAGAGTTTTGT
Organism: Shargacucullia verbasci; assembly: GCA_947562105.1. Taxonomy (NCBI): domain Eukaryota; kingdom Metazoa; phylum Arthropoda; class Insecta; order Lepidoptera; family Noctuidae; genus Shargacucullia; species Shargacucullia verbasci. The sequence continues at coordinate 1,631,703 of OX387297.1, read as the reverse complement.
GCTTGTGTATTGGTGAGCAGATAGAAAAATGTTTAGTAAAACTAACTACTCTGGGGCCGAAAACAAAACATGTTTAATCGTGTCTAATCCTACTAATATTATAAATGTGAAAGTTTGTGAGGATGGATCTTTGTTACTCTTTCAAGCCAGAATGGCTGAACGGATCTGGATGAAATTTGACGCAGTGATAGACTATAGTCTGGAATAGCACGTAAGTTACTTTTTATCCCGGGAAAATGTACGGGTTCGTAAACCACGCGGGCGAAACCGTGAGCGGAAGCTAGTTTGAAGGTATAATTAAAGGTTTAAAAGGCTTTAGGGAGAACTAGCAACAAAACAAGACTTGTACATTTTTGTACAATTGTATTTGACAATTTCTTATCTTCGTGAAATTTTCACGAAGGAGTTTCTCCCAATGATACCTATGTATGTGGAGTAACCTGGACACTCAGGGTATCAGTCCGACTACTAATATTTATATAACATAAACATAACATAGTGTCAAGCCTGTATTCTTCGATGGGTTAGGCAGAAATGTACTATTGTACACCCACATTTCGATGCCATTGTTGAGTTCCATGTAATAGGGGGCAAGCCTATTACCATCTATCGGGCACAATTTCAGACTCCATGCTGCTACTGAGAATTTCCAGACAGAAAATATCAATAAAACTTTGGCCGACCCGAGAATCGAACCCAAGACCTTACGCTCAGCAGTCGCGCTTGGGACCACTAGACCAACGAGGTAGTTAAATATTTATACTTGGCTAATATTTCCATCACGGCATTGCAGCGTGAGCAATTCTGATACTAACTCACTTCGCGCTAAGATATGCTCCATGCAGTATAATCCATGTCATCAGAAATTCACTCCATTATCACTTCTTGCTTCATTATCACTCGCAAACATTCCATTGGTAGTTAAAGAGAGAAATTCAGCCCAAAAGCCAACAGCACCAGATGCGTTCTCGCGCAAACTCACGACAAACGTTTATTTTGGCACTTACACTTTTTGTTACAGCCTGCTTTGTTTATATAACTGATTACTAGAGCAAATAAGCAATGATGCGTGAATTATTTAAGAAAATTATGGAAGTTAGGCATACATTCTCATGTGCTCTGTTTTCGTGAAGTTTAGAAATATTTAACTGTAAGTACATAAACTAGGAACTTGTAAGAGTGTAGGCGTTATCTGAATAATGGAACTGGAAAACACAACATTGATGTATGACCCTTAAGAGATGGAAGGGTTTTTTTTATTGAGGCAGCTTTTGTGTTCAAGATCCTATGGATTTAGTATTTACGATGTAATAAATAAATATATTCTGCCCATTACTGTCTACTATTGTATAGAAATAAAATTCCTGAAAACTCTATGCGCTTTAGTTGGATTTGGCGCAAATATCTGCACCCGGAACATATAAATAGGAATCTGTGATACAAATATTTGTTCCTTTAAGCATAAGTACCTATGTTCATTTATCAGATCGGCCAAATAGTCTGACAATGATTATAGGTTGTTAAATGACAGTGTATGGCAAGGACATTTCTTCGTTTGGGGATTCAAACCTTGATGGTAAAGAATTCTCGCAAGTAAAGAGTCCTTCACGAATGTTGGTACTCGATATTGTCCGGCGCATCCTGGGCACTAAGCCTCTATACCACCATTGCTGATTGGCTAATCTTTCCACTACGGCACGTGCAAAATCCTAGTGAGACACGACAATATTAGAAATAAATTCAACCCATTACTGTCCCACTGCTGGGCAAGGGTCTCTTCTCAGAATGAGAAGGGGTAGGTCTTAGTCCACCACGCTGGCCCGGTGCGTGTTGGCGGACTACACACACCGTTAAGAACTTTATGGAGCCTTCTAAGGTGTGCAGGTTTCCTCACGATGTTTTCCTTCACCGTAAACGCAAGAGATAATCAAATTCTCATCCGCACATGATTCCGAAAAGTCAGAGGTGCGGGCCGGGTTTGAACTCAGACCCTCCTGTATGGAAGGCAAGTGTTCAACCGCTAGGCTATCACAGCATTATTACAATACTAGTAGACAATATTAGTAACGGTTATAAATCTTTTTTTTTATTTGTACTGCAGACTGGACCTAATCTAAACGCAACCGATAAACTAGACTAACTGAATCAATTATGTCTATGTTCGACGTTTAGGTTTTCTCTGATAGTGTCTTAACTAATTACGTGTCTTTGATAAATTAGGTGTTCTATCAATTTGGTCTAATGTGCGCGTGTACGTCTTTCTTGTTGGGTATTGTTATAAATTGCAGTCTCTATTTCTGCTAATTTAGACTGTGTTCGACATTATCCTTGGCCATTTAGGTAGTGTGTTCAATTTTTGTCATTGCTTTTTACGCGTCTAATCTTGGCCTATATAAACGTTATTTCTTTCTTATTCTATCAAAATGGAAACGAATCCTGCACGCCGGAAAAATTAATGGATGCCACTGATAGCGCAGTCCTAATAGCTGGCTAACTATTGGGCTGGGACTATTTAGATCGCCATAGACTAGCCAAGAAGCAGAAGAAGTGAAACGATTGATATTCAAACTCACGATCTTATTGCTTGCCAGTCGAACGCCTTACACATAACCTTTTTATCTTAAGATTTTTCCGTTGCATTGCTAGTATATCAACGTCAGATACAATTGCGTCGCAACGAACCATGTCTCAAAGCTGTGAGCCGTTGGGCTATTGCAATTAGTAACCAAACCATGGACAAGGAATATTACTCCGTAGCGGCCACACTAGTGTAGTAACGAGCTGACATCTCCAGTCGTCAAGTTTGCAGCTCAACAGCATGTCGACGGCTTCCCTCGCGAATTGTCTTGACTCGAGAGTTTACTTAAGTAATAGCTCGGATGCATGCGATCAAGTAACTGTGAAGACACTTAACAATTTACGTCATAGCTTAACCAGAAAGCATTAATTATAGTTCATAAGATGTGCTTGTGAGATGTGAGGGAATTATTTTTGTTTTATTGGTTAAAATATTCCATGTAATCAGGATATTTATATATCGCCAAGTGCGAAAAGACCGTCCCTTTTAATTCTCTATTGGTTTCCATGTTGTATATTTTTTTCTAGTTCTGGTGTGCAATAAAGTGTATTGTATTGTATATTTCCTGTATTGTGGGCATCAAAAAAGTACTGTTAAGAACTTCACGTGGCTTCCAGTTCTACGGCACGGGTGGTTGAACGATCGACTACTGCGCTACGTGTCATGGGATCGATTTCCGCACGGAACAAATACATATTTGTATGATCTACAAGTTTTCCGGGGTCCGAGTATTTGTGTACATAAATATTTGTTTTTGTAAACGCACCCACGATGTATAAATTATTCCTAGTTTTAGGTATTGTTTTTTTATAGTTTCTATCTTGGTTCACATTTATCTAGAGTAACCATTAAGCCAAACTAGTCAAAAGAGTCAAAGCGTAGTTTTCCTGTTTTAATCCAAATCCAAAATTTAATCCCAAGCTCTCAAAGCACTTGATTAAGGTGACTGTCAAATGACGCATTTCGTGTAAGCATTTCGTTTAGAAACGGATCTAGTAGATGACATCCTAATATTCTGTATCATAATATTCTCTCTCATTATTCAGGATGTATAAACTTGACATTTTAAGCTCACTGTACGTACGTGTGTTGACACTAATGACGATGATAGTAATGTATAAACTTAGAGACTACAATGGCATGTTAGGCCGTGTTCTCACGAGGCGAATGAGACGGTTAAGTTTTAGTCCAACGATGAACAAAGAGTAAAATCGTTCCAAGATGAACGACTAACAAAGTCACGTGATCATTTCATTCTAAATATGAATGAATTCAACTTTTGATTTTAAAAATATGTGCACCCGTTTGTCTGAATTCAAATAAATTACATAAATTTAAACTCGCATAAAAATAACTGCGAATCAAATTATCATTATTCAATTGAAAACGTTTGATCAACTTTTTTAATCCCAAAAATGTGATCAAATTAGTCTCTCCGACTTCTTACACGAACAATTAATTCCAGTTATTAAATTTTACGTCATGGCCAAAGAACATACAACAAATTGACGTTGATAGCTCAATATTCCTCGACTGTTAACCGAAATAGGGAATATGCATGAAAAAAATATTTGTTATCTAACCAGTTAATCGAAAAAATACATAAATATCATACCATTAGTGAAATCATAATCAAAATTGATCGAAATATAACCAATTTAAACGAATATTGCCGTCTCTTTCGCAAAAAACCCTGTTTTGTATGGCAGTTCTATGGGCGTGATGTCATTTAACGTCAGATAACACGTCGGACCTTTCTTTCTAATTCGTCACTTCAATGCTTTATAATTTTATCGCTGATGAAAATATTTTAAAAATTCTTTCACCAAAAAAAAAATACATGCATATTCCCTATTGCTTTTTCTGTCTTATCAATTGCTTCACTTTTCAACGATTTTCATCGGACAAAATTGCCGTGTGCCGTGTAACAGCACCTTAACAATAGTTGCTCGGAACACATCTCGAAGGATTACAATACTGATGAGTAGAGTACATCAATTAACGTTTAATTAAATCTGGATTAGAACTGTTGATGTCGAGCAATGCTAGATAGTATGTTTGATGTCCTATAATGAACTAAATATCTGTGCGACCGAGCCGAAAAATTCTTTTTTTTTATGATTTGTTTTCCAGATATGAGACCTTAAAGGCATTGATAGCCTAGCGGTTGAACGCTTGCCTTCCATGCAGGAGGGTCTGATTTGAAAATCAGCCCGCACCTCTGACTTTTCGGAATCATGTGCGGATCAGAATTTGATTATTTCTTGCGTTTACGTGAAGGAAAACATTGTGAGAAAGCCTGCACACCTGAGAGGGATTCATAAAGTTCCTAACGGTGTGTGTAGTCCGCCAACCCGCATCGGGCCAGCGTTGTAGACTAAGGCCTAACCCTTTTCATTCTGAGAAGAGACCCTTGCCCAGCAGTGGGACAGTAATGGGTTGAATTGTTTATTTATTTATGAGACCTTAGCTAGATCGATTTTTCGCCTCCAAAAACTCCTATATTGTCAATTACATCGAAATTATTAGAGCTGTTTTCGAGAACGCGATTACAAACATAGAAATACATATAGGTATACTCATATACATAACATACTGTATTGCACGATAGGCCGGGTTGAGCCGAATTTTTTGATTTTGTTAGTTGTGAACCTTAAGTAATTAAAATAAAGCTTATATTAGATACAACTATTTACTGAAATAAACCGCCTTTAATTCCTTTTTTTCATATTGGTACAAGTGGATTATTATTATCGAAAAAAAAATTGATTTCGCCAATGTTTTCAGCGCCATTGCATTTAATGTTTGTGATATTTAAATACAATAGGTTCGTTCTACAAAATGGTTATATGAAATAGTTAAACTCGGATAGCTAAGTCTTACTAAATAATTAAGTGATTATAAAGCACTCAATGGTTTTTATTTGTTTGAAACTAGTTCAAAAAGACACAAAACCTTCTATTTTAGTTTTCATTGAAATAGAATTGAAGCTGAGACTAGATTAAGTACAGGTCCAATGTCTGCTGAAAGATTAGAAGGACGTGTGTCTGCTAGTGGTTCTCCCCGCGTGTCAGACTCTGCTTCATAGAATATAGATATCTATGTACACCTACCTACTTTACACCTGCAGACTTTAATGGATCGGTAACTAGGTTTATACGCTCTTAAACATTATGATGACACGGTTGGTGCAGTGGTTAAGCGGTTCTTCTGCACATCACGTTGCCGGTTTGATTCGCACGGATCAAATCTTTGTATAATCTACAGGTAGTTGCTTCAGGTCTAGCTGTGTGTGCATGTGACATGTATGTTTATTAACTGTACCCACGATGCAGAAGAAATTTAAGAGCGGGACAATTTCTTTAATAACAAAAAAACAACAAGCTCCCCTATACGAATAAAATAAGATCATTTTTTCTAAGCACCAAAAAACACGTTGAAATACAACGCAATAACATAAATTTGATTCCGAAATCAGTAAAGTTGTCACTCTAAAAGGCTAAAGCCGCACTCCAAACTCCAGCTACCAATTCAAAACATAAATTAGAGTCCAATTTGCCTTACTGCGATGAACCCGGCAGTCAAACAAACAAACTAGCATTCAAGTTAATCAAAGTTAACCAATTATAAACCTAAATGCATTCAATTTAGTGTGTGAGTTATATTTGGTCGATATATTGAGGATGTGAGCAAGTGATTGAGTCGAAATTGGACCTTGGCTCGTAGTCAATATAGTTGACAGTCGGGTAATTTTTTTTTGTTGTGTAGTAGATTCGCCTGCCAAGCGATATTGATGGGGGATTAACTCCTCTAGGTCATTCGGTCTAGATAGACTTAACTTCAACTTTGATTTTCTACACATAACTTAGCATCACGCCTGTATTTCCCCAAAGGATAGGCAGAGGTGTAATATAGAAGAAAATTGGATGATGATTTAAAAATCATCCTGTATATAAATTTACTTTTTATTTACGCAATTTGAGAAACTAGTTTGTTCAGAATCAGTAACAGTATCGATTGTAATATTTATTTTAAAATTTTATATTGTGTCCAAATAATATTTAAATTCCTTCGATTCCCGGGTCGGGCATGTTTGAAAATTCTCAGTAGCAAAAATATTCTCGCTCCTTATTTTATAGGACTCAATAACAAAATCGGTGAAATGTGGGTGTATAATTGAACACCTCTGCCTAACGCTTCGGGGAATACAGGTGAAGGAAAACATCGTGAGGACACCTGCACACCTGAGAGGGTTCCATAAAGTTCTTGACGGTGTGTGTAGTTCGCCAACCCGCACCAGGCTGGCGTGGTAGACTAAAGCCTTAACTTGCTCATTCTGACAAGAGGCCCTTGACCAAATGAGCTGACTTTATAATTTATTTATTTTTTCTGTATTTTCTAATTTAAATAATCCACAACTCTATCATCACCCTTCCACAAAGAAAAATAAATACATTCACATATTATTATACATAACATAACATAGCATCACGCCTGTATTCCCCGAAGGGTTTGGCACTATTGTACACCCACATTTCGCCGATGTTGTTATTGAGTCCCTATGTAATGGGGGGCGAGCCTATTGCCATCTTCCGGGCACAGTTCCAGACTCCGTGCTGCTACTGAGAATTTCAATACAGAAAACCCAATAACACTTTGCCCGACCCGGGAATCGAACCCACGACCTCACGCTCAGCAGTCGCGCCTTCGACCACTAGACCAATGAGGCATACATATTATTATATACATATACATATTATTATCTACATCAAAATAAACCCCAAACAAACGCCTATCAAAATAAACACGTTAGCAAAGTTTTTACAGCTCCTCGACTGTAATATAAACATATAATATATTTAGCAAGTCAACGCGTATATACCGGGCTTATCTTGTTTTGTGTGCGATTCGTATGCGTCCGACATACAAAACGTTAATGTGTGTGTGGGGGTATGAGGTAGGCGGGTTAGATGGTGTGATGATTTTGGAAAAATTTAGCTTTTGCATATATATAATATAGCTTATGCCCGCGGGTTTGACCGCGTGGAGGGCAGAAAATGAAATTATCCCACGGGAATGTACTACCGGGATAAATAGGATCCTATGTCCGGGTAAAGAAACCTAGGTCATGATCAATCTATGTTTCAAATTTAGTCCAAATCCGTTGAACCGATAAGAATCGAATGATTAGCAAACATTCTACAAAGTAACAGACATCTAAATTTATATATTTATAAATACTACTAGCTTTTGCCCGCGACTTCGTACGCGTGGAATTTAGAATCTGATATTTTCCTGCGATAAAATGGAGCCTATATTTTAAGTTAGACCTCTAGCAATACATCAGTGAAAACTGCATTCGATTCCATGCAGTAGTTTTTGCGTGATGCGTGTACAAACATACAGACAGAAAGACAACAATTAAAAACTGTTGTTTTGGCTTCTGTTGCTCTAATAAAGACCCCCCATATTAGTTTTTCCCCAATATCTATAATGTACAGACTTCTGTTATAATTTTATTATATGTATAGATAGTAGGATGTAGGCTTATCAGAGCAAAAGAGTATTTCTTTGACGACACGGTTGGCGCAGTGGCTAAGCGATTAGCTTTCTGCGCTACGTGTCGCGGGTTCGATCCCCGCACGGAACAAATATTTGTATGAACTACAGATATTTGTTTCAGGTCTGGTTGTTTGTGCATGTGACATGTATGTTTGTAAACTGTACCCACGATACAGGAGAAATCCTAGTGTGGGGCAATGTTTTAAAAAAGAAAAAGAAGAAAAGAAGAAATAGTTTTGTTCAGCGCCTGAAATACCTGAGCCTTGGTAGTAAATTTCACAACTGATAGCTATTTCGATTCCACACAAAGTTGTACTACAATACAAATAAGTTTTCACCATTACAAACGAAAGCATACCTTATCCTTTTTACAGAACTAATCAACAACTATTCAGCAAAATGTAGCAACGAAACTTCCAAAATTAAAAGCTTAAATAACCTATAACAGGTACAGTCCCCTCTCTCCAAATCTATGGCCCAACATTCATCTCACCTAACCCCAGGCTAAGGATAATCGTAGATTTATGGCTAATATCTCAGATGATTTACCAGTATTTCTCTTCCAAAATTTTTCTTCGCACCTTTAACGCTTGTATTGAATTTTATTGCGTCGCTTATATTAGTTTTACCTGGCAATAACCGTCTGGAGTTTCTTCAAGACTTTATGCTGATTCGGATGAATTGTGCCAAGGTTAAAACGGTATTATGATTTCTTTTTTAGTTTAGTTTTGAAGGCGTTTGCTTTGTTCAAGGGAATTATTTGAGTTGCTTATAATACCTAAGTATTTTATATTTATGGCTGTAGTTTCTTTATTTGAGGGGCTCGTTGCTAAATGCACTGAAGAATCGATCAACAAAGTTAAGCACCGCTTTCTGCGTTAAGTTCTTGGATGGGTGATAATTCTACATACATCGGGACCCTTCCGTGCCTCGGTTAGCACGTTAAGCAGTTGGTCCCGGTTGTCAAACGAATACCCGAGACAGTCGTTACAGGTGTCAGCAACCCAAATTAGTCTGACAATATGTCTAACCATAAAGTATGTATCAGTGACTCCCAGTAATTGGATGGTGGAGGCAGTTGCTTCTTGTAAAATGCTGATACTCAGCCAGATCTGATTACATTGAGAGCCAGCCCTAACATAGTTGGAAAAAGTTTGCTTTGTTTGAGGTTTAGTAAGTTTATGATTTCACATGACACCAGCACCCGTATTATGTAAGAACAATGTGACAGTTGGTGTCGCTAATAAACATGCTATTGTGTATTCTCTTATGAAAAAATATATGAGCGAGAAAGGGATGGGCTGTTTGTTGGTCGCTGTGACTGCCAGATTTTTGTACGTAATTAAGGCATCGGTCGGTTCATAAACGAATATTCAAATATTGTTTATTCAAAATAGACTATGGACAATGTTTATGACGTCATCGTGAGATAACATACTCAAAGTACCTATCCTTCTCTGCTAACTAGTGTTTTAGCTGCGAAGAAGATTGCTTCTAATTTGCACCTAAAACACTAGGATGCGAAGCGCAACGAACACTTCAGCAACAACTTTCCATTTAAAAAACTGTAGTTATGTATATTTATTGTGTACAATAAAGAATAATAAAAAATAAAGTTCGTCTCATTAGTAGACACAAGCAGAATAAAATAATAAAATTACGGTATTTCAGCTTTTGTCAGATTTTACTATATATTTACACCGAACAAAAAACTGTTTCATAACGAAAAAATGACAAAACTATGACAGATGATTTTTGCTTTAACTTTCAGACAAAATATATAAACAATGTTCAAAAAAATATTTAAATGTTATCCTATGAAAATATTGCCAGTAACATATTAATTCAAATTGAACACAGAACATAAAATCGTAGTCCAGAAGCCCAACTCCTCACAATGACAAATGAAAATAATATAGTCAGTAGCCACGCTTGGCAGACGAATTTGTGAGCACATTATTAATGTTTATATATAGTATTTTTATTTTAGTCATCAGTTTCATAATGTATTATTTTATTGTATTTATATGGGCCTTGATGCCTGAATTAGACAAATATTCAATTCAATTCAATTCAAATATATTTTTATTCATGTAAACCATTTACAGGCACTTATGAATAGTCAGTAAAAAAATATTATTGTTATTAGTTGACAGAAGCTCTATTCTTATTCATTAGATAAGATATCCTTTTAAATACTTTTGTCAGGATTCTGGGGTAATTTATTTAGTGCCTGAAAACTACTGAACTTAGCAGTATGTTAGTATACAATTCCGAAGAAAATGTCACCTATGTCTGGTGACTTATACACTTGTACCTTCGTTCGACTTTACTTGGGTATCGTCAAGGCTCTTCTGCACCACTTGAACTTGAACTACCAGACCAAGTTCATTCACCCCGCCACATAAATAAGTAACGAACCACACGAGGGAATGTATTTACTAAGAATTTTCAGATCTTTTGCCTTAAGAAATCCCATCCAATTATGTTGAACATTCCTAATTACTAATGTGATCGGTCGGGGATTAGGTTTGTTTGTAAGAAAACTAATTAGGAGTTAAGTATAAAATATTTAGGGTCTGAGCTCTTCATCTATATTGTTGTTACTTGTATTATACTGTATTAAGTTGAAATTAGAGATATTTTGATTAATACAGGTGTTATATTTTTATTGTATTTATTGGCTATGTCGTTATCGTCAGTTAATAATAGTATCTATCAGTTTGTACCGTGATGCTTGTATTCCCCGAAGGGTTAAAATAGGTGAATAGTCAGCCTCAATAAAATGTATACACTTAATGAAATTCAAAAGCGAATTTTAAAGAAAATTGTGATTGAAATCTTGGCCAATTTTACACATAGCATCTGCGGTTATATAAAAATACAAAGCCATTTAAATTTTATGATTTCACCAGTAGTTTTCCAAGTATAAGCGTTTGAAGTTCGCTACCTGTATACATATTTTTGATGCTGACTGTACTGTTTTGCACCCATTTTTCGCCAAAGCCGTTAAGTACCATGTAATAGGGAGCGACGCTATTAACAACAACCGGGAAAATTTTAATAAGCATGGTTCGAACCCGGCCCAGGCTTACCAGTCGCGCTTGCGATATCTAGACAGTGCCTATCAGCCAGTTGTCAATTGAATCTCCTAATAGTGTATAATGGATGTATTGAGGGAAGATTGCCATTATTACATTATTTTTTTCATTGCCCCACACTAGTATTTCTCCTGTGTCGTGGGTACAGTTTACAAACATACATGTCACATGCACACACAACAAGACCCGAAACAACTATCTGTAGATCATACAAATATTTGTTCCGTGCGGGGATCGAATCCGCGACACGTAGCGCAGAAATCTAATTGCTTAGTCACTGCGCCAACCGTGTCGTCATTAATTATCACTGTCATAAAAAAGCCTTTAATCCTCTTTACTATAACCGAACCACCACACTGGGGTTCACGGGCAGCTGCTAGGCAATATTACCTGGTCTTACAAACTTAGACTTAAATATAACATTATAACATTTTTCATGATAGAAGAGCTTTCAGTCAGTGTTAAAAATTGTGCACAGATGTCTAAATATCGGCTAAGAGTAGAAAAATCCTACCCACATTTACGGAACCAGCGTTAGCGTTTATACAAGCATAATCCTCCCAAGATTGATCATCGCGACACAATCAATTCTATCATCAATCTTTACACCCTCACAAGGCTTTATTCTTTAAGAGATTTTCTCCACCATCCCATAAATTGACACCACTTAAAACTCTGCCTACCCCTACATCGTGTGACATACATAATTCATATGAAGTAATACTTTCTGATGCGTAGCGCATCATACACGTGTGACACGGAACGAAGAAGTGAAGGCGATAAGGCGTATAAAATATGAGATCGAGATCGCCTTGTGCGATAAAACCGCCCATTGTTTATAAATAATTGTATATGTCTGTCCTGTCTATGTTATGTGGTGTACAATAAAGTGTATAATAAATAAATAAAATCGTCGAACAAAAATCTACTGACTTATTCATTAACTGACTGCAAGTTGAAATTTGGCAGGTAGCTTTCTTATAGGATGTTAGAATTTGCAAGGAATGAATTTTTCAAAATTTAACCCCTAAGGGCGTGAAATTAGGGTACGAAGTTTGTATAAAAAATGTACGCTAATGAAGTCACATCTAGAATATTATGAAACTATGAGCATAGCATCACGACTGTATTCCCAAAAGTGTTAGGCAGAGATGCTATTGTAAGCACACCCAATTTCGCACAACACTTTATTAAATCCCATGTAATAGATGGTGAATTTCCATACAGAAAAACCCAATAACACTTCTCGATCCAGGAATCAAACTCAGAACCACGCTGAACAGCCACCCTTTTTCAACCTAATGAGGGTCAAAGATGATATCTTAAGTCTTAACATAAAAATCTCATAAAAAAATCTCTCTTCTTCATTTCTATCATCTGTGTAGTCCATCGTCTAAGCGATAAACTTTTTTCGACCTCTCGCCCTGACCTTACAACAAGGTCACATATTACCTTCAAGAAAATTGAAGTAAAACTTTGGATTTAGATAGCCTAGGTATTGTTCAGATTTGGCTTATAGCTGTGCATTGAAGGACATAAATATTTTTAGGTTATTGCAAACACTGAATTGGATAAAAGAGACGCATAGTTTATCGCAAATATTTTCTTGTATTCGTTTGGCGATCATCCAAGCGTTTTCGTTCGTATAAGGAAACGACGCCAAATGTCTTTTTGTGGATGTTGAAGGTGACTAAATTTTATGACGCGGACAAGAGTACTTTCCTCTCAAATGAACCCTCAATATCTACTGCAATCAGGCGTGATTGGTCTTCACTAGCCTTCAGGCAATTTCGAAGCGATATTTCAAGAAATGCTTTCTTATTATTACGATAATTACATACCTACTGGAGATCTATCAGCTAGACGTAGCGGGCCTTATATAGTTTTTCTTTTTTTTTTTAATAAAACGTTTACACTTGGAATAATTCTTGTATCGTGGGTGTATTTCCAACACATATATTCACATACACAAACAACCAGACCCCGAACAACTATCTGAAGGCTATAGAATTATTTCTTCCGTGCGGGGATCGAACCCGCGACACGTAGTGCGGAAATCCAATCACTTCACAACTGCGACAATCGTGTGGTCTATAAGACATCTTTCTATACTTACCTATGTTTTACAGATAAAGATTTTGACTTTTACTTTGACCTATTACATATTTAGAAACGGCATGAGTTATCACGCGAGAATTGCTCAATCTCGTAGTGGAAAGATTAACCAGTCTGGAATGGTGGTATCGAGGTTGACTGTCCAGGGATCGCCAGACGATCTAAGGTTTTGTCACTCGTGGATGCTCAGTCCTAGCACCCCTATTACATACAATGTAATGTGAGAATCGAACCCGCGACACGTAGCGCACCAGTCACCGTGCCGTCCAATCGGTACTATACGATATAATAGTATAAAATATTTAGTTTATTAAAGACACAACCGCCTGCTGCAGACGTAAACGCCGGATATTTTACAATGGCAGCGTATGTCGGCTGTCAACATGGCGCCGATATACGTGTCATACGTGCAGACATTATCTAACAATTCTGACGTATGGTCTACATACAGTGTGACGTATATTTACGAGGTCTCTATTCCAGCTATTACATAACTAGAGTCCGTTAAAAAATATTATAAGGGATGATTTTTTAATAGCTGGATAAAATATTTCCATACAAAAACTGTTGCACATTCCAAATTAAGAGTTTGGATCAGATTGTTTGATACTGAAATATTCAAGAACTCTGCTCAACCCGGCTATCGAACACAAGACCTCACTTGCGACCACAAGACTAATAAAGCAGTTTATTTAGCTCATTATTGACTTCATTGTAGTTAAATGCTGCCTCACTGATCTAGTAGTGGCAAGCGCGACTGCTAAGCGTGAAGTGCTGAGTTCAAAGTTTTTCTGTTTTGAAATTCTCAGTAGCAGCACGAAGTCTGGATCTGTGTCCGGTAGATAGCAATAGGCTCGCCTCCTATTACATAGTACTCAATAACGGCATCAGCGAAATGTGGGTGTACAATAGTACACCACTGCCTAACCCTTCGGGGAATACAGGCGTGATGCTATGTTATTGTAGTTAAATAAATGATTTTGAGCCAGTTTATTCCGCTCTAAATCATCAGACACTAGTCACAAAAACTAAAAAAGTCATCCTTGTAACTTTTACTCCTCTAAATTGATTGCACCAAACGTGGGGAAGCGAAGTCACAGCAAAAACGTACATTATCTCAGCTTATGATGTTCAGCTATCTAGCGGTCAGTTACTTGCGTGTGCTTGATTTTATTCCCGCTAGGGATTCCGACACTGATAACCTATTGTGCGATTGGCATAAATCTCCCGGTAGTTACGGCCAAGTGTGGTATTTTTATGTTGAAACAGAGTTAAGTAAAAGCGTTCAGTTCTGTAGACACACATTTCACACATATTTAATGGGAGGCGAGTCTATAGCGCAGTCCGGCACGATTTCAAACTCTGGCTGCCATTATCAGGTAAACCCATTAACACATTGCGCGATCCGCAGCCTAATTACCGATGTAGCTTTTGTCAAACGTCATTTTTATGTCATATAATGTATTGGCTGACAGTGAGATTGCTGTCGCGTTGCTGTCGCTTTTTTACGTAATTAGGATGCCGGGGATTGAAAGTCACGGTCAGTAGCCGCGCTTGTAACCACGAGACCAATGAGCTACTTAGTTCAATGTTAAAGCAGGCTTCATCATCAGCTATTATAGGTTTAAATATGTCTTGTTTTGTCATCCAGCGATTAGTAGCAACACTCGTCACGCGCAAGAATGTTGTGTATCACAAGATTTTATTGAAGTTTTACGAATAATAAGAACACGGAACTCCCTGTCTGAGTCTGAGTTTCCAGATCTCGAGTGAATAGGTTAATTCTAGGAAAGCGTACACCATGGTCGACCACATCTTCACGTACCATCGGGTAAATTAGTGGTCGACGGTGACGTCGCAGTGGTTGAAGGATCGACTGCTGTGCTCCGTGCTGCAGATTCAATTCCCACTCCAAGCAAATATTTTAAATGAGCTACTGATAGCTGTTCCGATATTTGTGTTTTTTAAGGCATTCGTGATATAGGAGTTATGAAAAGTGACGGGCAAAGATAAAAAAAAACGATTGTTTTTTTTTTTTGCAATGTTGCACCACTCTAGGAATTATTCCTGTATCGTGGGTGCGTTCACAAACACAAATATTCACATGGACCCAGACTCGAAACAACTACTTGTAGATCATACAATTTTTTTTTTTCGTGCTGGAATCGAACCCTCAACACGTAGCATATCAATAATACAGCTAAAGGTGGGGAAAAATATAGGGGAGACTTTGACCAGCAGTGGGACAAAAGGTTAGAGCAAAACTTGCTTTTCTGTCCCCGTTTCACTCGTAATCAGGGTCCAGTGTACAATCAGTTACTATTGATTTTCAATTGTTATTAGAATTGTAGAACGTTTCAGATGTTTTCTATAAACGGGAGGAGGGTAAACAGAATTGTTGTTATGCGTTTATTTAGCGACGAGAATTGTCAATGCAATACAAGCAATGTAATATTCAGTTAGTTTCAGCAAGTAACATATTTCTTGTTGGCGTTTTCTTGTTCTTGTGTCTTCTTAATCTTGTTGTTGTATACAATGAATCAGAGATAGGTACTATTTTAAATATTGTAATTATTTTTTTTCACTGGAATTTATTATATGCCGTTAATTATTATATTATTTACTTAATTATTTTGATATTGTAATGTCGTTTAAATTTAAATGTTTTCTTGTATATAACATTGTAAATGTGAATGAGATCTAGGCTGAACGCTCTTAATTTCATTAATTCTCACGATAGCTGATCCATGCTTGCCCTCCGTTGCGACAGGTCATCTCAAATAGTTATAGCACTTTCTTCAAAAGACTATTCCACCCTATATTTGTCTCACATAAATCCTTACATCATTACAATCTGTCTGGACTTTAAAATATACCTTGACCCCTGACTTTGTTTCAGCGTTTCTTCTCAGGGATAGTCACAAGAAATGCCGACGCCATCTAGTTAAAAAAATATGTGTAAAAGTGATTGAAAAATCCTAATAGCAAAATAAATAATTTCATTTCATTTCGCGGTTTACAGATATTATTATCACAGTCACTATTCACAGATTATAATCATCCAGACCCGAAACAACTATCTGTAGACTAATAAAAATAATGTGCCCCTTTATATTGAATCCGCGACACGTACTGTAGAAAGCCGATCGTTTAGCCACTGCGCCAATCGTTTAATCAAAATTTAGTTTAGATCAGCTATGTGTTAAAAGTCTGTTTTTTTGGTAGCTTGTTATACATAACTGACACAAGTCCACTTAACCTGAATGTTATTAAACTTCAAACATAAATTATGTGCCTAGCCTTTTCCCAAATATGCTGGGGGTGACTTGGCAGCCGACCTCAACGTAATAACCGTTGCTGATTAAACACCAGTCTAACCAGATACAACAGTAGATATAACAGTATATTATACAAAACCTTTTTTTTTATTAGCGTGATGATAACCCATCTTGGGCTATCCTCCACCTGGGGGGGGCGGAGGGGTGTGCCGGACTCCTACCGGCTAAACTCACCACGGTGATCCGCCTCGACACCATATGGTGGGTCTCGGGAACTCTGAGAAGACCGCACCGAAGCCCACCACGGCCATGTCATGCCGAACGGCACTTTCCGGAGGGGGTGACTGTAAAGAGGCCACCCCCTCGTGCACGTCCCGGGGGAGACTGTAGAGAGGTCCCGCCGTTACCCTCGCTGGGTGCTGTGTACACGGCGATACGAGACCACACCGTCTCGCCGTCTTCTCGGGGGTCGCTAGGCGAGAGCACTAGCAGAGTCCCCACTCTGCGCGCTCGCTTGGATAGGGGACTAGGTTTTGTATTTTTTATATTATACAAAACCTAGTCCCCTATCCAAACACCGACCGTAGAAAGCGTTGCTGAACCTCACAAATCGCCTAATCAGTGCGGCAGTTCGAGCTACGAGCCTCTCTAAACTTCAAACATAAATAAATCATAGAATACAAATCCAGAATCTTTACATTTCAAAGCTACGCCAGATGAATTTTAAACTCAAATCTCATAAAACCGACGCTATCCCTAAAATAAAATCTCAAAAAGTGGGTCGTAAAACACATTTCCATTACAAGCGCTCGCGATTTTAATTTCCTTAACATCCAAAAAGAAAGTCCCGTGACCCGCGGTAAGGGTAGCTCTAGATATAATCCGACGGTCTAGGAAATAACCGGCTAGGGTTGGTGGTTTCATGAAAAATGGAGAGGTGATATATTGCCTTGCTTGCAACTACAAGATCAGTGAGTCAAGTGATGTTAAATGTGTTTGCGTGAGGTCCTGGGTTTGATCTCCGAGTCGGGCAGTGTTATATGCATAGCGACGGTAAATCGGGTCGATGTTGAGTTAGATACATATATAAAGAATCTAATCCTACCATCCTATCCTACTTAATATTATATATGTGAAAGTTTGTGAGGATGAACGGATGGATGGATGTTTGTTACTCAATCACGCCAGAACGGCTGCACGGATCTGGATGAAATTTAGCACAGAGATAGATTATAGTCTGGAATAGTACTACATAGGCTACTTTTTATCCCGGAAAAAATTACGGGTTAGTAAACCACGCGGGCGAAGCTGCGGGCGGAAGCTAGTGATATATATAACTCAATATCGACCAAGTTGTCGTATGGTAAATTATTCCTTTCCACAGTGGATATTTTGTTTTTCTGTCAGAAAATTCTCATTAAGATCCCGGAGTTTGGAATTGAGCCCAGTAGATGGCAATAAGCTCCCCTTATTACATAACGCCACTGGCAAAATGTGAGTGTATCCTCTGCTTAACCCTTCGGGGAATACAAGCGTCATGCTGAACACCGTGAGAGGATTTCCTCGTCATGACTAGTCGAGATAAACCGGTTTCAGCACGAGAAAATACGATGGTAACATTATTTCTTGGCGCTGATGTTACCCCAGCTGGCGTTGGCTTCGATAGAATGAATTTAATGATAGATTGATTATGGATTTAGCCACGTCTGTGTTTGGAGAGACAAAGTCAAAGCCAAAGTTTTTTATTTCAAATGGGCCTTTGCAGGCACTTTTAAAACGTTATGAATCTAGGCGCACCCAAAGTGGGTGGGTCCTATGGAGAAGAGACCAGAAGGAAACTCCATGGATACTCTTTTCAAAATATTGGTTTACAATGAGTTGAAGCAATTTATAATAACAAAATAAAATAAAAAAATACTCTTACAATGCAATATTACATTACATGACATACAAGGACTACTATATAAGATAATAAAATAAAATAAATTAACATTTTCAAAATAAAATGTTCAAGTCTTTGTTTGTTAAACAAAAATGTATAACAATGTTATGTAAAAAAAGAAGAAAAAAAAATGTAAATATAAAATTAAATTAAATAAAGTACACATAAGATATAAATGTCTAGTCATGCAGAAAACACCACAACTAGATTGTGGCGATTAGACACTGAATGCCGTCAAACTTAAGTTTTTTTTTATTCAATTTTAATAAACACGGTTTATAAAACAAATTACACAAATCAAAGGAGAAATAAAATTCAATCACAAACATAAAATTAAATAAGATTAAATATTTTTTAAGTACTCGCTCTGTGCCATTTGAGATGATATAGAAAATAGTCACGTGTTTTTTGTTATTTTCTAACAGAAAAAAATTCAAATTCAAAATTAATTATTTGAAATTGGACTAAGTATACATATGTATATAGTTGGATGCTTTTTGAACGGTCAAATATATAATATTAAGGACAGAAATCATTTGCCCGCCCTTTTTGGTGGACCTGGATATTGACTTAGGACCTTACTGCAGCTGATGCAATCAACTAATGAGGCAGTTATAATGACGTCTGTTCTGCACATCTTAAAACTGTGTATAATTTCATTGATCTAGTGGTCGCAAGCGCGATTGTTGAGCGTGAGGTTCGATTCCCGGGTCGGACAAGTGTTATTGGGGTTTTCAGTATGCAAATTCTCAATAGCAGCACGTAGTCTAGAACTGTATACATAGGACTTAATAACAGCATCGGCGAAATGTGGGTGTACAATAGTAAACGTCTGCCTTACCCTTCAAGATAATACAGGCATGATGCTTTGTTACGTTATGTATGAATGTATATTTTATTTTTAGAATTTTCTGGAGCATTTTTCATCAGGTTCTGTCCTAGATGAGCAAACAAAAGAACCCCTGAAAGAGGTTTTAATAAAACTGCATGATCCAGAGCGTTAGAAGCCACCCACCCTATCTCTGGTAACAAGAGTATGCATACTGGCTTGCAAAAAAATAAAATGAACAAAGTATGGTAGTTGGGACCTCGAGAAGTGAATGCATAGAGAATAAATACGCATGCGTACTTACGCTTTCATACCGGTGAGATAATTCAAGGTGGAAGCTATTTGCGTTCAGAGTCCAGAGGGTCTAAAGAGGCTGCTTAAGGAGAATTAAATCAAAATGTGGGGACGTAGTATGGTCCATTTGGATGGGTGACCATTATTCACACTGAAACCGCTCCGTGCCTCGGAAAGCATGTTGAGTTGGTCCCGCGTCCATAGTGGGACTCCAACCTCGCCTTACGCTTTGCTGGGGCACAGACAAGAGTTGTGATTATTTAGAGACATTTGATTTATTACTACTGGCACAGCGCGGGCTGGCTCGACCGAGGGTCGGGGCGGACCATTTATTAAAATATAGTTTGCTGCCGGTATTTCACGGTACCGAAACCATATCGCGATTCAAGAACAGGAAAAAAGGAACTAAAATTTTTTTAACAAAAAATAAAAACCGACTCCAAAAAACTGAAAAACAAAACTAATAACTAAAAAGCAAAAAATAAATCTTTTATTATACAATATCGTAGTTGAAGAATATTGAAATCGGTTGGCAGAAATAACGAGGTTAAGAAATCTTCCTTCCAATACTTGAACGTCGGAAAACATCTCCATTTAGGATATCCTTAAACTGATTTTTGTCTTCACTATCGAATCTGCAATATTACCCATCTCGGCTTAAACTGCGCATCAATACGAATAAAATAAGCACAAACACTATGTAGCTGCTATCAACCATTAAGGAGTTCCCTAAACTGTACTGCACCTGCATCACGGACCTTGCAGTGGCAGTCATTACCCACTTCGGTGTAAAGATCTTGTCAACACGAATAAAATAAGCCCAAACACGAGGTAGTTAAAATGTACCGTTGAGGAGTTCCCTCGATCCTCTGTCGTCTCCATCATCAGATCTGCCTTAAGCCTCCATAGTATTGTAGTCTCATCAGATATACACATAAATATCAAGTTTTTACCCCATGCTCGCCTACAATTTTCAAGAGATGCCCTCGATTTCTCAGGGTTTCCACCATCAGGTCCTGACCTGATGACAATGGGACCAAATGACAAGCATACCCTTTCAAATAAAAAAAGAATTTTTGAAATCGGTCCAGGCGTCTTCGAGAAATCGAGTAACAAACATAAAAAAAATAAAATACAGCCGAATTGAGAACCTCGTCTTTTTTTGAAGTCGGTTGAAGAGTAAATTTAATCCAAGATATAAAATACTAGCAAAATATAAAGCTGCCGAACAGTCACGCGTGATCTGTAAATTTTAAACCCATATATTTAGCTTGCATCTTTATTCTCTTTCTATCGGAAAATTGTCGAAGAGGGCTGGAATCAGTCCATGTAGGTCACGAAAAGGGTTAGGGCAAAGTACAGATACATTTGAGTTCTTAAAGTCGGGGCTGGCAATAGGCTCGCCTCTATTCCATGGAACTTTATTCCGGCATCGATGAAATGTTGGTGCACAGTACACCTCTGCCAAAGCCTTCGGGGAATAGAGGTGATGGTTTATTTAATTCGACGACACGGTTGGCGCAGCGGCTAAGCGATTAGCTCTCTGCGTCACGTGTCGCGGGTTCGATTCCCGCACGGAACAAATATTTGTATGATCTATAAATAGTTGTTTCGGGTCTGGTTGTGTGCATGTGACATGTATGTTTGTAAACTGTACCGACACAGGAGAAATCCTAATGTGGGGCAACGTTTTCTAAAAAAACGTCGTTTGTAGACAACACACAACTAGACAACAGTGGCAGTTTTAGAATCTGATAAAATTTAAACTATTCTGCACAAGACGTCAGAAAAGAACTTACTTAAACCGTCCGGTGGCGCAAGAGCTTTTTACATAAAAAAGGAAAAAATGAACAAACTGCATTAGCTCCAGGAACGTCTTAAAGAGCTATTGTACAGTTTACAAGATTTACTGCCTACAAAGCTAGGATAAAATATGATTTTATAAGCTTCAAACAATAAATATTCCTGAGATACAGTCAGGTTATTGTGATAATTTATGTAATAGTTATTTCGTTAGTCAGTAAGTTAACGTGAGTGTAAAAATTTGAGGGATCGTTTGATTTTTTTGATCCCTCTCATTTTTACATTCTAATCTATACGATATTTTAATGATTTTAATGATCCCTCACATTTTTACATTCTAATCTATACGTGACCCCTATTTTTTGATAACTAGAAAAAAAATTACGACTACTGTGCTTGAGGTAATGGGCTCGATTCCCGGGTCGAGCAAAGTGTTATTGGGTTTTTCCTATATGCATATTCTCAGTAGCGGCACGAAGTCTGGAACTGTGCCTGGTAGATGGCAATAGGCTCGCCCCCTATTATATGCGATTCAGTAACGGCATCGGCGAAATTTGGCTGTATATAATACATCTCTGCCTAACCCTTCGGGGGATATAAGCGTGATGCTACGTACAAAAAAAAATAAGGGCATGCTCATCATTCTACAGTTAATATTTTTATTACGGGATCATCTCTAAAACTGTGAAAAAAAATACAGATGTTTCATACAAACATCATCGGGGTCAAAATATATGGAGATGGAGACGATGGATTGTTTTATAAATAGATGAGTAATCATCATCACTTGTGCACTTCGGGAACTGAAGCTTTTCCTCGTGATCTACATCGACTGTGAACTGGCAACATGTCCTATCTGGATTTTATGAGGATTTTACTTGCTTATACCATTTTAAACTATTTCATACCCGGCAGCGCTGCAAAAAGCATATTTTACTTCCATCAAAATTAGATGCCAAAATCGAATTCATTCAAAAATGAAATGAAATGAAATTATTTATTTTGCAATTAGGATTTTTCAATCACTTTTACACGTCTTTTTTAAACTTGATGGCGTCGGCATTTCCTATGAGTATCCCTGAGAAGAAACGCCGAAACAAACTCAGGGGTCAAAGTCTATTTTAAAGTCCAGACAGATTGTAATGATGTAAGGGTTTATGTGAGACAAATATAGGGTGGAATAGCCTTTTGAAGAAAGTGCCATAACTATTTGAGCTAACCTGACGGAACAGAGTGCAAGCATGCATCAGTTATCGTGAGAATTAATTAAATTAAAAGCGTTCAGCCTAGATCTCACTCACATTTACAATGTATAGCGGTTATATGTAAGAAATCATTTCAGTTTAAACGACATTACAGTATCAAAATAATGAAGTA
This sequence comes from Shargacucullia verbasci, assembly GCA_947562105.1. Lineage (NCBI taxonomy): Eukaryota > Metazoa > Arthropoda > Insecta > Lepidoptera > Noctuidae > Shargacucullia > Shargacucullia verbasci. The sequence continues at coordinate 1,608,824 of OX387297.1, read as the reverse complement.
AATAATATAATAATTAATGGCAAAAATTGCATATAAAAAAAAAACAATATGTACTAATATCGACAGCGTTGTATTCACAATGCGGTCGATAGTTTCTTTTTAATCCTGTAATGTTGTCAAAAATGAGATAGTACCAGTTGCCAGTTCACAGTCAATATGTAATATGGACCTGCTACGAAGTATGGTGATTATTATGACGTCTACGCAAGCTACGGCGTAGCTAAAAACCTATCCGCTACGCAATTATGTTATGCATTAGACGTGTTTTAATACTAATAATGAAAACTATTTTAAGATTAAAAGTAGGAAGTTTTTTTAATAAACAATATATTTCACAGTATTTTAAATTGTTTATCGCTGAAATAGAATAAATTAATGGAACTAGGAGAAAAATACGTATCGAATTCTAAATCGAGCTATTATATAATATTAAAATGTAAAAAACCAACTAAATTCATATTTAAATTATATTATTTATACTATATACTGTTAAAAAAACATGATTAGTTACAGTACATAGGTACGTATATTGTGGCATCCGACGCTTGTTCCAGTCGAGTTGATCGTTACAAACAAATTTACTCAGTAAATCATTAACTAAACATTGCATTCAGATTGCTTATACTGCAACTTGTACTTGACTTCATTATTGAGAAACTTTGGCAAACTGTTGCAAACCGATCTTTATCAAAAACAAAGGAAAATCACTTTTATATGCTGCTGAATAAAGTTCATGGAAACAGCAATGATATTTTTGTAAAGCTTCCTTCAAGAAATTTACAAGGCATTGTTGTTTCGAACTGGTTACCATTCTAATCTAAACCCTAAGGTACACATACACAAAGGTTGATTTTCAAATATCAAACATCGTTTGCATGTAAGTCTGACAGTGCACGTATTTAGACGAAGTGATAAGGAAACTAAAAACGTCTTGAGAATTTGTTTTTATTAAATTGTCTTTTTATATTTTCCAATTTCCATATTTTTCTCAGTATTAAGGAAGATCAGATAGGAGATGCTTATCCTTTGAGATCTATGATATTATGCAGCGTTGTGACGGTTTCGTTTCTGTTAAAACATTATGACTCACCCTTTATCTTTCCATTGGTGTTGTACAAGGTGATTTAAGAGTTACATCAAGATATAGTCAATTAGACTACAATATAGGGTTATTGAAATAGGGAGTGAATAGATTTCTACGGGGTCGGCAACGTTTTATTATTGTATCCTTTAGTGTGTCGTATGCCATTACTTCCAGAAATTTGATATTTATTAGCGACACCTTCACACCATCCAATAGATGGTGTAATAATACAGCGTGTGCTTTTTTTCCAAAATCAACTGGTTCAATATTGTTTTTTTCAAAAATTCAATGATGCAGTTTTAGTTTTCATCAAAATTGGCCTCGGGACTCCGTTGAGTATTTTTCGATATTCCTTATAGTTTCGGATTTAGCCATCCACGTCCACTTGAAAAATTCACTCTGTATATACATAATTATGTAGATAATACTTAATGTGTATAAATTTTGATAAATTGCGAGTCACTCTCAGTTAAACCGCTAAACCGGTATGGTGGAAAACAATTTTACTACTAATCTTTGTAATGTGCAATAATAATAAATGAATAAATAATAATAATAATTTTTGTGCCCATTTTTATAAAGATGTGCAGCTTTCCACAATGTTAGCCTTTCAATGTTAACGCAAGTGATAATACATTTTTAATCCGCACATGAATCCGAAAATTTTAGAGATGTGGTCCAGATTTTAACCATCCTGCATGGGTGGCGAGCATTCAACCGTAAGCTATAACTTACGATACAAGAAATCCAAGCGTAAGGCTGTGAGTTCCAAGATTTAATTAAATACATATAGTATTGTGTTGTTCTCGTGGCCATAACTTCTGAGAACAGGTTAACAAACAAACTATTCGAATACATCCACATTTAGTTACAAAACTAATCTACTGAAACATCTGTTCTGAACATTAATTTGAATTCAAAATCTTAGTTAATTTCTGAAATTAATTAACTTATCACTGTGTTTAATCTTCTAACAATAGTTATTTAAATCCTTCTGAATATTCCACTTTTGAGTTTAAAGTTTCATAAAGATGGTAACACATTTTACTTTGAACCTAGATAACATTTTAGACGAAATGAAGATAGGGGATCGAGCTTTTATTTGGACTGACAATTGATGAAATATCTCTGTTTTGTACAATACAAGGTCTAGTCTGCAGCTTAACCAAAAAAAAAACTCAAGTTAATCCATTTAATCTTGACCTCGTTCTTTGTTCAAATTAATTTTATTTCGGGGAGCAGGTGCAGGTCTAATGGAATACATACTTACAAATAAACGACACCGTAATTAAAAAGACACAAAGATAGAATAGCTAACGAGGAAAAAAAGAAACACAGGCGACGAATAGAAAAAAAAAAAAGACTTGCTTTATAATTTTTCGTAGATATATAGAATATTCTTTATTGTCTACTAAGGGTTGATATTTCAATTGCTGAATAAGCCTCAGATAAAGTATTCCTCTGATAATTTCATACAAAATTGTTCCAAATGCCAAATTAAAAGCTAGATAACTTTTATCTAGTCTTTGAAAAATCGGGCTTAAGAGAAATAGTATAATATAAAATTTGTTCTTAAACAAAAGATAATAATTTAATTATTCGTCATACTACGGTTCTATGCCATCGATAAGCTTCTCAACTTGTTTATGAAGTGGGTTTAAAAATTGTATACAATATTTAGTTGTCAATCGCAATGACAAAGCTTTAACTCTTCTTATTCTAACAAGAGGCTCCTAACCAACATAGTCATCTGCCTAGCCTTTTCCAGTCTAACCGGTTTCGGCTGAATATAAGTACTTGACACGGTGCGACTACCATCTGACCTCCGCTAACCACTTAGTGGGAGTCACTGATAGTCTATGGTTAGACTGGTTGTCAAACTTTTTGGGCTGCTGACACCTGCACCGACTGTCATTGGTATTCGTATGATACTCGGGACCAACTGTTTAACGTGCTTTCCCAGGCATGGAGGGCTGTCTTGCAGATCATCTGATCAACGCGGTAGCTCTGTAACTTCGAGGCTTCTGCCCAACAGTGGGACACTAATGGGCTGAATTTATTATTTATTACAATAACCTCGAACTGTTTAATCATTTTACGTAAAATCAACACAATATGTTGATACCGCTACGTCAGTTTTGCTGTTAATTTAGAAAACTCGTTAATATCTAATCCTATCCAGGCGGCGTTAATACATGTGCGTCCACGAATATGCTATCCATGAAGTAGGCTTTTCAGACCGTATGTATATGTAATTTAAATCGACGTCAAGGGTTAAAACAGAGTGGCAGAAAAAAAAATGAACACCTCTATTATGGATGTAGTGGCAATTTAAAACAAAAAATATGAGAATTTGCAATGTGAGATATCATTCATTTCAAATTCTGATTGTTTTCGCTTAAAAATATCTTTTGTCTTTATTTATTTAATAGTTGCTTTTGGATATATGAAAGGTCGTCAAAAAGAGTTAATTTCAGCAAGACTTTAGTAAAACGCAATTATCTCTTAAGGCAAATGATATCTATGTAATTAGATAAATAAAGTTCAATGGAGTTGAGACAAGCCTGTGGGCATCTACCGAACACAGTGACAAAGCCTAATTACGTACTAAAAGCGACAGCAACACGACAGCCCCGCGACAGCAGCCTCACTGTTTGCCAATACATATATGACACAAAAATGACATTTGTCAGTAGCTCTAGTCCCAAATTGCTACATCAGTAATTAGGCTGCGGGTTGCTGTACCGTGTTTGACAGAAAAATCCAATAACACTTTGCCCGATTAGAAAATCGAAGGTCTCATTTCAGCAGCTGCGCTTGCGTCCAGACACATAACCAAAAAAAAAATAAGCATGTTAGAAGTGGAAATTTCTGTTAGAAAATTTGTTTATAAATCGAAAATATATTTAGGATCGATAGATAGATAGATAGAATTGTTTTTATTTCAAATAAACCTAATACAGGCACTTATGAAATGTTATAGGACTCTAGTTGCACGGTTCCAAAAAGTTGGTCCTATGGAGAAGAACCGGCAAGAAACTCCATGGATACTCTTTTAAAGTCTCTTTTAACAATCTTGCCATGAACATAATGTGGAAAAAGTATGGGAGAACAATGTAGGTTTCGTCAAATAAATCCTAAATGCAACTTTAACATAAAGTCTGTTAATAAAAATAAAAGTAAAAAGAAGATTAACCCAATAGACAGTAAACCACAATCTGGAGCACTGGCTCACACCTCCAATTACTGGCGCTCAATGGAGCCACTTAACCGCATCCAGATACGCTGAAAGGCTTAAATGTAAGCTAGACTAGGTATATTCTAAAATTCACAAGGATATGTGATCTAAATGATATGCTAATATCGTTGCCCATTCACAAGAATATTTCTCATGCTGTAGTGGAAGTAGTAGTCAATCTCAGCTCTTCGACGCGAAGAGTATTCATGCCCCCATAGCATGAAGAATGTTTAGTTGAAACATTCTAGGGGTATTACCATTATTTCCTATATGTAACATCCATCCAATCATATCTCCCCACAAGATTTCCACACCTTTAGGCCTAAAGGCGTATGGGGGGACCTCACCCCTGGGACTTGCACGAGGGGGTGGCTTCTTTACAGTCACCCCCTCCGGGAAGTGCCCTTCGGGATGACACCGTGGTGGGCTTCGGTGCGGTCTTCTAAGAGTTCCCGAGGCCCACCGGTACCAGTCCGGTACACCCCTCCCCCCCCAGGCGGAGGATAGCCCATTCTGGGTTTTCACCACGCTAATAAAAAAAAAGGCCTAAAGGCGTGGACCATTTGCTATTTAGACCCTTGCCTACCGATTTTTAGGTTCAATGAGAGGAGACGAGGCCTATAAAAAGGCAGTGGGTGGATGATGGTGAAGACTCATTGAAATCATTTTGAATAGCATTAAAGCACAACCATCGAGGATGAAAACTCAAAGGAGAAAAAGTTTCTTGTTACAAAAGGAATGTTGACAACAAGGCGGAAAATTTTCTATTTAGGTACGTGTTTTAATTTGATGTTCCCTTACTAAGTTAGCAGAGTTTCATTTGGATTATCATGGTCAGATTCCAGTCAAAAGATGTAGAATTAGGTACAGAAATACATGCAGTTGAAATTTTATAAAATGTAAGCATTATGGACGCAATGACTATTGAGCAGGTTAAGACAAGCCAGGTCAAAAGTAACGTCATGTTGAAAACACAGGAAGATACTGTTTTCATGAATCTTTTTTCCCAAACGGTAGCCGTTTAGCCACGCACCCCTGGCGCACAACTACCATCATATTGATTAAAGGAAAATTAATTCCACATCCTCAAAGTTATTAAAATCACTACACGGTATATGCATTACGCATACACGACAAATTAATTAATTAGCGGGGATCAAACGAATCGCTAACACGCGACCGAGCGGAAAAAGGATAATTTGAAACGAACGCGTTAGGCCGCTTATACGTCGGCGACTTGTCGGGTTTAGACGCGATTTTATGCGCGGTTTCCTTAGGATTTACAAGTCGGGTGCATGCTTTCATCTCGTGTGGTTAAATTGAGTGAATGTAATGTGTGATGTTATGGCGAGACTTTGGTATAATTTAGGCAATTTATAATTCGGCTTTATATTCTTGACAGAGGAGAAATAAAAAGAATATGGAGGAAAGAGGTATGGTGTTCCTCCATTGAAAAGGGAGGATCCTCCGACCAGGCAAGGTGGTTAGCCTGGCGGGCCGAAGCCCGACAGTTGATGTCGGATATTCGTATATGTGTTAGAATCGTTGTAAACTTTCATAGTGCGATTCAGGGTTTGTTGTTGTAGCTTCACTCTGATAGATGGCGCTTTACTTTTTGCCATGTTGCGAGTACTTGTCGCTACAAGACTACTAAGAGTGAAAAATATTCAAGGAGACGGTTGTCTAAAAGTAAGAATATGATGATTTGCTGAAATACAAAGCAGCCTTAGGCTATATTTGCCGTCTATTTCGGGGAAGATCTTTCGTCGGCATTTCTATTTGAGGAATAAACTCAACTGAGCTAAAAGAAACGATTCGTATTACAAACGAAAGTCTTCTCTCTGCTTATAGTACAGGCAGCAACAAAAGTAGATTTACACGTACCTAGATATTTTGTTCCTTGACTATGTACATTTTTATCGTATAAATAAAAAAATCTAAAGCGATTGTTGTAGAGCTTATTAATATGTGCTTTCATATCATGTCACCACTTAGACACTACTTATATAAAGCATAAATCAACTTTTATTGCTAACTGTACGTACTCAAAGTGTTTTTTGCCATTTTCTTTTTCTCATTAGCTGTGTTATCTGTGTCCTTTTTAACCTTTTTTTTTTAAGTTATTTACTAGACTAGCAAAAAAGGTTGGAATAGACTTGAAACGCATTTACTACCGTGCGCTAATGAGGAATCACGTTCGACCCCTCTCCTCCCTGGACGAAGTCGCCTTACGAGACCCCCAAAGACGCATATGGGGTGGCTTTTAAAGACCAATTAAATTAACTCCTATTTTTTCTATCTAAGTAACTAACTGGAAATTCTTAGTTTATTTTACATAACACAATATTGCATCACGCCTGTATTCCCCGAAGGGTTGGGTAGAGGTGTACACCAACAGTTCGCCGATTCCGTTTTTGAGTCCCATGTAATAGGTGGCGAACCTATTGCCATCTACCGGGCACAGTCCCAGACTCCGTGCTGCTAATGAGAATTTCTATACAAAAAAGCCAACACTGCCCAACTGCCTCATTGGTCTAGTGGCCACAAGCGTGACTGCTAAGCGTGAGGTCCCGGGTTCAAAGGTTATTTTTTCGGGATATTTTATGTATCGTCTAAATTACAAGGTCATCATCATCTGCCTAGCCTTTTCCCAACTACATTGGGGTTGGCTTCCAATCTTACCGGTTGCGGATGAATACCAGTATTTTACATGGAACGACTGCCATCTCACCTCCGCCACCCAATTACTGGGAGATACGGATACTCTAAGGTTAGACTAGTTGTCAGACTTTTTGGGCTGCTGGTGCTGACACCCGTAACGACTGTCATAGATCTTAATATGACACCCGGGATCAACTGCTTAACGTGCTTTCCGAGGTACGAAGGGGTATCGATGTGTGAAATATGGTCACCCATCCAAGGACTGACCGCGGCAAGTGCTGCTTAATTTCACAGATCGACCGATCTGCGCAGTAGCTATGTAGCTACGAGCCCCTCAGTCTAAATTACAAGGTAACAGCGCATAATGTAACTATAAGAACTCGTATATCATTCTCCCCTAAAAGAAAATCTTCACGTCGCGTTGTAGCGATGTAAATGACATGTAAAGAAAGGGGTAACATACCCCCATTCCACCCTTAATTTACACGTCATGATCCCTATATTTTATTGTTGCGGCGGCGTAAGGGTAAGCACAGTTTCAAGTATAATGGATCTTTTGTGAGGTGCAAAATTAAATGCAGTCGATAAACGCAAAAATCATTTTCTAAATTCAACTATAATAATTTGAAAATAGGTTTGATATTGACCACTATTTCATGATGATGCAGGCTTGCTTAGAAAAAAATTTGGTTGGTTTTTGGTTTTAATTATTAAGCATTATAACCAGTGCAGGATTAAGTAAGCGCGGGGCCCGTAAAAAATTCTGTCGAGGGGCCCTTGATCTGCTATGGGCTTTACTTTTTGTAGAACTTGTGCGTTTACCATATGAAATTCAGTGTTTTATTTTCGTCGAAAAAATAATCGGTTACCGATTGCCTGACGTGAATGGTTTTGGATACGCGGGGCCCCTTTTGCGCGGGGCCCGTGGCAATTGCTACTCTTGCTACGGGGTTAATCTGGCACTGATTATAGCTCGATGACTTGAGGTCGCGGGTTGAATCCTTGCATGGAGCGAATATTTATATGATGGCTGGAAGTGTGGGCGTTCGTTATTTGAACCTTGGTGTTCCATGATTGCACGGCAAAATAATAGTCAATTTGTAATCTACACACTTTATTCAACCAGTTCTTCAAACAATCAGCTCGAAATTATCACATGCGGCACTGATGGAAACGGATTAGTAACGGAACGTGGCGAGGTCTGAGAGAGGCTGCGTACACGTCCGCTCTTGTCACCAAAGTGACGTCTCAGCCACAACTGACAACTGTCAATCCCTAATTTCCGAACACGCCCAAGTCGGTAGAAGCTTGACGTTCCGCTCAAGCCACGACATATAGGTATTTGTTCGAATCTGGAATTAATATAATGTGAAAAAAAGGATAAAATAACATTGCATCACCCTTGTATTCCCCGAAGGATTAATCAGATGTGTACCTATTATCGTACACCCACATTTCGCCGATGCCGTTATTGAGTCCCATGTAATAGACGGCGAGTCTAATGTCATCTGCCGGGCACAGTTCCAGACTCCGTGGTGCTACTGGGTATTTCCATAACGATAAAATCCAATAACACATTGCGTCACCCGGGAATCGTACCTAGGACTTAAAGCTCACCAGTGGTGCTTGTGACCAATAGACCAATTAGGCAGTCAATGAGGGAACTATATACACTATCGAGAACTTTATGGAGCCATTTCAGGTGTGCAGGTTTCTTCACGATGCCTTCACCGTGAACGCAAGTGATAGTCAAATTCTGATCCGCACATAATTCCGAAAAGTCTGAGGTGCGGGTCCGGTTTCAACTCAGACCCTTCTACATGGAAGGCAAGCGTTCAACCGCTAGGCTATCACTGCTTTTTTTTTAATTTGACTATAATTGCAAATTCCTCTGTAGCCCTTTCTTGAACTTTATGATAATATTAAAGTAGGTTATTTCCATGGGTGGATAAAATGTTGAACAAGGAAACGAAATGTTTGATATTTAGTATATTAAGTAAAAAATATTACCAATATTTTTGGTTTGTTATATTCATCACTCTTTAGATTTGTTTTCATAAAGGGTTTTCGTTTGTAACATTGAAGTGTGCTGAAGATGAAATAATATTGTTTTTTTGCCATATCACAAAATGTTATATAAAGCGTATATTTCAATAGGTATTATTACGAGGAAAATATTGTATTTGCTGAGATTACATGCAAAGTAGTAGGTATATTATAACATAATAGGGTAGGATTCCCAGGGTAGGCAGAGGTGTACGATTGTACACCCACATTTCGCTGATGTCGTTATTGAGTCGCATGCAATAGGGAGCGAGCCTATCGCCCCGGTACAGTTCCAGACTCCGTGCTGCTACAAAAAATTTCCATACAGAAAAACTCAATAAAATTTTGCCCGACCCGGGAATCTAACCCAGGTCTACATGCTCAGCAGTCGCGCTTGCGACTATTACACCAATGAGGCAGTCATATAATGAGGTAGGTATATTATGTATTATGATGTATACTTCTAAGACGGCACGGTTGGCGCAGTGGTTGAGAGATCGACTGCTGCGCTACGTGTCGCGGGTTCGATTCCCGCACGGAACAAATATTTGTATGATCCACAGATAGTTGTTTCGGGTCTGGTTGTAATTGACATGTATCTTTGTAAACTGTACCCACGACACAGGAGAAATCCTGGTGTCGGGCAATGTATTTTTAAGGAAAAAATAATTATAGCCTAAATACAACTTACTCACTAATTACACAAATCTCGGGAAATATGATACTTATTCAGCAGGTTTCGACCTAACTACCAAATAAATTACTCTGGTAGGGTGTAGGTGTTCTTTCATGTCTTTAGCGTTACACGTATGCCGCGAGAATACCGTGTGGTTTTAGTCTGTAAAAATCCGACCGAACCTGTCGCTTTCCACAGACTTAAAAAAAAATGTGTATGCATCCTCTATGCAAAATTCAGCCACTCAGGGTGGTTTGAAGTTTATATTAAATGCATGATTGTATGACTAAATCGCGGGAGCTAACAATTAATTTAACAAGAATTATTTTGCATGAAAATATGTGAAAAAAATTTTTAACATCTAACTGAACGACAGTCATATGGGTTCGCTCAAACAAAAATTTGCCCATTGGATTATTATTCCAAATGTTTAATTATCGCCATTACTTTCAATTCTGCCGACCCCACAACAACACGTTACTAACATCACACACCACAAACTAATTAAACCCAAATTAATCGCACAATTCGCAACAAAACAAATTAGTCCATATTTTAACAAACGCAAATTACTATCAACCGAAAATCTAGATAGATTCATATTTTTCATCTGTTTCGCAATTTAGGCTGGATTACCCCGAAATCTCTGAAAGTATCTCAAAACCCTTCTGTTTTAATGATCCATTTAATGAGCACGTCGCAACTTTAGCGTGCATTAATTACACTCGGTGAAGTCTGTAAGTGACGATTATTTTATGTTTTTACAATGTTGGGTTTACACTCAGGGTTTTGAAGGAACCCTAGCAACATTTGATTGCACGGTTTGTTTAGTGGCTAAGCGATTGGTTTTCTGCGCTATGTGTTGTGGGTTCGATACACGGTACAAATATTGTTATAGTATATCTACATGTGTGTGTGTGTGTGACAAGCAGTGATAGTCTAGTGGTTGAACGCTTGCCTTCCATGCGAGAGGGTTCTAGTTCAAACCCGGCCCGCACCTCTGACTTTTCGGAATTATGTGCGGATCAGAATTTGATTATCATTTGCGTTAACGGTGAAGGAAAACATCGTGAAGAAACCTGCACACCTGAGAGGGCTCCATAAAGTTCTTGATGGTGTGTGTAGTTCGCCAACCCGCACCAGGCCAGCGTGGTGGATTAAGGCCTTACCCTTCTCAATCTGAGAAGAGGCTCTAGCCCAGCAGTGGGACAGTAATGGGCTGAATTTATTTATTTTATCTACATGTCGTTGTTCCGGGAATGGATGTGTGTATGTGAAATGTGTTTGTGAATTATACCCACTATACAGGAGACATTCTAGTGAGGGGAAAAGTTCTTTAACAGAGTATATAAAAAAATACAGGCATGGTCAAATCAGTACATACTTATGTAGATTCTCTGTGTAGTATTTTCTGACAACACGAACATATTCTTTGCCAAGACACACGAACGCAACGTGTGTCCTGGCAAAGAATATGTCACTGCCATTTTTTCGTATACCAATATTTACTTACCTATTACGAAATTCTCATAACAAAGCACGATCTTTCGTAGGCACTGCAACAACCTTCATTGCAAACGTATATATTGCTATCAATTCTTCTTGTCAGTGTGTCATACAAACGTTTGACGAAAGATTAATCATGGCGAGCGAAATTTCGGCAGCCATTTGTCATATCCGGGCTTATTTTAACTTTTTATAGCGCATGAAACTTTATAAAGCCCTTCCTATTATGATTCCATGATTTGCTTGAAGGATATTCTTCTTTTTAGCTTCAGGCAAGTTTACGAGCCAAAAATAACCATAGATTTTCTATTCTGCTTTTCTTTATTGAAAGTCATGGCTTTGAAATATGCCACCTTTTATTATTAGCCTGGTTAAAACCTATTATGGGCTATCCGCCACTTAATAGGAACGGAAGGGTGTGCCGGACTCCTACCGGCGAAACTCACCACAGTGGTCCGCCTCGACACCATATGGCAGGCTTCGGGAAATTTTAGAAGACCGCACCGAAGTCCACCACGCTGTTAAGGGCACTTCCCGGAAGGGGTGACTGTAAAGAGGCCACCCCCTCGTGCACATCCCGGGGGCGGCACCTAGAGTCTGACTATTCTTACGTGTGGGTATACATATGTATATATATTATTTTTTTATGTAGACTAGATAAAGACACTTATGAATAATAAGACTAGTTGCCACGTTCCAGTGTTGTTTTTTTATAGGGAAGAACGGGCAAGAAATTTCACGGTAACTCTTTTAAATTCTGATTATTTAACATTTCATACTTACACAACTGAGGGCCGTGTTCACCAAAAATATAGCAGATGTTTAAAATGAAAACAGCCGTTTACCTATACAAAAAGTTATCCATTACCACTACCATGTTAATGGAATGATTTTGTCTTAATCAACTTTTATATTATCCTATCCTATTATTATCCTATCCTAGGCCTGAGTATATACCGTATTAGTTAAGGTTAGAGCGGTTATCGGACTTTTTTAGTACCTAGTAACCGCTCTGAGCCACGCATAACTACTTACTATAAAATAAATATATATTACAGCCGTTAACTAATGTTTATAGCTTTAAAGCTTGTTTAATAATTATGGTAATGGCATGTCTCGACATAAAACAAATTAAAACATACTAGGTACATTAATGTAACGTAAATAATCATTAAAAACCGATTTACTTTTTGAAATGAGACCTTTTATCCAGAATCTGAACTATTAAAATGGAAAATTGGCTCTCTTGTGTTGGAATATTATATTTTAAAATGAATATAAGTAGATACTAGGTATGCTGTATGCTTCAGTATCATTTTAAGGTCGTTTGAGTGACGTCATCAAACAAATCGAAGTTGGAATTCGCTGGGTGCCTGTACTTATCACTCTGGGCGACTAATGTTTGGCACCGATTGTGATTTTTTTAATATGTAGAATACGTATAGAAGGGTTTTTTGTTTTTTTAAATAAACGTTGCACCATGTCTTGTGACTTCTCCTGTATCGTGGTTACTGTTTACAAACATACATCCATGTGACATTTTGTAAACTGTACCTACGATACAGGAGAAATACATATGTATGTGCTCAAACAGTCTTCGAAAAAAACTAAGTATAAGTAAATCATACAAAGATTAATTTGTTCTGTGCGGGAATCAAATGCCACGTAGGTAACACGGAACGTCCATATGGTGTCGAGGCGGATCACCGTGGTGAGTTTAGCCGGTAGGAGTCCAGCACACCCCCTCCGCCCCCCCCCCCCCAGGCGGAGGATAGCCCATGAAGGGTTCTCACCACGTTAATCAAAAAAAAAAGGTAACACCGAACAGCAATTGTTTTGCCATTGTGCTAATCGTGTCGACAACGAATAACGAAATGTTGAACAGTCAACGTATACGGCTCGATAAGTTGGAAATTTAAATCTTTTTACTTCAAGAAGCAAGGGCTGGAACACTGAGAGAAACGTGATAACTTCAGCCAGTCATGAGTTTGATGTATCGCTGCGACGTGTATTCGTCGAGAGCACAACGCGTTTGCTAGAAGCCGATAGTTTGTTAAATATTACTGCTCATGCCACTTACGGTGGGTTGTTTAATCCGTTATAACTACCTATTAGTTACATTTGATATGAAAACGGTGACTGTCAGTTAAGATGACTGTCAGTCAATTTTTAGTTTACTTTGGCAGAGCAATTTGGACCTATGTTATATGTGTTTAGATTTCAAGATTCATTCACTGTTTTATTATAACGTCCACATTATTGTTCGACTGTTGAATTGAATTGCTTTTGGCAAAATAACCAGGAACGAACTGGTGACTGACATTATTGCAAGGTTATAAACGTGAGTTTTTTTTATTAACTTCTAAATGAAATACGACCAATTGCACCGTTCCAGTGATGTGCGCAAATGACTACATTATTCATTTTTATTTTTAACGGTATCTCCACTTTTATATTTCCTCGGGGAAAAAAACAGAAATACTTAATCAAGTAGACATAGCTTGACACTCTTATCCGTTCCTGGATTAGTTCTAACAAAACATAATAGATGGCGTTACGAGTCCAATCAGATTATTGTTATGCTATGTTATAAAATTCATTCGGCTCATAAACTTTGAAAATGGATTCGTTAATCCACGCCGTACTAACGCGATATAAAACCACTGAAGCGTCAAAAATGTATTATTATTGAAATAAAATCCTCCACCGTACCCCGGGAGAACGGCCAAGAGCGATGCCAGCGCCAATACCCGATTCCGCCGCAGTCTGTACCCGCCCGCTCGACTGACGCACGCCGCCCGCCCAAAGCGCCCAAAAAAAAACCAAACATCGATTTTTGTAAAGTGCTTGTGTTGTGTGTGTGTGTGACTGTGAGTGTGTGCAAAAAAATACGGATGTCAATCATGTAAGTGGAACGGTGATATTTAATTTTTTTCTAGTTTTTATCAACGTGCTCGTTTTCAGATGTCAATAATTCAATCGTAAGATATTTAAATTGATTATCAATTTGCGATTTAAATGCAAACTTTATTTTAAATTATTAAAAACTAGTGTCGAACTCGTGTTGACAAATGAAAAAAAATCGTTAAAAATTATTCGTAAACCCATCTGACGATTTGAACCACGTTGGCTGTAAAACAATAAATATACATTTGTTTCTACAGATGTAATTGCTTCGAAATTGCCAACTTACAAAATATCGTTGGACCGATAAAATCGAGTGTGAACTCGATCATGTATGCCTCGTCGACTGAAATTGACGATCGTTAAAACTTTTAATCGGCTATTTCTCGCAATTTTATTGCAATAATCAAATGGTATTTGGTGTATAATTGGAAAGGGTTTCATTATGGTAAGGCGTTCAGTTGAGAACTCACCCAATTTGTGTTATTAATTCAGAATACCTTCAGTGCATTACGGTTGATATTCAAACTGTAGTAAAAATTACGTAATTTAATAATATTAGCGTTTAAATTTATTGAATATTAAATAAATAAAAACTATTTTATCGATATTTAAATATAAGTTCAAATAAATATATTACGTTATAAAATTTTGAATACGTTTAATAAAAATAGAATTACGTATTTGAAATATAGTGTTTGGTATTAGGCTTTACGTAAATAAACTTATGAATAATTAAATCTGTTCATATAATGCGGGCATGAGATTTGCGTCAAAATGAATCGTATTTAATTATTTCCAGAGAAACTATTTACATATCAAATATTAACCACTTATGAAGACTAATGAGGTGTTACGACTGATCAGTTATGTTTGTATTAAAACTGATGTCTCTCCTCCTACTTCTGATATAAATTTGACTGAAATTACATTTATTTTGATTGGAAACAGCTTTGAAATGTATTCGGATAATTTTATTCATTTGTAACTAAAGTCATTTAAAAATAACTTTATAAATATTTTATCTTTTTTTTATATGATAGATACAAGTACCTAAAAGCTTTATTTGGTTTTAACTATCATGAATATTTACAAACTTCGCATAAATTATTTGCAAACGGAATATGCAAGGCTTTCTCTTATTTCTGCCTCCCGTAAAAAAGGCTTAGGCACTGTTTTTTTTTACACATTAATGATTTCTTTTTTATATTTATATTATGATACTCTGTCATTCAATAAGTTATTTCGAAGCGTAATTCTGTCTCGTCTGTTTATATAAAAGATGAGAAAGAAACTAACTAGTTACCGTATAACTCTAAGTACTGGATCTAAAAACTTGAGATTTGAATTTCCTTTTATAAACGAATAAAGCTTATTTTAGCTGGATAATGTCAAAGACATTACGTGTTTCTTTCCAGCATGGTTTCATCATTTTATAATGCTTTTATGAATCTTACCAGTCAAACAAGATGAGTTTAAACTTTACTTGAAGGTATAAAAGAGATTCGTAGCTTTTGCGTCAATTTTGTCCATTATTATAATATTATACGGTACTATATGGTTAAGGTAAAAACTCGGCAAAACTTAATATCTTGTTTATTTTTGGCGTATTCAATTTTTTTTAATATTAATTACACAATAAGAATGTTAATGCAATCGGGAACTATGACATCTTATACTTATATATACTTATATTTAGCCCTTAGTGTTCCATTGTTAGGCCAAAGCCTCCCCCTGAGTCTTTCACTGATCTCTACTGTTAGCCGTTTGTCGCCACTGTAAGTTTGAAGGCATCAACTTCGTCTCGCCAACTTCTGCGCGGTCTACCTCGGTGTCGTTTTTCAATTCTTGGAAACAATTCTGTAAGTAGTTTGGCCCATAGGTTATCCGGCATCCCTCAAACATGACCGGCCCAACTCCACTTTAATTTAGCAGCAGTCTGAGCTACATCTCTAATTTGCGTTTTGTAGCGCAGCGTGGTGTTTCTAACCCGATCGACTTCTTTTAAACCTAAGATGCTACGCTCTATGGCTCGCTGGCATACCTTGAGTTTGGACTATTGGATGGATGTCAAAGAACAAGTTTGAGGGCCGTAGGTTAGTATAGGGATAATACATGTATCCGTGAGCTGGCGTTTGAGTTTGATTCTTTAAAGCCTCGAGGATAGAATTGTGTGTAACGCTGTCAAAGGCCTTAGTGTAGTCGACGAGCGGCATGTAAATCGGTATGTTGTACTCCTGATGTTTCTCTATTATTTGATTAATTGTCTGTAAGTAATCTCTGGTGGATAAACCTGGGCGGAAGCTAGCCTGTTCGGGTGGTTGGTTTGAATCAAGTCACCGCTTATACGATTCGCTATTACCATGATAAAGGATTTGTAAAAATGGGAAACAAGGCTAGTTGCTCCGTAGTTATTGATACCCAATTTCGCTCCTTTTTTGTACAGAAGTATGATGTTAGAATGGCAGAGTTTATCATGATATATTTTTAAAAAGTTAGATTTTATAATAAAATGTCGCTTTTGAATGTTCATAAAAAGTAACTCAGATGACTAGTAGTCAACTCCCGTATTCTAAAGAGAGAATTGAGGTATTGAAGTTTGTATGGAAATTCACCCGAACGAAATCGCAGGCAATAGCAACACAGAAAACAGCTTACAAAATGATACTCAATATATTATTTACTTACTCTAAAAGCCTGTACTGTAAGTCAGAGGTATTACGTAAATATTTAGCGAAGGATTTGATACAGATGTCGGCATCATCGCATTGATCTTTCGAATTTACGATAACAGCTTATACCTGACCCGTTACTCACTTCTGATTTGGGTAGAATTTTGATTTTGTTATTATATTTTTGTGTGTGAAGTATGATAGGGTATGATCTTTTTATGATAGGGGTGATAAAATCAAACGCCTTGTTTGACGTACACTTGGAATAATTCTTGTATTGTTGGTGCGTTTACAAAAACAAATATTCACATGCACGAATACCCAGAAATAATTATCTGGAGGTTATACAAATATGAACGAACCCGCGACACGTAGCTCAGCATTCTATCGCTCAACTAATGCGCTAACCGTGTTGTCTATAGCGTTCCGGGGTTTGGTGTATGACCAGACCTATCAATATTTGTGCTTGTAAACTCAACTACGGTATAGGAATTATTCCTAGTGTGGGGCAACGTTTTTATGTGTAAACATAAAGTTATCTAATTTATTTCACAATACGATTGATAGTATGTTCTTCATTTGCAAGTTACATGCTTATAAAACTTGTGGCCATTCAATCATCATTACATAACTACTAATCAGTGGCGTGCGGTTCATTAAGACCAAAAGACACTGCCTACCCTACATAACTCAGATAAATATTTATTATAAGATATTTGATTTGACCCGGGTACGTCTTAAAACTGCGGCTAGACACCGGTGGACGGCCAGCAGCGTCATCTCACTAATCGGTGTGCCACTGCGATCCCCAAGCCGCCTGCCAAGCGTGGGAATTATGGCAAACACCCCCCCCCCCCCCCTGGGGGAGGCCTTCGTTCAGCAGTGGACGTCTTTTGGCTGATGATGATGATGATTTGAGGTGGCAAATCACATACATCATTATTTAATCGACAAGACGATGAACCAATACCAACATGCAGTAGATATTTTAAGTAAGTAAGCTTTTAAAATTTTCTGCCTACCCTGTCTAAAAACTCTGTGCACGCCGCTGATACTAATATAAATTCGAACCATCCTATTCGATCTTACAAAAATCGATCAGCGTTAATACCTCGCTCGATCCAGTAAACATGTAATTGAATGTCGTTATACACGCTACAATTACTATTGAAGATAATATTAAGACAGTTTCTCTATAAAGGTACAAGCCGTTTTACGTGGCTTTGCCCGCGTGGAAATTGTGTGAATATGTATTGATTCGTGTTGCTTAGTTTTTTATTTAAAACTCAAATACTATATCTAGGTCTGCCCAACCGACAGCCTACATAATTACCGATGTAGCAATCAGTATGCGACAGGCGTAGATCGCGCGATAGCTTCTGTCAAACGACATTTTTGTGTCATATATTGTATTGACATATGGTATGACATATGATATATTTGACCCGGGTACGTCTTAAAACTGCGGCCAGACACCGGAGGATGGGCAGCAGCGTCCTCTCACTAATCGGTGAGCCACTGCGATCCCCAAGCCGCCTGCCAAGCGTGGAGATTATTGCAACCCCCTCCCATTGGGAGAGGCCATCGTTCAGTAGTGGACGTCTTTTGGCTGATGATGATGATGATGATGAATGTATTGGCTGACAGTGAGATTGCTGTCGCGTGGCTGTCGCTTTCTTACGTAATTAGGCTGCTAGGAATCAAACACAAAACTGCAGATAAGCAGATAAGTTGAGTCAGTAAGCTTTTGGCGTGTAATGATTTACATGTAGACGACGCCATCAATCTAAAGCTGTCTCTTTCTTTCTTTACTTACAACTGTATAGCAGTTCCTCATATGCTACCTACTTAGCTTCAACTTAGACGCTCATGTCAGAAACGTTCCTTGTCATAATATCTCACGCACACATCTGACGTGACTAATCTAAGTTAATCGTTTAGAAGACGACGCGCGATGGCTTCATTAGTTCGAGCTCTGAATTGTTAAAGCTATTTGGTTATTCATACGTATATTAGTAGTCGAGTTTAAGGCTAAGATACCTAATTAGTTTGAAACTTATTGGCAACAAAATATATGATAAATGTATTTATATAACAGGACTGACTACGACACTAACGTCGCAATCATACTGTTGAGTTTGAGGTCCTCAGTTTGATTGCTCCAGCCAAAGTGTACTACTATTTTTTTTTTTGTATAAAATTCTTAATTTCGCGCAGTTTGGAATCGTTGACTCGCCGCTTATATATGAATAGTAAACCTCTGCGTAAACCTTCAGTAAAAATAGGCGTGATTATATGTAATGTTTTAGAAAGTGAAGAGATGCGGTTTTCCTAAAATTACCGCTTATCTGATGCAATGGGGTATTTCATTGTTTGCTTTTACTGTCAAGGTCACAAATCCTGGCAAATCCTGTAAATTTTTAGTGAACCTTAAGCATCCGGATAATAAGAGTTATTTTTGAATGACGTCATATGGGCCGCGCGGCCCATACGCGAGTCAAACGATTAAATCTGCAACCAAAGTTTATACCTGAAATCATCAACATCCCTAACCCTTTTCAAACTACATTAGGGTCAGCTCCTAGTCTAACCGGTTGCGGCTGAATATCAGTATTTTACACAGAGCGACTGCTATCTGACCTCCGCCACCCGACTACTGCGATACACTCATTCTAGGACTAGACTTGTTATCAGACTATTTGAGCTGCTGACACCCGTAACGACCGTCATAATGTATTCGTATGACACACAGGACCAACTGTTTAAGTTGCTTTCAGAGACACACGAACAAAATTGCGGGCTACAGTATTTGGTAACCTTAGGTTCCAATTACCCGGAGATTGACATTCTAGGCTCATTTAATTATGTATCTATGTACATATAATTTGTACGCAGTTTCTCTATTCACAGCAAAACTAATAAATTCAGCGCGTCTTCAAAGATTAATTTGGTTTTGCTTGCTCAAGCGCCGTATTGTGAGGTTCTAATATTAATGGTGCTGCAGACACCGCGGGCGGTTTTTCCCGTAAATGCGTATAACTGTTCTGTTTAGTGTTAAGAGGATTGATGGTCTGTTTTTATGGGGATTTCAATAGGGTTTTTTGTTTTTTTTTTTTTAAGTGTCAGGATATTGTTGGCGGGCCATATTATGATGTGCAGCATTTTGATAATATTGTTATTCTCTTAGATAATATTTTCTTATAAGTGTTTAGCATTACGCTTGTATTCTCAAGGGTTAGGCAGAGATATACGTTTCTACTATTGGACACCTACATACCTACATATCGTTGATGTCTTAATGAAGTCCCATATAATAGGAGACGAGCCTATTACCATCTATCGGGCAAATCTATAATATATAAGGTAAAAATATATATAAGGTAACATAACATAGCACCACGCCTGTATTCCCTGGAGGGTTAGGCAGATGTATACTATTGTACACCCACATTTAGCCGATAACATTATTGAGTCCCATATAATAGGGGGCGAACCTATTGCCGTCTACCGGGCGCAGTTCCAGATTCCGTGCTGCTACTGAGAAATTACATACACAAAAACCCAATAACACTTTGCCCGACCCGGGATTCGAACCCTAGACCAATAATGTAGTCTTTGACTGTTGCAGGCGTTGATTATATTATTGTACATTCAATAAAGTGTTTACGGGCCGTATCGGTGAATCGCGTTTCTTGCCAGTATCAATATTTATTAAGCTGACTCTGAAATTATAAGCCTTAAAGCATAATATTCATTATTAAAATTCTCTTTAGGTATTTTTGCTTCATAATAAAGGCATTTGGACTGCCTTATTGGTCTGGAGTGCGGTCTTGGGATTGATTCCCAAGAAGGGCACAGTTCGTTATTGAGTTTTGTGTGGAAATTTATGGTGGCAGCACAGTAGAACTGTGCCCGGTAGATGGCAATAGCCTCGCCTTACATGCAGTGGCGTGCGGTTCATAAAGACAAAAAGACACTGCCTAACCTACATAACTCAGATAAATATTTATTATAAGATATTTGAGGTGGCAAATCACATACATCATTATTTAATCGATAAGACGACGATCGAAAACCAACATGCAGGGTAGGTATTTCAAAATAAGTAGGTACTTAAGCTTTTAAAATTTTCTGCCTACCCTGTCTAAAAACTCTGTGCACGCCGCTGCTTACATGGCTCAATAATAGCATAGCGAAATATAATTAAACAGTATTCCATGGGGAATAAATGTGATACATTACATAAATCCATTAAGCAAAAATGAGTGCAGTAGGTACTTAGGTATTTCTAATCAATTCTATCTGGCAATCTCACCAAATCCTACCCTATCAACAATCCTAATAAAATATGTAGGTATCCAGTCTACATTAAGTGTTACCAGACCGTAACTTAGGCCCAACGATCTGTAATTGTGCTTACACTGAGATAATAATTATTGCAGCTATTATATAAACAATGGAGACTGGCTAATCCTTTAGTGTGAATGGTTGCGGTCTGGGTATAAGCTGAAGTGGGCTGGAGGACAGTGCGCTTTGATTACATAACCGAAGTCGTGTTCCTATTTAGAGCTAACATATATTTGAGACTAGCTACCGCTCTCAGCTTCGTTCGTGTGGTTTACGAACCCGTACATTTTCCCAGGATAAATAGCCTATGTGCTATTCCAAACTATAATCTATCTCTGTGCCAATTTGCATCCAGATCAGTTCAGTCGTTCCGGCGTGAAAGAGTAACAAAGA
The DNA here is from genome assembly GCA_947562105.1 of Shargacucullia verbasci. Taxonomy (NCBI): domain Eukaryota; kingdom Metazoa; phylum Arthropoda; class Insecta; order Lepidoptera; family Noctuidae; genus Shargacucullia; species Shargacucullia verbasci. The sequence continues at coordinate 1,587,297 of OX387297.1, read as the reverse complement.
TCCATCCATCCATCCACACAAACTTTCACATTTATAATATTAGTAGGATTAGTAGGATAGGATAATTCTGTTGTTTTTAAACTAAAACTAATTAAGTACCTGATAAAGTGTTGGATAGTAATCTATCAGATCTAACAACTTCAATATACAGAGGTGTAGTTATTGATAGAAGTGTATTTGTGTCCATTTACTATTTAAACCAGTCTTTAAGACGTTTTTCGTTATAGCCTAGCATTATTTCATGCACTCAAACTACAGTGATTACTATGTGAAATTTAATAAGGTCTTCAGACGCTTATTAATTATTGTGAGGCTATATTGTTTCCTCTATCGATATACTTGACCTATCCCAACAGAGGGCAAGCATGCATGATGAGCAAAACAAGCTTTTAAATGTTTCCTTGTGTATTACGGCCTACTCGAACAGAAAAAAATAAAAACATTTAAAAAAGCCTAACCATTAGGTACAATGACGACTCAACCCAAAATGTAAATGAAGATGAACATAAATATTCAAAATCTCATTAGAATCAATGTAGCACGACCATTTATCACCGAATCCGACTTCGTTAATAGGCTAACTTTGGATATTTCTTTCGTATTGAACATAAATTTTCGAGATATAATTAACTATGTTAGAATTAGTTGTGTAAGCAATTTTTCTTACAGTTTTGTGTGGGGATATCGTGGGATTATTATTTCAGAAATCGATCAAAAGTTTAATATCTTTTTATATTGGATTTTGTTTAATTAATGTGCCGTGATTTTTCTGTTTTTGGTACGGAACATTAAAAAAAACGAAGCGTAATACACGTACATTAATTTCATACAGGAACTTACTAAACATTTTTTTTTTCTGACACGGACTGCCTCATTTGTCTAGTGGGTGCAGACGCGACTGTTGTGCGTGAGGTCCTGCGTACGATTCCTAGGTCGGGCAGTGTTATTGGGTTTTTATGTATGGAAATTCACAGTACCAACACGATGTCTCGAACTGTGCCCAGTGGATGGCAATATTGACGAAATATGGGTGTACAATAGTATATTTTTGCACTAACCCTTCGGGGAATAGAAGCGTGATGCTATGTTACATGTTTATGTTATGTTATTTTTTCTCTTTTCCATGAAAATTATAGAGATAATCAAATATTTATTTTCTTGTGAAAGTAGTTTTTGGAAAACAAGAAGAGATCTTAATATATACTTTTTATATCATATACACCGGATCCAAGCAGTCCAAACACCTAACTTCCATAATCTGATGTCCGTCCCAGACATTCTTATAATGTCATGTTCACACCGCCGTCTGTCCAACTGACAGCTGTCAAGTCAAGCTGCCCCAACTACTTGTATGTACGAGACAATGTCATTGTTACTACTAAATAGATACAGATATACAAACACTACATCATTACTACATATTACTATATAATACACATTTTTTTGTACATGTAAAGACCAAGTAATTCCGTAGTTCATTTACTCTCTGGATATTTTACAATGAAACAACCAAATCTATACGTGACTCTAGAGTGGAGGTTAAATACGATCACCTCTATAAGTGTTTCTATAGAAATAGGCTTGTTACAGCCCTGCAGTTTTAAGGTAAAAATATGTCAATTTATGCATGCAAAGCCTATCCAGTGTTGGAACGAATTAGCAGTAATGTGGCAGTATTTGGCAAGTCTCTCGGATTAAAGAGAGGCCGCAGCCAAGATAACAGCTATTCGTGCTATCCTGGCTGTTAGCGCTGGAGTGGGAATGGAATTTGAAATTGCGTTTGAAACTGTTCGATTTGCTGGTGGTGTTCGAGTAAGTTTGAATTTTATTTTTCGAATCATACCGTTTTTTTTTTGTACAGCATTGTTAATTCCAGTTTAAATAAAAACTTTTTGTTAAATACACCATTTATTCGTATCTAACTACATTCCGAGGGTTTGGCTTCTGAAAAATAATAGAAGTAATAAAATTATTCGTTTCTTTCCGTTTATTATTCTAAAATTATTCTAATTTTGTGCCGAATCGCAAAGCAATAACCACATTGAAGTTAATTTCAAGTTTTAGATATAGACGGGTACAAAGAAATTTAAAAATACTTTTTTTTTTTTAAACTTTACCCCACACTAGGATTTTTCCTGTGTCGTGGGTACAGTTTACAAACATACATGTCACATACACACACAACCAGACCCGAAACAACTATCTGTAGATCATACAAATATTTGTTACGTGCGGGGATCGAACCCGCGACACTTAGCGCAGAAAGCTAATCGCTTAACCACTGCGCCAACCGTGTCGTCGCCGGCGTTTTTTTCGGTATTAGGTGTTTTATATTATGTTATTTTTTATTATAATTTATTTATTTACTTAAAAAAATATATTTACAAATCTGGTACGGATTATCATTAAAAATATCTATAACTATGTACTGAGCGAGCAATGAGCTGTAGCTGTGTAAATAATAATGTATAAAATTAACTTTTCCGGAGCAAATATTTAGCAACATCAGTTGAATAGCTGGCTCACTTAAATATCCCATTTTATTATAAGTTACTAGGTATCAGAGTACTAGTGTAAGCTTTAACGGATATTTAAGTATCAATTACAGGAAAGCACTTTACGTCACGAGTATACTTATGAAGGTTGCCTACTGCCTAGTGCCCTATTTTGGTATGTTGCGTGATTTAATATTGACTTAGTTATTTGAAGCGGACCATCGTAAAATATATTTTTCTGCGTCTGAACTGTCTGTTTAGTGGCGGTAGCGCGGCTGTTTAGCGTGAGAGCCTGAGTTCAATTCACGGGTTGAATAAAGTGTTAAAGGTATATTTTTCTTAGGAAATTCTCAGGTTCAAGGCTTGGAATTGTGTATACTGGGCAAAGTCAAAGTCAAAGTCAAAGTTTTTTATTTCAAATGGGCCTTTGCAGGCACTTTTAAAACGTTATGAATCTAGGCGCACGGTTCCAAAGTGGGTGGGTCCTATGGAGAAGAGACCGGCAAGAAACTCCATGGATACTCTTTTAAAAATATTGGTTTACAATGAGTTGAAGCAATTTATAATAACAAAATAAAATAGAAAATACTCTTACAATGCAATATTACATTACATGACATACAAGGACTACTATATAAGATAATAAAATAAAATAAATTAACATTTTCAAAATAAAATGTTCAAGTCTTTGTTTGTTAAACAAAAATGTATAACAATGTTATGTAAAAAAAAAAAGAAGAAAAAAAAATAATGTAATACACATAAGATATAAATATCTAGTCATGCAGAAAACACCACAACTAGATTGTGGGGATTAGAAACAACTAGTCACCAGGGAAGCCACATGTGCAGAAGATAATTAACGCCATACGTTTCTATCATCAACGTAGTCATTGACCTTATAATAGGCTTTCTTTATTAGAATGGATTTAACATAAGATTTAAACTTGTTACCAGTGAGATCGGTGACAGTTTTAGGTAACTTATTATAGAAGCGCACGCCATTACCTAGAAATGACTTATTAGTTTTAGACAATCTAAATTTAGGTACCACTATTTTGTGTTTATTCCTAGTATTAAAGTTGTGGAAGTCACTGTTGACGTTAAACAGTTGCAGGTTTTTCCGGACATACATGATATTTTCTAGAATGTATAGTGACGGCAGTGTCAGAATATCTATATCACTAAAGAAGTCTCGTAAAGACTCGCGGGGGCCCATGTTGTAGATTGCACGAATTGCTCTCTTCTGTAAAATAAATATTGAATCTACGTCAGCTGCAGATCCCCACAACAGAATGCCGTAGGACATGATGCTATGAAAATATGCAAAGTAAACTAATCTGGCCGTGGCTACATCCGTAGCAGCGGCGTACACAGAGTTTTTAGACAAAGTAGGCAGAAAATTTTAAAGCTTACTTACCAATAATACCTACTGCATGTTGGTATTGGTTCGTCGTCTTGTCGATTAAATAATGATGTATGTGATTTGCCACCTCAAATATCTTATAATAAATATTTATCTGAGTTATGTAGGGTAGACTGTGTCTTTTTGTTTTTATGCACCGCACTCCACCGCTACTGGGTAAGGCAGATATCGACGATGCAATATGCGAAAATGCTATTGACGGAGCACGACCTCCGGGGAAGCGTTGTCAGTGTGTTACATAAGGCTTGTTGTCATACAAACTTTAACTTACAAGCAACGCTAAATCCGCAACCTCATATCACGCTCTGGTGTGCGTTCCATATGATATCCGCCTAAATAGCTCGAAACCTGATTATCTAATAGCATCGTGAAAATCAGGGTTCACTATGTAGTGAACCCTGATTTTCCCTGACTTTTGTAATGTTACAATTCTGTTTTATCCTTCGGAGAATACAGGCGTAGGCGTTATAGTGGTTTTAATCAAACTGACCTTTAACCAAAATTGTTTCATGAACCCAAATGCTTGATAAACAAAACTGACAATAATGTCAGGTTCCGCATCTAATCTGTTCGTGTCTTAATCGCGTGACTGTCCGTTTCCTGACGGTTGAGTGATGGATGGATGGCACCACACAATTATTTTGTTCATTGTTTTGATAAAGAAGTAAATTAATTAAACTTTTTTTGTGATGGTTTGATTAAATGTTTTCGGTTAGATACATTCTAGGTACTAGGTTCAAACCTCAGGCGAAGCGGTATATTTTGGCTTATCTTTTTACTTAGCTGACAGTGTTAGGTGGAACTGAGCGCTCTACAAAACCAAAAACCGGTGTTCACCGACTTTATCTGTATTCGCCGATGTAGGAATCTAAAGCGTGAATGTCAATGGGAAATGTAATTTAATGGCGAGATAATTATAGATCATTATCAAACATGCTCTTTGTTGGGCTTTTTTTTGTTTTCAGTTTAATAATCTTTATTTAGATTATTGAGCCGTGACTATACTATATTATTTTGTAATTATAATATCATAACATAGCATCACGCCTGTATTCCCCGAAGGGTTAGGCACAGGTGTACTATTGTACACCCTCATTTCGCCGATGCCGTTATTGAGTCCCATGTAATAGAGCCTATTGCCATCTACCGAGCACAGTTCCAGACTCCGTGCTGCTACTGAGAACTTCCATACAGAAACACTGAATAATACTGTACCCGACCCGGGAATCGAACCCAGGACCTCACGCTCAGCAGTCGTCTATAATTATCAATTGTAATATTACTCGTTTGTAATACCTACCTTCCGTTTAGGAATTACTTTATTTTATATATTTTCCCTATACATGTTTTGTACACCCCATAAAAACGTAATAAATACACATTTAGTGCAGGTACGCGCCGGGTGTGATTCGAAACAAAAAGAAACCCATCTATCTAGTTTTATGGGCAAAAGAAACACACTGTAAATTCTGTTTACCATGCCTATTTATGCGGAAATAAAAAAGAGGTCAAGTGTGAGCTGGTTTGTGCGTTCCGTAACCTATTTTTATTAAGGTTGACGCGAAATGGTAACATTTATTTTGTTAGGTTATTTATTATGTAGTTAAAAGGTTTGTATGTTATGTGGAAGTATTTCGAATATTAGAACTTAAGTCTTATCTGTATTAATGATTTCATCGTCATTTTATCTGCAAAGAAAAATATTTCTCACATAATTTATTAAGGGGAAATCATTTACTAGCAGATAATAAAAACAAGTACGTACATATATATATATATATATATATATATATTTTTAAAACCTTGCCCCACACTAGGATTTCTCCTGTGTAGTGGGTACAGTTTACAAACATACATGTCACATACACACACAACCAGACCCGAAACAACTATCTGTAGATCATACAAATATTTGTTCCGTGCGGGGATCGAACCCGCGACACATAGCGCAGAAAGCTAATCGCTTAACCACTGCGCCAACCGTGTAGTCATATTCCATTGGAGTTAAGTAATTCTGGGACAAAAGTCATAATTAAAGACTTTTATTTCAAATGGGCTTTTGCAGACATTTTTAAAATGTTAAGAATCTAGGTGCACGGTTCCAAAGTGGGTTGGTCCTATGTAGAAGAGACCGACAAGAAGCTCGATAGATATCTACTCTTTTCAAAATCTTTTTAATATTGGTATACATTGAATAAATTTAATACTATGTTGTACCCCAAAATATCGGTTAATCGTGGCTGTTCACATATTTACCAGGAAGACACGTGTGTCTCACCCTTTCTAGTTAATAAGTGTAAATGTGGTTTAACACCCACAACCTTCACAATCTGTTCCTGAAGTTCAATCAAAAGCTTTGACATATAGATTGACATCCGTTTTCCCGATACCCAAACAGATCTCCAAACGGATTTAGCCACGCAGAATCCCGTAAAAAGTTAGGGGCGTTGTAAATTCCGTGACGAAATTTGGAACTGAATTGAATGTAAGATATTACTTGCCGGTTTGATGTTCTGTGTATTTATTTTCTGTTGCTTAAGATATGTTTTATGTGGGTGGAGTTTATAAGGGTAGATAAGGGGTGTTTTATTTTTATCTTGGCTTGGGAAGCATAGAATAGAATCCTCTGTATTAAAAGATATGACAAAGGGCGGTCTTATCGCAGTCAGCGATCTCTACTAGACAACCTTAGGATGTCTAGGTAGGATGAATTAGATATATTATAACTGTATTTAAGTATGTATTATTATAAAAATATATAATAATAATCGTAAATAATTTGTATAATAATACATACTTAAATACAGTTATAATATACCTGATTATACTACCAGAGCAATGTATATGTGTATATATACTAGTAGAGGAGAAAAAAGGTCAATCTACAGCAGCATAAATGAAAAACAAGTAGCACACTCTGTATATTGTGATTGTATAATTTCTGGGTCTTTATTAAAGTGATACATTTAAATCATGATACGCTCAGTACTTTGCTCCACTACTCTGATAATATTTCAGTCGGAAAGAAAAATGTATTGGTTTAAAACCTATAGGTACAGTTAGCCTCAAAAAGATGTATTGTATATGAGGTCACGAGAACCATAGTGGCCTAACTACATTTTTTACCATGTTGAGTTTATGATTTCTTACAGTTCATTCAATCAATTTTATCAATCTACTGAATATTTATTGAATCACTTTTAGGCCACCCACGAGAAACCAATTTGGTAGAAACCGAAATGATTAATTTTAACCATATGAAATCATAGACTCAATACTGCAAAAAAAACTATGGCTCTCACGGCCTCATATAGGAAAGTGAAATTTTTAAAAAGTGTGTGTTTAATACATAATATATTTTGTTAATCATTCTTATAGGTACATAAGTTTCGAAGGCAAAATGTGTAAAATAATAATAATAAGAATTACTTTTTCTAAAATTCTCTTTTTAACTTTGTTTATATCTTTTTGAAACTGAATCTTACCTCCTCTTACCTACTCTTAAATGTACCTATATTTCTATAGACCTATATTTCTATTCTATAGACAAGTATATTGTGCGTCGCGTAATTCGGTTTCATACATTTTTGCGAAGGCATTGTGACTCTGTGTTGCCCAAATATAAATTATGCGACGCAAAACCTTGACTCACAAAATTGGGCTTATCTAGCCTCAGCCTTACACTTTTGATTGCGAAAAAATAATTCGAAAGTACTTTCATTTTCCTAAATAAAAACACCTAAAAGTACTATTCAATAGTACCAGATTTTTTGCTTCGTCAATGTCAAAATTTCTTTCTTATATTTACGCTTCTTGACGTTTAGTAGAATCAAGATTACTCCCAAGTTTTTTTGTTAAACAATTTAATTTCCTTATTAAATAAAGTTAACCAGGTACCCTCCGAGAAATAGGCAGCAATGTGAAACGATTGCTGGCATTTCTTGAAGAACAGGGGTATTTGCGGAAAACAGCCCGTTTACACCTATACCTACATATATAAATAAAGTTATTCAGAATTAGAGTTCTTCACAAATTTTTCGGAAGGTTTTGAGAAATGTAATCTTGTTTACCTTATTTTAGTACGTTGTCCCTCGTCAGGTCCGCCCGATTGGATTCTGAGTAAGGTGGATATATTGCCGTGGAAAGGAGTCCTGTGTTAAATTATATGGGAGTGAATTTATTATCCAATCAATTTGGATTCCTTTTTATCGAAGTAAGAATAATCTTGCTTTATTTGAAAGAATGATATCTCACACTAGGAATAATTCCTGTATCGTGGGTGCGTTTACAAACCGCAAATATTTTCTCCGTGCGGGAATACAACCCGCAGCACATAGCTCAGCAGTCGATCACTCAACCACTGTGCCAACCATGCTATCATCTTAAAATAGATTAGTAGCTATAGTTTCCAAATTCCCTGTATCGTGAGTAAAGTTTACAGACATACCTTGGGCAATGCTTTGGTCAATTATAATCCTTGCTTACTAGCTAATCTTCCACCAATCCTCGTGTAAGAACTTTTACCGACACGATAGAAAGACTAGTTTTGCACTACTTACCCATAGGTGAGTTAGTGTGCGTCCTACTGTATCTACCTATCTTCTTTTTTAATAATGGAATTATATCGGATAGCTATATACGGCTTTACGGAAGGAGATTACCCATGTAAACCCAATTAAGAAGAGATTTCATTAATTTTGTTTATTATGTTCCGGCACAGATATAAGAAATTAAAAAAATATTATTTGTTGAACATTTCTTTGTGTTTGAGATTCGATCTGTGTTATTTACAATGGTAATTTAAGAAACGTGAGACCTGAAAATTTTTCATTTATAATTAACTACTGAATTGAATTCAGTCATGTTCCAGGCTCAAAAACATATTATTTCGAGGTAATATAAGACTCCAAATCGAAATTTTAGTAAAGCGAGGCTCAATTTTTTCTTTAATATAATTTATTTGTGTTACCCTCTTGCTCGTAAATACATAGCTACCACGCAGATCAATCGATCGACGAGGTTAAGCAGCGCTTGACGCGATCAGTCCTTGGATGGGTGACCATTTCTCAAATATAGAATAGACCCCTCCGTGCCTCGGAAAGCACATAAGGAGTTATTCCCGGGTGAAATACGACGACCTATGACAGTCGATAGTCGGGGTGTCAGTAAAAAAGTCTGACAAGCAATCTAACCTTAGAGTATCTGTGATCATCATCATCATCATCAAAAAAGAAACGAAGTCTAAAAAACTCGTCCGAAATGGTGTCAGAAACACAGAAACTTGTCGGTAGCGCAATTGAATTTCACCGCGAAGATGTGAAACCCACTAGAATTATCACGATCGAATAAAGCGCGTCACGTCTTCGACCACGTTACATTGGTAGGTAGAAACGTCGCGAATTGGGCAAACGTCCAACTATTTACCGTTTGAACTGAATTTGTTTCAATGAAACCGGAAAATTGGCTCGATGGGAAATTACAGTTTTTCAATAATATTTTCACATTGAGTTGGGTTCAAAAGAATATTAAATTTGTGTTCTGTGCAAAGAATAGTGCTTGAATTGTTTGTAAATTGTATCCAAAATATGGGAGAAATCCTATTATATGAAGCATCGCGCCTGTATTTCCAGAAAGGTTAGATAGAGGTGGAGTTATGCATACCTTCATTTCACCGATGCCGTTGTTCAAAATATTGTTTTTTCTTTCGCCTTTACTTTTGCGTTGGGTAGTCGATTGTCACAGGACATGACAAGCCTTGTTCTATGTATGAAAGTCCTTAGGGGCGGCCAGAAAGTACAAGTATACAAAAAAACGATTTTTGCTTTACACTAAAAATAATTCCTGTCTCGTGGGTACGTTTAAAAACATAAAAATTCATATGCTTAAATACCCAGATCCCAAACAACTATCGGTAGGCCAAACCACATATAATATTATATTAGTACGTAGCCACACAAATATTTGTTCTGTGCGGAAATCGAGCCCGGATGTAGCGCAGTCGCTCCCTCACCACTGCGCCAACCGTTTATCACATAACATAATATAGCATCACGCCTGTATTCCCCGAAGGCTTAGGCAGAGGTGTATTATTGAGTCCCATGTAATAGGGGGCCTATTCCTATCTACCGGGTTCAGTTACAGACTCCGTGCTGCTACTGAGAATTTTCAGACAGAAAATCTCAATAACACTTTGCCCGATCCGGGAATCGAACCCAGGACCGCATGCTCAGCAGTCGCGCTTGGGACCACTAGACCAACGAGGCAGTAACGGTCGTGTATCACATACATATATGTATCTTATTATTATACCTATAGAGTATATTACTGAGTAATATTATGTTCAGAAGTGTAGGTAGGATAGCTTTTAGCATTATTATACTCCGATTCCTAAGGCGTCTCATGTGGGAAAGAATTTAATATCTTTCTCTACGTGCTACAGACGTTTCGTTCACAACTACTTGAGTATTTGAACGCACCTGATACAGGGAGGTGTGAAATAGTATTATATTTTTGTAGAAATCAAATTCAAACCGGGTCGGGCAAAGTGTTATTGGGTTTTTGTGTATGGAAATTCTGATTAGTAGCACGGAGTCTGAAACTGTACCCGGTAGATGGCAATAGGCGAAACGTGTGTGTACAATGGTAGCTACACCTCTGCCTAACCCTTCGGGGAATACAGGCGTGATGCTTACGCATAAACATTACATTTAGGCGCTATTATTTTTCTATCTTTCTGCTGATACCCGGAACGACTTTCATAGGTTTATTTTATATAGGTTTAATACGAAATAGACTTATTGTTTAAAACCATCGTCATCTCTTTACACAGAATACAATAACGAAAGTAAATTGAAAAGGAGGTAGTGTATTGTTTTCATTTTGTTGAATACAAAACAAACGTTATCCCTAATGAGCGACTTATAATAATGAAATATAACTAACAATGAAAACAATACAACCATGACACAGGTACCTACTCCAAAATAATCGAACACAACATTTCGGTTTTCTGTATTGTACTCAAACTCAATAAATAATCGTGTAATAATAACTGAAATTATAATTCTTGAACCACCCTGTATATGCAGGAAGGCCTCATTTTCTATTGTACAAAACTATTGTATTTTTAACAAAGCCTTCAACACCATAGGCCCACTTATCGCCAAGAATAGCGATAATGATATCACTTATTACATACATAATGGTCCTATAATGGTGTTCATGTCGTAAATAGCCTAATCACCGTCATTTTCAACATAAATAATGTCAAAACTACCCGCAATTTGGTTTTTATTGATTGTCATAGTTTGGTTTGATTAGGAAAATATGATAGACTGTATATCGGTATCTTTTGTGTTATTCTTGTCTTGGCACCATTAGGATCATAATATCAGCTTTTAAACGTGTAGTGCTGAACTTAGGCCTTCGAACAGATACTTGAAGAAGGGTCGTGACTATTTTCTTCTTTTTCTTTCTTGTCAGCATAAGTTTCAACTTAACGATTGGTCTTGGCAGCATGGATAGAGTAGCTAACCAGCAATGTTCTTTCTATGCGAAGTCAAGTTCGATTTCTGGGTCGGGCAAATGGCTTTTAGGTGTACGATAGTAGCACACCCCTGCCTAAGTCTTCTTGGAATGAAAGCATGATGATAATGCTACCGATCATGGCACATTTCCTTCTTTGGTATGCATCTCACCAAAAAAAGAGTTGGGACGGTATTCCTTGCCCGAATTCAGCACCAAATATAACAAAGATGACCTTTGAAATCTCCACATAGAAATCGGGTCACGCCAATTTAGCTCGAGGCAAAAAAAAGTAACAGAGTAGACAAAAACGATATTACATGTCGATAAATTTATAGAATAATAGTGTAACTAGCAAAAATATCCAACGAAGGGAAAAAAAAGGAGTTTGTACGAACAATATCAGATTTTCCGAGATGGTGAACTCAGATATCCTACCAATATTATAAATGTGAAAGTTTGTGAGGAAGGATGGATGAATGGATATTTGTTACTCGATCACGCCAGAACGGCTGAAAGGATCTGGTTGAAATTTTTCACAGAGATAGATTATAGTCTGGAATAGCACATAGGCTTACTTTTTATCCCGGAAACATGTACGGGTTCGTAAACCACGTGGGCAAAGCCACGGTCGGAATATTATAAATGCGAAAGTAAGTTTGTTTTTTTGTTACCTTTTCACGCCTAAACCACTGAACAGATCATCATGAAATTTTGAATGTACGTTGTCAGGGGTACAGAAAAGGATATAGGGTACCATTCATCAAGAAAAAAATACTTTTCCCGTGGGAAAGAACAATAACATTCGACATTCACAATTGCTTTAGGACGCTAGATGGCAGTACGTGTCTTTCGAATCATGATTGAATTATACTATTAGAAACTTCAGTAGTGTGTTAACTAAATTAACGCGAGCGAAGCCGCGGGCAAAAGCTAGTAATAATATATCAAGAAGTGAATGAAATGAAATTAAGACTTCCTCATCGGTCTAGTGGTCCTAAGCGCGACTGCTGCGCACGAGTAGTGTTATTGGGTTATCTGCATGGAAATTCTCAGTAGCAACACGGAGTCTGGAACTGTGCCCGGTAGATGGCAATAGGCTAGCTCCCTATTACATAGTACTCGATAACGGCATCGAAGAAATGTGGGAGTACAATAGTACTACTCTGCCTAACCCTTCTGGGTATACAGGAGTGATGCTATGTTACGTTATGGCCTGCAGTCGTGAATGTATACTTTTCATCAGCCGTTCGCAGTGCTGTTGACTGCGAAAATGTCGTCATGCGCAAAGACGAGTTGCACGAAATGGTCACAATATCTACTCGCTATTGCAATTTGATCATCTGCATGCATACAGATTATCTGCTTTCGCCGCTAGAATATTATATAGAATATTACCATTTCAACTGTGAAATTGTAATGTTATATCTATAGCACGGGCAGACGGATTTGCATGACTATTGCGAGATACCAATTTTTAAGCAACGCTGCACTGAATATTAAAATTGAGTTTCAAATATAGGTAACATTGCTGTTGAACATGAGACTCCCAAAGAGATGTACAATAAGTGGTGCTTTGGTATCAATGCAAGGAATGCACTCGAGGGTGGGCTCAATTCCGGCGAATATGAGATCGTTTGGCGCGCTCTGGGCAGTCAGCCTATCATTACTGACTAGCTAATCTTTTCATCTACTGCCTACAGTATGAGCAGATCCCATGTGATAGCTTATGCCGACTCAACAGAAGAAGATCAATTGCAGCAGTGAAACATCTTCAAAATGTATAGGTAAACGACATTTTCTGCCAAAAACACAAAATACTCGCACCGCGTAAACTAAGCTATATGTATGTGATTTCCAAATCACATTCCATTAACGTGGCACACGTAAATCACGCCAAAGACCATAAACCTACCATTTTGAATTGTAAATGTGGAAAAAAAGAGTGTTTGTCACTCTACGAAAATACCATCAAGAAATACGCTGTTTTTCGCGAAAATGCTTTTCGGTGCCAGAAAAATGGTTCAAGGGAGTGATTATTTAACTAACGTAGATACATATGTGACTTAAATAGTTCACTGTTTTCTTTTGGTTTGAACTGTGAAAGAGATTACGGGATTCGGATTTCTCAAAATCAGGTTGACAAGGAGTAGTATCAACGGGCGTAAAACGGCCACTAGAGAGATAACTGACAGACATGCCCAATCCAGAACAATTTGGAGGTCATACAGTATAAAATATTTGTGAGTGGGAATCGAATCTTAGATCTGAAGCACAAATTGCCGGAGGCAGGTATAAACAACGTTTTGTATGCACACAATGCACATGTGATATATATTTTGCTTTTAGATCTAAGGCATATCTTCAACTGTTGAGCTGCAGGATTAACTGCTTTTCACTTAGCGCAATGGGCACAACTCCAAGTTGCTTAACACTTGATATAGAATTTAAATCTAGATCTGTGCAGCAAAGCTTAAGATTAGGATCAAGGAGAAAATAGGAGACTCCGTTAAGTACTTTCTTTTCGGGATAAGCAACAGAAAGAGGCGACGATGAACAAAATATTGTATAATAGTCACCCATCCAACAGTTGGCTTTTATAACGTTGCTTAACTTCTCACCCGATTTGAGTGTGCCCCGTTCCCCCCAGCTTCTCAAATTAGCACAGTAATAATGCTCTAGCTGTTTCCAACAAATAATGTTAAAAAACCGTCTTCGTAGGCGACGTGTTTTTTTTTATTTCGTCACAAAAAGCTGTGTTACGTCATCTGCAGCCGTCACGGATAGAAATCTCTCGTAACTGGTGGCTAGGAAACTAGAGGTTAAGTGAAAAAGTGTTAGTTAAAGTAGAGTTAAACGTCAGTCCAGCCAAAACGGTATTTAATTTATTGTTGGTCTTGATTTTATCATTCTGGTCTGGTCTTGAGTTTTGACGTTAAAAATGACAGCTTAATGAAAATCCTAAACTTGATTCTTGTCTTCTGTCGTTACACCTATGAGCTTTCACGTGGAAATTTCTCTTGCCTTAGTGAAATGATTAGCCAATCAGCAAAGTTACGTCGGAACTTATAGGTTGCACTGGACATAATAAGGTATAGTCACTCGGGGAGGCTCTTTCGATGCATCCAGCTCATTGATTGACCTCATAAGTTAAGCCTTCCGCTTTATTTTCCACCCAAGTGATTCGTATTTTGCTAAACAATGAAATACTTGAAAGAACAGGTACAAAACATCGCGAACTCATTTCAAAAGAACACGCTAAAACTCTACCGCAGAGCAACTCAAACTCCACTTATCAATTGGCGAGTTGGAAACCGACTAACAAAATTGATGGAGCGAAAACGATAATCGCTTTATCTAAAATCGCCGTTTGTGGAGCTCCAACTGAAAGTACCTACTGTGAAAAATCTGTCCGTTCGTCGACTGGTACGAGCGTCCGCCCCCCTACACAGAAACTCTAGCAACTTCCATTCTACGGGTACGTGTCGCATCCGTTGCAGACTCTCGACCGATTACCGCCCGCTCATTCCTACCAACTACGTAATGGATGTTGTTCGAACAGAGTTTGCAGTTTGCTGAAATTACGTGGCTCGTTTGACATTGGGGAAGGGTTTTACTTGAAAGATTTAATCTTGTAAAGACTAAAACCGGTTCAAGTTTCTGTCAGATCGTTTCTTTGTGATAGCGTTGGGAATTGATAAGTGAATAGAGTGATCGTGGTTGATAATATCGGAGAAATATCAAATTGGTTGTTATATTTGTTGATTCAGAATTGCCTCATTTGTCTGGTTACCTATTTTCATTATTTAACATTCTCGATCTTCTGTTTGTTTTTCTAGTGGAATAAATTTATTTCTCATAAAAATATAACATTTATGTGTTTGAGAAACACAATATTTCCAAATAATAAATAGGTACAGTATTCAATTACAACGTAATCTTATCATTAAACAGTTTTGCCTATCATTATATGTTTTAAGATTCAGCACCTTAGAATATCAATGCTGAACTCAGAACTATTTCGAAGGAAAGTCTCAACGAGGGACAAAATCTGAGATCGTCTGGCGCACGCTGGGCAGTTAACCTCAATATTACCATTGCTGACTGGCTAATCTTACCATTACGGTAAGAGCATTTCCCATGTGATAGCCCGTGCTGACAGAAAAAGTTTGACAAAGACTGTTTTTGAATTTAGAATTGTGTCTTACCCGCTGGCTTAGCTATTTATTTATATGGCTGTCTCTCCGCCATAGGCAGGGCGTGTGGAAGCGAAGATGCTGTCTCGCCTTAAATGCAAAACTTCTCTTTTTTCAGGCCTTCCCTCATTCTAGTTAAAAAACATTTAAAGCACATACCACGCTAGGCTGAATTACACACCAGATTCAGCAAAAATATAACTACATATTGAAAATTTGCTTTGACATCTACCTAAAATATATTGAATTGACACGATCAAAGTTCTCGTGTGTAATACACACTACACAGGTAGGTAAAGGTGACATTTAAAAACAAACGGAAAAAGAACAAAAACACGCGTATCCAGTAAAAATTCCAATATGAGAACGGTAACGGAAAGTTTTTATAACGACGAAAACAGACGCGCTTTACAAAATTTCATACATGTTGTTATTGTCAGTTATGTGAAGTGTTTCTTTTATGTGTGTACACAAAATGGTATTTTGTATTTACAGGTTACAATACTAATAATATTTGGTGCGAGCCTACCTAATGTTAGGGTTGGCACCGATGCAAAATTGTGGTTTTCAGGTAACGTAGATGGTGTGTTTGTAGGCTCAACACTTTACTCAAAACTCGTTAAGGTCTCTTTAGTAATTCTACAGTAAAAATAGTCCTTATCTCTTCTATAAAATTGACACATAAATGATGGTAGTAGGTGCAGAAGAGCTGCAGCCCATCATCTTGACAACATAATTTTGTGTACCTTCTTGTTCAAGTACTACGAGTGGAGAAAGAAGTATCATTTATGACTTTTAAAGTTAGGCACTCACTGGATTTACTACATTTCGATTCAGACGTAATGCCATGTCAACGTCATCACGTAAGTAACGCTGTCTCATAAACGATAACTGCTTAAAGAATTCCAGCAGTTATTGCGTTTCGTTTCGAGAGTTCTTGATACTCCGAAAATACTCAAATTGTTTTCATAAAAAAATAGACAATAAAAAAAATGTAGCCAACCCTGTGACCGAACAGTACATTTGTGAACTTTTCTAATATACCAGCGTCGGGCACACGGCGTTTCTTTTTGTAACATAATGAAATCAGTGGGATTTCTCTTTTTTTTTTGTTTCCAAACGATTTTTAGGAAATATCGTTATTACGACCATATATCAAAAGTCTCATATGTTGGAGTATATTTAGAGTTAGGGTTGAACGTAATTGCTTTTTGTGGCTGTTGTCAAAAGAATAATTGGAGTTGGAAATTCGAATTTATTTCGGAAAGGTTAAATATGACTTCTGCTATAAACCATTTTTGATCCCGCTCGCCTACATTTCTTATAAAGCCTTATTTGTATTGCGAATTTGTTACTTAATGTAATCTTGTCGAGACAAGGCAAAAAGTAATAAAATTTATCTTAGTATTGCTTGCCATAAATAAATAATAAATAAATTCAGCCCATTACTGTCCCACTGCTGGGTTAGGGCCTCTTCTCAGGATGAAAAGGGTTAGAACGTACTCCACCACGGTGGACTGGTGCCAGTTGGCGAACTACACACACCATCGAGAACTTTATGGATCCCTCTAAGTCATGCATGCAGTTATGTCACCGTTAACACAAGTGATAATCAAATTCTGATGCGCACATGATTCCGAAAAGTCAGATGTGGGCCAGGTTTAAACTCACACCTTCTTGCAAGGAAGGCAAACGTTCAACGACTAGGCTATAACTGTTTTTTGAACGCCATTAACGTTTTTTAACGTTTTTTTGTTTAAAATAATTGCTGTATTATGAGGAATTACAGCTACAAATATTCACATGCACAGACACCCAGATTCAGCACAACTATGTGTAGGTCATGCAATTTTACAGGAATAGAACTCGCGACACGTAGCACTGCAGTCGATCCCTCAACTATAACGCCAAACGTGTTGTCACAAACAAACCAACAGACAATTTAGAATTAGTCGTTTCTAACTTTCAGTCTTAGAATGCGGGTTGTATCGATAAATAGAACTTCTTGTGACAATTTGAACGTATGGAGTGTACTATCAGTGGTATGCGCTGGTGTCGGATTGCCGTCCCATCGGACTATGAGAGTGGAGGAATAGAGAGAGCACCTGTGTTTGCGCACACACTTGTGCTCTATAATATCTCCTGCGTAGTTGGATAATCTCCGGTGAGATTGGCCGCCGTGACCGAAACCGGTCAGGAAGACATTTTTACGCTGGTGTACAACGACTATTGATCTATTCCTCTCGTATGTACTGTTAGAGAATTTTTAACTAATATTCATCATCATCATCATCAGCCAGAAGACGTCCACTGCTGGACGAAGGCCTTCCTCAAGGGGGGGGTTTGCCATAATCCCCACGCTTGGGGATCGCAGTGGCTCACCGATTAGTGAGAGGACGCTGCTGCCCGTCCTCCGGTGTCTGGCCGCAGTTTTAAGACGTACCCGGGTCATAGACGTACCCGGGTCATCAACTAATATTAGTCCTTTATTATTATTGTTTACGGTCCGGCAAAATGATATTAAGTATTTCTGTATGGAAATTATTTCGCTATTTAAGTTACGGATTTACATTTTGACATTTCAAAGAATTCTTCTCCTATGACTAAAAAAGGGTTTTTCAGTTTTTAATAACGGGTCTAATTGGACCGACACATAGAAATACTCATAATATACCTAGGTATGTTATGTACCTAATAAACTCTAAAATTTATCCTTTGAATTCGATTCTGGTTCAAACTGTTATTTGGGGCTACGTTAATGAAACACTGAGCTTGTTAAATTTCCAGATTCGTGGAATCTTCATCGAACCTATATTACCCATCTCATTGGCTATGGTGATCGCGAAGGTGCTGGATGGTATGCTTGATTGTCACCTCAGTAAACATTTAGATCTGCACGAGGCTCAGTTTGGCTTCAGAACTGGACAGTCTACTGAAACTGCAATACTGCGACTCAAGCATACAATCCAGTACTATGTTACAAGGAAAACGCCTATATACGCCTGTTTTTTGGACTTGTCGAGGGCATTTGACCTGGTGTCTTATAAAGTCTTGTGGGATAAGCTCAGGGAGGAAACGAGCACACCCAAGGATGTAATAAATATATTAAAGTATTGGTACGGCAACCAAACTAATAATGTAAAGTGGGCGGGCTCATATTCGGCAGAGTATAGGTTGGAGTGTGGAGTAAGACAGGGAGGCCTGACTTCACCACGGCTCTTCAACCTGTACATTAATGGACTGATAGATGAGCTTAGCAGGGCCGGTGTCGGTTGTTCAATAGACGGTGTATGTATGAACAACATTAGTTACGCTGACGACATGGTACTGCTGAGCCCATCTGTCAGAGCCCTCAACATGCTCTTAGGAATTTGTGAGAGGTACGCTGTGAAACATGGCCTCAGGTGTAACTGTAAGAAGAGTGAACTACTTATATTTAAGGCAGGTAATAAAAGTCCTAAAACTGTTCCACCGGTCAGACTTGCAGGAGTGCCTATAAATAGGGTCACCAAGTTCAGGTATCTGGGGCACTGGGTCACCGAGGACCTCTCAGATGATTTAGACATAGAGCGGGAACGTAGGGCGTTGGCAGTGAGATGTAATATGCTGGCGCGCAGATTTGCAAGGTGCACAAAGGATGTTAAAATAGTTCTTTTTAAGACATACTGTCAGACATTTTATACCTGCAGTCTGTGGGTCCGGTATACGCTCAAATCTTTCAATGTTCTGCGTGTCCTGTACAATAATGGTTTTAGAATGCTGATGGGGCTACCTCGCTTTTGCAGTGCATCAGGTATGTTTGCAGAAGCCAGCACGGACTGCTTCAGAGCAATAGTACGAAAAAGAGTAGCCTCCCTGATGCAACGCGTGCGAGGCGGCACCAATGGCCTTCTAAATACCATATTGGGAAGAGTTGAATGCCCTATTGTGAAGCACTGGAATACCGTCCACGGATCCAGAGTTCCCCTTTTTAATATTAAATAATAATTAGAAATAATATTAATTAAATTGGATTTATATAAATTGAATTGAATGTAAAATTAATTTGAATTAAACTAGATTGGTTAAATTAATTTAATTTATTAACATAGAATAAGTATTACTAACAATTTATGGAATGTATTATTCTGAAATAAATGATTAATAATAATTAAGCGTTTCTGGGAAAATTCAAATTGTAGCTCTCAAAGAAAATATGATAACAATAATGATTTGTAGACCAAATTATATTTCTTCATAACTTTGATAAATAATATATTAAAACAGATTTTTGGAAAAAGCACTTTGCCTTACAAAAAGCGAATAAAATTAGTTAGATAATTAACACACAATTTAGTGTTTATTGATGAAAATAAATTTACACTGTCTTTGTTTGCTGAGACTGCCTCATTGCTCAAGTGGTCGCTAGCGTGACTGTTAAACGTGAGGTCCTGGGTTCGATTCCCGGATCGGGCTATTGGGTTTATCGGACTATCGGTGTTATTGGGTTTTTCTGTATGGAAATTCTCAGTAGCAGCACGGGGTCTGGCGTTGTGCCCGGTAGATGGCAATAGGCTCGCCCCATATTACATGGGAGTTAATAACAGCATCGGCGAAATATGGGTGCATAATAGTACACCTCAGCCTAACTCTTCGGGGATACAGGCGCGATATAATTTTATGGTTATATCATATTTTACAAAGAATATTGAGGATGACAAAACCTTTTTACGGAGGTACAATACTCATACACGTGTTTGATCATTTTTTATTCATGCCATACGTTGACCTCAAAAGGAATTTTATATGGCAAGTAAAATTATATAATATCTTAGCGGAATGTATTATTATAATAAATATTTTGTACGACACAGCCGGTATTTTTGTCGATTGTTTCCATCAATTATGAAAGGGTTATTAAATGTTTAATTTAGAAACAGAAAAACCCATATATAGCGGATGAAGTAGCACTCTCGATAGGTCCACTGAGGCCACTAAGTACAAACCAAATTTTTTTTCATCATCAATCAAATAATTTATTTGTCCAAGCTATAGCTATATGTTCTAGATATACCATATGATTGACGACACGGTTGGCGCAGTAATTGAGAGATCGACTGCTGAGCTACGTGTCGCGAGTTCGATTCCTGCACGGAACAAATATTTGTATGATCTACAGATATTTGTTTCGGGTCTGGGTCTTCGTGTATGTGAATACACACTGTGCCTCGGAAAGCACGTAAAGCCGTTGGTCCTGCGCCTGATCTCTCTCCGGTCGTGTCGGATTGCCGTCCCATCGGACTATGAGAGTGAAGGAATTGAGAGAGCACCTGTGTTTGCGCACACACTTGTGCTCTATAATATCTCCTGCGTAGTTGGCTAATCTCCGGTGAGATTGGCCGCCGTGACCGAAATCGGTCAGGAGGACATTATTATAGATATACCAATATCTGTCTTAATGGTATCTTCATAACTATCAATTTCATTATTGTCTTAGAACCAGTACATCATGCCTTATTCTACGAAGAGTTAGCCAGAGGCGTATTGTAAACTCATGTTTTGCCGAAACTATATTTGAATTCTATGGCACAATATTGAAACCTGGTGTTTCTGAATTAAAAAAAAAACTGACAACAAAAATTTTTACCCGACCCGGGAATCCAAACCAAGCTTAACAGTAGGCTAGTCAGCTAGACCTGACCAATAAAACAGTCCCGAATCTCGATTCACTGTATCGATAACTCCAAAGAACCGTCGATCGTATCGATATCAAAGTAAGTTACATCGGGATGTTTCGAAGGACCATTTCACTGAGCTCTGAACCTTATTGGGTCTGAATAAAAAAGGATAGAACCTTTCCCTTTGGAATATGGAGCCATGGAATTTAATAAAACATGGCTTTTTATACGGGATACTTATTTAAAAGGATGAGCGGAATTTCGTAGTTATTATGTTATGGGTGGACCAGTTATGGGGTAGGTACTTATTATGTGTTGGGAGGATTTGGAG
This sequence comes from Shargacucullia verbasci, assembly GCA_947562105.1. Taxonomy (NCBI): domain Eukaryota; kingdom Metazoa; phylum Arthropoda; class Insecta; order Lepidoptera; family Noctuidae; genus Shargacucullia; species Shargacucullia verbasci. The sequence continues at coordinate 1,565,668 of OX387297.1, read as the reverse complement.
CGGATGGGTTAGGAATGTGGTTGCCTGACCGATGAGGAAACCCTGAACAATAAACTTAATATTAAACTGTATAAAACTGATACTGAAGAAAAAAGAAAATTCAAGAATAATTTCATCATCATCCACCTAGCCTTTTCCCATTGGGGTCCCAGTCTGTAACCAATTGCAGCTGAATAATAATAAACTCTTTTTTTAATTTTTTTTTATTGCTCTTCCACAAAGGTTCTTAAAATTAAGTTCATAACAACTTTTCACACTAACCCTTTGTGGGAGACTGGTATCCGCACTAGGAAGCCCTGTCACGCAGTGCAGAATATCAGTATTTTATACGGATCGACTGCCATCCGACCTCTACCACCGAATTAGTGGAATAAATCGAAAAAAAATCATATTAAATTTAAAATTAGGTATAATATGTCATTATAACAGAATGTAGGGTAAAAATAACATTTAAGTTACAAGTAACTATTCAAAATATTAACGTAGCTGTTGATTAAAAAACAAGATTTGTCATAAAACCACGTTTCCAGAAAAATTGTTCATTTAAATAATAAACATTTAAATTAAAAATGTAAATGATCTTTTAGATAAACCGCTGTACATTATTAATGTGAGTGAGATGTTGGCTGAACGCTCTTAAATTAATTAAAGCTCACGAAGACTGATCCATGCTTGCCCTCTGTTGCGACAGGTCAGATCAAATAGCTATAGTCACTTTCCACAAAAGGCCATTCCATTCCATACCCATACCCTACATTTGTCTCACATAAATCTTTACTACAATATGTCTGGAATTTAAAATAGACTCTGACCCCTAAGTTTATTTTGGCGTTTCATCTCAGGGATAGTCATAGGAAATGACGTCATCTAGTTTAAAAAAAACGTGTAAAAGTGGTTTAAAAATCCTAATTGCAAAATAAACAATTTCATTTCAACAAAAACATTTCACGTTTCAATCGTGAACATTTTCACAATTCAATGCTGCTAACACAAAAAGAATACATTGATCACTTTTCTGTCACTTCCATTTACATACACAGGAATGTTATCCATTACGGTGTCACGAAATTCGTTACAATCTATTTATTAAACCTGGTGCTTACGTAAAAATTCAAGCTTTTTTGAACGATTTGTTTTATTTATAAGACTGATTTTTGTTTTGATTACTTAACGTACTTACTTTAACTTATATTAAAAAAAAGTTTTTGACAGCGATGTGACAGAATAATTTCATTTGTAGTGTACAGGATTTTTTGTTATTGTAAATTTTTCATTTTTCATTTGTTTAGTTTGTTAATATTAAGATTATTTATGTAGTTGGTAATATGTATTATGATTGTTATCATGAATTCATTCTGTGTATTTTTTATATTTTTTTATATTTAATCTAGTATATTTTCGAGTTCTCTTCGAAAAGCGTAGTCAACGCACCTGTGGTACCGCTGGTATTGCAAATATCCATAAGCGGTGGTGGTCAGTGGTCACCACCCTATAGACATCTGCAATACCAGCCTGCGAGGGCGCCTGCCTGTTTGCCACTCTATAGCATAAAAAATAATCCTAAATGTAAATTCAAGTAATGAAATGCATTTTTTAACTCCGTCCTTTGTGTTGATAAATAACTTGTTTTTTTATTTATTTTTATTACTGCTATCTCCCCCGGTACTAAACAATATGCTTAAAGTTCTTGCTAGTTCTGGGTGCAAGACGATTGTGCAATGAAGTGGTTTCCAACTCATAACCTCTACGCCAGATCAACGCTTCCACATACAGCGACTACGATATTGTATTGTTTTACTGACAAAATATTGATATTATATTAGGAAAGGAATAGGTGTCACCTACCCTAGAAGGCAGGGGTACTCAATCAAATGTTGTCGTACTTTCAATGACAGTTTGATGTGAAAAGTTGAATTTGAACGGGGACAATCTAGCGTTACAATAAAGGCCATCACTCATATTCACGATTAGCATTGGAGTGCGAAAATAGGTACATATATTTTTTTTTTTATAAATCGAGCTTCACTAATTGGCTTGTCAATTTTTTTACTGACAATGTTGCTTGACGCTATAAAAAAATATAATAGTACCACCACACAATTTGATATGTTTTTCAAATATTGACGATTTTTTTTGTACTCTTTAGTCTTTGTGATCGTTGGCAATAGATGACCTCAACCTCTTTTTTAAACACCTGATATTAATCTGTACTTTTAACCAACTTAAAAAAGGAGGGGGTATTAAAATTGTTGCGTATTTTTCTTTCCTGTTATTCGTAATTAAAAGCTTTGTATTATTAAATATTGCTGAGCATGTGTCCCGTCAGTTGGGACAGGTCAACTCAAAACTGTATGGCTTTATCCTCAAAAGGCTATTCCAGACCCCTACATGTTATCACATAATCTAAAATAAATGTCTGAATTTTAAAAAAGTAACCTTTGAGTTTGTTTCGGCGTTTCTTCTCAGAGGCAGTCAGTAGGAAACGCCGGCACCACCTAGATCTAAAAAGACTTGTAAAAGCTTCCTATACGGAATTATTTACAGAAAATAAATCATTATTTCATTCCAAAGAGAATAAATGATCTGTTACCATCCACATTAGCTCCAGTTTTGTACACCAATAGACCCAGATAGGCTCACAAATTAGCGTAGTAATATTCTTCAGCATCATATCTAGAACTTGGTCATAAATTAGTATTGTCCCCGTCTAACATCACGATTGGCCCGTGGCTATTGTTAGGCTATTACACCGCAGCAATATCATCACTGGCCTATTGTTTGGCCAGAAATTAATCGGAAATCAATAACACCTAACTTCATTACAACGACAATTAAATTAATTCTATGACGCAATTCTATAGCTGTAAATTATGGAAAGAAAAGTTTGATAAGCTTTCTGCGCTATGTGTCGCGGGCCAAATCAATTCGGGTCAATCCCCGCACGGAACAAATATTTGTATGATATACAGATAGTTGTTTCGGGTCTGGCTGTGTGTGCATGTGACATGTAGGTTTGTAAACTGTACCCACGATACAGGGTAAACCTAGTGTGGGGTAACGTTTTAAAAAGAGAACTCAAACCGAATCGATATAATGACTCGGCGAGCAATCGCATACTTGTCTTGACAGCCGACTGTATGGACGTGTGTTGATGATAACTGATGATTAAACGAACTTGCCCAAGTGAAGTTCTATTATAATCATACGAGACGCTTCGTCTGAAGAGATTAGTACCTTGATATTATTCGACTACTTTAGTCGACGCTATAATATTGTGTAAGATGGCGTTAGATAGTTAAGAAGCATTGTGACCAGAGTTTTACTACACTTCCAGTTCATTTTACCAGCCACTCTACCCTCTAAAAGCATTCATTACAATTGCGTGACACAAGCAGTTTAACCCCCTCTCACCCACTGTCCTGTCAGTATATCAATAAAGTTATATAATATCTAAGATACTGATGGCACATGCTTCATTTTTCAACATGGCGGTCGATCTCGAACAATAGAGCTTGCGGAAGGCGCCAGAACAAAAGACGTGTCTCACTGATATAGACGCCAAGTATAAAATACAAGTATATTTTATACTGTCTTAGCGTGTAAACTGCCTTACGACCGGTTCAGTACAGAAAATATAAAGATATTTTAGTTGATACTTTAAGAATCACATCCCGTTATGAAATGAAATAATAATTTATTTTTTGTAAATAATTCCTTACGGAAAGCTTTTACAAGTCTTCTTTTTAGATCGAGATGGAGCCAGCGTTTGCGCTTGCCTGTGAGAAGAAACACTGAAACAAACTAAACGGCTTTTTTTTTAAAGTCCAGACATGTATTTAATATAATGTGAGAACATGTATGTATGGGTCTGGAATAGCCTTTTGGGGAGAAAGCCATACAGGTTTGAGTTGACCTATCTCATCTGACGGCACACGTGCATCAGTCATCGTGGAGCTAAACCCTATTTTAGGGAGCTCCTCGAGCCGACACACGATGTCACCGTTAATTTTTTTAATCGATATTTATTATTGGCGAATTTTAACGATGGGATTGAAACTGGTGGGGACTGCACTTGTGTATTCTTATCTAACTGATAAAGCTTTTCAATAAACGAATAGTTATGTAGGGAATATTGAATGAAATATACGAAAAGTAATTTGACAATCAAATAACACAATGATATAAACTTTCTATGAGAATCAGTGTTGTAGCAGAATAAGATATTTTTAATATATTTTATAGGTAGGTATATTGGTTGACTATATAGGTAGGTACGCCGCATACATCAGAGTATTTTTTTCTTGGATCGTATCATGCATAACATAGAATCACGCCTGTATTCCCCAAAGGGTTAAGCAGAGAGGTAATATTGTACACCGACATTTCGCCGATGATGTCACTGAGTCCCATGTAATAGGAGGCCAGCCTATTGCCATCTATCGGGCAGTTCCAGACTCCATGCTGCTACTGAGAATTTCCAAATAGAAAAACACAATAACACTGCCCGGCCTGAGAATAGAACCCAGGACCATTAGACCAATGAGCAGACTGAGTCTGAAAATTATCAAAATACATAAATTATTGTATCGTATATATAACTATTACGTGTATTTGTATATAGTTGTCATCATCATCATCATCTGCCTAGCCTTTTCCCATTTACATTGGGGTCAGCTTCCAATCAAACCGGTTGCGGCTGAATATCAGTATTTTACACGGAGCAACTGCCTTCTGAACTCCGCCACCCAATTTTACTGGGAGACACTGTTACTCTAAGGTTAGACTGGTTGTCAGATTTTTTGGCTACTGACAGTCGTAACGACTGTCATAGGTCTTCATATGACACCCGGTACCAACTGCTTAACGTGCTTTCCGAGGCACGGAGTGGTCTCGGTATGTGAAAAGTTATCAGCTATCCAAGGACTGACCGCTTCAAGCGCTACATAACCTCAGATCGGTCGATCTGCGCGGTAGCTATGTAACTATGACCCTCTCTATCTCACTATACCAAAAATAAAGTCATACATCTCTCTCTAAAATTCGTAAAAATTTTAAAAAAACTTTCTGGAAATCTAATTCCCTCGTTAAGTCTTTTTAACCTAGAAATATTCCACTCAGACTTTACTTTTACTTCTAAAATTACTCATACATTTCAAAGCGAGAATATTTTCTCGGGAGCCCATAATGGCTGGTACTAGCTTGAATTATTTTAACTTCTTCTTGAGTAGACTGTTGGAATATTAACTACCTTCTATGGTACAAAAGAAAAAGAAGTCGTTTTTAAATTTTACTTAATTGAGATCTCTATGTAGATTGGTTTATTTCATTCAAAAACTTTTAGATTCCCAAGGATATTCAAGAATAATAACAAATTCATACGATGTCCCGTTAAAAATATTTGTCGTTAACAATCAAATGTATCTACTAAAAAATCTACTTCTAAATCTAATTCCTGGGGGTAAATCTACTTACTTTAAATCTAATTCTTTGGGGGGGGGGGGGTAATATAATACTAGATTCATTTTGCAAGAGAGAGAGGGAGTGATTCCACGATGCTATAGACCAGTAGTCGAATATGATTGATTTTAGAGGTATTGCATTTTCGCCAATTTTGTGATTTCTTCCGAAATACGACCAAAAACTGCTAATTATGAAATATATATACTTATAATTACTTATTTATAATTACTAACTTTTCTAAAAGCTGAGAGACGAGAGGCTATTTTAGTATTATAATGGCCATGCTGATAAACCTCCAGTCCATAATCAAATTGGGCATATTTATAACCTCTAATGAATTTAGGTACGTGTAAGATTTAATAGAAATCCTCTTTTAAAGAGTAGTCACGTCCAAGTTATATGTATGTAATGTAACCTTTTTATGGCAATTTAATTAAAAAATCTTGAAATGCCAGAACTTATTCAAAGGCCCACAATAGATTGTATGGTTGGCGCAGTGGCTAAGCGATTAGCTTTCTGCGCAACGCACAGAACAAATAATATTGTATGATATACAGATATTGTTTCGGGTCTGGTTGTGTATGCATGTGACATGTATGTTTGTAAACTGTACCCACGATATAGAGAATACATTGGATCCTTGATTATTCAGATTGCGACAAGCGAGTATGAGCAGATGTTCAAGTTTCGTTTTCTGCCATATGATCCTGTCGCAAGTAAACCAGTCAAAATCAACCCGTTTCTATAATCGATCCATACAATAAAACTAAATTAAACAACTTGTACTACCTAAAGAATCACAAACACGCACACACTTACATAATACATGCTTTCAACCACCAAACAGACAGTCGTTTCAGTCATAGCAATAAAGAAGTACATTCATTTCCCGCATTTCGCATGTCCTACCCTCATTGCGTTTGCATTTTCTCCCCGCACATCCGTACCACAAGAGGTCTGAGCCGGAACTGCGGGGAGATGCGTGAAAGAGCAATTATATGGGTAACTGTTGCGGCCCCCACACATGCTATGTTGTGTACATGTGTAGCCGATTGGATATTTCCGGGTAGGGGACGAATGAAATACGAACAAAGAAAATAAGACTTGGTATATATAATAGAAAAATGAAGCGGGATTGGAAGGTTTGCATGATGATAACGAGACAAGTTAAAATATGGTCTAGGCATTTTAAATTGTCTTATCTTGCATTTCTTTTCATGTATTGTCATTGCATTTCTTTAATAAAATTAGGTGCTTATATGCGTTATAAAAAATCTATTTAACCTTTTTTTTATATCTCTTTAGTTTCTTTCTCTAATTACTACACTCAAGGAGAAGTTTAAGAGGTTTTCTCGTTAATAACTTATATTATTCTAAGACATAATTTATTTTCAACTTGTAAGCTTAGTTTATATAAAACTAGCTTCCGCTCGTGGCTTCGCCCGCGTGCATTTTCCCGGGATAAAAAGTAGCCTATGTGCTATTCCAGACTATAATCTATCTTTGTGTCAAATTTCATCCAGATCCGTTCAGCCGTTCTGGCGTGAAAGAGTAATAAAGATCCATCCATCCATCCATCCATCCATCCTCACAAACTTTCGCATTTATAATATTAGTAGGATAGGATTAAAGACGTAATCTCCATTAATTTTATTGAAGGTCTACAAAGGCAGGTACCATATTGTAAATGATAAATTATATTGCACTATGTATATCTATTGTCAAAGATACCTTATTTAAGTAAATAACGAAACAAATAAATATCGAAAATCACATCACTATGCACGACGAATATTCTGGACTAAGCCAGCATATCAAATCTTCAAATTGTTGCGTAAAGCAGAATCTGTTTTCTAAAATATGATTTTTCCCAACGTTTGATTTATAATTTCTTTCAAAATATTAAACGTACATACACATCAATTTAGCTGCAATCATTTGAACACAAAAATAAACAATCTTCCAACAAGAGTTATGTGAGAGAATCAAACAAAAATCACATCGTGAAATGTTTAGCAAATATTATTATTAAACATAGACGTATTTACACGATCAAAGTAATGAATGAAGAGAGCGGATTATATCACTGAAAAATATTATTTTTTTGAGTACCTTATTGGTTTAATGGTCGCAACCGAGACTGCAGAGCGTGAGGTCTTCGACTCGGATTTCGGTTAGGCAAAGTGTATTTCTGTATGAAAATTCTTGGTAGCAGCACGCAATTTGAAACATAGATGACAAAAGGCTAAACTATTGCATAAGACTGAATAACGGGATGGCTAAATGTATGAACTCCTCTGCTTAACCCGTCTGGGATAGAGGCGTGATGCTATGTAAAATGAGTACACAGAAAATGATAAAAGAGAATATTTTCGTAATAAATTTGATTTTAGTTATTGTTAATGGTTATATCAAAGGTTGTTTAACAAATTCAAGGAATTAAACAGTTTAAAGCAACACTGAGTTTCAATAAAAGGTTATTACTGTCTGGCATCTGACCCGGGTACGTCTTAAAACTGCGGCCAGACACCGGAGGACGGGCAGCAGCGTCCTCTCACTAATCGGTGAGCCACTGCGATCCCCGAGCCGCCTGCCAAGCGTGGGGATTATGGCAAACCCCCCCTTGAGGGAGGCCTTCGTTCAGCAGTGGACGTCTTCTGGCTGATGATGATGATGACTGTCTGGCATTATTGACTAGGTACTACTGTTCCGCTATCATGAGTTTTCTTACTATTTACTTTCAAAATAAAGTAAATTTTCATGATAGCGGTTTTAGTTCTTAACATGGTTACATTAGGGATTGGAGTCGCTAACATGACATCTCTATAAAATAGTCAATAGTAAAGATTTATTTACAATTATTATTGTACTGTTAGTATCCTAATTTCCTACTAATATTATAAATGTGAAAATTTGTGAGGATGGATGGATGGATCTTTGTTACTCTTTCACGCAAAAACTACTGAAAGGATCTGGATGAAATTTGGCACAGAGATAGATTATAAGTCTGGAATAGCACATAAGCTTTTTATCCCGGAAAAATGTACGGGTTCGTAAACCACGCGGGCGAAGCCGCGGGCGGAAGCTAGTCATATATATGATTCAATTGACACAGTATACACTGACAGGACATACATAGGTATTACATTTAAAACTATAAATAAATTCATATTTATAAAACGAAGGCAAATTCTGACGGCACGGTTGGCGCGCAACGGGTCGTAGGCTCGATTCCCACATCGAACAAATCTGGGTATGCGTGTATGCGAAATTTATGTCGTTAAACTTTACTCACGATTTAGGATCATTTGTTTTTTATATTCAATATTAAAGTAGTATTTAATAGCGAAATTCATTGACAGCAAACTTTTTCATACAAAAACATACAGTAACCTACCCTAACCTTTCGTTGGTGTGCAATAAAAAATACTCTCCGTTCATGTACCCACATTAAGAACACCATTTTAATTTACTTGCAGCTTGATAAATTCACGACGACACGTGGGGAATGTAATAAAATGCTAAGAGAATGAGTCGTAATGTTGTAGTGTTTTTGCTTTATAGAGGGACACCATATATCACACTCTAGCGATTTTATGGGATGAGAAAAGTATTAGGGGATTTTGACTTAACTTTGTTAAGATCGTAAAGGTTAAATTTAGGAATAAAATACCTTCAGGTTGTGATAGGGGCTGCATTCAAGCGTATGTTACATTACAATTAAATGCTGATATAATAAGTCATTTTTGCAGAGAATAAAGAAAAATAGAACTATGCAATTTTTTTCTGTTTTAAAAATTCACATATTTCCGCCGATGCCTCGAGGTTTATTTTTTGTAATATTTTTGACGAACATTTACTTAAGCGTTCACTAGAATGTTTGACGAAATGTTCGTACCCAATTTTGAAGTTCGTCGTACAATTCGAGAGAATTAAAAAAACGACGCATGCGCGCTATTCTGTTACAAGAGAATGTTGGTATCAGCACAGTTTTATTACTAAGTAAAGATTTTCATATTACTCCTTTTTTTGTTTAGTTATATGGTCAAAACGGTCCACGAGGATAAGTAATGTATGTATTACGCTGAGACCTCCACGAGGAACAAAACCTGAGATCTGGCGTAGCCTGGGCAGCATTCCACTAATAGAAGCAGAATTCCCTTTGATTGACTCGACAGAAGCTGAAAAAGCCTTAGGTATTCCAGCTGCATGTACCGACATAAGCCTGAAGTCAGTTACGAAAATAGAAATAACTTCAACACAACACTAGCACCATTAGGAACTTTGTTTTCACTAACAGATCTCGCGAACAATGCGCTCCACTATTTCATATTAACGGTCCGAACAGCGGGGCAATGAAAATTAATGCCCCACAGAGCCACGATGCAAACGATCATTATTGCTTTCATAAAAACGAGATATTGCCCATGATATATCGGTGTAGCTTTAGCTTTAAAATGAAGTATGTGTGGTTTAAGTTAAGGCAATTTTTCTTGTTTATTGAAATGCACTTTTAAGCAAGATGTTATAACAAAGACTTTTGTTAAATCATCTGTCTGCTCCTGTAAAAGTAGCGTAAGCTACTTATTTCTTCTTTTTTAGAAAACATTGCCCCACACCAGGAATAATTCCTGTATCGTGGGTGCGTTTACAAACACATATATTGACATGGACAAATACCAAGACCCAGAACAATTATCTTTAGGTCATACAAATATTTGTTCCGTGCGAGACTCGAACCTGCGACACGTAGCGTCAGCAGTCAATCGCTAAACCGCCGTGCCAACCGTGCCGTCAAAAATGATTAAAGGTAATCAAGACACAGAAGTTTAGACGATAATGTCCTCCTGACCGAATTTCAGTCACGGCGGCCAATCTCACCGGAGACTACCCAACTACGCAGGAGATATTATAGAGCACAAGTGTGAGCGCAAACACAGGTGCTCTCTCTATTCCTTCACTCTCATAGTCCGACGGGACGGCAATCGCAAGGCGCAGGACCAACGGCTTTACGTGCTTTCCGAGGCACGGTGTGTATTCACATACACAAAGACCCAGACCCGAAACAACTATCTGTAGATCATACAAATATAAGTTCCGTGCGGGAAAACAACCCGTGACACGTAGCAGCAGGCGATCTCTCAACCACTACGCCAACCGTGCCGGTTTATATACAAGGCCCCATTTAGGAAAATGGCACAAAGCATATGGTAATAATCTGTGGCAATTTCAAAACAGTTACACACACAATTAGTCCAAAATGCAGAATCAAACTCTGAAATTGTGCTTTATAGGAATGCAATCTTTGTTATGGAAGTTTATTGATACTATTGTACTTATATCGAGAAATAAAAGTTGTTATGTTTGTTTACGAAAAAACGAGATAAATTCTGTTTTTTTTTTTTTTTAATGGACAATAGGACTTAATTATGCTTCCGAAAACGTATTTAATTCCGAAAAATTCCGAGTAAATCCAAAGAGTCACTAAAGTACACTGTTTCAATCCACTTTTCCCTGTTCCATCAAATTTTTACATTTATATAGTAACATAAGATAACACAGTGTAGCGACTACTACTCGCAACATGGCAAAAAGTAAAGCGCCATCTATCGGAGTGAAGCTACAACAACAAACCCTAAATCGCACTATGAAAGTTTACAACGATTCTAATACATATACGAATGTCCAACATCAATCGTTGGGCTTCGGCCCGCCAGTCTAACCACCTTGCTTGGAGGATCCTCCCTTTTCAATGGAGGAACACCATACCTCGTTCCTCCATCACGCCTGTATTTCCCGAAGGATAAGGCAGAGGTAAACTATTGTACACCTTTCGCTGATGCTGTTTTTGAGTCTCAGTCCCATGTAAAAGAGGGCGAGCCTATTGCCATCTACCACCCACAGTTCCAGACTCCGTGCTGCTACTGAGAATTTCCGTACAGAAAAACGCAATAACACTTTGACCGACCTGGGAATCGAACCCAGAACCTCACGCTCAGCAGTCATGCTTGCGACCACTACACCAATGAGGCAGTCAAATTTATACAGTCGTAACTTTTTTTTTGATTAGCTTGTTGAGAACCTATCATGGTCTATCCTCCGCCTGGAGGGGGGCGGAATTTAAATGGAGTGGAACTGGACATTGTGGATTCGACTGTTTTTCTAGGCATCACTATATACGCCAAACTGCAATGGGGCCCGCAAATAAACAAATTATCGGGTAGGCTTAGTTCAGCCGCGTTTGCTGTCAAAAAAATTCGGCACTTAACTGATGTGGATACAGCCAGAATAGTTTATTTCAGTTATTTTCATAGCGTTATGAATGAAGTCCGGCACACCCCTCCGCCCCCCTCGAGGCGGAGGGGTGTGCCGACTTCTACCGGCTAAACTCACCACAGTGGTCCGCCTCGACTCCATATGGTAGGCCTCGGGAACTCTTAGAAGACCGCACTGAAGCCCACCACGGTGCCATACCGAAGGGCACTTCCCGGAAGGGATGACTGTAAAGAGGCCACTCCCTCGTGCACGTCCCGGGGGAGACTGTACAGAGGTCCTCCCTTTAATATAGTCGTAGCCTACATTTTCCACACAAGCCTCCAACAAGATCTACTTCCAAATTTTACCCGTGTTACTACAAACCCGTCCGACAACTTAACATTTTCATCTAAACATCAAAATTTCACACAAAACCTTTACTATTCAGTACGTCAATTGTTTTTCACTACCTAAAATTGGACAAAAAAACAGACTATAGTTGACAGTAATAACGGCTATTTCTCATATCAAGCCTGGTACATAAAATAATTCCAAAGAGCACTTCAGTTTCGGAATCCGTCGTAATGTGAAAAGAGGAGTTTGACGCAGGAGTCTTGTACAAGAATATCATACATATTTTATTATAACGGAGTGTTCTGCACGGCAGCCAGCCGAAGTAAGTGATTTCGTAAATAATTAATTTGTATGGAGAAAAGAAATGATATTGTCGGAAATGGACCTTTTTTGTTTGGTTTTATTTTAGTGATAGCGGGACGGTTGAACGTTGGCCTGTCATGGACGGTCTACCAAAGCCGATTCGCACTTCTGACTTTTTGAATTAATTTCTTGATCATAATTTGATTATCAGAATGAAAAATATTATGAGGATCCACACTAGAGTGTAGATTTTTAAATACTGCCTCATAGGTCTAGTGGTCGCAAGCGACTGCTAAGCGGGAGGTCCTGGGTTCAGTTCACGGGTCAGACAAAGTGTTATTGGATTTTTCTGTATAGAAATTCTCAGTAGCAGCACGGAGTCTGGAACTGTGTCCGTTAGATGGCAATAGGCTCGCATTAAATGGGACTCAATAACAGCATCGGCGAAATGTGGGTGTACAATAGTAAATCTCTTCCTAACCCTTCGGGGAATGCAGACGTGATGCTATGTTATGTTATGCTATCTTTTTTAATACCTTGTCTAAAAATGGAATATTTTCATCAGCAAATGGCCCATTATAAATCTTCTTACCGATAAAACAATATCATCTTGAACATACTTATATTACCTGATCTGGGACACTTGGGGCGGCAATAACTCCCACAGCCTTACAAAAAAATGCTTTTATCCCAATCTTGGCAGCAAGTAGGATAAATAAATTCGAAAAATATCGTTTTTTCTGTCGAAATATTATGGCAATTACCAAGTTTACATTGGAATTAAATTACGGTAATGGAAGAAGGGAAGAAGCTACCGTGGTAACCCAGTGGAACACAAGGACTGTAGACTTTGGAATTTTCTTAAAATTTTTATTTAAAAATTATTTTTGTTATATTATTATTATTAATTTTAAAAATCAGGCTTGTTTGGTTTAGACTTTTTTTTACATTGTCCTCACATAAGTTTTCGAGAACAATGTATTTTAACAAAATATTGTAAGAAATTCTGAATTTAAAAGAGTAACCATGGAGTTTCTTGCCCGTTCTTCTCCATTGGAAGTCAACATTTTGGAACGTGGCACCTAGAGTCGTAACTATTCTTAAGTACCTGTATATGGTCTACATAAATAAAAACATATCTTATCTTATCTTAATTTGATATCAGTTAACCGTCTGTAGTGCTGACACATCGGAAAAACGAGAACTTTTTTCAATTATATATTATTATTATTTTTTTTATCCTGCCCCTCACTAGGATTTCTCCTATATCGTGGGTACAGTTTACAAACATACATGTCACATGCATAGACAGCCAGACCCGAAACAACTATCTGTAGATCATACAAATGTTTGTTCCGTGTGAAAATCGAAACCGCAACACCTAGCGCAGAAAGCTAATCACTTAGCCACTGCGCCAACCGTTTTGTCTAAATTACACAAACCGTGTTGACTAAAGTAAAAAAATATTATTTAATTTAATTTGCACCCAAGTTAGCAAGAAACTTAAATAAGAAATTTAATAATTTACCAAATATCATGGTATCATTGCATACATCTCAAGATACATAAAATTTATTTCTTTAGATAAGTCTTTCACTTGAACTTGGTATAACAGTGCTATTAAAGTAAAAAAAAAGTTACGATAGACGAATAAAATAAAACTATTAACAATTTTATTGGTGATAAACAATGCAATAATGTCGGTGACATGTAGACTAGTTTATATAATATCATAAAAGTTAAAGTCTATAGAAAACTTACATGAAAGTGTTTTGGCAACTGTGAGGCTGCGACCCTATAAGGGTAAAATAATGATGTAAATTTATGGAGCCATACATACTATGCTTTTGTGGATAATCAAATTAGTAAAGAAGTTACAGGAAAGGATCTTATAAACAGAGAGTATCAGAGCCAAAAAAAATCAGCAATGGGCCAAGTGGTATAAACTTGGCCCTTTTTTGTGAGGAATTAAAAGAAAATATACATTGTATTTATTAGAGAATATGACGTTCTGTGAGGGTTAGCTTAAGGAAATTGACTAAACGAACAAATCAATCTGTACTACTACCAGAGAAGCAGCGGCGTGCACAGATTTTTAAACAGGATAGGCAGAAAATTGTAATAGCTTACTTACCAAAAATACTGCATGTTGGTATTGGTTCGTCGTCTTGTCAATTAAATAAAGATGTATGTGATTTGCCACCTCAAATATCTTATAATAAATATTTATTTGAGTTATGTAGGGTAGGCAGTGTCTTTTTGTCTTTATGGACCGCACGTCACTGCATAGAAGACTGTAAATCTATTTATTAAATACTAGCTTCCGCCCGCGGCTTCGCCCGCGTGGTTTACGAACCCGTATATTTTTCCGGGATAAAAAGTAGCCTATGTACTATTCCAGACTATAATCTATCTCTATGCTAAATTTTATCCAGATCCGTTCAAGATCGTTGGCGTGAAAGAGTAGTTATAAAGATCCATCCATCCATCGTCACAAAGTTTCACATTTATAATATTAGTAGGATATTAGAAGGATAACAGTCGCAGATCAGAAGCTGTCATTTTGTAAAGCAAATGACCGGCAGTTTTAATAATAGTAGATTTTTTTACTTTTTATTCACAATTCATATTCTCAGTTCTTTAAACCAAACATAAAATCAAGTTACCTCACCGCCATTGTATCTATACAATACAAACATAATTTAAAACAACAACGACAACACGGCACCTCACCCTATAAATATACAGTATGTTCAAAGTTTATTTGGCTCGTTTACTGCAAAGTGATATCGGGGCGAAACACCGAACTACCGACGTAGACAATTCTCTACAAGATTTATTGGTCCCCTTTTAACTGGAAATTCAGTGAAAATTGGCCTTTATTTCATTTATATGAGACCGTAGGTAGATTAGTTTTTTTGCGAAAAAAGCGAATTGGGCTTTGGGCGCGTCCAGGCCGTTCGATTTGCTCGAATATGAGAACAGTATTCCACAAAGGATGTCCACCGATTGGTATGATTTAGGAACCCGCAAATTGCTGAACAGAGGCCCCTTTTTTAGCTAGAGTCGACGAATTTAGGGTGTGGGAGTCAGGTTGGTACGATGTTGAAAATGATTTCGCATAGACTTAACCATTGTAATGAAGAAAGAATGAAAGTGAATGAACCAGAAAGAGTTTACTGATGGTGAATGGTTTAAGATGGAATATCGTTTGTTGTATTGTAAATCTGATGATGATTGACACATTTAGCCGATGTTGTTATTGAGTTCCAGACTCGGTGCTGTTACTGAGAATTTCCATACAGAAAAATCCAATAACACAATGCCCGACCCAGGAATCGAACTCAGAACTTCGCACTTAGCAGTCGCGCTTGTGACCACTAGATCGATGAGGCGTTAAACATTTACAAATCAGTCTTCTAATAAATTTTGAAATATTTTTTCTGTCCATTTTCAGCAATATGTTTTAACATTAATCACTACATATTATGAAACAAAGTCCCCGCCGCGTATGTCTGAAATATGAGGATTATAGAAAGAGTTGGAAAAAATCATGACGACTGGGAGCTTTACTGGCGTGCGCCGCGTAAACCAATAGAGTTATACATATATGCATATTAAATTAAATAAGACTCGTTTCAGAAAAAAATAATGTAGGCGTATGTGCTCTGCTACCCGTGCAAAGCCGGGGCGGATCGCTAGTTTACAATACAATACAATACATTTACTCAATTTAGTGTGTTATCAACAGAAACGGCACATATCCGATACCAGTGATTGTTTTTACTCATAATACCTAAAAATACACGAAGAAAATGAGTTAACCACATAGCAATGAACCGGAACCGGGTTAACAACACAATTCGGCAATTACACTCGACGTCAAGACGAACTGGATCGGGAATCACTTTTTCTCCAAATCGTTCCTTCGACAGATCGTTTCCCGGGAAATTGGGTTTCGATAAACTGTTCGATATCTCTTACTTAATTTTGTGCCCTTTTTGGTAAATGGTGTGAGTAGAATGTCAGCCTTTCATAGGGTTTTTTTACAACAAAAAAAAAGGATGAATTCACTGGCAGTCACAAGTACAGTTGGTGAGCGCGAGAACTGTGTTCAATTCACTGTTAGAGGGAAGTTATCAAGTTCTTCTGCCTAGAACTTCTTAATAGCAGTCTGGAGTTTAGATGTGGCCCTGTAAAAAGCAATAGGCTAGCTTTACACTCTCATCGTGGGCAATCGTGACTGCTATTAAATAAACACACATTTGGCTTTGTCGGTAAATGCAGATGAGATGTCAAACACGTTTTTAGCTAAATTTTAATATCAAGTTAAGTCATTTAATTACTATAGTTTCGGTCGTAAACTTGAACCAAACCATGAATCAGTGAAAACGGCCGTTGTTAAACTTTTATATCTGTTTAGCGGACAAGTAATTCGAAAGGTAATAAGGCCTGTGGACATAGTAAGTATGATATCGATTCAGAATTTTCAAAAAAGTGTGATTATAATTTTCTCCTAATAAAAGAACTAAACTGTATATATACATATAAAATTCCATATTTGTAACTCTATGTGTAAGTATAGGAACACTATATGTATAGTATTTATTTGATGAGGCCTGTAATTAACAAATTGGTTATTTAGTATGTGATTATTGAATATCATTAGTCTATAACGCCTTAGCTTTCTTAAAAATAAATATAAAGTTTTTTGCAGCCAAAAACTGTTCTTCAAAGCGAACTCGAAACGATAAACCCTTCTCACATAAACCCTTACATTATTACAATCTGTCTGGACTTTAAAATAGACTTTGACCCCTGAGTTTGTTTCGGCGTTTCTTCTCAGGCATAGTCATAGGAAATGCCGACGCCATCTAGTTTTAAAAAAGAGGTGTAAAAGTGATTGAAAAATCCTAATTGCAAAATAAATAATTTCATTTCATTTCATTTTCATTTCATAAATCTAACTAGTTCTAGCGAAAAAGAAAGGCCTAAAAGCTCCGAAATTCAATTCCGACAGCTCCATTTTTCAGTACCCATTCTGTATCCACGGTGCCTGTCAACCAACCCCGTACCCAACCATCCGTGTATTTCTTTCATCGAAAACAAGCGACCATTTGTCTATGCCATCGTTTTTATCTCCCAGTCGCTCATCGAAACACCATAAACTTGGCTGATACCAACTTTTTACGTCAACCCAATTTAGCAGAAAAAAAGCGGAGGAGATAGCATTTGTTCAAAGGGTTCTGTACTGTTGTTTTTATAGGGACACATGTGTAAAGATTGTTGTATATTAACGCTTTTTTGGATAACATCACTGAACGTTGTTCTACATCAGAGGTTCCCAGACATTTTTTCTCATGGACCACTTTCAAATGAAATGAAATTATTTATTTTGCAATTAGGATTTTTCAATCACTTTTACACGTCTTTTTTAAACTAACGATGGCGTCGGCATTTCCTATGACTATCCCTGAGAAGAAACGCCGAAACAAACTCAGGGGTCAAAGTCTATTTTAAATTCCAGACAGATTGTAATGATGTAAGGTTTTATGTGAGACAAATATAGGGTGGAATAGCCTTTTGAAGAAAGTGCCATAACTATTTGAGCTAACCTGTCGCAACAGAGTGCAAGCATGCATCAGTTATCGTGAGAATTAATGAAATGAAGAGCGCTCAGCCTAGATCTCACTCACATTTACAATGTATTGCGGTTATATATAAGAAATAATTTCAATTTAACCGACATTACAATATCAAAATAATGAAGTAAATAATATAATAATTAATGGCAAAAATTGTATATATAAAAAAAAGAGGAAAGGCTAAAGAGCGGCTCAAAATTGAGCTGGTTGACCCCCTGCAGCTAAATTTCTACCATATTGTAAATTGAATTGTAAACCCCCATTTTTTTGTCACGACAACGTAGACCCCCGTCGAGTCTCCACCTGGACCACTTGGGGAACTAATGTTCTACATGATCCTAGTTTATCCAGAATTCTGTCTTCGAACCTTCGTAATTCTAACTCCGACTAGTTAGATAGATAGTAGGAAACGTGTTTCTGATTCTAAATTAAGCATCTGCCGTCGTGTCGCTCTGTTATCTTTCTGTTCATAATTTGAGCTGCCATTAGTTAGTACTAGCTTTTGCCCTCGACTTCGTACGCGTGGAATTAAGAATTTGATATTTTCCTGCGGTAAAATGGAGCCTATATTTTAAGTCACAAACGATGCGTGTACAATCACACAGACAGACAGACAGACAAAAATTCTAAAAACTGTTATTTTGGCTTCTGTTGCTCTAGTAAAGACCCCCATATTAGTTTTTCTTCAATATCTATAATGTACAGACATCGACTTGTTATAATTTTATTATATGTATAGATGTTCTAAACATCTATCCATTTTCTTGCTGCGGAACCCTACGAAACCCTGGCTGTGGGTGGTCACGATCAATTTTATAAGGCCCTCCCCGATTTTTATTGTCTTCTCTCATTGTTCGTTAGTTCCCGTTTATAGCCTATAGCCAAGTTATTGATTGGAAAGGGATAATTTAAGAACACTAAAAGGGGACATAAAGGGAATAAGGAAAAAACTTCTTGGTTTCCGTACAATATGGGGTCAGTACAAATTTTGTTTGCGCTTTTCAGTTTTTATTAGTTTTACAATGTTGTATTTCGCATTTCTGGGGTGTTGCAGATTTATTAATTAGAAGAACGTTATTGGAGACATGTGACGTAACGAATTCAATATGTCAAATTCTTTGTTCCGCATAAAATATGGGTACAGATAGATGGACACAATTCACAATTAGACTCCACATAATCTTGCCATTAGTGACATACGAAAATTATATTCCCATTGTTTTCCCAGCGGTTCAAATACATATGTATTTAAAACAATGAATGGTTTGGTATGGTAGAATAGCATACCTCTGCCTAACCCTTCGGGGAATACATGCGTGATGCTATAGGCACTAATATTTGTTGTTCATGTGGCTGTTACATTTGACTGTCTCGTCTCTGTAGTTCCTGCGTGCTTTATTATAGCCTAGAGTAGTAGGTATTTCAAGTTTTTGTTTAAAGGTTCTAAATCTAGAAGTAGAATAGGTTGTTATTTCAAAGTTTAAGGTTTTATAATAAAAAAAAAAACTATTACTGTTATATTCTGGTCTCTAAAGGTAATAAACTAGCTCCACGTATTCTATTGTAGGTACAACTTTTAGATATGTCACTTACACGTCCGTCTATATTGAGTCCGGTGATGAAACTGTCATCATTACGAGACAAGTCGTACGCGATGAAGTTCTCGCCTGAGCGCGAGGCCGAGTCGAAGTGCACCATGCTCCCCTTCAGCGAGTGGTCTCAGCGCACGTGCGAGACCAAGTGGGCGTGCCGCTGGCCACCGGGAAGCGCACGGCCGGGTACAGCTTGGCCACGTTGGACTACGTACCCAGCGAGGTACCTAGTAATAAAAAATCATAAAAGCAAGTAATTTGAATTCGTAAAAAAGTGCTTCATTTCATTTTATAAAACTTTGCACAGTGACCGGCTACTTTATTTCTGACAGTACCCTATGGGGCGTTTTCACATAAAAACGACATGATACCAATAAGGATAGGTATCGGTATAATAATCCGATAGATACCTACATTTGTTACTAACTGCTTTCAGACTAAATTCAAATTCAAAATTCAAATTCAAAATTCATTTATTCAAAATAGACTACTACTAGTGCTTTTTGAACGTCAAACATATTATGGATAGAACTAATACGCCCGCCCTTGACCGCTTCCTATTTGTTTTAGCTTGGGGAGAAGAAACGGCCCAACAAACTCCCCAGCAACACTAACGACTCCTACGCCTATATTTTCAGTTATTCTCGTCGTTATCGGGCAATGCGCAATGACTCAGGTCGGACGGCGCCGATGTACTACAGATTTTATGATAAGTACTTGGATGTCACGATATTTTACTGTGAGTAACATAAACGCCTCACTGGTTCGCCAGATACATAATTTTATCTTCGCACACCTAGATTTGATACTTCAGCTCAACTATAAATAGAGCTGAGCATCATCACGCCTGAATTCCCCGAAGGGTTAGGCACATCTAGACCACGGACGATTCACTGCCCTTTGAATAAAATAAACTGTACTTGTTACGAGAGCACACAGCAAATGTTTTACCGTTATGTATTTAGGTTTGTGATACTATGTCATGGTATATCCACTATGATAAGATAAGACTATACAGGGCAATTTTTTTATTATTATCCAAATTTTCACAGGGTGTTCTATCCATGAATATGAACAACTTTTACTATGAGACCAACTCACAAAAAGCAAATCAAGAAAATAAAATCAGCTGTTTCATACATTTTTGTCGAGTAGGCACTGAACTTTTGGATGGTGGTAAAAAACTTGCCCTGTATATAGAGGTTGGTACGATTGGCTCAGTGCTTGAGCGATCAACTGACACAACAATGCGGGTTCGATTTCAGAACGCATATTTGTATGACCATTTCATGTCTGGATATTTGTGCATGTGAATATTTGTGTTTGTAAACGCACCCACGATACAATTAGATACTATTAGTGTGAGGCAAAATTCAAATGACAGAAAAGGGTCATATTCATATTTTTTTTTTGTTATTTAATTGAAATGATACAACAACAACAACATACTTATACATTAACATATTCAAACAGTATTTTCCGTGACAACATTAAAATTTAATTTACGACATCGGGCATTACGTAAAACGTTGCATAATTGTCAAAATGGCCGACCCTATCAAAAGGTGCCCGATGCGAGATCGTATTAAAATGTGGATTACCGACTCTGAGTATGTTTTTTGTTACAATTCACGTCAATTGACATCGTGGTACGCTCAAGTTAACCTTTTATATTTAATGTGAAGCAATTAATATTCCGTTTTAAGTATTATGAGTCCTTATAGATTTGTTGCCCTTTTGTAGCTTCCAGATAGAATAGGTTCATGTAAATCCGTGTCGCCGTGCACACAGCACCCAGCGAGGGTAACGGGGGGACATTTCTACAGTCTCCCCTGGGACGTGCACGAGGGGGTGGCCTCTTTACAGTCACCTCCTTCGGGAAATGCCGTTTGGCATGACACCGTGGTGGGCTTCGGTGCGGTCTTCTAAGAGTTCCCGAAGCCCACCATATGGAGTCGAGGCGGACCACCGTGGTGAGTTTAGCCGGTATGAGTCCGGCACACCCACGATAGCCCACGATAGGTTCTCACCACGCAAATAAAAAAAAAATGTCCATATAAATGCTTTAGGTGAATTAAGCATCGCCTTTGTATTATCATCTATAAACATATAAAATTGCAGTGTTTAATTTGCGTTTGAACACTTGCTGTCATGCAGAAGAAAATTCGAACGCAGTCTGCACTTTGACACGTTGAAAAACATCTGCTCACCTGAGAGGGGTCCATTAAATTCTTGGTCGTGTTTTGCACCCCACAACAAGTCAGTGTGATGAACTAAAGCCTAACCTTTCTCATTCTGAGAAGAGGACGGTGTTAAGGCCAAACACCGATGAAAAACTCGCTACAAAACGAATCTCCCAAGCAAAGTACCCAAGCAATAACAAGGCTATAAAATAAGCTAACAAAATAAAGGATCTAGTATCCATGTCCTATTTCTAGTTCATTGATCAAATACACAATCCTAACCCTCATAAACAGAAACAAAGCAAGCAATAAAATTCTCATCCATCTTTCAATGTGAACAATTCTTTCTATCTCAAAAATCCATGGCATCCACGCTAAATTAGGCCATGACGAAGCCATAACGCTATACGTCGGCTATAAAGAGAGATACGGAACCCTCATATCCCCAGTAATACTCCAACATATTTTTATGCAAATTCTTAGTACATAATAATTTCCTAATGGAAAATTCCGTTCTGAATCAGAGTGTACTATACATTTTCGTAGTACGCTTTAATATAGGCTTCTTTTGTCGGATAATAGGCCTTTGGATGTACGTTTAATGTGGCCACATTTTGGAAGACTATGTACAGAATATTACGATTTTAGAATTTAGGACTGCCTCATTGGTTTAGTGGTTGCAAGCGCGACTGTTAAGCGTGAGGTCCTGGATTCGATTCCCGGGTCGGGCAAAGTGTTATTGGGTTTTTCTCAGTGACAGCACGGAGTCTGGAACTGTGCCCGGTAGATGGCAATAGGCTCGTCTCCTTTTACATGGGACTCAATAACAGCATCAGCTAAATGTGGGTATACAATAATACACCTCTGCCTAACCCTTGAGGGAATACAGGCGTGATGCTATATTATTACTGAATATTATAAAACTGAATATTATATATATTTTGCTGCGCTCATCTGTATCTGTTTTACGGCCTACCTAAGTCGTTAAAGTCGAGAACTAAATGTCAGTAATGGTTAATGGCCATTTGAATATCAATTCTATAATTACTGAATTGATAATGAATGTTGTAAAGTTTTACAATTTGTGAGACGAACACTGAATTTTGGGTCTGTATAGTGTTGGAATTTGAAACTGAAACCACACACTTTAATACTATAACCTAGGCGTATTAATCGTCCGAGCAATATTTTTTTCTTTTATGCTTTACGCGGCAAGCGAGCATATGGATCGCTTGATGGTAAGCGATTACCATCGCCCATAGACACCTGCAACACCGGAGGAGTCACAAGTGTGTTACCGGCCTTTTAAAAAGGAGTACGCTCTTTTCTTGAAGGTTTGAAGGTCGTATTGGTCCGGAAATACCGCAGGCGACAGTTCATTCCACAGTTTTATATTAACCAAGTAAAAATTCCATCACCACACGGTTGGCGCAGTGGCTAAGCGATTGGCTTTCTGCGCTACTTGTTGTGATTTCGGTCCCCATACGGAACGATACGATATACCTATATGACTAACAGATTTTTGTTACTAGTCTGAACTCACTCATATTAAGAGTTGCCCCTTTTTATTGGTTAATAAAGTATATTTACTTTTCGAAGGTAAAAAATTAAGTACAGTGTGTGAAAATAAAGTATTATTTATTCGACTTATTATTTTTTCCATATGTATTTTTTTTAATGCTTATAGTAACATTTAACAAATCGTTGTTATTGGTGAACAGTTGAAAACATTAACAACATATTTACAATCTAAAATGAAGTTAAATCAGTGCTTACTATAAAAATAAAAAATCGTTAAAAAAATAAAAATAAACGTCGAAGTCAAAATAAAGTATTTTTACGTATTTTATTGCTCTCGTTAAGATTTGTATTTTTTATTGAAGGTCTTTTCGCTTAGCGACCATATCGCCCAATACGGGAAGAACACAGAAATGTTGACAAAAATATTATCTTATGACTAACTCATACAATAGTTTGGCTTTATTCGACAATGGAAAAGCAAGGATGGAGTTACAAATGCCAATATCGTAAATTTCATATCGCCCAAAAACATGAATTCTTGTATTTTCATTACGGAAACACTCCATCAGAATATGCCAAACATCGTCAACCACTCCACAGACATCACAATTTGGAGCCATAACTTTTTTCAATAATAAAACTTATTTGATGGAATATGTCCGGAACGAAGTCTTAAGGCTATAGTAATTAAGTTTTTATTAAGATTGCAATTAATCCATGCTACCCGAGAAATCTCTGGCTGAATAGTTCGATACCAAATCCCCTTTTCTTTTGATCTCTCATCAAAGTATTCTTGCCAAAGATTGAAACAATGTTTTTTAGCCTTTCCAAAATAATCCGAATAGATGGTATAATATCTAAGGGAACTCCATCGTTTGCTCGAAATAAAGTAGGTACACTTTATTATAAAGTACGGTTGGCAACCCTACTCACAATACATGAGAAATTATTAGGTAACCATTCATTCTATAACATATATAACGTATAATATATGTCTATAAAACAAACGTTCAATGGCTGCTTCGTAAAATTTCATAACGATCAGATCATTGGTTTAGTTTCAACGACCCGCCCCGGCTTCGCATGGTTCATTTTGTTTTTTGTCGTAGTGTCGTATCAGCCTGTTACGTCTAGCATTTACTCGACGTACGCCAATAAAGCTCCCAGCGGGCATGATTTTTTCCGATATCCTACCTAATAATTTCTCATGTATTGTGAGTAGGGACTCACAATACATGAGAAATTATTAGGTAACCATTCATTCTATAACATATATAACGTATAATATATGTCTATAAAACAAACGTTCAATGGCTGCCATAAAAAAAAAAAAACAATAAGCCAGTATCACATTGACAAAACACAAAATATTCCGTATTTAAATTCGCGGCAACATCGGAAACGTTTGAATCCGCCATTTTGTGCGGAACGGAACCACGTAATGGCGGCCCTTTGTTTCTTACTCAGCTTTGTACGAACACGTTAAATTGTATGAATAATGTAGAATGAGCACAATATTATTATAGTGTTCCTTTTTGCAATCATCTCGTTTTATACAGCAGAGACCTAGATTAGCGGGGAAATATGGCTTAATCAGAGAATTAATATCCCATGAATGTTATAAAAATATGTACGACCTTTGAGTATGAAGGCCAATATGTCTTTTATAGCTTCTTGGGTCTAGAAGTCAAAAACTTGACATGGCACGAGAGGCAGGGTTTGATTCCCAGGTCAGGCAAAATGATTGGTACTGAGATTTTCTTACGCAGCCTGACGTTTGGAATAGTCTCTGGTAGGCAGTAGGCTTGATCCCTATTCGTACCCCTGACTACTTGGGAAATATAGGCATTAATCAAATTTATACCACTAATAGGCAAAGAGAGGCATTTTCAGAAATCCTACATGCATTGACTTGTTCGAATTTATTATACAGATAGAACCTATTTTTTTTTTTTAATAATGTTGGACCGCTCTAGTAATAATTCCTGTGTTGTGGCTGCCTTTTCGAACACAAATATTTATATGAACAAACACCCAGACACGGAACGACGATGAATCCTGTCTTATTATGTAACTAATAGTAATACTAAATAATTATAAATGTGAAAGTTTTTGAGGATGGATGGATGGATGAATGGATATTTGTTACTCAATCACGCCAGAACGGCTGAACGGATCTGGATGAAATTTGGCACAGAGACAGATTATAGTCTGTAGTCGGCTTAGACTTAGATTTTTATGCCGGAAAAATGTACGGGTTCGTAAACCACGCGGGCGAAGCCGCAGGCGGAAGCTAGTAGGTCATTTAAATATTTGTTCCATGCGTGAATCTAACCTACGACACGTAGCGCAGCTCAACCACTGCGCCAACCGTGCCGCCACAATTAATTTTATAAAGAACTAGCTGTTGCTCACGATTTCATCTAGGTGTATTTTCTATTTTTATTATCCAATTACTGATTAGATGCAATAGTAAAAATAAACTCCAGCACCCAGGCTAGCTCTTCGTAAAATTTCATAACGATCAGATCATTGGTTTAGTTTCAACGACCCGCCCCGGCTTCGCATGGTTCATTTTGTTTTTTGTCGTAGTGTCGTATCAGCCTGTTACGTCTAGCATTTACTCGACGTACGCCAATAAAGCTCCCAGCGGGCATGATTTTTTCCGATATCTTCAACTATCATCTTCATATTCAGCTAATTTACACAAAACCTTAAGGAATTATACACTTAAACCTTCCTCATAAATCACTCTGTCCATTGGTGAAAACCGCATGAAAATCCGTTTAGTAGTTTTTGAGTTTATCGCGAACAGATAGACAGACGCGGCGGGGGGACTTTGTTTTATAATATGTAGTGATGAGGTAACAAACAAACAGACGGATACAGTTCCTTTCACATTTATAATAGTGTGAATGGATACAAGTACCAATATCACTTGTTCCACAAACGTACTTAACTGTACCACGTTATAGCCGACCTTTAGTTAGTGCTAGCTTTATGTTAGCATGTTAATGGTACAGGCATAAACACCGGCTCTTTGTTTAAGCTTGGGTTTATGCGCCGTGTATTATACTGTTTGTTGGGGATGGTTCGCTGGTGTGTTTCATGCTTTATTGCTGAGATGGCGTCTGATAGGAGACCATTACAATCCATTTGTTTTTATAAAATAAAAATTCATTAAAAAAAAATCATTAGGTAACATTTTCATGGCAAATAATTTTGTATAAAGAACTCACAATTCAGTATGGTTTAGTCTAACATTAAATACGACTTTTATCGTGTATGTCATGTACTTAATGAAAGAACAAATATCACAAACATTACCTCTTAGACAATTTTGTGTTGCCATGTCTCAATATTTTAGTTAGTACTGACTGAACATAAAATAAAAATAAAAAACACCAAAGCATATACAAGAACACATATTTTAACTATATATAATATATTTCTGGCTGCTATTGAGAATTTTTGAACAGAGGCCCTAGTGTAAGTTTCTTTCGACAAACTCGATTTAAGGCATCGAACGCGTTCGGCGCTCCGATTGGTCCGCGAACGCGTTCGATGTGTTAAATCGAATTTGTCACAATAAACTTACACTAGGGCCTCAGAAAACCCAATAACAGTTTGCGCGACCCGCAGCCTAATTGCGGAAATAAAATAAAATAAAAATAGTCACAGCCACGCGACAGCAGTATCACTGTTTGGCCATACATATATGACACAAAAATGACATTTGATAGGAGATATTGCGCGATCTACGCCTGTCGCGAACTGATTGCTACATCTGTAATTAGGCTACGGCTGCCTAATTACCGATGTAGCGACAGGCGTAGATCGCGCGATAGCTTCTGTCAAACGTCATTTTTGTGTCATATAATGTATTGGCTGACAGTGAGATTGCCGTCGTATGGCTGTCGCGTTGCCGTCGCTTTTTTACGTAATTAGGCTGCGGATCGTACCCGGGACCTCACGCTCAGCATCCGCGCTTGCGACCACTAGACCGATCACGCAGTCTCTACTTGTTTGTCTCAAACACACTCTGTACAGTTTTGTTTCGTTCCCAAAAACAACTGAAAACATTCCCTACAGTAGACGTGACTTTAATTATTTCATGTTGAATGCCGTTATTTGCAGACATTTGGGGTTCATTAAAATAACTATACATGTGAATGTTGTTTACAGCGAAGACAATAGATGTACTGACATTTCTAATTAATAAATAATGGAAACATAGTTCGTAATGAATTTATAGAAACATTTTTTTTTTTATTAAATTAGAAGCAGATGTAGGATACGTTTTGTACGGTTCTGGCCTTTCGTTGTTCGTTTGTGGAATGCAGAACTATTGGGAATAAGACGTGCCCAGTTATTGCTAGTATTTAATAATATGGTGAAAAGTTTTCATCCAAAGGTCGCTTGGAAGAAATCATATTTAAAGATATTATGTATTATCATACATTAAATGTATTATTGTTGAATATTGTTAAGGTGTACACAAAATTTGTTGAATTAACCTCCTTAGTAAATGCTTATCTATCAAATGGGGCGGGGCATGGGGCAGATCTGTATTTATTTATTTATTATTGTCATAATGAATTAACTAACACAGTTACTTGACAATAGAAACAGTTTTCATTTATATAGGCACATATAACATGAGAACTCTTTAATAAAATTTGGTTGATAAATACATATATCTATCTATTGATTTCGGGAAACAGTCATTAAGAAACACCGGCGCCATCCCACATACTAATATTATAAATGTGAAAGTTTTTGAGGATGGATGGATGATGGATCTTTGTTACTCTTTCACGGAACGAACGGATCTGGATGGAATTTGGCACAGAGATAGATTATAGTCTGGAATAGCACATAGGCTATTTTTTATCCCGGAAAAATGTACGGGTTCGTAAACCACGCGGGCGAAGCCGCGAGCGGAAGCTAGTCTTTTATATAAAAAGACTCATACAAGCGATTGATAAATTTCAATTAAACAAAAAAAAAATCTACTAATCGACATGACTCCAATGCATCATTATAAACAGAAATGACACTAAAACTAAACTCAGACATTTTTTTTTATATCAATATCCAATTTGCCAGGTCCCGTTATTCAGGCAATATTTCCTCGCTGATCTTTCTTAAAAATCTCAGCAGGCCTTTGTGATGAGAATCCAATTCTCAAAAGCAAAACTTGAAGAGCATTACTTACAGGTCTATAGGTAGATTCTGCGGTGCCTAATGCATCGGCTACAGCCGTCTTAAATACAGACTAGCACCACCAAAGTTCTAACAAGTGCTCCTAAGTTCCAGACATTAACTCGACAAAGGCCCCAAATTCTCGCTAAGTAGAACTCCCTCAGTTGGAAGAACTTAATTCGATTTTCCGATTTAATTTCTTCTTTGTTTTCTTAAACTGTGATATCGTTATTATGATAGCGTCACGCCTGTATACCACAAAGGGTTAGGCAGGCGTGTACTAGCATCCACGCATTTCGCTAATGCTCTTATTAAACCCCATATTATAGGTGAGTTGACAGCACGGTTTGTGCAGTGGTTGAGAGATCGACTGCTGAGCTACGTATCGCGGCTTCTATTCCCGTACGGAACAAATATTTGTATGATCTACAAATCATTGTTTCGGGTCTGGGTCTTTGTGTATGTGAATACACACCGTGCCTAAAGTACGTAAAGCCGTAGGTCTTGCGCCTAATCTCTCTCCCGTCGTGTCGGATTGTCGTCCCCTTCGACTATGAGAGTGAAGGAATAGAGAGAGCACCTGTGTTTACGCACACACTTGTGCTCTATAATATCTCCTGCGTAGTTGCCTAATCTCCGGTGAGATTGACCGCCGTGACCGAAATCGGTCAGGAGGAGTCTGTTGTCATTTACGGAGAACAATTTCAAACTCTGGGTCGCTACTGAGAACTTTGTAATAGTCAATTTCAGTACCTACCCTACCTGACCCGGGAATCGAACCGGGCGATCATAACATCAAGAGGGCAGCCTATCATAATTTTGAAAATGATAAAGTACAAAAATAAATACTAAAGAACACACAAAATAAATACTAAAGATACACAGTCATAATACATTATTTTTTACATAGGTATACAGAGGAGATCTCCAGGTAACATTGTTTTTTTTTTTTTGATCCCGGATCAAAATCATATAACCAGCTACTTCTCATAGCAAAAAACGCCTATTTTTCTAATACTTTCAAAGTGGTCCTTCAAAGAAATACAATATGAAAGGGCTTACAAATGACACAGTAACAATACATATTCATAACTCTCAAACATCCAGCCCAGCACCCTTGTCACATACCACAAAGGCTTTCACGAAAAATATCAAAGCCTGGGACGTCCCGAAATTATTTGTCCTAAATATACGTACAAGGCTTTTCCATTGATCGGAGAGCTTATGCGTTGATCTTTCACAAAAAATGTGGGACCTATCTTGACATTTGACTGGATCAAGGGGCAAATTAAGATGTAGGGAATTGGACGCAGTGGTCAAGCGATTAGAGAGTTTCTACGCATCCAATCGATAAAATTACATAACATAACATAGCATCACGCCCGTATTCCCCGAAGGGTTAGACAGAGGTAATAAGGTGAGGTTCATAAGGAAAGCATATTATAAAGTTAAAGACTATGTTGACGATAGGGACGTGTGGCACTAACTGTCTTGATGTCTTCTGCACATGCGGCTTCCCTGGCAATCCGTTGTTTTCAATTCTCACAAGTTAGTTTTTAGTTTTCAATGACGATTGTCTTGATAATATTTTTATTATCTTTTTTTTTTTCTCTATATGTTTTAATTTTAGTTATTTTATATAAAATTTTCTATTTTGTAACAATTAGTTATTATTTGTTTAAGATTTCTAATTATATTATTCATGTAATTTGTTTGTTAGACGCTAGCAACTTCAAATTGTAAATGTGCGAGTACAGTGTAGCCAGTAACTTTACATTTACTTGTCGGACAGTGTGGATTGTTGCACTCACTTGGGCCAGCATATCCTTCTGATGAAAGTGGCGTTGAGTACTGGATCGCTGGGTCTCCAACTATTGTGGCTGAGCCTAGCTACACCAATTATTCCGTTATATTAATACTGTTCTTCGTGTGTCGTTTTGCGCACATTGGCTTGCATTGTACTCGCATAGTCTTTACCGTTAAAGATTGTAACCAGTTTAAAACTATTATTTTAAAAGAGTATCCATGGAGTTTCTTGCCGGTCTCTTCTCCATAGGACCTACCCCCACTTTAGAACCGTGCACCTAGAATCACAACGTTTTGAAAGAGCCTGTAAAGGCCTACTCGAAATAAAAATATTTGACTTTGACTTTGACTTTGAGGTGTACTATTGTACACTCACATTTCGCCGATGTTGTTATTGAGTCGCATATAATAGGGGGCGAGCCTATTGATATCTACTGGGCACAGTTCCAGACTCCGTGCTGCTACTGAGAATTTCCATACAGAAAAACCCAATAACACTGCCCGACCCGGGAATCGAACCCAGGACCTCACGTTCAGCAGTCGCGCGTGCGTCAACTAGACCAATGAGGTATATTTAATTTAAATTAATCATACGCAACAAAAAATGTTTTCGAAAGTCATTTAAAAAAAAAACTTACACTGGGTGTGTTTAGGGTCTGAGAGTATAATATGAGTTTTCCTCAATCTCAAACGTAGGTACCGTTCAATCAAAAATGTATCAAAAAAAATATGCGCGCGCATTTGATTGAATATCCAAAACGCGGACATATTATTTTCATACATATTTGTCTTACATTAAATCTTTGAGATCAATTAAAACTGGTAGGTGGCACTCTGATATTATGACTGAAAACGTTATTGAATACATACATAACGTATAAGCTTTGTGATAGGGTTTCGTACCCATACAATTAAATGAGATTTCTCTGAAACAGCAATCACTTGTTTCGGGAAATCTACAGAATCAGTCAAACGAAACGGCTTACGCGACAGACTTGGCTTAGTTTAAAAATACAAGGCTAGGTATTTTTTCTCTTTTGTAAGTTTAAGTGTGGTTGTGTGGAACAGATGGCTAAACGATAACACCGTCGATTTGTATTATTTTTGTAAATACTATATTTAATTATTTTCTGATCTATACATATAATAAAATTATAACAGGCCGATGTCTGTACATTATAGATATTGGAGAAAAATTAATATTAGGGGGACTTTATTAGAGCAACAGAAGCAAAACAACCGTTTTTAGAATGTTTGTTTGTCTTTCTGTGTGCTTCTACACGCATCACGCAAAAATTACTGCATGGAATTGAATGCAGTTTTCACCGATGTATTGCTAAAGGTCTAACTTAAAACATAGGCTCCATTTTACCGCAGGAAAATATCAGGTTCTAAATTCCACGCGTACGAAGTCGCGGACACAAGCTAGTGTACAATAAAATGGAATTGTGTATTTGAATAAACCAAATCTGGAAAGCTCATTATGTAAAGTTGATGAACTGCTACATTAATTTAGGTACATTAAGTTGGATATTAATAATGCACGGTGTAATTAACATACAAACTACGTTATAATTGTGTTGTTCTATTTTACATATCTCCAATACATATTGGAACAATAGGGTGCAAGCAAAAAGCCTCCCCGAATGACACCTATTACCCTTACCACATACTATTCAAAGTCAAAGTTAGAGTTTTTAATTTCAACTAGGCCTTTTCAGGCACTATTAAAAAGTCGAGACTCTAGCCCCACGGTTCCAAAGGGGGGTAGGTCCTATGGAGAAGAGACAGGTAATATTGTATCTTAATAAATTTGTCGAGGTTAAAGTTCTTGATACTTAAGTAATTTACGTCTGCCGCACTCTTGGGCACTCTTATGAGAGTTCGTTATGCTGACATGACAGATGAAGAATTGGGACATACATACCTTCCCAAACCTAGCAATTTCAATATATCGAAGGCACAAAATCCGAGATTACAATCATCACTCTCCCCACAACCGATTTCACGTTACAGCTGCGTAAAAAAACACATTTGCAGACCTTCCCGAATCTTTCAATCGTATCGTAACAGGCTCGCGCCAAAAAGCATAACCCATAGCATAAATTCTGGGATGGGAAAAGGAATAACAGTCGTAATATATTTTGTTTTGAAAAATCGCTAACAATAAAGGTATCTCTACGGCCGATGAGGACGGACCACGACAAATGGTCGAGAGACCCTGGCCGTTTGTCATTTGGAAAAAATGTCGCGGGTTTTATATGCGAGACGTGGGAAGGATGGCCAGCTGAAAAAAATATACAGGACAGTCTGCAGAATAATTTATTTTCATCCCGTTTTTTGGTTTTGCTGATCTCGCTGGAAGGGTTTTGGAGTTCATTTTTAGGTGATGAGAGTAAACGTTGGTGTTTCATCTTTACCTCCAATGAATTACTTTCAGTCTGAGGTGTCGGTAGAGACTATAATTGCTATAGATTGATTGCGTGGACGGGCTTCTAGGGGCTCAGATTGGTAGTACTGCGAGCTTAAGCAGCGCTAGCTTCGGTCAGTCGTTCGTTTAATTTTCACGGGTTCATTTGATTGGAGTTCACAAAGATCAGAATTTTATTGATTCACTATAACTAACCCGAACCACTCATTACTGATGTGTTTCTGTTTAAACTTTCCTACACTTATTTAACACATATTTTGAAAAAGTCTATACACGTTTGCTATGGTGAAGAATTTTAAAGAATGACGATTATTGATTAACTTTTATCAGATTTGTTTAGAATTATGTTTGTTTGACGATGTCATCTGTTGGATAGGTAAGTTTAGGACAGTTTCTTTCTTTCTTATTTTTTTTAAGGTAACGTTGCCACACACTTTTATTTCCCGTATCGTATGCGTTTACAAACACATCAACCCGGAATTATCCTTAGGCCAAACAAATATTTAAATCGAGCGGGAATCGACATGCGCAGTCGTGAATCACTCCAGCACTGCGCCAAGCGTGTCATTATCGAATCTATATGTCTTATTTACCTAAAGCTTATGTATTGTATATAGGAGGATACTGGATTCAATTAACTCGGTAATAACGTTTAGTAATGACAGTTTACATTCCCATCACATCTTAATAGGCAATGAACGATATACCTGCGTGTTTTAATTAAAGTTCCTCTATGGTGTCTTGTATCTATGACAGTCGTTACGGGTGCCAGCAGCCCGAAAAAGTCTGACAACCGGTCTAACGTTGGAGTATCAGTGATTCCCATTGGATAGCGGAGCTCAGATGGCAGTCGCTCCGTATAAAATACTGATACTCAGCCGCATCTCAGACAGATGACATTTATACGATGAATTAGACCCTATTTCACTTGCTGATAATATTTCCAATTATCTGTCTTTAAAAAAAAACATTAGGAACACTAGGATTTTTCCTATATCGTGGGTACAGTTTCCAAACATACATGTCACATGCACACACATCCAGACCCGAAACAACTATTTGTAGATCATACAAATATTTGGTCAATGCGGGGATCGAACCCGCGACATGTAGCACAGAAAGCTGATCGCTTAGCCACTGCGTCAACCGTGTCATAAACTTAAAATAATAAAAAATATTTTTCGCTATTCTCTGATAAATAAACTTTGCTCACAAACTCTCTGATTCATATCTGATGAAAAATTATAGCTATCAGTTTGTTTTTATCTACCTGATATTTTATCTGTTCGCTAGTTTAACAGTAAGTAAGCTATAAAGGGTCTAGAATTTAATCACTATCATCCCAGTTATCGCTTACTATCAAATTTGTTTGTTTTTTAACCGATTTCAAAAAAAGAAGGAGGTCCTATCACTGCATGTTTTACTCGGCAATATAATTACATACTAAACAATAATTTCTTTAAACGGAACAAAAAATAAGTAGGATAATTATATTGTAACATAAAACATTAATTTTATCGCTTTTTAGTTTATGGTACTTTTGAGTTTTCTACTAGAAATCTTTTTTTTTTTTTCTCATAATACAAATCTTTTGGGAATATTTTGCCTAGGAGCCAGACAGTATGGTCACCCAACTACATATGTATATACTATTGATCTGATTCGTCGGTCAGGAATATATATCCAGACATTATTTTTTAACGAAAAAGGTCCAACTGTCTGATTGGTAGTCACAAACCGTAATCCTTTAGGTTTTATGAATATTTTTATTTTCCGAATATTGTATGATGGAGTTTTAAGTCTTGTTGTATTGATGAATAAATGTCTGGTTAAAAATGGTAGATTCTGTGAGAAGACAGTGTGATAGGTTTACTTATCAAGGGTTATTTAGTTCCAATGGCTAATCGCTGTACTAAATAAATAAATAAAACCGTATCTGAAATATCTAGGGATCTAATACGTGTGTAATGATCACATTTTTCCTAACGAGTCGGCGATCATATGGGCATCGCTCATGCCGTAATGGAATGATTAGCTGGTCTACAATGAAAGCTGATTGGCCAGGGTGCGCTAAACAATCTCATGTTTTGTCAGGCATGGAGGCTCTACGCCATACGCACAACTAGAATCATAAAGTTTTAAAGGTCCTGTTGAAATAAAAATATTTGACTTGACTTTGACATAACCACAATTATATTTTAAGCGTCTGTATAAAACTCTAATCTAACAAATTCCCGATATCATAATCTGACCTAAAAGACCATAAAATTCCCATCACACGAGACACCTTCATGTTCACCCCCATAACGCACACCCGTTCACATTAAGTTTTTGTTAACACGCATAACACGTGATTTCACGTGTTTTTCCATATATTAAAAACGTTTTAAAAACCACTGGAAAACGGTGCATTTTAATTCTTGCGTTACAATTTTGTTTTTTATTTTTTAAGCGCAATTTGAGAGCTTGGTTTATGTACATACGAGGGAGGGTAGGGGGGATCGTAGCTACATAGCTACCGTTAGGTAATATGTGAGGTTAAGCAGCGCTTGTTGCGGCCATTTTTTGATAGGTGACCATACTTGATATCGAGACCTCTCTGTGCCTCGGAAAGCTGCAAGCTGCTTAAGCACTTGGTTGGATCAGCTGCAAAAATTCTGACAACTGGTCTAACCTTAGAGTACCAGTGTTTCCCAGGAATTGGGCTTTGAGCGTTAGGTCCTGGACTCAAATGCCAGTTCTAGATTTTTTAATCTGATTTTTCTGGTTGGAAGTAATTAGTATTGCCATATTTGTTTAATTTTAAAGGGATTACTGATATTTCTATGATATCTACTTGAAGACAGAAAAGTATTTTTTACAGCAATCATATAATTATCAGTTTTCTTACCATTCGAGCTTAAGTAATCTATACATATAATAAAATTATAACAGGCCGATGTCTGTACATTATAGATATTGGAGAAAAACTAATTTTAACAATTTATAAGAGCAACAGAAGCCAAAACAACAGTTTTTAGAATTTGTGTCTGACTGTCTGTATGTTTGTACACGTAGTTTTCGCCGATGTATTGCTGGAGGTCTAATTTAAAATATAGGCTCCATGTTACAGCAGGAAAATATCATATTCTAAATTCCACGCGTGTGAGGTCGCGGGCAAAAGCTAGTTAATTCTTAATTTAACTTTATTCTACGTAACTAAGATTGAGATGAAGTTGTTCCAAAACTTTTGTTTTAATTGAAATTTGTTATTGGCCCAATTAAAATAATCTCATTTGAACAAAGAGATCTCGTTACTTCAATAGTTATTAGAACTTGGCTCCTAGGCAAGTTGTTATATAATTTAGGTAAATCATTCTTTGACTGCGGAACTCTAAAATAGTTATTTAAAAGTTAACATTCAAACGCATGCGCAAGTTTTTATTAAATAAGATTTTTTTTTAAACATTGCTCCAAAAGTAGAATTATTCCTGTATTATGGGTGCGTTTACAAACACAAATATTTACATGGACATACATCCAAACACGAAACAGCTGTCTGTGGATCATACAAATATTTGTTCCGTGCGGAAATCAAACCCGGGACCCGTAGTGCGGCAGTTAATCTCTCAACCATTGCGCCAGCCGTGCCGTCTTAATTTAATGGTAGAACATTGCACCACATATCATAAATATTGTAATTACTCGCAAGTTGTGCGAGCACAGTTATTAAACGACAACCCGGCTTAATTAAAACATAATTACTATGTTATTAAGCTTTCTACGAATAATTTTACGAACTCCAGGCTTTTTCCATTATTTGGGAGTTGATGATTAAAAATCAATTGGCAAAGACACGGTTGCCACAGTGGCTAAGTCAGCTTTCTGCGCTACGTGTCGCGGATCCGATCCCCGCACGGAACAAATATTTGTATGATCTACAGATATCAATAGTTTAAAAAAAAAGGAAAAAAAAATTGGAATTGGTTTTGGAAACCATTAGGGGCCTGTTTACACGGGCTTCGGGTCTGACGCTGTGCATTATCAGAATGAAAACTGGGAAAACTATTGTCTGTCCACGCCGGTGCTGAAGTTGTGAGAGCGCGGCGTTGAATTGTCATAGAAAATAATTATGACAAATAGCGAAGACTGAACACAGAAGAATTTTAGCATAATGTCCTCCTGACCGAATCTCGGTCACGGTGGCCATTCTCATCAGAGATTAGCCAACTACGCAGGAGATATTATAGAGCACACTGTCTATAAATATCACTGTATATATAAATATCACTGTGCAGTTGACACATGCTTTATAACAAATGTTTAGTTCGTATTTTGTCGTGTTTTTGATTTTTGAAATTATTAATATATATATTCTTTTTTTGTTTCTAAACTCACTCACGATACAGTCACTCATTCATTATTCCTAGTGTAAACAAAGCTATAAAAAAATCAAGTTTATAATACACTGTCGACTACGTTCCAATCTTACCAGAAACTGCGCTTAACCCTTCTAGTGCCTACGTGCCTCTGTACAACGAACCCGTATAAACTGTCATATGCAAATCGCTTACACACGACAATGCACCTATTTTGTTTGTCGTGTGTACAAGCTTTAGATATGTAAAGTGGAACGTTAATTGTTAGGTTTTTGTTTAGTACATGGTTTATTACGAACACTGTTTTAATAAAGGTAACATGTTAAATTTAATGTACATGAACTGTAGATAGATGAACTTTTTGTAATATTCAAATAACAGCAAAGCGAGGTTAAAGGGAGGCCTCTGTACAGTCTCCTCCGGGACGTGCACGATGGGGTGGCCTCTTTACAGTCATCCCCTCCGGGAAGTGCCGTTTGGCATGACACCGTGATGGCCTAGTCTAATTTAAAAACTTATCTAATTTTACTTGCGCGGTCTTGTAACCTAAGCGACGATATGTAATTTATTGCCAGCTTACAAATCTTACATTCCCACATATATTTTTATTTATAAGTTGACATTACTAAAGTTTCTGCTGATCTCATAACCCCCTCACATCACAACTCAAGACAAGTAAACAGAGTCCCAGCATATTGTTCTACATCGTTCCACTTTACACAAACGATTCGTTTCCACATCAAAGCGCTATGGTAATGCCACTTGGGAGAAAAACAGCGGTATTGAGGAAAAATGAAAATAAATTTCAAGATGAACGATAATTACGAATGGTCTATTTATAATTATTTTTGTGATTTCTTAGCCTTTTTAAATGTTGACGCTGAAGCGAAATATGTTGGTGATAATGTTGTTGAATTTTAGGATATTATCGAACCTATTCAAAAGGATTGCTTCATTGGTCTGTCTACTTGGACAAGCGCAAATGCTGAGCGTGAAGTTCTGGGTTTAATTCCCGGGTCGGGCAAAATTTTATTGCGTTTTTCTGAATATAAATTCTCAGTAGCAGCACGAAGTTTCGAACTGTACCCGGTTGACGGCCATAGGCTCGCTCCTATAAACATTGGACTTAATAATAGTATCGGTGAAATGGCAAATACAGTCAAAGGCGTGATGTTATGTTACGATAGTTATGAGGAAGTTTTTGAAGTAAGTAAAGTTGTTCTAAAATATACACAATAGCCCAATCGTTCCAACTTTGTGAATACAAGCCTTTTAGAAATAGGTATTGAAACTGCTACAAACAAGCCAACAGATTGGTAACAAGACAACAAACTTTTGATTAACTTTGTTTTTAATAGTATTGCCCATCACTAATCAGTTCCTTAATTCAAAGTTGTAGGTAACAGAGAGATTTTTGTATACGGCGCGGCTGGCGCAGTGGTTGAGAGATCGACTGCTGCGCTACGTGTTCAGATTCCCGCATGGAACAAATATTTGTATGATCTAAAGATAGGTGTTTCGAGTCTGGGTCTTTGTGTATGTGAATACACACCGTGCTTCGGCACGTAAAGCCGTTGGTCCTGCGCCTGATCTCTCTCCGGTCGTGTCGGATTGCCGTCCCATCGGACTATGAGAGTGAAGGAAAAGAGAGAGCACTTGTGTTTGCGCACTCACTTGTGCTCTACAATATCTCCTGCGTAGTTGGCTAATCTCCGGTGAGATTGGCCGCCGTGACCAAAATTCAGTCAGGAGGACATCATAGATTGAAACTCTTCAAAGTAAGAATACTATCGAGATTCTAAGAACTACTCTTTGCATCTTACTTAAAATTGACGCTCCACCAAGCTAAAACAAAACACTGTAAAGAAACATAATCCATAAAATCGATATTAAAATCTACGGAGCTTCCAGTGCACAGTGCACTCAGCAACAATGTATAACAACCCATAAGAGTAAACACGATAAAGATACACATCAGTTTATCTTCTGGCGTCGTTAAGACCCTACTGGGACTCATAAAGTCGTAAAGACCAGCCAAGTGGAAAGGGATAATGGTCTCATAACTAATGGACGAATAGCACGTCAACATTGCAATGCAATGCTTTCGAGATATTTCTGTGTACTCAAAATGTTTGCCGGTAATCAAGTTTGTAATAGAATGTGGGTGGTTTTGTTGATGTCTTGCGTGGTTTCTACACAATTTAACTACTTGTGCTATTGCTTCTTCGACGTGTCGTTGCATAACTGGCTGTTACCCGCGACTTACTTTGCGTGTATTTTGCAGTTATTATCTAATAAGCGTTTTATTGCAATAGTTAAAATAATTCTATGTTGTTTTTCAGAATTCAAGCTACCTCTTGGTAAGATTTCATAACGATCGGTTCAGTGGTTTAGTCGTGATGAAGTAACAAACGGTCAGACACAGTTACTTTCGCATTTATGATAGTATACTAGCTTCCGCCCGCGTGGTTTACGAGATTTCCCTTACATTTTCCGGGATAAAAAGCCTATGTGCTATTCCAGAGTATAATCTATATCTGTGCCAAATTTTATCCAGATCCGTTCAACTGTTCTGGCGTGAAAGAGTAACAAAGATCCATCCATCCATCCATCAGTCCATCCTCACAAACTATCACATTTATAATATTAGTAGGATAATATGACGTTTTTCAACACGACGTGGAAGTCTTGCTCATGTTGACAGCTGCTTACAAGAGTTATTTTAGCTGCACTATCACAAACCATAACACGGCAACCCTTTATAATAAATGAAACAGTGACACGGACACAGACGACACGGTTAGCGCAGTGGCTAAGCGATTAGCTTTCTGCGCTACGTGTCGCGGGTTCGATCCCTGCACGGAACAAATATTTGTATGATCTACAGATAGTTGTTTCGGGTCTGGTTGTGTGTGCATGTGACATGTATGTTTGTAAACTGTACCCATGATACAGGAGAAATCCTAGTGTGGGGCAAAGTTTAAAAAAAAAAAAAGAGAAAAAGAGTGATTCAAAATGACTTGCAGATAACATATTTGTTGATAAAAAATAATCTCAAATTTAGACAATTTTAGAAACACACAACAGATTCACTTTGAGTGAAACAGTATAAAAATACATTTTAAGTAATATATCATTTGTGTAGAATACCTTGTTTCCGATACCTTTCATAGCTTTTCGCGCGATATGTTTTTTTTTTACTGTGACAATTTGTTGCCAAACTGAGCGTGAACAGTCCGCTAAATTGGTTAAATTGAGTAAAAGGCATTGATTACAATGAATGTAAGTAAATTATTCTTTGGACAAAAACGTTAAACATACATAAAAATGTTGAAAGCGACTTTTGAAGCGAAGCACTAACATAGTTGTAAAAAAAATTGATAGATAATGAGAATTCTTTAACTTAACTTGCAAAGTCCTCCTCTCTTTTACTAACTATGGTGTGACCGACAGGGTCCGTAATTGATACTATTAAGTACTTAAGCCTACCAACTATTGTAATACATTATGGAATGCAATAAAGAACTGAGAATTGAATTGAAGTTAACTATGACTCAAAATCTGATCCAGACTTTGTTAAAACATATCTGTTACTTTAAATAAATCCTATATATTAATTACAGTAAGATCTTGATCTTTTAAACCTCAAATCAACCGATCAAAGGATTATCATATTAGTTGCGTAATCCACTGAGCGCTGATTTAATACATTTTGAATTGGCGATTATGTTAAAAGGACTCTCATGTATATCATTGGTTTAGGCAAGTATTTATTTTAGTAATGACTGTGATTAATTGAAATATAACACGATTACAAATTTTTGAGCATTAGTTTTTAATTTATATTAAAATTAATTTCTGGTAAGTAATTCATTTTAGCCGTAATTGGAGTATTTTTTAATCTATCTTGAAGGTTGAGTTAGAAAATTGAAATTAAGTCTCAAATCTGCAGAATAATGCTAAAATATTTATTTTATAGCCTCACGCTTGTAGTCTCCGAAGGATTAAGCAGAAGAATACTGAGGTCCTAGTGTAATTTTCTTTTGTGAAACTCGATTTAACGCATCGAACGCGTTCGATGCGTTAAATCGAGTTTCTCAAAAGAAACGTACACTAGGGCCTCTGTTCTGTACCCACATTTTTTCTATGTCGTTGTCAAGTCTATTGAAATCAACCGGGCACAATTCCAAGCTTACTTAATTACTTTATAATATTTGTTACAGGTCACTTGCTGCTGATGCACCGTCATGATTTTGGTGAGTGTTTTTTGTTTTTTAATTTCGACAGAGGTTAATAACATTTCATAATTATGAGATTTAATATTTACCTCCGTTTGAAATAAGCGCTTTGGATAATGCAAGATCACACTGAAAATTCGCGCCGTGTTTCAGTGCTCATGTCACAAAGCATCTTCACGCCAGTATTCCCCGATGGATTAAGACCCAAATTCCGATGATGTAGTTGATATAAGTTTTGGTTAACAGGCGGCTAGCCTAATGCCATTTTTCGAGCACAATTCTAAACTCCGTGCAGCTAAGAATTTCCATACAGAACCACCCAATAATACATTGCCCGACTCAAGCATGGAATCCTGGTCCTCACGCTCGTTAGGTAGTCAATTTAACATTTTGTATGACATTTCAACGCCACATTAACGCTGTATCAAGGTTGACAAGCAAAATGAGAAATCTGCGCAAGAGTAACCGTAATCCTAACGCTGGTGTGAACAGGCCCAAAGAGATTCGGGCTATTTTATCCGGGATAATATTATGCAGGAAAAGTGTTAGAGAAAACAAGGGTGCAGCTCTAAATATATGGCTTTGGTGTTATTTGGATTGCAGGGTAGACAAAGATTGATCTAAAGGATTTATGGATCCTCCATCTCTTGCTTACTCGTGCTATTTGATAGAGATAGAACGTTTCTAATTTAAGTTATCTATTTCATCATCTCTTTTAATACATTGTAAAGCGTACTTAAATATGAACGTTGCTCTTATAGTAATAAAGGCTTTTATCCCTTAACGACGCCCTTAATATTATAATCTAGCATTTTTATAGACGCCCGTAAGATAGAGTACCCCACCATTTGTGGGAAATTGCTAACATTTGTTGGTACAAAAATTTCTTTTTTTTAATTTTGATGTTCTTCGCTATTTAGGCTGCCATTTTTCATGTTAACTGCGTAACAATTAGGTTTTTCGGTACCATTTGTTACAGCATATTAGATAGCTGGTTTTTAACTTTATGATATAAACTTTCGTATTTGATATTGTACCTCAATGGTTTATGGCTCAATGGCTTGCTAATAATAGTTGGCTTATAATAATAATGTCCTCCAGACCGAATTTCGGTCACGGCGGCCAATCTCACCGGAAATTAGCCAACTAGGCAGGAGATATTATAGAGCACAAGTGTGTGCGCAAACACAGGTGCTCTCTCTATTCCTTCACTCTCATAGTCCGATGGGACGGCAATCCGACACGACTGGAGAGAGATCAGGCGCAGGACCAACGGCTTTACGTGCTTTCCGAGGCACGATGTGTATTCACATACACAAAGACCCAGACCCGAAACAACTATCTGTAGATCATACAAATATTTGTTCCGTGCGGGAATCGAAACCGCGACACGTAGCGCAACAGTCGATCTCTCAACCACTGCGCTAACCGTGCCGTGCCCTTAACTTATATGAGGTCATGAGAACCATAGTGGTTAACTACATTTTTTACAATATTGAGTTTATGATTTCTTACAGTTGAAATTGATTGAATTAACTGTAAGAAATCATAAAGTCAATATTGTAAAAAATTTAGTTAGGCCACTATGGCTCTCATGGCCTCATATGTTAGTGTGTGTTTTTCCTTTTTCATTGTGTTATTATTATTATTGTGTACACTACTGCGCTGTTCCCAGATTTTTTATGAACACTTTATTTTTTAGAAGTGGGGACTTGTAATCGGCTGTCAGTTACACTTACAATTTTTAGTCTGTTTTGTATAGCTGTAAGTTTTCCTTATAAGTTAAATAAATAAGTTGTAATCGCGGATTTTTTTTTTTTTAAGGATAATTACGTGGTTTTTTGCTTCATTGGTGTAATGGTCGTAAAAGTGGCTGCAGAGCGTGAGTTCGATTCACGGCTTCGGAAAAGAGTTATTGGATTTTTTTATCAGAAAGCTCCCAGGATTAACCTGGAGTTTGGAATTATCTCTGATGGATGAGGATATACTCGTCCCCTATTAAATAACGAAATGAAGGTGTATTATCAATAGCACACCCCTGAATAATCCTTCTGGGTATACAGACTTGATGGATTTTATTGTATAACCCCTGTACTTAAATCATTTATTTAGCAATTTTTTTGGTTAAGATGCTCAGAAGAAAACATGTAGAGAAGAACTTTTCAATTACTAGTATTTCACTACAAACTGCTTAACTATTGAAATCTGGTTTATTTGATGCTAGAATCGTGAACGATGCACACATATTAGATTAACATAAAAAAACATACTCTCAGAATACCAGTCGCTGAATTTTTATCAAGGGACAGTCCATAAAATACGGGTTTGAAATAATTCCTTCACTATTAAAATTGTCCAAAAAAAATCCAAGGCGTGTCCGGCCATAACGATGGCTTTAATTAAATCCGAACCTTTTAAAACATTCCTCTTCTTTATTGTTTTTTAAACTAGGCGCTCATTGGAAATCTCATTGAGCGACAAAAATAGAGTATGCAAACAATAAATTTTAATCAAAGTCCAAATTGCTTCGGCATTCGGTCCCTCAATTGTTTTTCCTTTCCCTCCATCAGTCAGTCAGTTAGGGGGCAATTCTCAGACACTTCGACACATTTTTTTTTATATAACTTTGCCCCACACTAGGAATAATTCCTGTAATGTGGGTAAATTTAAGAGCACATATATTCACACACACAAAGACACAGACCCGAAACAACTATCTGTAGATCATACAAATATTTGTTACGTGCGCGAATCGAACCCACGACACGTAGCGCAGCAGT
Organism: Shargacucullia verbasci; assembly: GCA_947562105.1. Classification (NCBI taxonomy): domain Eukaryota; kingdom Metazoa; phylum Arthropoda; class Insecta; order Lepidoptera; family Noctuidae; genus Shargacucullia; species Shargacucullia verbasci. The sequence continues at coordinate 1,521,537 of OX387297.1, read as the reverse complement.
CGGTTTCTCAACCACTGCGCCAACCGTTCCGTCTATTTTAGAGATAAGTAGGCTCTAACACAGCCATACTCAAACTGCGGCCCACGGGCCGCATGCGGCCTCCAGGCTTTCAAAAGTGGGCCACTCATTGTAGCTTCAATAATAGGCGTAGGGCACTGATCGCACACGTGACACGGCGCGTGATCATCATTCTCACTAAAATTTAAACGGAATAGGTTTTTTTCATTAACACCTAAGTAACAGATGTTGTGATTTATGTAGCGGCCCGCGGGATACAGCTAAAATCTGAAAGCGGCCCAAGAAAAAAAAAGTTTGAGCATGGCTGCTCTAACACTACACAGAATATTCTCAAAAATATCGACTGTATCCAACCACGAGCTTTTGGAGCGTTTAAAGTAAAGGTATATATAAAAGGTAGACGAGCGATTTCAGGCTTGTTTTGTCGATATATCTTGATTTCGACATGATCTCTAATCACTTGAGAATCGCCCCTTCGTTCTTTAACACAATCTCCAAGTGAATTTTAATATCTTATTCAACGTTTCTTAATTAAATGTGCTTCTGTAACGTTTATTTTAATTTGCGCAAACAAAGTTGTTTGGATTTTTTTATTGAATTTGGATTATTTTGGGTTGGTTGTCGTATTGGATTTAAGAGGGCTAAGATTCATTGATTATGGAGAGCGGCACAGTGGCTAAGCAGTCCTTTTCTGCACTGAGGGTTATGGATTCAATTCCCATATATCTATATTGATGTGAAACATCTACACCACGTTATGCGTCGCCACGCTATATGATAGTATGAAACAAAAATATAAAATATGCATGAAAGGAGGTTTATTAAAGGAAATAAATTCGGCAGTTCAATAGGGATGTTTTTAGACTAGGCAATAATAAAATTAATCCTGATTTTTTTTGACTAGAGCCCTTCCAAGACCGACGATTTCATTGAACATAGGGTGTGTAATAGGTGCACATAGAGCTTTTCTATACCTAACCATCTTTCATTTGATACATGCTTCCTGTACCTCTATTACGAGTTTTTTACTATTTACTTTCAAAGTAAATGTAAATTTTCATGCAAGCGATTTTAGTTCTTAACCTGGTTACGTTAGGGATTAGAGTCGCTAACATGATATCTCTATAAAATAGTGAATAGTAAATCAAATCTTACGACGGCTAACTTCACAGCTAATATAGCTAGTTGTTTCTTTCTATCTCGGAACAAAGAAAGAGAAAGATATATATGGCAAAAATACTAATGTTCAGTGTCGATAAATAAAAAACTTAATATTATAATCCTTTACAATAGAAAGAACATCTACCTGTAAGCCGAAGAGTAAAGATTAACCGTATATTGAAATTGATTTCTTTATACGTCATTGTAAATAATTTATTGATTGTCAACGAGTGTTGCCCGATCTAGTGTTTTATTAGCAGAAATACCTTTTTTAATCTACTTATTTTATGGCTGTTACGGAAAATATACCTGCTTGTACAGATATCAGACAAAACTATCTACACTTAAGATAGATTGCGAGATTAAATTGGTTTTATAATATTTATTGTAATAGTTCGTAAATAAATCAGATTTTATAGTTACTCAATAATGAGTGATATTCACAATTCTTAATGTTTATTTGTGTCTCATTTTTTTTTAGTTGTTCAGTTGAACTTTAAGTGTATTCTGTTCCATAACTGCTTATTGATAATTAGTTGTGCCCGCAACTCTATCCGCGTATACACCAACCTATGCGTGAAATCCGATACATCTGAAAATTTGTTATTAGCTTTTCGATTTAACTTATTATAACCATTACACTGTTATGATTAGCAGTAGATTTTCCTCAAAATAATTAATATATAATAGTTGTATTTGCACAAACCGTAGGTATTTAAGTTGCGCTCAAAGTGTCTGTAGTAAAACTGTAGACCCTTTACAGTTTTATTTTAGTAGGTAGTGTATAGATTAGTGATAGACAGATATTGTTCGGATTGCTGTTCTTTTGAAGTAGATAACTTTTTGTTCTCGGCTCATATGTCAGGCTTGAATTGGGATAAACTCTAAACCTTGATGTTTTATAGGATATAATAATACAATATAATAAAGTTTATTAATTTTCCCTAAACAACTGGAACACTTTCAGTTTTATTTGTATTGCTTGTTTAAATTTCATCTGGGAACAACCAACGCATATTGCACATTTCTAATTGATTTAATTTTTTATAATGTTTAAAAGTGCCTTTTTGGCGTGGGAAATGTTAGCGATCTTGTTGTGTCTTTGTTCCCATACTGGCGTTCTTGTAGTAGGTATGAAGTTAAATCAAATATTTATTTGTTTTATATGTATTTATTTTTATATACAACCTTTTGAAGAAAAATATTTTTTATTGTAATGTAACTGTCAGAATTTGACATTTGAAGTTAATACTAACGAAAATGAAGTTCATGGTATGCGATTTAGTCGGTACCATTTTTACCAACAATATGCTTGATTACCTTATAATTTTATTTATTCTATTTTGTGTCAACATAATGTCTAGCAAAGCTTTTGAGCATGGCATATTTGAGAGCGGCTGAATTTGAGGATTAACAATGCAATGTCAGCGAAGTAAACACGGCAATTTGAGAAAGATGTAAACCTATCCGAAAACATAGTTACATAAACATAATAACAGCTGGGATTAAAAACCTCAAGGAAGTTTTAATTTGGGATATTAACGGAATATAACGTGAATTTTGGTGTCAGTAAATATATAATCACAACCTCTGGTGTGGTGGATGTCAAATGCAAATGGAATCGACGGTAAAATCCTGCCTACATAAAAACGATGCATAAAAACTTCGAATTCAGTATGCATGATGAACACCAGAGTATTGTTTGTTGAGAAACTACTCTTCCTAAGCAGCTTCCTAGCTTCCTAAGCAACTTTCCTAACCGCAAGTGAAAATTCAAGATATCATTGGAAAAGTAAAACATTTCACTATTAGGAAAAGGTCGAAGTGCACAACTATAAGACAGTGTAATAGAGAGTAATGTAAATGTGTATATACAGCATGTATCAGAAATACGTGGTCATTTTTCAGGGTATGGATCTAAAAATATAAATAAATATACATATTTCGAGGTGATAATTATAATAAAAATAATCAGCTGTCCCATACATTTAGGTGGAGTAGGTATTGAAGTTTTGTATGGGACAACTGATTTTTCGCGATTACGATGTTGGTCCCATGGCGAAAGTTATTCAGCATGATGACCTGACCTTTGAATATTACCACGCATTTCTGATACACGGTATGTAGGATACATTTTTGTGTCAGACGTATGTAGATTTAATGATAAAATAAAATATTTTATGAATTTCATTTTGTATGAATATCTAAATGATTCACCACAATTTGGTCTGTGTACCTATTATTTATATATCTGAGAATTTTGAGATCGAAATCTTTAGGATTAAGAAAAAAGCAAATGCGGCTGATACGTGCATGGATTTATTATACCCAATATTTGGGTTAAATATTTTTATTTTACTACGTAATATGGTCAAGCTAAGAAGCACAGTGTGGTCTCAAGATTAGAAAAGTTGAGGGGGAGACGTTGTTTTATATATTGACAGGGTAAGCAGATTACTTGGCGGGTGAATACAGAAATATATTGTCGCTCTGGACAACCTTCGGCGGATTAAGGATTGATTAAATAAAAATGTTTTTTAAAAACGACTTATTTAATGATAATTTCAGGGGACAAGCAAATCCATGTATAATTATATAAAAAAATATATAATCGTCTAAACACACTCTAAAATCTGAAATGGTTCTCCATTGCATGCGTAGCTGTATTGTATGGGCCGGAATCCAAATTCAGTCCTATGGGTAATCCAAGTCGTCAAAAATCCATTAAAATACTAATAATAATAAGTGCACAAAAATTCTACATAGCTGTTAAATAAACACAATGACGGTTTCAACTGAAAATTGACAATACTCTTGTCTTTTCTCGTTCGTTATTACGTTCCTTCTAAAACTTAAAATTTATATATGACGACACGGTTGGCGCAGTGGCTAAGTGATTAGCTTTCTGCGCTACGTGTCGCGGGTTCGATCCCCGCACGGAACAAATATTTGTATGATCTACAGATAGTTGTTTCGGGTCTGGTTGTTTGTGCATGTGACATGTATGTTTGTAAACTGTACCCACGATACAGGAGAAATCCTAGTGTGGGGCAATGTTTTTAAAAAAAAAAAAAAAAAAAAAATATATATATAAAATATTCTTTTTTTTATTATTATGGATTATTGCTTTGTCAGTTTATTATTAACAAGTAATGAAAATAGAGAATCATTAACTGAAGAACTTAAATTGTTTTAAAACATCAATCATTACGTATAGTGGAACGAAATTTCTTGACATGGACGTATAAAGAAATCAATTTCAATATACGATTAATCTTTACTCTTCGGCTTACAGGTAGATGTTCTTTCTATTGTAAAGGATTATAATATTAAGCTTTTTATTTATCGACACTGAACATTAGTATTTTTGCCATATATATCTTTCTCTTTCTTTGTTCCGAGATAGAAAGAAACAACTAGCTATATTAGCTGTGAAGTTAGCCGTCGTAAGATTTGATTTACTATTCACTATTTTATAGAGATATCATGTTAGCGACTCTAATCCCTAACGTAACCAGGTTAAGAACTAAAATCGCTTGCATGAAAATTTACATTTACTTTGAAAGTAAATAGTTAAAAAAACTCGTAATAGAGGTACTGAATCACCCTTTAGAACTAATAACACCCTCATTGGTGTACAGCAACCTAATTATGGATGTCGCAATCAGTTTGCGACAGGCGTGGATTGCGCGATAACTTCTGTCAAAAATCATTTTTGTGTCGGATATGTATTGGCTGACAGTGAGAGTGCCGTCGTGTAGCTGTCGTGTTGTCACTATTTTTACGTAATTAGGCTGCAGGTCGACTCGCGACTGCTGAAAATTAACCTGATTTCGGATTTCGATTCAGCCTAATTATGTAAAAAAAGCCACAGCAAAACGAGAGCCACGTGACAGCAGTCTCACTGTCAGCCAATACATATATAACACAAAAATGACGTTTGACAGTAGTTATCGCGCGATCTACGCCTGTCGCAAACAGATCGCTACATCGGTAATTAAGCCATCGAAGTATTGTTTTAAAATTTTCGCATTCCAAGGACTATTATTTGCATACATTTCGTTACACACCAGTGAACAAGACACAGTCGTTAAAGTTGTTATATCCATAAGAATATATAATACAATACTGGCAACTTCAAGCTATGTGATTATAGTGTTTCTAGGTTAACAGACAGTATATCCACATTATTGCACGACGTATATTTTCTTTCAAGCAGTATCAATACCGCCGGGAATTAATTTCGAATCGCGAAAGAAAGCAACTTATAAATAAAACAAAGCAAAAATATACCAACATTATACGAACAAAGAGTTCGGTCGATTGCGGTTAAAACCCAATAATCGAGAGAAAATCAGGCTTTGTTGTTCTCGTAGCGAAGTAATTATAGGATGGCCTGCTAATTGTTACCGCCCCATGAGCTTAGCATCGCTGCAATAATATCAGGTTCGCTTGTTAAGGAAAAAGCTTTCGGGGAAATTTCTTAAGATCCTGCGTAAACGATATTTGATACTTTAGGTTCTGAGCTCTAAAATATGATGAGTTGTTTGCGATTTTGTTGAGGTTTTCTGTCTTTATTCTGTGATTTCGCTTACTTTGATGTTTGGAAGATAAATTAATGGGAACCTCAATATTTTCTTGCGGAGTAATAAATTTTGTAGGTATTCAATGTTTTCGTATTTGGCTTGAACGATATTCAAATTAAGATAATACGAATCATTGTGCCTGCCTTATTGGTTTAGTGATGATAGCACGGTTGTTGAGCGAGAGGTCTTGGTTTGATTTCTGGGTCAGGCAAAGTGTTGCATTATTTCTTAGATAATTCTCAGTAGTAGCACGAAGTTTGATAGTTTGGCCACGGGCGCACTATCAATCTTCGAAATGTACAGTAAACCTTTAACTATTCTATTTTATATTACGATACGCTAATGCTGTTATATTGCGGTGACAAAAAATATCAGTCAATATCCTTAAAAAATTGAAATAAACACTCTTCCTCTGCTGAATTCGAGCCTCTTATCAGGATGAGAAGGGTAAGGTTTGTTCACTATGCTAGCTAGGTGCACGTTGGAGCTACGCACACCATCAAGAACTTTTTTTGAAAACCAGATTAACACCTGTAAGCGACAAGTCACCCACTTGTCCATAAGAATGCCCGTGCCAAAGTTGGAACTATTTAGAAATAGTTGTGTCTTTATGGCACCACTCATTTTCAACTTCTTGCCCTCGGGAATGGTGGAGTTACCATATATTTTTTTTTGTTTTGCATTGCTCGAGTGGTTATTAAAGGAGAGTTTTTACTTGTCTTGTCGTTTGAACGCTTATTGAAAGACATTGTATTATGGTGTCAGATTAGTTGTTATATATTTGCTGTTTATATTGATAGTAATTGGGAAATTTATATTATATAATGTTCATTTAATTCTAATACTTTATTTAATTTGACATTTAACTTATTATAATATTTTGCATGCCTATATTACTGGTGAAATGTGTCTTGGTCTTATTTTATATAATAACTTGTGTACCATATTTCAAGCAAATAAATAAATTTATGGAGCCCTCTTAGGTGTGATTATTTCCTCACGATGTTTTCTATTATCGTTAACGCCAGTGATAGTTTAAATTCTGATCCACGCATGAAGTTGAAAAGAAAACGCGGGGCCCGGGGTTTGAACTAAGACCCTCCTGCATGAAAGGCTAGCGTTCAACCGCTGGAATATCACTTTGATATATTAAAAAACTTCCTATGTTCGTAAATGGTAATAATGTTTTAGTTGCATCCAAAATATATAAAAAAAAAATCAATTAGCAGTATAAATAGAAGTATCTTAAATTCTTGTTCTAACACTGAATTTAAATTACAATGAATGAAGTAAAATAAAAAATTACGCCAAGTATTTAGAAAATAATGTGACGTAAAAATGTCTTATCACATTATTTACTTTACTAAACGTCTAGACATATGTAACATATAAATAGTAATTAAATACTGATGTCTGCAAATTAAGTGCAGCTGATAATAATGTAGAAGAGAGGTGTACATTGTATATATATCCATATTTTATCAATACAGTTATTCATTCCCATGTAATGCGGCAAACCTAATGCCATCGATTGGGCATAAATACAAACTCTGGGCTTCTACGAGAATTTTCAATTAGATAACCTAAATAACACTGCCTGACTCGGGGATCGAACCCTGAACCAGACGCTACGCAGCCAAGCTTGACACAATCAGATAGTAATATTTATTTAACAAATACTTTGAATAGTACCTCCTCGCTGAGCCTCGTAGGACAATGGACGAAGCTAGGACACACCCGGTAATGAAACGGAAATTTCACTGTCGTCCATGTTACATGTCAAATAGGATACTGCAAAGGGAAAAAATAGGACTGAAATACCCCGATATATCATCATCATCTGCCTAGACTTTTCCCAACTACATTGGGGTCGGCTTCCAATCAAACCGGTTGCGGCTGAATATCACTATTTTAAAGAAACCAACTGCGATCTGACTTTACTCTATCCAATTACTGGGAGACACTGATACTGTAAGGTTAGACTGGTTGTCAGACTTTTTGGGCTGCTGACGCCCGTAACGACTGATGACTGAAAAATGTATTTTTGTTACTAAAGGCAATAAAAACAAAATAAAATTAATAGATGCACTACTTTATTCAACAAAAAAAAATAAGTGTCACTAAGCAATTTTATTCTCCAAAAGTTTTACATTTTTGTTTTTTATTTTTTATTTTTATTGATACATTAGTATAAGTAGTTAGTTTTAAAATTAAATATAAGTTTAAGTTGTTTAAGATTAGGTAATTATTAATAATAAAATGTTTCTCCAAAATGATACCAAAAAAAAAACATCAAATAATTATTTATCTTCGTTTCCAATCTTCAATAATCATATCTGAGGCTTTTTGTGCTATCATTACGACTGTAGGGTAAGTAAATGCTCGTATATTAGTCGGCATAATACTGGCATCTACGACACGTAACCCTTTTACGCCATAGACTCGAAGCCTAGAATCCAAAACTGACCCCATAGCACAAGTCCCTACAAAATAATGTGCAGTATCTGCCGTGCCTACTGCATGGCACCTCCAGTATTCCTTAGTGCCTCGCTGTAGACCTTCACAGGAATCCAATTTAGGATCCACAAATTCGGCATTCATACTTTTGAAAAATTTTGTTTTCGTGATACGGTTGAAATCTGCGAGATACTTGGCATGATTATCTATGTCTATTTCGTTAGTGTAATATCCTGGGTATATTAACGGTTTATCTTCTGGATTTGTGCTCCTAAGAAGTATTTCTCCTCTTGATTTAGGATTTAAGTAAGTAATAAAAACTAAAAATACTTCTTTATTATCAAGCCCTTTGTTTAAAGTGTCACAAAAATTATTATTGTAACTGAAATAAAATGAACAGATTCCCAAAAATGTCAAACTGTTACCAAAGTGAACTCCAATTGTTTCATAGTCGGGGTAACTTTGAGACTTGTTTAAAGCTAAATAGCCATTGAATATGGCATATGGGTATTTATGAGGATCTGCAACATTACCTGCAAGTGTGGATTTCGACATTTTATAAACCAAAATACTGTTTACGTGGTCTTGAAAATTCTTTCCTACTGGTAGATCTGCTATCAATTTGATTTGTTTATTTTTCAAGTGATCTTTTGGGCCTATTCCCGAAAGCATGAGCAGCTGCGGAGATTTTATAGTTCCAGCTGCTACAATTACTTCTTTATTTGCTTTTAATGTCATTTTTACTTTATTTTCTGTCATTACTTCAACCCCGATAGCAGTTTTCTTATCATCAAAAATTATTTTGGTTGCTAACGTGTTCAATAATACGAACAGGTTCGGGTTCTTTCTGATAGGGCGCAAAAATTTCAAGGCTGTACTTTGACGCAATCCGTCACCGATATTAAACATGAGACTTGTGGACCCCAGTGGATGGTCTTGGTTGATATCTAGGTGATAATCATAACCCATTTCCATAAGAGCATGAAAATAATCGTTGTTCCTTGGATAATATTGTTTTTGTATTTTTATTTTTCCCTTTGTTCCGTAATAATGTTTTCCAGGCGATTTAAGGATTTTTTTATCAATTAGTTTTTCGTTCTTACAAAATATTGGCAGGACAGAGTCCCAAGACCAGGAAGAATCATTTGTTATTCTTGCCCATTCATTATAATCCTGAGGAGTTCCTCGTGCATAGCTCACGTAGTTCAAGGATCCGGAGCCACCTAACATTTTTCCTTGGGACATGTGTATAACATTGTTCTTGTGGTGCTTTGTTGCATTACCGTCACACGTAGACGTGAAATTCCAGTCATATTTTGTTTCTTTCAAGAATGGAAATAATCCCGATATCTGAAAAATAATATTTATTATTCAACCTTTTATCACCCTTCTCTCTGTTGAGCCAATCCCCTCAGTTCAACTGTTTAAATAATCATAATAATATAAAGGTGGTATAATTATGGCTGTATCTAATGTTTTTGACTATTGTCTGAAATACTCACATCTGATTCTAGGGGTGGGACACCACCAGCTTCAATAAGTAGCACAGTGGAATTCTTTGCTTCTAGAAGTCTATTAACTATGAGGCATCCTGCTGTACCCCCACCGACTACTATAAAATCAAACTTTGCACCATCTGAAATAAAGATGACATGAGGTAAACGCAAATAGAAATTATGATCTTTACATGACAAGCTTTGGATGTATGTGAGTATTTTCATTTTCTTGACATTAATATTTAATACTTTTCTTTGACATAAATATACCTCAACCGTCTCACTGGACTAGTGACTGTATGTGCCGCTGCTGAGTATGAGGTCATGGGTTCGATTTGTAGTTCAAATAGCGGTATTGGGATTGTCTGAAATTCTGATAAGCCGTCAAATTTTTGGAATCGTGGCTGGTAGATAGCTGGACCTTAATGATTCAGTGAAATGTGGGTGTTTAACAATACCTCTGAATACCCTTCGGGGAATACATAGTTATTTCAAAGCTATAAAATAGTTTATAATGTTACCTTGGATACAAGCTTGCTTTGGCCACTGATATGATGTTAAATTGAGGACTGTAACCAGCCTCAAAATATTTTCTATCCTCCTAAAATATGATACTGCCTTAGCTGAGTCCATGACGCGAAAAAATACTTTTAACGTTTTATGTCTGTTGGTAAATTTTTAAAATATATTTATGATTAAATTCTTAGTAAGCAAAAACAGCTAAGCCGCTTTAACTATTACGAAATTATAGGACTCATAAAATTGTATTTTTTTTTATCAATACAGATGTTTTTACTGTGACACTTGAATTAAAACTGAAAGCTAAATGTATCGGTTCATTATTTATAGAACTTATTTCTTCTGCTAAAATATATTTCTTTTTTCGCATGAACGAACATTAAAAATTCAGCGATAGTAAGTCTCGCGTGATAAGAAAATTGCTAAAAATGTCTCTTTACTAATGAGAATACAATTTGATAGTGAACATTTAACCGTTTTTGTCTACGATATACGTTTTATTTATTTCTTTGATTATTCTTAAACTATTTTTAATTGGCTGACAACAGTGCCTTGTCTATAGTTGGAACAATTGTAAAAAAAAGTTTTACGTACTATTTTTGATATTTATCATTTCATTATAGTATAGTATCACGCCTATTTTATTCGAAGCGTTAGGCAGAATTGTAAATACTATTATTAAACACCTACATTTAGTTTTTTTAAGTAAGGAGCAGGCGGCGGGCTTTTACGCGAAATTTTCAGAAAATTCCTATGCGCAGGAGCAGCCATGTGACCAGTAGACCAATAAAGTAGTCTGAATATGTTTAATCATTATTCAGTATTTTCAATTTTATTACGACTTTATTACGTGTTACTGACTTATTAGTTACTTTTACTTTAGCCTGTCTCACCCCACTGCTGGGAAGGCCTCCATCCATTTCGAAACTATTCAACTCTCTCTGTCTGCCAATACTTGCAGTAAAACTTCTTTAACCTAACCTAACCTTGATTCATCAATAAACTAAGTTGAAGTTTCACTTGAAAATGCAAATGTTATTTCAATCAATTATTCGTCTTTTGCAAATAGATAATGAACGAGACGTTTAGGTACTTACGTTTTTAACTTGTTATTGTCAGTTTGATTAATGAAAGAGCTGTGAAAAATTGGAGTTTTAAAGGCTTCAATATCTGAATCTTTTATCTTCAAATTATTCAAGAAATAATTTTTGTTCACGATACTTTCACTTTAAATCTCGTCAATGTCTCCGGGGGAGGGGAGGAGGGTGGATTGTCTCGTTATTAGGGGTTTTGACGAAATCGAGATAAATCGATAAGTCTTGGCAGATGTCGCTTGCTTACCATTTTTCGAATTATTGTAATATAACATTAGATAATTATATTATTTTTTGTTTGTTTATTAACAGAGGTTTACATATACATATATTCTTAACGTATGTTATAACGAAGGGTTAGGCAGAGGTGTACTATTTATTGTACACCCCCATGTAATAGGGGGAGCCTATGGCAATCTAGCGCACAGTTCCAGACTCCGTGCTGCTACTGAGAATTTCCATAGTGAAATTAAATAAAATTAATTATTTTTTATTTTCAGCCTAAGTTCCTAGTTCAAATGTCTATAATTAACTCTCCTTAAGGTGGAGTTCTTAATAGAATTCAAATTTACATTTCAAAGATACGATACATTAATAATACATACTGTTGCAAATTTAAAAACGATACCTAAAAAAAACAATATCACTTTACCGACCCGGGAATCGAGCAGAAGACCTCTCAGCATTAAAATAAAATAACGTTCCAACCCACTCTCTGCTGTCACGTTAAATTTAATATAAAACTTAGTATCACATCCAGTAGGTCGATATCACTTAGAATTCTGTTCACTCTCCTAGAAAAAATACCACTGAAGCAATATGAAGGTAACATTCTTGAACATGTCGCTTAATACCAAGGCTTTGTCGACAACGCTTAATGAAATAAAAACGATAATAACATTCTATAATAGCAAATTAAAAAGAACAATATTCATTCATGAAAGCACCGACAAGTAATATAAAAGGTTAGCGCAGTGGATAAGCGTTTAGCTTTCTGCGCTTCGTATTGCGGGTTTAATTCCCGCACGGAACAAATATTTATATCCGACATGATGTCTACTTTGCATTTCAAAATAAATTATCGATTAAAACACAACACCTTTGTATCCCCAAAGGTTTTATTCTTCCACTTTTCGCACCATTATTTACTCATGTGTGACACTGATGTGCTTACTATCAGGACTGTGCCTGGCAGATGGCACTGTTCCGAATACCGTACTATTACTGAAAATTTCATAAACTCCCGATAGTACTTCTCTCGACCTGGGAATAGAATTCTGGTCCTCCCGCTCAGAAGTTCCACTTGCGACCAATAGCACTGGATACATCATTGGATGTAAATAATTTTATCAATTAATGTAGGCATCCATTTCAGATAGAATAATAGAATGAAACATTGATAGATTGATTCGTTTAAATGCCTTCTTGCTCCGCTTTAAAGCTTTACCATGTCAATCAATTTTAAGTGCCTTAAATGATACGGCAGACACTAAGTGACTCATATTGTTAAGCCTCTATATCAGTTATTGAGATATTTTTTAAACAGTCGACACAGTGATTTTTCGATCATCCCTCGAGTTGGTGCCTTTTTTTAATCAATTGTGTTGACAATTGTTTAAAAAAAGGCATCCCAATATTTCGAAATAAAATATTTGTGTGGCCTAGAGAATGTTGTTACGGGTTTTAAGTCCGTGTGAATATAATTGTGTATAAATGTATCCACAATACAGGGATAAACCCCAGAAAAAGCGTTTTTTTTTATAGTAATTTTAAAATGATGATGTTGTTCTCCAGTGGAATTGGATGTAAAGAACGAGGAACTTTAATAGTCTAAAGAGTTAATTTCTCTAGCACAGCGCGTTCCGAAGGACCAATAAAGTTACGTGTTGAAGTGCAAGTGCACTCCAGCTTAATGTAGCACGAGCCAATCGAGCCATATTGCCTTCGACTAGCTGTCTTCACTGTGAGTGATCACGGAAGAATTGAGGCCATGAGGACTGCGGATTTAAGTTACCTTTAAGTAACCTTTATTCGTATAAAGTAAATTTAACTTAGTAACTTGTTTCTTTGGCATGTGATTTTAATTAATTCTAAGTGTGCTGAATGATTTTTTTTACCATATAATATTAAAACCTATTTACCTGACGCCCAAGAACTTAACGTATCCAGATTTTAAAGTAAAGGAACCTAGGACCAAGTATTAAATGCTTTTAACGTGGGTAGATTATTACGCTAACAGATTAGTAACTTGAAAACTCCATTTCTGTAACTCTACTAAATCAGATCACTGGACTATTTAATGTATATTTATGAAATTGATATAACACGAATACATAGGATTGGGACATTTTATTTGAAGTCGGATAAATATAAGATAGAGAAAAGTGACAGGTTTTGTTTCAAAGTGATGGTAGTACCCACTGGAACACTCAACATTTATGGCTCATTCTTTTATTTTTCTTTATTTACCTTTTGTAAACGTAAAAAGAAGGAAGTCCGAGATTCTCAATGGATTTTTTTCTCTTTTGTGCGAATTCCCTGTACCGCCATTGTTGTATGAAATAATAAATCCAAAAGAATTTCCGAAATGCTTTCTAATAACACTTAGCTTGCAAATAAATTTGTTAAAAGAAAAATACATTGGGGCAGAAAATTTGAGGTAATTTAAAAAATTGGCTGCTTTATTTTTCAATTTAGAATTTCTGCAAGTCACGTTGTAGCCGTTAATTTCAAATAATGCCCCTTGAAATGACAGCGTTAATTTATTTAAAACTTGTTCAAATTAGGTACGTAACTTGTGATTTTTGATGAAAAATATCGTTATTACTGAAAGTGTTAAATTTTTATGACGTTATTTGAACAGTGAAAGCGTAGTTATTACTGCAGTAGTTTTTATATTGCTTGAGGATATGAGGTCTTATTATAATGGAGTGTAAAATTCACCTGAATATGTTTAGTTTTATTTTAAGTCATAATTTCGTACCACCTTCGTACCACCTTTATTGGTTATACTTATTGACTTTTTATTAGCTTTCTGGTTTCTTTATTTTAACTCACAATTATAACATTATTACTTTGGAAAAAAAAAATACCATTTAGCGATACTCAGTATTGTGGATTGGATTGCCATCGATTGAAAAGATTAGCCAATCCGCAAGGATAGCTCGCTGATTATCCGGGCTGCACCGAACGTACAGTGGCTCAGTGGTTACGTTACTCGTGGAGCCTCCTTTCATGCATCCACGTGTCCTGTTGGAATGGAAGAACTATTGGATGTCACTAATATCGCTGTTCTTCTAGCTAACTTCTGAATTCGCTAAGAAAATGAAGAGTCGAGAAGATTATTTCCAAATTATTTTGGATCTTCAAAGAGAGAAAGAGAGAGACAGAGCGATATATTAATAACGTTTATATGATGACGACAGTACCTCTACTTTGATTATATTATGAAAAATAGTAAAAGTATCCGGGTCTTACAATAAGCGCCCCAGACACTTTCCTGACGAAGGTCCAGCTAAACTAATACGGACAAAAAATACCAAAGACAATAATAATCGTTATCCGTTATGACGCTAATCCCGGGTACCAGGGGGTCATATTAACAAGTAGCTATTCTCCGCACGTCTCCAAAAGGTTATTGAAGGAAAACACAATGTCACGCGTACCGAAAACTTTCTGCTTTTTGCCTACTTGCAAAGGTTTGAATAAAGCAATTTTCCGCGATTGTACCTCTTCTCTGAAAGTCGTTACGTGTTACATTTGGGTTTTCGAATGTGAGTGCGTTGGGTGGAAAAGTAAGGATTTGTTTAACATTCTGAAAGTAAGCTTTAGAAATTTATTTTTTAACGTGAAAACTAGAAATGGATATGGATTAATGGAAATATCAAAAAATAGTTACTTTTCGACGTGGAAACTTTATATGGCTGCTACTTAGTGTACTTAGTTTTGACATGGTTGGCGCAGTGGCTAAGCGATTAACTTTCTGATCTTCGTGTCGCGGGTTCGATTCCCGCACGGAACAAATATTTGTATCGTCTACAGATAGTTGTTTAGGGTCTGGCTATGTGTGTTTGTGACATGTAGATATGTTTATAAACTGTACCCACGATACAGGAAAAATCAAGAGGAGGGGCAATGTTTAAAAAAAAATTAAACAATCTTCAAGTGGTCGCTAGCGCGGCAGCTGAACCTGAATATTTGGGTGAGAATTAGTAGCAGTACAAATGTAGGTGTACACTTCATTACACCTCTGCCTAACCCTTCGGGAATTAAAACATCTAACCGATATTCGTACCTCTATGGTTTCAGCTCTTCAGACCTCTTTTGGTACTCTAATGGAGATCATAATGATTTACGACAGACCTGTCAATATGGCAGTCGACTATATTAGGATGCTCGTGGAGGCTAGATTTTTTAAGGATGTACCTAAGCGCGCAATCGTTAATCATAATGGCCCGTTAATGTCCGGTTCAGGCTGTTAAAATGATTTTACAGGAATATTCCTTTTGTCACTACGCTTAACAGAAGAGTACAGAAGGAAACCGCTGTCCATCTTCTTGATATTATTTGATTCTCTGTATTAAAACTATTTATTCTTGATAAAATAATCCTACTAATCCTATCCTATCCTACTATACTAATACTAATATACTAATTATACTATACTATACTATACTATACTGTATACTATATATCCTACTAATATTATAAATGTGAAAGTTTGTGATGATGGATGGATGGATCTTTGTTACTCTTTCACACCAGAACGGCTGAACGGACCTGGATGAAATTTGGCACAGAGATAGATTATAGTCTGGAATAGCACATAGGCTACTTTTTCCCAGGAAAATGTCCGGATTCGTAAACCACGCGGGCGAAGCCGCGGGCAGAAACTAATTGTTAAATAATTCTAATATTGTGTGGTGCATTAACTTATGCGAAACAAATTCGAAACTCATTTTTGCCGTCGCTAAAGTGTTTAGTGAAGCTGAACCTATGATTCCTGCTATTTCGTTAAAATTTTATCTTTTTATTTTTCTGATGTTTTTACCGTCCTTGTTTTCAGATTGTCTCAGGTAACCTAATTTTATCTGTCTGTCAGTAAACCTTAGTTTACACCTTTGAAAATAAAGGCATCACTACTATCTAGATGGGAATTCCAACTTTTTGACATATCCATACTAAAAACTCGCCAAAACGCGTTAAGGAAAAACTCAACCCATTTGTAACCAGTCTGAAAACTTATAATACAGAAAACAGGTTCTCCCAGAAGTTGTGATTACAAACAGAAAGTTCCATAGGGGTGGGTCCACATCAACAACATGCAGCGAATGCTCATCTTTGTTATGAAGATGGAGCAAAGCGCACGAGCCGTCCGTGCACCGATATTCACAGAAATAGGTCGGCATTAGCCCGCTCTCCCATATGTAGACCCACCTTTATAGTGAAACTAATGATTCAGTTGGAATAAAAATAATCCAGGTTGGTTGCGAGCTCTCTCTGCAAAGTTTATTAGCTTCCAATGGTTTGTTGGTACGGTAGCTAGGTAACATAATACATGTTCTGTAGTATTTATACCTATGATTATTTATTTGAGCGAGTATGTACTGATGTTGGTAATCCTAACTTAATCCTTCCTACTATATAATATTATATAAATGTGAAAGTTTGTGAGGATGGATGGATGGATCTTTGTTACTCTTTCACGCCAGAAAGGCTGAACGGATCTGTAATATTATGTGATAGTAAATAGGCTACTTTTTACCCCGGGAAAATGTACAGTTTCGTAAACCACGCGGGCGAAGCCGCTAGCGGAAGCTAGTATTATAAATGCGAAAGTAAGTTTGTTTGTTTGTTTGTTAACTTTTCACGCATAAACCACTGAACCGTTCATCATGAAATTATGCATATACGTTGTCAGGGGTACAGAAAAGGACATAGGGTACCTTTCGTCCAGAAAAAAGTACTATTCCCGAGGGAAAGAACAATAACTTTCGACGGTCACAATTGCTTTAGGACGCTAGATGGCGCTACGTGTAACCCGAAAAAATGCACAGGTTCGTAATCAATGCGGGCGAAGCCGCGGGCGTAAGCTAGTTACTGCATATATTTTAATACAGTTTTCACCAGTAAAAGGTATGTTTTAAAATGTTTTTTATCTGCGTCAATTGTCTGGTGTTTGCAAGTGTATTGAGCGTGAGGTTCTAGGTTCGATCCTGAGTCGGACGAGTTCGATCTTCAAACACCTGATCTCACTTTTAAACACAGAATCTGTACTTGAGCATTGTTTTTATTCCAGAACGGTAATCATACATACATTGACGAAACGATTGGCGCAGTGGCTAAGTAATGAGCTTTTGCTCTAGGTGTCGCGGGTTCGATTCCCGCACGAAAAAAATATTTATATGATCTACAAATAGTTGTTTGGGGTCTGGTTCTGTATGTGACATGTATTTTTGTAAACTGTACCTACAACACAGGAGAAACCCTAGAGTGCGACAGTGATTTAAAAAAAATATATCCTCAGGTGTAGCAAACAACTGAACAGGCAGATATCTAGTATTCGACGAGCCTAATGTCGCGCACAGTTCCAAATAACTAACTCCCACAGAGAAAATATCAAACACTACCCGATTCGAGGTTCGAACCCTCCCTCAAACTCAGCAACTGCGCCTCATAGACAAATGACTCATTTACTTTTACACGATATCCAAAATATCCAGGCACATCTTAGTCGAATCCAATCAACTGAAGTGTTCCATCAGGCAATGTGTTCGCATAATCCATCACCCAGAAATTCATTAAGTCTAATGCTCTTCTCTGATCCCTCTTGGCACTTCAAGTGAATCGAGACCAATAAATTAGTACATGTAACTCGTATTAGTACATCTATCTCTGTTTATACTCGGATATTATATGAAAGCGATGTTGGTGACGCGATTGGTGGTGGGGTTGGAGTTTGTGATACGTGTTGCGGGTTTGATCCCCACATTGGATAATATTTTTTTGGTCAAATAGTCTTTCGGGGGTTTTATGTGTATGTGATTTATGATTGTAAACTGCACCCTACACAAGAGAAATCTTAATCACAGATAGAGAAACAACGTTTTTTAAAACAAACATATTTTTTTTGGGTTAATAAAAAGTATCAGACATTATTTAATGAATAGGATTTTTGGCTTATATCATATTAGAGACGTAGATTTGTCTCATTATAATCATAATAATATATAATAATAATAAAATAATTATCAGTTTAAATTATTCACTACACTTAGTTGTAATATACTTGTCGCAGCAACACAGTGACCGTTATTAGAATCGCTATTGATTATTGTTGATTTAGAATAACGCCATCTATTACCGTTTTTCGGAAACGTCAAGCAGTGTGCTTGGGTGAGGTCGATACAGGGCGTGGCAGCTGTCAGTTGTCATTGTTTGACATTGGAGGTATATAAGTTGAGAAGCGACGGACGAGACAGATCACTCTTTGTTTAGACACGAACGCGAGAGGTCGTTCTGCCAGCCCGTATCGAACTTACCGCGTTTCCCTATCTTAATCCATTTCCATCGGCTTGATCATTTGTAATTTTGTTATTTTGTTAACGGGAGTGTATAAATAGCTTGTTAGAATCATTGTTGAAACTATTATTTCGTGCCTACACCATGTCGAACTCGGAGTCTGATAACGTGGTACTCCAAACGGGCGAATTACCTTTGTTAATTGTATTGTGAAAGTGAAATACTAACTGATTTACATTGGAACTGTGATTTTATTGTAATCCTGCGTCATGAACCCTGTACCACCGAATAGAGGTAATGACAGCCCTATCGCTCAGCCATCGCTCACGCCGACATACTTTAATATTTCATAGTTCTAATAATTTACTTTTGGAATTATTGATGGAACTGGATAATTCCTGACAATAATTTGTTGTCAAATAAGTCCATACAAAAACTGTTCTAATTTTAAATTAAAGCTAGATCAAGGGCGGGTCCAACTTTCAAGTCAGGAGGGGTCACATGTTTGAAGTCTAGTCGGAACGGATTCGATCTGTACTATCAATGCAATTAGAAAAATTATCACTGGTCGACCTAGAATCAGCCCGGGGGGGGGGGGGGGGGGTCGTGACCCCAATGACCAGATAATAGTACCTTACATCGATCGTTATTGATATGTACATACATATATATCAATATACTAACCAGTAAATAACAGTCATACCGATGATAATGAGACGTCACAGCAAAATTGTCTATCCTCGATTATTGCAGAAGAGTTCTGTTTATTGTTCCTCTTTTATTACTAATGTTAGAATATTTTACCATAACTGCCGAGGCAGTTGAACGATTTGCTTCATTATGTAAATGAAGAAACCATGAAACATAAAAATCTACACATTCTCACTTTGCATCTTACGTCTTTACAGTTCCGCCATAAGCTCTTAACTACACACAGGGGCGTTGCTAAAGCGAAACGGAAGATATAAAAATATATTTTATATTCATGTTTCGTAACGTCCCGCGAGGAGTGTGAAAAAACAATGAAAAGACCCGGCCTATATGTCATGTTGGTGGGTTTTTTGCAGAACTCGTAAAATAAACCTCGGGTGCCTTACTAAAAATATTATTAAAAATACTGTGTACTGTTTTTTGACAAAACAAATGTTTTTGTTTTCGTCGCTGTTGCAGTTGGGAGTAAATGGAGGATTGAACTATATGCAGAAGGCGGGGAACCGGGTTTGGTGGCCCAATTTGGGGGAGGGCTGTGTTGATATGCAATAAGCCGGTTGAATGTGCATAGATACTCCGTTCCAGTGATTACATAGCTAAGAAATTCGAAAATCTAATGACTTACTTGTCCCACGTAAGAAAATAAATATATTATTTTCTCGTGCTGGTGGTGCAGTTTTCAAAGTATGTATGTGTACACATCCACAACGGCGCGGTAAATATACCTACAGTTATTTTGTTTGAAGACCGACGCACAAAACCACGATGTGTACACTACATTAGATATTTTATTCAGATGAAAAAATAAAACGTTCGTGCTAGTAAATCAGTCATTATAAAAAGCTGAAGTCTAGAATGTAAAAAACGACTGTTTAAATAAAAGACATAAAGAAACAAAGAATACAGATAATGACTTACGTTCTGTTTTGCTCTTTGGGCACCATCACCTGCACTTTCAAAGTGCATTTTCTAAGGACAATGTCGTGCCAAGTTCTGGGCGAAAAAAATAGAATTTATCGTACATCTAAATCGATACCACCTGAAGCTGAACGAAAAATGTTTGCGAGACAAAAATAATTATTTCATTAATTAATACAGTTTTCAACGGTACAAACTCGTAAGAAGCATGAAATGCAAAAATAACACTTATTATTATAATTCAGTAGGTACACTCAATATGATTTAAATGAAGACTGTATATAAATGAATCGCTTTTGAAATGATTAACGCTCAGCGGCGGCATTACTTTAAAACATTTTTGTCTCTTTCTAACATTCAAAATAAGAATGGGAAAAAAATCCAGCTGTTAAATTTAATCACTTATAAAACATTAGCAAAACATTTGCACCATATTACTTAATTTTAAATCACGCCAATCGCTTATATCACGTCGCATTTGCTATAGACGCGACTTTATCATGTACCGTCGGACCGATTCCACAGAAAGCTATTTTAATTCTCTCTGAATATCAAAGTGCTTCAAATTATATTATTAAGCGCGGATGTAGGCATGGATAACGACCCAGTCCAGACATTTCGCGTTAAATCTGTTCCGAATATTGAGACAGTAAGAGTTTTAATGCAAATGTTGAAATAAATGTGTTCATTTCTGTAGAATCATGTTTTAACGTGATGCGATACTTTGTATTTTATTATAGGAACATACGTTTCATGTTGCTACCGTAGTTGGAAGACGAGTTCATTAGAAGAATACTGTCTAGACATATTGTCAGGCTTCCTAGAAGTAAACGGTGGCTTCAAAGTAAACTTACATACTTGGTAATGGTTCTATGAACACAGCTGTCTTCATAAAATATTTGTTTGCCTCTTTGAATCAATATCCTTTGAAGTAACCCCACAATACAGCCACAGTAAATTCGATTGTCATTTTTTTCTGTACCATTTCATATAATCTGTTGTCTGTCAAAACCAACCAATTGCATGAGACAGTCATATTTGTATGTGTGGTAGTACATAGATAGGTGTATTGCGTAATAGAAAAAATATATCTCTCATATTATTCTACGTCTGTTTCTTTGTTTTATGTTTCTTTTAAAAAAACGTTGCCCCACACTAGGATTTCTCCTGTATCGTGGGTACAGTTTACAAACATACATGTCACATGCACACACAACCAGACCCGAAAGAATTATCTGTAGATCATACAAATATTTGTTTCGTGCGGAAATCGAACCCGCGATACCTAGCGTAGAAGGCTAATCACTTAGCCACTGCGCCAACCGTGCCGTCAATCTATATTTTTGTCCAACAGTGAAACAGTTTTTTTTTTTTATATATTGCGTTCCTGATTGGCTAATTTGTCCGATACGGCATGAGCGACTCCCGTGTGGTATCTTGTGCCAACACGACAGAAGAAGAACATTATTGTATGTGTAACATAATGTAGCATCACCCTTGTATTCCCCGAAGAGTTAGGCAGAGGTGCACAATTCCACACCCACACTTTGCCGATACCTTAATTAAGTCCAATATAGCAGAAGACGACCATTGCCAGAATTGTATAAATTAAAAAAGAAAGTGGTTTCATCAAAATGTTGGCAGTTTTGATGGAAATGGTACATTCACATTACAATGCGTCTCTATCCCTTTTAGTAAGCAGAAAAACCTTCGTCGCTACAGATCAAAAACCCTACCAAAATGGTGGCAGTCCAAAAGAAATTGTACCTATAGAAATCACATCAATATCGGTATTACAAAATGATTTATTTCGGCCCCATAAATTCCGGAATGCCGCCATTTCAACAGACGGTCATAACTAAAAAGGATTCTATGAGATTTGGTATTTCAGATGATCCAAAATTTTCAAACATCGGAATGTAATTACAGAATGTGAGTGCTGTATGGAAGAAGGTTAAATTGGGTGCTATTGGAAATTATTACATCGATTTCTGCAAACGGATTATGGCGTCATAATTTTTCATATATCTAGGTACTGTCATCAGACTTTTCAAGGTTCCTTTCTTCGTTTTAATATTAGTGCAAATTTTGAATCAAATATAAAACAGAAGGGGCAGGATGATTGGGCATTTAATAAGTCATGATAAATTAATAACAAACATAATAGAAGGAAAACTGGAAGCAAAACGAAAGAGAGGAAGGCCAAGAATGAAGTATATACATAGACCAGCTGAAGGAGAAGGCAAATGCAGTGACATGTATAGAAGTGAAGGAGCTAGTTTTGGACAGAACAAAATGGAAAATGCTACACCGACAAGTGCCTAGCACTTAAATTGAAGAGAGAGAGGTTTTTAAACTTATTCAAATAAATTACTTAATTTTATGTACAGTCTGAAAATATGATGACTCTAACTTATACGGTCAACTTGTGTATGTTTAACATAACGTGAAGGGTTACATAGAGGTGTACTATTACATTTTACACCCACAATTCTTCGATGCCGTTATTAAGCCGCGTTGAATAAAGACGAGCCTATTGCCACGAATTGGTCACAGTTAGAAATTCTGGCTTCTACTGAGAATTTCAGAAAATCTCTATAACTTTGCATGAACTGGGAATCTAACCCAGGTCTCCATACTCGACAGTGGCGCATGCAATAACTAGACCAAAGAGGCAGTTAATTGCACTACCTGTGTGTATTTTTGATATAATCCCTATATTATTCTATGACAAAATAACACTGGCAAAAAAGCATGGTTACAATTTTTTTTTTAAGAAATCTTCGCCGCCAGTCGTCCTTTGCGATAATGCGTTAACGACCGTTTCTGCTTTCCTCAGATTGAGATGAGTAGATTGAGTTTCATTCCGATCTCTTTTCCATAAAACTAATTTACTTTTTGAACTATATACATAGAGTCTAGACTTTTTCAAAGTGCGTGGAAAATTCCGGTTGATATAAAAAAATCTTTAACTTTCAAATAATATTGTTATCACATAACAAATTCATATATGGAGATACATTTATCATCTTAAGCCATATGTAGCTTCTTGTCGGATGTTTGTTGCAGAGGCTGTTACTATTAATTTATGTTATTGGGTGACGCATCTGCGCTTATGCCTCATATGACCCACATACACAATGTTGAAATAACGCCTGAATTTTTTAAACAATATACAAATCATCATCCTCATAGCCTTTCCCCTAAAATTTTGATGATACTCTAAGATTAGATCGGTCCTGAAACTTGTTGGGCTGCTGACATCCGTAACATATACCATAGGTATTCGTTTAATGTCCGGAATCAGCTGTTTGATGTGTTTTCGGAGGGATGGAGGGGGTCTCGATGTATAGAGAACGCGGTGGCTCTAAACGAAATAGAGATACTTACATGAATTTCCAAAAACAGAACAACAGCATCCAAAAATCTATTCAAACCAACGACCATTTCTCTAAATCCTTGAAGCCCGAAATAACTTATCGATGAAAGAATTCTGGGAAAGAATAAAAGTAACCTTATCCAAATGGGGACCCAAGAAATATGAGCGAACGAGAATTCAACGGAATTTTATGTGAAGTTCCGTTGCAATTCGGATTTTCAGACAAATCATTCGGTTAGTCACCCGGACCGGTCGCGTTTTGATATAAACGACCAATAAAGTATCCAAATATTATCTTACTTATCTGGCAGTAAAGAGAACGATAGTGAATATAATTTGGTGGAGTAAAAACTTGTTCCATTTAAGTACAAAGTTTGCAAGAATTGCGATTGAATCAGACAATTGCAGAACTTGATGCTGAGAAATTTCTTATTTTTCATAACTTGATTTTGTTTGGATTAAAAACAAAAAACTAACTAACTAAAGTAGTATCAAGCCTGTATTTCCCTAAGGATTGCGCAGAAATGTACAGACTCTTGTAAAGAAAACGTAACGTTAACAAATTTAATGTAAAACGTTCGCTTAACAGAAAGAAATGTAAACAAAAAGAAACATTTTTCAATAATATACATTGATGAAGTCCACGTTACCAAATATATATATAAAAAGATGAGGAAACCACTGGATATGGTTGTAAGCCACAAACATAAATTTATAGAGACAAATCATTTATACACTTTATAACTGTTCCTAAAACCCATACAAATATCCCATAAGCTAGCAACAACCCCATGCCTTGTACACAGTGAACTGAAATTTATTACAATGAATAATGCAAGCTCAAACCGTCTTCGAAAGCCGGCCGGCGGCCATCTTTCTATTCCTTATTATTTTAGGAGATTTCTGGAACGAGAAATCGGGACCGGGTCTTATACGGCATTTTCCGCTGACTCCAACCGAAGTGACGCGACTTATATGCGAAGGGATATTTCAGTTATGGTTGTGTTCGAAACAACCGGTTATAGATAGCCGCTTGAGGAACATTCTGGAAAAGCAATGGCGTTTGATAGATCAAGGGAACCCTTGGGATTAATAGAGACATGAGGAAGTTTGATACAGCAGATATTTTCTGATAAAACGCTACAAAATGAGGCAGTTTTGGCTTATCGTTGCACTTGTTTTTTTTTATGGGAGGGCAGATTTTTTGTGTGCTATCTAAATCTATTAAATTAAAATCGCTTGGAACTGTGAGCAACGTTAACGTTCAGACTATGGCGTTGGGTAACATTTTCGTCTGCGCAAGCCGAAGTCAGACAGCTCCAAGATATGAACATACATACATATGTCTGATTAAATGCGGTATTGAGAATGTTGAGCGCATGTTTTAATCTGATTATGAAACGGTGTTCCAATTGATGAGAAACAAGCGAACATCGAAACATTCATCAACAGCAAACGGCTCCACTATAACATTTATTGGAACATTTAAAAAAAATGTGATAATGGAGTTAGTCATTGGTTCAGAGATCGCGAGTGCGACTGCTGAACGTGAGGTCCTGGGTTTCGGACGGATCCGGGGATCAAACCTAAAATCCTGGATTTTTATGTTAGAAAATTCTCAATAGCGTCCCGGAGTTTCTACCTCACCTTTTGGAGACTAGGCGTAATGCTATGTTGTTAATGGAACTGGAAAGTCGAAACTAAATTAGTTTTATTGCTTGGAGTCTCGATCATCTCTACCGCAGTTTCCGTTATAGTCAGCACCTCAAAGTCATAAGGTATTTCAAGTCCTATAATGTCTTCCGATGTTAATTACCAACTCTACGACTCCAACAATTAAATTGTTATTGCAGCAGCTAATTGCACAATAAACACAGCCGAAACGTTATTACAAGATTGGTTTACGACTGTTGCTGTTACACCAACCAGTCATAATTAACAGTGATTCGGAACATAATTGTTTCCTTTATAGTTTGGAGCCGTAATCTGGAAATGATTAAGTTCTGTTATTTGGCTGTTCATCATCTTTAGTAGAGAGAGCTACAATGCTTGTAATATTATTTATTGTAATGTTATCAACACCAATTTCTTTATTTAATATGTAGCTGTTATCGTCACATAATAATGTAATGATGTCCTCCTGACCGGTTTCGGTCACGGCGGCCAACCTCACCGGAGATTAGCCAACTATACCACTTATAGAGCACAAGTGTGTGCGCAAACACAGGTGCTCTCTCTATTCCTTCACTCTCATAGTCCGATGGGACGGCAATCCGACACGACCGAAGAGAGATCAGGCGCAGGACCAACGGCTTTACGTGTTTTCCGAGGCACGGTGTGTATTCACATACACGAAGACCCAGACCCGAAACAAATATCTGTAGATCATACAAATATTTGTTCCGTGCGGGAATCGAACCTGCGACACGTAGCTCAGCAGTCGATCTCTCAACCACTGCGCCAACCGTATCGTCACATAGGGCAAAGACCGCCCTGCCAAAGTCTTACACTATACTACTAAATAAAAGACTCCCAAATTACTCGTTATTACTGTACATACTAGGTAATGGTGAAGCCAACTGCCCATTAAAGATTCTGAGGTATTTCTGGAGATAAAATATTTATGAATTGTAATAAGAACATTGATGTATCAGCGTTAATTGACGATCGATTAGTATTATAAATGAAAATATTTAATCATTAGTAACATCATAGATAAGTATTAATATTTGCCTTTCTTTCTTTACAGGGTGAGCAGACGCCAAGGCAACACTGAACCATAAAAGGTACTAAATATACACAAATACATTATAATCTATATCTAATACTTCATTATTAAAAATCGACCAATTTTCACCAGTCGTCTCCGCCACTTCTAAACTTAGCCTATCTTCGCAAAGCCATGAAGGCTAAATTCTTAAAAAACTTTTCTCATTCCTTTCATCTTTCAGCACAGTTCTAACACCATGATCTTCCATTAATGGACGCTCAACGATCCTTGAACAATGTTCTAAAGCTTTAATGGCTCGAGAAATAAGTTCACGTGTAATTGCTTCACCAATTTTTGGCCTAACAATTTTGAGCTTCATGCCCCCGCGGAGAGAGCATTGGCTATCTAAAATTGTATCTTAGATGATTTATTTTTCAGTTTTTTCGCGATGCGACAAATTCTTCGGTTAAACGATTATTTATAAGCTTTGATAAATTGGAGATCTGAGTTGAAGAAAAAGTAACCAATTTTTCAAACAAAATAAATTCTGTTTCTTTTAATGCTACAGCTAAATAAATAAATCCTGCATAACAGGTAGAAGGAAAATAAAAATAAATGAGTTCACAAAACCCTAGAGAGCAGTTGGAGTTGTTTCACATATTGACAGAATATGCTACTTTGCGAGGGCTGGACCAAATGAAATCAAACTTGTGCAATGACCCGAAAAGGCCATACGTATCACCTGTTACGTCACCCATGACTTTTGGGTAACACGGCACCGAATACCGAGAATACGGTAGATGACTACTAATCATCCGAGTTACTTTTTATGAACTGTCAAAAACGACATTTTGTTCTAAAAATGTTTGGAATACAAAGGCGCGACGTCATAGTTTTTCATTGCCATTGATATACTAATAATTTGATTTTGATAAATAAAAGATTGAAAACGCCAAAGATATTAAGTTTTACTGAGTTTTTAGAAGAACAACTATTTACCAAACAAGATTATTATTAAGTTTTACTGAATTTTAAGAAGAAAAACTATTTACCAAACAAGATTTTAGAATGTATTTTTGATGCAGTCATCTAGCCTATTGGGTACAGTACAAAATAACTTTAGACGTAATATTTAAGTAAAACTGAATCAAGTATGAAACTATTTTTGATAAAATCACATTTAAAAAATTTGTAAAGACTATAAGTAATTTACTGATTAGTTACTATGTTTCTGTTTTTTTTTTATTTTTATTATTGGATTGTAGGCTATATAATTTTCAAATTATATATAGTATAATATAGTAAAATGATTTATGTAGTTGGTAAAGCGCAGAATTTGAGTCGTTATCTTAAATAAACTTAGTAATTAAGGACAAATTAAGATGACGACTTTAAGATAGATTACAACATAATCATAAATTAACGTATAACTCGTATCTACTCTTACAGCACTTAGTTAAAAGTAATTTATCACCTGCCTAGCCTTTTATTAGTCTTTTAAACTAAGCCTAAATTCAATTTTAATTACTGCCATCTGACCTCTGTCACCCAATTGCTGGGAGACACTGATACTCGAAGGTTAGATAGCTTGTCAGACTTTTCTAAGCTGCTGACATCCGTAACGACTGTCATAGATAGTCATGTGACGATCGGGATAAACTGCTTAACGTGCTTTCCGAGGCACTGAGCAGTCTAGATGAGTGAAAAAGAGCTTTACATGCAAGGACTTTAAATAAAACAACGTTTACCCACACATACGGACCGGAAACAACTATATATCATCTGATCTAAAGACCATACAAATATTTGTTCCGTGCGGAAATCGAATCCGCGATAGGAATTGGAGAAATCTTATCGTTTTGCCATTACGCCAACCGTGTCTTCAGCCGACTGACAGCAGCTAGCACTACTTAACCTCGCAGATCAATCAATCTACGCGGTAGCTATGTGACTAATAGAAGCAATCCCTTCTTAATTAAAGCAATTAAAAATATAAAAAGATCGAGCTCTCTATCACGGGTATCATAATAGGTAGGAATAATAATTTTAATAACTGCAACCATATCCCCTTAAGATCCCGAAAATCACTTACAAAGGCTTAACATGAAATTTTAATTAAAATTCAATCTCGAACCACGAGAATCACGGCGATAATTACAAAAACTGGTTTCACGACAGACACCGGATTGTTGGGTAATTTATTGGGTATCAGCAGTTTCAGTAGCTGGATAATATTTCAGATACATGAATAATATCCCTGAGGGAAATTGCTGTTGCATTTATAAAGAACTTCGGTTTATTTCATATTCTGGTCATTTGTTTTACATGCGCAATGGCGTGGAAATCAAAGGAATATGATGAAGTTTATTGCGATATTGCTATTTTTAACGAGTTTAAATTTTACTCGTTTATGTCGATTTTAGATTTATGAAACGTAATCTTGTTTACTTCACTAACGATATACAGGATGATTTTAAAAATAGATCTCGTAGCATTGTGTTTATAGTTCTTCATTCTAATAATACATATATTACTTTTAGCTATAGTACCTATAGCTAAAAGTCCAAGTAAAAGCAGATAGATCCAATTTCGATTACATCCTAAACTTTCCACATACTTGAACTCTCAAAGACAAAAATGATCAGAACAACAAATAATAAATTAAAATAACACGTTTAAATCCATACGAAAATACTGTCAAGAGTCTTAACTAAGGACTTCCCATAGGAACTTTGTCAAATACTCTATATATTAATTCCAAACAAGAAAATCTTGATACTGGTATACTTAACTCGACATTTTCTTCAAGCAACAACTCCTAATTCGAGTCATAATTAACATGTTCAAACAAGTGTGAACGTTACCGTTTCTCTCATTTAGACGAAGCTAAAAAACAAACACAGGAAATATTTGAAAGGAACACAACCTCTCCAAATATACATATATACATGTATATAAATATTCGTGTATTTACTTTGTGTAATGCAAAGGGGAAACTCGAGTAAAACTGTTTTGTTTAGGGCATTTACTTTGCGCATTATGGCGTTAGACAGCCCTATGTTTTCACATCAACGAAAATCTTATTTCATATATTTTAGGGAGATGGGGACTTGATTTTATTAGGGTCTCCAAATATTGCGTTCAGTTTTTGGACTTGACATTTTCTTGGCGTGGAGCTCAACATCACTTGCAAGCGCCAAAATCAATTTTACGTTTGCGAATGAGATATTTACGATAGTGACTGAAGAATTGAAATACATTTTTGAAGTCTTTAAGCTAGTTAATTCATATTGGATCAAAACTTTATCGTGTAAGAGATTACACTTTTTTCTTACGATATAATTTACACTTATCGTGTTACGGAATATTATGTAAAATGCTTCAAAAATTTCAAATTGTTTTTCAAGCACCAAGAATTTACACATTTATGTCTTACTTATACTGAATCCGTGACATCCTTTGTTTTGAAAAACCAGTTGTTGTTCATAAACGATGTATAAAGTAATATCAAACTTATACGTAAAAAAATGTGAGGTTAAAGCAAAATTCTATGTCTCTGGCTTAATATGTCGTTATTTATGACATTACTGTATCGTGTATTACACGGTTAGTTCAGTATCTACATTTATTAGAATATCATAGCATGACGCCTGTATTCCCCGAAGGGTAAGACACAGGTGTACTATTGTATACCCGCATTTCGCCGATGCTCCAGATGTTCCAAGTTGTTCGATGTTCCAGACTCCGTGCTGCTACTGAGAATTTCCATACAGAAAGAACCAATAACACTTTGCTCGACCCGAAAATCGAAGCCCGATATCGATCGACCACTAGTCCAATGAGGCAGTCAAGTCGGTTAAAATATCAATACTAAATAATTCGTCTGAACACTTGTAAATGTCCTTTTCATCCTTGTTCCTCCTGTATTGTCGGTACAGTTTACAGAAGCACCCAGACCGTCAGGTCTGAGTGAGCATAGTCGGACTAAATATTTCGGAACAGTAATCCCAAGATATTATATTCTTGCAATTGGAACTTCGAACGAAGGTTGAGATTTGGGAATTGGCATTAGGACCTGGAGGTTTAAGACTTTGGGAACTAAGTAACAAAGTTAGCTGTTGAGCTAAGTAACCAAGTTGAGCCATTTCGTAATGGTCTGCAGCTGAAACTTGTAATGAATTTAACGAACGTGTATGAAATAAGTATTTGTTTTGTTGATGCATTCTCCCAATTCATCATTAATAGTTGCTTCTTGTCGATTTAAATTTGTGTATCCTTTATTATATATTCTATTTAGCTTATTTTAAGACTTCATTTTCTTCGTTATCCTTTCAGTTTTCTCCGCGTCGTGGTTTATGTGGTCGTCTATAATTTAATATCTTCCATGCTTTTATTATGACTTTACAAGCACCATTCATTTTTTTTATTTGCTTTGCCTCGCTTATTTCATATACATATAATTGTTTTGTGAGACGCACATAACACTTTTTATATGCATACTTGGTAAAGTACAACGGGTCAGTTCATCAAATAATTTCTTAATACTTGAAAATATGACATTGTACATTTTCTCATTTCTGCCAGATTTAAAGCTGGAAAATAAATTGCAGGACACAAACTAAAGCCTAAGGAAAATGTTTAAGCAAATTCTGCAAGCGACGTCTAAGTCGCATTGCTAGCAATTTATAACAATTCGCGGCAAGACCTCAACCTGTCAAGAGTTAATGTTGATGAATTGAACAGTGCTGTGCCAGTGGATCCTGGAATTAGTCTTGATATAGAAATACGAGATCCGAAGCCGAATTATTCCTCTTAATATCGATGAAAATGTTCGTAAAATTGATTGTTTAAACTTTTTATGAATTTGTTACAAACGAAGACAAATTTTTAAGGCAATCGAGGTTGAAATAGGAAAAACGTATTAGAAGATTTCTGTAGCCAAATATATATGTATATTTGATTTGATGTTACATATTTCAGTACAGCTTCAAAGTTGTATTACTCTGAATTGTAAATTGATCAGTGATTGTCAGGTGATGAAACAGTCATTTGTATTGTTTTAGGAAGTCGGCCTCCGCTTAATATTATTTCCATCTCCAAATGTTATGTATATAAAATTGTTATCATATCACATCCGACTGTCTTATCGAGAATTATTATATTCTGACGGTTATTAACGCTTGCCTCGATAATTGTGTTGACGTACTGCTTACTAAGTATTAACGTTCGTTTATTATATCCTGGAGAATCTTCTCCTTACATTGTTTCTTATTCAGTATGTACTTCCGCGTTGCTCTGTTCTTTCTTTAATTCCGTGGGTGCTTAAAGAGAAAGGATTTCTAAAGTCAAGTGAAGTAGTTAGCAGGATTTATTTGCGTTAATAGTGTTAAAGTCGCCAGTTTTATTTTTATTTCGTTCAACAATACGTTTTAATTGTTCCTCGAAGAACTACTTTGAAGCAAAATGTTGTTTAAGATGTTATAATTATTTTTGAACTAGTTCACGTCTGGATGTATGTCAATATTATATATTTTTAAATTTTGGTATGATTTTGTAATTTCATTTGTTTTATTTTAAAGTTCAACAATATTTCACTGCTATCATTATTCAGTATATGTTTGAGAGATCGACTGCTGAGCTACGTGTCGCGATTTCGATTCCCGCATGGAAGAAATATTTGTATGATCTACAGATAGTTGTTTCGGGTCTGGGTTTTTGTGTATGTGAATACACACCGTGTCTCGGAAAGCACGTAAAGCCGTTAGTCCTGCGCCTGATCTCTCTCCGGTCGTGTTTGATTGCCGTCCCATCGGACTATGAGTGTGAAAGAATAGAGAGAGCACCTGTGTTTGCGCACACACTTGTGCTCTATAATATCTCCTGCTAATCTCCGGTGAGATTGGCCGCCATGACCGAAATCGGTCAGGAGGACATTATTATATTTTATACTCAAGTCCATTTTTGTCGGTGTAGTTTCGGTCCTATTTATAGACCTAAATTAATATTCATTCATTTCATTTCTAAAATGGTTTCACATCATAGTCTCTAAATGTCATGGCCAGACGTTGTAGCCATAGCATTTAATGAATATTTTTTTTATTCAATACGTATCGTGGTTTTATTATTTATTTTGTCATCTAACAACCAAAATGTTTCCTTGCCAATAAATCTAACGGAAACATGTCTCCAAGGAACATATCAGGATGTTTCCTATATTATTCTTTCCATAGTCATGGTGTACTGGGTGTCTTTACGTACCATTGGCAAATCCAATTGACATGAGGAAGGGCTCTAGTAACCTCATTATGAGGTAAACTATTTACGTCGATCTGATTTGTCAAAGCCGAGGGTACATTTTGGCATGTTTGGGGCCTGGAAGAAATATTTCGCTGCCTGTTATGGTTGAAAAAATATGTATTTGGGTATTATTTTCCTGTTAGTTGTAGGAAAAATAAGTGAGTATATATATTTTCCGATTATAGAGAAGGTAGCAATATTTTTTGTAATAGTTTTGTCAGTAACATGAAGTCTTATTTGTAACGGTTGAAATCGCTACCACTAGACACTTTTATGTCTTCGTTTCCGCTATCTGCTATTTCATCTTGACCGTTGAATCTGATTCGAATAATTGATTAATCATCATCATTATTTTTGACCTTTGTTTACTTCATGCATTATTCGCCTCCCTTTTACACCATTCTCATTGCTCATCGTGAGCTCCTGGGTTCTACTCCTAAATTATTATTGGAATTTTCTGTTTGAAAATTCTCAGGAGCTGCTCGCAGTTGAAAACGGTACCAATAACTGTAAAAAATCAGCAATAGGCTCGTCCCCTATTTAACTCTATTATCCTGTCCTCGGCCTAACCCTTCGGGGAATACAGCGTGGTGCTATATTTACATATATTTATGTTTAAAAACCTGACACACATTCGCCCAACATTCTGCTTTTAGCGAATGCACGGCTATTTAAGCAAAGCATATCTCTCTCACCCACAAATATTTGGGGCACCAGCACACCCAATTGATATCGTAATACACGACGACCTTCAACATCGTGAGCATAGTTAACAATGACGGTGCATCGCTCAGATTAAATTGAATCCCGTGTCTGCGCCAGGGTATGGTACGTAAGATTGAATTACAAGCGGAAATACGGTAGGTATTTGGTAAACGAAGACAGTTGCCTGGTTACAGGAGACATATTGTGGGCAGTTTTTTTTTTTTTTTTAGTTTAGCAAACATTTTATTGTTTTATTTTTAAATTTTTATTAAAGCTTGACTTTCATTGTTGTTCTAAATCGTTTTAAATATGGTGGAATAATAAAATAGTCTATATTAATTTCTTAAATCGCAAATTAATAAAAAAAATACAAAGTGCTCTCTAGTACATGATATTATGAAGTAAAATAAAAGCAACAAGAAGCAAAACTGTAAATGGTTAGCTTAATAGCACGTGGCGTTCTGTACTTTCTGCCTATTCCCTATTCCCATGGGATTAAGGCGCGAGACATTATGTATGTGTAGAGGTTTCATGCAACAGGACAACGGTCTTTGTAATTAACGCTAGTGAGCGATTAAAAGAACAAGTTTTTGATGGGATGTCAATATGACATCATTCAGTGAGGGACCTTTATTGAAAAAATCGTATTTGGGATTTTCGTTGGGTTCGCTGGTGGCGAACAATACAGAGATTAATATTATAATTGCAGTTTCATTCCGTAAACAAAAATATGTATAATAGCAACAAAATTTTACTAAGTAAATTACTTACCTGTGATATAAATAAAGGTATTAAAAGAGGATAATAATCTTAGGATATAGTCGTAAAAACGCCCAGAAAACAGTTCCTAACATAATAACAGATAAGTATATAAACTAGAAAATCCAGCTCCAATCTATTTGCACCCCTATTAGGCCCACTAAACGAGTTCGGGTTAACTCCGTTCGATCTCCACCCTGTATAAAGTATGTATATCGACTGTGAACTGGCAACTGGTACTATCTCATTTTTGACAATATTACAGGATTAAGAAGAAACTATCGACCGCATTTTGCATACAACGCGGTCGATGTAAGTAACTGAATGGATTCGATGTTGTCGTCTAATTTTGATTGAAGTAAAATATGCTTTTTGCAGCGCTGTCGGGTGTGAAATAGTTTAGAATTGTAAGTAAAAACCAAGTAACATCATCATAAAATCGAGATAGGACATGTTGCCAGTTCACAGTCGATATGTCCTGTATAAATCCATAACATAAAAAAAACAAGCCACATTCAACTTTACAACGAAACTGATAAGAAATTCTTTAAGATATTGACACAGAACATAATACAAAAAAAAAAAAAAACATTTAAATCTAAGTTCTAACACAATGATTTTAAAGTCGGTATTTTATGTATAGATTTAACCGCTTTGCACAGCCTCGTTCTGACGCCTGCCTGTACATTTCATCGGTTCCCTTAAAATATTTAGAGCTGTTTTCCTTGACCCTTCTTTATACATAATGGAAGGTTAAATCCGTGTGTTTATTCCCTTTTATCTTGAGAACTGAACCGGGTTTTATGCTGAAGATTTTCGTTTACTTTGCATCTCTTATATTGGAATCAGATATTGTATGATGCAGATATTGAAAATACTAGTCCAAACCTGGACTTGGGTTAAAGTAAGTGCTATGATTTGGGTTTTTGACATACGGTACGGTTTGCGGAGTGACTTACGCTCAATAAAATATTATAGGTATATATACATAACATAGCGTCACACCTATTATCCTCGGTTAGGTAGAAGTCTACTATTGTACACCCACATTTCGTCGATGCTGTTTTTGAGTTCTATGTAATATGGGGCCAGCCTATTGCCATCTACACAGTTCCCGACTCCGAGTTGTTACTGAGAATTTACATATAGAAAAACCCTACTGGCTGAACTATTTTGTATTAATCTCGATATACACCCCTATTTTTTAATTACCGGAACAAATATTTGAGTTTTATTCAGTAGGTGAACATTGCCTATCAAAAAAATAGAAAGAAAAAAAGAAATATTTATTTGCACATAGAAATATTAATATAAAATATTAATAGAAATATTTCTTTCTTTCTAATATTAAAAAATGACATACATACATATATAAAGTCACGCCTTTTTCCCATGCGGGTAGGCAGAAACTACGGAAAGCCACATGCTACGATCCTTACATAACTCTTTTGCTTCATCTACGTTTATGCATATTAAAAAGAGTGGTTAATTTTTTTTCTTTAATTTTCATTATCTAGAATTTTTCAAGTCATGCTATTGCAAAAACTACGTCAAGCTTCACATTATTTTGGTTTTTGTATTACGTGAACCTGTTAAATAAATAAAGCATTCCATAAAAGACCATACAAATTTTCTGGTATATAAAATGTAAAAAATTCTACTATTTTGTATTGTAGAGGTTTCATGGAAAAGGGTACGGTCTTCGGTATGAACACTGGTGAGCGATAAAATAAAAACATGTCTTTGAAAAGACGTCAGTGTGTCATCATTCAGTGATGGATCTTGATTAATTTAATTGTATTTTGAATTTTCGTTGGGTTCTCTCGCTGCGAACAATACAGAGATTGATATTATATTTGAAGTTTTATTATAAAAGCTTCTCCAAGATCCCTACAATATTTACTTAAATAGAATTTTCGTTTAAAATAAACAGAGTCTGTCTTCTCCAGGTCTGACAGCTTGATTTTATTCTCCAAGATGTCATTATAGGGGTAATAATTAAATGATGTCATGGCCACAGAAGCTGCATAATTAATTGAGTACAAGCAAATCAAGTCAGTTATGTAGTTTGCATATATTGCATACAAAGGACTCTACTGTACTATGCACTTTCAATTATATTATATGACTAGCTGTGCCCGCGACTTCGTTCGCGTGGATATCGGAACTTAACAATGTATTTTTTAGTGCGAAATGCGATATAAAAAAAAAAATATAAGAGTTACGTGAAGTTAAGAAGACCAAATGTACTTAACCCTATTTTTTTCTAAAATAAAAGAATATTTCTAAAATAAAAGTAAGCCTAAGTTACTCCTTACTACATCAGCTACCTGCCAATAAAAGTCCCGTCAAAATCGGTCCAGCCATTTCAGAGATTAGCCTATACAGACAGACAGACAGACAAAAATTGTAAAAAATGTTATTTTGGTGTATGTAACGTATATATATTCATATGCATGTAGTAAAAAACGGTTATTTCAATATTAAAAACAGACACTCCAATTTTATTTATATGTATAGATAACACGGTTGGCGCAGTGGTTGAGCGATCGACAGCTGCGCTACGTGTTGCGAGTTCGATTCCCGCACGGACCAAATACCTATTTGTATGATCTACAGATAGTTGTTTCGGGTGTTGTAACGTTGCGTTCCGTCTATGGTCAATCTACTAAGTGATCATAGACGAAATAGTAAGTTTTGTACATCACTCAAAAGTTCACATCCCTAGTTTGACGTTTGGACTCCGCCTTTTTCTCCTGACCGCTGCTACCGAGTGACGGCTGCTCCGTAATTAATTCTGTTTAGAGGAAATATACCCTGATCTTGGGGTTCAAGTCAGCGCTTTCAGTCTACGGTTCAAGTCAGCGCTTTCAGTCTACGGTTCAAGTGAACGTTTCAGTCTACGGTTCTAATCTACGGTTCCCGTCCACGCTGCTAACATACGGTTCCAGTCTACGCTACTAATCAGCGCTGCCAATCTACGGGTTCAAGCCACGCCTTCCTACTGCGCTTCCAACCTACGGCTACGGCATCGGAACTACGGCTGGCTGATACCCAAGCGGACCCTGTAGTGGCTGCCAGCTACCGGCAGCCAGGGAAGAGTAGCGGAGCGTCGCCCTACGTGGTGGACCCTAAGGGACGGTACCTCTCTACCCTATTACTTCTACCCTGGAGCGAAAACCCAATACTAGTGCCTACGCCAACCCACGACCTAGCCGGAAGTTCTAAATAAACACTTCTATAAACTACCTGTGCTTAATTTACTACCACTACTAGTCTACCTCTCCCGCTAACGGTCCGCACACCTACCTGTGCGGCCCTAACCGTTACAGTGTGTGTTCGTATGAATATTTCCTAGTGAGGGGCAATAAAAAAAAAGAAACGAAAAAATTAAGAAATAACATTTTCTACTGCGCTGGATTTGATTGAGAGGATAAGAAAAAATTGAGAAAATAAAATACTACATGTATCACGAGTATAGATTCCTTGGGTCGAGGTGTACTATTTTACACCCACATTTAGACAGCTTTAAGATTTTTGTGGTAATAGACCACAAAATTCCTAAAGAAATCCTTTATTTTTTTTATATTTTTCTAAAAAATCCCATACTTTTTTAAATGTCAAAATCAAACTAATATATTACATACATTATTTTTATATATTTTTTAAATCCTCATTATTCTGAATATCATGAAATAATTACGACGCACCAATAACCGTTCTCGTTATTTGCGCATTCCATCTCCAAATATCGAGGATCATTGAGTGAAGAGCACTCCGAAGGGTTGTGGAGTGCTCATACGCACATACGTCATTAATTATCTCCTTCGTGTAATGAAGCTCGTATGCATGCTTTTATATTGGCAAATTAATTTTATGTGCATACCTATAGCTAATATTAAATATTAGAATTATTTATTGAGTTTGTTTCAGCGTTTCTTCTTAGGGATATTCGTAGGAAATGCCAACGCCATCTAGTATAAAAAAGACATGTAAATTTGATTGAAAAATCTTAATTCATTTCATTTCGAGGCCCAAGATTTTACATAGCATCACGCCTGTATTCCTCGATGGGTCAAACAGAGGTTTTGTACACAGATATATTGTTAATCTACATTTCGCTGTATTCGTTATTGGTCCGATGTAATAGGGGTGAGCTTATTGCCGTCTACCGGGCACATTTCCAAATTCCAGGCTACTAATTAATAAGATTTTTCCATCGGGAAAAGCCAATAACACTGCCCAACTCCAGATCGAACTCGGGGCTTAACACTCAGCAACTGCTCTTGCGATGGCGTCGATGAAATGTGGGTGTACAATAATTCACCTCTGCCTAACCCTTACGGGGACTACAGTACCCATATTCCAAATTTTCCTATTTCAACCATAACGTTACTCCAAAAATGAATGAAAACAGTTCAAAGAAGATCACTCAAAGGTTTAAGGGATTTTAAGGTAACAAAAAAGATGTGAAGGAACGAGGTATGGTGTTCCTCCATTGATAAGGGACGATCCTCCAAGCAAGGTGGTTAGACTGGCGGGCCGAAGCCCGACGGTTGATGTCAGACATTCATATATGTGTTAGAATCGACGTAAACTCACATAGTGCGATTCAGGATTATCTGTTGTCGCTTCACTACAATAGATGGTGCTTTACTTTTTGCCAAGTTGCGAGTAGATGGCGCTACAGTTGCTATGTTATGTGTTAAAATGGAATCGATTACTTAATATAACAATCTTTGAACTAAACAATATTGTTTACCATCATGTATTATTACCACGTAAAGTTATATATGAACAACAACTTTAATTTAATCTAAACTTAATTCTCTTAACTAAGTAAATATTGTTTTACTGTGAAGCAGTTCCATGATTAGATTGTGTATACTTATGAATTATTCATGGTAACACGATGGGTTAATAAATATCTAGACATGCTATATATTAATTATGTTCTACATAACATAACGTAGCATCACGCCTGTATTCCCCGAAGGGTTAGGCAGAAATGTACTATTGTACACACATATTTAGCTGAATGCCGTTACTTGGTTCCATGTTGTAAGGGCGAGCTATCTACCGGGCATAGTACGAGACTCCGTGCTGCTACTGAGTTTTCCAGCGGTAGGACAGTAATGGGATGGATTTATTTATTTAATTAACCCACCACTACTCACTAAAATAATATTTGAGATGATTAAAGTGAGCATTATCTAAATTGGAAATTTCCGTGGTGACAGTTTGCCTGAAAATCACATGTTTTGCCTTTTGCCGTTGACATGACAATGACCAATCATCTTCTATACCTATTACTCAGGTGGTCTGTCTGAATCTCAGAATGAGAAGGGTCAGGCCTTAGTCCACCACACTTGCACTGGCCTGGTGGGGCGAACTACACACACCACCGAGAGGTCTGTCTGAATACCTATAAATAACTTTCACACTATTCAAAATTCACACGGAAAAAGTCAGACACAGCAAGTATAAAACAAGACAATATTATAAAGAAAGAACTAGATTATCCGTATGCTAAGTCCTATAAAGCTAGAGAACTGCCTGACTATCTCAACCTACATCTAAATGTATTTCACTACATAACCCACTTCATCCAAACTGCTCTATAGTACAATTTCTATGGCGCTGTTCGACAATCCAGTGCATCGAGCTACATTATCATATCCCTAGCCAATAATATTGCATGACACACGATATACGTGATATGCAGGTTAAACCTTAATTATAATACTGATTGTTGTTGTGTCGTGTTGTCCTTGTGTTGTCCTGTGGTTTACGATCTAAGTATAGAAGATAGAGGGTTGAGATTTCAATTTACGTTTGGTTGATTGTTGGGTCACTGGGTTTTCAACTATTGTGGTTGAGCCTATACAAATTATAATAAACTATGTATAATAATACTGTTCTTGTGATTTTGCGCACATTGCCTTGCATTGTTCTAGCATAGTTTTCGCCGTTAAAGATTGTTGCCCAGTATAAAATGTTTATTTTAAAAGAGTATCCATGGAGTTTCTTGCTGGTCTGTTCTCCATAGGACCTATTTCCACTTTGGAACCGTGCATGACAATTAGGACGTTTTGAAAGAGCCAGCAAAAGCCTACTCGTAATAAAAATATTTAACTAACTTTAACACGATTTTTGACGTTTTGCTTTAAGCAAACAGTATTATCGTTATGATGACTTTTTTTTAAACTACCCCTCAAATCCCACCCTCGGAATTCTCCTGTGTCGTGGGTACAGAAATCACGCACGGCTGCTGACTACGAACACCTGTGCTCTACACCAAACCTCTTCCCACGTTAGATATCGGTCTTTGAGGGTTCGTAATGAGCCATTTTATTGTTCAAACAAAGAACGTATCGCTGAACAAAGCAGCTTATGCCTTTGGTCTTACCGCGAATCACGTTCGCCGTGAATCCAACGTACTGGTCGAACAGCGCTATCACGAGTCTCTTATCGAAGTCCCATTCTTCGGTATGCATTGGAGGTCATCCGCAGCAGGGGAGGGGATCACATTAATTCATAAAAAAGAAAGATCTTGGTTGGATAGTGCCTTTGTCACCGCGACAAATGATAAAAAACATGGGTAGGTATGAATTGCTATTCACTAGCTAATGCTTAGAACCCTGGAGCTATCACTAAATGTTCCTACGCACAGTGGCTCTGCACACCTATCGATGAACCGAAAAATAAAAGGAAAACTTCTTTAAGAACCTTTTTTTACGATACGTACGTAAATTTTAAAAAGATTCTCCTACAAGGCGTGTTACTGAAATTGCACTGAAACTTAAAGTTTTTAACGTCACAAATTCTTTACTGAGTCCATTGAAGAAAAATCTCTTAAACGCAAGCTGTTCATGTTAAACGTAGCGTTAACAACATGGCCCGACATGCCTCGTTTCCGGTACCACTAAAAGTATAAATGTTAAGTGCTGAAAATGTTCCTAAGCACTGGAGGCACAAATATTTATTCGCTAAAATTAGAAGGCTTTCTAACAACCTTGTTGATTAAATATAGTAGGTAGACACAAAGTCTTAGGAAAGTTATTCCCTTTGCCATTGATGATTCTCTGATAGGTCTCCTTGGGACCTGGTACCTAAGGTCGAGATTCAACGTCACACGAATATAAACGGAAAACCACACTGATGTGGAAATGCGCAGGACAATTGGCAAGGTGGGATGATGGAAGGTAGACCGTGGCACTAGTGGTAGGCAAGGATGGATATTGGCAGAATAATTTATTTGTCGGACGACATCGTGAACATCGCAAGAGTAAATGCATGAGGCAAGCTCAGGACCAACCAAAGTGATGAAAATAAGAGGAGGTAGACACTGGGTAGAGGGAGGCAGAATGGAAATAGAACTGTCATTTTCTTCAAGAATTTCAAGCGCTTATTGGTGTATTTTTATTTTTATTTTACTAGGTCATACAGAATGATTTTTAAAGCTTCGTAATACTAAGCTAAGCCCATAACAGAACATAGTATCACGCCTGTATTCCCCGAAGGGTTACGTAGAGGACTCACATTTCGCCGATACCGTTATTGAGTCCCATGTAAAAGGGGACGAGCCTATTAGCAGGCACAGTTCCAGACTCCGTGCTGTTACTGAGAATTTCCATACCTACAGGGATTAAAGTCACTAATGTGACATCTAGTCATAGTAAAGATATGATTTACTATTGACTATTTTATAGAGATGTCATGTTACCGACTGTAATACCTAATGTTAAAGGTTAAGAACTAAAATCGCTATCATGAAAATTTACTTTTACTTTGAAATTAAATAGTAAAGAAACTCATAATGGCGGTGCTGCACAGAAAAGTTTTAGACAGAGAATGAACATTAAATAAACCTGTCTCCGACAAACCTCTACATCTAATAGACATTGAAACTATCATCTGGCCCAACTTATAAATACAGCAACTATAATGGATTGCAGCCGAAACCAAAACACATTAATATGTGTCACTCCAAATCTTACCTTAAACATGTGTAGGAGTCTCCTGAAGGACGAAAGACCCTCGACAACCCTCAAGAAACCCTTTTAGTGTCGTCGCAATAAATCAAGCCTTAATGACAGTCACGTTTTTTCAGCCAAGAATACACTTACAATCAGAAAATGGCCGAACAAAGTGAACAAGCGTTTCTGAACGCACAAAATGTTTTCGACTGGTTTTCTACGTTAGAATAGTCAAATGCTTAGCAGGCTTTTTTGGAAGAAGGGCTCGGTTATTCGGATCACGTTTTGGCAAGAAATGAGATGATTATGTTAAGTTACAGGAATTTTACTTTTATTGTAATACTTTTTAGTTCGGTTTTTGTACATCGAACTTTTAGCGTCCCATACGTTATAGAGTTATTAGGGTACCTAAAAAATGTTCAGGTGTTTTGTGTTTATTAGTCAACGATTCTCAAGCCCCATAGCAAAATTGGTGACTGATCATGAAAAAATATAAAGGCCAACAAAATGTACGGGACTGACATTTACAAAACGTGTGACTTTTGGACAGCTTATGTCATTTTGGAGTCGTTATATTTGTCTGGCTATTTGAAAAAGTCATTTTGTTTGGATAATAGTAGATTTATGTATTTTGTCGTTTAATATAGTCTTAATGATAACAGGTGCACGATCTTTAACATAGGTTACACTGTCGAGAGTCCTTTGTTTTATATCTGATTCCAAAGAGAATCTTTTCAAAGAAACGGCTACTGTCAATTCATAGATAGATATTATATAGATATATAGATTCATAGATATACTATTTAAAGTGACGAAACACGAGATTGTCTGCCACACCCTGGGCAGTATGCTGCGATTTTTGGACAGCTACATTGCTGACTATCATTTTTTTCTCTATGCTATAAGCGATCCCCATGTGATGGCTCATGTTGCATCAACAGAAGAAGAATCTACTAATAATTAAACAAACCAAATGTTTGTCAAAAATGTTTTCATAGCCGCAAAAAGGATAATGTTGGATAAACAGATACAAGGCTGTTCGTGAATCCAAAAATATCTTATGCGTAGGTATGAATGATTCAAACTGTCCCCTTTGCAAGGTAAAATGAGCGTAAAACCTCAGTCACACCTAGTGGTTTTCATTCTTTCTGTAAATGCAATAGCCGCGGGCAAACTCGCGTGGTGTGACAAGATACTCGCTGTGACTAAACGGGATAACTCCTGAGGGTTTAGTACAAATATTCCTCGACCTCTATCGCAACCAAAATTGTAGGAAAATGTCGTGCGCACGCATTTGAGTGAACACAATACATACGTTTTTGGCTTCTAACTTCAAAGAGAGGAAGGGGAAGACCTAGCCCCCTCCCCCCCTCCCCGGGGGAGACCTTCGTTCAGCAGTGGACGTCTTTTGGCTGATGATGTTAGGATTTTTAATTGATATTTTTGTATGAAAGAAATATGTAAACATATACAATATAGCTTATCCGTATAATACATGAATAGGTACGGTTGCTAAGAAGTATTATTTTATTAATAATATTGACTGAATTTTGAATAATGTTCAGTACAAAAAAAAAGTTTACTATCTTCTTCTTAGTCGTTTCGATCCTGACAGAGCGATCGTGGTCGTCATGTCGTAGTATTGGAGGCGGCATGTAAAATGCGTTTCACGATGTCCCGCCATTTCTCCTTGTTTGTTTGTAACCCCTGGGATCTGGGTATCGAATCGATAACCTCAGGCTCATCAGCCACGCGATCACTAGACCAATCATCATCATCATCAGCCTGTATTAATCCACTGCTGCCCGATCCTCGGCTATTCTCTTCCAAGCGACTAGATCAATAAGGCAGTCAAATATTACAGTAAAAAATGACCTTAAAAACTAGATACTCCACTAAACAAAACAAAATCGCTACCACCATTTCCAAAAGGAACCTTGAAAAAACTTAAAAGCATTATTAATTCCAACGTTACTTGTTTATGAAACTCCAGGGTTCGCCATCTTGCATACATAATATCCAATAAGTGAGCTAAGTTTCTTCATCAAGTAACTAAAGGAGATATTAGAAATAATTACAAAAATAATCGTCTACTTAGCAGGCAAGGCGCGCCGGGGCAAGATCCAAGTAATATGCAATGTAGATTTCATTACAAGTTGTGCATGATTTTATGAAAATGCAACTTTAGTACGACTAAGTTGGTTTATTAAAGAAGTTTTAGTTTCAAAGGACTTTCTTTAGGTCTAAAGAGAAGGTTGTTTTGGGTTTTTCAAGACCTTGTTTGGACTTTGTAATTTTTTTTGTAAATTTTAAAGGCTTTGCAGATACAATCTTAATAGGTTATATATTATAATCTGGTTAACTTTATAGTCAAATCGTAATATTGACTTTTTGTGATTAACTTGTTTTTGTTGGTGTAGTCGTCTTGTCAGTCAAGATTTGGATGGGTTCTTTACTCATCGACACCTCTCCGTGCGGAAAATACGTAAGCCATAGCTCCCAGTTTCACCAGTTAAATTCCTGACTAGCCTCAGAGTATCGGTATCCTCCAGTAATTGAGTTGAGTTGGACGTCACATGACAGACGGTCATGTAAAATACTGATATTCAGTCGTAAC
This sequence comes from Shargacucullia verbasci, assembly GCA_947562105.1. Classification (NCBI taxonomy): domain Eukaryota; kingdom Metazoa; phylum Arthropoda; class Insecta; order Lepidoptera; family Noctuidae; genus Shargacucullia; species Shargacucullia verbasci. The sequence goes on along the minus strand of OX387297.1, from coordinate 1,476,610 downwards.
GTCGGACAATCGATCTCAACATCCTTCCCAGAGATTAGCCTGAAATTCTAATCTCTGATAATGAAGTAAATTAAAAAAGAGTTCCAGAATCGGAAACGGAAACATTGGTACTATAAAAGGTAGCAATATTGATTGCTTATAGTCCACGTAATATTATTTGTTAATTCAATTACAGTACTTAAAGTCACGATGGCTTTAAAATTAAATAAACACCATCAATGTACTCAGCCGTAAGTAAATTTTCCCAATAATATTTTTAAGAGTAAAACGAATTCCCAATTCCCCTGAAAAAGCCTTTAGTGGCACCAAAGGTAAAATAAAATTGAGGAAATTTTATCATTAAATAACACAAAAATATTTTGACACCTTTGAGAACTTTAGTAATGATAATAGTATAGATATTAATGCGGCTTATTACTTTGAATATGCAAATACTTAAGCGTACGCTACGATTCCGAACCGAAGATAGAGAACAAGCTTTGAATTTTTTTATTGAACACGGTTAGGCAACTAACTCTATACGAATACATGGATGCTTTTTTTCAGTCAAAGAATAAGAAATAGCAATCGATGTGGCAATATTGTCAGTCTTCTGGGAACGCTACGAGTTGACAGTGATGTGGATTGTTAAAGTGTGACTACGACAAAATGTTTATTAAATTAAAATCCTTTTTAAATTTAAAAGGCAGTGCTCTATGAACATTAAATATGCGACAGTTTTTACAATAAACATGCTAAATAAACGATACGAATTGTGAACAAAGAGATTGAAACAGTATGCACATATTAGGTAAGCCTTTTTGCTTCAAAAATAAATATAAGTAACCAACTATAAGGCTCGCAATGAGAACCTATTATTTCTACGCATTATTCTTCAACAAATAACTTCTTCAATTCCGTATTTCATCTAAAGTAAATGTGCTTTCAGACCTGAATTACAATTGTAATCATTTATGACGACTTTCGGAGACATTGAAAAGTGTTTTTAATATTTGTGAAATTACTTTTGATGTTAACAAGGCTATGAAAATAGAAAATGAAAAAATAATCTTGGTTGAACAGCTTATAAAATTAGATATTTAAAAGTTACATTTAGTATAAACAGACATCTAAAAAGGTTTATAATAAATCCATCTCTTTTGGACCCTAATATTAAACTTATTGTACTAAACTAGCAATGTGGATACGCCTGTCAATGTGATTATGATCAATATTCGGGTTCAAATGTATCTAAAGATGTGAAATATTCAAACATGGATTTCAGCGACATCACACAGCAACACTGACGCTACTGATTCGACTGTTATAATTAAATCAAATCAACTACCACGCGCATTAATTGGATACGTAATAAACTCTGATTAAGGAACCATCCGCAACATGATTATTAAATTAGGACGACTTAAATTAGACCATTGAAAAATTGTGATTGAAACATATTATGTATATACTACATACATACTAGCTACTGCCCGCGGCTCCGCCCGCGTTTTTCCGGGATGAAATCTAGCCTATTTGCTATTCCAGACTATATATCTATCTCTGTGCCAAATTTCATCCAGATCCTTTTAGTAGTTTTTGCGTGAAAGAGTAACAAACATCCATCCATCCATCCATCCATCCTCACAAACTTTCACATTTATAATATTAGTAGGATAGGATAGTAGAAGCTACATAGTAGAAGTAGCATGTTTAATTATGAGTTTATTATCAAGGCAACATCAATAGTCTTGATAATGTAGATTATGAACAATCACTGCTAAAAGTTGAAATCTACTTAAATTAATTTTGCATGTCTCATTACCATTACTTGTTCCACAAATATATAATTATGATCATAATATTATAAACCCAAAGGATTTTATCACGAGAGGATTTATTTTTCCTTTCTGTACGACTTACCTGGTCGATCTTAATATTTACTTTTACATATTATCTAATATAGGCTTTTTCTTCCGTCATCTTGCTCATCCTTACTTTTTTAAAGTCGCCTTTATTAATAAAAAGTTTAAAACTTTTTATTAATTAAGGCGACTTTAAAAAACCTACCATTTTTAAATGTTTTTGTCCGTGTCTGTCTATAGGCATGCACCTAATGATTCTTCGTATTTTACATGATCAATATTTTGTTTTAATACAAGAGATTGCTTGTTATCCAGATCCCAGACATTTAAATTATTTTCTAATTTAGTGAAGAGTGTTGTTTAGCTTTCAGTTGCTTTCATATTTTATTTGGAAAAAATTGTTCATTAGTATGTAACTATTATTTTATTTAAGTCTTGTCTTAAGTTTTTTTTTAATTTATCTAAAAATTTTAATTTAGGCCCTAACTACCCAATACTGAGGGAAAACATCTAAAATTTTCAAGGATTTTTATTAAAAAAGAAAAGCCAAGAATACCACCACTTGTTTATTCCGAGGTTTAATAAATAACTGAGAGGAGCATGTTCACACATTCCTTGTAGAGAATGAACTAGCAAGTTCTTAGTTTACATTTCTACCTTCGTGTAGTAATGCGTCTGGATTAACTGACACCACTACTGTTTCAAGTGGTACCGAGGTATTTCGTATTTGAACTGTGTAGTTTGCTCACCTCGACAGAAAATGTGGGTAGCCATATTTTACACAGTGTTTAACCATTTTCTACATCCTAGTGTTTACCAACCGTTTATTTATCTTTGTATTATGTAACCAGCTGTATAATTATTACAATAGGAAGTATTTTTTATATCTATGAATGGGGATTTTATTGTTTTAAACGAATATAATTTCCGTCAGATTATTGGTAAAGAAATACTTATCCGAACATCAACACGATAGTCATAAAGAGAAAAAACTAATAATGACTTCATCCATAGTCCACAAGTCACAGATTTCGGCAATATTGTTGTTGGAACCAGTAAGACATAATACCAACTCACTGTCGGCAAAGCCATTATAAGTTAAATGACCTCTTCAAATGACCCAAGTGTCCAACACAATTCCATCTTGATTAGGAAGGAACCTTTCCTAAATAAAATTTTTCAACTTCTAACTTTACTTGACCTTTTTGGCACGAAATATAATTTTATTAACCTTTTGTTTCCTTTCATGAAGATTATTTTTGCTAAATCTGCTAGCTATATTAAAATGGGCTATATCCCGAAATAAGAATTTATTTAAAATAAATTTCGTACTTTCTTGTCCTGATTTTTATTCATCTAGGTCAATGAGATGGAAAATTGCTGACTACTATTGTGCCGACGAAGATTAATTAATTACTTTTGTTATTATTAGGGACTAATCGCCATACAAACAAAGGTTTTTTTTTTTCAAATACACAAACAATTTGATGATCATTCACAAAAGATTTACTTTTATTGTAGGTTCAAGCTTTTTATCAATAATATGTCATCTCAATACTAAATCGCTCCGCTTCTGTATTTGACAAGCTGTTTAGTAGATTTTTATTGATCTATTCCCTTGTGAGAATTTCGCATTTTGTTTATATATATGTAGTATTGGTATTTTATGCTCAATATCACTGGTGGAGTTCCCTAAGGCACTATTCTGTGCAGTGCACATGTTAGAATTTTTGCTGTACTTTTTAGTTTATTGCGATGTTTCACTTTATCGATAATTTCATTCGAATTGGTGACCGACGGAAAAATTTGAGCTAGAGAACTTTGAAAATACAGTCCAAAGCTTCGAAAAACAAAGTTTAAAAAAGTCTAGTTTATCCATCTAGTTTAAAAAAGATGTGTAAAAGTGATTGAAAAATCCTAATTGCAAAATAAATAATTTCATTTCATTTCATTTCATTAAAATCGAAAAAACATGTGGTTCACCTCAAAAAATCTCAATCTTCTTCTCAGTTTACACATTGTATTTCTTTACTTACAATTTGCAACGCCGTTGTACTGAAGAAAGAAATAATAAAGCTATTCCCTACTTTTAACTTTAAAATTGGAAAATTTAAAAGTGTACTAACAGCTACATTAATCCCGTTGCTCCCTAGGGGCAACATTATTTACACTGCAAATTTCTTTAGCAACGCTCCAAATTTCCCAGGATGGCGAACTATAATCTCTTGGCTGGTATCCAAGGAGGTGAGACTAAAAGTTAAACGAGCGGCCAGAGCCAAGCAATAGTAGTGGAACTTACTAAAGGCTTTCACCAGGTACCCACGACTGTATTTCCAATTTGAGGTTGTTTATGAATTGGCATGTTTTTACAGTTGAATTTAATGGTACAGAGTTGGACTGTGCTGCGTAATTATCGACAATAATACTAAGTATATTTTAGAATGATTGTGTATGTGATATATATTTTAGTAAACTATACTCACGATAAGGCATAAATCCAAGTATGGGGCAATGTTTAAAAAAAAATGACAATATCATTTTTTAATGTTGTTTTTAACATTTCTAAGCTAAGTTCTTTTACTTCTTTCATTTAAGAAACAGCAATTATAAATTTATCCAAGTCTTCAAGCAAATCGAGAGCATTCCAGCGGGAAATGACTCCATAATCCTTGCTTGTCCATCCGTGCCCATGTGGCTTGGTCGTTGAAAGGTCCCCTGTGTGGACACTATAAACATGTTAATGCGGTGTCCAATGTTTGTCCCGAGGGCCGCCAACTAATTCCAAACGGGGCTGTGCCTTGATTAACATATAATGTGTTCGTGTGGTGCAGACTCGCCGTGTAGGCGTTTTCGGTGTGCTTACGTTGGCCGTGTCAGCTGTTGTGAAAATTTAAATAAGAATGTTTGCGAAGACTGTACAGATGTTGTAGGGTTGCGTTTTTGAAGTGTTTTATGTCTTTATATTTTGTTACTTGGATGACATGTTTATAAATTTACGGTCGAGCTGTTCTTTTCGCTACACAGAAACACTGGTTAATATTATTAGTGTTATTATGACTAAGAAAATTAATAGTAGTAGGCACATAATATTTGTATAGATACTTTTATCTACTACTGAATTACTTTTCTAACTATACCTTTAGCAAAAAATAACATAAAAGCTAACTACTCTCTAGCTTCGTTGTTTTAGACAGCAGTATCAGTATTTGCCAAAATAAGAGCAGATACCTACGTTCAATACATTTTTATTATTTCTAGTCCAGAAACATATTAATGCTTATTTTTCTAGACTTCAGTTCCAAACAAGTAAATAGATGAAATCATTTTGACCGCAATCCAATTTCATATATCTATTTTTCCAGACAATGTATCACTCAAATGATATTGAATAGAGCCTAGTACGAAAACAACACAATCTTAGCTTTAGTAACGAGATCTTTGCCAAGTATCAATGGTCGTGTTTATTGGTATTGACAGAATCATTCCCTCAGACTATTTTGATATAAATATCTTATTTTTTGTCGGTTTTTTTTTGTATTGATCTGGATTTTATTTTACTCACCATTTAAAACAATTAACTGCTGAGCATGAGTTTCTGGGTTCGAATTCCGTGTCAGGTAAAATGTTATTGAGTTTTTAAAGTGACGGAGTCTGTAACTGTGCTCGGTAGATGGCAATAGGCTCATCCCGCATGCATGGGACTCAATAACGGTATCGGCGAAATGTGGGTGTACAATAGTACTTTACCTTACGCTTCGGGATATAAAAGGGTGATGTTCTGTTATTAAAATAATTCTTTCATGGAATTTTAGAAATTAATCCTCGTTTTAAATAAATCTGTAACGTTCATAGCTCTCTCTTTAGTTATTAGAGATTATAATTTAGTTGTATATGAAAGGTGATTAGCAATAATTTACTAATCCGCAATAAAAGATCGTAAGTACTTCTAACTATTATTTATTCTGTGGTACTGCGTTCCATGATCCACTTACCAAGTATCAGTGTGGTAATTACGGCAAGATCTCTTGAGGATGCTTCATTGTAACAGTCTCGTGTTCAGCACTAAGTACTCGCAAGTTGATTATATTTCAGTCTTAGACCATTTCCATTGAAGTTCCTTATTCACGTAAGTTCATTTCTCTCTATAGTTAGCTGTTTATTTTATTATTTACTAGCTTCCGCTCGCGGCTTCACCTACGTGGATTACGAACCCGTGCATTTTTTTGCGCGGAGCCCTAATTCTTTTTTCTAAAATAAAAGTATCTTAAGTTACTCCTTATAATATCAGCTATCTGCCAATGAAAGTTGCGTCAAAATCGGTCCAGCCATTTCAGAGATTACTCAGAACAAACAGACAGATATACACAAATTTTAAAATTGTTTTTTTGTTATAAATACCGTATCTATTTTCATGCGCATTTAGTAAAAAGCTGTTATTTTGACATTTCAAACAGACACTTCAATTTTATTCATTTGTATTTGTATAGATATTTAAGACAGTTCTTAGAAACAATTATTTCAACTTTAATGTGCCTGGGTTTGTTTATTCGATCTGAATTTATGTAATTATTTTACTTTCTAAGAACTTTTCAAACATCTTTAAAGATCATTGTCTAGACAATAGAAATTTATTTATTTTTATCTTAGTTTATATTGTAAGTACGTGCTTGAAATTTTAAAGAATACTCAAACAGTCAACATCGTTTCTAAAAAATTTAACTATTCAATACTCAATGCATAAAGAAAACCGAGTTTTAATTTTATCTGTCTGTAAGTGCCAGCGCCATTTAATAATCCCTGATAATTCCAGAAACTCGAAACACAGCGAGCGATAACCTGTCCTATCTCAACCACACCGATGTAGAACTTAAAAAACTCTTTAGCTAAGCTTATAACTTGCGCCATACATAAAAGGTAGGTGACAACGACCAGCCTTCAACATTTCAGGTGAACCTTTTGTTAAATTTCAAAGTCCTACTTTATTTGCTGTCGGTTATTTTAAGGGTGTTATGTGTAACACGAGTGGTGGCGAAACCCAAGGTTTTTTGGACCCTGTTTTGGAATATAGGTTACCATTTGTATTAAATTGCTTGGTTCAGCAAATTCTTATAATTAACTTTTTGATGGGGTTTTTATTGTGGGGGTTGCCATTTTATGATATAGATTAAGAGCTGCTTGAAGGGAAATGATAGTATTTCATTTTTTTTAAGACATGACAGTAGACCGTATTATATTTAGTATCAGTCTATGTATGTAACTTAAATTAAAGTCATCGTCATACGGCTTCGTTTGATTCTATGACCATTAACTTTAAAATGTTAGTCTTAAGTACAATATTATTATTATTATAAAATTCATTACTGGAACAAGGTCTCGAGTACCGCTCAATTACTACGCTCAACCTGTACATGAAAGGAATAATTTATCTTTGCTCTTTTATCTAAAACAAGAACAAGATAAGCAATTTCCAAATTGGTTTTTTACGGCCGTTCACAAAATCTATACGAAATTATATTAAATTGTCATCATAAAACTGTTATTTGAGTTATGCGAAGTTAATTTGACATAATACGTCTCAAAATAGATCAAGCACATTTAATTTATATAATCTTAATTCATGTAATTGTAGTTCTGTTCAATCTAAGGCCATTAATTTTTGGTTAAGGATAATAAATTGAAATTAAATGTATTTTATTTATTACAATATTAATGAATCTGGTAAATACATAAGATGTATTTGAATCCATGTTACTTGAAGTATTTGAAGGCAGATTATAGATAAATAAATATTAAGTTACAGAAGTTACAAGTTAAACAGATTTGTTTGTCGTGTGACAAACTAGTCGTAGACATTTTTGTATATTTTATTTATTTTGTTAATCAATTATAACGGTATTTCATCAATAACAGTAATTAATATATAAGGAAAAAGAAAAAAACATAACATCAAAATACACACACACTCCATAACTCACACACAGTCATACACAGTTTATTTCACCAAACTAAAAACATACTGACATATTATTTACTCCATCTATCCGTAAATACATCACAATGTGCATCACGGAGTAAAGTGTTGATTTCACTATGCATGCGATACTGTGGAGAGTAAATTGCCTTTCAGCCTATCTTACTAAAGGCATGGATACTCAATTTGCTTTGAAATCATGGATGGAATCATTAATTCACAACTAAATTAAAATTCAGTACCTTCTGCATTAGAAATTCCGTCCATTAAAATTTCAACAATGTCTCTATTTGAGATAAAACAGTTCTCTTAGAACTTAATGTTCGTTCCTAACACATTTATGGGCTATCAACATTTCTCTTGTTATCCGAGATAAATTCTATGTTTTTGTAATGAGATAGAGCCCTATTTTTTATGATAATAGCATCAAGGATTGTTTCTATCTAAATAATATATAAAAATCTGATAGAGTTAAGCAAACAACATTACGTACATTGACATCCCATTTATTGGAAATGTCATAATTATTTATTTATTTAAGGGAACAAAGAAATTCACACAAATTCACAAATTTTACATTAGGTATCAATGAAGGATCCTCCTTCAATTATAGGAGACCACAGAAAGCACAATTATTGTTTTATTTTTATCTTTGCCCCACACCGGGAATTATTCCTGTATCGTAGGTGCGTATGCGTTGGTTGCGTTGCGTGCATACGCAAACACAAATATTCACATTCACAAACACCCAAACCCGAAACAACTATGTGTAGGTCATACAAATATTTGTGCCGTGCGGGAATTGAACATGCGACACGTAGCGCAACAATACATGGCTGAACCACCCACGAATCTAACCCAGGACTTCACGCCTGCAATCATGAGACCAATGAAACAGTCACCCTCACATAAATTTCCCAAATGTTACAATAGTAACAGCGCCAGCCTTCAGCTATTCGTAGTAAGTGATACTACTAAAACAAATTGGCGCAAGTTACTTCAAGCCTACTCTCATCAATCAGCCAATCATTCTTCTAATTAATACTTCTATTCACTCATAATTGGAAACAGCAAAGTTAACAAATTAAACACTTACAACGTTACAGACAGAAGCAATCAAACGTTTAACTTTTGTAAAATTAATATTGATATAAGTGTTCGTGGAAATAACGTTTTGCTGAGAAAGTTCGATTTGCATACCTAACATTCAACTTTGTATTGGTTTCTCGATGAAGAATTTCAATATTCGCATGGTAACCGGAGAAGCTCGAGTAGATCTGCAAAGTGAATCAATTTTCGCCAGTAAAGCTGCACCAGTTGAGAGTTCATCGGAAACTAACAACATACACTTCTTTAAATACGAGGTAATTTGTTATATCTTCAATAAGGTTCACACAAATGGAGATACAATTTTATGAGAAAACTGTCAGTAACTAAGAATAAACTGTGGCGAATATTATACCTATCTTCTTTTGCTTTATCTTTTTAATAAAAATGTTGCCCCACACTAGGATCCTGAATAATTCCTGCATCGTGGCTGCGTTTACAAACACAAAGTTTCACATGTATAAACACCCAGCTCAGAATGTGCTGGAATTGAACCCGCGACAAGTAGCACAGCAGTCGATCGCTCAGTCCCTACGCCGCGGCGCAGGGATTGAGCGATCGAATGCTCACGGTCACGACTGACACGTGACATCACATGTTGAAAAAACTGCCAACGTCTAAACATATTAACTTAAATTTGGATTAATAAACTGAAATCCTACATTGACAGCTGGCTCGCCAAAGCAAAAATCTAAAATTGTGTACCTATGTACGTAAAAAGATTTTAACAACCAACCTCCTAAAATGAGTGCCAAACTAAAATGTTCTACTAATATCCTTTATTCAAACGATATAAAATAATTCAAACAAAAGGCTACATTATAAACCAGTGCTGCATGTCTTGAACTCGCCTCAAACATTGTTTCATTATATTCCAAGTGAAGTCTAAGTTAATGCTTATGTACCTTGATTTGCATAGCGCTCAACTTCATTTGGAGCACGTCTGTAGAATTTTATACGCCTCATTATTGATGAAGAATATTCTATTACAAGTTTCTGTACCGGTCTGAAGAACAAAGTTGCTTCAAATCGTATAAAAATGAAATTATGGCTACCCTAAACAGTATTTTTATTTGTACCCACACGATTTCTTAAAGGTTTAAGTAAAGCAAACTGCCTTTGCATTGAACTCACTCCTTTACAAAGAACATAAAACTATATAAAAACGAAAAAAGTCATGTTGATTTAGGATATGTACACAAAACTAAGAAAAGTTTTATATTAGACGACTTTAATCAGAAGAATAGTGGCTAGAACAATAAAATTACGGCACCAGACAAAATGGTAGAAACTGAAACATTCCAGACGGTAATTCTAGCGTCTGAGAGAGGACAAAGAGACTATACAGAGTATATATGTATAAGAAGATAACCATTCAAAATCTAATATACACAAGGATCAGTATCCTTACACGAATACAGAGTATAATATAGACCCAACCCTCTTATAATATGAGCAATCACCTAGTTTAGATTGTGTATCGTGTTTATACTCTGCACAATATTGGCCATGCAAATCAACCTACATAATTGCTTAAGCATATCTTCTCATAATATAACATCATGCCTGGTTTCGTCAAAGGGTAATGAAGATATTGACTGCAATAGATGACACGGTTGGCGCAGTGGCTAAGCTTAGGCTAAGATTAGGTTTCTGCGTTACGTGTTGCAGTTTGAATGCCGCATAGAATAAAATAATTGTTCCGGGTCTGGGTGTATATGTGTGAGATTTGTGTCTGAAAACTGTTCCATGATAATGGAGAAATTCAAGTGTGGACAACGATTATTAAAAATGTTTATGAAATAAATTCTCAGCGAGCCAATTGTTATCTACCGGGCACGGTTACAAATTTTGCTGTGCTACTTTTCTTAAACCCAATAACATAAACAAGACCCGGAGATGGAGCCAAGGATATCACGCTCAACAGCCGCAATTGCAACCACTAGTCACCACAGTCATTCCCGATAATCACCTTTGCTTATATTCAAATGCAGTGCTTGCAGATCAAAAATTCAAGTGAATAGTATAAAATGCAACGACATATAGTTACACCTGAAAACTTTATATTATTGAACACTAAAAACAAATTGTCATGATTTTGTCTTTCAACATTTCTTAGAATATTCACAAACAGCTGTGATTTTCTACTGAGTGTAAACAGTGATCTACAAACAGGTGCTTTGAAAAGGCAATGATAATACTATGTGGTAGCTAAGGCATTCCGTCTATTATAACATCGTAGTTAATTTTAGTAAATGTGCTGTAATGGTTTAATCTCAGAAGACAAGGGTTGTGTTCTGTGGTTTTAACGAACTGGATGACAACGTTACAATAACAGGACTAAATGGGTCGTATGGCTAAATTAAGTGTATTGCGTCATTCCCCTTCAACAGGGGTCGCGGTGTCTTTGACAATATCAAAAAGATTTATATACGAGACAACTCTATTGTCTATCAAAAGGTTTTATTAACGAATCATTACTTTTTGTAGACTGATAGAGTTTCGTATCTATATTTTACTTAGTCAACCTTACTAAAGTTACATGTAATATTTAGACAAGGTGATTGTTCCTTATAGTGGCTTCACATTTTGTGATCCGCAGTTGAATCGCTTCATACAAAACATTTTGGCTGATCTTACCCTTGTGGCCTACTATGGAGTACTTGGATGTAACAGCGTTGAGGCAATCTTTTCTAAGCGCGTACGATATTACAGGGATGTGGAGCGTTTGGTTTAATGGCTGTCGGAAGTTCGGGGAGTATGTTCATGGTGGGTCGTTTGCGGATTAAGCAAGAATAGGGCTCAATGGCCTAGATTTTAATGATGCTGTTACATTCTAAATTAAAGAAACAAATTTTAAATCAAGTTTATGAATTCTCGTAAAGGAAAAATATAATGTTTCACTAACTTTGCTTGAAATCCACACAAAGTGACAAGTTACTACGATCTTTTCTCACAACTCGTTTGTTTCTAATGGTGTGCAATAAAGAAAGTATTAATAAAATCTATTTTCTTCTATTCAAAGAAATAAGAATGATGTCTTTAATTTTAAACATTTAAAAACAAATTTAACAAATCTTTGTTAACATTTCTAATGTTAACAAAGATTTTGATTGTTATATATATAAAATGACATGAATGAATGACAGATTAAAAATAGCGTGATAAGAGATCTTTGCGGTCTGAGAGAAGATGTAGTGACAAGGATAGAGAAAAGTATGCTTCGTTGGTTTGGTCATGTAGAGAGGATGGATGAAAGGCGATTAGCGAAAAAGATTTCTGACGCGGTTGTTAGTGGAAACGCCAGGATGGACGCCCTAGAAGGACGTATACGGACCTTATTGGTGATGTCAATGTTGTTTGACAATTGTCAGGTGCGCAGCACCGTCAACCGGCGTTCATGTATGAAACGATGCATGAATGTAGATGAAGCAAAAGGGTTATGTAAGGATCGTAGCACGTGGCATTCCGTAGTTTCTGCCTACCCCCATGGGAAAAAGGCGTGACTTTATGTATGTATGTATGTCGGCGCGGACCATGATTCGTGACTGTTAGTCCATTACGTCATCGAAAAAAAGTAGAATAAAGTGCACGTGCGCGCCGCGTCAACTCATCGCTCGCAAACAACACGTGATGCATCCCCACTACTACTGCAACGGAAGGCATAAAGGCAGCCGTTTCCCCTCCCCGAGCTCAGACGTGAGCGAGTCGCCGTATGAGACGGAACGCTCCTGCGTAATATAACGCTCTGAGTTCTTATTTATCTTTATTAAAATATTTCGTTCTCATTATATTATTAAAAGTGATTCTGTTTTGGTTCAATAAATTAATTATATAAAAACTACAGTGACTATTTAATGATGGCACCACCTCCAAACCTCGGAAAGGATCTAACATCAGAAGATGGGACACCACGTGATGAGGGCCGCCAGAGTGATGTCATCCAGGTTATGGCAAACACATTTAAAGCTACAATGAATGACATGATGGCTCAATTATCTTACGATCATCGCACTACCTTGGCAGAAATGATGACTATTATGAAATCAGAAGAAAACAAGCGCGTACGTATTTCAGACGTTTACTTTCCAGCATATGATCCCGATACTGGAACCGATGTCCGGGACTGGGTTGATCTCATTACACGCACTCAAACTGAATACGGGCTTCGGGATCATGAAGTCCGACTTAAAGCAGCTAGTGTGTTAAAAGGACGCGCAAAGACATGGGCTGACAGTAGCCTTCTCAGAACAACAACTTGGACAGAGATGCGCGACGATATGCTGCAAACTTTTGAGCCAGAATCGAGATACTTTGCTGATGTTTTGCGCTATAGAAATTATACCCTAGATGATGCAGAAAATGTTCAAGATTATATCTCGAACGTTTGGAGAATGTTTAAAAGGATCGTCAAACCCAATCCAACGGAACAAGATGCTGTAGAATTCGTGATTGGAAGTATCGGTGATGAAAGAATTCGCACGGAACTTCTAAACAGTAAGTCAAATTCTGTTCCTGAATTGATTGCTATAGCGAAGACTTTTCGCAAACGAAGACATGCACCATCAAAAGATAGCGAGTATCCTAAACGACCTCGTTTGGACGCAAATCGAGATAGACCCAATCTTACCTGTTACGTTTGTGGCAAGACCGGACACTTTGCTCGATATTGCTCGGAGAACGCATTGCGACGTGGGACGTCTTTAGCAACGGTTTCATCAGCGTCTCCTTCGGTAAAAGATGCACCTAGGCAGACCATTAAGGAATGCTCTTACTGCAAGGGTACTCGGCACACTATCGAAACATGTTTCAAGAGGATTGCTGATGAACAGCGTAGTAAAAAAATCAACCTTTGCCAGGACAATGAAATTAAATCGTTCAACACGATAATAATACAAATTGGAAAAAACTCGTTGGAATGTATTTTTGACAGCGGAGCGGACTGTTCTTTAATTCAAGAATCTGTGGCATCACGCATTCCTGGACAAAGAAAGAACATAGCAAAATGTTTGAAAGGAATTGGTCCAGTTCCAGTTTATTCTCATACACAAATAAGAACCGACTGCAAAATAGACGAGATTTTAATTGAAATGGACTTTTGTGTGGTGCTGGATCATCAATTACCCGCAAAGGTTTTGATTGGTAAAGATCTTCTTATGATTCCTGGAATTACAGTGGAGTTATCAATGAAAGGCACTGTTGTTAGCCGCACAACGGAACAAGTCGTTGTTCTTCAACTTAAAGAAATAAATACAACTGAAGTCAACATTAACACAGATCTAAGTAGTGAAGACCACGATACCCTGATGCAAATACTGAACAAATACCAGCATGCCTTCGTTGAAGGTACTTGTTCTAACCGAGTGACTACAGGTGAGCTCAATATCAGACTGAAAAACCCTAACAAAGTTGTGGAACGGCGACCCTACAGGATGGCTCCAGTTGAAAGGGAAAAAGTAAAACAGATTACTCAAGATCTTTTGGACAACGGAATTATACGAGAGAGCAACTCCCCCTTTGCAAGCCCGATAATTCTAGTTAAAAAGAAAAATGGACAAGATCGCCTTTGCGTTGATTATCGTGAGTTAAATGCTAATACAGTTCGAGATCATTATCCTTTACCACTTATCTCAGATCAACTTGATCAGCTAGCTGAGGCAAAATACTTTTGTTGCCTTGACATGGCAGCTGGATTTCACCAAATTCCTGTAGCTGAGGACTCAATCGAGAAAACTGCTTTCATTACCCCTGATGGGCAGTATGAATATTTGTCTATGCCATTTGGATTGACTAACGCCCCATCAGTATACCAAAGATGCATTAACAAGGCACTGGGATCGTTAAGAGGAGATGCAGCTCTTGTTTACATGGATGACGTTCTCGTGCCTGGAAGATCAATTGCTGAGACTCTGGAAAAGCTGGATTTGGTACTAAATGCACTCAGCGACTCAGGTTTCGCGATAAACTTAAAAAAATGCTCATTCATGAAGAGGTCCATACAATACTTGGGATATGTCATAGCTGATGGACAAGTGAGACCTGATCCGGTAAAGGTAGATGCTTTAGCAAGATCCCCCGTCCCAGAAAATGTCAAGCAACTCAGACAGTTTAATGGATTAGCTGGATACTTCCGACGATTTGTGCCTAATTTCTCCTCAGAAATGGCACCACTGTATGAATTAACCAAAACAGGAACAAAATGGGAGTGGACTGATAGGCACGAAGCCGCAAGAATGAAAATAATCAACTATCTTACAAGTGCACCACTGCTCACTATCTTTCAAGAAGGTTTGCCAATCGAACTTCACACAGATGCAAGTGCATTAGGATTTGGAGGAGTCTTGATTCAAATTAAGGAAGGACGACAACATGTCATTGGATACTTTAGCCAGAGAACAACTAAAGCGGAAGCCAATTATCATTCATATGAGTTAGAAACGCTGGCTGTTGTAAGATCGGTAAAACATTTTCGACACTTTTTATACGGTAGAAAATACACAATCGTCACAGACTGCAATGCCCTGAAAGCATCAAGATATAAACAGGAACTGCTGCCACGTGTCCATCGTTGGTGGTCCTTTTTACAAAATTTTGATTTTGAGGTCGAATATCGCAAAGGAGAGAAACTGAAGCACGCAGACTTCTTTAGCAGAAATCCTGTGGTTCAGAATATCCTGAGTTTGACATCTGATAAAGGCTGGTTAATAATGGAACAACACCGAGACCCCGCTCTAAACAAGATAATTCAAACAATTAAACGAGGTGACTGCAAAGAAGAAGACTATTTGATCAAAGACGAAGTTCTATGCCAAAAAATCAAACTGGAAAGTGGAAACACCAAAATCCTGAAGATAGTACCGCAATCTTACCAATGGAGTATAATAAACCATTACCATGAAGCCTTAAAGCATTTCGGTTGGGAGAAAACTCTCCAAAAGCTCAAAGAACACTTCTGGTTCGAAAAAATGAGTTCGAAAGTTCGAAGCTTCATAGACAATTGTGTGGTGTGTAAAACAATGAAAGGAGCTTCGGGTGCGACACAAGCCGAATTGCATCCCATTGAAAAGATAGCTGAACCCTTTCACACACTTCACATTGACATAACTGGAAAACTTAGTGGGCCATCATCAGAAAAAGAGTACGTTTTCGTAGCGGTTGATGCATTCTCCAAATTTGTCATTTTAAAATATGCTACGAAGAAAAACCAAGAGTCCGCCTTGCAACACCTCAAAGAAGTAATATTTCTCTTCGGAGCTCCCAAAAGGATAATTGTTGATGGCGACGGTGCATTTGTGTCTCAATATGAAAACTTCTGTAAACAGTATGGCATTGAATTGCACCACACTGCAGCCTACACCAGCAGAGCGAATGGACAAGCAGAAAGAGTAATGCGTGTTATCAAAGATGGTCTCACAGTAATTAGCAACATTGAAAAAGACCACTGGGAATGTGCTCTAGGATCTCTACAACTCGCTATTAACTGCACAGTGTCAAAGGCAACTGGAAAAACGCCAATTGAACTTCTCACAGGACAAAAGGGATGCGTCCCTCCAGAACTAGTTTCAATCATCGACAAAGAAAATGAGAGAGTTGAACCTGAATCTTTACGGAAACTAGTTTATGAAAGGCTGGCCGAGCAGTCAAATAAATCTAAAGCAAGATTTGACAGCACTAAAGCTAAAGTGAGAAGATTTGAAAAAGGACAATACGTTTTAGTCAAAGAATCTGTTCGACTAGGAACCAAGTTAAGCCAAAAATTTGGAGGTCCTTATGAGATTAAGAAGGTATTGCCTTATGATCGTTATGAGGTTAAAAAAATAACAGGACGTGGGCGACCAAGAAAAGTAGCTCATGAGAATTTACGGGCTGCTCCAGACTTTGGAAAACAAAATGAAACTGCCGTGTCGGCGGAGGAGGCGTCCTCCGAAACGGAGAACACTTAAGCCGTATAATGTTTGGTGAGACAGATCTTGTACTATTTTTCATGTTTCGTTTGTTACCGCAAGGGAGTTTTCGTGAAGATTATAAAATCATGGAGACCAAATGTTTAAAAGTATAAAAAGGCGTCGAGGCCAAAATGAGAAAGCCAGCGTCGAGGTTTGATTGTTCAAATTTGAATGGCGTCGAGGCCAAACTGTGAATATCAGCGTTGAGGCTTGGTTGTTCATTTTGAATGGCGTCGAGGTCAAACTCTGAACACCAGCGTTGAGGCTTGGTTGTTAAATTTGAATGGCGTCGAGGCCAAACTGTGAGCACCAGCGTCAAGGCTTGGTTGTTCAATTTTAAAGGAGTTGAGATCAAATTGTGAGCACCAGTGTGGAGACTTAATTGTTTAAATATTAAACATGTTAAAGGTGTAAAGGTCATCCAGTGTCGTTGTACTTTTGATATTACAGAATTGACGCAGAGACGCGTCAAATGCAGTATGGCCGTGTCGGCGCGGACCATGATTCGTGACTGTTAGTCCATTACGTCATCGAAAAAAAGTAGAATAAAGTGCACGTGCGCGCCGCGTCAACTCATCGCTCGCAAACAACACGTGATGCATCCCCACTACTACTGCAACGGAAGGCATAAAGGCAGCCGTTTCCCCTCCCCGAGCTCAGACGTGAGCGAGTCGCCGTATGAGACGGAACGCTCCTGCGTAATATAACGCTCTGAGTTCTTATTTATCTTTATTAAAATATTTCGTTCTCATTATATTATTAAAAGTGATTCTGTTTTGGTTCAATAAATTAATTATATAAAAACTACAGTGACTATTTAATGATGGCACCACCTCCAAACCTCGGAAAGGATCTAACATGTATATATCAAAAAATCTCCAAATGTTACTCTTTATGATTAAGTTACTTTTTTTTAATATTCTTCTATCAACAGGGTTGAAAATGGTTACGGTGAAAACTTTTCCTAATTAGAGCGTGGTGCCATTGGGGCCTTGGGGTCAGAGAATTTTAGGATTAAATATTATAATTTAATCAAATTAGCTTAAACAGACTAAAATGTTTTGTTTTCACGCCTCATTAATAGTTTACCCTCCTTTTTCTCCTCTCCTCCTTCTTACTTTTAATTTATCATAATTTTTATTGTACCTATCTTTAGCAATTATTATTTGCGGAGATCATTCAATATTGAAATCTAGTATCCTCAAAAAATCTGATAATCAGTAAGCCTAATATTAGGCTAATTCGATTTTTGGTTACGATCGCATATTTCGACCAAATTTAAATGAAAATCTTAATATTGAAGTTCGTTATTAATTTAGGAAATTTGATATTAATGTTACAACACAAACAACTTTTAGAAACTCAGTTCAATTTATACATTACTTATGCTCCTACAAATACAACGAATAAGGGAGTGGTAAAAAAAAATAGTTCTTTTTTTCAATTCTGTCAAAATTGTCTTAAATATCAATACAAAAACGCCTGTAGCAGACATTACAACAACATTATACCCGTGTCTTTTTAATACCTTTACATAGTTCTTAAGGGCACTTTTTACTTCACTTTGTCGTTAACTGTCAAACTTTTCATATTATAGAGAACGTCCACTTAAACCCAAGTCCCGTTTAAGGGTGTAGATCTTATAGAAACTTTTTATTCGGCCGTCCTCAAAACAACTGGGACCCGAATCCTTTTCAATATTAAATGTGAATGGGCCTAAATTGCGAAAAGTGCCATTAATTAGCTTTGAATATAAAACAAAACTTCTTAGCTTCACGTTTTGGAAGTTTCGAGTGACCGTGCAAAATTGGGTCGTGTTATGACAGGTATTCTCCTCTTTTCATTTTTAGTGAAGGTAAATTTAAACAGTATGACTGGTTAAACGATAAATATATTCAAAAAATGCTTACATGTAACAAATAGTAAATTAAATAAGCAGAAAACACTCTGACACAACGTGTATATAATATTGTAATATAAGTGTGGAAAACCTCCTGCGCACGCGACTACACCGTGCAAGACCTTTGGTTAGACAAGGAGGTATTCTTAATTTTCCTTTCACACTTAAAACCTGGAATAGGACAAAAATCCTATGATATATGATATTATGTAGATAATAAACTAAATTGTAATTTTGTGACATGTATGAAACGAGATTTTAATACTAAATTGAATGTCTCTCGTTAACCCAGTTATCATCTATAGGTAGGTAAGTACTAATAGGAGTCCTGAATGAATGAATTTTATGTCCAACATAACGTGTTTCGATTGGCATTTCACGTATGTGGAATATATTATGTATGCGTCTATTCTCATAAAAATTGTTATCAGTGATAAAATTTTGGAAAAATTCATTTCGTATTCTTGAATCATTCAACTATAACAGCTTCGTTATAACTATCTATTTATTAAAAAAAAAAAACTGTATATTAACACATTATTCTTCGTTCATTTCAGGTAAGCCCCAGCACAAAAGTGTCAGGTAAATGTGGTTAACCTAAAAATATAGGTTTACTGAAATTTATGCCAGTAAACTACATACTGTGTGTTCTTTGGGAAAAGGAAAGTTTTTTTTTTCATAATTAAATTTTAAGTTTAATTATTTTATAGGTAATTAAAGCTATAATGTCAAAATGAAAATTTATAACAGTATCAAAATTAACTTAAGCTTTGTTTTTATCAGCGTATGAAGATAATAATATTCAGGCCATGAATTTATTTATTATTTAAATTTAATTATATTAAGATGAATTATAATTTCAAATTCACGTTTTATGTAGTGTAGCGTATAATACCATAATAGTCAATACATACTTTCTGAACATTTTCCTTATCACAAAGTCACACACGAAAGCAATAAAAGACTACCTGATGAATAAGCAAAAGGCCTACGAGCGAAAACTTTCACAATTTTTTCGGCCAATCATTCTATCTAATGCTTACTACAATGTCAACATGGGATCCCATCAATATTCGAACCAGTTCGGCCGATTCCATCCTTGCCTAGTGTTAAATTCGAAAATATTATGCGTACAGACCCTACGAGAGGCTTACACACTCCATTAGGGTTTGATTTATTGGTGCCCACTAAAAGGGTCCCTCAAGGAACTATCCTCAGACCCTTATTATATGTATCACTTACATTAGACGTATGGAAATTTTGTCCTGAAATATTATTTACTTTGATCGTGTTATATGATACGCGTTTTTCGGTTTAATATTTTATTTTAGATTTGGTATTTCTAATGACCTGATTGTATGTTAAAAACTATATTTATTGTTGTGTCGGATTTTATGGGTGCGGTGAAATGTTTTATGCTGGTCATAAATACTAGCACTTGACTTTATTGATTGTTTGTAAGTACTAGCATTGAGGCCGTAAAGTAATGGAAATATAGGCATTAGTAGAATATTATTGACCGTTGAAGACCGTTAGTAAGCTGGACTGACACTGGGATTTTAGATTTACGGTAAATTACATTACATTGTCAGTACCGTGCACACACAATATAATCATAAAATTTACATGCACAATGAGCGGTCATATTATATCTATGTATTTTTACATATTATACAATTATACCTACTTAGTCGTTATCTAATTCTTTGAATCTTAAGCATCACTTAAGTAACTTACTTAATTTGTTATATATCAAGGAACACTAGTTCGCACAATAAATTAACTTTTAGATATCAGTGAACACACTTTTATACCTTATTATTGGAGAAAATACTCCCTTTAAAACAATTTAGCTTCCAAGTGAAAAACAAAATATTCATAAAATTTTGCAGCAAAAGTAAAACTTTCAAATGACTTAACTTACAGACAAAGTGACGTGTAGCGAATGAGCAACTTAGTAAACTTTCGGTGCACAATTAATGTCTACTGCCGGATCTCTATCTCAATACTTAGTACTTTGTAACTAGACGTTTTGAAATGCACGCAACCGTGGGCAAAAGTTAAAATATCGTACTTTCTGCTGCTTGTGCAAAATTTTACAACTACAAGCTATAGAAAATATTATTATTAAAAGTGTAGAGTCTATGAATTTTGAAAATTAAGGCATTTTATATGCATAGATATTTACTGATCCTGATTTTTTAATTATCTTCATATTAAAAACAACGTTCAAATGAAAATAGTTGGTCTTACTAAATACATCATCGATAGAGCGAGAACAAGAACGTTACCAACAGCTTGTATTAAGCTTACGAATGACTAGTCCGTAGGAATACTAGTTACATTACTGCCCTATAAAATACATTCTACCATACTTTCTGGCGAGGATAATAATATCATCATCATTTGATGGGGCAACAAATCGTTGTAGTTTGGCAAATTGCTCTTTATCCAAGTTTTTTCAGTTCGCCAACTTTAGCAATGATGGTTTATTACCAGCTATTTACTTAAACGTTTTACTTCTTCTGATGTGGGAACTAAGATTGGTAGTCATTGGTTAGTCATGTCTGACGTATGATGGCACCGTATTGATCAATTTTCGTAACGCCTTTTAAGTAAAATGAAAATGTCCTATGTCATTTTTGATATATTTTCAATACTTGTGTCAAGAATGTAGTAAAGAAACTCTGTTTAAAATTGTTATTGTAATAATCTCCAAGTATTAATCTTGTACATCCAAATTAAAACCTACAGTAAGTAGGGGTCACATTAAAGTTCTAAAGTACGAGTACGTCGTTATAATGAATAAAATAATAAAATGATCAAAAAGATTATTTTGAAATAAAGATAATCTTTTTGATCATTTAGTTTTCTCATTCAAATTAAATAAATGACCAATAAAATATAAAACAGAAAGCGAATAATAGAACTTTAAAATTAATGATAGAATTTTCCTCGAAAACCTTTTTTTTAATAAATCCAGATTCGATTGTAGAAAAAACTTTATGCGTCCAACACAAAGAGGTACAATAAAAAGCTCCTCGAAAAAACATATTTAACGATGTTCTGATGGCTTCAAATTAGTCGGTTTTTCAGTTTTTGCCTACGAATGCACTTCTACCTTTTTTCTTTTATCCGTACATTATTTAAATTTTCACTTTGATTTTAAAATAAAATACTTTAGCAATTTTTTCATTTATATTCAAGAATATACCTCATTTATATCCCTTTGTTTACTTTCAAAACTAACGTGAGTTGGCAAGCAGCTGGCGGTCTCAGTTTTTCCTATTTTCAACTAAACAAGCTATTTAAATAAAAAACAATATACCTGCTAGACTAAACTGTGCATCTTTTGAGTAAACTCTATTTAAAACTCTTAAAGACTTCTCGTTATGCAAAGTTGAAACACCCTTTACGCTCACATTTAAGAAAGAAGATATTCGTAATAAAAAAAGTCTTGCAATTCTTAGAGTATCTAAGTTAGACGTACTCAGCAGTCACATCGCATTATGCGAACGCTTGTAATACCAAAGAAACTGCATAACCACGCCATAACTTAGGACTTTTAAAAATTATGGCTTATTTAATTTGAATACAGCTGATATACGTTTATTCGCACGAAGTTTTCCCAGTGTGAAATATTTCAACGATGTAAGAGCATACGTTGGGGGAGTTTTTAAAGGAACGTGTCGAGCAGAATTTTGCTGAAGGAAATTTGGTTGCGAAGGACTTTAATGTATATTTGTGTATCTTGGAAGGAAGGAAGTGTCTACAAATAATGTGTGTTTTGAAATTGTTATAACAAGTTTACATACACTGGATATAGTTCAAAGCTGTATTGTTTGTTCATGCAAAACTAGTTACTACAACTACATATTTAAAACTACGTACTATATCAAAGACATACAATTTAATGATTATAATATGAAGAAGAGAAAAAGTTGTCTAGCCAGACTATACTAAAATACAAATTGCTAGGATGACAACTGAAAGAATGCAAGAAACTGAGCTGCCAAGTGTGAGGCTCTGGATTCAATCCCCGAGTGGGGCAAAATATTATTGAGTTATCCTGTAATAAAAATTTCAACAGTAGCTCGGAGTTCCGAATTCCCGGTAGATGGATTAGGCTACCCCCTATTACGTGGGAATTAATAAAGGCATCGCAAAATGGTGAAGTACAATAGTACACCACTGCCTAACCCTTCAGGAAATACAGCCTATGTTATAATTGTATATATTCGGTTTAAAGACATTTATTTTCTCAAAAAGAACATATACAGTTCACTTATAATGAGAAAAGTACATAGAATTATAAGTATATCTATACATGCATTACAAATCTGTGAGTTTTAAAAATTCAATAATGTCGAAATAGGGTCTTAATAAAAATAATTACAGTAATGGTTTTAGATCCGACAATGACTTACATTTAATTTTATTAAAGTGAAATTGGTAATGACTGGTCATTATGGTTATCAGAAAAAATTACAGTTTATAAGAACAAAATGGTAATTTTAGTGTTTTTGTCTAACATACAATTCTAAACGTTGTTTAAACAAATTATAATATATAATATGCGTCAGAATGAAAATTGTATGTATATATTTTCCAGACGTCTCCCACACTTCATCACAATAACTTAAAGCTTTTACTCTAACAGGTATAACCCGTTGTGGCTTTAATACATGTTCATACAAACATGATGAGTTTGCTGAGCATGTTACGACCATAGCACGTCATCAAAATACCGCTTTAACGACACATTTATCGCAGTTTGCAGCTAACTGTAATAACGGTTAACTATCAGAAAATGAAGTTAGAATAATGCTTACTGAGGTCAAATTAAATCCGCTTCCTTTCCTTCAGCTGTGGCGGTTTAGAAAAGCTTAGGCATTTAACATGATTCTTTAAGCGAGTGATTTTTCAGGGTGTCCCAATCATACATATGCAGCCTAGATAGGCCCTTTCCTTGCAGCATTGAATTGACTAGCTTTCGCCAGCGGCTTCACCCGCGTGGATTACGAACCCGTGCATTTTTGCGCGGAACTCTAATTATTTTTCTAAAATAAAGCCTAAGTTACTTCTTATAATAATAGCTATCTGCCAAAGAAAGTCCCGTCAAAATCGGTCCTGCTGTTTCGGAGATTAGCTGGAACAAACAAACAGACAGACAACATTTTTATAAATTGATTTTTTGTTTTACGTACCGTATAAACTTTCATATGAATTTAGTAAAAAGCTGTTACTTTGACATTACAAACAGACATTTCAATTTTATTTATTTGTATAGATTAATAAATAGACAAGAATTTGAAATTGTGGATCCAATACAAATACGAAATCGAGAGTACAAATATATATACGATATATTCACAACAAGTATTTATTTGAAGGCCACAAATGTTTGTTGATGCGGGCGTTGGACCGATGATACTTTCACATATAAATCTACATTTTTTGATACATTTTCATCCGATAAATATTCAACAACACGTTTCTTCTGATACAAATCCAGTTCGTTGAAAGATGTATGAAGATGTACTTTACTTTATGAAGTTATACATTAGCTTTACTGTTTATTTTGTCTTCTCTTTAGCAGGCGGGGTAGAAACGAAAAGAATGATGTTGGCCTAGATTTGATTGTTGCTACGCATATAAATTTGTCAAGGTCTATCTTACAAGGCCAATATACTAGCTGATTTTTGGAAGTCCTCTTAAATATTCGTTCCTCATTATAATTATGAAACGAAATAATGATTTATTTTATTATTATAGGATGCTTTGACAGGTCTTTATTTGATCTAGATGTGGCCACCGTTTCCTCTGTTTCCTCTCAGACTGCCTCTGATTTAAACAAATTTAAAGGCTTTTTTTAAAGTCAAAACATGTAGTCTGGTCTAGGTCTAGGGTCTGGAATAGCCTTTTGATGAGAAAGCCAAACAGTTTTGAGTTTACCTGTCTCACCTGACGGCACATGTGCATCAGACATATAATATTTCGATCTCTCATTATTATACCTACATTAAAACGAATACACTCAAACTTACAGTACTGTAGCGCTTTCAGAATTCAAACTGTGTTACATTTTTACCATTCCCACAAAATCCAACGACAATGTTTGTTCAAATCGGTTCGCTTTACATTTTATTTTTACCGTCAGCCATATTTGATTTCCATTTAACCAGTGACGTACCTGAAACGGCGTAACAATACGTTTTATTCAAATCAGTTCCGCAGTTTAGTTTCGGAACCGTTGGATTTAGTTCCAGCGCGTTTGTTTTTCTGAATTTGTTAAAGCCTCAACAGTGTAGTTTGGCAAATCCAATGATTCTTCGTTTGACAGCATTGGTTAAGCCGTTAAGCACTAGTGGAGGAAACAGGATGAATAAAATCTTTGAAGGTAGATATATTTTAACAACCTCAATTTCAGTACGGAAGTGCACACTCCTTATTAAACGGCGACCCTAATATAATCAAAGCCTCGTAAACAAACAATGAAATGATGGAGCATAACCGTAACAATGTCGTGAAGGTAGCAAAGGTTCAAGATGAAGTTAATCTTAATATCATTACCATCGTGAGTGTGGAGAATGAGCATACTCATATATATAAGTTCAGCACTCCTAAACAAGTAGCAAACGAAACGACAACAAAATGTATACTAAAACATTACATCACGCCTGTATCCCCCGAAGGGTTAAGCAGAGTTGTTAGTGATATATGTATTGTGGACCTACATTTCGCCAATGTCATTATTAAGTCCCATATAATAGGGGGCGGGCCTATTGCCGTCTACCGGGCACAGTTCCAGACTGGTGCTGCTACTGAGAATTTTCATACAAAAAAAGCCAATAACACTGCCCGATCCGAGAATCGAACCCAGGTCCTCACGCTCAGCAGTCGAACTTGCACTTGAAGCAATCAACATGTATTTATTTATTTAATTATGGCACTCCAACGACTTATTCACTAATACAATTTTTGGGGTACTGTAACAATTATACTTAATATCTAGAGTGAATTTGTCACTTACAGGTGTGCACAGCACTTAAATGTATGATATTGACAGTCACGAATCTTATGAGTAATTGAAAACTTATGTCAATTCAGTAGTTTTAGTTTATTTTGGTACCGTTTCTATTGAAGATAGGACACTTGTCTACACGTACACAGAGAGAATAACTTAAATGATAATCATCATCATCAGCCAGAAGACGTCCACTGCTGAACGAAGGCCTCCCTCAAGGAGGGGTTTGCCATAATCCCCACGCTTGGCAGGCGGCTTGGGGATCGCAGTGGCTCACCGATTAGTGAGAGGACGCTGCTGCCCGTCCTTCGGTGTCTGGCCGCAGTTTTAAGACGTACCCGGGTCAAAGACTAAATGATAATAAACCCTAAAAATATGCTATAAAATTCAATAATGATGAAAATCTAGAAAAGCAAGGACAAAGCAATAAGGAATAAAACGTAACCGTAAATAAAATTGCTTCAAAAGGCAATATTAAAATAGTATAACAGCCACATTTATAACCAACCTCGTATATATTATACGTACAACGTCTTATTACAAGTAATACGTGGTCTAGACGTTATTTATTACAAAGCCCATAAGTCTATATATTATGCCGGTCTAACTTGTCTCGGAACATGTTTAATATTTTCGTAAATCTACGGTCTAGGAAAGCTGTAGATCATAACGAAACATGGACATGAGCTGTTCTAAAAATTTACTTTACCATTTCTGTCACTTGAATTTTGTAAGTAGTGATTGCAAGAAAATGCATAACTACATCGATTTGTGCATAGAAAGCGATCAGCTGTGAAATGAGAGCAATCGTTTTCTCACATAGAATGAGAGAAAAGATAAGATTAAAAACTTAGCCCTTAGTCGTAAGTCCTGTGTTTTTAAAGAGGTGTTGGTCTAACAAACCCATTTTTTTTACACTTGTCTCTTCTAATTGGTTCAGGGAGCTTTCACTGCTTAACCGGGCTAATGGCGAGACCAGAAGGATCTCCAGCCGACCAAATTAAATAATACTAAGCAACACTGCTGACCCGGGTATGTCTTAAAACTACGGCCAGACACCGGAGGACGGGCAGCAGCGTCCTCTCACTAATCGGTGTGCCACTGCGATCCCTAAGCCGCTTGCCAAGCGTGGAAATTATGGCAAACCCCCCCTTGAGGGAGGCCTTCGTTCAGCAGTGGACGACTTCTGGCTGATGATGATGATGATGAACACTGCTGAGGGCGTACCATAGTGAGACTCGAACCTCGGCTTAGGGTGTTTCTGGGGGACAGACAAGAGCGGACTTGCTGGATCTGATTATGATTATTAAGGGACATTTGATTTATTATTACTGACGCAGCGCGGGCTTGCTCAGCGAGCAAAAGTCAGACTGGAGAATGAACGAGTCTTCGCGACGTGCCTTGCTCACGAGGACGGATTCGGTTGTGTGTAGTGAAACAACCCAATGTACTACAAAAACTACATTCATACTAAGAATAGAGCTTCAGATCGAAGAAGATTACTGTTACTGCGATTTTAGAGGCGATACCTGGTTGTTCATATATTTTTAGTATGTTTGATTTACTTTACACTATATTAAGAAGAAAATACTCAAGAATCTTTTGTACCTACTAAATTTTGTACTTTAAGTTTCATCATGTGTACTTCACGTAGTATATTAGGCAGTTAGTCTTACTATAACATTCCAATATCAGATCTAAAATGTTCCTATTAGTTTGTACTTTATAAAGTGCGTTAGCACTTCCGAGTTTATTGTCATTTAGTTTGATAGGAACTTACTAGAGCTTTTCTCAAAGTGGCCGTACATTAAGGTCGAGGAGGAATCTTGAAGACGCTTGAATTTTTCTACACACAGCGCAAGAGTTTATTGCAGTTTATGGAAGGGAATTCACGAACAGGAATGAACAAACTACCAATGATGGTGATGAATATCTTCAGATTGAAAGAATGGCAAATACGATGTTAAGTGTGGAGTACAGATATTTAGTTTTAGTGCAGTAGATAACGGAACTACCTCTTAAGAAGAACAAACATCTAAAATGACATGCAAATATTGCTCGTATTTCTCAAATGTGACGTCATATGCCGGTCGCGCCGATTTGCCACGTCATCAGACCATCGATTCGTATTATTAAAGGCACTTTATACTTGCAAAACAGCAATTTCACCCCTAACAAGTAAGCAATAAAGTTTAGATTGGATTAAAACATCTTGCTGAGCTAAATGTTTACATACATTACCTGAGTTAATATATGGTAATATGAACTTTATAGTAAACGTAACGGGGTTTAGTTTGCATCAAGCTGTGATTTAAGAAAATATTTTTACGATTTACGTAGCTCGTTTTAATACGCAATCGATATTTGCGGTTCTTGACATCAAAGAAATTCTGGAGGGAACGTTTATTCTTTATTAAAGCTTGAAATATTTTATAAGTAGGCCATTGACGACACGTTTAGCGCAGTGGCTAAGCGATTAGCTTTCTGCGCTACGTGTCGCTGGTTCGATCCCCGCAAGTAATACGTTAAAAAAAAATACGTTTAATTATTTCTTCTGGTATTGTTAGAATATGTAAAGAGTAAATTTGTAGTTTCATACTGGTTCTTTCTTGCATAATAATACTAACTGACCGACCCGGGTACCAACCCGGATACGTCTTAAAACTGCGGCCAGACACCGGAGGACGGGCAGCAGCGTCCTCTCACTAAACGGTGAGCCACTGCGATCCCCAAGCCGCCTGCCATGCGTGGGGATTATGGCAAACCCCCCATCTTGGGGGATGCCTTCGTTCAGCAGTGGACGTCTTCTGGCTGATGATGATGATGATGATGAATACTAATTGAACCAGCTAAACGATTTACGAGTGGCTTTTTATTGGCCGTATATGAATAAAAAAATGTGTTTGAATTATATTTCTTTATTCCATCACACGGGATTACTTGTTCGCCAAAATCGTGGTATATAAAAGAGATATAAATTAAATATATAATATTACATATTCTACTGTGAGTATGGAAACCTTTGGAAAGAAAAAATGTGTCATAAATGCAAGCATTCAATTTAAATAACTATTGGTTAGAACGAGACTGAACTTATTTTCATATAGACATAAGTTTTTCACAAAATAATATAGTATCACGCTTGTATTCCCTGAAGGGTTAGGCAGAGTGTACACCAACATTTCACCGATGCCGTTACTGAGTCCCATGTAATAGAGGACGAGCCTATTGCCATCTACCGAACACAGTTCCACACTCCGTGCTGCTACTGAGAATTTTCATACAGAAAATCCCAATAACACTTTGTCCAACCCGGGAATCGAACCAAGGACCTCACGCTCAGCAGTTGCGCTTAAGACCACTAGAAGAATAAGTATAAGTTTTTAGTTGATAACAAATATTCTTGGAACCACAATACGTCTTGTCTCAACTATGTAATTCTGATTTAGGTGTTAATTATTTGGTTTAGTTTCGTGTTCCATTATAAGTTTTGCTTTACTTAGATTAGATTTAAAGTTAGAAGTTACAACTTGGAAATTGTATTCTGGGATACCGGTTGTATAATTGTACATATGCGTGAAAGTCGTTAATAATATTAAACACGCATCACGCGTATATGGGACTGAAGCGCTTGATAAGTGGAAATTATACGTAGATCCAGATTTCGTCAATGGCATTATTATGACATCACCTAGGTGCTTCTTATTGCCATCTATTGGGGAAAATTCCAAACTCTTGAAACGCTGCAAATGAGAATTACAAGGAAACCTCAGCAGCCGCGCATGAGATAATTAGGTCAAATCTTACTTGTCTTGACCGTCTGATTCATCAACGCAGAGCTTAAAAGCATGAAATTCAATATTAAAGCTTTTTATATAATTAAACTACGAGCTTTATTTTAATATATGTATATACATCCAAGCGAGCGAAGCCGCGGGAAACAGCGAGTAATGTCAAGATAACATCATTCTGACAAGCAGACAAAAATACGCATGTTTTATTCACGACCGAACGACCAATTCGAAGGACTGTCCCATCTGTATTTATGCTATAAAAAACTACTATAAAGATATCACTTTTCTTCGCTTTTACAATCTTGTATAAAGTTTTTCACGTTTCTATTATCTAGAGTACTACTCCCAACGATGGTTTGTGGCCGTAAGGCTCCACATACACTGCAATTGATCACGAACGCCGGCAGCAATTCGCTGCGTGCTATTCGATTTTTCTCTGCAATTCGAGTGGTTTGTTTCTTAAAGTAAAACAACGTAAGATCGTGTTACTCGAAGTGGTCTTATTGTTCTAAACGAGGATCGATGTGGTCTTCGAAGTCAAGTGGAAATTTTAAGTGATTACATTTAAAATAAACCGTGACCCTAGTGTTTGTTTCGGCATTTCTTATAAGGGATAGTCATAGGAAATGCCAACGCCATCTAGTTAAAAAAAACGTGTATAAGTCATTGAAATATACTAATTTGAAAATAAACAATTTCATTTCAGCTCTCTGCCCTACGTGTCGCCGGTTCGATTTCTGCAGAAAGTAAATATTTGTATGATCTACACATAGTTTTATTTTTTGTACGGAGGTTTATGTTCCTAGACTAGACTCATGATACAGAAGAAATACCATATGGCGATATAGTTGCCTCAAAAAGTGGCACACGTGTATTTTTATAGAGCGGCTAGCTTGGCTGAAGTTTCGGACTGTCAATTGAGGGATTGCGAGTTCGATCACTACCCAAAGGCCTACTAACATGAACTCAATAATCACAAGTATAATTTAAATCTTCTTTGGGTTGACTGTTTGCACCCTACTACATAATTCTAAAGAAATAGTAATTATTGGCCTCACATACAGTCAGCGTCAATATTCATCATGCTTTTTATGTGTGAAATGCGCGCCCTTTTTTTGTAATAAATTACTATAGAATAGCGGAACTTTATCATCGAAAAACAATAATTATCTTCTTTACGAAAAAACGTAACATTCTTAACTTGCGTTGACCGTACATAGTAGAACAAATAATTGAACAATCTGGAGCAATATCAATCGATACGATTTCAGCGACTGTCGTGCAGCTTTGACCCAAATCGTCGGTTTCCGTACGTTGTTTCATGTTGTCTTGCCGTCAAAATCTCGGTGTATTGCCGCAATTTGTCAATATGTATTGCTCAGATCAAAGCACCTTTACACACAAAACAAAACGCCGCCATTTTTGCTCTGAAGATATACGTTAATGTAACAATGTCTTATCTAAAAGGTATCTCTTACTATTTTTTTATTTATTTCAATGATAACTAAAATATTTCAAATGTCACTACATACTGCCTAAATGGTTTAGTGCAAGCGCGGCTGCTGAGCATGAGGTCCTAGGTTCGATTCCCGGATCGAGTAGTTTCTTTATTTCTTTAGTAGCACCACGGATTTTAGAACTGTGCCCGGTTGATGGCAATAGGTTCGCCCCCTATTACATGGGATTAAATAACAGCATCGGGGATTCATTCGTTATGCTATGTTAATCTCACTAAATAATAGGTAATAGATCCACGTCGATCATTCGATCACTGAGGTTAAGCAGACTGCGGTCAGTCCTTGGATGGGCGACCGTTCTTCACACTTCTAGACTCTTCTTTGTCACGTTAAGCAGTTGTTCCGGGCTGTCATACGTTACATATGAGTTTGGCAGACCTGTCCACCCACATTCCACCGATGGTTATTAAGTCCCATTCAAAATAGGGTCACATATAGATTCACCTATCATTACACTTTCTTGACATATATTCAGTATTAGCGACCCGTCCCGGCTTCGCACGGGCAAAATTACAAAAAAGCCGAAAAAATTTTTGTTGATCCGTTCGTTACTAAACTTCACAGGATAAGTAACCGCTGAGCTAATCTGAAGATTACCTAAATATGTTATTAAAATCGCTCCAGCCGTTTTGGAGTACAAAGGGGACATACACACACACATTTATTTTTACATCTATAGATTTTGATCAAAACTTTATCTAGTTTAGATCGTGTACTGTTAATGGATCTATAAAACTTTACTGAAATTGATACCAAGTTGTCTGTAAATATGATTAATGATACTAAAATGCCTGAGGGTAAGCAAAATATGTTGCAGATTCTTATCTGCCTGTCAATACAAGGATGTAGGACCAAAGTTTGAAGAGGAACTTTAGTAATTGCAAGTTTTGGCAGCTCCTTTTATATTAATGAGTGAGAGAAATATTCTTCGAAGGATCTTTAACTCTCTACTGTACATCCCATCGCCGAAGCCTTTATTATGTCCAATGTAACAAGAAGCATACTTATTACTACTCATAGGGCACACTGCCAACTTCCAAACCTTTCTGGATTAACAGAAAAAACCTAATAACACTTTGTAAGGCCTGTGAACCGAACGCAGAAACTCAAATCCAACAACTACTTTTTGCAGATTGTAAAACAGTTTTTTGAAAAGAGTGTTCATGGAGTTTCATGCCGGTCTCTTCTCCATAGGACCAACCCACTTTAGGAACCGCGCAACTAGAATCATAACGTTTTAAAAGCGCCCGTAAAGGTCCAGTTGAACTAAAAACAGTTGATTTTGAGTTTGACTACTCATAAGGACAGAATGAGGAGGTACAGTATTACTACCCAAACAATTTTTACTAAGATATATTAATATCGACCATCTGATATGAATGTGCATACATACCTACCCCCGCGGGAAATTCCGAAACTACTCAACCCGCGTTGATGAAAGGAGAGGCACTATCGATCAAGTATTCGCGGAGCATCTTGCGTTATCTCCTGGATTGCCGTAGATATCCAATTAGTAGAGCATTGAGCTTGACAAGTCCATTCAACTTCGTCTTGGTAGAATGCATAATTTAGATAGGTCTCGGAGACTGGTTGGTTAAGTTATTGATGGAGATCGATCTGTGTAGTTTTGACGGCATGGTTGAGAGTTCAATTCCCGCACGGTACAAATATTTGTATGGTCTGCAGATAGTTGTTCCGGGTTTAGGTGTATGTCCATGTGAATATGTGTTTGTAAATTCATCCACGATACAGCAATTATTCCTAGTGCGGGGCAAAGTTTATAAAACAATAATTAAATTAGGTGGTAGGTTCTGCAAGGTGTCATCATCATCATCATCATCAGCCAGAAGACGTCCACTGCTAAACGAAGGCCTCCCCCAAGGGGGTGGGGGGGTTTGCCATAATCCCCATGCTTGGCAGGCGGCTTGGGGATCGCAGTGGCTCACCGATTAGTGAGAGGACGCTGCTGCCCGTCCTCCGGTGTCTGGCCGCAGTTTTAAGAGGTACCCGGGTCTGGTGTAGGTAGGGTTTATCAAGACTTCTGGAGTTGAAAAAATCAGAGGCCGAGATTTCGGCTGCCGGGGATGCGGACCTGGGTTCAATTCCATGGTAAAAGCTACAGGGTTATAGGGTTTTTATAAAGAAAATTCTCAGCAACACGTAGTTTGAAATTGTGTCTAGTAAATAGCTATCAGTAGCTCCTTTTTCTTTTTTATAAAAAACTAGGATTTTTCCTGTATCGTGGGTACAGTTTACAAACATACATGTCACATGCACACACAACCAGACCCGAAACAACTATCTATAGATCATACAAATATTTGTTCCGTGCGGGGATCGAACCCGCGACACGAAGCGCAGAAAGCTAATCGCTTAGCCACTGCGCTAAACGTGTCGACAAAACGTCGTTTGTTGTTTTTAGTTTAACTAGAACGACCAGAGGCCAATAACACGATGTAACAAGTACTTATAAAAATAAATTAAAATATTAACAACCAGTCATGCATCTCTCTCATCCACTCTCCATTATATATATTACTTAACCGATATAGATCTATCTTACCGCCATAGATACGACAGACATGCTGGACGTTTTTACAATCAGCATCAAAAAGATGTACACACTTAGCGAAATTCAAAGACGAGGAAATAGTGACTGAAATCTTGACCGATTTCATACTGAGCATCTTGACTTGAATTTCGCTACGTGTATACAACTTTTTGACGCTGAGTAGCTGTAGAACTAGAAGCTACACTTTTGCAGTTCTCCATAAGGCTAAATACTGATGTGATGGTACAATATAGCATAACATGACATAGCATCAGGCCTGTATTCCCCGAAGGGTTAGGTAGAGGTGTACACCCCTATTTTTCTGATGCCGTTACTGAGTCCCATGTAATAAGGGGCGAGCCTATTGCCATCTACCGAGCACAGTTCCAGACTCCGTGCTGCTACTGAGAATTTTTACTTTCACTTTGCCCGACCTGGGAATCGAACGCAGGACCTCACGGTAAATTATGATATACATAACTTGACTGAATTTAAGTGCTCTACCCAATGCTGAGGCGCCAATATGACGGCCTCATTTCTCACTCAATCTGCACGGTGATAAATTGAATTTGATGGCAATAGGTTCGCCCCCTATTACATGTGACTCAATAACGGTATCGGCGAAATATGGTAATACCAGTACCAGTAAACCACTGCCTAACCCTTCGGGGAATACAGGCGTGATGCTGTGTTATGTGTTTCTCTACTTATCCTGAGCTAAAAAAGATCACGAGATACTGATGAAAAAATTACGTTATATGTTGTATTATATATTTATTTCGTTTTAGTAATTTACAGCATAGGGTTTCTTTTTTTTGTCTTTTTTTTTTAATAAAACATTGCCCCACACTAGCATTTCTCCTGTGTCGTGGGTACAGTTTACAAACATACATGTCACATACACCCACAACCAGATCCAAAACAACTATCTGTAGATCATACAAATATTTGTTCCGTGCGGGAATCGAACCCGCGATACCTAACGCAGAAAGCTAATCTCTTAGTCACTGCGCCAAACGTGTCATCAGGTGCTGTCTACTAGAGCTTACATTTGTCTTTTTTACACCTAGGCTTACGACGCTGTAAATTCCTTTATTTTTACATTTTTTGCGGTCCTAAATTACGTACGCCTCTTGTATACACTTGAACAAAAACATACAAACAGCTTTATTTATGAAAATGGAACGGATTTTTTAGGCGAAAGTAAAAACGTTTTTAGTAGAATCACCCTGGTTTGAGAAGCAAAATGTCAGACATTGTTAGGTTACTGCTTCTTTGTAGTAAATTGTATTGTGAGATGAATAGTTAGAAATGGAAGGTTGTGGAATGGAAGGTATTAGTATTAGGGAATCAATACCTGTTTTATTGAACAATAAGTTAATTTTTGCGAGGTTAAACCCTCTCGCGTCGTCCAATTTTCAGTCTTAACTTGTTCTGTTTTTTTTCAGTACTTTACTTTTCGATTGACTGAAAATCAGTAGCCTAATTACCGATGTAGCGACAGGCGTAGATCGCGCGATATCTTCTGTCAAACGTCATTTTTGTGTCATATAATGTATTGGCTGACAGTGAGATTGCTGTCGCGTGGCTGTCGCGTTGCTGTCGCTTTTTTACGTAATTAGGCTGCCGGAGAATGTATACAAACCTACTTAATTTGCTAATATAATCAACATAACATAACATAGCATCACGCCTGTATTCCACGTAGAGTTAGGCATAGGTATACTGTAAATTGTACACCCACATTATTTCCCTGATGCCCTTAATCAGTCCCACGTAATAGGGGACGAACCTATTGCCATCAATCGAGCACAGTTCCAAACTCCGTGCTGCTACTGAGGATTTGTATACAGAGAAACCTAATAACACTGTGTTCAACCCGGAAATCGAACCCAGGATCTCACGCTCAGCAGTCGCGCTTGCGACCACTAGACCATAGAGGCAGTTAGAATAATCATCATCATCATCAGCCAGAAGACGTCCACTGCTGAACGAAGGCCTCCCTCAAGGGGGGGGTTTGCCATAATCCCCACGCTTGGCAGGCGGCTTGGGGATCGCAGTGGCTCACCGATTAGCAAGAGGACGCTGCTGCCCGTCCTCGGCAGCCTAATTACCGATGTAGCGACAGGCGTAGATCGCGCGATAACTTCTGTCAAACGTCATTTTTGTGACTTATAATGTATTGGCTGACAGTGAGATTGCTGTCGCGTGGCTATCGCGTTGCTGTCGCTTTTTTACATAATTAGGCTGCCGGTGTCTGGTCGCAGTTTTAAGACGTACCCGGGTTAGAATAATCAATACCAGTTAATTCGTATTAAGTGTATGTAAAAATTAAGAAAGGATTTGTACATAATTTTTTATCGAATCTTCTCCAAGTCTCATAAAAATAACATACCAACCCTCAAACTCAACAACATGAAAAATACCCGCAAATATTATATAGAGTACCTATTAACCTCGAAGCTTTTAATCTGGAGAATGGAGCCACTAAACAAACAGAGACTAAATCCATACTTCCCTTTTGTCCCGTTTATTGTTGTATGACAAACGACGTTACAGAGTGGAAGATGGGTCTGAACCGTGGTTCAGTATCTGGAAATTAATATTTGTAAGATCTATATATAATTGTTATTGTTATATGCTACTGGCTACTTAATATTATAAATGTGAAAGTTTGTGAGGATGGATGGATGGATATTTGTTACTCAATCGCGCCAGAACGGCTGAACGGATCTGGATGAAATTTGGCACAGAGATATATTATAGTCTGGTATAGCACATGGGCTACTTTTTATCCCGGAAAAAATGTACGGGTACGTAAGCCACGCGGGCAAAGCCGCGGGTGGAAGCTAGTACATAAAATATTTGTAAACGCATGATACAGAAATTATTTAAAGTGTTAGGAAAATATTGTTTTTTAAAGGCCCTTTTCTGTTTTCCCATCTCTTTTCCATAAGAATTTCTCTTTCGACTATGTACCCACCCACATTTTTCCAACGATGTTATTGTACGTATCTAATGTATAAGAGGAAAGTTCTTATTGCCAATCTTAAGAAATATGATCCTTTTACGAGTCATCAACATAATAATTCAACCCATTACTGTCCAACTGCTGGGCAAGGGTCTCTTCTCAGAATGAGAAGGGTTAGGCCTTAGTCCACCACGCTGGCCCGGTGCGGGTTGGCGGACTACACACACCGTTAAGAACTTTATGGAGCCCTCTCAGGTGTGCAAGTTTCCTCACGATGTTTTCCTTCACCGTAAACGCAAGAGATAATCAAATTCTGATCCGCACATGATTCCGAAAAGTCAGAGGTGCGGGCCGGGTTTGAACTCAGACCCTCCTGCATGGAAGGCAAGTGTTCAACCGCTAGGCTATCACTGTCATCAACATAGCATGGTAAAATGCAATACTTGTATTTTAATTTAATTGCAAAGATAAAAGCACTACAATTGCTACTTAAATCAAGCTCTTGCCGGTTCCTCTCCATAGGACCAACTTTTTGGAACCGTGCATCTACAGTCCTTTAACGTTTCGTAAATATCCGTATTCGGTTTATTTGAAAAAAAAACTATATGTATAGTCTCTCTTTCATTCACAAAAATCCGCGAATTCAGCTCCCTCTGTATGGCAAATACCGCAACACATCTAACCAGGTCACTCAATTCATACCGTTTGGAGCGATCGAGGTGACCATTGTTCGGAGCCGCCTGCCTATAAAAAGTATCCAGGCATGCCTTCTGTTTCACAAAGCATTGTTAATACCAGGCTCCACATTTTTCTTGTTTGAAGCCATGATATTATGGAATGAGACATGGATCTGTCTACCAAGTTCTATCAGATAGCGATAAAACCTTGTGGACTCGAATTTTGGGTTAATACTTCCAATTTTGTTTTACATTTACCCACCCATTCATGTTTCGATTTTATCGATATCTACTGATTGCCTCATTCGTCTAATGGTCGCAAGCGCGACTGCCGAGCGTGAGGTCTTGGATTCGATTCCCGGGTCAGGCAGTGTTATCGGATGTGTAGTGTGTAGCAGATCGGAGTTTGGAACTGTGCCCGGTAGATGGCAATAGGCTCGCCCCCTATTATACATATATACATGGGACTCAATAACGGCATCGGCGAAATGTGGGTGTACAAATAGTGCCTCTGCCTAACCCTTCGGGGAATACAGACGTGATGCTATGATATGTACTGATATTCAAACTGATAAATTTTATCGAAAATCAACATTCCCGGTACAATAAATTTTGATGATTTTGATAAGGTCCAATTTTTCAATGCTCAGATAAAAATTATCTGGCTGTTATTTATTGTTTGTATGGATTAATCAGAGGAATCACTAATCAGAGGTTTATGAAAAACCGATCGTTTTTAAATTGTTAAACGTGCTTCACACCTATGTTTTGTTTTTACATAGTTACGTTTTTTGTGTCACTTTGTGCTCAAAGGAATATAAATGCCAGATTCTCAAATATTAATTAATGAGGTCGAAATGTAATGATGAATCACAGAATTCAATTATTGCTCCGAATTTTCTGTATGATGACAAATATATATTTAAGTTTTAATCGGATTTTCGTGTTGATTCGCGCTTTAATGACGAATATGGGATGCAACGGACGCTTGTTTTCCTGGACAAGTTATATTATCCGACAAAATAATGTATAATCAATGAAAGGGATATAATATAATAATAATGTATAAGCAGTGATAGCCTAGGTTGAACGCTTGCCTTCCATGCAGGAGGGTCTGAGTTCGAACCCGGCCCGCACCTCTGACTTTTCAGAATCATATGCGAATCAGAATTTGATTATCACTTGCGTTTACGATGAAGGAAGACATCGTGAGGAAACCTGCACATCTGAAAGGGCTCCACAAAGTTCTTGACGGTGTGTGTAGTCCGCCCACCCGCACTGGGCCAGCGTGGTGGACTAAAGCCTAACCCTTCTCGTTCTGAGAAGAGACCCTTGCCCAGCAAGCGGGACTGTAATGGATTGAATTTATTAATGAAAGGGAGATGGATTTTAAAGGCACTATTGAAAGAGAGGCTTTCATTATTGGCTTCGTCCTGATAGGCTGAGTTTAATCCCCAAAACAAAATAAATAAAAATGTTAAAGTACAAAGTGAATTCATACAAGATAGCAAATGAAATGGTTTATTTTAAATATAATTATTCAATCACTTTTACGTTTCATTTTTATATGTTAGATGGCGCCGGCATCTCCTATAACTATCTCTGAGAAGAAACACCGAAAGAAACACAGTGGTCAAGATCTATTTTAAAGTCCAGACAAAATCGTAGCTTTACGTGAGAATAATGTAGGGCAGCCTTACTCAAAGTGTGCTTCGCGGAGCCCTAGGGGTCCGCAAAGACTCTGTGGGGGCTCCGCGAAAATATTAGTCACGCTCTTCACAGTCTACTCTCTTCTTTCAAACCTTACATCAAACAATTGATGAAAAGTAAAAAGCAATTTCATACCTCTCATTAGATGCAAATGTTAATATCAAGATATAAGATTATTAATAATGTACACACATAAAACTACTTAGGGCTCCGTCAAATATTTCGTATTCCATAAGGGATCCGTCGCCAAAAAAAAATTGAGAACCGCTGATGACGGGGTTGTATGGAATGACTTTTAAAGAAAAGTGCCACAGCTATTTAAG
Source organism: Shargacucullia verbasci (assembly GCA_947562105.1). Classification (NCBI taxonomy): domain Eukaryota; kingdom Metazoa; phylum Arthropoda; class Insecta; order Lepidoptera; family Noctuidae; genus Shargacucullia; species Shargacucullia verbasci. The sequence continues at coordinate 1,437,272 of OX387297.1, read as the reverse complement.
CTGACCTGTCCCCACAGACGGCAAGCATGCATCGATAATCGTAGCTTTGACATTTTTTAATTACTTTATTTTATATTGTACGCCAGAAGGACCATTTTTTCCTATTTTTTTAAGAACGTTGCCCCGCACTAATAATACTTCCTGTATCGTGGGTACGTTTACAAACATATATATTTACACAGAAACCTAGACCTGAAACAACTATCTGTAGACCATACATTTGTTCCGTGCGCGAATCGAACCCGCAACACGTAGCGGAGCAATCGATCTCTTAACCACTGCGCCAACTGAAATAGCGTGGGATGGGAGTAAAGAAATGTAAAAGTAAAAAAAAAATACATGAAGCAGTGATAAAGAAATACTTAAAATATCTTCAAAACTTTCAGATCAGCCAAGCAAGAATTTATATAGCTTTGTATCCTACCTGGGCTTTCAAAAGTTACAGCGTAAAATACGAATACGATAAGATACTTGGCCAAATAAAATTTGCCGTCTATTATTTTATGAAATACTAGCTTCCGCTCGCGGCTTCGCCCGCGTGGCTTTCGAACCCGTACATTTTTCCGGCATAAAAAGTAGCCTATGTGTAATTCAGACTATAATCTATCTCTGTGCCCAATTTTATCCAGATCCGTCCAGCCGTTCTGGCGTGAAAGAGTAACAAAGATCCATCCACCCATCCATTCAGCCTCACAAACTTTCACATTTATATAATATAATATTAATATGTATTAAAGTAGGATAGGATTTTAGTAAACGTCATGAAACAGCTGTTATATGTTTGCTTTTCTCACAAGTCTCAGCATTTCTGTGTGTTTAGCTTGCGTATGATTTCAAAGTTATCAAGATTTATTTTAACTTAAAGAATATATTTGTAAATTTATTATTTTCCTGTTCAATATAACTGCTATTATTTCTTGTATTAACAGTTTTAAGATGTTGTTCTAAAATTTGACTTTATTCATGCCGTGTTTTAGTAATATTTGAAATAATCATTATTATAATCAGCCGTAATTGTCCCACTGCAGGACAAAGAACTCCCTACCCCACTCCTCTCGGTTCAATGATTTCTGCGGCTAATCGTTACAGGAGTCTAGCTCATCCCGCCATCTAAACGGTTTCATTTATGTAAAAATAAAAATAAAACGAAGACTAGTATATTACCATCTTCTTATTGGGTTCATTTGACAAAGTCTAGAACCCAACGAACTAGAAAATGATTAATCCCCTAAGCCGGTTCCCGCTTCCCCTGTTAATGTAAAACCGCAAGAATACATACATATTCAACAAAAATAAATTAATTCTATGTTTGCGTAGGTCTTGAGCGGTGTGAAAATTCTTCCAGAATTAATTTGACATTTCTTCTTCAAAGTCCTGTTACCTTGTCCCTTTGTGGGGTTGGAAACGTCTCCGCTGTGTAAATATTGGAGGGCTGAACCGCATATTCAATATACAAATGTAAAGTAATTTAGTTTTAGGGTCTTCCCTTTTGGGATGTGAAGTTTCCTGGGTGTAAATTGATAAGAAAACTTCACCGCACTTTGAGACACATGAAGTAGTCTGTTTCTTTTAGATTCATGGAACTGAACAATCCGTGTACTATGCCTGAAAATGAGTAATAATTTTCACCAACTATATCATTATCTGCCGAACCTTTTCTCAACTATCTATGTTTATTTTCTATTCATTCTTTTTTTATTAACATTGCCCCACACTACGATTTCTCCTGTATCGTGGGTACAGTTTACAAACAAATATGTTACATGAAACAACTATCTGTAGATCAAACCAATATTTGTTCGAACCCGCGACCGTGCAAAAAGCTAATCGCTTAGCCACTGCGTCAACCGTGTCGTCAGCTACGTTGAGATCGGCTCCCAGTCTAATTAGTTGGGGCTGAATATCAGTATTATATACGTAGAGGCTGCTATCTGAACTCCGCCACCTAATTACAATAATTACTGGGAGACACTGATATTCTAGACAGGTTGTCTGACTTTTTGTACTACTGACACTTGTAACGACTGCCATTGGTATTCGTATGACACCCAGAATAAACTGTCTAATATGCTTTCTGAGTCTCGGACGGGTCTCGATGTGTGTAGAACGGTCAACCATCCAAAGACTGAACGTAGCTAACGTGGCTTAACCTTGCTAATTGATGGTAACGGTGGTAATCCGAGGTAGTTACTTGTCACACACTTACTGATGGAATGTGCTCGGAACCAGAGAGAGAGAGTTGTTGAGGGGTAATTTCAATATTAATAATTATGATGTTGCGATTTTCGCAAGTTTGTTAGCTGAGCCCAGATCTAAAACAACTAATAAATAATGTCCTCCTGACCGAATTTCGGTCACGGCGGCCAATCTCAACGGAGATTAGCCAACTACGCAGGAGATATTGTAGTGCACAAGTGTGCGCGCAAACACAGGTGCGCTCTCTATTCCTTCACCCTCATAGTCCGATGGGACGGCAATCCAACACGACCGAAGAGAGATCAGGCGCAGGACCAACGGCTTTACGTGCTTTCCAAGGCACGGTGCCTCAGAAAACAACTAAATACATATTTAAAATGGTGGCTTCATCAAAAACTCCCTCCTCCGCGGCAATAATATAATTATTGTAATTATAAGATTAGGTTACGATGAGGCTGACATACCTTTATAAGTAAAAGCCTCGAAATAAAACAGAATGAAAAAAAAAAGGTCGATACTTAGCTATTATAATAACCCCTCTAAGTATGATTACTCTGATAATAACTCGTAAAATTAATTAAAGGCTGAAGTTATAATTCAATAATAATTTAATATTTACACAGAATGCATCACATCCCATCATTAAAAATATTTTTCTTTTATAAAGGAGTGGAGTCCGCATAGTACCACTCAAGTGCCTATCCCGCAATGCACTCGAGTGGAGCCACTTCAAAATATCGAGAGCCAACCGACTTTATGAATAAATTCACCTAATTTTCTCCCATTTTATAACCAATATTTTCATCCTCTTTTGAGAACGGTATTTCTTACGAATGCCCTTACAGAAAAGTATAAAAAACTTGTACTCGTATTAAAATTACTATGCTTTGTTTTTGTATTTCAAAAAACGATTTAGGAATTATTCCTAGGGGACACTAGGAATAATTCCTGTATCGTGGGTGGGTTTAGAAACGCAAATATTCACATGCACAAATACCCAGACTTCTTTACCCCATTTTTTTTGCCAGATATACAACATGTAACACTTTTATCACTCTCCTTTGAATACATGAGATTTCAATCTGACACATACATCTAAAGCTTTCTCTGGGCAATCAAATCTGCATACAAACACTGAAAAAAAAATTATTATGGCTGCCATAAAGTTTTTGTTAGCTTTTATCAAGTAAAATGTTCATATATGGGAACATAAAGCTACTTGTTTGCTAGCAATAAAGCTAACTTTATCACTGATTTAAACAAATATCATACTAAAAATAAATAAGTTCTTAATAGTGTTCATCAGTGAAGTTGTTTAAATAAACCTTACTTGATAATTGAAATGACTGTTTCAAACAAGTTAGTTATTAGGAAAATAATGTGTGATTATTAATATTTTGATCATGTTGACTTTATCGCCAATAATCATGTATGGTTTATAGGTATTATAATTTTCTTTTTAGGATTAAACATGAAATACTTAAACAAGTAAAATTCGCACTTGTTCAACAATCTTTTTTTTTTCAGTGTACGTAAGCATCAGCTTTATACCAATGACTAATCTAGGGTTTAACTGGTTAACAAAGGAAGGCAATCCCAAAGACATCCTTTCCAGAGGAAATAGAGTAGGAAAGAATGAAACCGAACTAGTTCTTAATACCATTGACATTTCATTTCATTCGACGGAACCACAACAACTAAAACTAATTTATTTCCTCGGAGATAAAGATTCCGCTTGTCTGTTACGGGAATCGAATCTCGGTACTCGTGATTGCATTCAGGCTCTTGAATTGCGATGGAAAAGCAGAGGGGAATTTAATTTTATCCATCAATTGATGTTTTTTTTTATAAAAAGACAGATTACTCGTCAGATAAAGCGGGTAAGAGTTTTAAAAGGAATCTTTTTAACATAACATAGCATCATGCCTGTATTTCCCAAAGGGTTAGGCAGAGGCGTAGGTACTATTATACACCCGCATTTCGCCGATGCCGTTATTGAGTCTCATGTAATAGTGGGCGAGTCTAGTACTATTTACCGGGCACAGTTCCAGACTCCGTGCTGCTACTGAGAATATTCATACAAACAGACCCAATAACACTTTGCCCGACCCGAGAATCGATACCAGGACCTCATGCTCAGCAGTCACACTTGCGACCATTAGACCAATGAGGCCGAATCTTTTTAATTTTATTCCTTTTCAGGGTTTTATTATTTAGTAAAACTTAAGCTTAAGCAGTGATAGTCTAGTGGTTGAACGCTTGCCTTCCATGCAAGAGGGTCTGAGTTCAAACCCAGCCCGCACCTCTGACTTTTCGGAATCATGTGCGGATCAGAATTTGATTATCATTTGCGTTAACGGTGAAGGATAACATCGTGAGGAAACCTGCATACCTGAAAGGGCTCCATAAAGTTCGTAGTTCGCCAACCCGCACCAGCCCAGCCACCAGGCCAGCGTGGTGGACTAAGGTCTTACCCTTCTCAATCTGAGAAGAGGCCCTTGCCCAGCAGTGGGACAGTAATGGGCTGAATTTATTTTATTTTAAAACTTTGTTGAGATTTGAAACACAGATTGGGTAGATTAGTTTCTTTGTTCGAGTTTTAATTTCTTTCGGGTTAGAAACTTAATCGGCTATCTTTGTTTTTCTCATTATTCTCTTATTTTTATTACTTATTAAATATTCTTTTGTAATTGAGCAATTTCTTTTTATTACATTTTCATAGCTGAGTCGGTTGATAAAAATGTAATATCCTTGGCATTATCTAATAGTATATACATCGCCCTATTGGTTCAATGCTCACAAGCGCGTCTGCTGAGCGTGATGTCCTCGGTTCGATTCCCGGGTCGGGCAAAGTGTTATTAGGTTTTTCTGTATATCAATTTTCAGTAACAATACGGAGTTTGGGACTGTGCCCGGTCAATGGCATTAAAAACAGCATCGGCGCAATGTAGGTGCATAATAGTACATATTTATCCTTCGGGGTTATAGGTTTATGCTATGTTATGTTATATGACTTGTATAACCTCATTATGTAAGTAACTATTGTATTACCTCATTATTCAAATTCAAACATTTATTTTCATACCAAGTGTACAATGTAGGTCTTACATTATAAGTTTCTGTACTTAAAACGTAAAATTCTGTAAGTAACGTTTTAATAAGTTTGTTAATTTTAGATTTGTAAAATAATGAAAAAAAAAAAAAATCATCATCATCATCAGCCAGAAGACGTCCACTGTTGAACGAAGGCCTCCTTCAAGGGGGGGGGGGGGGGGGTTTGCCATAATCCCCAAGCTTGGCAGGCGGCTTGAGGACCGCAGTGGCTCACCGATTAGTGACAGGACGCTGCTGCCCGTCCTCCGGTGTCTGGCCGCAGTTTTAAGACGTACCCGGGTCAGAAAAAAATAAATAAAGAGATGTAAATTAACTTTTTATTTTTTTTAAAGAGTATCCTTGTAGTTTCTTTCTGGTCTCTTTTATATCGGACCTACATTTGAAACCGTGCGCCTAGAGTCTCGACTTTTTAAAAGTCCCTGAAAAGGCTTAGTTTAAATAAAAAACTTTTACTTTGACTTTGTTTTAGGTGTATCACTACCGAAAAAACAAGTTAATCTTATCTCGAATACCAAACAGCGATAATAACATGAAGCATTCGAATATTTCTTCCTTTTGCCAACAAGCTCGCGCCTGAGGATCTAAACACTTCAAGTAATAGCTCCTTTGAAGATTTAACGGACTTAAGCACTGGATTGTCGCTCGAATGTTTCATATTAGAACGGACTGGCTGATTTAACTTGCCACTGGAAACTTCAAAAGCTTTTACAATTTCTTTAAAACGTTTACATTAATTTTTATTCGTTATTTTTTTATTCTTTATATGCACGCGTTTGACCACTATCTCACCTGGTGGTAAGCGATGATGTGGTCGAAGATGTAGCACGCTGGCTTTAATTTAATTCAGTCCATTGCTGTCCAACTGCCGGGAAACGGTCTCTTCTCAAAATAAGAAGTGTTACTGGGTGCACTTTACTTTAAGAACATTTTGGGGATCTCTCAGGTGTGCAGGTTTCCTCACAACTTTTCCTTCACCGACAATAAATGATATCTAAAAATTTGGACCCTTCTGCATATGTATAAGGTATGAGTCTGTTTAAGAAATAGTCTCTCGCTACCTAACTTCACAGTATCAGCCGCTGGGCTAATCTGAAGATTACCTAAAAAATTCATTAAAATCGCTCCAGCCGTTTTGGAGTCCATAGAGGACTTACATACACACACACATTTATTTTTATATACATATATATATTGATGTGGCCTGTTGTGCGAATTCAGTCTAAAGTTTCAAAATAAATGAATGTGTTTATAATATAATATTGTTGTCTTATAATTATATAAACAAACTAGCTTCCGCCCGCGGCTTCGCCCGCGTGGTTTACGAACCCGTAAATTTTCCCGGGATAAAAAAGTCTATGTGCTATTCCAGACTATAATCTATCTCTGTGCCAAATATCATCTAGATCCGTTCAGCCGTTCTGGCGTGAAAGAGTAACAAAGACCCATCCATCCTCATAAACTTTCACGTTTATAATATTAGTAGGAGCAGGATGGTAGCACTTGGAGCCCAAAATCAATTCTTCTGATATAAAACGTATTTGTACACTAAAGCCGAGATAGGTCGATGTTGTGAAGTACCTCACAAACAATCCAACACAACTTGCCTCTTCCTATTATTAGTTTGACAAAACTCACTGGCGAGACAAAGTATAAACATTCATTTTTATATTCACATCGTAGTTTTTCCTTATAAGGAAACATAATACATACACATTTCATATACCCAGCGAAAGGAGGCAGTAGTGGATGCTCCAGGGCCTTAGCCCAATGATGATTGTGATGAACAGAGTAAACATGATATATAATTTATATTTAGATGAAGCAATAAATCTCATCATCAACGTTTTGCAAATTAGTTTAATACCAGTTCGAAGAAAATTCAGGTTATAGAATAATACAGAATAAGATAAACCGTTAAAAAACTAATCTCATAAATACAAATAACAAATTTCAGCTACGCCGTAGCGATCGTGCAGGCCATGCATCTATGCATGCATCCATATACGGATTCACATTAAACTACTTGGATCGCAACATGTTTTAAGAAAAGGTTTGATGATACCCATCGATCTTCGTTCATGACTTTACACGAGGAGGCACAGGAGATACAGCACAGCATAGCACAGCACAGCACAACACAGCACAGTACAACACAGCACAACAAAGCATAGAATTTTAAAGTTAATACATGTATCGTATACTCGTAGCTTTATAGCGACCGTGCAGATTAATCGGATTTTTTCTGTAAGCAGCACCTGCTGTCAGTCCTTGGATGAATGACCCTTTTTCATACATTGATACTCCTGCGTATCTCGGAAAACACCTTAAGCAGTTGGTCCCGGCCGGGTGTCAGCAGCTCAAAAAGTCTGACAACCAGTCTATCCTTACAGTATTACTGTCTCCCACTAATTGGATGGCGAAGGTGAGATGGCAGTCACTGCGTGTAATGTAAGGGCTTGCAGTCGCATCTGGTTAAACTGGATACCAACCCCACCATACTTGGAAAGAGGCCAAGCAGAAGATGAAGTAGATGCAACGCGAATGCACTGTGTACAAAAAACTTTGATTAGCTAAAATTATCCACATGACACAGACTAACAGATAATGGGTATTGTTATAGGGAGCCATACATTGGGTACCGACTCAATTGACGGTACTCTTGGCGCAATGGCTAAGTGACGGCTTTCTGCGCTAAGTGTCGCGGGTTCGATTCCCGCACAAAACAAATATTTGTATGATCTACAGATAGTTGTATCGGGTCTGGTTGTGTGTATATGTGACTTGTATGTTTGTAAACCGTACCCACGAGAAGTCCAAGAGTGGGGCAACGTTTAAAAAAAATATCGTGTGGTGGTTTTTGAACTGAAAGATTGTACACTTACACCAGCGGCGTGCAAAGAGTTTTTAGACAGGGTAGGCAGAAAATTTTCAAAAGCTTACTTACCAGTAATACCTACTGCATGTTGGTATTGGTTCGTCGTCGTGTCGATTAAATAACGATATATGTGATTTGCCACCTCAAATATCTTATAAAAAATATTTATCCGAGTTATGTAGGGTAGGCAGTGTCTTTTTGTCTTTATACACAGCACACCACTGACTTACACTAGGAAGCGAATCCAAGTAAGGCAGGATCTGATTAATATTGTCAAATAATTCCCTTTCTTCACTCAGAATCCAATCGAAGTTCTCAATCTAATTCACTGAAACTTTTTGTGCTACACATTGTGTCAAACATCTTACTTTTTCTTACCCATTGTGTGGAACCCCTCAATTATAAACTTTACTGCCATCTACATGTAGTTGTTTCGGGTCTGGGTCTTTGTGCATGTGAATATATGTGTTTGTAAACGCACCCACGATACAGGAATAATTCCTAGTGTGGGGCAACGTTTTATAAAAAAAATTGTTTCAAAGAACTGAAGGAAGAAGCAACACGAACTGTCTCACAAAAAAAATCTGTTCAGTTTCAGTTCACTGAATTATTCTGGTACATTCTACCTATTAATATTTTTTATTAAAATATTATATTAGGCGTTTTTTAAATTTTCCTTTGAACTGACATTGCTATAGAGATATGTCATATTTTTTATTTTTATTTAATTCGATAATAGATCTGCTTTTGCTCTATATCTCGCCAGATGTATTACATGTTATCAGTATTTTATATAGAACTAGTTGATGCCCCTGACATCGTCTACCTGTATTTTATATTGATTACCACTTACCTATCTAATTAATTTCGCTGCAAGAGTAAAAATAAGTCTCAGTCCTTCTCCAGGACCCAGTACGATCACGAGTTTTCTTACTATTTACTATCATAGTAAAGTAAATTTTCATGATAGCGATTTTAGTTCTTAACTTGGTTACATTAGGGATTAGAGTCGCTAACATGACATATGTGTCATAGTAAAGTTTTGATTTACTATTTACTACATTATAGAGATGTCATGTTAGCGACTCTCATCCCTAATGTAACCAAGTTAAGAACTAAAATCGCTATCATGAAAATTTACTTTACTATGATAGTAAATAGTAAGAAAACTCGTGATAGCGGTACAGGTTACCTCTTTGTAAAATTTCATAACGGTCAGTTCAGTGGTTTAGTCACGATGATATATCAAACAAAGTTACTTTAGCATTTATAATAGTGTGTATTAAATATATTTTCTTTCTTTCTAACCACGAATGATGATAATATCATTGGTCTAGTGGTCGCAAGCGCGACTGCTAAGCGTGAGGTCCTGGGTTCGATTCCTGGGTTGGGCGGTGCTTTTGGGTGTTCTGTATGAAAAATTCTCAGTAGCAGCACGGAGTCCGGATCTATGCCTGGTAGATGGCAATAGGCTCACCCCTTATTACATGGGACCTAATAACGGCATCTGCGAAACGTGGGTGTACAATAGTATACCTCTGCCTAACCCTTCGGGGAATACAGGCTTGATGCTATGCTATATAATATCCTTATAATTTAGTGTTACGAATCTGTGTTAATGGAGTTTTTTTTATTTTTTTTTAGTCTAGGTAATTAAATAAGTTTGTAAGTAAACGCCCATTCTGTAATGGGCGTCTACGTACAGGCTTATTTATATATTATATTATATTTATATATTATAATACGTAAAGTTAGGCCTATGTTCTGTAACATAAGCCTAATTTTATTGTTATTATGATTACATTTCTTATTGATAATTGAATTTACTAATTACCAGTGCTATTTACGATTACGATTCATCATAATGTTAATTACTAGTTATACTACGTTTTGCTAATTAGTGATTACTGTACGTAATATAAACAAACAGGGAGCTGTCATCAAATTTTGTATATAATCTATTCAAAGTCAAAGTCAAAGTTTTTTATTTCAAGTAGGCCTTTTCAGGCACTAATATATAGGCATTATTATAATTATTTCGATGTCATCGGGATCTAAAGAAATAACCTTGTATATCACATAATTACATTTAAAAGAGCGTTCTACAATATATGAAAGTAAATATTATTTTCTAACGAATCCTAAATACGAAAAACTAATTAATACATCCCTTCTGGTCAACATAAACGGACATAAATTTTCAATTTCTAAATTACGAGTATCTCCGTGGCCAATAATACGGCAAAATTGAACCAGCTGGGACACATGCCTCGCTGTGATCCCAAATTAAACATGAAAAACCAGTTATTCAGTTCTTGGAACCATTTATTAGCTCGAAGCCTCCGTAATTGCGGTCTTGGATTCAATTTCAAGGGTCGGACCATATGTTGCCAGCCTTTTAAATACAAAATAGCCTCATATGTAACGTCTGCTGTGATTTAGGGAAAAAATACATGGTCTTGGGATACGAAAAAAGGACCCAAAATGTTGCTAGGACATGTAAAGTCTGTGTAGGGTCCTAGAAAAGGATATTCGGATTTTTTGGCTGACATCTGTTTGTCATGAAAACCCCTTATTAGTTTGCCCCAAAAATAAGTTTTGGGTTATTTTATAAATGTATTTGGGAACAAATTTATAAAAATGAGGCACGATTGCCTCATTAGCGTTTTGCGAGGATCTTTTTTTATAAAATAATATTATCTCACACTACAATTTCTTCTGTATCATGGGTACAGTTTACAAACATACATGTCACATGCACACACAACCAGGCCCCGAAGCAACTACCTGTAAATCAAACGAGAGAGATAATGTCATAATCGGATACTTTAAAAGAGTATCCATGGAGTTTCTTGCCTATTCTTCTTCACAAGACCAAATTTTTGGAAACGTGCAAGTCTTTTAACATTTCATAAGTGCCTGTATTAGATTTATTTGAAATAGAAACAATTATGTCTTTCTATCTATCTATAAAAATGTTTGTTTCGTGCGGGATTCGAACCCGCGGCACGTAGCACAGAAAACTACAAGCTTAATCAGTGCGCCAACAGTGCCTGTAAAAAATTGGAACTGGGGTTCATTTTCCGACTGGATAATAACACTTGTCCAGTCCAATTTGGTTATCTGAATTGATATTTTCAATAGCAGCACAAAGTTTGGAACTATGGCCTCCTATTACATAGAAATTAAAAACAGCTTGTCGAAATGTGTGTTTAAGTACATCTTACACCTCTCGCCGTGCCTCGGAAATCACGTAAAGCCGTTGGTCCTGCGCCTGATCTCTCTCCGGTTGTGTCGGATTGCCGTCCCATCGGACTATGAGAGTGAAGGAATAGAGAGAGCACCTGTATTTGCGCACACATGTGTGCTCTATAATATCTCCTGCGTAGTTGGCTAATCTCCGGTGAGATTGGCCGCCGTGACCGAAATCGGTCAGGAGGACATTATTATTACAACTCTCGCAAACCTGTAACACAATATAGATTCTATGTTATATATATAAATATTTTTAAATATTTTTTATCGTGCTTGAATAAGCTAGGATAATTTTGTTTTAAATTAACTTTCCTGACATCTCTGAGATTCTGTATTAATTGGAGATCTTAATTACATTAGCATTTAAATATAAATGCTAGCGAAGCTTTTTAAATGTATAACTGGATCATGACTAACATCACGCCATGTTCTCTTAAGAGTTAGAGAAAGAGAGACGTACTTTATAGTTGTATATTCTGTTTGTACCTAGACTTATGACCGCGGAATCGATGTCATCATCAGCCAGAAGACGTCCACTGCTGAACGAAGGCCTCCCCCAAGGGGCCTTTGCCATAATCTCCACGCTTAGCAGGCGGTTTGGGAATCGCAGTGGCTTACCGACCTTAGTGAGAGGACGCTGCTGCCCGTCCTCCGGTGTCTGGCCGCAGTTTTAGGACGTACCCGGGTCCATCCGGAATCGATGTATAGAATTAAAAAATAGGTGTGTAATAATGTAAAAGATTCGAAAACAGTTATTCTATTTTTGTGTTAGGAATTCTCAATACCATCAATGATATTAGCATAAGAGAAATATTCCTATAACGGTACAAAACAGCTATGTCAGCCTACAAAAATGCCTTAAAATTATCGTGATGCCATTTTTGTTTAAAACCCTCCAATAAAAGAATCTGGATTGCCAGCAATCTCAAATGTACTCCGTGATCGATTGACTCAAGTTCACAAAGTACTCCGCTTCTGGTTTACTTATAGTTCACTTAATGAACTAAGTCGGGCCATCGTCTACCTCCCCCCTTCCCTTTTGGCTGCCTCCCAACTCTTGGACACTTTGGAAAAAAAGTCCGAAGTCGGTCAAAGTGCTATCAAGTTTTGTTCGCTTTCTTTTTATGGAGTGACGTCATTTTATAATTAGTAATTGTATGGCTATTGATGATACTACGATGAAACATGACAATATCGTAGGGATTCTTGGTAGAGGATGATTTATTTAAGCGTGCGCAGTACAAGTTCTTCCAAAACAACATCATGGTTTTAAGACATATTACGAGTTTTCTTGTTTTTGTACCTTGCCTGTTCATCTTTTGTGCAAAATTCTTCAGGGTCAAAATAATTAAATGTTTGAATAGAATAACTAACACTTATAATATATATTTACTAACACTATAGATTTTTTGTTGTCCGAATAAAGAAAATTTTGATTTGATTGATTAACGGGAATTTAACTTTGAAACGCTTGACGTTCAATCAAATTACCAAAGATATAGAATAGGGTAGCAACCTCTCTCATAAACTACTGTTTTATGGCCTGGACGCACAGTCGAAATCCGACAAATTCATCTCCACCCAGACCCGAAACAACGATCAGTATATCATACAAATATTTGTTCCCTTCAGGAATGGAACCAGCGACACAAGCCACTGCACCTTTGCCTAAATAACGAGTGTGCCAACCTAACGAGCTTGAAACGACAAGGACGGTAGGAAGTGGTTAAGTTACTGAAACTACATGTAGTGGTCGCCATTATTCGGAGCCCCGAACTACAATTACATCGTGGGTTTGAATTATGTTGTACTGTAGCTGGTAACTTGCACTAACTATTATCGTGTTGTTGACTGTTTCAATTTGCCTGACTATGAATACAGCTGGAACAGGAGCTCGAAAATTATAACAAATTTTAGTGCTTGGGGTTATACGTATACAGTATACGAAAATAAATATATCTTGTTTATTGGCATATACTTGGTATAAACATACAGAAAATAAGATGAAAAGAAATGCCAGCAATTCAGCGTAGTTTTGAGCGGGAGTGGGGTAATCCTGATGAGCGAACCCTGGTGTTCAGCTACAACCTAGGAGTGCCATAAGCCCGAAAATAATATAATGATATAAAGACAAATATACTAGACTAATATACAGTATTATGAAGAAATCAGTGTACATAAGTTAAAGTTTAGTAACTGATTTCATTTAGTAATGTACGGAGGTATAAAATTGAAATAAGTACGTTCACACGTTAATGTGAAAGTTTGTGAGGATGGATGGATGGATATTTATTACTCTTTCACGCCAGAACGGCTGAACGGATCTGGATGAAATTTGGCACAGAGATAGATAATAGTCTGGAATAGCATATAGGTAAGGCTTTTTATCCCGGGAAAATGTATGGGTTCGTAAACCACGCGGGCGAAGCCGCGAGCGGAAGCTAGTATTATCATATAAATATGATTGCAGCTTGCCCTGTGTTTCGTGTAGGAACCATATATGTATCTATGAATGAAACATGGCAACACTGTTCTCTTCTCAAAACGAGAAGGTTCAGTTCTTACTCCAACATGCTGGCCTGGTCCAGGTGTCGGACTGCACACACTATTGAGGTCACTAGGGATGTATTTAAGGTTTCCTTGCGATGGTCTTCCTTGGTACTTGAATTTGAAAAGTGTCAGAGTGGGATCGATCTTGGATTCATGGAATTCCACTACTACACCTGTCACTGATTCTCGTTGATCACTGGTTAATCTTAATACTAATTTTAATAATACTATTCTTGTGAATGAAGCTTCTTCAGTCATAAGCTCGACAAAAAAAAATTAGACTATTAAAGTACTCGAAAAAAATAATCTTGAAACTCATAATTCTTGACGATGAAAAAACGATTTGTATATTTCATAGTGCTATTTGGATGAAAATAAATATATCAGACGAAGATAGAGAAGTAATATTCGTACACCATCAATAAATACGGTCTCCATAAAATGGAGATCCCGAAATCTCAGTGGGACTCAAAGGCCTCCATATTGGTAAAATGGACCGGCCCATCTCGAACACTCAACCGTCCTTACTAACCCAGATTAATAAGCCATACACATTTTGCGTCCAGATCAGTATGGTGACCATTAAAATCTCAATTTCAGCAACTCGACCCAAACGTTCGACTGGTTTATAGCCCCTCTTTACATAATGACCTCGCTTCGACCCTTTGGAGTCTATTCCTATTGAATAAACTCATTAGGGTTTCCCCATTCACCCATGGTACTACGGATAGACCCCTTTTCAATATCTATAAATACATCGGTTGATCGCCAGTCTTTTTTGTGGTAGCGGAAACCAGTGGAAATATTGGTTGCAATAAAAATTGTGTACGAGTTTTATGACGTCAAAATATTTGCCTCGTGGAATAGATCTCTCTATAACCTGAAATTATGACCTTGTTTCAACTGTGGTAGCTTTTTAAGTCGATATTCAGATATCAGGGATTCAGTAATTTACCTTATGGTTTAAGTAAAAATTTCAATATAAAATTTGCTTGTAATGTTGTTTTTTTTTTTTTTGTAAAGGCTCGTGTTGCCCATAAAGCTCCATTTTAGAGCATTTAAACTAAACAAAGATATTGCTTCAAATAATAACCATCCTCATGAGGTAAAAAAACCTATTTAAAAAATAAAAATGTGACATGACTCAGATATTCTATTCATAGCGTCCTCTAAACTGTATCCTACCTTTACCATACGCATAGACACGCTACACCACTCATTATAAAACCATTCTAAATTCTACTTTAATCTGCAAACAATAGGGATCAAAATCTACTATCTAAATGAGTTGTGTATGTCATGCTTGAAATAAACTTTATATGTATGTTAATAGGGTTTGTTTTTGTTCGCAGGCTGCGGTGTATACAGGGTGTTCCGAGCCGTGAAAGTGGGATTATGCATGGACACGTGAACTAGCGATGTCTGCGGCTTTCCTCTTCACGGCGCTTGGCGCTTTGGCACTCGTCAGCCGCACAGGTGAGAAGGGGTTTTCTATTTATGTGCGACCACGTTTCATTAAATGGATAGTTAAGTCACTCTGGGTTGTGCAGCTAAGTCATTTTAGTGGGTTTTTGGTGAAATTGCGTGAAAATCCAAGCTCTAGGTATTCAAGCTTTAGTCGAAGCGAAATATCAGGTATGGTAATAATTATTTACGTTGAAAAGTTTGCATTTAAATATTCATAATAGCAAACATTAAAATTGGCTATACATATTTTAATTAGAAAAATATTTCGGTTTAAAGATATTTTATTTCTCATAAGAACTTTCATACAGTTCACTTAAAATGAGATACAAAGTATTAAATTAAATTAATTCGTTACACATCCAGTTATATGGTACATGCATTATACATTATTTAAGTTTAGATTAGAGTGTGCATACATAATTCCTAAGTTTGTTTTTAAATATATTTAAGTTGTTACAATCTTTGACATCATTAGGTAAGTTGTTGTACAGCTGTGCTCCCTCAAACAATATCGTTTTCTTCCCATAATTAGTTCGGACTTTAATTAGTTGTAGCTTATTTTTCTTTCTTAAATGGTGTGTACTTGTTTTTGTAGGTAGTTGTAAGTCAGTTAAAACATAATTAGCTTTAATTTTTTTGATTAGGACGCAAGTGTTATATATATATAATTGCTTAAGATTTAATAATTTAGTTTTTTTGTATAATAATTTTGTTGGGGTGAGGTAGTGGTAATGGAACAATATTTTAATTAATTTATTTTGCATTCTCTGAAGTGGGTTTATATTGGTTACAGCAGCTGAACCCCACACCTCAATTAAATACTCTAGATGTGATTTGATGAGGGAGTTGTATATTACTGAACGTACTTTTTGTGGAATACATTTTGCGACCTTACGTAATGCTCCTAGTGTTGACGTTAGTTTGGTTCTAGTATGATCGATGTGCATTTTCCATGTTAATTTGTCATCCAACCACAGCCCGAGATATTTTTCGTGATTCGATTGTTTTATTATTTCATTATTTATTCTGAGTTGTGTGAAGTCTGGTATATTTTTATTTTTTGCCGAAAATACCATGAAAGATGTCTTTGAGGTGTTAATTGTGAGAAGATTGTATTTTAACCACTCATTAATGAGATCAAGGTCTTTTTGTGCGTCGGCTATAATGTTGTGGATTGATTTGCCATAGTAAAAAAGACATGTGTCATCTGCATATAATGTTAGTTGTCCTGTTAAGCCAATTTTATTAATGTTATTTATATAGATTAAGAACAGTAGTGGACTGATTATTGAGCCTTGTGGACAGCCGTATGAGGGCATCGTTATGATTGAGCTCGTGAAACCTTCTATTTTAACCACCTGTTTTCTGTTTTGTAGGTAGGATTTAAAAATGTTTAAGGCCTCGCCTGTGACACCTATATTAGATATTTTCTGTAATAGCTTTTTGTGACTCATTGTGTCAAAAGCCTTTTTTAGGTCAATAAAAATCCCTAATACCAGGTTTCCTTCGTCTATGTTGGTTTTGATTTTTGTGATAAGATCAACGGCGGCTGTTTTAGTGCTTGATTGTGTACGAAAACCATATTGCTGTTTTATCAGAAACTGTTTTTGAGTGAGATAACTATTTAGACGGTCATACATAACTCGTTCAAATATTTTTGACAAAACAGGCAAAACCGACACAGGCCTATAGTTACTCGGGTCAGTCCTATTTCCAGCTTTGAAAACAGGACTCACCTTTGCTATCTTGAGGGTATCAGGAAAAGTACCGTTTGATAAACATTTATTTATGCATTTAGTAAGCTTGTCAATTATTATGGTTTTTAAGCATTTAACCGCTTTTGTACTTATGCCATCCAGGCCGGTGCTGGTATTGGAGTCAAGGTTATCAATGATCATAGATATTTCATTTGTAGTGCATGGTGTTAGTTCACTTAAGGTTATGTCATGTGTATGATTATCTTCGTACATTAGTATGTTACCAGTGTTTGTGTGATATTCTTTAGGTATTTTGTTTGCTAAGTCTGCTCCAATCGATGAGAAAAAATTATTAAATAAGTCACATACCGATTTCCCCTCAGTTACGAGTCCCAGGTTCGACATTAGTTTTGGAAGAGCACTGCTGTCCCTGATTTTATTTAAACCTAAGTTGTTAATAGTATCCCACATTTTCTTCGGCTGATTTCGGCAGTTATTGAATAGGTTATAATAGTATTTTTTCTTGTTTGTGCTTATTAGAGTTTCGACTATCTCTTTTTGTTTCTTTAAAGTGTTGGATAGTTCTTCATTCTCTGGATCAGATTTTGTTTGTTGCCATATAATATTCCGTATATAAATTGCATTGACGATTTCTTGATTAATCCAGTCATTCTGCAGTGTGTTTTGAACTTTTGATTTGTCTATTTTGTTGGCTTCTACTTTTTCTGTTATGAACCGTTCCAAGTGGTAATAGTCGTGGTCATCATTCGTGTACGTTTCTCGTAACGCGTTATCGTACAACTTTCCATAGTCGAGTGCTTTATATTGTATTTTCTTCTTATTGCTTGGTTTTATGCTCCCAATTTCGAGGAAAACTTGTTTGTGGTCGGAAAGGCAAGATTCGATGATCGACATACTGAACGAGTGATTGTTTACATTCGTACATACGTGGTCAAGTATAGTATTTGTTGTGTTAGTTTCGCGCGTACTGTATAATTTGTCGATTTTGTTCAGAATTCGGTATCCAGTTTCTTGTACTTCCTTTATGTATTTTGTGACACCAGCATTCCTGCTAAGTAAATCGATATTGAAATCCCCGAACACTATAGATCTCCGTCGCTGCTCCAGTTGTGCAGAATAAGTATCTAAAAAGTTGTTTACATTCGTGTCTCCAGGTTTATAGATAGCTCCAATGTTTAAAGAAAGTTTGTCTATGTATATCCATAGATAATGATTGCCATTTTCGTGTAATTCTTCAGTTATATCATATTTAATAGTGTTATGTATATAAATTGAGACGCCGCCTCCTTTGCAGTCTTTTCTGTAGTTGTAAACATGGTTATAGTTGTCTAATCGGTATAACCTTGCATCGCTGTCCGAGCTTATCCAAGTCTCTGTGAATATCAATAGATGGGTCGTCGCTGGTATTGCTTTAATTATGCATTTTATTTCATCAAACTTGCCCGCTCTGCGAATGCTTCGTAAGTTTGCGTAGAGAAATCTTAACGAAGATGGGTGGACTGGAATGTTTTCGTAATTTTGTACTATTTGGTGGTCTAATTTATTGAAGATATTTGTACTTGTTGCCTTATGTAGTGATACTGTATTTAGTTTTTTTCATTAATTTTGGTTATTGAAGGTACTCCTTTTACATATTTGATGGTGAGATCTTTTTCGCCGTTCTCGATGCGCTTATTCATCTCATCTCTTAATGATAACAAATATTTTCTTTGTGATGGAGTTTGATCGGAGAATATCTGTACGTTATTAGGTAGTTTTGATTTATTTTTTAGTAGTTGTTTGGGAGTGTTATTGTTGTTAAATTGGACTTTTATAGCTCGATTCTTAGTTAGCGAGTACTTTCCCAGTCTTATGCATTTAATTGGTATAGGGCAGTCTTTAACCAGCATTTTTGTGATCCTAATAACTTCTTCGTTATCATGTTTTTGCCTAGAATTTGAGTTTTGGTCAGTTATTTCCGGAATACCCACAATCACAATATTTTTTTCGCGCTCGCAGCGCTCTTTTACTTCGAGGATAAGGTGTTCATGTGATAAGCTGGGCGATTCAGCGGACAAGTTATCATTGTATGGTTGGTTTTTGATCTGGGATATTTCACATTCTATGTGTTTTATTTTATCTTCAGTAGTTTTGTTGTTGGTTTTAATATTTTGTATTTCGCTGTTTATGAGTTCAAAACGTTGTGTGAAAATTTCTGTGGTTGATTTTATAGTTTTAATCTCGTTTTTAATCTCCGATATTTCTGTTTGGATGATGTTTAGGTTTTCATTTTGTTTTCGTCCGAAGTCTTCCAAAAATTTCATCATCTCCATGCGGAAATCTTGAAAGTTCTTTTTATAATCGTTTTCGTCAGAACGTTCTTTCCGTTTTCTGAAGTTGACATTGCTATAATACTCATCATTGCCATAAGTTGACAGGTTTGGAACTGACCCGCTTCCACTTTCGCTACCGCTTATCACATTGGGCCTCGGTGGTGTTTTTTGCGGACTCATTGTGTCACGGCGAGTTGAGTTTACGTACGCGTGTGAGCGAGTCGAAAAATCGCCACGGTTCTCCTTCCGCGGGGGTGATACAGGCGGGTGGGGCACTGCGCGCACGCTGTTCGATGTTCGTGATTCAGGAGTACACGGTTATAAGTAAATAAATGCTAGTTGCAAAGTTCCACTCTATCACTGTACACTAAGGATCACTTCCGCTTTAATATGATTTAAAGATTGCAATATTTTAAATTAGAATTAGTTGCACACGTCTGCTTTCGATCGCAGCGGAGTGTGTAATTAAATAGATAGATTCAAACAACTTTTTCTGACAACAAACTGTTTAAATGCGTAGAATATTTTATACTTTTGTTGCCATATTTCATTTTTATCACCTATTTATTTGTTTCGTACTGTTTTATAAACAAAATCTGCCCATACTATACAGTGTTTTAATATCAACGATTCAATACTATAAAACTGAGGACAGACAAGCGCAATTTTTGGAATTGTGAGTTTTTTTGCGTCGCTTACTTTACGTGGTTTTTGTGTGTGTGATATTAATACATTGTCACGTTTGACGACATGAAGCAAAAAACGCTACTCACAACTCATAGATTTCGTGTGACCTCAGCCTAAAACGATATTTTCTACATACAAACTTAGAACCCATCAGCGAAATAGGACCGATAGGATTAGCTTTCTGCGCTACATGTCGCGGGTTCGATCCCCGCACGGAACAAATATTTGTATGATCTACAGATAGTTGTTTCGGGTCTGGTTGTGTGTGCATGTGACATGTATGTTTCTAAATTGTACCCACGATACAGGAGAAATCCTAGTGTGGGGCAACGTTTAAAAAAAAAGAAAATGTGGCCCAACATATACAACTGCAACCAGGCATGATGCTAAAAAAACATAATTTAAAATCCGATCATAATAGAAGAAGACTGCCATCTTTGAAATTGTCTAGTCTAGTTCACTTTCTGCGTACCTTCTCCTTTTGAACTCGCTACAAAGCAAGCAAGCGTTTTAAACGCTTACACAAATTCGTGACGTAATACGCCATCTAATCCTGCCCGAATTCTTCGTCAGTAGTTAGCGGCATGAAATAGTCGTTTACTAAAGCTGTTTCAGCCCGGCCTCGTTTGCAGGCAGCCTTCAATAAGAACGCCTTTGTTATTGAGACAGAATTCTTTGAAAGCTGAAATATTTTTATTCAGTCGCTACTAAAATTGGTGAAACAGGGCAGTTGTGGTCACCTTGGTGTTTGTCTGTCCGTCTCTCTGTCAGACGTATTCTCAAAGATTTAAAAAGTCGTGGCATAGATTTAGCTTGACGGCACGAGTGGCGCAGTGGTTGAATGATCGCCTGCTGTGCTTCGTGTCGCGGGTTCGAGTCCCACACGGGACAAATATTTTTATGATCTACAGATAGTTTTATTTTATTTGGGAAAATAAACAGTTAAAGTTATTCGAGGTCTGGGGATTTGTGCATGTGAATATTTGTATTTGTAAACGTGTCCACGATATAGGAATCATTCCTAGTTAAGGGCAAAGTTAAAAAAAATGAAAATGAAACTAGCTTAGGTGAAAATTTAAGGAAAATCACTACCGATAATGTAACAGTAGGTAGGTACATTTAGGTATTGTTTACCTTTGTAAAAGAAGTTGATAGTACAGAACATTTATTTCCCAAAGTCAAAGTCAAAGTTTTTTATTTCAATTAGACCCCGATTTACGCATCGCGCTTTACCGGCTCTTTCGTCTGTAAAACCATTTCCAATTTTGAACAAAATGGCGTATTATTAACCAAGAATATTAGTTATTATGAAACGGTTTTCGGAGCGTTTGGAGCCGACAGAGATAAGTGTTTGGACATCAGGTCCGATTGATGGATCGTACTTTTTCTGCCGCCTGGTGACTGTATGGATAATGTCCCGATTGAAAATGAGCTGACGGTTTGAAATATTATATCACATGTTTATTTTTTAATGGTATTTTGACGTTAGGTATTTAAGTTCTTTTTTTTCTGCTAAATTATAACTCGAATACTTAATCTTTGCTCTTGCTCGCTTTATATGATGAATATAATTACTTCTTTCATTATGATTTTTCGACGGTTGATCGTGGGTGCGTTTTCTATAGATACCTACAAATCTAATAAGCACATTAACATCAGATTCGAAACAACTAACTATACATTATACAAATATTGATTCCGTGAGGGATTCGAACCTGCAACACATAGCGGATAAAGCTAAACGCTTAGCCACTGAGCCAATTCGGAAATGAAGTTCACGATAGGACATCACTAGCACAAAGATATTATATCTTTCTTTCTTTCTCATTTGTTAACCTATCATTACAAAGCAATGAAATGAGGCCATGATAACCATAGTGGCCTAATTTCATTTTTACAATATTGAGTTTATGATTTCTTACAGTTAAAATTTATCATTTTGGTTTCTACCAAAATGGTTTCTCCAGGGTGGCCTAAAAGTGATTCAGTAAATATTCATTAGATTATTAAAATTAGCAATTTGTAGAAACCAAAATGATCGATTTAACTGTAAGAAATCATAAACTGAATATTATAAAAAACGTAGTTAGGCCACTATGGTTCTCATGGCCTCATATGCGGTTTTAAATATTAATAATACATTAACATAGCATCACGCCTATATTCCTCGAAGGGTTAGGCAGATAGGTACTATTGTACACCCCCATTTCGCCGATGCCGTTATTGAGTCCCATGTCACTACATATTATAAAACAAAGTCCCCCTCCGCGTCTGTCTGTCTGTTCGCGATAAACTCAAAAACGACTGAACGGATTTTCATGCGGAATTCATGAGGAAGGTTTAGGTGTATAATTCGTTAAGGTATTGTGTAAATTGGTCAACCAATTAGGCAGTCCAATGAAGCAATTCATAATACATAATAATATCAAATACTGTACCTGCAATATAAAGCCGTAATACTAAAATTTAATCCACATACAACTGGTAGCTCTCCAGAAGGCCGGCTTACCCGGGTAAAAGAGAGTGAATATTTAGGGCGCCCACTCGAGGAGAAAGGGGGCGATTAGCCTTAGGGCATTACAAACGACACCTACATCCTGTACTTAGGGTTTTATCACGGCAGCAAAGCGCAAAGGAATAAATTGTCTGGCTTTTTGTCAGGATGTTTCAAAGAACAGCGGGTATAAAATGGCCGTTGGTGGAATCATAATGTGATTCACAAAATGGACATTTAAGTGATGCCTCTTAATATGATTGGCGTAAGGGTCATTATTCAGTAAATTATGTTTGTCAGTTACTGTGTAGATTAGGTCTTTATAGGCACGCTGAATGCTAATATTATATGTAGTTCAAAACAGAACATAACACATAGCATTACGTCTGTATTCCCCGAAGGGTTAGGCAGAAGTGTGGTATTGTACATCCACATTTCGCCAATGCCGTTATCGGGTCCCATGAAATAGGGGACGAGCCTATTGTCATCTACCGGGCACAGTTACTCTCCAGTTACCAGTTACACTCCTTAGTGCTACTGAGAATTTCTATACAGTAAAACCCTTAGAAAGACTCAATAACTTTGGCCAACCTGGGAACCGAACCCAATACCTAACGCTAAGGGTGCTGAGCATGAGGTCTTGGGTTCGACTCCCAGGTCGCACAAAGTTATTGAGATTTTCTGAAATTCTCAGTAGCTGCATGGAGTCTGGAACTGTTCTATTACATGGGAGTCAATAACGGCATCGACGAAATTTGTGTGTACAAAAAGTAAACCTCTGCTTTTCCCTTTGGGGAATACAGGCGTGATGCTATGTTATGTTAAACTTTACATAGTATATCATTCTTTTTGCACGTCCTCTATCCCGATTTAAACATTGTACTAATAATCCGACCTTCTAGAACTAAAATGAAATGTTCACGATATAGCTGCCAATATGTAACCTTCCCAAAGGTCAATTACATAAACAGCCACAACTTTCTACCCCGTCGCTTATAAGCACCTCTATAACAATTCCCCTTAATTAACTTTCACACCAGATGGGGATCTATTTTCCCTATGGTCCCTTTGCCAATTCCACGTCCTGATCCCCTAACATCTCCATTAAAGATCACAGTCTCCAATATCATCCGAATCTTACGCAATTGTCTTCAGGCCAGTTGGCTTCAGTGGCCATCTTTTTATTTTTTTAATAAAGAAAATCTTGTGGACCGTCCGTTAATGGGCCCCGTCTTGATTAAAGTGGATCATGACAGAATGTAATTTAGTCCCTCGGATAATGCCTCGTTATCGTACGGTCCTGCGTTCCCACTGGTTCTTGCGAGTTTTTAAATTATCTTCTTGTTATTTTGGTAAGTTATTGTTATTGTATGCAGATTTTTGAGTTGGAAGGAAATGCGCGGAGTATATCTTGATATTGTTTTGTTTTCTTATTCAGCAGTTGTGTTGGCGATAATCAAAAACAGTTCAGCAATTTTGTTATTTACTGACATTTCGGATATGGTGCGTGATTAACAGAATTGCAGGGTTTCCCTCTGTTTTAACGGGTGTCTTTGCATCCCTGTTGTGTAATAAAACTATCATAGCTACGATAAACAATCTGATTGAGAAGTGCGGTGGTAATGGAAACAAACAGTTTGCGACGGGGGTAGATCGTCTGTCAAACGTCATTTTTGTGTCACATATGTATTGGCTGACAGTGAGGCTGCTGTTGCATGGCTGTCGCGTTGCTGTCGCTATTTTTACGTAATTAGGCTGTCGGTCACGCATATTTATATCATCTGTGTTCTTCTTTTTCGTGTCGATTTTGATTCCAAATTCATTTGTTTTTTGAGCAGCACTTGGCCACTTCAATAGTACTGTCCGTAGCTTTGCAAGTGAGAGAAGACAAGAGATGAGGAATTATTTGTAGTGTGCCACAGTCACATAGTGTATGGTATGTGTGTTAGCAAAATAAAACACCATTATAAAGAACTAGCTTCCGCCCGCGGCTTCGCTCGCATGGTTTACGAACCCGTACATTTTTCTGGGATAAAAAGTAGCTTATGTGCTATTCCAGACTATAATCTATCTCCAAATTGCCAAATTTCATTCAGATCCGTTCAGCTGTTCTGACGTGGTTGAGTAATAAATATCCATCCATCCATCCATCCTGTGAGGATAGATGGACGGATGATAAACTATCACATTTGTAATATTAGTAGGATGGTCTGACAATATTTTTTCCAAAACAAGCATTTAACAATTCCTATTTAATTATAAAATAAATAGATAACCAAAATTGCTAAACCTCGCCATATTAGCACTATAACTCAAAACAAACAATAGGTTGTCTTTTCCAGCTATAATGTCGCGACAAAAGTGTAGGCTAGGTGGCAGCACTGCCTTCAATATTAAACTTTGTACACGATATTTATCGCGAAGCTTGGACAATGCCGGCTCCTTTTGTGTTTTCAGTATGTTGTGCTGGCTTCCTATACTGGATTCTTGCTTTATTTACTGAAAAGAATTTAGAAATGTTTGCGGGAGAAAAGTTTTATTGTGTTTAAACGTCGACGAGTGTTTATATGGCTTACTGACTCGGTGCGGGACGCTTCTCAGTATTAGAAGGGTTTAGGCCGTGATGCGTACTGTTGCCCAAAATCGGTCTTGGTCTTGCAGTCTTGGTCTTGGTCTTGCTAAAATTACGCGGTCTTGGTCTTGCCTGCGAGACTCTTGCACGGTCAGTCTTGGTCTTGTTCATGCATTTTTGCAAGACCAAGACCAAGACCGCGTAATTTTATCAAGACCAAGACCAAGACTGACCGTGCAAGAGTCTCGCAGGCTTAGTCTTGTTCTTGCTCAAATCTTGAACAGATCAGAACAAGACCAAGACTGCAAGACCAAGACCGATTTCTGGCAACACTAGTGATGCGGTAATTGCGTGGGTAAATCGCATGCCTCCAGCTTTGCAGGTATGTCGCGAGAACACAATTTCACCAGCCACCATACCCAAGATGATGGATAGGCGAAATGTACGTACGCACGAACAAAAAGAAGCCTAAAAGCCATGTACAGTACATCGCCAACGCAACTGATGTTTAAAATAACGAAACGTCCATTTATCTACAAAAGTTTATTTTAAACGGATTATTTTATATTAAAAGGTTGATATTAAGCTGTCGGTGAACTCGGACCCCAGGCCACCCAAATTTATTTCCTTATTTTTTAAAAAAAACTTTGCCCCACACTAGGAATAATTCCTGTTTCGTGGGTGCGTTTACAAACACATATATTCACATACACAAACACCCAAACCCGAAACAATTATCTGTAGATCATACAAATATTTGTTCCGTGCGGGGATCGAACCCGCGACACTTAGCGCAGAAAGTTAATCGCTTAGCCACTGCGCCAACCGTGTCGTCAAACTGATAGTGTGGGTTGATGTACTACACATACTATTAAGAATTTTATGGACCAATATAAAACCCACAATCGGATAAAAAAATGAGTAATGGCAGTAAAAATAAGGGTTTTAAACACTAAAAATAGAATTTTCTCAGTAGAGTACCAACATAGTGAAGCGCTGAAGGAAATCTAGTTATTGGAAGGAGAGCAACGACCGAGGCGGCACTTGAAATTCAATTGAAGCAATACTTATTAACATAAATCCATTTCGGTAGCAGTACCAACAAGAATATTAAATTTTAAATATTCGTGTTCTTGTGTTTAGCTGGAATGGCCCAATTGGCTCATCGGTCTATCAGTTGAAAATTTGTTAGTTTGATCTCCACCTATTGGACTAATGACGTGAACCGCCATCAGTGCAAGGGTTAACACAGGGGCGATATGAGTAAACCTTAAAAAAATTCGTAACATTTTTTCTAGTCCGTTCTTTTCCATTTACAACTACCTTACCAAGATTGGAACATTTTAAGGCAATCTCAACATCAGCACTGCAGCTCGTAAGACATCTGCTGCTGAAAAAACAATTATCCTGAGACTCTTAGCCAGTCCTTAGATTTTTAACCACTTCCAGCAATCCAGTTCAGTATGTCGAGACATCGATTCAATCGGTCTGCTTCTCGAGTTATAAAAGTAATTCTGCACCATCATTTCATACTATCCTACGTTTTCTCTCATTTCTTAAAGAATTTGCTTAAAATACTCCAAACTTTCTCATAATGCAGTCGTCTAATTAACTACTCACTAGTCAGCGAAAGAGTTGACAAAGTGGTATACTAGCGCCGCTTCCCGACGCTGCTTCTTTAAAACATCATTTACATACTGAATTCAAATTTCTTTGTGTTCGCTACTAAGATTTACAGCTTTTACGTGAACAAACTCAAATAATTAGGTAATTTGAAAAATCACATTGTATAATCTGCAGCGGGGGTAGCTAGTGATGTGCTCGGAATACTGTTTAGTCGATAATTTAGTCAAGATAGATGCGATAGAGTGAGTAATTCGGCCGACGTGATTGGCTCATTTGAATAAGGAAATTAAGGTTATGTTTCGTAGAGTGAACTGATCGTTTATTGTTAGTTACATCACTATAAAGGACCTAATATAAAATGGTTTTGCTGTTGAAGTTTGTTAAAAGTATTTTAGTATAAAAAATTAAGGAGTACTCGTCAACATTATAACTATCATCTAGTCTCTGCCAGACATTATAACTTTTATTAATTGGAACTTTAATCGATTACTTCATTTGAAAAAGACGGCCTCGTTGGTTCAGTAGTCGCCCAAGCGGCTGCTGAGCGTGAAATTCTGGTTGTGATCCTTGGGCAAAATGATATTAGGTTTTATTGTTAGAAAAATTTCAGTAGAAACACGGTGCATCGAACTGGTCAGTTGCTAATAAAGACGGCGAAATGCAGGTATACTAGTACACCTCTAAGTACCTCACCATTTGGAGAATTCCACCATGATGCTATGGTAATCCAAAGAGAGGACGACAAATTGCCCATAAGTACTGTCTTTAACTATACATATTAATTTTACTTAAATGGTTAACTTTCAAAGTGAATAATGTCTCTATATTTCACCATTCCAAACTGTAAAGCGTGTTAAGAATTAATAACAAACTGCTACAATTTAATAAGTGTTAGGTTAAATTATATGTGTTTTTAAAATCGACTAAACTGACATCGATCTTGGATAACGATTATAATTATGGCAACACCAAGCGGTGACATTTGGAAAGTTTAAAAAGTAGTCTACGCCCAGAAAATAGGGCAGTTTAGTTGGGAACGAGCTACGAGTCAGACGAACCAAATATTTGTGTGTCTATTGTCATTATAGTTGGTACGCGATAGTTATAGAAGTGTGGTGTGATTTGTGTTCTGAGGATTTACAAATAAATATAATTATTATCTACCCAAGAAGTTTTATTACATAAGATACAGACAACGTCGCGTTGATACAGGTTATATTAATTTTGAATAAGAAAAAATACATTTTGAAGAAAATAATGTTGAATAGATTTTAGAGAAAATGGCATCATTATTTAGGTTTGAAGGAACATTATTATTAATGTAGATATTATTTTTGTCTTTCTATACATAAAGCGATTTGTTAAAATGTATAATAGGTGGAATTATGTTGTATTTTTAAATATCAAGACTTTACAGCGCTGTATTACCCATGATTAAAATTCTCTAGAAACGCCGGCTCCGGCAGCCGTGTTTTACCGCCATTTAAGCATCTAACAGGAAAAGCGTTGTTCCTACTTATTACGCAAAAAAAAAAATTATTCAAAAATAGAACGACATGACATCTAAAATGTTCCAGATCAATTTCAATTTTCTACGAAATAGGAACTACAAAAATATCAAACATTTTATTTATACTCGACTAATTGCTACTCGATATAATGTCTAATCGTTATGCACTCCTAATCACATCACTATAACAAGAAGAAGGGAAGTTTCCACAAAGCATGAGAAACTTCACGGCTCGTTCTGGTGACTTAAGTGCCTCCAACTTGACTTCCTGGTCGCAACGTGACGAGTTTTTCAAGTAACATACTTTGCATCCATTCCCATGAGGAAAAGGTATTAGGATTTTTCACTTAAAAAGAGATTTAAAACCATTGTCCTTTTTGTTTTTTTTTTCGACATACTTTAAGACGGGATTTTTCGTCTAATGGTCGCATGCGTACTGCTTATCGAGAGGTTCTGGTTTCGATTACCTAGCCGGGTTGTGTTATTAAGTTTATCTACATATAAAGAAATTTTCAGAAGCAGCCCGTAGTCTGAATTCGTGTAAAAACTGAACTTAATAATTTTGTAGTGTTTATAGCTAATCATTATTTAGCTTAGTGAACTTCATTTCGAAACATATCTGTTTAAAGCCAATGCAACACCAAAATCAAAAAACCACATTTTAAATCTAATATAATTTATAATAAAACCGAAAAACCACCATTGAAAATTCGGCCTGCTGCCAAAACCACAATAAGCCATCACGGAGGCCACACTGTAATATGACTGGGTTATCAATAATATGAATTTGACACGAATGGACCTCTCGAGTATCATTTTATCATTACACCACTAGTCATGCTTGGGAGGCATAATATAGCGCCATGTTGGTGTCAAATCAGCGCCATCTAGTTAAAAAAATGACCTGTGGAAGTGAATAAACTATTTAATTTCATCAAGCCTTTATTTTTCGAAGGCATAGGCACAGGTACTATTTTATATCAACAGTTAGATGATGCTCTCATAATATCCCAATAGCGGGCGGGCATCTTCTACTGGAAATTTCAGGAAACCCCAATTACACTTTGCCTGACCTGGGGATCCAACCTCGCCCGACTCATCCGACCTCGTGTGCAGCGCATGCCACTGCTAGACCAATGAGATACCTAAAAAAAGTAGGGCTATTTCCTTTTCAAATGGCATTTCTTTTGTATTTTTCCTGCCAGACAAACCTATCTCAAGACTTAACATTCAATTCATATTGTGTCTGTGTTGCACAGTCTAAGCACGTACCAATATCTATATTTAGAAACGAATATCTGAGAGCCAAAAATGAAGTCTACTAGACTACTCCTTCGTGAGGTCCTAGGTTCTCACTATAATAGTTGTCGTGTTTAGTTATTTGAACTAATTTATTTTTTGTTTCCGCCAGGTTGCACAGACAACACAAACGGTCTTGGCACAGACGGAGTACCAGAGTTGGACTACACAGATGTGGACTTAGGACTGACCCAGCGGGGGCCACGCTTCGATGTCCCACACTCCAAGAATGTGACAGCGCTCGTCGGGAAGACTGCGCAACTGAACTGCAGGGTCCATGATCTTGGGAACAGAACAGTAAGTAACCGCGATAGAAAGAAAAGGACTATGAAAAGAGAGGGATGGATGATGTATTGTAGTTAGGGTCAGAAAACTTTTTTCTTCTTTTATGTTGCTACTCTAGGATTTCGTCCTGTATCGTGGGTACGGCTATCAAACATAGGTGGGCACACCACACACAAACATAGGTGCCAGACCGGCCGCCTAATTACCGATTTAGCAATCAGTTCGCGACAGGCGTAGATCGCGCGAAAGCTACTGTCAAACGTAATTTTGATGTCATACTAGCTTTTGCCCGCGACTTCGTACGCGTGGAATTTAGAATCTGATATTTTTCTGTAGTAAAATGGTGCCTATATTTTAAGTTAGGCCTTTAGCAATAAATCGGTGAAAACTGCATTCAATTCCATGCACTAGTTTTTGTGTGATACGTGTACAAACAAACATACAGACAGACAGACAGACATAAAAATTCTAAAAACTGTTGTTTCGGCTTGTGTTGCTCTAATAAAGACCCCCATATTAGTTTTTCTTCAATATCTATTATGTACAGACATCGGCCTGTTATAATTTTATTATATGTACATATAGATAGGTATGTATTGGCCAACAGTGAGGCTGCTGTCGCTAATAAGCATACTGTTCCGTATTCTATTCTCTTATGAAAATATATATTATCGAGAAAGAGATGTACTGTAGTTTACTCGTTGTGGCTGTTAGACCTTCTGTACGTAATCGAGGCGCCGGAACTATTGTCTGTAGGCGATGCAAATGTTGGTTCTATGCGAGATCGAACCCACAATTTAAAGCCTAGAAAGCCAAACGCTACGCCACTGCGCCAACCGTACCATCGCACTCACAGTTACGGACTAAAAAACTGAGCACATTGCAGAAATTTCAATCGGCTGATTAAATAATCAAATTAATGGGATTGCATACATGTATCTTTTGATAGAAAAATATGCTGTGTGCGCAGTTTCTCCTTTCGTGTTTTTTGCGCAGTTTGTGGTTTGAGACTGCGTATATTTAATTAGGTACTGTAGAGGTTTTATATATCAGGATACGGTCTTAGGTACAAAGACTGGTGACCGATGAAAAAGAATAAGTATTTGAAGGAACGTCAATATTGGTAATTGAGTGATGGACGTTGAATTAAAATAATACCGTAAAATGGGGCTATTTGGGAAGCGCGGGACTAATTGAGATTTAGTAAAGGAATCATTATGTGTGCTTCTCATGGAGTAGTAACTGCTTTTAAACAGCGGTAGTGTAGTATGCTTTCAATGACGAAGAAACTTTTTATTTAGTTTAGAAAATATGACAAAATTCCTAAAAACAAATGTTAGTTCCAAATTGCCCCGTTTTTTCCGAATAGCCCCATTTTACGGTAGTAATTGTATTTGGGAGTTCGTAGCATTCAATACAGTGTTTAATATTTTAACAGCAGTTTTATTCCTGGTCCTTATAGTACCTACTACAATTTTATTTTATCTATATTAGGGGTGCCAGGTGTTAAAGCAATTACAAAAAGGCTTTATATTTCACCCACGATGATAAGAAAGATAGTCAACATATGTAAATCCACAATCTTACTAAAAAGGCCCATTAGCGTTCCATAAAAAAAGTAAAAATAAACCTTAATTTATTCGTACTTGTTCTGTTATTTTTTTTTTTAACTTTACTTCCAAATAATCTATTTCATGGATGCGTTTACAAACACCAATATTTACATGGACACACAGCCAGACACGAAACAAATATTTGTAGATCACACAAATATTTTTTCCGTGCGGGAACCGCACCCGTGACACGTGGCGTAGCAGTCGATCGCTCAACCACTGCGCTCACCGTGTCGTGGAACCGTGTGTTTGTAACCATCTTCAAACGATATATCATTTACTCCAGGAAATTTCAGACCAAACCGTTCAAAAAGTTCCCCCTCTTTATAAATAAACCCATTACCCGGAGCTAACTAACCACAACATTGAATGAAACGTGAATAAAACCAAATCACTTCGTAATTTTACACCAGTTGGATTCAGTGTTTTCACAATCATTTGCGTGGTTACAATATTTGATAATGTAATTGTGTAATATTAACGAAGTAAACATTAATTATTCATTTAATTACCTGTAAAGTTTCCATCGCTTTACCTCACCGGGCATGCGCAGATCGTAAACAAAACTCTAAGTTTTTTAGATGAGACTCTAGGTGCACGTTTCCAAAAGAGGGTAGGTCCTATGGAGAAGAGACTGGGAAGATATTCCATGGATACTTTTTTACAAAAAAAAATAAAAAGTTAATTTACAGTTAATAATCTTAAATTTAACTTGCATTATACGAGTATAAGGAAAAACAAACTCATCAAAACGTTGTATTGCATAATGAGGTAATACTGTACAAGTTATACAACATTAAAAAACAAAACGTTTTGTAACAGTTCAAAGTGGATAAAAAAGAAAACAAAACAATGCAGAAACAAGAATGTCGAGACATGTGAAGCGAACCTAATGTAAAATAGAATTAGTAGACACAATGGATAACCATAAGCCACTTGTGCAAAAGATACCGCTAACTTAGATAAACTTAACATGCCATAAACGACTACGAGTATGATATTTATTACGTATGTAAACAAAGAGAGCTGTTATTTTGGAAGATAGCAAAATTTAAAAAATATCAGTGTCATCGTCCCTGTTAAAAATACTGGTAGATAAATAAAAATGAACAATTTCGGACCATTTTACCGGAGCGCGATGACACTGATAAATTACAAAAAAGTCTTCTAATGTTATTTTTCCTTATACTTTGAGATCACAAATTCAGGTTAAAGCCCTGTTTCATTATTTGTACCCACTCCTTGTTTAGAATGGAGAAATAACTAAAATCACATAATTTGAATAAGAGTA
The DNA here is from genome assembly GCA_947562105.1 of Shargacucullia verbasci. Lineage (NCBI taxonomy): Eukaryota > Metazoa > Arthropoda > Insecta > Lepidoptera > Noctuidae > Shargacucullia > Shargacucullia verbasci. The sequence continues at coordinate 1,404,408 of OX387297.1, read as the reverse complement.
TTTCATAATATTAGCCTCATTGGTCTAGTGGTCGCAAGCACGACTGCTGAGCGTGAGCCCAGGCCGGGTTCGATCCCCGGGTCGGGCAGTGTTATTAGTTTTCTGTATAGTCTCAGTTGCAGCTCGTAGATTGGAACTGTGTCCGGTTGATGGCAATATGCTCTAACTGAATGTGGGTGTACATTACAATGCACCTCTGCCCAATCCTTTGGGGAATATAAGCGTGATGTTATGATAAAAACAAAATGGAGTATAAATATATATCGGATAAACTAAAAATCGAAATAAAAGTGAAACTAGGCAAAAACCGACGCGAAAATGAAGAAAATAATTCATTTATCTATTGCAACCGTACAAAAGGCAATTCCGAATCGAAACAAAAACTAATACGAGTATATATACCAGTAAGCGATTTAAAAATAAAAAAGAAATTCTTTTGAATACAGAACGGTGGGCCAAAATTAAAAATGTATGTAGCAAAAAGGTTTTTATTGATAACAATGATTTGCAAGATGTCCTATCAGCTTATAAATGGCAACATTACATAAAAATTTATACATATAATCTAGAAACAAAAGCAATACCAAAAATTATACGAGAGAATATGAAAAATATTTAGTATAAAAAATATATATGAGATTTTATTATGACATAAATTGTACGATTGGTTATATTTTTTGTACAAAATTATTTGAATTTCAAAGTCAAAGTTGTTTACTTCAAGTAGGCCTTTTCAGGCACTTTTAAAAAGTCGAGACTCTAGGCGCACGGTTCCAAAGGGGGTAGGTCCTATGGAGAAGAGACCGGCAAGAAACTCCATGGATACTCTTTCCAAAAACAAAAAGTTAATTTACAATTAAAATCTTAAATTAACATGCATTATATAAGAAAAAATACAAACTTAATAGAACGCTACTTACATAATGAGGCAATACAACATAAGTTAAACAAGTGTTTCGAATATAAACTAAAAACGGGATCAACAGATCAAATCGGATAAAATAGAAATAAAAAAAATACAAAAAAGAATACAAAATATTGAGACATCAAGAATGTTCAGACATGTAAAGCGAATTATCTGTTATAGATGAATATAAGGTATATGTTTTAAATTTTGAATTTCATACGCTTCACAATAAATATAATCAACAGTTATTTGAATAGCTCTACCGTAAGCTTTTTAGGTTCAATGTAAACATGAAATTTCATGCCAGTGATTTTAGTTTCAAACGTGACCTTAGGGACTAGAACATCGACAGAAGACAAGACATCTACTACAGTCTAGATGTCTGGTCCAGACTCTTAAGATGAATGTCATCATCATCGTCTAAGCGTCTCCTATTTCTGGTATGATTAATTATCAAATTCGACTTGTTATTAGTAATCCTACTATCCTACTTAATATTATAAATGTGAAAGTTTGTGAGGATGGATGGATATTTGTTATTCAATCACGCCAGAATGGCTGAACGGATTCTGGATGAAATTTGGCACAGAGATAAATTATAGCCTGAATAGCACATAGGCTACTTTTTATCCCGGAAAAATGTACGAGTTCGTATACCACGCGGGCGAAGCCGCGGGCGGAAGCTAATATCTAATATTTAGTATGGAAGAAAAAATACAGGCTTACCGATACAAATTTTCTAAAGAACTAATAAGGTTTATTTATTATCCTACCAATATTATAATTGTGAAAATGTTAGATATTTGTTACTCAATCACGCGTAAACCATTGGACGGATTTTCCTGAAACTTGGCACACAAATAGACTATGTCTTGGATTTACACAGAATATGTTTTTTTGGTAAAGCGTTCCTGTTAGATAACTTTACGTTCTTCAGTCAATCTCCGACCTCCATGCCGTCGGAGCTGCAGGCAAAAGCTAATATTGTTCAATTACTCCGCTATCTATGTCTATTAATTAAGTTATTATAAGAATGCAAGTTAATTTTTATCAAAAATCTCTATTTTATATCTCATTACATTGTACTTATCTCATTTTTCGACTGCAAACATAATTTTAATGAAGAAATGAAGAGATAAATCCCTTGTTTTGTCTATTTTCCCAGGTATCATGGATCCGACATCGTGACATCCACCTGCTGACGTCAGGGAGGATGACGTATACTTCGGACCAGAGATTCATCAGCGTACACAACCCTCATACCGAGGATTGGATATTGAAGGTGAGTAAATATTTGATGACGCGGTTGGCGCAGTGGCTAAGTGATTAGCTTTCTGCGCTAAGTGTCGCGGGTTCGATTCCCGCACGGAACAAATATTTGTATGATCTGATGATGATGACCGCTATTATGAGTTTTCTTACTATTTACTTTCAAAGTAAAGTAAATTTTCATTATAGCGATTTTAGTTCTTAACTTGGTTACATTAGGGATGATGAAAGATGGTGACGTTTTCAAAAAATCTGATGACGGGTATTTTTAAAGGATTTAAATACATAATAATAATCCAATCTCACCGGAGATTAGCCAAATACGCAGGAGATATTGTAGAGCACAAGTGTGTGTGCAAACACAGGTGCTCTCTCTATTCCTTCACTCTCATAGTCCGATGGGACGGCAATCCGACACGACCGGAGAGAGATCAGGCGCAGAACCAACGGCTTTACGTGCTTTGCGAGGCACGGTGTGTATTCACATACACAAAGACCCAGACCCGAAACAACTATCTGTAGATCGTACAAATATTTGTTCCGTGCGGGAATCGAACCCGCGACACGTAGCTCAGCAGTCGATCTCTCAACCACTGCGCCAACCGTGCCGTCAATACATACATACATACGAGCACATATATATAGTTCAACTATCGCTATCTTCTTCTTCTGCTGTCAAGTCGGCACGAGTTATTACATAGAAATCAAGGCTCACTGTTCAGGGTGGCCACACGATCTCAAGTTTCGTCTATCGTGGAGACGAGGCTCCATGCGATGTCTGATATTTAAATAATATATACATAACATAACATAAATTCAACCCATTACTGTCCCACTGCTGGGCAAGGGTCTCTTCTCAGAACGAGAAGGGTTAGGCTTTAGTCCACCACGCTGGCCCAGTGCGGGTTGGCGGACTACACACACCGTCAAGAACTTTATGGAGCCCTCTCAGGTGTGCAGTTTTCCTCACGATGTTTTCCTTCACCGTAAACGCAAGTGATAATCAAATTCTGATCCGCACATGATTCCGAAAAGACAGAGGTGCGGGCCGGGTTCGAACTGAGACCCTCCTGCATGGAAGGCAAGCGTTCAACCGCTAGGCTATCACTGCTTACAATATATAGCGTCATCTATATCTGGTGACTAATACCTATCTGACTGTAGTATAGGCACATAAACTATATGATTCACATCAGTCTCATCCAAGGGCACAAACGACGTCACTGTCCCAAAAATGGCTGAAATATCGACATTTCACCCACGCGCGTTTTATGCCATGAAGTCGGGGTATGCCAGAAATTCGCCGTCTCATATATTTAATATAGTAAGATATGAATGTAATATATATATTTTTGTAAGTCTTTGAAGTAATGGTATTTAATATAGAAAGTAAATATGTAGGGGTAGGTTTATTGATCTAGTGTTCATGCACATATTGAGCTTGAGGTGTGGGTTCGAAACCCCAGGTCGTCAAAATGTTATTGAATTTTTCACTAAGAAAGTTCAAAACAGCAACTCTTTTTGTTTATAAAAGTAATAAGTCTATTGGTCGCAAGCGGGACTCCAGAGCGTTAGGTCCTGGGTCCGATTCTCGAGTGAGGTAGTTTTTTATTGGGTCTTTCTGTATTTATTCTTGCTAGCATCACGGAGTCTGGAAATGTGCCTGCTACGTGACATTAGGCTTGCCACCTTTTACATGGGACTTAATACGGGTTTCGGCGAAATTTGATTGTAGAATGGAAAACCTCGGCTTCGAGAAATACATGCGTGATCAGTTATACTAGAAAATATGCATCGTGCTAAAAGAGTGGAAGGTAAACAAAAATCCGCTTATACATAATATATAGCAGGTCCAGCTGCCATGGCAATTTTTGGCTCTCAAACTGGTTGAAGAGTCTGGAGCGGGCGAATCAGCACGCAGAATGTGGTTAACGCGATAAAAGACGATTTCGTTCTGTTTAAATAAGCTTACACGAGACCAATGACTGACAAAAAAGCGAAACTATACTAATTATAGATCTTCTTTACAGATCAGATTTCCGCAACGTCGTGACTCGGGCATCTACGAGTGCCAGGTCGGTACCACGCCGCCCATCGGTCACAGGATGTACCTCTCAGTCGTCGGTAAGTAACTTTTATTGTATTAAACATACTTCTGTAGGTTTATCTACAGAGGATAAAAAAGAAGCAGTCGTGGATAGCCAAAGGGTGGATTTGAAATTTTAGTTCGATTTTGCATTTTGTAGCCTGGAAGGTATTTTCGACCCAATTTATTTGCTAATAAAGACACTTTTAGAGCGTGGCAAGAAAAATGGCATGACTGATTATATCAAATTAATAATCTATGGTGGATCTAACTCGTCTTTGTACTTAAACACTTAATGCTAATTTTAACAATTAAGTTTCTCGTATTAAGTGACTAGCTTCCGCCTGCGGCTTCGCCCGCGTGGTTTACGAACCCGTACATTTTTCTGGGATAAAAAGTAGCCTATGTGCTATTCCAGACTATAATCTATCTCTATGCCAAATTTCATCCAGATCCGTTCAGCCGTTCTGGCGTGATTGGGTAACAAATATCCATCCATCCATCCTCACAACATTTCACATTTATAATATTAGTAGGATTAGTAGGATAGGATCTATGTAATGTTCGTGGGGGAAATAAACTGCTCCTTTGGTCTAGTGGTCGTAAGAGTGACTGCTGAGCGTGTAGTCCTGGGTTCAATTCCCGGGTCGGGCAAAGTGTGACTGGGTTTTTCTGTATAGAAATTCTCAGAAGCAGCACGGAGTTTGGAACTGTACCCGGTTGACGGCAATACCCTCGCAATTACATGTGACTTTATAACAGTACACTAAAAGTATACTTCTGCCTAACCTTTCGGGGAACACGAGCGTGATGATATGTTATGTGACTGAAATAACATACCACCATCCAATTTCAATCAGGTTAATGACCTGAAATCAAAGCAAGATAACTCTAGTTACGCAATTCATTTTTACTTTTTAACGTTAGGTATTTAAATTTCTAGAATAAGCATTAAAGTAGACTGGACTGGAGCGAATGCTAGTTAATTTATTCGCCTTACTGAGTTAATGGTCCTAACTGAAGTCTTTTTATGGAAAATAAAAATGGTGAATGTGGAAAAAATTTCAACTTAATGTCTGGAATGGATTTTTCCTAGGAAGCTTGTGATTTGTTTTATTTTTTTACATTTTGGATTTATGATTTTGTAATTTGTTTAAAGTATTATCTTGCTATATTTTCGTTTCTTATTTCTTTGTGTTACATACATACATAGCATCACGCCTGTATTCCCCGAAGGGTTAGGCAGAGGTGTACCTATTATTGTACACCCACATTTCGCCGATGCCGTTATTAAGTCCTATGTAATAGGGGGCGAGCCTATTGCCATCTACCGGGCACAGTTCCAGACTCCGTGCTGCTAATGAGAATTTCCATACCGAAAAACCCAATAACACTTTGCCCGACCTGGGAATCGAACCCAGGACCTCACGCTCAGCAGTCGCGCTTACTTTAGTCTTTGTGCTATAACTATATTTTTGTTTAAAGAATGGGAGCAAAAATTGATTTTAAAATTAATTTACATGAAATAGCTACACCAACTATCACTAACATTAGTCCAGCGTTGGGATTCGTACTTCTGTTACGACAGAATTTCAAATGGCACATTTTCAAAACAAATTAATGATCATTTGTTTTTATTTGTGTGTAATACGCTAGATGATTGCATCAAAAATAAATTCTGAAATCTTGTTTGGCAAATAGTTTACCATCTAAAAACTCAGTAAAACTTAATCTCTTGCTTGTTTGGCATTTTCAATTTTCACACTATAAATATGTAAACATCAATGGAAAACAGAACTATGACGTCACGCTTTTGTATTCCGAACATTTTTAGAACAAAATGTCGTTTTACACAGTTCATAAAAATTAACTCGGATGACTAGTAATCATCTACCGTATTATCCCCATAAACAGGAATAAAAAGATCATACATAATGACTATGATAGAACCATCTTCCAATATTTCTGGCAATTTATTTAATTGGCACTCGCTACAAACTGAAAGCTCCTACATTTCTGGCAATGTGCGTCTATCTATGTCGTTGTGAATCGTTGGCGTCAACACTTATTTTATTAGATAGGGGCGTGTAATAAGGTCAGGGATAACATAAAAATCTTTAGTGGTCACATCCATATTAACTACACGACAGTGTAGTGTTACAATGAGTGTAGTTTTACCAGTTATAATTATGTCCATCACTATATTTTTATTCCACTAAGTTGCCAAATAAATATACGGGCCGACTGATGGATGAATGAAAAGACATAACATAGCATCACGCCTATATTCCCCGAAGGTTTATGCAGAGGTGTACTATTACACACCCTCATTTCGCCGATGCTGTTATTGAGTCCCATGTAATAGGGGGCGAGCCTATTGCGATCTACCGGGCACAGTTCCAGACTCCGTGCTGCTACTGAGAATTTCCAGACATAAAAACTCAATAACACTTTTCCCGACCGAACGAACTCTGGACCTCACGCTCACCAATCGTGCTTGCGACCACTAAACCAATGAGAGAGGTCTGAATGAATAAAACACACATTTTAAATGGATCTCTCTGTTCTTATGTGACTCTTATGCGAAATATGCGTGTACCTTTTAACCCTTCAAAGAACACAAGCCTGATGCTGTGTTACGTTTTGCTTTCAAAAGAAGAAACGAGTCTCACACTCTTACGGAAAAATCTGAGGAGTGACAAAAAACTTTACAAATTCATAAAAATAAAAAGGATTTGCAGCGACACAGAATTAGGCGTTATTTATGAGGCTTATCTTTACCACAAAAAGGCGTCTAATTTTTCGTTCAGATAAAATAATCTAAGACAGGCTTGTTTATTTTATGTCACAGTATTTTTGGAATCCCTCGTTTGCGTGGCTTTTGTGGTGTTAGGATTAAATGGTGATCACAGGAATATCCTTATTGTGATTTATTTCGTGCCATTCTTCTAAGATGACAGAGAAAATATCCTTCTGATATTTTTTAAGGATTAAATTTATACCTCGCATAATTTAAGTTTTTTTTTTCCCTGAATTTATGACCAATATGCATCATATTTGCTTCATTGGTCTAGAGATTGCAAGCTACTGAACGGGGGTCCTAAGTTTGGTTCCCGGATTAAGCAGTGTTATTGTAATTATCTGTTAGAAAATTTTCTTTTCGAAAGAAAGAAAATGCATATGTATTATAGCACCCTGGAGTTTGGAATTTTGTCTGATGGATTGTGATATGCTTGTCCCACGAGACATGAGACTCATTGACGAAATGTGGATGCAACCAATCCCCGATCCGGAAATGAAACCCAGGACTTCACGCTAATGAAATGAAATTATTGATTTTACAATAAGGAGTTTTCAATCACTTTTACATGTCTTTTTTTAAAATAGATCGACGGAATTTCCTATGACTATCTCTGATAAGAAACGCTGAAACAAACTCAGGGGTTAAGGTCTATTTTAAAGTACAAGACAGATTATAGTAAAGATTTATGTTAGACAAATATAGACAGATATATTACAATATCTGTCTATATCTTACAGATTGGCGCAGTGAGACGACACGATTGGCGCAGTGGTTGAGAGATCGACTGCTGAGCTACGTGTCGCGGGTTCGATTCCCGCACGGAACAAATATTTGTATGATCTACAGATATTTGTTTCGGGTCTGGGTCTTCGTGTATGTGAATACACACCGTGCCTCGGAAGGCACGTAAAGCCGATTGCCGTCCCATCGGACTATGAGAGTGAAGGAATAGAGAGAGCACCTGTGTTGGCGCACACACTTGTGCTCTATAATATCTCCTGCGTAGTTGGCTAATCTCCGGTGAGATTGGCCGCCGTGACCGAAATTGGTCAGGAGGATATTATTATTATTATATCTTACAGATATAATAAGCATTCGCGTTTGCGAACTCTAGTCCAAATTACATTACCATTTAAACCGCCCCACTTAAAACAAGTCGTAACTAAAATATTTTGAAGGAAAATATAATTTTAATCTTGCCCCATCAAAGGGCGGAAAATAAAATATATTTACAGCCTCATCGTTATGAGTTACGGGGCAAATAACAAGATATTACTTCCTTTGAAACTCGAGCGTTTGAAGTCAGGTAAGATAGCACATGTTCAACATGCTTAGACATGCGTTTTATACCTAAGTATTAAAGTCTCCAGTTATGACCATGTGATAGAAATGTGGATCTGTGGATCGTAGTTCTCCTCAGTTGGTCATAGCCCTCCCAAATTTCGGCAGAGAAAGGCTTTCTCCCTTGAACGTAATCTCCAAAATCCCACCACACCTAGTTTATAATTTTTGGGCATCATTTTGATCCAGTGGTAGCAATGAAGACAGGATTGCGGATCTTAGCTCCGATTTCAGACTCTTCTTATACTTTTGATCATTAAATTGACGGTCAAATCCTATTAATATTATAAATGTGAAAGTTTGTGAGGATGAGGATGGATGAATGGATGGATGGATCTTTGTTACTCTTTCACGCAAAAACTACTGAAAGGATCTGGATGAAATTTGGCACAGAGATAGATTATAGTCTGGAAAAGCACATATGCTACTTTTTATCCCGGAAAAATCTACGGGTTCGTAAACCACGCGGGAGGAGCCGCGAGGGGAAGCTAGTATTTCCATAAAATGATGAGAAAAGTCCATTCAATATTGTTGAGTCATATAATCTTATGTACTTACATGGGTATAAATACAAACACATTTATTTGCAAAATACAGGTAATTTTGAAACAGATGATACTAGTATCAACGATGTGGCATTGTATTTTATCACTGAGATGGAGTTCAAATTCTACAATGGTGTAACTTTAGGGTACATTAAAAGCCTATTATTTAGGAATCATACTTATCACCCAAATAGTTTAATAATCAACTTCTATAGGTGCAATGTAAGCAGCATCCCTCGGTGAATAATTGTGATCACGAATCCACTACGCCAGTTTTATGAATATACCATCCTCCCAGTATCCGTCCGGTCCATAATCCACAGAATTTTGTATTCATATGCAAACAACATGTTCTCCCAGAAAACCATTACTCTCCTAGCATTCGAAAGCATTCATAAAATTGTAGCACACGACGCAACAACGGGCGATTTGAGCAGACAATTTTAGGCAACTGTTACACGGCTCCCCGTGGACCTGAGCCAAAAAATTCAGGACATTTTCATACGTAGATATGGAAACATGTTTATGAAATTGGTGACGTATTGAATCCGTTTGGGTTGAAGGACGCAGGCAAATGTGTTTGCATTTCTGCCTTTCTTTTAGTGTTCGAATTTTATCGGATGTATGTTTAATGGACTGTTGAGTGATGGGCTAAGTGATCGGGCAAATGTTTGTTTTTCATCACGCCTGTATTCCCCGAAGGGTTAGGGAGAGGTGTATTATTGTACACCCACATTTCGGTGATGCCGTTATTGAGTCGCCTGTCATAGAGGGCGAGCCTGTTGCCATCTACTGGGTACAGTCCCAGATTCCTGCTTCTGAGAATTTCCATACAGAAAAACCCTATAACACTTTGCCCGACCCGTGAATCGAACCCAGGACCTCATGCTCAGTAGTCTCAATTGCGACCACTAGACTACTCGTAATGAGGCGTTATTGAGTCCCATGTAACAGCAGGTGAGCCTGTTGCCATCTGCCGGGCATAGTTCAAGAATCTGGGTTAGATTCTAGAACTATGCCCGGTACATGGCAACAGGCTTTCGGGAAATATAGGCGCAATGCTATATTATGTATGAGATACGTATATCTAAGTAACTTCATACAGAGAACAATACCTTTCTTACAGGCAGGTTTCCGTGGAGGCAAATATAACTATGATTTTGAAACTTGTCAGTTAACTAGTCACTAGTAAATAACAAAGTACCATCATATCATGATTAAGTAAGTTCATTGCTACCTATTATATTTTTTTAATGGAATTCTCAATGAAGGTATTCCGGAAGCTTGCTGAGCAATTAATGGAAGAAAAGAGTAAATGCTGCTTCCTTCGTTTTTCTGAAGAATCAACATTGGAATGGCGGTAATTTCTGGCCATTCAAAACTGCTTGTAATGGCCTAATTGTTAAAAAAGGTTTGATTGATGACAGGCTTGTTTGGCTTGGCCTTGAAGTTCCATGGTAACTTTAAGGTACCGTTTTCTTCAGTTAGGGAAAAGGAAAGGATTTTTTTCGTGGCCTAAACTGATTGAAGAGGAAAATAGTCCCACATGCTCCTGTTCATTTTTGCAAAGAATTAGGTTTAGACTTACGTTTAAGTAAATTAATAGAAAAATATAACTGTAATGATTAACCCTTAAAAGGTAATTATTTTAATGCAAATATCTGATATTTTTCAAACATACAATTGGTCTTTTTATCGGCCTGAAAATCAAACTAAAGGCCATTACCAGTCAACAACCTTCATGATACATATATCAAAATCAAAATTAAAACGTTGAGATGTGCACGGTGCAAAAATCTGGTGAAGTGAGGCAAGATTCTCGTTTAAAATAGACGTTTAAAGTAAACAAAAAAAAATACAAATTGCATTAGAAACTGACAGTTGCACGATTTATAACAGTCTCAAAGGAAAATCTTCAAGAAACCCGTCTGCAAAATATCAAGTGTTATCCAAATATGCACATGAACTTACCCAGATGAGCGACCAGCACGTTTCTGCTCACAAAGGGTTCGTTAGATAAGGTCCGGGCGGGCCATTCAACTTACTGACGCGATTTCACATTCATATGAGCTGTAAAGAAAAATTCAACAGTCTGAAAAGAGTTAACGTCGATTTTGGCAGAGATAAAGTTTTGAATGTGATTTGTATTGGAAGTTTAAGGGTTTAAAGTTCATGTTGGAAAGTCTTTGATTTGATACATTGTTTATACTGGAAATAGTTTACCTGTGAATACCTGAATTTTACGTCCAGTACATTCTGGTAAGTGAGACCTGTACCTCTATTATGAGTTTTTCACTATTTACTTTCATAGTAAATGTAAATTTTTATTTAAGCGATTTTAGTTCCTAATCTGGTTACATTAGGGATTGGAGTCGCTAACATGACATCTCTATAACATAGTAAATAGTAAATCAAAACTTAACTATGACACATATGTCACATAAGTGACTCTAGTCCCTAATGTAACCAAGTTAAGAACTAAAATCGCTATCATGAAAATTTACTTTACTATGATAGTAAATAGTTAGAAAACTCGTGATAGAGGTACTGAATCTTACTGAGTGGCTGCACATAATTAAAAATGCTGAGTAAGGCAAAAAATAATTCTTAATCCTTTCAGAAATCTACTTTATTATAATAAAATGAAACTTTTTCTTGAACGTTGCGCCGCACTAAGAATTCTTCTGTATTCTGAGGTGTACAGTCAGCATCAGTAAGATGTACCGTAGAATGCTGTAACTTTGCCTGCACTCCTAACTTTGCCCAGGAATAACTCATAATGACTTACTATATTAAATTCCATTTGCAATGCTAAATAATTTAGGAACTAAGATAAGTTTTTTTTTTTTTTTATACCTTTCCTCACACTAGGATTTCTCCTGTGTCGTGGGTACAGTTTACAAACATACATGTCACATACACACACAACCAGACCCGAAACAACTATCTGTAGATCATACAAATATTTGTTCCGTGCGGGGATCGAACCCGCGACACATAGCGCAGAAAGCTAATCGCTTAACCACTGCGCCAACCGCGTCGTCAAAGTATTTCATCAGTAGTTAAGAATACAGGTTTGTACTAATTTACAGAATTAGTACAGGCAACGTTAGGAGTGCGGGCAAAGTTACAACATTTTACGGTATACACTTAATTAATTTCAAAAGCGATTTTTAGACGAAGTAGTGATTAAAATCATGACCAATTTTACATTATAGTGTCTGCGGATTTTATGATTTTAACCAATAGTTTTCCAAGAATAAGCGTTTAAATTTCACTACTTGTATACATATTTTTGATGCCGACAGTACGTCTAACTTACAGAGAAAAAATGAAACAAAATTACCTTACCTTTTCCTCTATTTAAGCTATTCAAATATTGATTCCATACAGGAATCGAATCCGCCAAACGTAGCGCCGAAAACCAACCTTGCCGTTGAACTGTCGTTTTTTCTTTCAAAGTTTGTCCCACACTTGTGTTTCTCCTGTATCGTGAATACAGATTACAAAAATTGGGACATATATACTACGGCGATACTAATCACTTCGTTTCTCCAATCAGAACCACTGACGACGATCCTGGGCGGGCCGGAGCTGTTCATCAACACGGGGAGCACCATCAACCTGACGTGTGTGGTTCAGCACTCCCCGGAGCCACCACCAGCTATACGCTGGACGCATAATGATGAGGTAAGGAAATGCAACGTGATATTTACCTGGGAGACTTGGAAGTGAGCTGATATTTTTTTAAAAAACATATAATACACAACACACAACTATCTTTACTATTGTATACTTAATCTGCTGATGCTGATATTAAGTCCTATGTAATAGCAGATGATCCTATTGGCACGTAATTACGTAAAAAAGCGTCAGCAACGTGACAGCCACGCGACAGCAATCTCACTGTCATCCAATACATTATATGTCACATAAATGACGTTTGACAGAAGTTATCGCGCGATCTACGCCTGTCGCTACATCGGTAATCAGGCTGCGGGTATCATGTCAAACGATACAGGTTTTCCTAAAACCTTTAAATTATTAGTATCGATATACTTTGGTATTTTTGCACATTTCCAGTTTTATTGGACTTCATTATAACATAGGTACGCTCGTAGTCTGACAGGTTCGGGAGCGCTGTACTAATTGTTCTATATTTCGCTCATACCGTAATTAAGTTCCATGTAATAGTTGGCGAGCCTATCGCCATTTCGAATTCCAGGCCGCTACTGAAATCTATTCTGGCAAAATAACTCAATAACAGTTTGTCTTGCTCGGAGTCAAACCCAGAACTTCAAGCTCAGAAGCCGCGCTTGGGACTTCTAGAGTTCTTAGAAAGTATATTTGTGATAACAGTAAAAACGTGTCAGCCAAGACTGGATGCTAAACCTTACATTTAAACCTATTTAACACACTCCAACATTGCGGACAATTCCACATCACACAGTGAATTATTTATAAGCCAATTGTTTTTGACAAACAGTTGTTGCAACATAAATACGGAACAATTTACATCTGTCCCCAATTTGCATAAATTCAGTGGTATCAAATGATTGAATCTGTTTCGCTTTGCAGATAAATTAGTTGGTATCGAAGCTGACGACATGCATGCCAAAGGCGATGTTAAGAACAGAATTCAGTTTGTACCTGGCAGTTTTATAATCTTCCCAAGGAATATCCCGGGAAATTGAAACTGTAGTGATAAATGTTTCAGTTATCCGGCTGCTACTGTAGTCAGTATCTCTATGAGTGTACAAGTCTCTTTAAGAGTATCGTTTAGCTGCCGACTTCTGACAAGGTTGTCTTGAAATACGCGCAGAATAAGGGCTTTAACGTTTCCTATATCTAAATCTTAACGAATTAATTTGATTTTGGTCTCTATCGTTTTGTCAGAGTATTGTCGTATTATATTGTTTTTTCTACATTTTTAATAGCTTTTAAATTATTACGTGATAAGTATAAGGCATTTTGAGGGTTAATTATTTCTCAATCTGTAAACAGTATCAAAAAAACAAAAACGTGACGACCTAATTTTTACTTGTGTCTATAACATAAAAAATCCGCAAAATCAGCTCATGTTTAGTGCAGTAAAAACGTTAACGCATTTTATATGAAAACTTTTAGCTAAACTATAGTCTTAATATAAATGTGCAGTGATATTTCACTTAATTTTTATATATAAAATTCCGGTGTGCGTGTGTTTGTAATTCTTTTCCTGCTAAACGGCTTGATCGATTTTGAAATTTTTTTTTGTATTTATGGCTTCATCTGGATGACTCTTAGCTATATTTGGACCCGGTAGGTGGCGCTATTGTTGAGAACCAGGAAACAAAATACACACAGATGACATGGTAGGCAACAGATAGTTAACGTAGCTATTTTTGCCTGTTCTTAGCCAGGTTTGAAATATAAAAAGAAAACTGATTAATTGTCTCTGCCTTAATAAGGTCCTTCTTCCGGTTCAGTCGCGTGCGCAAGTGTGAGCCCACACTTTATATATATAATTAAAATATTTTCATTTTTATTTATTAAATATTTCCGTCGTTTACCCAGTTATACTGTATAAATGGTAAAACATATAATAAATTAAGGCATCTTAAAATCCCTCTGCCGGTCTGGCTTTTGGGACCCTAAAACAAGTAAAATAATTACATTTATCAAGCTGTCTCCAAGCGAGTCTACGTGACGTTGGGTCTTAAAACTCCGCCATTTTTGGACGTCCCCCCGCGATCCTGCGTCAGCGAAATTATCTACTGTCAACGGCCTGACAAGAGTAATAGCGATATTTTATAATAAACATGTTTTGGTTAGGAAAGCAAAATTTACGGAATTTCATGGCGGTGTTTGGTTGTTCAGAGTGGAGAAGAGAGATTTTTGACCATTTCTGATATGTTTTTTTTAAACATTTTTTTATTTAATTGAAATGTACATATGTATATCTGGCTGATTACTTTTTCATGGCTTATCTGGTGGGATGCACTCAAAATTATGTTTTACAAGTGTATCACAAGTAAAACCAGCAGATAAACTCTCTTTTTTTTTTTTTCATTTGTAACTGGAGCTGTAATTTTGTTATATATCTGTTAGATAATTTTCGGAAAATTTATTGGAAAGTGGTCAAACAGGCCCTGTTTACCTTGTCCCATACTAGGTTTTTTTTTTCTAAATCGTTGAACCTCACTAGGAATAATTCCTGTATCGTGGGTGCGTTTACAACCACATATATTCACAAACACAAACACCCAAACCCGAAACAATTATCTGTAGATCATACAAATATTTGTTCCGTGCGGGGATCGAACCCGAGACACTTGGCGCAGAAAGCTACACGCTTAGCCACTGCGCCAACCGTGTCGTCGAAATTCCCGTATGAGTGCTTTTAAGACCACAAATATTAACATGCACTGATATTCAGACCCGTAACAATTATGTATCTGATCTAGGTTATACGAATATTCGTTTTGTATGAGAACCGAATCCGTGACCCTTAATACACTCAATCGCTGAACTGCCGCGACAACCGTGCATTATTGTCTGAATGTGTTTAAAATATGTCATTCAAAATGAAATAAGAATCCTAGTTTATATAATAGTCAATAAGCATAAACTCCAATAATAATATAATACAATAAAAACCAGACACAATAGTTTAAGAAATCTGTGACGTGTTTGTTGAATCCTTTGAGTCTGAATAATACTAGGATAAGGCGCAAAGCTCTTTGACACCATGACGGAGCTCAAGCATTTGATATAACACCCCTCACACCCCCCACGCCCCTTCTTCGAGCAAACGTAACCCTTTTAGTATTCAGCTCAACAATATTACATGTGCGCCGTGTTTGCACTAAATTGAGCTATCACACTCGATGTGCATTTTGAGTTAACACTAATGTTCCATTATGTAGATCGTAGGGTTTAAACGCGAACCTGACTTGTATTTTATGTCTTTTGATTTAAAAGCAAATCTAGTTCTATATAGCATCACGCCTGAATACCTTGATTGACGACACGGTTGGCGCATTGGTTAAGCTTTCTGCGCTACGTGTCGCGGGTCCGATCCCCGCACAGAACAAATATTTGAATGATCTACAGATAGTTATTTCGGGCATGGTTGTGTGTGCATGTGACATGTATATTTGCAAACTGTACCCACGATACAGGAGAAATCCTAGTGGGGGTAATGGTTTATTTAAAAAAAAAAATGGTTGTGCAGATTTCACCGATGCCGATAATACTCCCATGTAAAAGAAAGCGATACGATTCAAATCAAGTGGGCCTAATTCATAACTCTGGGTTGCCATTGAGATTTTCGTATCAAAAAATCCAATAACACACGACCCGAAGATCGAACTCAGAACCTCATGCTCGGCAAATTACTTCAGCTAAAACTAGTTGTTAGTATTGAAAAAGCTTCCACCCGTCTTTGTTATAAGGTGCAATCCATCCAAAGTGGCAACAGTGTCAGATGTGTCGTGAGCTGTCGTCCTTCCACCATTGTTCATCATCAGTCCACAATCGTCCACTGCTGGACATATGTCCCTCCCAGTAAGCGCTACTCAACCTTGTCCTTGGCTCTTCGTATCCACATTGTACTATCTCTGTAGATTGTACATGTTATATGGCGCTCTTTGGTGGTGTTTGTAAAAAATCAATTGTCAAACGTCTGAGCTTTGTCTTCTTGCGTACTGTCCAAGTCCATTGTTCTCGACTCGTCTCATCCGCTGTCTACAATTGACAAGAGTGGACGCGACACAGATGTGAAATGGATATCCCACTAAAACGATGTGTTCGCTCGTCAATATCTCACGTCCTGTCTACATTTTTATATAGGTAGTTTAATAAAAGTTCTATGCAAGCGGTCATCTTTTTCAGCAGGCTCACACACTCAATTCTGTCACTAAATAATTCAGTTGACGTTTAGAGACGTCAGTAAACTGTCAGTTTAAAAATACTTACATTCTACTGTGATTAATAAAACATTTGATCCTTTAAATACTTCTTCTTTGTGTGACAATTTTACGCGGAATGACTGAAAATCAGGATTAATTGGTGGAGATTGATTGTGATCCCTTATGCAGCAGTACAGATACTCGAATTCACTAAGATCTTTAATTAAAGCTATCGGTTCTTACAATAATATGTAGTCCATTTAAAATAACAGACAAGAGTGAAAATAACAGACAAATAAAAGACAAAAGTGGAAAATCTTTTGACCATTTCATCAAGTAGTGTTTCATCTCATCTAAATTGACCGTTTAGATGCATAATAGCAATACACTGCGTTTAATACCTGATGGAGCTAGCAGGATGTTTTTTTTTTTTCGAAACATTTTCTTAAAATTCTTGCTAAAATTGACCTCATTTGACTGTTATTATTTGAAATAAAAATTAAGCAAAATAAGTTAATAACTACGTAATTTGTGCGCCCATATTATGTCCAACTGTATATTGAACACAGTAATAATATATACTCGTATATACATATATAGTACCGTCCCATTGCGAGGCAAAGGCCTCCCCCAATTTCTTTCACATATCTCTTTGCTGTGGAACCTCGAACCCCTTTCGTACGCGTCTTAAACAATAATCCAGCAAAGAAATAAAGTACACCTCCTCACAATCATTTTCAAATACAAGCTCCTGGCTGTTACCAAGAACCATAACAGAAAAACCCAATAACAATTATGCCCAAACTGGATGTTCAACAAAACACCAGACCAAAAAGATACCCATTTATGATAATACTATCAATCTATAACTATAAAAAGGCCACCATAATTTACTCAAAACATCTCTTTATACTCTTTAGTATTCAGTTTGTGAATGTTTGCACTAAATTGAGTGACACAGTGACACAGTCTCCCCGGCGTCTCACTTTAACGCGCCTTTATTTTACAAGTTCATTTGACTCCTTGCCAGTTTCGATCCGAAAGGATTGCCAAAATATGTGGATGACATTCGTTTCTATGTGTTACTAAAAGTAAGTCAGTGAAGAGATCTGATATTGCTTAGAAATACAATATGTGTTTTGTTCTTTTTATTGTACTGTGTAAGTATTAACATACATAGATTTTTTCCTGTTTATCCTATTGCAGGATTTACGATAAAGCGTATATGTATACGTCATAAAAATTAGACTTCTCTATTTGAGGCCCTTAGTTGACCCAGTGGTCGCAAGCGCGACTACTGAGCGTGAGGTCCTAGCTTCGAATCCCTGGCAAACCAAAGCGTAGTTTAGAACTGTGCCCGGTAGATAGCACTAGCTTGCTCTCTATGATATAAGATTTAATGACGGCGAAATGTAGGTGTTCAATAGCACACCTCTGCCTTACCCTTTGAGGAATACAAGCGTGATACTATCGAGTTATATTATGTGGATGCTTATAATTAGCAAATGTCCCTAGCAATATCATGTTATATCAACTTTCAGGAGTCATATCAAAGGCAGTGGGGGTCAGGTTTAAAAAAAAAATATCGTTATATTTGCCGCAGACATAAAGTTCTCCAAAAGTCTGTTTACCATCCGTCAATCACCTAGGAACAATTTCCTACGATACACAGCCAATGGAGAAATCCTAAAAATACGAACTCCATAATTCTGCAGCAAATTATTTAGTCGTAAAAGTCGCCTGAAGTCTGGTTACTGCGGTCGTTACGTAATCTACGTCCTATAAAATTTATGGACCATTCCAATTTAAACCCTGCTAATTTATGGCCTTTACCTACTTCAAATTGTTCAGGTGCATTTTTTACTTGACTACAACTTTTAATTTGTTGTTAGAAAAATGTTGTACGGGTAAAGCAACCGAAGCAGTTAAACGCTTGCCTTCCGTGCAGAAAGGTCTGAGTTCGAAGCCGGCAACTCAGAAAACCTCAGATCAGAATAATGATTGCGAGGAAACCTGCACACCTAAGAGAGGGCTCCACGAAGTCCTTTGACCGTGTGTATAGTCCGCAGAGCCATACCATGCTACCAGCGTTGACATGGACATGACTTGCCCTTTCTCATTCTGAGAAGAGACCCCGTGCATAGCAATGGAGCAGTATTGGCTGAATTATTATTGGCTGCCACTCAAATGACTCTGTAATGATTTTTTCGGTATTATACTTGCTTTGAGTATATAAGTTACTTAATCGTATCTATGTGTTCAGTGATCGGCAGCGCACGCAAATGACTTTTCGATTTTTCGGATTATTCGGTTGGTGAATGTGTAAATTATGATTACGTGATCCTGATATCTATTGAAATCTACCCTCCTTATCTACTAACAAACTCGACATTTTTAAACCTGCTCGCTTCTGCCACTCCTTACATTCAG
This sequence comes from Shargacucullia verbasci, assembly GCA_947562105.1. NCBI lineage: Eukaryota > Metazoa > Arthropoda > Insecta > Lepidoptera > Noctuidae > Shargacucullia > Shargacucullia verbasci. The sequence continues at coordinate 1,385,135 of OX387297.1, read as the reverse complement.
CTTTATCCAAAGAAAACGAGCGCATTGAACACAATAGTCCCGTTCAAATACGACGCAATTGGAGTATCAGTGTATCCTGCGATGACTCCAATTGGAACTTTCAGTGTGTCCTGCAATGGCAACAATTGGAACATAGGTGTCCTGCAACGGCAACAATTGGACCAGTAAATTGGAACTCATTTATAGAAAGTGCACTGTGTTTGACGCGTACTCGAACTAAGAATTGAATTTCTAAAATATACTAGTGTTAGAGTGGTCCTTCTTTGTGAACATTTTCTGGGTTATTTTGAAGATAAATGTGTCTTTTGAGAAGCGAATCTGTAGTTATGAGCGCTTTATTTTCGGTTGCGATTTATCTAACAACACCGGAGTTAATTGTATTATACAAAAATGATGTGAAACCAGTGCTGCACCAGATACCACATAACATAACATAGCACGCCTCACTCCTGTGTTCACGCCTGTATTACCCGAAGGGTCGGCACAGGTGTAGGTACAGTTTTACATCCACATTTCACCGCCTTAATGTAGTCCCATGGTTTCACGCGTGGCTGTCGATCACGAGATCCTGAGTTCGATTCCCAAGTTGGTCAAAGTGTTATTCGTATTGTCTGAAACTCTCAGTAGCAGCCCAGATTTTGGAATTACGCCCTGTAGATGACAATAGGCTCGCTCCCTATTACATGGGACTTCATAACTGCAGCGGGGATAGAAGCACAATAGTACGGCTCTGCCGAACCCTTCGAGAATACAGGCGTGATGCTTTATTATTGTATTATGTTTGAGTGCGTTTGGCAGTACCTCGCCTGATGATAAGTGACAGTGCTGCCAAGGATCACGCGATTAAATAAGGCCTATTCACTCTCGCCTTAAAGATTCCTTACATAATACGAATCGGGGAACACAGACGCTAGCACAAAATTCCATTCCTTGCCTGTTCGCATGGGTAACGACGAACCAAAACGCTAGGAATGTACCGTGTTAGTTATACATGCCTCTATTACTCATAATACCTACTAATTAACCAAATATTTCCAACTACTTGAGACGAATTTGTAATCTTGCTAAACCTACGTGAACGTAAAATTAGGATTATGTAATAACGCCTAACATTTTACTCAAACTCAAACATGTATTTGAAAACCAATTATACCTTCGTACAACTGGTTTTCAAATACATTTTTGTGTGTTGTGTTGTGTAAAATGTCTTTAAAACATATTATGGTTTCATGCTTGCTTCTACTTTATTTTGAAAACCAATCGTACCTTTGTACAATTAATTGGTTTTCAAATACATTTTTGTGTGTTGTGTTGTGTAAAATGTCTTTAAAACATATTAAGGTATCTTAATACGCTTTATAACGACTGAGCAAAGAACACTTCAATTTAATTGTTTAAAACGATTTTAGATGTATTAAATATACGTACAGAGTGATGGATTTTCTAAATTCTGCTCATTAGAATTTAGTAAATTATGTAGCTCATAAAGATTAATCATACATTTTAATATGATGAATGTTGAAACCCTGTTTAATTTTATTATCTCTATTTCATTTCATTTTACTCGTAAATTACATATTATAAGATACTGTTTTGGTTTTAACATTTAGTAAAATACGCCTACCATTAAATAGAAGTGAATTTTCTTTTTGGAATAATTAAATGATATTTAAGTATTTGGCTATTGAAAATTATTTATTTTTAACTCGGTCAAGAAACAATATTAAAATAAAGTCTTTAGGTACGGATTGTAGATTTTATTGGAACAACATTAAATACAATTAATATCTCAATTAACTGAAGCATTATGTCTACGAAAGTACTAAAATAGTATAATAAGTAAAAAAAATCACTAGAAAATTATTTTATTTTTTCTCTTTACAAAATCGTTGTTTAACACAAGGAATAATTCTAACATCGTGGGTGGTTTACAAATAAAAAAAATATTAACATGAACCAACACCCAGATCCGAAATTGTTCTGTGCGGGAATCGAGCCTGTGACACGTGGCGCAGAATTCAATCTCTCAACCAAGTGTAGAGTTCTGTCAGGAAGGTCAACGACCAAAAATCGACATCTACAGACGGAATATAATTATGATGCCCTACTAAGCAAACCATCATTTATAATACTAAGTTCCTCTTCATAAAATATTATCTCTATATCTTTAACAAATCACTTCTTAATTAATCAAATTAATTCCAACTCACAATCAGAGTCGTTCACGCCTCCTTAATTTCTGGAGTGCAGCCAAATGAATAAGTTGGTGGGAATCTTATTAGAACTGGCGTTATGGACGGTTTAATATTATTATTCTTTGGACTATTAAGATATTTGTTTTTCGTCACGGATGAATTTACAATATAATGGTTTAGGAATGCTTTCATTTGTTTTACAGACGGTTTTTTTCATAACAAAAGATATTAAAGAATCTCAGAAATTGCCTCATTGGTCGTAAGCGGGATTATTGGGCAGCAGTGTTATTAGGTTTATCTGTATAGAAATTCTCAGTAGCAGCATGAAATTTGGAACTGTGCCCGTTTGATGGCAATAGGCTCGCCCCTTATTCATGGGACTCAATAACCATCGGCGAAATGTGCGTATACAATAGAAGGTACATCTCTGCCCAACCCTTCGGGGAATACAGGCGTGATGCTAATGCTATCTTTGTAGAATGACGGTTGAAGTCAATCAGGGGTTGTAAAAGTATTCATATATAGGTAGTAGTGTTTTATAGGTGTTTAAAGGATTAACAGATATTGAAAATGTATAACCAAGTCATTGTCCTACACTTCGGTTACCCCGGTTATGGTACAGCTTCTAAGCATGAAGACATACACTCAGACCAGAAACAAAACAAAGTGTAGCGCATTCAAACATATATCACATTTATATTTTGTGACAACCATGGCGCCACCGCCCCGTGTCATCGGCCACGGCACTTCTGTTCCAACCTCGAACGTGGTCAATCAAATTAGCATTAGTCATTAGTAATTTAAGTAAATTGTTTTTTTTTTAATACTCCGTCTGTACCTTCGGTAACTGGCACATCAACAACATAAACACAAACATTGACAAACATAATAGTGACTACAGCTAAATTTAGAGTTTACATCAATTAGAGACATGCGCAACATTTTTTTTTTTATATATATCTATATATCGCTGTCTCCACAATTTTACCACATATTTTATTCTAAACAAAATACAAAAAACGAGAATTTATAAGGGTAATAATAAGAACAATTTGTATGCAGCGGCGTGCACAGAGTTTTTAGACAGGGCAGGCAAAACATTTTAAAAGCTTACTTACCAATCATTCCTACTGCATGTTGGTATTGCTTCGTTGTCTTGTCGGTTAAATAGTGATGTATGTGATTTGCCACCTCAAATATCTTATAATAAATATTTATCTGAGTTATGTAGGGTAGGCAGTGTCTTTTTGTCTTCATGCACCGCACGCCACTGTTTGTATGTATAAATATATAAAGATGGGTAGCGATACAATTAGAATTACGACACGGTTGGCGCAGTGGTTAAGCAATTAGCTTTCTGCGCTACGTGTCGCGGGTTCGATCCCCGCACGGAACAAATATTTGCATGATCTACAGATAGCTGTTTCCGGTCTGGTTGTGTGCATGTGACATGTACCTATGTATGTTTGTAAACTGTATCCACGACACAGGAGAAATCCTAGAGTGGGGCAACGTTATTAAAAAAAGAAGCTTTATGTAGGTTACGATATAGGATTGTTATTTTTAATTATCTTTATATATAATTACAATGTATAATTAATAGTGGCTGGTCAACCTAGTGCATTGTGATAGTCTAGACCAGTACCGAGTTCAAAGCGTACAAAAGTTGTCATTCCAGATATTCAGTGTCTCTTCCAGAATTCCATAAAATCCGCTCTGAGACAGACCCAACGTGTTCCAGATGCTGCTTCCAGATTCAAATGGAAGACAACACATAAAATATTTAATAAGACAAACATACAAAATATTTAATAAGCTTTCCGCTTGCAAATGCAAATGTTCTGAAAAGGAAATCTTTTTATAAAAGAATATTTTATGTCTCTATTTATAGTTCATAGTAGCTATAGGGCGGGGTAAGCCTATAGGGCCCTTTTATATGATCATATTATTGGCTATGCCATTTTACCTTCAATACTAGAAAAGACATGTCACATTAATGACGGCACGGTTGGCGCTTTCTGGGGTTGTCGCGGATTCGATTAAGTCAAGATTCGCGCACGAAACTAATATTTGTACAATCTACAGATGAGGTTCGATTTCCGGGTCCGGGTGTTTATTGGTTTTTTTTTGTATGGAAATTCTTAGTAACAGCACGGAGTCTGAAACTGTACCCGGTAGATGGCAATAGGCTCGCCCCCTATTACTTGGGACTCAATAACAGCATCGGCGAAATATGAGTATACAATAGTACAACCTCTGCCTAACCCTTCGGGGAATACAGGCGTGATGCTATGTTATGTTAATGATAACAATTTTCCTGGCGCATCAAAAAAACTAGATTGTTGTGAGAGATTGAAATAATACATCATTCAAATATAAACTAAAAACTATATGTACATGTTACATCCGTAATCATTTTTCAAACCGATAGATTCAGAAATGAAAAGAGATAGCATATAAAAAATGTAGAAAAAGTTTGAACGTGAATAAAGAGAATTTGAAACTCCACATTCAACGAACACCAGTTTTGTTTTTTTCTTTCACATTCCTACCTCCATGTTCCGAGGAATCAGTTTAAAAATGATTAAGGTACTCCTGATTTTTAAATAATTCACAAATACCTTCAGGGCACGTTTGAGGGATTGACTGGTAAAATCTGATATGGATTTACGACTTGCAGTAGTAATTTGTTTTTTGTGTATTGTACCGCCATCATGAGTTTTTTACTATTTACTTTTTAGACAATTTATTTTTTGAAAAGAGTATCCGTCGAGTTTCTTCCCGGTTTCTTCTCCGTAGAATAATACCCTTTGGAACCGTGCGCTTAGAGTCTCGACTTTTTAAAAGTGCCTGAAAAGGCCTAGTTGAAATAAAAAACTTTGACTTTGAAAGAGAGACTATTCAGTCCAGTTATTTGTGTTCCTAGCGTGTTCACCAATTTCCACCTGTTTTTGGGACTTTCAGATCTACATTAATTAGTAGACTGTTACAGGATGAATTGATTAGTTCATAATGTTACATAACATAGCATCACGCCTGTATTCCCCGAAGGGTTAGGCAGAGGTGTTCTATTATACACCAACAATTCGCTGATGCTGTTATTGAGTCCCATGTAAGGGTGCGAAGCTATGTACCGGGTACAGTTCCAGACAGCGTGCTGCTACGGGGATATTCCATACAGAAAACCCAATAACACTTTGCCCGACCCTATAATTGAACCCCCCACTTAGTAGTCGCGCTCGCGATGACTAGACCAGGCAGTCATTGATCAATTCATTCGTCTTATATCTCCCACAGAAACAATATCTTAGCAGACCGACATTACACTCAATAATTTCCCATTGTATCCTAGGAGATCAACTATGATTCTCCGCGCGGCGGCGTCTCAGTCATCACGGAGAAGGGGGAGACGACCACGTCTCACCTGCTGGTGCAGAGGGCCAAAGCCCCTGACTCCGGCCGATATACTTGCGCCCCAGCTAATGCTAACCCGAGATCTGTACTCGTCCATGTTTTGAGCGGTAAGTGGATTTGATTTTTATGTTGTATGTGTACAAGAACAGGTTGTGTTCTCTTTCTATAGTGCTTAAACAGTTCTTTCGTTGTGAGTCCTATATGGCGACTCCCTGGTTATATAGAATGACTGAAGTCAAACCTAAAGAAGCCTTAAGAAAACGAATGATGTTGTCAATGTTTCTGTTAAACCTGCCGTCCATATTAATAACGAAACTTTAGGTTGGCTATCCAAGAAGTAATTAGTCTATTCAAATCTGTCCTATGTAGACTGAACAATGCATTAGTTGTATTATTGAATCTTCACGAAGTATATGATTCGAGTTGTTCATAATTGTCGTGGTGAAAAGATTAGTCAATCAACAAAGGTATTATTAAGATAACTGACTGCCCAGGGTCCAGATGGTCATCTGTTTTCGGGTCAAGAACCGTTAAAGAAATACTTTCTTTCCCCAGGTGAGCACCCAGCTGCCATGCAGCACGGTGGCCAGCTCCGTCTGCAGTACCCACTGTCAGCAGCCCTCCTCAGCGTCATCGTGACCTTCATGGGCTGCTAGTATCAATAGCTTGACAGTTTTGTATTATACTTGTATGTGAAAGTAATGTAGCACCCTTGTCACCAAATTCACCATGAAGTAATAAGTAAATGGAATGTTTATTCGCTGAATTAGCGGGAGAGAAAGATTCGTTATTGAAAAATTGGTGGCATCGGACCATACGTAAGATCGCTTCATTTGCTTAGTACTTTGTGGTCCTCTTGAAGTATGACTAGTAGCTTGTTGTTCATGTTCATCAAGTTCATGAGATACTAGTATAACATTAAGCATTTTGTTTTATATCCTGAAGGAGTATGATGGTCTCACTTATAACTGCATCATTGTGTATCATATTTGAATGGACGGTATCTTGAATATGTATCAAAATTGAAACATTTGTACATATTATAACTTGTAACAGCCTATCTTTATATTGAACATATAGTATACCAGTTCTTCATGTCCAGGTAGTTTAGTAACATTCTTTAAAGGAACCGATTTGATTACGTCAATAATAACATAGAAAGGCTCAAGTTCATCATATATTAACGGATGTTTACGACAAAATCATTTGTTTAACACGAATTTTTTGTTCACATAAAACCTCTGTTATAAAGTGGGAACAACACTGGTTATTCAATATGCAGTATACCTGTCAGTTTGGACCTTAAACTAATACGAAAAAACACACAAAAATTTAGTTTGGTTATGTATGACAGAGGCCCTAGTGTAAGTTTCTTTTGACAAACTCGATTTAACACATCGAACGCGTTCATCGTCCAGATTGGTCAGTTTTGTGCTCTCTACCTTACACTAGGGCCTCAGAAAGCACAATCCCAATCAACGTTAAATGGTTGAACCACGAGACACAGATAAAACCATACGTTAAACGATTTGTTTTTGTACACACGGAGTATGGAACTGTGCGCGGTACATGGTAATAGGTTGGCCCCCTATTACATAGGACTCAATAATGGCATCGACGAAATGTGGGGGTAAAATAGTAGTCCTCTGCCTAACTCTTCGGAAAATACAGGCGTGATGCTGTTCATGTTATACAACCAACCAATTCCCGTTACTAATCGAATATTATCGACGACACGACAGCACTATGATACGACAAAATATTTTCATAGACATCCGAATATTTCTAACAATATCTCAGTATTCCTGTCATGCTCCACTGAACTGAGCCGACTCATAAATAATCAATTGACGATGTTGCCCGCATTAAAAACGTCAAACGAAAATACATATAACATGAGTAGTAATTTTCTTGTGATAATTTCGGTGACTTATAGATTAGTGTCAAATGATGACCAAGGTCAGAGTCAAGTATGAGAGGCCAAGGTACCGTTTGAGTCATGTATTTGTATGAAATGACAGACTCAAATTTCACCATAGTTTATTTAGTACCTATAAATGAATAGTATTTAATGTTTGGCTGCCATCTGTTGAGCATAAATCGCACTGAAACTTAAAAATCAATTTGAATTTATTGGCAGTAGTAGGTATAATTTTATTATACTAACGTTGCTACTGAAGTTCTACTTTTCCATCAAGAACGCTTCAGAAGAACAGTGAGCATTAAAAGTGGATGATTATTATACTTCTCTTTAAAAAAAAACCTTGCCCCACATTACAAATAATATCTGTAACGTGGGTGCGTTTAATCAAACAAAATATCCAGACAGGGAACAAAGTACCTATATGTAAGTAGGTCATACAAATATTTGTTCCGTGCGGGAATCGAACCTGCGACACGTAGCCCAGCAGTCGATCGCTCAACCACTGCGCTAACCGTGCTAAATAAAACTTATATATATTATATTAACTATCGAATCAAAACAAAAAAATATTGCAAATTGTTCATCTACTTCTATCGCTAACTGCTTTCATCAAGCTTTTTCTTACACCCGAATCAATATTTAGTCGATTGGGATTCGTATAGGTGCGTGATTAGAGAAAATTGCTTGTGACGTCACGTATGGCATGGCGTGGGGCAACCGTTTTCTATTAAAACTATGACGCTGAAACGACGGGAAATATGTTTACCTTCCATATTAATTAACGAATATAAGGTGTGTTTCTGAGGAAGTAAATTACAGTGTGGACAGGTAATTTAGTCAGATATGTCATAATGTCAGACCGTAACACGCGTTAGCTGGTTATTGCTTTAATTCACGCCTATATTTCCGGAAAGAATAGGCAGAGATGTTTTGTGCACGGATTTCTCAGATGCTATTATAATATAAGTGCCATCTACCGGGCAAAACTCCATTTTGATTTTTCTACTAGAAAAACTCACTAACACTGCCCAACCTGGCTATCAAATCCAAGACACGACGCTTAGCAATCACACTTGCGAACTAGACCATTTAAGTAGTCAAGTTAACTTAATTTTGTCAGTCTAATATTATGAAACACAAAAACTTCCAACATTGAATTTAGAGTCACCTTGTACACGATCACAATGAACCTTATTATGTCGATAATGCTCCCCTTCACAACAAAATTTGAATGGTTTCATTATCCAATCGGTATCTACGATGTTAAAGGTCGCTTTGATCCACTTTGAATATATTATCAGATCAAGGAGGTTTTAATTTAGTAGTGATACTGTATACGGCACGGCACGGTTGGCGCAGTGGTTGAGAGATCGACTGCTCCGCTACGTGTCGCGGGTTCGATTCCCGCACGGAACAAATATTTGTATGATCTACAGATAGTTGTTTCGGGTCTGGGTCTTAGTGTATATGAATATACACCGTGTCTCGGAAAGCACGTAAAGCCGTTGGTCCTGCGCCTGATCTCTCTCCGGTCGTGTCGGATTGCCGTCCCATCGGACTATGAGAGTGAAGGAACAGAGAGAGCACCTGTGTTTGCGCATACACTTGTGCTCTATAATATCTCCTGCGTAGTAGGACATTATTATACTGTATAATGATAAAACCTCCTTTCCCATAATAAATGTTTTCACATCAGATGGCTGGTATATACGACATTTATAAATGGTATTGGTTGGTAATTATTAATTACTAGAAATTCTTTAAATTTCACAACTGCTGTTATGGAACTAAATAAACCTGAAAAACAGTCAAATATTTACAAATGTGGATATGGATGGAGAACATAAATTCTTATTCACTATTTTTGATTTTGTCCTGTAATAAAGATGGTGAAGAAAGATAGGCAGATCGTTTTTATATTCTTCTGGGACCTAATTAAAAATTCGTGGTGTAAGATCTCATAAATTTACTACTAACAGTTTTTAGTACCGTTTAGCAATAGCCGGAACACTGCAGCTAGTATTCTGCGGTGAAGAAGCTCACTAATTATGCACAATAGGAAAACTTAGAATAGCCACTGCTTCAGATTTTTAGTGTCTTTATCGCCCAATAAGGAAAGGACCATTATTCTTGTTTATATTTTAATACCTACTTTGTTCTTTTTTTTTCTTACGTGCAACTTCTATATTATAACATTATCCGTCTTCTTCTTCTGTCGTCTTATGACTTCTGATGTGATCATGCCGTAGTGGAAAGATTAGCCAGTCAGCAATGACGATTTCAGGTAGCTTCACATGTGCAGGTTCTTTCTTTCCACTCTAAGCATTTTCCCTGGTTTTGTTGAGATTGTAACCAATTTCTTCTTACACAATACACCAGATTTCCTTTATTTTAAATTAAATAATGCAACCTTAATAAAAATAGTCTATCCTCTATCAAATATTTTCAAATTTTCATAGTCTTATTTTTCTATACTGCCTCTATATCTTTGGTTTCTTTGTTATTTGTTTAACTGATCACTAAAAGTTTCATCATACTATAGTTTTATTAGTTTCTGTTATAGCTCAAGTTACAGACATGTTTATGGAATAAACATTTGATATCATTTCTAGGTTTACTCAGGGCTCATTACATTTTATAGCTCTACAAAGTTGTAGACTTTCATTTTAATAATAACACTTAAAATAATACTTGCAGAGCTCCATCAAATTCATCCGATTCACATACAAAAAATATTGTGTACAGTACACAGTATTTTTTCCATTGAAGTGTTTTTTTGGTTACACTAACAAGTGTAACCAATAAAACACCGCTTGAAAATTGTTTAACAGAAGTAATTTATTAAAATATTTCACTTCTGAAAATCATGGTAGAAACAACATCTTATTTTATCACTAAACGTTGAAACTGACGTTTAATTAATTATTTCTTGAACTTGTCTTAACCTGAAGGTAGCAAATAGACGCACTATCTTTAGACTGTAAGTAACTACGGTGCGTGCGCACTCTTCTTCATTGAAATTAAAGACAGACAAGATCATAGTGTGGGTCTTTTGTGTATTCTTTACTCAATCTGCTAAGCGATTAATTGGATAATAAATTGTGGGAACTTACCTGCGGGGTTCCGAAAGGACCCTTAATAGGTCCTGCAGTTCCGGGGTAAATTAAAATTGAGGTTTTAATCGGTGGATACCAGTACATTTTGTTAGTATCGCTAATCTATAACGGGAGTAATAAACTGAAATATTGTTACGTATCTTTAATATTTTATGAGATACTAGTCACAAATTATCGTATGTTTGTATAATTCTACTACGACCATATGCATCTACTGAACTACCAAGTGTCATAGCGTGATGTTGATTGAACTGGTACAAAAAATACTGTATTTATAGAATGAGTTTACAAGTCTACTCACTAGCGACTTTTGAATATTTATTATTAATATAATTTTTGAAAGAAAAGGGAACACCAGTGGCTACTTCATTCAACTGCATTCAACATGACACAGTTGGCGCAGTGACTAAAAGATTAGCTTTCTGTGCTACGTGTCGCATTCGATCCCCGCACGGAACAAATATTTTTATGATCTACAGATAGTTGTTTCGGGTCTGGTTGTGCATGTGAAATGTATGTTTGTAAACAGTACCCACGATACAGAAGACATCGTAATGTAGGGAAAAGATTTTATAAAAAAAAATGTTCACACAAATATCAGATAGTCGTTAGAGTATAGAATTGTAAACTCACAATAAAGGTATCGAATAGTAAATGTAACAAGAAAATAAAGAAAAATGTGTCCATGTCCATATGAATGGAGTCATATTAGACAAAAGCTTGTTGCATTCGTTACGAATATCGTGTTACGAGCATATGAGAAAGAACGAGACAATTATTTTTTTGGTTGTTTTTCCTTTACATCTAAGTGTTCATAACATGCTCTTTATAAAAGTCAAAGAAGAGTATGCGCACACGGGCGACTAAATGATCACGCGGTTAAATATTACGCGTGCAGGCGATATTTAACATTTTTTTTTTGTATTGATATGGGAAATTTGCCCGGGTAAATTATATTTTACAGTTAAACAATGTACATTGCTCAGTACGCTTTCAAAATCACTACGGTTGACAATTGTAACAACGCAATGTAGATGGTTTAACTGTCATAATTGATTACGTCATAACGTATTGTAGTGATTACTGGTTGGATCTCGCTCACGGGTCGGATCAGCACCGCAGTGTAATCGTATTTTATGAGATACCAACTCTTGTCCGCGGCTGCGCTTGCGTGGATATACGTGTACATTTATTTCTTACCAGAAGCAGGTAAATGAAATTTCGTGCTTCTTACTTTAAAAATGGTGGACTTCCATAAAACCGTTTATCCCTTGTATCTTACCCTCTTAGGGGTGAAATTTCCAAAAATCTTTAGTGGATGCTTCATAAAAAGCATCAACTGCCAAAATTTCAAGTTTGTAGCCCCGGCGGTTTAGGCTCTGCGTTGAGAATCAGTCAGTCAGTCAGGACAAGTAAATATATAAGTATAATTTATATACTCTTCAGTTTCGGAGAAACAGGTGGCGCGCTTCCGCGGCTATAAGAACAGCAGTGGTTAGGAATCGCATGAAATCGCCCATGCGCGGTTACTCTTAAAGTCGAAATGATGTAATAACACACGCAACGAGTATTACAGCCGAGACCGTATATCCTCTTACAGACGGTTGGCCGATTCCATTATTGTTCATTCCCAGAAAGCCGATTGCGAATGCTCTTATGATATTGGAAGAATGAATCGGTATCATTATATCAGTTGTATAGGAACAACATAATATTTTCATAGCAGTTCTTGGAAACACCGTTATGTGAGTTCTGCGAAATGTTGTGTGTCTCAGCGATTTTTGTCGAAGTTTCATATTTCAAAAACAAAAGACTACGTTCCTACAATTTCGGTTTTTGAATTTCAGTTTCAGTTCTTTTTGGTAAAACCTGCTTGACTCCGTCTGCTTACTTATTGCGTAACTTGGTTATCACGCGGAGAGATTTTTATAACATATTTGGACATTGTTGAATTGTCAAAATTAAAACGATTCCAATTGCAAAGCTGCTACGCAATTTCGGCTGTTCCTTAGGGAAAATTACGTTCTATAGAGAGGCTGGCTAGTGTGCAATCGTACATTCTATCACGATATTCAAAAATAATGCAACAAGTAAATATTAAAATACCATTTGTAAATACATAAGTAATAATTAAGTAGTCATAAAGTCCGATTCTTATTTTGTTGATTTAATTTCAAGCATTTATAATACCTACTAGACTAGAGTACCTATGTTAAAATTTGACGAAAAAAATGGATATAAAAATTTAATACTTTAAAAAGGTATAAAATATAAGTAATAATGTTATTGTAACGATATAGCTTAAGCTAAGATTGATGTAAGTTTTATGAATATTGATTTTTTTTTATAGTCTATCTATATGATACGGTTGTGTAAATAAAATATGTTAAGAGGTTATTTAAGGAAATAAATCTATTGATCGTCGAAGACTTTTTGTTTTATTCAAACAAAAACTAACAAACGTCAGTTTTAGAACGAAGGTAAATATTCGGCATACGAATATATTTTGTGTAAAAGTGTCGGTAAATAAAAAAAAAATATCTAAAATGATTTGTTTCGGTACTGTAAAGTTGTATCTTAATGTGTGAATTATGAAATGGCGATTTGAATGAAAAAAACCCCAAATAGAATTGTATAGGTGAGGTTAATTTTGATAAGAATGATGATAGATAGTTGTTTGTGGTCGCTACTTACCATAAACAACAACATTTGTGCATTTATGAAATGTATGTTTGTAACTGTACCGAATTGAACCCACGATACAGACGAAATCAAAGTGTAATATTCTTTTTTAAGCTACATTTAATTCTTATGTCGAAATTAACCTTCTATACTGGATTAACATTGGATCGCAAGATGCATAGATGAACTACCTATAGATAAGTAGTCACCGTAACCACTATAGTCTCTCTCGCTCGGACAATAGGTGTTGCCAGGAAAATCAATGTCCCTAATTTTGAACGTAAATTTATTTTTACCCTGATTGTTTTATATAATAATGAGAAAGTATTTATTACAATTAACCTTATTATTTATATTAAATAAATTTTCTTTTATTGTCAGGTATATTGTGTCAGGCTTTTATTGTATAAATTTAATTAATGTTTAAGATTCATAATATTTAACTGACAGTGACCTTTATGTAGTAAAGGTCACTGTGAAAACCTGAATAATATATTCATATTATTCAGGTTTTATTTACATAAAGGTAGGCGGGCTAAGGAAACTCAGTAAGCACATTCTGGTTTTTTGGTTTTTATTTGTAAACTAAAATAATTTGAGATGTCAGTGTCCCTTAACGGTTCATGAAAATTACGTATTGGTTATTTATAAATAGCAATTTTGCCACCCGGTAGCGTGAATTTATTTTTTTGTCATCTCAAGATCTACTGTAAACCAGTACAATTCCTGTAAAATACACATTCCTAAATTTTAATATTCAATTTGTGTAAACTACTTGGAATTGATAGTGAGGTAAATAAAAGAATATAGTAGCAACACTTAATATTTCACGTGTTAGGTTAGGTTACAAACAATAAGCAAAATGACGCATTAATTTCACAGTATATTCAACAACAAGTAGTCAGTTCCTATCCATGATATCTGTAATGATATCTCCGACGTTATTGAAACTTTAATAAATTGAATTATGTCTACTTACGAGTGAAATGGTACGCCCAGCATCTTTTCGTATGCTACAGTTTTTGCAGCCTAAAACAGTGCAATATCCCATAGCGCATACACCACACACACTCTGGAGACACACTTGCTACTTTACTTACTACAGAAAACTGAAATTTACGCGAAATTTATATCTCGTATTTACTTAAGCATGTTTGTTTGACCACGCGAGTGTCAAATTTGACAATTTGTGGCTAAAAATACCGGTTACGCAGATAAGGACAAAAAATAAAGATTGCATCTCCTTCTTTCATATGTGTTTCGTAATAAACGTTTCTTGTTTAACTTGCCGTGACGTCAGTTACGCTCATTCTTTAAGTAGTATTTCTATGGCAAGATGGTTTCTTTTACCTGTCAAAATGTGTTTTTTTTTATAAATACAAAGAAAAGAACCCGACTCAACCACTGACAATCGCGTCCCTCGTTTACACCTTTTCGGAAGATGGCTAATTTCCACCGAGAAAGAAACAAATCTATAAAATAATTATCTAAATATCCAGCCCTGTTTCTGTTGCATATCGCAATTAACTTATTTAAATAAATCTATATCATAGACAACATCGAAAAATGACATAAAGAAATCCTAAATGTCAAATTAGTCTATGCCCTTGTCATTTACGGGTAAATAAAAGTGATCGCGACTAAATTCAAGTTCAAAATATTTTTTTTTGCCTTTTCGTGTCTTTTTCACATGAAAATAGTAAGTTTTTTAGTAAACAGTGACATTAAATGTGTGACTGAATCATCAACTGAGTGTTTCCGAGTGATTTAGCGACCCCGCTAGAAAAACGATTTTGCTTTGAATTTCAATTATGGTGTAGTGAATGTGAACCTTTATGTAATCACCTGAACAGGGAAGAGGAAAAACTATTTTGCCAGCAATATACCATAGGAACAAAGGTAAGTGAAAAATGCACTATATTTTTATTGACATAAAATACTCTTTTGCATGACAAAATTGTTAACCAAGGGTAATCAAATTCACACGAGATATTTTGGCGCCCAAGCGTTGCGAATTCGCTCACAGTTCGAGTATGAAATTGACACTTTCACCCCAGATTAATATATTATTACTTTTTATTACATATTAATTTGAGAAAATTAAAAATATAGTGTAAAGAAGTTTCGAGAGATTTTCCATTCGCTTCGAATGACTGAGGATTCAAAAATAGAATTCATAAATAGCCAGAGTATTTTTTTTTTTGTTTCGTTTGTCCCTCTTTTAGGCAGGCAAGAGGAGCTAAGTCCATTCAGCCAAATAGCCAGCGTAAAAATTTGTAAATCGTAGTTCGAATTTCAAAATAAATATTTGGATAAAGATAAACTTACGGTCCAATTTTTTATAAACAATACACGTTCACTAAGTTAATATATTTTACTTAAAATTCAATTTTTGAGTATGTTTTGAGTTAGTTGGTTTTGTGGTTACCAAATGACGGTCCAATATTATCGTGGGTAAACTAATAAAGCTTAGTATGATCACATGGGACCTAATACCGTTTCTAGCAAGCTGTGTGTGCTACAAAACCTCTACCTACCTCTTAGTGGTACAAGCGAGATAGTTAAGTCACGAATACAACTTCATTAAAATACCCCTACACAACATTTATAGGACACCCAAAAAAGTAGTCCTTATCCGATCTAAGTCAAGCCAGGTCAGATTGAGTCCCGTTCAGCGGCGTCCGAACCTCATTAGGAATACACCGAAAACCACTCGAACCTTCTCGGGTCACGGTCTTCTAACTACACTATATCAGGATTAGCAACCGAGTTAAAGGATGCTTATGCTTGACTAAATTTTGGAGCAGACGGCATTAAGGTGGGGTCTTGTTAGGGCGATACTATTGTTTAATTTTTCTAATAGGCTCAAAAGTCGCTCTGGAAACAAATCACTGACGAAATTCAGACAGTAATCCAAGTTAGATGGACTATCATTAAACTATTTAATTGTTTATGATACGTAGAAAGACATCTGCGAAACCTATGTAAATAGGACAATGTGAAGAGCGTCTGCCTGGTGAATCTCCTAACCCGACTTATGCTGACCTACTTCCAGTTTTCTCTATCCCTGTTCTGGGCAAAGGTGTCCCCGTCTCGAACCAACCTCTCTGGTACGCGTCTGGGTCATTTCGCAACGTCTAACCTCGTGGCATCGTCTATCCTCAGGCTCCTATACTGTGTCATCATTTGCCCACTGATTGAGATGCATACGGCTATCCGCGAATTAAAATTCTGGCTTTGTCACACAAAACTAATTTTTATCCACACTATTATAAATTCGATGGTAACTATGTCAAAAACTGTAACAACATACGCGCAGGTAAAGTCGCGGGCAACAGTTAGTATTAAATAATATTGTATCAACTAATATTAAGCTGCTTTGACTTATTTTAAAAATAAAAACAGTTTGTGTGTAGTGCTCGATACAGAGAAATTAGACACACACTTTAAATCTGATTTCAAAAACATTTTAGACACAATATTGCGTTCGAATAGTACGCAAATTAAATTCCTATAAAATGCATGTGAATTGTGAAACTACCAATGTTTTATCATACACAAAGGAGAATACGTTGAAGCGATGACGAGTAGAAACCCAAGATACTCAGTTTGCGCTCAGTTTTCTCCGTATATATAAAAAGAGTGGATATTTTATTTATTGACTTTGAGAGCGCTCTCGCGGCACCCAATATCCGAGGGCACGATGAAATGAGACTATTTATAGTCGTATTTCAAATGCTCGACTTAGTTATGAATGAGTGATCATATTTCAATGATTTGTTATTTGAGAATTCACAAAATTGTGCCATGCTAAGGTTCCGGTGTTTTGGATTTCGATGTAGGCATAGATAGGCCTTTAATATGTGTTGGATGTTATTTTAAATTGACTCCTATTTCATTAGCAGCTCTTCGTCCATTTTGGTTTATATCCCATCGACCGTTAAAAAGCAATTGAAACATAATTTACTATTTATGTAATCATCGATGCATAAAATTGGCTAAAGTATTTATCTTGCAAAAATAAATAAAAGTGAATCTATACTTTTTGGGTATTGAATAACAGGTGAACTTATTGTTGAGTAAACTGGTATTTTTTGACCAAGGAAACATTGATTTTGCCAGATGAAACAGTCCCTATACAAAAACTGATATCGGTACGAAGAAAATACTAATTAGAAGTTTTCATGAAACCAACCCTTAACACCCGTCCGGATAATCATCCAACCGCTCACATTTTCTGATCGTAACTACAAGTAATTTGCATTTACGTAACAACCGTGTCTAATTCTCGGCCGGGGATCATTGTTCAACTATTATTATACTAATCTCTGGATCCCTGAAAATTATTCGTCTGTTTGCATAATTAATAATACCTATTTTATAACTCGGAAAGTTTGTTTCGGAGTTGGGTTTGATTCTCGCTTGAAAACATTCTATCGGTTTTGTTGTATGGCCATGTCTTACATCTGGGATTACTGACTTAACATAACATAGCATCATGCCTGTATACCCCAAGGAGTAAGGCAGAGGTGTATACATTTTTGCCTATTTAAAGACACATTACATTTTAAAACAACTAATTTTGCCATAGACTAACAAAAAACATTGATAAAAGAAAGTACGTAGAATCGTTTTATGTTTTCTTTGTTAAGCACAGCATATGCACAGCACTGATTTTCAGCTGTTGGCCGGCCGACATCTGCGTGCACTCCTAACACTTCCTACAAACACCCACAAACAGTGTCTAAATACTCCTAACACTATTAGTACCACAAAACAACTTAAAACCCAGCCCAAACATAAACAAGTTCTAAACAATAAACTACATACACAGACAATCCTTATGCAAATATTATGTCCACATTAAAATAATTCCTCTACAGACTTCGTTGATTTATAAACTACGTTATTGTCTCTAAGGCTGTGGTTGGATTCGGCTTTTAGTCTTACTGCTGAGAAAGAGCCTCTTCGAGTGAATTCCAGAATGTAATAGTAACGTCCGGGGCTCTTTGTGAGTGCATAATCTACGCCTTACTCGTTAATAATATCTCCTCCATTAAATAGGATCCTCCGCAGCCTAATTACGTAAAAAAGCGACAGCAACGCGACAGCAAGCTCACTGTCAGCCAATACATTATATGTCACAAAAATGACGTTTGAAAGAAGTTATCGCGCGATCTACGCCTGTCGCTACATCAGTAATTAGGCTGCCGACCAGGCATGTTGGTTAGCCTATCTGGCTGAAGTCCGACGGTTGATGTCGGATATTTTTATTTAGGTAAGCTCTCATAGTGCGATGCAAGATTTATGTTGTCGCTTTACTACGATAGATGGCGCTTTATTTTTTGTAGTTAATACACTCAGGATGAGCAAATGGTCCAAAGTAGATAGACAATAGTGTCTCTCTTGTATTACACACGTCACAATCGTCATCATACATACTCATAGCACGTGCACAATTAAGGCATAAACTAGAGTGAAATGTCTGTAGGCCATACAAATGCTTTGCACCTGCTGCCCTTCCTGGCTATACGTACGGGTCGCATGTTTGATCTTTAGGTCGAATTATAGTATATTGTCTTTAAAACTAGGCTTTAATATCAATAAAAACCTTAATATCTAAATTAATTAATTAGTCACCTGGGAAAAGTGAAGCATTTAGCTTTTATACAGGGTGGAGAGATATGCTGTTCGATGTGCAATAAAGTGGATTTGTATTGTATTGTATTGTGGTGACCGACCTGCTTGGAATCGCTTTCTGTAACCGTACATAAAAACAATCAAATCCAATAAGTAAATGTATTATTAACTTTATTTACACGCGTAAAACAGATAAAGATTAATAAAAGTTTTAACTTCAATGACCTTGCACCTGGATGAATGAGAGAGCATCGTGAAATCTAATAATATATAAATGGATAAATATATGAGATTCACTCCAACACAATTCACCATGAAAGTTGGCAGATATAAATGTTCTTTTAATCCTATCTATTTTGCTTTAATTTGGCACGAGATGGCACCGTAGTGCATAATTTTCTATACCGTTCAACCGAGCGCTTTGAAAATTAGTATGCGTAGATATTAGAACATGGAGAATATTAATTATCTGTAGATCATACAAATATTTGTTCCGTGCGGGAATCGAACCTGCGACACGTAGCGCAGCAGCGATCTTTCAACCACTGCGCCAAAGGTATCTTATAATAATTAATATAAAAAAATAATAAAAAATAGTGATTGTGACTTTTATAAATGCGAAAGTAACTCTGTCTATTTGTTACTTCATCACGAGTAAATGACTGAACAGATCTTTATAAAATTTCACAAAGAGGTAGCCTGGAGTCCTGAAAATAGCTTTTTCTTAAAATTGCAGTAAAATAATAAATATAAAATATAGAAAACAACATGCGTAAAAATATTTGATTTTTGTGTGTACGGATTCGAAATGAAATGAAATTATTTATTTTGCAATAGGATTTTTCAATCACTTTTACACGTTTTTTCTAAACTAGATAGCGTCGGCATTTCCTATGACTATCCCTGAGAAGAAACTCCATTCAGAACGTGATACCAGATACTTGGTTTTAATTAATACCGTACCGTCATTGCCACACTGTATAGCCGCAGTATTCGTGAGACGCATCTGTCCGCCGCCTAACATTTCTAACAATAAGGCAGGTCTAACGTTTCTGTATGACAGATAAGGGACACTTTACATTCCCGTTCCGAATATATCCAGTTACGAATTCGTAATGAATCACGAGTGTCGGGAATTGAGATGTAGGGTTAAAATAGAGGACACATTTTTGGAATTACGTCATAGACTTTTCGTAGAAAGATGTTTTAGCCTGTAAGAAGTTGTAGCTACGTATTTACTGCGCAAATTGGTCGATCTGCGAGGTTTAGTAGAGATTCTTGCTGTCAGTTCTTGGATGGCCGACTATTCTTCACATGTCGAGACCCCTCCGTCTTAGGAAGCACATAGCAGTCAATATACGAATTACTATAACTGTCGGTAAGGGTGTCAGCAGCCGATATTGCAAATTGTCGAAATATCGGTGTACAATTTATAGTACGTAAACCTCTGCCTTACACTTCGGGGAATACAGGCGTGATGCTGTGTATGTTTCATAGTATTTAGCCAGTTCAGTGTACCAACGAATATTATTACAATCATTCATTCACACGAACACGCAATGACCGACGTCATTTGCAGGACACCGCTTGAACAAAGAGTATGTTTTATGACTGAAGAGAAACGTAAATAGGTAGAAAAGTAGGAGTAAAGACAACACGTTTGGTGCAGTGGCCATGAAATCAGTTGTCTGTGTTACGTGTCGCGGTTTCGATACCCGTACAGAACAAATACTTTTATGATCTGCAGATACCTAATTGTTTCTTGTGTGAGTATGTTGTGGACAGTACGTAATACATAAAATTTAGTCTAGTCTGCCTTTCATCAATCAATGCTGAATAAAGTGTCTTAGAAAATTTTCTATAACTAATCATTACGCTTAACAGGCAGCACAGAAACGATGCTGTTTTCTAGACAAAATTCTTTGATAACCACAGGTAGAAAAAGGTGTCTCTCTAAAGATACTGAACGAGACGTCACACGTCAAATGTAAAGTGTAGAGTAATAATAGTCTAAATAATATCGTCATAAATGTAACAATGGAAGCCAAAAGATCTAATTTATGTTTTTTTTTTTAACGCAGTGATATTTTATATAGTTCGCTCTAAAAATTTCAATACAAAAACCATTGTGATTGATTAATTTTAAGACGGACCACAACAAAATTCATTTAATCAAAAATAAGTACGCTTTATTTTCTCATTTTGCTTTGTTTGATTTTTCTTTGAGAACGCGAAAGAAAAGTAATTAATTTATGTGATTGATTGTGTTACACCACTCCTAAATATTCTAAATCATATTCTAACTCAGGTGAATATCAACCTTTAGGTAAAACGCAATCAATCTCTTTGAGTTATCATTGCAAATGTATTTATTTAGTCTGCTCGTGTATTTTTCAGTGACTAGTAATCTATCAAAATGAACAACATTGATTTATGCCCTTGTTAGACACTAGGACACCAGACCTTTTGGTAGCGACAAAGACAATTGCAAATAGGTAATCTATACATATAAATAAAATTGAGTGTCTGTTTGCAATACTGAAATAACCGTTTTTTACTACATGCATATGAATATATATACGGTACATACACCAAAATAACTTTTTTTACAATTTTTGTCTGTCTGTCTGTCTGTTTGTATAGGCTAATCTCTGAAATGGCTGGACCGATTTTGACGGGACTTTTATTGGCAGGTATCCGATGTAATAAGGGTGATGTAACTTAGGCTACTTTTATTTTAGAAAAATTCTTTTATTTTAGAAAAAAATAGGGTTAAGTGCATTTGGTCTCACTAAAAAATGCATTGTTAAGTTCCGACATCCACGCGAACGAAGTCGCGGGCACAGCTAGTTCTAAATAAAAGTATTTGCAAATTTCCAGATTAAAATCAGGTTCTTTTGGTACCTACGGATCTTAATTTATAGATATTATGTTTTTGACGGCACGGTTGGCGCAGTGATTGAACGATCGACTGCTGCGTTAAGTGTCGCAGGTTCGAGTCGTATGGAACAAATATTTGTATGACCTACAGATAGTTGTTCTGGGTCTGGGTATTTGTGCATGTGAATATTTGTATTTGTTAACGCAGCCACGATACAGATATTATTCCTAGTATGAGGCAACATTTTTTTTTAATAAATCAATAATGTAAATTATTTTTTTATCAATTGAAGTTTATTTATATTTTTAAAATAAATAATTAATTAAATCTATTACTTACGGGTTCACTACACGACTCCGAAACACATTTTTTCTCATGACATATAATTTTGTAATTAGAACTTTAATTGAATATTTCTAAGTCAAAAACAAACAAATCTCTAAGAGCATCGAATGGCATAGGCACAAAACTTTAGTCACAGGATATTCCCCTGATCTAGAATCAAACATAACACGTCTAAACTTGTTGTGTACCGAGCATTGCGGGTAATATTCAAAATGTCCGCGTGCAGCTATAGTGTTAATTGTGGTATTAAACGTTTGTTGTTTATTATGTTTAATAGTAAATAAAATTATTGTTTGAGAGATTATTATTCAAAGTGTAAATTAATTAACGTAATACACATGCCAATTAGAATATTGATTTAAATGTGTAATCTTAATATATATAATTCTTATGTACGTGTGTTTGTCACCTAACTCCTCCTAAACGGCTGGACCGATTTGGATGAAATTTTGTGTGTATATTTCAATGGGTTCCTGGATAGTTTGAAAATACAGTTGGACCCGGTAGTTGGCGCTGCGATCGAGTTCTAAAACAGGTTCAGGCAGGACAACGTCTGTTGAGTCCGCTAGTGTGGTAATAATATTTTTTTTTTCGTAAAAAACAATGTTTTTTGAAATAATAGTGTTGAGGTAACTGCAAATAAAGTTGAGTCTTACTGTCTAAAAAAAGAATAATCGATAATTCGTTTGGCGAACATTGTTACTGAAATGGATGCGTGGTCATCATCAGCCTAGCCTTTTCCTAACTACATCTGGGTCGGCTGCCAGTCTAACCGGTTGCGGTAGAATATCAGGATTTTCCACCGAGCGACTGCCATCTGACCTCCGCTGCCAATTACTGGGAGACACTGATACTCTATGTGTGGACTGGTTGTCAGACTTTTTGGGCGGCTGACACCTATACCGACTGTCATAGGTCTTCGTATTACACCTGGGACCAACTGCTTAGTGCTTTCCGAGGCAAGGAGGGTTCTAGATCTGTGAACCCACGGATGGGTAACCATGGGTTGTCATCTATAGTAACAGTGACTATATATCTGTACAAGTCAAGCTATATTGGCCTCTGTCAACCCACCATCATAGAGATGTGACATTTCTATGTAATGACAACAAAGCCGTCACATCATTAACTTGAAACTTAAACTAAGTCTTACACACTACCCATAAAAGTAAAAGCCCTAACACAGCACCTATTCAACGACAAACACGTTCTAATCTAGATCACTAAAGCGGACTATTCACTGCCGCTTCAATAGAGCCCTGTACTAAATGATCGGGGTATATTGATAACGCCAGTGAATGGAGGCTTTAGGACCTTAGCTATGAATATGTTGGCTGCCAAGGTAAGGGTACTGTATGTTGGTTATCGTATTGTGGAATTAGGTTAGGAATAGTTTGGTTTTGAAAAGGTTTTCAATGTTTACCTGTGTGTTAGATGTAAGAATGAAACTTGTTTTAGCATAATATGACACCTGCTTTCTCTGAAGGATTTAACGGTAAGATAGAAGTAAAGTTTATTGGTCATCACAATAATAACATACCTAACATCACGCTTGTATTCCCCGAAGGCTTAGGCTGGGTACTATTTTACACCCACATTACGCCAATGCTGTTATTAAATCTCATGTAATAGAAGGCGTATCTATTGTCATCCACCTGGCACAGTTCCTACTGAGAATTTTTCTACAGAAAAACCCGATAACACTTTGGCCGACCCGGGAATCAAACTCAGAACCTCACGCTCAGCAGTCGCACTTACGACCACTAGACCACTGAAGCAGTCATAACACAATACAACTAGAATTATAACGTTTTAAAAGTGCCTGTCAAGGCGCAGTTGAAATAAAAATATTAGACTTTGACTTGACTTTGACTTCACAAATACAACATTTTAAAAGATCATACTGAAGTATAGAAGCAGATGCGTATTGTGTACCTGCCTATATTGTACACCTTTTGTGTGTACACCCCTGTGACGCTATTGTATTGTTGCCATCTATCTTGCACAATTTCAAACTCCGGACTGAGAATTTTGTAACAGAAAAACCAAAATTCACTTTGCCCGACCCGTGGATCGAACCTAGGATGTCTGGCTCAGTAACCGCGCTTATGACCAATAAATAGACAAATGAGGCAGAAACTTGTTTGATTCTTCTTTTGTCGTGGCAGAAAGACTAGCCGGAGTTGGCCCGGGTGCACTAAACATCATCATCATCAGCCAGAAGACGTCCACTGCTGAACGAAGGCCTCCCCCTTAGACGACATTCCGCCACTTGCATCCATCGGTTGCCCGCGACTTTCACAATGTCGTCGGTCCACCTAGTAGGAGAAGAGCGCTCAAGATACTTATCATTTAATAAGCTATATTACAGCATATAGCTGAACGAGGGGTCCCATTGTTGGCATCAAATTATTACTATGTATGTATTTACTATTTTATTTATTATTATATAGTATTTACATACATGCTCGTCTCCTGGCTGTGGGTGAATGGGAGTCGGGTCTATGGCTTCAGGCACTCCCGTCGTCCAACATAGGAACTATGTTGGATGACACTACTTTCCGTATTGCAACATGCCTGCGCTTGGGTGCTCCTTGTGGTGCTCCACATCGCTGTCACTGCGGTGAAGCAGTCGACTCCCTCGGACATCATGGTCTGTCCTGCAGCAGGAGTGCAGGCCGTATAGCACGACACGCAAACATTAATGACATTATTCGTCGTACTCTTGTTACCGCCGGCGTGCCAGCCGTATTATAACCAAGTGGTTTGGCACGTGACGATGGGAAGAGACCAGACGGTATGACATTATCGCCATGGAAGTTGGGTAGGCCTCTGGTGTGGGACGCAACATGCGTCGACACCCTTGCGCCATCACATCTTCCCAGCTCGGCGAGCTGTGCCGGTGCTGCTGCTGCATCTGCAGAGACCCTCAAGCGGCGAAAATATAATAACCTACTCAGTGGTTATATTTTCAAGCCGTTTGGGGTCGAAACACTTGGGCCATGGGGTCCGAGTGCTCGCATCTTATTTAAACATATCGCAAAGCGATTAGTCGATTCTACGCGTGACCAGAAGTCTGGATTATTCTTTGGTCAAAGAATCAGCATTGCCATACAGCGTGGCAATGCTGCCAGTCTTCTGGGAACAATGCCGGTTGACAGCGATGCGGAGGAGTATTTTGACGCGTAGATAATATTTTTATATTTTTATATCTTTAATCTGTTTCGTGTTTTAGTAGTTAGTAATAATAAGTAGGTTGTATATATATATATATATATATATATATTATTTTTTCGTGCAAATAAACTACCGTATTTACATATAGTTTATATATATAGTATTTACTATTTAATATGTATATATAACTGTCTATGTATTTTTGTTTCTTCTGTATTTTACAAGATTTTATTTAACTTGCAATCTTTGTATGTAAGTATGTAGGTCCGGGTCAAATCTTGCAACTGAATTTTAAGCAGTTATCCTCAACCGATTGAGATGAAATTTTGCATACACGTTTAGTTTGGATGACAATGCATGATTAGCTAAGTGACGTTATTCTTAATCCAATATGGCGGACGGCCCAAGATGACGGACTAGTTATTTTTTGTGCACTCCCATGATATGGGTATCAAATGAAAGGTTTTTTTGAGAACAATACGAATATACAATAATACAATGATAACTAAAAAGTAAATTAATAGTAAAAAAATATTTTTAAGAACAAGCTTTTATTTAAATGTTCCAAAAAGAAGTTGTATTATTGTTTATCTACACAACCAAATCTCGCGACAAGCTTTTATATCATATAAATTGTGTAATGTACAATAATAAATTGATGGTTTTGATTCAATTTAAATTTCATTTTCGAAAGCATTTAAATGAAAGCTTGTTTTTAAAATATTTTATCGTTACCTATGCGTGCCATCAATAAATAGCATTTCTATCTTTATTTCTTTCTGTTTCACTTACTCGACAAAACCTCACAGTCACTATTATCACCAAGGTACAGTGGACTTATCTTCAGCCCATTCCCAATTCCAGCCTTACCCAGTTATATCACATTGTATCTTAAAAACAAAACATCATAATCGATTGCACCATTCTATTAACTGGAGTTTACTTAATTCCTAATTAAGATTAAACGGAGGGCGAGCGTAACGAATAACGTGACCACAATCGTGCTGAAAGCGGTATTTGCTGAAACTGCAATTGTGTTGTTTCTTAATTAAATATGGATGAAAGGCGATATTTGAATAAAGGGAAATTTAGTACTTCAATTAGTGCAAGATATCATGGCTTAGACAGAGATGTATGTATTGTACACCATCTGTCACATGTAGCACATGGTGTACAATACATACTGTCTCATACAGTCTCATAAGACTTAAATAATAGCATAGGTAAAATGTGTACATTAGGGAATATGCAGGTTTTTTTTTATTTGCTCTATGAAATATTTATAATCTCTAGTAAATAATGGTGAATTTTTTTTTTAAATATCTTCCTCAGCGATTAAGTTATAAAGCATTGAAGTGACGAAAGAGACGTATTATCTGACGTCAAATAACATCACGCTCATAGAACTGCCATACAAAACAGCGTTTTTGCAAAAGAAACGGCAATATTCGTTTAAATCGGTTATATCTCGTTTGTTTTTCGATCAATTTTGATTATGATTTCACTAATGGTATGATATTTATGTATTTTTTTCGATTAAATGGTTAGATTACAAATATTTTTTTTATGCATATTCCCCATTATCAACTGCTTAACCATTCAAGGAATACAGGCGAGTTAATGCTGTAACAGATTTCCATTAAATATTAAGTTAACAAAGTGCATAGCGTAAACCAAATATATAACAGTAAACAATGAGCCAATACAATACAAATACCAGTTAATCCGTCCATTTCAAAATCGTAACTATAAAATCAAATCACTCCTACACCTTTCGGGTTCATCGTAAAATATACACCCGTCTTTATAGTAAAATAGTAATCAGGGATTGCACCATTCTGTTAACCGTAGTTTACTTAACCCGGAATCAAGATTAACCGAAGGGCGAGCGTAACGGATAGCGGTATCAGTGTTGAAAGCTTTGTTCGAATTAGTATCATGTAGAAGGGATTTAATGAGGGCTTCTGAGAATAGGTTATTTGATTTATTCCCATGGGTTTTGTTCAATATATTCTTGTCTTTTTTTTTTCAAATTCAAGCCTTAATTTCTTTAAATCCTTAAGCGAGTTTTCGCTTTCACGAACCGACGATGGAGTCATTAGACTTATTTTTCCTCAACTAGTAATCTATACTAAGTTCTTATAATAAAACTTTAGAGACATGAAACTGTTACATAGGTCTCATAGGTCATAGGTCAATCACGACTGCTGGTTTGGTTGGGCAAAGTGTTTTTGGGTTTTTCTGTATAGAATTTCTTCTCAGCACGGAGTTTAGAAATGTGCCCGGTATGGCAGTAGGCTCGTCCCCATCACATGGAGCTCAATAACAGCATCGACGTAATGTGGATGCACAATAGTAGGTACACTTCTGCCTAACCCCTTCGAGGATACAGGCGTGATGCTATGTTATGTAAGAATGTTCTCGGTGGCATGAACAATTTATATGTGAGACATTTTGAAAAAATAGAAAATAAAAGACGAATTTTATGAATGATATCAAAAGCTGGTTGCGGCTAGAAAATTTAAAGAAAGGAATGATTGGTCCTTCGATTCTTTAAATTTTCTTTTTATCTTTTTTTTACGTGGTTAAAATCCTCATAGACCGAGGGGTGTGTTGATCTCTTACCAACTAATTAACCACAACTAATTATCAACTAAATTTACCACATCCCGGTGGAGCATTGGAAAAAGTTCATCAAGATCAGGATTGGGTACCTAATACATATGAATATCATCACGCCTTTTCAAACCAAAAACTATTATACGATTAATTTATTGTTGTACGTACTGTATATGTAAGTATGAACTTGCTAATTATTAACAGTAAGGAATATATTACATACAATGTCACACGTTTGTGTACAGGCGTAAAACATATATTACCCCATTCGAATTTAACCTGCCACACTTACTGAACAACAGCGCCAAAAGGTACAATCCTAACATATTTACGCAATTAAAACCCATAAACTAAACGTAATCTCGGCTAAAATTACGCAAATTGGGTGCGTAACGCAAGAACCTGGATCTAAATTCTCATTTAACCCTGAATAGCGAGGTTGTTTAGTATAAATCCTATTAAAGAGGTCGGGGACCTTGGCTTTGGGAAAATCTTTAGGTTATTACGGTCAGACCTAACGGCATAGAGGATTTTAGTAAGCAGTGCTAGAAAACACTATCTATCCTGTATTTTGGCGATTAGTGAAGAGCTCTGACGGCTATCGTTGCGATTCGCGCGGCGTTCTTATTGGTGAAGAGCTTGAAAAGGACCAATTGGCAAGCAAAACATTAATAATAATATCCTCCTGACCGAATTTCGGTCACGGCGGCCAATCTCACCGGAGATTAGCCAACTACGCAGGAGATATTATAGAGCACAAGTGTGTGCGCAAATACAGGTGCTCTCTCTATTCCTTCACTCTCATAGTCCGATGGGACGGCAATCCGACACGACCGGAGACAGATCAGAAGCAAAGCATTATAAACATGATGAAAGGTGTTTTGGTTTTGTTTCTTAAAATAAACTTGGACTAGGGCCTCTTTTTACTTGTGTAACGGTCAAGTAAAACTTTGACAAGAAACTTGCAGACTTGTGAGTTTGAAACTAAGGGTTCTCGATGGTGTGTGTAGTCTCTCAACCTGCACAAAGCGAGCGTGGTGGACTAAAGCCTAACCTTTCTCTTCTGAGAAGGATACCTAGTAAAGCAGTAATGAGCTAAAGTAGAGAAAATCTCGCACGTACAAGAACCTAGATTGGACATCGATAATTGGATAGGGGCAAATACTTTAAAGGTAAAGTACCAATTTTAGCTAAGAAAAGGGTCAACTTAAACGTCGTAAAATTGGTAGACGAATTTACATCTGGGGTAAGTACAATCGGTAAGGTTAAACAGGTTGTATCTTTCAACCCATGGGTGATGTAAACGGTGATCACTTGAGGATGATGACAAGAGGATGGTCAGCAGCGTCCTATACTGTTATCACCAAGCTTCGTTCTTCTTTTTTTTCGTTTTATAAAAATAAATTGCCCCACACTAAGATTTCTCCTGTGTTATGGGTACAATTTACAAATATACATCTCACATACACACAGCTAGATACAAATATCTGTAGATTATACAAACATTTGTTTCGTGCGGGAATCGAGCCTGCGACACCTAGCACAGGAAGCTAATCACTCAGCCACTGCGCCAGCCGTGTCGCCAGGCATGATTTAAGCAAAATGTTCCTTACCCGTTTACAATAAGGGTCATTTTACGGGCCGAATGATTCAACTATTGAGCGTTCAGCATACATTGGTTGCTTAAACAAATATTTCAACAAAACACCAGACGTTCCAAACATAAAACTATCATATTTACGCTTATTATTCCAAGAAATCGAAACACCTAAATTCAAATCGAATGTTGAACAAAAAGTATTTCTCGACCCCTGCATTTATTACCCAAGTGTTATATCTAACAAAATCCTTTAGTTTATCGGCGGCCGAACGTAGGGTTCTCACGTAAACTCGAATATTTAGTAGGGCTGCCCGATTGTAAGGAATTAACTTGCTTGTGGCCGGAAACTTGGGGATACAGAGTGTAGCTCGTTATAGACTAATTATTCGGTAGTACTTATTGTTTTGCTAGAGAATGCTACAGAATCAAATTGAACAACAGTTGTGTTGGAGCTTTGTCGGCGTGACTAAACTTTTTGGGGACCGATTTATTTCATAATCAGTCCTGTAGTCCGAATTCAAACTTCATTTATTCGAATTGAATGAAATTTGGCACAGAGATAGATTATAGTTTGGAATAGCACATAGGCTACTTTTTATCCCGGAAAAATGTACGGGTTCGTAAACCACGCGGGCGAAGCCGCTGGCGGAATCTAGTCATTAATAGTTTTAAAAAAAAATGGTTGTTCACATTTTCACAATCAAATATTTTTCTCGAAAAAAATATGTATTCAGCGTGTTTACTCAACAAACTTTAAATACTACGCTTGTCGCGCCTCTCATATCCGAGCGTGCCCCCAGATTAACCTTTAACCACAGTACAACATCATTCGACTTCCGATAATTATGATTGGGAAGAAGACGCAGCGTAGGATGGCCTCCTACTAGGTGGACCGACGACATTGTGAAACCGATGGATGCAAGTGGCGGAATGTCGTTCGATGTGGTGGTCTAAGGGGGAGACCTTCGTTCAGCAGTGGACGTCTTTTGGCTGATGATGATGATGACGGCTACAATGATTCTTAAAAACCGATCGTCGGCTTCACACGGCGCCTACTGTCACCTAACATCGGGACGTTAGGACATCACTTTAATTCTAAGATTAACTTAAGTTTTATATTGTAACTTTGAAATATATATTTTCTTGAATAAATTGGTTTTTTTGGACTCCATCGCTGCCCATCTCGTAATTCGCCTGTACACAATGAGGAAAAGGGCAGTGTGCGCCGCTTAGCTGCCTAAAATACAGTATTCATTAACGTAAACCTTTATAAGACAACTTTGTGATGTAAGATCTTATTATTTTAATACTGATTACCAAAGAAAATATTTAAATTTGGATGGTGATTAAAAATCTCACCGTATATAGTGTAGGTACTATCAGTATTAAATTGCTTTCGACATGCTATCTCTGAAAAAGTACCGTACTATATTATATACCTGTCCGTTTGGGTTCGTCGCAGTTTTAATTGAACTTTTCTGTTGCCTACGCCAGGCTGTATATTTATTCTCATATCCATAATATTCAATGACTCTCTTAAGCTGCGCTCATACTACGCCAATCCACCACCGAGTCGCTCCCGCTTCTTCATGTATATTATATACACAAAACATTCGACAAGCGCGTCAGTTAGAGCACAACTTTACTTGACCTTAAATAAATATTCATTCATACAAATCCGAAATAAACACAATGAATACCAAAGAACCTTTAATCCGTCTCGAAGACCCTGATTAGTATTCGAGCTAACCTTTTCTGTATCCTTAATTTCCTTGACCTCTGGTGACCATTCAAGGACCCTAGGAGCAGATAAACCAATCGTTAAATTTTTCCCACACAGCGCGACGCGAGGCGTAATTTCCTGTAGGGCGACGGTCGAGAGCAGCTCTTAACGTAGGGCGTAGTTACACCGAATTGTAATGTACAGATCTGACATTCGACATACTGGGATGTAACAAGAGAAGCATTAGAGATTATGTCGAAATGTAAAATGAAAAAGGTACGCGAGCTCTAGCAGGATTTTTCGAAAATTGCGATTTCGGCATTATCTGTAACCACTCGGGAATTGCCCCTAGATCTCTAGCTAGTCTATGGTACAATCAGGTTCATGACGGAATTATAATTATTGGTCGTTAGCCCATATACGGGTGAATGACCAAGTGTAATTCTGTCTCCTAAAAGCTTATTTATTTTATTTATTTAATATTATCAAATCTATACATCTATACATATAAATAAAATTGGAGTGTCTGTTTGTAATATTGAAATAACCGTTTTTTACTACATGCATATGAATATATATACGGTACATACACCAAAATAACATTTTTTACAATTTTTGTCTGTCTGTCGGTCTGCCTGTCTGTCTGTCTGTTTGTATAGGCTAATTTCTGAAATGGCTGGACCGATTTTGACGGGACTTTTATTGGCAGGTAGCTGATGTAATAAGGAGTAACTTAGGCTACTTTTATTTTAGAAAAAATCTTTTATTTTAGAAAAAAAATAGGGTTAAGTGCATTTGGTCACACTAAAAAATACATTGTTAAGTTCCGACATCCACGCGAACGAAGTTGCGGGCACAGCTAGTAATCAAATAAAGAAAGAAAGGTCAATTTATACAGTGTAAACATAAACCGTATTCGGTGTAAACATACACTATTAGTTCATTGACAGTCGATTACACAAAGTGTGAAGAAAACACAACATGTGCACAGACCTATATGTACACACTTAGCGAAGTTTTATGGAGATTTTGGTAGAGATTATGATAAAAGTATTATCAAGTTTTGCATAAAGTATCTTTTTTTTTAATTCTTTATCTTATCTTTAATTTTCCTATAATAAGCGTTTGAATTTCGCTAAGCATGTGTTATGTATGTACAGTCAGTCAGCATCAAAAAGATGAATACACCCAATGAAATTCAAAACCGATTTTAAGAGAAAATAGTGATTGAATTTCGCTACATACATGTATATAGCGAAATTCAAATGCGTGTTCTTGGAAAACAATTGGTTATAATCATAAAATTTAAATGAATATGTACATTTGTATTTTTATATATCCGTAGATACTATGTCTAAAAGTCATGATTCCAATCACTATTTCCTCTAAAAATCGCTTTTGAATTTTATTAAGTGTATACATCTTTTTGATGCTGACTGTACATATACAGGTACATATATCTTGTACTAAAGCATCTCCGCTTTTTTTCAGTTACTTTTAAAGCCACTTTAATATCAGTTTTTTTCATATAGCCATTTAATAAATTAAAAGAAGTCACTCTAAATTAATTTGATCCAATATATTTTTCGTCTTGAAAGCTTTCCACGTAGAAACGATGTTAGATGCTCTCTCGTTAGATATAAAGTGTAATTGAAAATTTCATTTGCACTAGGTACTACTTAAAAAATTAAGGCGAATTACAGAGTTAGTTGGCATTTCTTAAAGAAAATCGTGACAAAATGGTCGAGTATTTTTGTACTACAATAACATGTAGCATTGTTTTATTAGATAAAATAGTATCTAGTTTTATTTGTTTACCTCATTAATCTAGCTGTTGCTGTTGATAAGGTCCTGTATTCAACACCTGGGTCGAGCAAAGTGTTGAAATTCTAATTGGAACTGTGCTTGTCGGACAACAATCGGCTCGCCCCTATTCAATGGGACGCAATAACGGTATCGCTATTTGCCATTTTACAGAAAAACTAACACTATGGCATGCCCAAGCATCGAACCCAGGAACTCACGCTCCGTAGCCGCGTTGCGAGTACTAGAACAATGTAGCAGTTACGTTTCTTAATGTAGCGTATTTTTATGGGTGTATAAAATGACACAATTCTACGACATGGTTAGCCCAGTGATTGAGTGATCCACTGCTGCGCTGCGTGTCCACTCGGAAAAAATAATTGTTAAGCCTCACAGTTAGTTATTTCAGGTCTGAGTGTTTGTTTGTGTGAATATTTATATTTGTAAACGCACCCACGATACAGGAATTATTCAAATCGAGGAACAACGTTTTAAAAACAAACATGAGAACACAGTTTGTTTCGGCTTTTCTTCTCAGGGATAGTCATAGGAAATGCCGACGCCATCTAGTTTAAAAAAAGACGTGTAAAAGTGATCGAAAAATCCTAATTGCAAAATAAATAATTTCATTTCATTTCAGTAATTGGGTAACAAATTACAAATTATTATATGCGATTGACAATTTTGATATCAGTTAGTAAATATATATACTTAAATATAATATTGTTAACATTCAGTTAATTGGTCAACCACCGATATACTGCATTCGTTAACGAGTTTTTTGAATAATATAATAACTAGAAATGATATGAATTGTTAATTTAAATAAGCTTTGAATTTTGATTGTTTACTAACTCTGGTTTTATGACGTTGAATATATATAAGTAAATACATAGTACTCAGTTTTCAAGTCAGATAAAAAAGCTTTTATAACAATAATAGCAACGGCAGTGATAGCCTAGCGGTTGAACGCTTGCCTTCCATGCAGGAGGGTGTGAGTTCAAACCCGGCCCGCACCTCTGACTTTTCGGAATCATGTGCGGTTCAGAATTTGATTATCTCTTGCGTTTACAGTGAAGGAAAATATCGTGAGAAAACCTGCACACCTGAGAGGACTCCATAAAATTCTTAACGTTGTGTGTAGTCCGCCAACCCGCACCGGGCCAGCGTGGAGGACTAAGGCCTTACCCTTCTCATTCTGAGAAGAGACCCTTGCCCAGCAGTGGGATAGTAATGGGTTGAATTATTAACAATAATTAGTAGTGACGACACGGTGGGCGCACTGGCTAAGCGATTAGCTTTTTGCGCTACGGTAGGTAAAGTGTTATTGGGTTTAGTCGTATACGGAAATTCTCAGTAGCAGCACGGAGTCTGGAACTGTGCCCGGTAGATAATAATTGGCTCGTCCCTTATTACATGAGACTCAATAACGGCATCGGCGAAATATAGGTGTACAATACATATCCGTCTGTCGTTTTCCTTTTTTTGTATCTTTTTTTCTATTTGAGTGAGAATGAAAACAGAACAATTTTATGTTACTCGACGGTGTGATCGTCACCCTCGGCTTGTATTCATGAAACATAAAATCCAAAAGGACGGTAGTTGAAGTACCTACGTAATGTACCTTATGTTATTCGTTCTAGTGCCCTAATGCCCTGTTTACCCCATGGATTTATACGGGATCCTATAACATTTTTATATTTCAAGATCCTGGTCTGTCAATGATGTAGATTTTTGTTGTGTTTATATTGTATTGTAGGCTAGAAATATTTGGGAGTGGTTAGAATTGGATTAGTTTTTAAATATATTATTCACATATGCAATATATCCGGACTGCCTCGCTACTGCTGCAAGCGCATTGCTGAGCGTGAGGTCCTGGGTTCGATTCCCGGGTTGAACAATGTTATTTGGTTTCTGTAAAGAAATTGTCAGTAGCAGCACGGAGTTTGGAACTGTGCTCGGTTGATTTCAATAGGCTCATCCCCTATGACATGGGACTTAACGAAATATGGCCTGTCTCTGCCTAAACTTTCGGAAATACAGGCGTAATTCTATATTATATTTATGTTACACTAAAATTATAAACGTAAATATGCTTTGGTATGTGATTTATAATTACGCAGAAACAGCTGAATGGATTTGGATAAAATTTGCCACATACATAGGCCAGGTCGTGGAATAACACAGGGTGCAAGTGAAACCGCGAGAAACAGCTGTATAAAAATTGCCAGGGCTGAAAAACCGCCTAATTATAATGTATAATTTATTTTTTCCCTAGCTAAAGCCTACCACCCACCACACTCCGTTTTGGCTCAGTCTGATATAATTTTTTAGGGAAGTGAATTTAGTTAGTCATTTGTCAGATAAAATTGTTTTTATTTAACATTAAATTTAAATTTCCCGTTCCCGTAGGAAATTCCTATCGGATGAAAAGTATATAAAAAGACTCTTAAATAAAAATATAACGTTATGTTAAAATTTCAAGTCAATCTATCGACTACTTCTTGAGTTTTGTGGACACAAACATATATGAAGCTGAATTTTTATAGAAGTACTAGCAGAACCCGGCAGATGTTGTCCTGCTAGGGTATGCAACGCCAACTGTTGGTGCGTAAAGCAAAATGAAAAAAAAAAAAGTCACTTTTTCACTAAAAACAGTAAATTCAAAATTCCAACATCCAATTTTATATATAAATAAATATTTCTAACGGTACTGATTGGATTAACACATAGCAATAATTAATATGGCTATAGCTAGGTTACGTATTGAAAGACTTTATAGCCAAGCTGCAGAGTCAGTCTCTGGAGTCATTTTGGTACTGGAAAGTTAAGTCAAACTCGTCATGTTGCTAAATGGGCAATACTCAACGGGACATAGCCATCGACTCGCCATCTAACAAATTGTCGTATAGATTGAGTGTGAAATTGAAACATCTGTCTCCCTTACTGTTCACTAACGTGTGAGTGAGATGTGTGCAAAGCCTAGGAAAGTACAGATATTTTGGATTGTTGGATTCTGATATTCCTAGGTATATCTTTTAAATTTAGAACGCGAGATCTGAGATTCTTTTAAAGGAAATGTATAGAATTAGGTGGGGCTCGTAGCTACCGCGAAGATCAGTCGATCTGCAAGGATAAGCAGCGCTTGCTGCGGTCAGTCCTCGGATGGGTGCCCATTATCCAAGTTTAGAAATTGAGTTGGTATCGTGTGCTTGTTCTCTTATACGTGCAAAAGGTTATCATTATGATTTCGCTGTCGCCAGGTATCATTAGAAAACTGTACATTAATGTATTCACAATGACTTTCATATTTGTACAATATTTTCAGACAATTTCAGGTTAATTTAATAAATGACCCAAACTTCTGATTGATCGTTAGCAAAAGCAGCAATTAATTAAACAATCTTTAAAATAGATGCTATAAGAAGACCTAATTTCATAGTAATTAATCATATCTATACCAAAATCTGGTAACTATTTCTGCAAATAACAGATTGTAGTAAAATATTAATCGGACGACACGGTTGGCGCAGTGGCTAAGCGATTAGCTTTCTGCGCTACGTGTCGCGGGTTCGATCCCCGCACGGAACAAATATTTGTATGATCTACAGATAGTTGTTTCGGGTCTGGTTGTTTGTGCATGTGACATGTATGTTTGTAAACTGTACCCACGATACAGGAGAAATCCTAGTGTGGGGCTTTTAAAAAAAAGAAAAAAAAATTAATCACTCTACGACAGCCAATAATTAATATTAAAACTATAATTTCACTATAGAACTTCTCATTTACAAGTACTAACAAAGAAGAGACTGGATTATTAGTCTAGTGGTCGCGGCTTCTGAGCACGTTGTTCTGGCTTCGATCTTTTGGTTCGGACAAAGCGTCAAAGTAGCAACTACTATTCACAACACGGCAAAAAGTAAAGCGCCATCTATCGGGGTGAAGCAACAACGACAAACCCTGAATCGCACTATGAGAGTTTACAACGATTCTAACAGATATACGAATATCCGACATCAACTGTCGGGCTTCGGCCCGCCAGGCTAACCACCTTGCCTGGTCGGAGAATCCTCCCTTTTCAATGGAGGAACACCATACCTCGTTCCTCCATGCTCGATGTTTGGAATATTGCTTGGTTGATGGAGATAGGGACTCAATAACGGCATGGACGAAGTGGGTGTACATCAGTAGGACAACTGGCACCTCATGGAGGCTGAACATCATTCAACGAATACAAGTTCACCAGTACATGTTGCAACAAAACCATAATTCGCATAACATAGCATCACGCTTGTATTCCCCGAAGGTAAGCAGAGCAGTAGGTACTATAGTACCTACAAAGATATTTCGCTGATACCATTATTTAGCCCCCTATAAAAGGTACCCAGCCTATTGCCATCTACAGTGCACAGTTCCAGACTACGTGCTGCAACTGAGAATTTACATACAAAAAAACCCAATAACACTTTTTACCCTAACCGAGAATCGAACCCAGAACTTCACGCTCAGCAGTCGCACTTGTAACCACTAGACCAACGATCCTTAATTTAATTCAAAAAATAAAATCCTACAACCAAACAGACACTCAAAAGGTTTTAAAGATACTTTACGGATAAAGGGCATTAACTAAATAAATCCCAGTTTGTTTACTCAAACGACCTATCCTAAAGGTTTAGGCTCAAAACATTTTAATATTGACCCTTCAATTCGTAATGTTTAATTGATGATTTCTATCTTGGTTTGGTAACAAATTATTCCTATACCACGCAAAATTCGTCCTAATATAAATCCAAAGGAAATTATACTATATCAATCAGTATTAAAGTTGATTTTTGATTGTGAGTGTGATTCTTGAATATATTTGTAGGAAATATAGAATTATGGGATACACGAAATGTCAGGCCTATGTCACAGTGATTAAGGAACAGGCAAACGAAACTGTAGTCAGAATTAACTAGCATGTTCCTGATAGAA
The DNA here is from genome assembly GCA_947562105.1 of Shargacucullia verbasci. Classification (NCBI taxonomy): domain Eukaryota; kingdom Metazoa; phylum Arthropoda; class Insecta; order Lepidoptera; family Noctuidae; genus Shargacucullia; species Shargacucullia verbasci. The sequence continues at coordinate 1,347,042 of OX387297.1, read as the reverse complement.
GTGGGGGTAGGAGGATCAAAAGCAATCTACAATTTACTAATAGTGTTGCCCAAAATCGGTCTTGGTCTTGCAGTCTTGTTCTTGCATTTTTGCAAGACCACGACCAAGACCAAGACCGCGTAATTTTAGCAACCAAGACCAAGACTGACCGTGCAAGATTTGAGCAAGAACAAGACTAAGCCTGCGAGACTCTTGCACGGTCAGTCTTGGTCTTGCTAAAATTACGCGGTCTTGGTCTTGGTCGTGGTCTTGCAAAAATGCAAGATCAAGACCAAGACTGCAAGACCAAGACCGATTTTGGGCAACACTATTTACTAATATGATTGGCAGATTTTTTCTAAATATGTATCTATATAAAAATAAAAGTGTGCATGTATGTTTCATATGGACTCCAAAACGGCTGGAGCGATTATAATGAAATTTTTAGGTAATTTTCAAATTAGCCCAGCGGGTGATCCTGTGAAGTTTGGTAGCGATCGGATAAACATTTTTTTTTAAGTTATATTTTGTTATGAATAAAATCAGTTTTTATTTAAAAAAAAAAAACGTTTAGACCAGTTAAAGACTCTAGTTGCCACGTTCCAAAATTATATTTTCATATGGAGAAAAACAGGCAGGAAACTCCATGGTTACTCTTTTAAATTGACGACACGTTTAGCGCAGTGGCTAAGCGACTAGCTTTCTGCGCTACGTATCGCGGGTTCGATCCCCGCACGGAACAAATATTTGTATGATCTACAGATAGTTGTTTCGGGTCTGATTGTGTGTGCATGTGACATGTATGTTTGTAAACTGTACCCACGATACAGGAGAAATTCAAGTGTGGGGCAACGTTTAAAAAAAAAAAAAAACTTTTGTAGAATTTTCAGTAATTTTTTTCGCTGTCCGTAATATTTTACTCTGCGTACGATAACCAACGGATACAATGTTTTAAACCACCATAATTCTTGGTATACAACTTCATGTACAACAAATTTTCCATCTGTCAGTCGTACATTGTTTCAAAACGTTAAATTTCATAGTCGGGTTGCGAAGTTTACTTAAAGTAAGCTTTAAACTCGGGAATATGCCTTTGGTTTTTGTTAAAGTAAAAATGATTGTATGAGATTAATTGCTCTTATAATAAATTAAATTTATTATCAACTGCCTCATTGGTCTAGTGGTTGCAAACGCGACTGCTGAGCGTGAGGTCCTGGGTTCGATTCCCGGGTCGGGCATTGTTGAGTTTTTTTGTATGAACATTCTCAGTAGAAGCACAGAGTCTGGAATTGTGCCCGGTAGATGGCTATAGGTTCGCACCCGATTACATGGGATCAATAACGGCATCGGCGAAATGTGGGTGTACAATAATACACCTCTACCTAACCTTTCGGGGAATACAGGCGTGATGCTATGTTTACGTTATGATATTTATGAGTGAAAGTTGTTTGAACATGTTTTTAAGGCTTCCCTAAATTTTAGTTTCTAATTATATCTCTTTGTTTTTCTATTAAAAGATAGAAAATAATAATACTTACTTAGACAAAGAGAAATAAGCTTTATTCACTAGTTAAAGACTCTATTTTACAATGCCAAGATAACAGATGTATCTGAGGTTTATCCAGTGATTGAAAAACCAACCCTATGTAATGTAAGTTTATACAAAAACTTGTAGCTAACATATGTCTTTTTTAAATGTAGCCCCACACTTTTATTTTTCCTGTATCGTGGGGTACAGTTTACAAACATACATGTCACATGCACACACATCCAGACCCGAAATAACTATCTGTAGATCATACAAATATTTGTACCGTACGGGGATTGAATCCGCGACACGAAGCGCAGAAAGCTAATCGCTTAGTCATTGCGCCAACCGTGTTGTCAAAATTATGTTACTAGACTAATAAATAAGATATAAATTATAGAAATAACATCGTGTCAATGAATTTATATATTACTCATTAAATACAAAAGGGCCATAAATCAGTGAAATCTCAAAATCGTTTTATTGCAAAAATGTGATCTAAATACATGATATTCTATAGTGCAAAAAAGACACCCATCAATTTGGCTTCAAATATGTATGTATATTTTATGGCATAATTATAAGTACGTTATAATTATTAATTGCTTTATTTCACTTCTGCTTACCTTGACTCTCCCTATAGTGATTTTATCTCTTTGTCACTGAAAGGTTTGTCAGAAAACTCAAACAGTTAAACTTGCATTGTATATAAACTTTCCATCATATAACAGTTATATTATGTAACTAGCGACCCGTCCCAGATTCGCACGGGTAGCAGAACATATACGCCTAAGTTTTATTCTGTCGTAGTGTCATTTCAGCCTGTTGCGTTGAGCATTTAGGCGACGCACGCCCGTAAAGCTTCCAATCGGCATGATTTTTTCCGACATCTTCAACAATCAGCGTCACATTTCAGCCAATTTACATAAAACTATAATGATTTATACACCTAAACCTTCCTCATGAATCACTCCATCTATTGGTGAAAACTACATGAAAATCCGTTCAGTAGTTTTTGAGTTTATCGCGAACAGATAGACAGATAGACAGACGCGGCAAGGGACTTTGTTTTATAAAATATAGTGATATATTTACGAAGATAAATAAAAAAATACATATTTAAGTTCTAGCCTATTTTTTAACCCAGGCGAAGTTACGGCATCTAACGGTATACAGGCTGTTGTAAATAATAAACGAAAAGCTACATTTTATTTTACCATAAGCTCCGTTCTCCCGAATATGTCTCGAAACAAGCCCCTATTAACCCACAAAGAGACTTTTTAATTTTTATAGCTCACACATACAGGATGATGAAAAATCCGCAACCCTGATATAAAGGCTGCGCGCGTAGCCAATTTGTCACGTCCGGACATAGAATAGCGCTTAATTATTTTGTTGGCCCACCTAGAAAATAAATAACAACACCCTGTTTATTTGAAGAGGAAAATGTGCGAGGAATTTTTGTATTTTGTATTATTTTTTCAGTATGTTAATAATTAAAATGAGGGTGAGTGTATATTTATATACTGTTTATATGTATCTAATGATTATTGTCTTACTGGGCTTCTTTTCATAATGCACCAAGCTAACTTATGTATATACACCATGGAAAATCTTATCGGCAGCCTAATCACCGATGTAGCGACAGGCGTAGATCGCGCGATAACTTCTGTCAAACGTCATTTTTCTGACATATAATGACAGAGAGATTGCTGTCGCGTGGCTATCGCGTTGCTGTCGCTTTTTTACGTAATTAGGCTGCCGGTCCTCTCACGTGTCTCTTATTTCATTTATTTTGTTTTCTTATTTTTTTGTTGCTCCACACTACGAATAATTCCTGTATCGTGGGTGGATTTACAAGCACAAATATTCACATGCACAAACACTAAACCTGGCACAACAATATATATCTGATACAATATATATTTGTATCTGTCATACAAATATTGTTCCGTGCGGGTATCGATCTCGCGCGTAACGCAGCAGTCAATCACTTGACTACTGCACCAGTCGAATGATACTGTACTGTAAGAATTTTGCTTCATTGTTTTTGTACTACCGCTTTTATTTTTTTAAACCAATCTTTTGAAAAGAGTATCCTTGGAGTTTCTTGCCGGTCTCCATAGGACCAACCCACTTTGGAACCGTGCACCTAGATTCATAACGTTTTAAAAGTGCCTGCAAAGGCCCATTTGAAATAAAAACCTTTAACTTTAAATTATTATTGGTCATAAAATAGAAACATAAAAGTAATTTTTACGTAACAAAGACACAAAATAACAACCAATTTGTTTGGAAGGTGTTGCCACTGACCCAATTTGGAGCCTTACCTGTTCCCAAAAACAACCTGAAAATATAAATTCGCACATAAATCTTTACCGGTGTTTCAGTAAATACGTGACAAAAATATCAAATTAGTTATAACAAATCATACAAAATTACGAGTCCTACATGTGTAATTGGGTATGATATTGTTTAATTTAGTTGCCTATTATAATAACGTAGTTATTTTCACAACGATTACTGTTATTTATGTTATGGCGAATGGTGAAACGTAACATGCAATGTATCATCGAAACAACAATTTGTAGATCATACAAAAATTTGTTCCGTGCGGGAATCGAACCCGCGCCACGTAGCGCAGCAGTCGATCTGTCAACCACTGCGCCAGTCGTGTCGTCCTATCATTTGATAACAAGAAATACTTCTTTACCGATAACTAAGAACACACACACCCACCCTTTGACATCTTAGGTCGACAAGACACGGAGACCCGTGTAATCATCGGTCTCGGTATGTAAACGGTCTTTAATCACGGATCTGCGGATGTGTCCGGATGCAATTAACCATGGGCTACTCCGGTGACGGTAGAGCATCACTAATTTGACCGCAATCCGTCTGAGGATATTATACGTGTTTGTAGATGATGAAACAGGGGGTATTTGTTAATGGATTGGTATGAAATGTAAGGAATTGAATATCAATGAAATATAATGCCACATAACATTACATAGCTTCACAGTTGTATTTCGTGAAGGGTTAGGCAGAGGTGTAACATTGGATTTTTCCTCCGATAGATTTCGCTGACCCCGTTATTAAGTTCTATTAAATAGAGGGCGAAATTGTCATCCAACGCGTACAGTTTAAAATTCCATGTAGGAAAACCTATTATCTCTTTCCTCATCCGGAAATTGAACCCAAAATCTCACGCTGCAACAGTCGCGCTTGCGAACTCTAGACTACACTAATTATACCTTAATAATGTCAGAATTTTCAAAGTCCAGTCATATCTAGCTGTTAATTTGAAATGAGTACACTTTTTGTATGGACTTATCAAAGGAATAAGTTATCTGAGGTTTATCCGTAGTATCAAGCCTGTATTCCCCGAAACGTTAGGCAGAGGTGTATTATTGTACACCCACTTTTCGCCAATACTGTTATTGAGCTGAGTTATAGGGGGCGAGACTATTGCCATCTACCGGGCACAGTTCCAGACTCCGTGTTGCTACTGAGAATTTCCATACAGCAAAACCCAATAACACTTTACCCGACCCGGGAATCGAACCCAGGACCTCACGCTCAGCAGTCGCGCTGCCCACCACTAGACCAATGAGGTAGTCAATTATAATCTACCTATTGATATTAAACATGAAACATTGTTCCACAATAGTATCGCGGGAACAGTTTACAGTTAGACAAATCACATCAGTAGATGATGCAAATTTTTGCTCCGTGTGGGAATCGAACCCACAACTTGTAGCGCAGAAAACAAATCTCTTAGCCACTGCATTGACCGCGACATCCTGTAAATTTATTCAATTCAGAAGGTCATTGTTTTATTTTAATCTTTATTTTTAAATAGTGGTTTTGTCATACAATGACTATGCCACCCCCGTAAAACAAATTCTGGTAACATTTACAAAACATGAACATAAAGTTTAATCAACACCTCAGCTTCCGCAAACAGTGGACAAGCCAGGATGCCGTCACAGATGCCTACGTTATGCAGGTCAATACTACCAACAAAATACGCAAGAATTTGACAGAACAATTAATTTTAATCAAATTAGATCGATATCTGGAACTAATTAGTGAAGCATCCAGTCGTTACGTTGGTACCGTACAGAAATAAATTAGGCTTTCATTATTCGTTCGGTAGCGTTGGTCTTTTGTTTTTCAGCTTTGTAACAAAGGCCTTGATTTCTTTATTGGCCAGCATACCAGATTCGGTGGTCGAAAATGTAGGCGATAGCGATTTTAATACGTTTTTACCATAACATAGCATCGTATTCGAGTTACACAGAGTTGTTGGTATTTTTTTACACCTATATATCATTGATGCAGTTACCACGTAATAGAGGAAACATAATCCTATTGCCATCTACCGGGCATCATTCCAAACTGTTTGAATTGAATTTCCATACAGAAGTCCTAGTGTAAGTTTCTTTTGACAAATTCGATTTACTATATCGAACGCGTTCGGCGCTCCGATTGGTCCGTTTCGTGCTCTCCATTAATCGGAGCGTCGAACGAGTTCGATGTAGTTAATCGAATTTGTCAAAAGAAACTTACACTAGGGGTACAGAACGTAATTGTCCGAATCGTAATCGATTCCATGACGACATACTCAAATGCACTTGCGACCACTAGACCAAAGAGAAAGACAGAACGGCATCTTATTTATTCAAAGATAAAACCAATAAGTCAAGTTATCGTTCTTAACCTTATTGCTTTTAACTTAACCATAGTACTAAGCCAATTATAAAAAAAAAACAAAACTAAGCCACAGAAAAACATCGCAAAGGTAGTGTTGAATACTTTATTTGCGGTTTATAAACGCACCGTCTGTCCCCAGTGTGGATACTATTCTCATGGGACAAGGGACTTGGTCTTAGTTTTATTGGTAACAACAAACGCAATAATCTTGCCATCAACCAGTATTTTGTAGCGATTTGTTTCAAGCCTTGTTTCCAGTAGAGTGTGCACACGATTGTGAAATGTGGACAATTCTTAAAAAAATTAATTCAAAATATTGTGACGAAGGCAAAAAGAGAGAGTAGTGCTAGAGCTAAATTCTTAAATTAAAGAAGAAGATTGTGACTTTTAACCATTCATGGAAACCTTCTGGCTATCTTTCGAAACAGCAAATCAACATATTCTATATAAACGAAATAATAATAAAAAAAGGAATTTTTAATTTAATTGAATTTGGCTGCATCCTTCCACAACTTGGAAAAAACTTACGCTCAGGCAGTAATTTCAATTATAGTTATATCTTTTTATATCGTCATTGAAATTCTAACACCACGTAAGTAATTTTTTAGCTCTTTTGACATTTTGTTGGCATTTGCTAGAGAATCGGAAGACACCTTGTTTCAGCCAATCAGAAACAAGCATCGTCCAATAGAAACTCGTAAAATGAAATGAATATAAAATGCTATTGTACTGGTGTCTATGTAAAATGATGCAGTTTTTTCACTCTCCTGAAAAGTTGCTATTTTTGACATACGTGGTGTTAGAACTTCAACGACGGTATTTGCAATGCAGAATGCATCTATGATAATGATATATTTTCACGGACAACATGACCATGTGCTAAATAGCAGGAATTTAAAACTAACATTAATCACACATTTATGCTTTTTTCTTCTTCTTCTTCTTAGCGATTCGATGGCAATCTAGATAGTTCCAACCCAGAAGTTAGCTACTAGGACTGCGCTATCAGTGGCATCCATTAATTCTTCCGGCGTGCAGGTGTTGGGACACGCCGGGCACGATATTAAGTGCATCATCGTTTCATGCTTTCTGATACTTCAGAGACAAGTACCTACAAACATGACGACCTCTTTAGAACAAAGAGTAAAACCTATCAAAACATAATGTCTGTAACAATACCGTACAAAAGCACTTTATACATTCGATGTTTTTCTTCCATTTCATCGTTTACAGAAATAGACAAGTACACTGCAACCCTTTGACCTTTACCATTTCAAGAGTCCATCATTGATATTAAACCTCTAGATGTACTTTGAGTGAGTATTTACACGCGCACAAATCAAATCAATATACCATATAACATAGCATCACGCATTTTCAGGCAGCTATGAATAGTCAGACACTAGTTGCAACGTTCCAAAGTGTTGATTTCCAGTGGAGTAGAACGGACAAGAAACTCCATGGTTACTCCTTTTATCTCGGAATTTTACATAAAATATTAATTTATACATTGATCTCGAACAATAGTTATGTGAGTATAAAAGAGTGTAACGCATGTATTTTTTTTATCACATAAAAAAAAATGTTAGTCTGAAACTCAAGCCTGATAATTATGAAAAATTGTAAGAATTGTAAGTTTTGATAAAATTGCCATGGCAGCTATGAGCTGACCAGTCCTAACAGATGGCATTCGTTCACGCGTTGCATCCACGTCGCGGACCAGGGACACGGAACAAATATTTGTATGATCTACAGATAGTTGTTTCGGGTCTGGCTGTGTGTGCATGTGACATGTTGTATGTTTGTAAACTGTAACCACGATAAAGGAGAAATCCTAGTGGACCCTAACGACTCGTAGTGTAATCAATGATAGTCTATATAGAGGTGTATCATTCGAGCTATACTCACATTTCACCGATGTCATCAACCGGGCACAATTCCAAATTTAGTGCTACGAATAATAATTTTCCAACATAGTTTTTTCAACCTGGAAATAGATCCCAGGTACGCACACTCAGCACCCATGCTTGCGATATGCCAATTTACCGTAGACTGTGTATCCACATATTTTATTTCACAGAGAAGGCAAAGGATACTCATTTATATTCGACTCACGTACGTTTAAGTTATACGGTATTCAACTAGAATGGGTTTATACATTCATCACGATTTGTCCCCCTTCCGGGATAAGCAAAAGGGCGCTTTCCCAATACCCGTCACGACACCGATCCGGTATGTCGGATGTCTTAACAAAAACAACTGAAAATATCGTCGTAGACGGCGATATATCGTTGAAGCGTTTAGTAATGAAGTCACTCAGGGCTAATGTGTTCACAGAGCTACGGCGACTTCTATTTTTTTCGAGGTATAAATCGAAATTTGGGATCTGCGACATCTATTGAAAAAACAAAGAAACTATTTAATCGTGTTCCCGCGCACGGTTGGCGGCGCCAAGTGTCACTGTTTTATCGACAAGTTGTATGATAAAAAACGAGTGTACAATGATTTGTGTAATATACATAAACTAATGTTTTTTTTTTTCTTTTAAATAAAGAATTACCAATTTTTAAGAATCTTTTCACACGAATCCTCCGTATTTGTTATAAATATTAAGTGAATTTAATGTGGGTAGTGTAGGTATACTTGAATTGACTTCTATTAAATCTACCCGCGCTTGTTTTGATTTTGAATGTTAGTTGATCGAAGGATATCTTGGTGGACGCTCGCTCGCTAAGGCCTCGGAACTTGACTGTATTTGTGCGTTTCGTTAAGGATTAGCCTATTGCACACGCGTTGATTGTTGATTTATTTTGTCATTTAAAGTTGCGTATACGGCGTGGTGTTTGTAAGTTGTTATTTAGGTCCCGCGTTAGTATCTATAGGAACGGTAGATTTGTGAAGTGTTCAGTGATACATTTACGTGAAATTATTGCGCACGCGTTGATTGGAGATTTATAGTGTGATCGTCTAATGATTTCGGTTGTGTTTAGCCCGTTGTGTTTGGAGTGATATTCGTCCAGTTTTAGTATCTGTAGGAACAATAGCTTTGTGACGTGTTCAGTGACACGTCATGGTGAAATTCATTGCGCACGCGTTGATTGTAGATTCCGTGATCGTCTCACGTTTTTTGTTATAGTTAGCCCGCGGTGTTGTGGTGATATTCGCCGTATGTTATTTACCTATCTATAGAAACAATACCTTGTGAAGTGTTGTGTGACAAATGGGGGTGGATGAGGTCCAAGAGGGAACGTGGCGCCCAACCCACTGGATGAGTATGTAAGTACCCCCTTGATTACCCTTGTTTCAATCAACGAGCGCGCCTGATTCATTTGAATTAGAGCCTTATGCCAATGCAATAAAAATCAAACGGTGGGCACGGCACGCTTCAGATTTGTAACTACTAGAACATATCTTATATTGTTTTTTATTTCGTTGCAGTTTTGATTTTTTTCACAGACATTGAAACAGTTTTTATATGGAAAGCTTTAACTGCATATTATAATGCTAGACCCTCAAGAGACTCAACAGTGAGCACAAACTTGCTACAATTTCTGTTCACTGTTGAGTCTCTTGATTTATAATTTTATTACCTTTATGACGGTTCTTTGATCCCTAGACATAGACTAGACCTTCATCATCATCATTATTCTCCTGGCCTTATCCCATATTATTTGTGGTCGGTACAATATGTCTATTTCTCCCATTCATGTCTATCAGACGTCATTTCAGAGTTCACTTTCTTGTGCAACATGTCAGTTTTCACACAGTCCATCCATCTTTTCTTGGGTCTACCTCTTCCCTTGTATCCATCCACATTCATACTGATAACCCTTTAAGTGACATGTTTCTCATCCCTCCTCATCACATGTCCATATCACGACAAACGATTACTTCTTACCTTTACTGTCTCCGGTGACACTTTCATACTTCCTCTAATATTTTTGGCAGAATCTTTAGGGTTTGTGTAGTCAGATGACCAGCGATTCTTTTAAAACGTTTTACGTACACTACTAATTATGCTAGCAGATATGTATTATTTTGTATGTTTTAGCGTTGAAGTATGGGTCAATAGGTTTATAAATATTATATTTTGCTGTAAAAGCTTGTATTAATCGATCAAAACCTCAAGTTGTAATACGATTCTATTATTCATATTATTCTTTATTGTACACAAGAAATATATATACATACATTTTTTAGATGGAAAGTTTATGCACAAAGGCGAGCTTAACTCAGACATGAGTTCTCTTACAGCAAACCTTAGAGCGATAGAGAGATTTGATATTGAAGGACAGTTAAGTGTACATTAGAATGAATAAAAAATAAAATAAAACTACAAATTACTACATATGTACCTATATAAACTAAACAAATATGTGTATATCACATAATACATAGACGTAATATATACCTAAAATATAATATAATATATTATAATAATAAACATATTTTAACAACATCTTCTCCATTTTAAACTAAGAACCCATATTCGCTAACACCATAAGAGATGTTTAAAATGAAAACGGCCGATAACTCATACAAAAATTCCTATGAAACGGCCGATTTGGGCCTTAATTTAATACAGTATTTGTCATATTATTAATTAAATATTATAATTGCTAGTGCTGTAACTTTGTTTGCTCATATTTAATATCTCAGACTATTATCTATAAGCGAAGACTTGTAACTGGCTTCCAGGCAAATAAGCTTGTGTTATATTTAAGTTAATCTAAATGTAAGTCTTCGATTTGCTAAATAAATAAATTAACCGTCCGTTATATGGTCGGTGAAATTGGACCTAAAAGCTGCTTACGGCAAACAAACGAATGTAACCGGAGAACCAAAATCCAAGAGAATTACATTTTTAATGATTGTTGAAATCGCACGCATATTTTAAATTAAAGTGCAAATTCAACTCCTTTAAAATTCAACAACAAATTAACATTTTGCTCACGTACACAAACGTAACAATTATTTTCAAAGTAAACGGTAACAAGCACAGACATTTTAATCAGATCGAGGTGGCGTTGGTGCTGATTTTGTCCTTCATTTACATAGCAGCACGCTTGTACTCCCCGAAGAGCTAAGCAGAGGTATACTATTGTTTCTTTTTTTTTTAAAACATTGCCTTTCTTTTTTAAAAACATTGCCCCACACTAGGATTTCTCCTGTGTCGTGGGTATAGTTTACAAACATACATGTCACATACACACACAACCAAACCCGAAACAACTATCTGTAGATCATACAAATATTTGTTCCGTGCGGGAATCGAACCCGCGACACCTAGCGCAGCAGTCGATCTCTCAACACACTGCGCCAACCGTGCCGTCGTATTGTACACCCACATTTCGCCGATGCTGTTATTAAGTCCTATGTAATAGGGGGCGAGTTTATTGCCATCTACCGGCCGCAGTTCCAGACTCCATGTTGTTACTGAGAATTTTCATATGCGTCTTTTACTTTTATAGGATTTGTGAGGTTTTATGCTCGAAATCGATATACATACATACATGCTTTAATAAAATAAACTGCTATAAACACAATCTTATCCCAAAAAAATTCGCCTCATGGCCACACCATAAGAAACAGTAATTATTAGCGCTCACTCCGTGAACTGCTCCTTCGATAGCCGCAAAGAAATCTCGATTAATTGGAATTCTAATTAAAATGTACAGCCAACAAAAAGGTCAGTTAAATGCTCGCGATTTTTCTTTGTACAGTGAATAATTGAGGTGTTACTTTCTTTTAAGATCGAAAGAACTGTAATTGGGTGAGATGCGTGGGATGGTTTAATTTAAGTATAGTTTGCAATGGTATATTATATTAAACTATCGTTCAGCGGATAACAGTGTTTAAAATTGACTAGACTATAATTGTTTACTTACAGTTTTTGTTTTGTGAATTGCGTTGTGGTGTAAAAATACAATATTTGAGAACGACACGGAAAATATCAAATGTAACCATGTTGAATACTCCTAATAAAATATATTTGGAAAATAATTCAAAACATTATAAGCATTCATACATACCACCTAATGTTACAACTTTTTCTCATTAATGTAGGCAGTACATTTATAAATTAGTAAGTGGTAAGTAATTGCGTATAGTAACTGCTCCACACTTAGAATAATTCCTGTATCGTGGGTGCGTTTACGAACACATATATTCATATACACAAAGACCCAGACCCGAAACAACTATCTGTAGATCATACAAATATTTGTTCCGTGCAGGAATCGTACACGCGACACGTAGCGCAGCAGTCGATCTCTCAACCACTGCAGCAACAGTGCCGTCAATTACCAATGTGTTGTTTATATAAATAGGTAATATGACCTATTTTTACTTCTCATAATATACAATGATGTAGGTTTTGGTTTTTTATGGCCTAGTTTCGTAGTTTGACACAAACGTTTACAATTATTTTGTTTTTTCGTTTCTTGAATGCATGCTGGGTACCTGTAACTTCAAGCCATATGCCTTTTATCATCATCATCATCTTATTAGGGCAGTACATCTGCAGTCAAAATATCTCTAGGTCCAGAAATAATACATATACATTAATGAAAAAATAATCTTTAATGTGAACGCTTATTTCTATTGATTTGCAAACCTTACACAAATCCATTTTGTGACATTCGCCTAAAAAAAGCTGATTTTACAAAATCACTGAACACATCACACTGTGTCAGAATTTTAATTGCAAATTTAATCAATCTTTGTTTTTATAAAATAATGTCATTTTCAAACTTCTTTGAAGAATTTAATTAATTACAAAAAGGCTAATAAAATAACATTTATTTAATTCTGAAATCTGTTCATGTTTGGTTATGAAGACATTTTTGTTACCTCGTCATCATAATATTATAACAGTAATTATGTGAATCCATCACGTATAATGCTGAAGAAATTTCAAGTATTTGAATATTCAATTAGTTTCTGTCTTTCAGAAACATTTTTAACTAGCTCCGCCCGCGGCTACGCCCGTTTACGAACCCGTATAGTTTTCCGGGATAAAAAGTAGCTTATGTGCTATTCCTGACTATAATCTCTGTGCCAAATTTCAGGCAGATCCGCCGCCTAATTACCGATGTAGCGACAGGCGTAGATCGCGCGATAGCTTCTGTTAAACGTCATTTTTGTGACTAATGTATTAGCTGACAGTGAGATTGCTGTCGCGTGGCTTCCGCGTTGCTGTCGCTTTTTTACGTAATTAGGCTGCCGTTCGGCCGTTCTGGCGTGAAAGAGTAATAAAGATCCATCCATCCATCCTTACAAACTTTCACATTTATAGTATTAGTAGGATTAGTAGGAAGTCTTCAATTGAAAAAATATTACGGTTGAAATGAGTATTTCCAATTCAAAGTTACGATACGGATACCAGACTTCAAAACATTCGTGGTAGGGGTCGTACAGTGATCAGTGGTCTAGTAAAACCCGCCCGCAGACTTAGCATGAACTCTTTTTGATCTTTCTTAATTCCGTTTATTAATAAGTTTTATTTACGGTATTTCACATCTACTAGCAGGCTTAACATAAACTATAATGATTCTCAAACCTTCTCACTCACGTTATTAGTCAAAATTAGATTTTTCACAGATTTTAATCGTTGACGCCCGAGCAGACATGCGACTGATCATCAATACGATAGTTTAGTCGCAAAGAAAAACGTCATAAAGTGTATGAAAACACACATTAACATATTTTTTTCCCTAAAAAGGCTGGATTCGAATCTACGTCCTATGTAAACGACTTGTGTGTCGAGGCCACAATTGCTTCACTTATTTTACTTATATTACTAACTAGCGACCCGCCCCGGCTTCGCACGGGTGCAATTTACTATTGAACAAAATCAAAGATTCCATACAAAAATACCATTCAAATTTCCGACGTTTCCGGTGGATTTTCCAAAAAAAATCTCACATAAAAACCTTCTCCTGACAATTACAAACACAACAAAAAAAAATTAGCCAAATAAGTGCAGCCGTTCTGAAGTTATGCGCTTAGCAGCACATTTGGCGATTCATTTTTATTTATATAGATAATCCTTGTTGCTTAATCAATAATGTAAGCTTACCTAAATTAATACAAATTATTTGAAAACCAGTTTATTCTATTAATTAGTAGTAGATCATTAATTTTAATGAACAAACAATTATTCTTGCAACGGTGTTAATAATATTGGGTTATATTTTAGTTTGAACTAACTAAACTCGGGTTTGCTATTTGACCACAATAGTAAATGGTGAATTGATAATGTTAGAGTCAGAATTTATTATTCAGTGTGTATTTTGCCTCGTTGGTTTAGTGGTCGAAAGCGCGGTTGCTGAGCGTGAGGTTCTCGGTTCGATCTCCGGGTGATGCAATGTCAGCCTGAAGTTTTATTTTTTTGCCGATACACGGCAATAGGTTCTACTGCTACTGAGAATTTCTATACCTACAGAAAAAAAACTTTGACCCGGGAATCGAAACTAGGACCTTACGCTCAGCGATCCAGCTGCTGATCACTTTACCAACGAAGCAGTTTCAAAATTAACTAGTCGGTAACTTTCGTTAGGTAAAGTCACTGGGCGATGTTCTTCCCAACAAACAACCACGATGACGATTTCATGATGGTTTCTCAGTGGCAATGGCAATGGCAGTCATGTATAGGATCCAAAGGAATCTCAATTTGACACGATTTCAACAATATGAATGTTGCATGATACAAAAATCCAGATTCGCAGTAAATATTAATAAAATATTTTTGCAATAAAGTTGAATTGCACACAATGCGTATGACTGAACGCAAAATGAAATCGCGGCTGAATTTATAATTTAAATTTTTTAGGGTTTTTTATTTTATAGCTTTACTTGGAATGGTGTGTAATAACCACGCATGTAGCGCTGTTTCTGCTATTGTTATTTATTATAGCATTCTTATTCATTGTATAATGACAGACGACACGGTTGGCGCAGTGGTTGAGAGATCGACTGCTGAGCTACGTGTCGCGGGTTCGATTCCCGCGCGGAACAAATATTTGTATGATCTACAGATATTTGTTTCGGGTCTGGGTCTCCGTATATGTGAATACACACCGTGCCTCGGAAAGCAAGTAAAGCCGTTGGTCCTGCGCCTGATCTCTCTCCGGTCGTGTCGGATTGCCGTCCCATCGGACTATGAGAGTGAAGGAATAGAGAGAGCACCTGTATTTGCGCACACACTTGTGCTCTATAATATCTCCTGCGTAGTTGACTAATCTCCGGTGAGATTGGTCGCCGTGACCGAAATCGGTCAGGAGGACATTATTATTATTATAATGACAGACATTTGTTGCTGGAGAGTTTTGTATGGCCAGTTTTTCTCCCCAAGCTAAAACACATAAGAAGCGGTCAAGGGCGGGCGAATTAGTTCAGTCCATCTAATATATAAAAATCAATGTTTGTTTGTTCGTATTTTATGCGCTGCCATACCGTGAACTGTAACGGTAATCAGATGAATCTGAATGCGATAAAACTTTGTCAACTTATTGCTTGCACTTGCGCGAAGGTTGTAGGCATAGTACAATTAACGCACGGTAGGTGGCACGCGTGTCGTAGCGGCAAATGATGTATTTTAAAGAGTATTTCTGCAATTCTACAATATTATTTCTTCTGCGGCAGCAATGCGCCGGGTACCAGCTTGTAATATTATATTATACTAGCTTTTGCCCGCGACTTCGTACGTGTGGAATTTAGAATCTGATATTTTCTTGCGGTAAAATGGAGCCTATATTTTAAGTTAGATCTCCAGCAATACATCGTTTATACAGTAGTTTCTGCGTGATGAGTGTACAAACATACAGACAGACATACCAAAATTCTAAAAACTGTTGTTTAGGCTTCTGTTGCTCTAATAAAGACCCCCCATATTTATTTATTTATTTATAAAAAAAAAACGTAATCTATCTTTACAGGTTAACAGCCAAATGTGATAATGCGGTCATATAAAATTAAAATACCTATTAGTGTTTCTCCAATATCTATAGCGTACAGACATCGGCCTGTTATAATTTTATTATATGTATAGATTACAACCTATTCCATTTGATGAACAATAAATATACAATACGAAAATTAATCACCCAGTACCAACACCACTGAACATTTACTTTGAAAACACTGTACCAATTTTCACAACAATTACATTAACATACAAACATACAGACAGACACACAGATCCAAAGCTGTTACACTGTGTTACGGACGCAATTTGCATAAAAGTGTTTTCGCCTAAAATTACAGTAGCACACGCTTCAACGGTAATCGTGGAAATGCATTCCGTTATTATTGTACATACATAGCATCCAATAGGACCAACTTTTTCTTCTCCAAAGGACCAACTTTTTGGAACCATGCAACTAGAATCTTTTAGCGTTTAAAAAGTACCTGTGCTAGGTTTATTTGAAATAAAATCAATCCTATTCTATTCATCACGCTTGTATTCTCCGAAGGGTAAAGCAGAGATGTACTATTGTACACCCACATTTCGCCGATGCCGTTATTGAGTTCCTTGTAATAAGGGGTGAACCTATTGCCACCGACCAAACCCAGTTCCAGACTCCGTGCTGCTACTCAGAACATTCGT
This sequence comes from Shargacucullia verbasci, assembly GCA_947562105.1. Classification (NCBI taxonomy): domain Eukaryota; kingdom Metazoa; phylum Arthropoda; class Insecta; order Lepidoptera; family Noctuidae; genus Shargacucullia; species Shargacucullia verbasci. The sequence goes on along the minus strand of OX387297.1, from coordinate 1,330,210 downwards.
ACAGAAAAACTCAATAACACTTTGCCCGACCCGGGAATCGAAGCTTGGACCTCACGCTCAATCGTGCTTGTAACCACTACACCAATGAAGCAGTTAGATTCAATCTCATGAACAATAAAAACAAATCTCAGAACAGCGAATTTAAAGAATCAGCGTGAAAACATTAAAAAAATAACTCTTTTAAAAATTCGAAGCGCTTACAAAAGCTTTGCTTTTGCTTTGTTTAGCGCAATTTATGCTATAATTTGCATATATGTAGTTCTATTGTCATCTGAATTAATAAAGTTATGCTAAATGCTTAATTTTCGTTCACATTTAGGATCTTTAGGATGCCTGAATAATTCATAAGCATGCATGGAGACTTGTGGAATACTTTTAGGATGTTTTATTTAGTATTATATGGGGCGAAAGATTGAGCTCTTAGCTACATAGCTACCGCGCAGATCGATCGATCTACGCGGTTAAGCAGCGCTTGACGCGGTCAGTCCTTAGATGGGTGACAATTTTTCACAGATCGATCGGGATCCCTCCATGCCTCGGAAAGCACGTTAAACAGTTGATCCTGGGTGTCATACGAAGACCTATGACAGTCGTTACGGGTGTCAGTAGCCCAAAAAGTCTGACAACCAGTCTAACCTTAGAGTATCAGTGTCTCCCAGTAATTGGGTGGCGGAGGTCAAAAGGCAGTCGCTCCGTGTAAAATACTGATATTCAGCAGCAACCGATTAGACTGGAAACCAAGCCCAATGCAGTTGGGGAAAGGCTAGGTAGATGATAATGACGGAGCTCTAGATTATGAGTCAGTTACTTATTTGTTTTAAAGTTTATCTATGTAAAGATTCTAATAAATATGTTTATTATGTCAACTTTAATACACAATGTTATCAAAATATACTATTACTTTTACATACAGATGCTTTTTATCAGCATTGCAAAAATAGAGGATTTTTTACTAACATCTTATAAATATTAAGTATCTTTATTATCTAAATATAAATATTTAGATTATCCTATTTACTTTTGACAGGTAATATGATGAAATAATGTTATAGTTTTGATGTAGGCAATCTAAAGTTTTTTTTTTTCTATATTATGTTCCAAATATTATTTTCAATTAAATAGTATTTTGTCTCTAGATTTTTTCCTGTATTATGGGTACCTTTACGAACACAAAACTTACAAACACTGAGACCCAGAACCGAAATAACCTAGTTCATACAAATATTCGCGGCAAGACAATCGTTGAATCGCTAAGCCACTGCACAAAATTGTAGTTAAATAATTTATATTATGTACATACGTCGCTTTATCGGATATTCGCGAAAATTGTATTTTTCTTGAAATCGGTAAAAATCGCGGCCAGTCCTTAGATGGGTGACCATTTTTCACACATCGACACCCCTCCGTGCCTCGGAAAGCACGTTAAACAGTTGGTCCCGGGTGTCATATGAAGACCTATGTTAGTAGTTACGGGTGTCAGTAGACCAAAAAATAAAAAGTCTGACAACCAGTCTTACCTTAGAGTATCAGTGTCTCCCAGTAATTTGGTGACCGAGGTCAAAAGGCAGTCGCTCCGTGTAAAATACTGATATTCAGCTGCTATCGGTTAGACTGGAAACCAAGCCAAATGCAGCTGGGAAAAAGCTAGGCAGAACGAATGATAATTATTGATTTTATATTACTCTTTGCAATTCTTCTTGTGTAGGTATATTTGCTCCCCATATTGCCTTGCATTTCTCGCAAGTGTTTGACAGTTGAGTGTTGTTCAAGATTGTACTATAAAATTTGTTACTTAGGTACTATTTTGGTATCGTATATAAAGAATCATTGCCTTTCTAACTGCAGTGGGAGTCTTTTTAACTATCTGTAGATCGTACAAATATTCCTTCCGTGTGGGAACTGCCTGAACATCAACAGTATCACGACATTATATCATAAAAAATAGGGGTTTCCAGTATTGTATCAAATAACCCTTCACACCAAAAAATCTGGACCGTTATTCTTTGGAGTCGAATTCATAAATCAAAATAGTTTTAGCCCCGAAAATGGGTAAAAAGACCACTATTATTTGTTGAAGGCGTGATTTTCTTTCACACTTGTCGATTCTATACGATTTCGATTAATACAAGAAAAAGTTCGCTTATTTAAAAAAAATTGTGAAAGCTGTTTTTCTTATTTCTAAAAATAAGATGTTTCCATAACATAGCAACACGCCTATATTCCCCGAAGGGTTAGGCAGAGGTGTTTTTGTACGCCTAGATTTCGCGGATGCCGTTATTAAGTCCCATACAATTGGGGGCGAGCCTATTACCGTCCAACGGGCACAATTCTAAAATCCAGGCTGTTACTGAGAATCTCAGAAAATCTCAATAACACTTCGCCGACCTTGGAATTGAACTCAGGACCTCATGCTCAGTTGCTGCGTTTGCGACTAGTAGACCAATGGAGCAGTATTTTTCTTTTAAAATGGTGGGTGGGTTTAAAAACACACACACAATAATCCAGACCCGAAACGATCATCCAAATATTTGTTCCGTGCGGAAATTAAACCCGCGACACGTAGCGCAACAGTCCATCGCTCAACCATTTTGCCAACCGAGTCTTCAACTATAGTTCATTTTATTTACAAGTTCATATGCTCCGCTATAATATTTACCCAACGTTACAACAATCAAAAGAACATTGTACACGAACCATATTTACGATTTTATTCAAATTATGTTTTTATCCTCATAATAAATATGAATAAAACAACGGAAGCAACTTAACGAGACTGTGTGCTTTATAAATTTAACTATTTTAACATGTTTAACGGCACCATTTTGTAACGAGCCGCTATTTGCATAAAAGTGAGGATTTATTGTTATAAAATTTGTGCTTTCGTGTTCCTCGGTATCGGAGGAAACCGCTGTTTTTGTGCCTATTCCAGTTATTGAGGAAGGCTTGGTTTGTTTATGTAGTTGAAGGTCTTCGTCTTCTATTGAGTTGACACGAGCTATCACATGCTCGAGGAAGTCTTAGGTATCAAGATTAGCCAGATTAGCCAGCAATGGCGGTATCGAGACTGACTGTCCAGGTTGTACCAGACGATCTCATGATTCTTCATTCGTGTAGGCTTTTTCCTTATACCCTGAAGTCATTTGTAGTACACTACCTCCTAACTTCTGCCGTGATAAATATAGGAAGTAAACAAAAATCACATAACACATACCGTCCTCGCCGGCGAGGCCCGTCGCGAAAACCCGTTCATTCTCCACCCCGACCCTTGCTCTAGCCAGGCTGTGCTTAGCCAGTAGTAATAAATCAAATGTCCCTTAATAATCACAATCAGATCCAGCAAGTCCTCTCTTGTCTGTCCCCCAGCAACGTCCTAAGCCGAGGTTCGAGTCCCACTATGAGAAACCCTTAGTAGTGTTGCTTAATATTATTTAATTTGCTCGGCTGGAGGCCCTTCTGGTCTCGCCATTTGCCCGGTTAAGCAGTAAAAGCTTCCTGAGCTAACTGCGAGAGACAACTCACAAAAAAAAAATCACATGATATCGGTAACGCGAGGTCACATCACCGCTTTACACCGTTGTTCAGTCCTATGTAATGGCGAACTGTTGCCATATACCGGGCACAAATCTGAACTCCGGATAGCATCAGGGATTTTCTAACAGAAAAACCCAATAACACTTTTCTGAACCGGGGATCGAATCAAGGAACTCACGCTCAGCAGCCGCGCAGATCACAAGACCAATTAGGCATTCATAGAAATTAACATAGCATTTATGGTTTCCAGAAAATATGTTTTATTAAACAAGTATTTCGTAATCATACTAAAGTAAAGTCTATAATAAATCTTTTTCTGGTTCATTAGTTCTTCTATTGTCTGTACAGAAAATCAGTCTAGGAGCTTCTCTGAACACATACACTGTGTTATATGTCTCCATGAGATCGCATAATTCCGTAGTTACGCGTTAACACGTGCTGTTTCTCGAAAACTTCGATTATAGCGTAAAGGTGGTCCTATTACGCTATTCTACTAAATATTTTATTGTAACTTAGTAATATCGTAAAATTACAGACTGAATTCATTAATAAGCATGTTTGGTTTTTACTTTTATCCGTGGATTTGAGATATAGTATACTAGCTTCCGCCTGCGGTTTCGCCCGCGTGGTGTATGAACTTGTACATTTTTCCGGGATAAAAAGTAGCATATGTGCTATTCCAGACTATAATCTATCTCTGTGCCAAATTTCATCCAGATCCGTTCAGCCATTCTGGCGTGATTGAGTAACAAATATCCATCCATCCTCACAAACTTTCACATTCATAATACTAGCTTCCGCGCGCGGCTTCACCCGCGTGGTTTACGAGCCCGTACATTTTTCTGGGATAAAAAGTAGCCTATGTGCTATTCCAGGCTATTACTATATAGACTATAAATATATACAAATTTCATCCAGATCCGTTCAGCCGTTCTGGCGTGAAAGAGTAAGATCCATCCATCCATCTATCCGTCCTCACAAACTATCACATTTATAATATTAGTAGCATTAGTAGGATTATAATATTAGTAGGATTATAGTAGGAAGTAGGATATACATACGTACTCCAGATTCAGGAACTTGACTACCTCATTCGTCTAATGGTTGCAAGCAGGACTGCTAAGAGTTCGATTCCCGGGACGGGCGAAGTGTTGTTGGGTTTTTCTGTATAGAAATTCTCAGTAGCAGTACGGAGTTTGGCACTGTGCACGATAGATGCCAAAAGGCTTACGTAAGACTCAATCATCGGTGAAGCGTGGGTGTATAAATAGTACACCTCTGTTTAACCCTTCGGGGAAAACAGGCGTGATGGAACTCTATATGTTATATTTAATAATAATCTTTATTATCATAAAACATTGTCAATATCAATTTAAACCGTCTTATGGCGACGGTGGCGACATCTATTGGAACTAAAATTAAACTAAAGCTTCTTTCAGCATTTATGAGCTTGTATTGACGATATGATAATGTTCATTGAACATTTATGGGCTATTATTGATACTGTTATATTACCCAAAATACCTAGAACTCGTCACGCAATGCGACGCACGGATGCGTGGTTTATGACGTCGCTTGCGCACGCATGGTTTGACCTTAATACATTTTGAGTGCGAAATTCAGGAAACGGTTGGAGATGGTACATGAAAAATCTGTGTTTATGAGAAAATTATGATTAAGTTTTAATTTACAACCTACTTATTATTACTAACTACTATAACACTAAACAGATTAAAGATGTAAAAAATATAAAAATATTATCTACGCGTCAAAATACTCCTCCGCATCGCTGTCAACCGGCATTGTTCCCAGAAGACTGGCAGCATTGCCACGCTGTATGGCAATGCTGCTGATTCTTTGACCAAAGAATAATCCAGAATTCCGGTCACGCGTAGAGTCGACTAATCGCTTTGCGATATGTTTAAATAAGATGCGAGCGCTCGGACCCCATGGCCCAAGTGTTTCAACCCCAAACGGCTCGAAAATATAACCACTGAGTAGGTTATTATATTTTCGCTGCTTGAGGGTCTCTGCAGATGCAGCAGCAGCACCGGCACAGCTCGCCGAGCTGGGAAGATGTGATGGCGCAAGGCTGTCGACGCATGTTGCGTCTCACACCAGTTACCCCTCATAATTTATCACTGATTCAAAAAACTATGTTCACAAATCTAAAGTGAGATCCTCACGAAAAACAAATGTCGTATTAAATTCTATACTTGAGCTGAACATTATTTTGACACCACGGTTGACACAGGTTAAGCAATCGACTGCACCGCTACTTATGTGCTGCGAATTCGATTCCCGCACGGAACAACATATTTGTGTGACATACAGTTAATTGTTCAAGTCTGGGTTTTTATGAAAGTGAATATTTGTGTTTGTAAACGCACCCGCGATACAGAAATAATTCAAAGTCATCATCAGCCTGAAGACGTCCACTGCTGAACGAAGGCCTCCCTCAAGGGGGGGTTTGCCATAATCCCCACGCTTGGCAGGCGGCTTGGGGATCGCAGTGGCTCACCGATTAGTGAGAGGACGCTGCTGCCCGTCCTCTGGTGTCTGGCCGCAGTTTTAAGACATACCCGGGTCAAAATTCAAAGTGCGTTAACAAACAAAAAGAGGTTTACCTGCATTTGCATACTTACATTTCGCTATTTTAGTGAGACCAATTTAATAGAAGGCAAACCTATTATATCACCTAGCGGGACTAATTTAAACTCTGAGGTGGTATTGACAGTGTCAGACGATACCCAAAACACTGATCGGCCTGGGAATCGAACCCAAAACTTCTTGCTAAGAAGTCACGTAGGTGACCAATGCGCCTGTTCAATCTAATCATTATATACTTTATTTAGAAAGTTATTTCGAGATGGTAATTTGTTGTGCAACTAGTCTGACCATTCATAAGTGCATTTAGCTGGTGTACATGGATAAAAATAACATAGCATCACGCCTGTATTCCTCGAAGGGTTTGGCAGAGGTGTACTATTGTACACTCACATTTCGCCGATGCCCTTATCGAGTGCCATGTAATAGGGGAGCGTATTGCTATCTACCGGGCACAGTTCCAGGCTCCGTGCTGCTACTGAGAATTTCCATGTAGAGAAACCCAATAACACTTTGCCCGGACTTTGCAGGAACTCACGTTTGCGACCATTAAACCAATGATGCCTTTTTTTTCTTTTTTCATTATATAACAAAAACGAAACAACACAAAATTCAACCAACGTGCATTGCTCCGTTGAAACAGGCGATTGACGACCTCCATCCAACAACTGTAGTACGCCGATAGGATAACAAGCGAACAAAATTAATAGCTAGGCCGATCTGAACAATAAATCAGGGAAGTTGGGACAAGATGCGGGCTACTACCAAACTAGGGCCGAGCTCGACTCAATTTCGCCTCAAAACGTGACTTGCAAAATATTATGACACACGTATTCTAAATATATAGATACCTTCCAACTTATGTATAAAAGGATGTAAAGTAGAACATAAAAATAGGTATTTAGATGGCGATTTTTTTAATAAACACTCTCGTCACTCTCGGCCCTCACAGTTGAGACCAATATGAGACACTTCGAGTAATATATTACATGTAACATGTACATATGTTTGTAAACTGTAGCCACGATATAGGAGAAATCCAAGTCCCCACTTAGATTTATCCTGTATCGTGGGTACAGTTTACAAACATACACACATACATTACAGAAGAAATCATAGTGGGGACTTAATTACATATATGCAGCTCATATTTAGAATGAAGGCCAAACTCAACATCTCAAAATTCAAGCTCTCTTCCTCTCTCCTACTTTTTCTGTGCCCGGCAAAGTCCAAAATTCACGCACATAAAGTATTGTACTGTAAAAGTACCATATAAACCAGTTTTACCGAAACCTAAAAACTATAGTCACCCTACTCAATACTTAGACAACTCAGCGAGTCAATTCACGAAGCATTTTTATTGGCTACGTATGTGATTGGCGTAACAACTAGCTTTGTTTATGGTCTAGCCCCCATTATGTGCCTAGTTTGTGTCCGCCACTTTGCCTATAAAACTTTTAGATTCACTTAGGGTTCAGTTGCTTTGAATATGGAGAGTTAAGTGGGTCAGTAGAATAAAAATCAGCAGCCTTGGGGTAATTGGTAGAGAGTAGACGTATGTCAGTTTCTGTTCTGTTTTACATTGAACACGGGTTTAATATTTTTCACAGCATGATATTGAATGATAAACCTGCTTATTGAATGCCTCATTGGTTTAGTGGTTGCAAGTAAGATGCTGGGATCGATTTCTGGGTCGGGCAAAATGCGTTATTTCTATGTTTTTGAATGAAAATTCTCAATAACAGCCCGAAGGTTGAAATTGTGCCCGGTGGATGGCAATAGTTTTGAACCTTACCACCGCCGATATGAGACTCATAAATGCAGCGGCGATATCTGGGTGTACAACAGTACATCTTTTCCACATTATTTATCATGCGTTGTTAAAAAAGCAGTGAAACCCTTGCGGTTGAACACTTGCCTTCCATGCAGGAGAGTCGGAATTCAATCCCGGCCCTCACCTCTGACTTTTCGCAATCATGTGCGGATCAGAAATTATCACTTGCATTAACGGTGAAGGAAAACATCGTGAGGAAACCTGCACACCTGAGATAGCTCCATAAAGTTCTTGATGGTGTGTGTAGTCCACTAATCCGCACCATGCGAGCATGGTGGACAAAAGCCTAACCCTTCTCATCTGAGAAGAAGCCCTTGGCTTGGTATTTTCCGTATCTTATAACCAATTTTCTTTGTGAAGGTCTTTAAGTATTTACAGCTCATACTTACGCGTTGGATAAATTTAAGTGGAAACTTGATTCCAGACGATTGGTATCATATGAGAGCATATTTCGAAGGCTTCTAGCCGTTTTTGGGTGTCCGCTTTCAACTCCCGCCAAGCCCCACAACCGTAGAGCTAAGTTTGTTAACTTTACCTAATTGTTTACAAGAACTTACTGCTTTCAATTGCAGTCATATAAAACAAAATGAACAGAAATGAAAATAATTGAACCCAAAAATAGTTTTTTTTGAATATCACATTCATCAACTACAAGAAAGAAAGAAAGAAAGACAAATAAATTCGGTTACTGACAGAACAACAATTAAAAAAAAAGCTACACGAGAAAAATATCGTATCACAATTGAATACATATTTACTGCTCAATTATTCATTTTACTTCAAGTTTTTCCATCAGCTTTCCTTTGCGGAGGAAAAAGTTTCAATAAAAAATACTATTTCATATTAAAATGTGATCTTGTAAAATTTTAAAATCCGGAGTATTAAGATATGGCGAACGCCTGAAAAACTCGTAACAAAGCATCTGAAGTCGCCGCCGGCGCCGGCCCCGTTCTCAACAAACTTGCCAAAAAGCACCCGCACTGATGGAAGCAGTATGCTTTCTCCTATTTTGGGGTGCCGTAGTGTCATTAATAAAACACCATGTAGTTGTTAGAGTAAGTAATAAAAAAAAAAACAAAGGTTAACCAGCCAGCAAAGTTGACAGCGAGACCAGAGACTTACTGGCACATGGATGGCTCTTTCCAGCCAATCAATGTGCAGACACCAATTGGCGATTAATTACTTAAGAGGCAGCTGACTTTATGCGGCTAGAATAATATTGCCCTGGGCAGTCAGTTACGACTCTAAGTGCCACGTTCCAAAATGGTGACTTCCAATGGAGAAGAACGGGCAAGAAACTCTATGGTTACTCTTTTAAATTCAGAATTTTTTACAATATATTGTTAAAATACATTGTTCTCGAAAACTTATTTGAGGACAATGTAAAAAAGTCTAAACTAAACAAGTCTGATATCTAAATGAATAACAAATATTTTGATAAGATTGCCATGGCAGCTATGAGATGAACTGTCCCAACAGACGGCACCCTTTCACGAGTATGATGCGTGCCACCATTGCTAACTGGCTATTTTTTCCACTACGGCGTGAGTGACTTCTATGAGCTGGTCATGTTGACTCGATAAAAAATAGCCATTTACAGCATACTAGCTTTCGCTCGCGGCTTCGCCCGTGTGGTTTTCGAACCCATACATTTTCCCGGGATAAAAAGTGTGCTTATGTGCTATTCCAAACTATAATCTATTGTTGTGCCAAATTTCATCCAGATCCGTTCAGCTGTTCTGGGGTGAAAGAGTAACAAAGATCCATCCATCCATCCATCCTTACAAACTTTCACATTTATAATATTAGTAGGATAGGATAGGATACAAATAGGATTATAATGTTCACATCAGTCACCATGGGTTTAAATCAATAACCTCTTCATATAACCGTACAGTCGTGTTTTTCGCCTCAATTTCGATACGGCATGAAGCCATGCACGTATAACACAAATTCCCGTACAACAAGCAATATATTTAACAATACGCGGAACCCGACGCAAGCCGAAAGTTGCACCTGGCTCAACAAAGGCGAGGGTGGCGCAGCTTGGTGTTTTCATTAAATTTAATACTGTTAGAAGGTATCTCTTTGAATCACTTTGTTTATGACTGTACCGGTGTGCTAATAAATAACCTTTGCCTACATGTAGGTACAGTTGTACACAAATCAGCAGTCGTCTGTTGGAATCGAGCGTCGATGGCGACCGATTTTACCACTCTAATTTATTTTTATATCTTTGTTTTATTTTATATTTAAACTATATTATTTATTATTTAAAATCTTATATACTTAAATGTATGCTTCACCGATTAGCGTAAACATGTCAACGCCGGCTATCACTGAAAATGTGCAGCGCTGTGGCACCCTGTCACAGCAATATGCTGAATGACGGCCGTTTTTGCGCGGATGTGGCGCATCGGTTGTTTTTCTTATTATTTTTTGTTGCTTTTATTTTATACGTCACATCATCGCCGAAATAAACAAATTCTTTCTTTCTTCTTTCTTTCAATGGTTATTAATATAGTATTTATATAGGTTTGAATGCTATACAATACAATATTTTTAAACACCAGAAACAGAAAAAAATAACTTAGCATCACGCCTGAATTCCGCGACGGGTTAGGCTACTATTGTACACCCACATTTCGTCGATGACGTTATTGACTCCCATGTAATAGGGGGCGAGGCTATTGCCATCTACCGGGCACAGTTTCAGACTCCATGCTGCTACTGAGAATTTTCATACAGAAAAAGCCCAAAAACACTTTACCCGACCCGGAAATCTAGAGGAAAGAAGCAGTCACGGAAAAAAAAACTAATTATAGAGATATATAAACGGTAATCTTATGTAGAGGCGTTATATCAATAAGCCATTTCTCCCAGACCACATTAGAATAGTGAGAATAGCAGGTAAAAAGTGTATCAGCACTTTATGCGCTTTGTATGTACCTATATAACCACTGCTAGTCTCGGGATCGAAGCCAGGACCACTGCTTGGTTTGTTCTCTAAGACATATTTTTATTATTGTACGAAATAATGTCTTTTCTGGACAAAACGGACCACTTAGGTGAAGGGAACGTGTCGTAAAACAAACTTATATTTATTATGAGACTGTACTAATACCCTTTTTGTAAGATAAGATTCATCTCTGTTCTTCATTCTAAGTGAAGGTACGCCAGCGGCAGTCTTATTACGTAAAAAAGCGACAGCAACGCTACAGCATTCCCACTGTCCGCCAATATATATATGACACTAAAATGATGTTTGACAGTAGCTATCGCGCGATCTACGCCTGTCGCAAACTGATTGCTACATCGGTAATTAGGCTGCAGATCAGTGAAACTCCGATATATGTGCTGTTACTCTTAATAGTATGACTAACAACCATCGGCGTACACAGAGTTTTTAGACAGGGTAGGCAGAAAATTTTAAAAGCTTACTTACCAAATATACTTACTGCATGTTGGTTTTGGTTCGTCGTCTCGTCGATTAAATAACGATGTATGTGATTTGCCACCTCAAATATGTTATATAATAAATATTTATTTGAGTTATGTAGGGTAGGCAGTGTCTTTTTGTCTTTATGAACCGCACGCCACTGCTAACAACAGACTATGTCAATCTAAGTCGAAAAATCTATCATGTTACCTTACCCTCTCGTCTATCCCATAATAAATAACTATCCCACAAAAGATAACAGAACTCCCGGCGGGCATTAATCCAAATGACGGATTATCTAAAGTGTCTGCAGCATACTATCTGATTTATGGGCTGGTAAGCTCTTTGTCCGGCCACGATATGGTTATCCTCAAAAATATTTGCTCTAACATTAATATGGTGTAACGTTTGGAAGTTGTTTGAAAAGAGTATCCATGGAGTTTCTTGCCGGTCTCTTCTCCATAGAACCAACCCACTTTGGAAACGTGCACCTAGATTCATAACGTTTTAAAAGGTCCACTTGAAATAAAAACCTTTGACTTTGATTGAGGTTTGTATATTTTCCTTGATTTTATGGATTTTCGATGGGAACTCTTTATTTATTTATATTTTTTGTTCTTATAAAAACGTTGCTCCCTACTTCTAGGATATCTCCAGTATCGTGGGTACAGTTTACAAACATACGTGTCACATACACACACAACAAGACCCGAAACAACTATCTGTCGATCACACAAATATTTATACCGTGCGGGAATCGAACCGCGACACCTAGCGCAGAAACCTATTCACTTAGCCACTGCGCCAACTGCCTCGTCACTTGAAAGTGTGTGTTCTGAGCATGAGGTCCTGGATTTTAGACGGATCGACAATTATCTTGTTTACTAAACCAATTACATCTAACAGTGCCTACATCAAAAAACTAAAATAAAAATCTTTCATTTTTAATTCAATATAACACACGGCACCCGGCAACGAGACAAAATAAACATAACATAACATAGCATCACGCCTCTATCCCCGAAAGGTTAGGCAGAGGTGTACTATTGTGCACCTACAATTCACTTATGTTGTTTTCAAGTCCCATGTAATAGGCGGCGAGCTTATTGCCATCAACCGGCACGATTCTAAACTACGTGCTGCTACTGAGAAATTCTAAACAGAAAAACCCAATAACACCCAACCCGGGAAATGAACCCAGGACCGGACACTCGGCAGTCGCGCTGGCAACCACTAGAGCAATGAGGCGGTACGAGACAAAATAGATTTTCTCTAATTTGCATCACTTAATGTGTTAAAGGATTTTGTGTTCACTTAAAATACCAATTTCTGACATTAACTTTGAAGTTTCTCAAAATAACAATCTGTCTCTCTTAAATCCGTATTAAGTCTTAAAAGAGTCTCGTCGCCATTTTACTTTGCGTCGTCTGACCCACAAAGCTGACCATTACCCATTGTGTAAGTTGACTGCGGTTCAATATTGTATAAGTTTGCGGTTGCCAAATACGGTCATGTCCACCGGAATTCGGAAGATGATATATAATAAGTTGTTCCTGTCCATTATATTATCGTGTTTTGTTTACGGTTGGGTTGAATGTGGTTTTAACTTTACTGTTTTATGTTGTCTCGTTAGATAGATATATATACGCTTTATTGCACACGACACAGTTCAAAAAATTACAGATTGCATGTACAAGGCCGTATCGGAATCAGCGATCTCTTCCAGGCAACCATAGGATGGACAAAAGTGAACTGGACAAGATATGATACCGGCGGGCTACTATTTTTATATTTTTAAATGTTTTTATATTCTTAATACTAATATTTAAAGGCTCCTATAAATAGTCAGACACTAGTTGCCACGTTTCAGTGTTGTTTTCCTATGGAGAAGAACGGGCAAGAAACTCCATGGTTACTCTTTGAAATTCTGATTTTAAATTCTAGGTTTAGTCTAAACAAACTGATAAATATAATATTCGGAAATTTCTGATAGTACTGCCATGACAGCTATGAGCTGACCAGTCCCAGCAGACAGCACCCGTTCACGAGTATGACGTATGTGTCAGCGTCACTCAGCTCAACCATATTGCAGGGAACAGAATTATATAGTAGGTACCTATAACCTTGCCTTGCCCAATAGTTACGTTACCGAGATACGTTTTTATATTTATTAAACCGTGTACTGGTTTATTTGCAATAATGTGTGACAAACAACAAATACATCCTAATCGGCGGCCTAATTACGTAAAAAAGCGACAGCAACGCGACAGCCACGCGACAGCAATCTCACTGTCATCCAATACATTATATGTCACAAAAATGACGTTTGACAGAAGTTATCGCGCGATCTACGCCTGTCGCTACATCGGTAATCAGGCTGCGGGTATCCTCTAATGTATGCACCTGACGTCATGATTGGCGCTGTGGCTAAGCGATTACTTTTCACAGAACAAATATTTATATGAACTACAGATATTTCAGTACCTATATATGCATGTCAGATGTATGTTTCTAAACGATACATTAGAAATTCTAGAATCCTCTTAAAGCAATTCCCAAGATGCTTTTTCAACACCGACAGTTGTAGAAGCTTACATCCCATCAACAACAAAACCGCCACCCATCCGATTCCAAACCTACGCAACCGACGCTTATCCTCGATTGGTTCTAAGCTAAAACCTCTCGGCGGAGAGTAATAAAGAAAGCTATTTCGTATGTATAGAGAGATCAAGTATTCACGATGGAGGAACTTAAGACGTAAAGTGACGCTATCTCAATGAACATTTTAACTTGACTTTCTACTAACTGCTCTAACTCATTGGTTGCAAATGCGGTAATTCAGCGTGAGGTCTTAGCTTCGATCCTAAGGTCGAGTAAAGTGTTATCGGATTTTTCTTATAGAAAATTCTCTGTAGCAGCTTGAATTTAGGAATTGTGTCTGATTGAAGGCCCCGAACTTACGCGATAGGTGGGACTGAGCAATAACCGCGTAAGTCGAATTCGTGTAAGGCGGGGTATATTTTCTACAAGCTCAGATTTCGTAGTTCAGAAATAAATAACCGAAAATAAATTATAGTTATGCGTTGATTCCGCGCGAAACGTCCGAACATGTACATTACCTGAAGAATAATGAGGGGGGAGTGAGTATTTGAGTAATCGACTTATGTATCTCTCAAAGTAACGACGAATCGATGAGATTCGAAAATCGCGTAACTCCAGATTCGCGTAAGTCGGGATAGCGTAAGTCGAGGTATTACTGTATTCAAAGCTGTGTAATTATACTAACGGCACTGATGACTACTGTCAGCTTATATATGCTCATAAATTCCGTAAATATTGACAGCTAAGTGTTAGGGAGCAAATGCCATACTTCATCGTTTTGTGTGTCGCAATAGTAAGCCGATCAGTAAATATATAGCCGATAAGTAGGTATAATTTAACAATAAAACAACACAACTTTTAAGCTAGCACAAGCCATCGTACAGTGCAGTATAGTCCACGTCTAACTTGCATAATTTTCTCTTATTTTTTGTTAGAAAGTGACTAAATTACTGACGTGACTCTCCAAATTTTTGCGTGCCCAACAAGGTTCACGATGTACTATACAATTTTACTTACCATTTATTTATACCATTGTGGAAAGCAAATAAAAGTTTTGAGTTTGAGTTTTGAGTTTTTGAGTTTTTGAGGTTTTGAAGTTTTGAGTTTTGAGTTTTGAGTTTTGAGTTTTGAATTTTGAGTTTTGAGTTTTGAGTTTTTGAGTTTTGAGTTTTTGAGTTTTGAGTTTTTGAGTTCTGAGGTATTGAGTTTTTGAGTTTTTTGAGTTTTTGAGGTTTAGAGGTTATGAGTTTTTGAGATTTTGCGTTTTTGAGTTTTTGAGTTTTTGAGGTTTTGCGAGATTTTGAGGTTTTGCGAGTTTTGAGTTTTTGAGTTTTAGAGGTTTTGAGTGTCTGAGTTTTGAGTTTTTGAGGTTTTGAGGTTTTGAGGTTCTGAGTTTTTGAGTTGTTGAGGTTTTGAGTTTTTGAGTTTTTGAGGTTTTGAGGTTTTGAATTTTGAGTTTTGAGGTTTTGAGTTTTTGTGGTTCTGAGTTTTTGAGATTTTGAGTTTTGAGTTTTGAGTTTTGTGTTTTGAGTTTTGAGTTTTGAGTTTTGAGTTTTGAGTTTTTGAGTTTTTGAGTTTTTGAGATTTTGAGGTTTGAGGTTTTGAGTTTTTGAGATTTTGAGTTTTTGAGTTTTGAGTTTTGAGTTTTGAGTTTTGAGTTTTGAGTTTTTGAGTTTTGAGTTTTGAGTTTTGAGTTTTTGAGTTTTTGAGGTTTTGAGGTTTTGAAGTTTTGAGGATTTGCGGTTTTGAGGTTTTGAGTTTTGAGTTTTGAGGTTTGAGTTTTGTGTTTTGAGTGTTTGAGATTTTGAGTTTTGAGTGTTTGAGATTTGAGTTTTTGAGTTTTTGAGATTTTGAGGTTTGAGGTTTTGAGTTTTTGAGATTTTGAGTTTTTGAGTTTTGAGTTTTGAGTTTTGAGTTTTGAGTTTTGAGTTTTGAGTTTTTGAGTTTTGAGTTTTGAGTTTTTGAGTTTTTGAGGTTTTGAGGTTTTGAAGTTTTGAGGATTTGCGGTTTTGAGGTTTTGAGTTTTGAGTTTTGAGGTTTGAGTTTTGTGTTTTGAGTGTTTGAGATTTTGAGTTTTGAGTGTTTGAGATTTTGAGTTTATGAGGTTTTGAGGTTTTGAGTTTTGAGTTTTGAGTTTTGAGTGTTTGAGATTTTGAGTTTTGAGTGTTTGAGTTTTTGAGTTTTGAGTTTTGAGGTTTTGAGGTTTTGAGGTTTTGAGTTTTTAAGTTTTTGAGTTTTGAGATTTTGAGTTTTGAGTTTTGAGTTTTGAGTTTTGAGTTTTGAGTTTTGTGTTTGAGTTTTGAGTTTTGAGTTTTGAGTTTGAGTTTGAAATTAGTTCAGCAATTTTCATCGTCAGCACACGTGGAGAGGTGCCGAGATCTTACTAATAGTTCTCCTAGCACAAGTTATTTATTTAGGGAGCAATGATAATAATATTAGAAATGTACCTACGTCTTTTATTTTTAATTCTAATTAAAATTAAATCTGTATAAAGCCAACTTGAAACTTAATAAACAACAATGCATAAATCATTAAAACTAAATTAGAAGCGAACGCAGTCGGGTAAGATCTAGTTATGTATAATGCAGAAAGTTCTGAAAGAAATGTTCTATTCAATAGCTTTGTCTCTTTTGTTCGCCTCATTATTAAACATTTTCATTGTTTCTTTTTTAATAAAGAAAATAAGTTTTGAATTTAGTTGACTTCGAAATTATTAACGTCTTTCTGTTTTAGGATACAATGACAGAGCTAAAGATATAATTATGGCAGCTTTACACTATTATTAATTCGAAAGTAAGTAAGTCTGTCTGTTCGTTACCTCATCACTACATATTATAAAACAAAGTCTTCCCAATGCATCTGTTTATTTGAATGTTTTTTGATTTACATACGGTTTTCACCAATAGACGGAGTGATTCTTGAGGAAGGTTTAAGTGTATAATTCATTACGGTTTTCTGTAAATTAACGATAATTGTTGAAGATGTCGGAAAAAATCTTTACTGTTTGTTTTACTGGCGTACACCGAGTAATTCAATAGAGTTTTATATCCATTCAGTTAAATTAGTCCAAGGTTTAAAAAGCATATTAAAAAAATGAAAGAAACTGTGTAAAAAGCCGGACTGGGTCGCTCGTCACGGCTATATCACTAAACCGATTGTTATGAAATTGTACAAACTAGTAACCTAAATCCTGAAAAAGCCCATAGGCCATATAGTTTAACCATTGCAGCAATATATTAAATAGATAATAAATACAAAATACACGCAGACAAAATCACGAGCAACGGCTAGTTTGATTTTAAGACGTCAGTAAAAGTAAACAGATATTCCCATTAGCCAAACTTGAGTAACTAATATTAAAATTGAAATACAAATTTACCAAAAGTACCAAAAGTGAAACATTATGGTAATAACAAAACATATATAATTACTCCTGTATTCTGCAAGGGATAAGGCAGAACTGCGCCTTCATCCAGGTGAAGTTCTAAGGCTCAATTTCTGATTTAGAAAATACATGTTCCAAAATGAAAATACATACATTTATTTAAGTCAACAAAATAATCCATACAACCTTAGTAATAAATCCAAAATCTCATACAATACGTACACAGTTACGCGGTAAGTGACATGTTTTATTGCATTGAGCTGACTTGAGAGTTCACAATCGCTGCATTTATATCTGAGATCGAAGTCGTGGGTGCGTGTTGTGTAGGGCTGTCACTGTACTTTTATTTTTTCTTTATTTTAAGGGCTTCATCGTTGGATAATAGCGTTGCCTTGTACAATTAGCAATCTAAGTCTAAACCTGAAGATAAAAAAATAGTGTTTCTTTAAAATTAACCATGCTAATTTGTAGAATATCCTAGCTCGATCCAATAAAGGACAAGCTATAATTTTATTACATAATCCTACTTCATAAGTTTTGGATGATACAAGTTAATCATTTTCCAAAGTCAAAGACAAAGACAAAGTTTTTATTTTTATTTTAACTAGGCCTTTACAGGCACTTTAAAAGATGTTTTTTTTTTTTCTATACTCCATTCCGTAATCACTGCACTTCATTGAAGGAAATTAATATTGTATGAGAAAATACTAATATTAAGGTAGAGATATATCGTACTGTACAAACATTTCACCGATCTCGTTATTAAGACAATTGAGAGGGTGAGCCTATTATAATAATAATAATAAGGGACTGATTCAGAAAGCGGTACTCCTTGATACGGCACGTATTGTGAGGAGGTTTCTGTCTCTGGAGCCCTAACCACCGGTAGCTTGGACCCTATTCCCGATACCGGTTGGTCCCTATTTTTTATATTTATAAATGTATTTTTTTATTATATATATTTATAAATTTAAAAAGATATGTTATTAAATAAATAAAGGAAATAATAATAATATACTCTTTATTGTACACCAAAAGAAATTAACAAAAGGAATCATAATAGACAATGTACAAGGGGCGGCCTTATCGCTTGACCTATTATCATCGGGCACGATTCCAAACTCCAATTGCTACTGAGAATTTTCCAATAGAAGATCCCAACTACACTTTGCCTGACTCGGGATCTAATCTAGGACTTTACGCTCAGAAGCCCCGCTTGTGATCACTAGGGCAGTCACTAGAGTTAACGGTCTCAAACGTATATAAAGTAAATTATCAACCATCCAAGTCTGTAAGATATGATTTGAACAATTGAGTCCTATTTTCAAAAGCCTTTAAACGCCTGATTCGTGTAGGTACTTGTAAATAACAGCGTAATAGTATTGATTCATGACGATGACTACAATCGCTTGAGTTTAACGGTTTGTTAACGGCAGGTTAAGATGAGACCACGTTAAAAAATAAACCGATATTTTGGGTGCTAAATAAAGGTACTATTTTGATTTATTCGGGGACAGTATCGTAGGCTGATTCACCTGCTTAAATAGTGCAGGTGAAATAAACGCCACCCTGTATATTAAAATACAAGGTGGAACTTTAACCATCTGCAATTTTCGCCAACCCTGATGTCACTAGATCACAAATATGTGGGTTTGGAACGTACATCGCTTCCAGTCGCGCGCACTCGCTTCACGTCAAATATTTACAAGCTATAAAATATTTCGTATAAAATTCATTTTATTAAATTTTGGCATTTCAATATTTTAATACTTCTGCGATTTTGATGCGATAGAAATTTTGGAGTAGATATTTGAATAGTAGATAGTTATTGAGCATAGGTGTGAAAATATCTATAGGCATAATCAGTGGCGTGCGGTTCATAAAGACAAAAAGACACTGCCTACCCTACATAACTCAGATAAATATTTATTATATGATATTTGAGGTGGCAAATCACATACATCGTTATTTAATCGGCAAGACGACGAACAAATACCAGCATGCAGTAGGTATTTTTGGTAAGTAAGCTTTTAAAATTGTCTGCCCACCCTGTCTAAAACCTCTGTGCACGCCGCTGGGTATAAAACAATTAAGCATCTTTGAAGAAGCTCACCTCACCCAACTGAATCATCATTCTCCTGCCCTTATCCCATATTATTTGTGGTCGGCGCTATATGTCTTTTTCTTCCATTCATATCTATCAGAC